>CM032487.1:1985198-3295197 GCA_019059595.1 Marasmia exigua | reverse complement strand
AACCCTCTTCTTCACTCTTCCTCATCCCATTAACTTTTTTACAATCGTCCTGTTATCGGCAGCCTGAAGTCGATGGTCCATCTTATAGATCCATTTGATTATCATATTATTATTATTTTTGTCTTTTTCTGATATGAATCTCACAATATTATGTGTATGTATTTGAGCATAACTTATTTATTAGTTTATAATACTGTATTTTATTTATGTATTAGGGTTATAAGTTATATGTTTACATTTACAGTTTCTTTTTTTTTTCTTATTGAATATTGCACCCTTACCCCTTCTCTACTATCAAATGTCCTTTACCCGAAGGTTGTCTGTATCACATAAAAAATCCTTTCCCGGGTCGAACTGAAACCGTTGGTTCCCCTACCAGAGATCGATGGTGTGGATGAGCCCCCACCTGACCGGGATTACGCTGCCTAACTAGATTTACTGTTGTGCGATACTGTGTGTGCAGTGATAGTGAACGCTGCCTCTGGTCCAAGGGTTGTGGGTTCGATCCCCGCACAGTACATGTATGTTTGTATTGGTCTGGGTGTTTTCTATGTATTATACATAAGTGATGATAAAAGCTCCTTACCCATCTCTCATCATCGATTTCTACCTAAACCATCATCATCATCATCATCTTAGCGTTTTGTCCCGGTTGCGTCCCAAGCTGTCGCTTCGAAGCCCGGGGGTCCGCATATCCACCTAAACATTAAAGTTTTTAGCACTAAAGATTAATAATAATGTCCATACATTACATTCTGAATAAAATTTGATGAAATAATCCAATGAAATATAATTTTACCAACAATTGGTTTCGATATAATATTTACAAGTAGGTAAAATCTTTATTATAAAACACAACAGACGCTTCGAGCAATTCTGCATGCGGGATTCAAAAAGGCATGTCCATAATATTCTTTCTAAAATCTTAAGTTTAAATAAATAAGTGCCCGAATTACCGACCACTAATTATAAGTTAAAAAAATGTAATTCCACTGTTAGTTCTGATATCCGTAACACAGGTGCTTGAGCTACCTTTTTTTTTATGTGATAGGTGGCAGACGAGCAGATGGATCGCCTGATGGTAAGCGATTGCCGCCGATCATAGACACCCGCGACACCAGTCGAGTCACAAGTGCGATGCCAACTTTTTCCCCGGATTGGGCCTCCGATACCCTCACTCGCGCAACGTAACACAGCACAGTGCTGGTTCACGCCGGTTTTCTGTGAGGCCGTGGTATCACTCCGGCCGTGCCGGCCCATAACTCGGAATCAGTCTATAAGTCAGAATGTGATGTTGTGAAATATTATTATTATTTTAACTGAATCGGATTTTTTATGTGATAGATGACAGACGAGCAAACGGATTACATAATGGGGACCGATTGCCTCCGCCCATGGAATTCCATCCACTACCCGTGCACTCAAAAGTGTGCTGACAACAATTTTCAGTACCCTCAGTCACTCAGCAAAACAGCTGCAGATGACGATTTTCCGTGCGGCCATAGTATTCTCTCAAGTCAAGTCGACCCACCTCATTTGCAGCATTTATTTTATTACAATGTTTATTTTCTAGTAAGAAATTGAATTTGAAGATAAAAATAAAGCAAACAAACATATCAAAACATTCACAAAGTGCATATCACATTGCACATCCTAATCCTGTATCTCCAAGAATACGAACTATTTCCATCCATTCCACCCGCCAACGCAAACATATAAAACACCGCATCGTGTTGTGTGTTGTATCGCGCTCCTACCATCTCCGCTCCGTGTTGAATGGGGGCTCATTATGTCATATTTCGACGTCAAAAGACGGGAAATTGTCGGCGGGGTACCTTTAGAGCTGACATACATAGCCGAGGCATAGTACAGTGGAACACAGATAGGAAAGTTCAAAAAGAAAACTGCGGAAGTGGAAAATACGCGAGGTGTTTTTTGGCAAAAGGGATTTCCAATTTTTCTATGGAACATAGTTTACCTAATCATCATGTCCTTTTTTTAAATCGTGGCCATGAATGAATCATTAAAAGATAGATATAATCAAAATCGTAAATGTCCTCAGGTAAAACCTTGTAAGGCGGTTTATACGTTGCTAAAGATCATTTTTTTTTATTGATAAATTACATACCACAAACTCTAGGTCCGTGCCTTTGTTTGCTAGCTACAGAGTTTGTTTGCTTGCTTATACTAATTAGTTACGTTTCTCCGCGCACAAATATTACTTTTCTTACATTAATACATTGCCTTATCTGTTTTCTTGTAACTTAACAATACCGCCACTATAAGATCTAATATTACATATTTTTTCATCGTAATTAGTGATAACCTAAAAATTTACAAGGTATTACTTAAAAATGTTTCCGATGTATTTTTATATCAACTATCCATTTTTTTATATGATAGATGGCAGACGGATCGACTGATGGTAAGCGATTGATTAGTGCGCTGCCAACCTTTCAACCCCTCTTTCCCTCGGATTGTTTTTTCGGTACCCTCACTCACGCAGCGAATCACAGCACAGTGCTGCTTCACACCGGTTTTCTGTCAGGCCGTGATATCACTCCGGTCGACCCGGCCCATTCATACCGAAGCGTGGCTCCGCCCCGGTGATTTCGTTAAGAGTGGTCTCGGCAAAATCCTACCATTCTCGTCAACGGCTTTTTTTGAGTGACGTGACTATCACTGACTTGACTGTGG
Source organism: Marasmia exigua (assembly GCA_019059595.1). Taxonomy (NCBI): domain Eukaryota; kingdom Metazoa; phylum Arthropoda; class Insecta; order Lepidoptera; family Crambidae; genus Marasmia; species Marasmia exigua. Next base: position 3,292,500 of record CM032487.1, on the reverse strand, counting down.
TCTTACCAATTTTTCTATTTACACGACATTGGCAAATTACCTTTACAAATAGAGATTCCTCATCAACTTAAATAAACGACTTCCTATCTAACATATAATAGTGACTGATGACAACAAAACACGGCAAGCTTTATTTTTCACATTACTTCTGTTTAACACTACCAAAGTTGAAGAAGGTCGACCCTAGCTGAAATTGATATCGAGGTATTGGGTTTGTGGGAGTCAATAATACATTTATTTACTGTTACTTAACGATGTGTTTATTAATCGTTTATAGGAGAGTACGAATGTTTAAAGGTTGGCAGCCCACTTGTGACTCCACTGGTGTCACGGGCGTCCATGGGCGGCGGCAATCCCTTACCATCAGCCGATCCGTCTGCTCGTCTGCCACCTATCACATAAAAAAAAGGAAATAGAGAGTGCACTTGTGTTTGCGCACACACTTGAGCACTATAATACCTATATCCTGCGTACGTGGCTGATTGTTGAGATTGGCCGCCGTAGCAGTATTTGGTTGCATTTAGCGTAGCCGTATTATTATTATCATCACACATCTTACACGATATATTTCCCTGCGTCCATCCATTTTTTCCACCCTATAGGTATGTTTTCACTTCAAAATTTTCAGCCTGATTCCAAAAATGTAGATTGCACGGATAAAAGGGGAGCCAAGGAAACAAAAACAAGCGCCATTACAATACTCTCACAACGCTTCTAAACGTTTCGACCTTCACGGAGGGGGTCAAACGGGAAAGGGGCGTCAACCCCAGCTTCTTTGTTCCACCTTATTGTTGCTGTGTTATTCCATATTTGGGGTTCCTTTAGTATAGGATTTTTTTATTTTATATTTTCCCCGTTAAAATAATGTGCTTATATCTGTACCGCTAGCTCCGCGGTGTGGGAAATCGTAAAAAAAACCCGTGCGTTTTGAATAATTTACACTACAGGAATATTCATAATGATTGTGTATGTGTAACTATGATCCAGTGGCAAAATGGCAATGCAATCCCTTATGATCATACGGTAAGCCGCCCCCTAGGGCCCGTCTGGTATTTATCTGGTTTACCCAATTTTGAATCACGGCCTAAGCGTATTTTTCGATAAATTATAATCTTAAGAAGTGAAGTTAAAAAGGATTTAACATTTATGGTATAAACCGTAATGTAGGTGCGGATCAATTTAAGTATCAGCCTATATAATGTTCCCTCTGCAGGGCAAAGGCCTCATCATAGAAATCCAGTTATCGCTACTATGATGGGATTAAGCCTTAATCATCCACGCTTGCCTAATGCGTATTGGTGATGATCACAAACCCGAGCAATGTTCGAAAAATTCAGGACGCTTTTTTTTCGACCCGGGAATCGAACCAGGACCCCGAGATCACGGCCCGGTACTTAAACCACTAGACCAGCAAGGCGTCTCAATTACGGACTTAAAATCTTGCAAGTTTTATTATAAAATATTACAGTTTTATTAATTATACACGGTGACATAGATTAACGACAGGAAAAATTAAAAAATACGGCACTTTGCTAAAAGATACGGAACTTGGCCATATTTTAATTTACACTTCACCAGGCTTTCGCTTTCTCAGTCGGTTTGATTTCTTGTACACCCACTTAGCAATATTAGTACTGTTGGTTTTTGCTTCGTTCCGCAAATGTTTACAAGTGGGCCAAAGTTTGGGGGAAGTGACGTCATAATCTGGCATTAGTCCTAATGTCAGTTCTTTGTTGTTACGCAGTTTAATAGGGATGATACTTTGTAAAATATTTTTGAGCCCAAATTTACATTCCAAAAAATCCCAGAGTCCAATTCTCGTGACGTGATACTTTAGAATAAGAATAAGAATAAATTTATTGCATAAATCAGGTTTACAGTATACCAACTTACACTACATTACACGCAATAACAATTTTAGATTTTAAAAATATTAAGGAAACCCAAACAACTTCATTATGTTTGAAAAATCTATCGACATAACAGTATTTTACATAGTAAAAGAAAACAAATTACGCATGCCTGTTCAAATGATGTTCGACCGCGGAAGAGCCACGCTTCGGCATGAATGAATAAAAAATTGCCTGAGTACGACATCAATTTCCAAAGCCACCCCAATTTCATCAACTCTCGGACCTTAGCATGCGTAATTTGTTTTCTTTTACTATAGGGTATTTGACTAAGCTCGAGATTTTACAAAATATAAATATTTTATCAAAATATAGGTAAATATGTGCGAATAGCAAAAATTCTCAATTAAAAATATAACGTCTAGCCGGTTTTATGGTCATTCAAAGATTCATGGGCAAGTCCATTTTCAAAGTATGAAATTTTTTTAAAATAATTATTCTATTGAAAAACCCATATAATTTACACCAACTATTATAATGGAACCATTGACATAAACGAAACATTTCATATAGCTACCATACAAAATTCAAATGAAATGCATACAAAATACTGTCGTGTGACGTCACATCTCTGTAGCCATTTGTATGGAGCGTTTTGGGTTTGCCCAAAATAATGTGATTTTAAAGTTATGATATCTCAGGTAGTTTAAATGAGAATCAAGTAATTCTTTCAACGATGTTTTTATCATTGAGAGGTCTTTTGATTACACAAATGAAAAAAAAAATAGTCAAATACCGTATTTTATTATGTATGTAAGATTTACTTAATATTTTTTTTCGCAGTCAACTTTTTTTTAAGGTGTGTGAATGTCGCACTAGTGGCACACAAATTGTAGCTATAGTTCCTTTAATTTTGTTTTGTTTTTTATTATTATGCATGATGTGATTTCCTGTAATAGTAGGTACAGTTAGCTCTTTTATCATTTCATGTTTTTTTTTGTGTGTTATTGCTGTAACCTGTGCTGGTGATCCTTTAAATAAACAAATGTGGCAAACAGGCGGCCGCTCGGCAATGATCCAAGTGGTGCTGATCCAAGAGACCAACCCCGACGCTGGTTTTCAGCGACTACCATTAGATGATAACAAAGTATATTATAGTCTATATAGTATATTATAAGCTCGTTTTTATCCACTGACCTACCATCGCTCTTGATTTGTAGTTGATCATTTATAACGAATATCTGGTATAGACTTGTGTACTAGATCAGAGATAGGCAGATTTTTAAATAGCATTGAGAAATAACGGTTAAAAGGAGCTACGTACATAATTTCAGCTTGAAACCTTATGTATTATTTTTGTTATTAGCCCTCAAAAGCAAATTTTAATTCTTAAATTTACGAAATATTTATATAGCAATCAAAATTCAAAAGTACTTACTTTATTTGCATAGGCTTATTCATATACAGCTCTTACAAATCGTCATACATGAAAAATATAAATTATAACTATGTGTATTATACATGTAATTAAACATATATCTCGATACTAATATATATAATAAGAAATGAATAAATATTACCACCGGAATCGAAAAGTTGATTCTGACAAGAAGATCCGGCAAGAAACTCGCCAGTTACTCTTTTTAATCGCCAACATTTATGTAAGTACAGTAATCATGGTACGTGACATTTTTCGTTGGGACAAAAATGTTGGGAACAACGCGACGCTTTTGGCGTAAATCAATTTTTCGCGTACAAAAACGGACCTAACATTTGGGCATGGTTATTTAATAAAAGTATAAGTGTTTGCCGAGAGGTAGTAACCCCGAAATTGTTTAAATAGATCCGGTTTAGTAGTTAAAATTAAAATCGATTGGCTTCGCTAGTGTGCCCTACCCGTCACCTTAATCCTTTTTGAAAGGCCGACGCTCTTGTGTGTCCTTTGCTGTTGCAGGTGGTGTCCGTCCATGGTCGGGGGCAATCGCTTCTTACCATCGGGTCTGTCAGCGGACGGGACTCAAATCAATCTACATATATAAAGAATAAAAGGCAATTTAGGTGACGAATTTACACAACCGTATGTTCCAAGTTCTCTAGCCTATTAATATGCTCAAATTAAAATCTCGTCATCGCGGTATACAAAGTTTCGGCGACGTTCCTTTGACTAGCGTCATCTGTTGGCGGCCTCATGGAACTACCGCGTTCTTTACATTTTACTTAGACGCCTTTTTACTTACATATTTACAATAGTTTATACACCTTATCTCGTAAAAAAGACACTAACCAAACCAGTATTGAGCGTATTCATTCATTTTTAGACTGCCATTTTACTTTTTATATAAAATACGTTATGCGTAATATCCTTGTACAAAAAAGGGTAAAGTTACACGATACAGATTTCACGGAATATATTAAACCAGATTGGTTCGTTATTTTATCCCGGTTTCTGATAACAGTTCTCAATATTGCTTATTGGATGTTTCTAGAAAATATTTTCTCTTGCCGTTTATTTTAAGTTTGTTGTTTGGAGTATATTTTTAAATGTGAAATATATTATTTAGTTTGATAATTAAATATTGTCAGTTCATGAAAAAAATATTTTATAAACTTTCCTTGTTGACCTTTAGACCGTCCTTATGTCTGGGGCACAAGTGCTATATTTCCACTGCAAGGGGGGTAACTTGATCTGACGCTGACTGTACCTCAGCTTTGGCTGGTACTATTGGGTCCCCTCATCTTAGCATGTAATTCCCGGTTGCGTCCAAAGTTTTTTTATGTGATAGGTGGCAGACGAGCAGACGGATTGCCTGATGGTAACCGACTGCCGCCCCCCATAGACACCCGCGACACCAGTGGAGTCACAAGTGCGCTGTCAGCCTTTAAACCCCCATTTTCTCCGGAAAAGTAGATGTCGCTCTGGGACCTGTGGTACGCTTACACTATGATTCAGTATTTGGGGAGTCTTTTAAATACAATGAAGCGACTGTCGTCTGACTTTCGCAACCTTTTTTTTAATATATATAAAATATGATTGCACTTGACCTCATCTCACCTGATGGAAAGTGACAATAAGGTCTAAGATGTAGCGTAAGACCCAGCAGAAGCCTATTCACTCTGACTTAAAGACACCCAAATTGTAGCAGCTCTCTGGGAATACAGAAGCCGGCAAGTTGTCCCATTCCTTAGCAGTTCGTACCAAGAAAGAAGAAGCGAAACGCCTACCTGACTTACTGAATCACGCTAACACGTTTCCGAAACGTTTGGGATACCAAACGTGCAGGTTTGGCTGTTATTGGGGGACCGCCGATTGCTAAAATTTTTCGTCAGTGTCGGGTATGTCCATTATCTCGTTTTCGTGTTTTTTCACGCTAACTGGTTTTTAATTTCTTGTTTTTTTTTTTAATTAGATTAGCCAGACATATGGTCACTATCTCACCTGTTGGTAAGTGATGAAGTGATGACGTGGCCGAGGATGGATCATGTCTGTCTAGTAACAGCCTATTCACTCTTATTCTTGAATACATCCAGATCATATCTTTCAGGGAACACAAGTTATCGTTTTTATCCTGAAGGCTTTGTCTTCATTTAGGTATTTCATCATCATCGTCAGCCCATTTAAGTCCCCACTGCTGGGGTCCCCACAATCACATGAGGGGTAATTGCCATACTCACCACGCTTGGCAGACGGGTTGGCGAGGGTTTAGATATCAATGCAGAGTTTTCCTTCTCTGGGTGCTGATGATCATGCCAGCAGCTTTACCTTAGTCGCCTTTTACGACACCTCGGTAAGAGAGAGGGTGGCCTGTTCTACTCTACCGGGACCACACGGCAAATTAGGTATTTATGTTAGCATAACCTGTATGTAAAGATGGCGGGAAAAGACCGAGAGGAAGAAGCCCAAGCGATGGTCAGACCAGATAAGTACCACGCTAAACACTTCAGTGTGCGATGCCATTCACGCCCCTGAAGACAGGTCAAGCTGGCGAAAGAAAACCCTGGAATGAGTGCTACGACGGGGTCACGACCCTCAGCATTAAGGTCATCGACACAAGGAGGGAGGGGGGACCTGTATGTAATACGCCATTAATCTGATGGCTAATTAGCACATTTGACGGTAAACAAACGAGATACAGTCGAGCCTAACCACAACATTGAATAAAGGCCTATTAACACGCTGATGTTACTGGTACAGTGGTTAATCCCAAATAGGATTAGGTTTTATAATAGCCATGAGTCCTATTTTTTTCTCTTGTAAGTAATATATGAACCTCTCAAAAGTGAAAACATCGGTGAAAGAATGGATTTGTTAGCTTGGAAACTCTTTGAGATAGGACAATTTGAAAATCACTTAAAATAGACTTGCCCAAACCGGTCCATACAAACAGCGACGCGAGGCGTGACGTCAGCCCACACGGGTTTGTGCGCATCGCGAGATAGCTTTGTTCGATAGCTATATGAAAAAGTGCGTTTATGAAAATGGTTTCTTTAACGAAGTTGCTATAAATTGAATAAGATATCGATTCACCCACGATACTGTACTTACATAAATTTTGGCGATTAAAAAGAGTAACTGGCGAGTTTCTTGCCGGATCTTCTCGTCAGAATCAACTTTTCGATTCCGGTGGTAGAATCACATTATATTTATTCATTTCTTATTGTATATATTTTGTATCGACATATATGTTTAATTACATGTATAATACACATAGTTATAATTTATATTTTTCATGTGTGACGATTTGTAAGAGCTGTATATGAATAAGCCTATGCAAATACAGTACTTTTGAATTTTGATTGCTATATAAATATTTCGTAAATTTAAGAATTAAAATTTGCTTTTGAGGGCTAATAACTAATATAATACATAAGGTTTCAAGCTGAAATTATGTATATAGCTCCTTTTAACCGTTATTTCACAATGCAATTTAAAAAATCTGCCAATCACTGATCTAGTACACAAGCCTATACTAGATATTCGATAAATGATTAACTACAAATCAAGAGCGTTGGTGGCTCAGTGGATAAGAACGAGCTTTCGATACCTCAGAATTTTTATAATTTATATGCATATATCTACCATTAGCTCGGCGGTAGAGGAAAACATCGTGAGAAAACCTGCATTTTACATAAGGGGGGTAATAAGTTCGAGTCCGAGCATCATCATCTTCATCTTCAGCCCATTTAAGTCCCCACTGCTGGGGCACGGGCCTCCCTCAATCACATAATTGCCATACTCACCACGCTTGGCAGACGGGTTGGCGAGGGTTTTGATATAAATGCAGAGTTTTCCTTCTGTGGGTGCTGATGATCATGCCAGCAGCTTTACCTTAGTCGCCTTTTACGACACCTCGGTAAGAGTGAGGGTGGCCTATTCTACTCTGCCGGGGACTACACGGCCAAGAGAGAGAGAGTCCGAGCATGCACCTCTAGAATTATCAAATATATGTGTATTTCTAACATTAGCTTAGCCTTGAGGGAAAACTTCGTAAGTAAACCAGCACCTTTCGGATAGTTTCTGAAATGTGCAACAATGATTCAGTGGTCTTGGTTCCCATGTTGAAGGGTTACGAAGGTCAGACGGCAGTCGCTTCATTGTAATTCACAGATTCCTTAAATCCTGGATCATGGTCCAAGCGGGCTCCGAAGCTACACCTTTGGACACATTTTTTTTTTATTTGATAGGGTGCAGACGAGCAGACGGAAAACCTGATGGTAAGCGATTGCCGCCGCCCATGGACACCCAACTCAACACCAGTGGAGTCACAAGTGCGCTGCCAACATTTTAACTGCCAGTCCCCCGGATTGGGCCGTTTTCTGTGAGGCCGTGGTATCACTCCGGTCCAGCCGGCCCATTCATGCCGAAACGTGGCTTTTCCACGGTCGAACATTTGAACAGACAATAGCAGCTAAGTGTATTGGAACTGCGTCATCCATACGGGGGTTGTGGTGGGAATCTTAACACGCACCACTGGATTTTACAAATCTATGTGCATATTTCTACCATTAGCTCGGCGGTGAGAGAAAACATCGTGAGGAAACCTGGAAGTTTCGAATAGTTTCTCAAAATTGAGGATTATTATTTTTTTATTAATCAGCCTATAAACTGTCCCACTGCAGGGCAAAGGCCTCCATAAAAGAAATCAAGTTATCGCTACTACGATGGAATTAGGTAAGCCTAATCACCACGCTTGCCAAATGCGGATTGGTGATCACAAACCCGAGCTATGTCCGAAAAATTCGCAACATACTTTTCGCTCGACCCGGGAATCGAACCCAGGACCCTGAGATCACGGCCCGATACTTACACCATTAGACCGACAGGGCGTCCAAAATTGAGGATACCTAGAATATTTAAGGTAATGCTTCTGAACGTGTAACCGTGATCCACTTTGTCAGGTTCTACTGTCTAAGGGTTGCGAAGGTCAGTCGGCAGCTTATTAGCTTTGCCACTGACTGTAGATATAAAATACTGTCTGTAGATAGACTGTAGATAGTAAATATTAAATACATGGAATAAGTACCATTTATTAAATATCCATGCCCAAATGTTAGGTCCGTTTTTGTACGCGAAAAATTGATTTACGCCAAAAGTGGCCACTTTTGGCGTGAATCAATTTTTTGCGTTGTTCCCAACATTTTTGTCCCAACGTAAAATGTTGCCAAACGTATCATTTTGGGAAAAATAAACAAATTTGGGGATATGCTACAAACTGGACCTAGCAACACTGATTATGACTGTGATTACAACGCATTATGCCTCCTGCCCTCTTAATTAAGATAAAGATGGATAAAAAGATAAAAATGTATTTATTGCACACACAAAATAACCACAGTTACATACATAAGATTAAAATTTAAGTGCACTACACATATTATGCCACAAACATTGAACAGGAGCCTCCAAACTAGGCAATACCTGTATCTTGGACCGTCAGAAATCATTTAATATATTATGTAGTGTCAGTAAAAGAAAAAAAAAACAAAAGACAAATATGAACAATGAAACGTACAATAAAAATTAAATGATTGAATACAATTTAGAATTTTATACACATCAAACGAACATTAAAACATCAACTGGTTAGGTTACTAATGATATGTTCTGTGTCTGCGTAGTCAAGAAGTCTTAACCAATTTACTAGTGCTAATTTGGCATCTGAGATAGGTAGTTCTTTGATATTACAGAGACGTACTGTCGAATTATATACGCGGGACCTAAGAGATTCTCCAAATCTACTTGCAAACTGAGAGCTTATTGTAGGTGTGGAAAAATTAAAGACTCTTTTCTTTAGAAGGCTACTACTCGTACTACTAATTGTCTGAAGGTTTTAGATCATGAAGTTCCGGGTTCATTTTACAATGAACCCGTATTGGATTTGGTCGAACCCATAGGGGAACGACACCAAATACCAAATTAAATGTTCATCCGATTCTCATCTTAATATCAAACACATACGATTCAATATTGAATGAGAAAATGACATATTGTATAGATGCCACATTACAATTCCATTCACATACTTAATCTGATTAATCATAGATTGGCTAAAAGGGCAATAATCTAATTAAGGTAGAGAAGAGTTATTCTCCAGATCGAATTGAAGGATACAGGTAATTGAAGATTATAGGTCAACTAATGTCTTTGGAAATGTTCCATGAAATCGTTCTCCTATTTTCCATAACGTTTTTGAGATGTTCAAGGGATTAATAGTAGTTAATATATATGCCCGTCACATAATAAGGGTTGAAACTCGAGCGAGATTTTACAAAGAACGAGCCTTGGCGAGTTTTACTATAGCATTCGCGAGTGTTTAAATATCATGCTATTTGCAGTCTCATACGCTACTTTACTTTTTATCAGCACTCGTGTTTTCTTCCAAGAAGCGAAATCAAATGGAATCACTTTTATTTATTTTGGCAGCATAATAAATAACTCGTCTTCTGTAAGAACTTAAAAAAACTGTTGCATAATGTGAATAATCAAACTGAATAGTCATTATAACACACTTATACCCTTTTTGGACTTTGAACCATCCTAGTATTAGTATGTAGGTTTTACCTTTGCATTGCGGGCGGGTAGTTCGATTTGACGCCGTCTATACGAACCTATATTATTATTCGAACATGCAAATAAACGTTGAATGTTCATTTCCATGTCCCCAATAAAGCCTTCAGTTTTTTTGTTACTAATAACAGAAATTGAGGCGCAAAAGTACATTTTTATTTTACCATTTGTATGAAGTAAGCTTTCAGGATAAAAAGTGTGTTGAATTTAATTGGCATTTCCACAACGGCATTGTAAGTTTTAATTTTTAAATTTCAAGTACGACAGCAAAAAATGTTTGGATATGTTTCGAACATCCTCTTTAATTTTTGCATAGGAGTAATAGTAATAAAGTGGCAATTATATTTAAATTGCATTTAGGCTATTTATCTATCCTTTCAAAGGCTTACATGTACAACCAATTATAAAACATTTAAGAATTATAAAACATTTAAGAATAGGTTCTTGTAAAAAAGGAGTGTTATGTTTTGTTAAAGATTGGCAACCTGAAACAGAACCAGATCAATAAACGTAATTTGTCTAGATTTGAAATTATTGAACTGTTTAATTTAATATATTTGTGCTTATATTTGTGCTTATTCCACTCTGCCGGGGGCCGTGTGGTCCCCGGCAGAGTAGAATAGGCCACCCTCACTCTTACCGAGGTGTCGTAAAAGGCGACTAAGGTAAAGCTGCTGGCATGATCATCAACACCCAGAGAAGGAAAACTCTGCATTTATATCAAAACCCTCGCCAACCCGTCTGCCAAGCGTGGTGAGTATGGCAATTACCCCTCATGTGATTGAGGGAGGCCCGTGCCCCAGCAGTGGGGACTTAAATGGGCTGATTATGATGATGATTTAGGCTTTAATATTACTTTCATTAATTGCAATTCAAATTATGTCATTAAAATAAATTTAATTGCATGATAATTAAATAACAATAAACATTAATAAAATTAATACAATGTTATAGAATATTAGAATTAGTTGTACTTTATCTCATTGTAAGTGAAATATTTTTTAAGCTTTTATGAGAAGTAAATTTATTTAACCTTATACTGTGGTAGCATTCAAAGACAATCATGAAACCAATTTTGTTTTGCGATTACCCGTTCCATGGCGAGAAATGTGAAAAAGTTTAGTCAGCCCTTACATTTTATCACGGCTTACTTTACAGTCCGAAGTTTGAAACGGAAACTTTTTAGATTTCAGTCGTTGCTTTTTATGGAGAGATGCTAATAAATCGAAAGTTTTGAAATGGCATCACCATCATATTCATTGAGTGCAAAAATCCTAAAAATAATGGGAAAAATACCACTTCTCTATGTAATAGGTGGAACACGAACAGACGGAACACCTGATGGGAAGCGGCGGCCACACCAGAGGAGTCAGTAAAAACCCGAGTTGGGCCGGTCGGTACCCTAACTCACTCGGCGAAATACAAGAAGCTGTTTCACGCAGGTTTTCTGTGAGCACGTGGTAGTGTATCGTAAAAGTGGTGGTGGTGGATCATTCCAGTGAAGTTGGCCGATTCATACCAAAGCGTGGTTCTACTACGGATAGAGTACGAGTACATGGGTCTTATATATGTTTGTTAAATCCTTTTTTTTAAACTTAAACGGCGTTTAAAGCAGTTCTCATTCTTTTTTCAAAAAAATTGTATAAGAATTGTTTGTTACAAACGTCAAAACTGCTCTATGACACCGTTTGAGCTATCAAAGGTTTATTAAACGTTTATGAATAAAGCCCTACGAAAGAAAGACCTAATATTCCCTACCATTAGGTCTTGATGATATGAATTGTAAGGAAACTTGAGCAAGATATGTCGAGTTAGTGACCGATCTTCCGTTCGGGTGCTTGTATTCCATTCTCATGATTCGTACTAACTTTTAACCATGAGAGAGCCACGCTTCGGCATGAATGGGCCGATCGACCAAAAGTGATACCAGGACGAAAGAGAAAACAGGCATTGTGAAGCAGCGGCTGTGCTGTGTTTTGCTGCGTGAGTGAGGGTGCCGGTGGCCCAATCCTAGAACTCCACTGGTGTTGCGGGTGTCTATGTGCAGCGGCAATCGCTTACTATCGGGTGATCCGTCTGTTCATCTGCCACCTGATGGTAGGCGATTGCCGCCGCCCACAGACACCCGAAATTACCAATGGAGTCACAAGTGTGCTGCCAGCCTTTACATTTGCTGCAGCTCACTCAACGAAACACAGCGCATGCCCTGTCTTGCGTTGTTTTTCTGAGGCCGTGGTATCACTTTGGGCTTATAAACTGTATGGCCTGGTATGATGAAGACACAATACTGTATGAAAGTTGGCGATTAAAAAGAGTAACTGGCGAGTTTCTTGCCGGATCTTCTCGACCAGCAACAACTTTCCGAGCCGGTGGTAGAATCACATTCCCTCTTAGTACATCTAAAGTTTTTACCGTATTATAAAACATGTCATCCCGTTCTAATACGCACCGTTAAAAGGGGCTGGCATAAGTTTTGTTCCAGGACTATCCTTAGTTCGCGGTTTGTAATAAGAGGGATTATGTTTATTAACTTTTTTTAGTATATTTTATGTATCAACATATATATGTATTAACATGTAAATTATACATAAGTACTTATAAATAGTCTTAAATCATTCAAATGTATGACGATTTGTAAGTGCCTATGCAAATAAAGAATTATTTGATTTTGATTTTGGCTCGCCTTTTCATGCCGAAGCGTGGCTCGTCCACCTACCTACCCGTAATTTACTGTTCATTTGTTTGGGTGATTCTATTGAGCGACCGAAGTCCTGTCACTCGTTTCTCTACTGTATCTTTTATATCGGCGTAGAAATCTTAAGGATCCATTCTCGACCTCGCTAATTAGAGACTTGCACTCGGCTCTTGATTGGCTCGGCGCAGCCGATACGGACTTACTTGCCGTCTTGCGGTTCGAAGGCATTTCTATTGGCGTTTAAAATCTTATTGATTTTTCCTTTTGGGCATTGAATAGAGTTACGAAACGGGCTTACTAATTGTGATAAGTGGCAGACGAGCAAACATGACACCAATGGAGTCACAAGGGCGGTGCCAACCTTTACACTCACGCAGCACAACACAGCAAGAGCTGCTTTACGCCGGTTTTCTGTGAGGCTGTGGTACCACTCCGATCGAACCGGCCCATTCATGCCGAAGCGTGGCTCTTCCACGGTCTATTTAATCTTGTTGTGTTTGGAAAAAAAAAGGCAATTTATACTTTAACCTCTATTACTTACGGGTCATCGTGTGAACTCACTTCTAGGTGGAAGTATGTGGGGTCTTGTGCGAGTATGTGGGGTATCACCCACAGAGGGAACACACTAGGGTTGCCAGATAGTAACTTATCAAATCCGGGACAGTTCTAGAAAAGCAATAGAAAAATGTCGGGTCGTGGCTATAATCGAAAATATTTTTTTTTTAAAGGATTCATTTAAAAGTAATTTATTTTCAAATACCTACTTTTATTAGAAGTAGGTATGTAATTAGAAGGTACTTACCGCCAGTTATAATTCTAAGATGAAGCACTGTGGTAGTAAATCACACGTTAAACTATTATAGATTTGAGTACTTCGCTTAAATTAGCAAATTTAAACTTTCGTAGACAACGGAAACTAAATAACAAATTAAATAATAATAAACTGAAGAAAAAAAAATAGTAATAATAAGACGCTATCATCAAACATTTTAAACATGAAAGGAGAAACGGTCAGTATATTTTGTTTAAAAAATAATAACTTTTCGGAATCCGGGACAATAAGCGCTATTTACTGGACACGGGACGAGAGGCAAGATTCCGGGACAATCCCGGATTTCCCGGCGGTCTGGCAAGCCTAGAACACACCCATACAGACAGACATTCAAAGCGCCCCATAATCAGACGCGGTATCTGTATAGAATGTATCAATCTGGTTAGAGACAGGATTGAGGGCAGGCTTTATACTTGGATGCAAATTGCACTCACTCAATGTAAAGTGCACTGGAAGCGGCTGGGATCGATTTTGTTCTTGATAAGGAACCATCTCAACCTCAGTATATGCAGCAGTTAATCTACATAGAATTAGTTGCTGGCGGATTGAATGTGTGCGTAGAGCGCTAGGCGACGTATACGTACGCGCTTCCACGCACACTGCAGCACAAAATTTGGGTTTGAGTACGCGCCACGAAAAAAGTCTCGAAAAATTCTTCTTCTCTAATATAAGAGCGACGCTCTTGTCGTAGCGACTCCCCAGCACCTTTAATTCCTTGTACGACTGATAAAGAAAATGTCATATTGCGGAAAAATACTAAACTAAAATTTGACAAGCACTTTTCATGAAGACGAAAGATAAAATAAATACCTACACGTCAACATCACATGACAACATGTCATAGTCCCTTCCATTATCTCTAGACACATGTAACCCTTAATTAAGAGCCTGTATAGGGGCACCCCCTCCCCCCCTTCCGTCCTTTGTCCACGTATTGTCTTACAGAATATACATACTCATTAGAGACGGTGGGTCCCCGGGACGGGACGTATTGGGGCTGCAGGGTTCCGCACAGGATTATAAACGAACCATTTACAACTATAATTTATCAAGACGGGAATTAACACGATAGTTATTATGTGATACAACATTGTGTACTCACATATTTTGCTCGACGTATCGGCTACGTTACAGCAGCCGTGGTCACGAGCGGACTGGCGGAGCACGGCGCGGCGTCGTCTGCTGGGGCCGAGATGTGAATCTTTGGACACCCTCACATTTTTTTGATATTAATTCGCCACTAGATGAATTGTCAGTGAAGCTACTGCGACACACTACACTAACATTATCGGTGTTTGTTAGCGTTAGTAACGGCCTAGCACGGGGTTTGCACTTGTTAATTACTGGATTCCATGTCGATGATATTTTAAAACCATCCTCCCGATTGAAAGTCTTATACTTCTTGATCTCAATCGCTTCACGTACTATCCTGATATGATAATGACGATCGGTGGAGAGGATTTTTGGGTCATATAGTTCCATCCAATGATTAACTCCTATTTCCAGTAGATGTTCTGCTATTGCCGATTAATTCGCTTGTCGATTTTCAAAATTGTAACAGTACTCAAGAATTTCTCCATAAAGACTGTATATACTCCGTTATGTCGAATATCAAAACAACTGCGATCACCAAAAGATGTCATACCTTTTCAGACTCCACGTGTTTACAAAATCGTAGTTCCTATATTGGACAAACGAAGCGGTCTATTGCAGAACGTGTCAAGGAACATATCGCAGCTGTTAAAAATCGACAAGCGAATAAATCGACGATAGCGATAAATATTAGCGATCTCACAGATTTCACAGATGTTTATGGCCGACGTTGATTACTTATCATCAGGCGACCCGCTTGCTAGTTTGTCCCCTCTAACATATGAAACCATTTATTCTCTATGTAGAGTTAAGGCGCCGCGAACGCTGCTGCATGCCGCGACTCCGCACCGCATTCAGCTCGCCCGTGCCGCGACTCCACTGAGAGGGCACGGACATTAATTTATAAAGAAACCTAAGGTACGGTGCCGTTTATGCGCCTGTGCCTCGACTCCAGTCCAGTGACTGTGGGAGAGCCACGCTTCGGCATGAATGGGCCGGTTCGGCCGGCGTGATATCACGGCCTGACAGAAAACCGGCGTGAATCAGCACTGTGCTGTGTTTCACTGCATGAGTGAGGGACCGGGAGCCCAATAAAGGGGAAAGAGTGGTTTGAAGATAGACAGCGAACTTGTGACTCCACTGGTGTCACGGGTCTCCATGGGCAGCAATCGCTTACCATCAGGTGATCTGTCTGCTCGTCTGCCACCTATCACATAAAAAAAACAACCTGCAATGCCGTATAGGCGACGCGCCTCAATCATTAACGGCTTTATTCCTAAACGTTCGATAAAGTTTTGTTGACTAAAACGGTGTTAAAGAGTAGTTTTGACGTTTGAAACAAAAAAAACTCAGACAACATTTTTGAGCACTGTTCCAGTTATAACCTGTGCGAATAAAGAATGGGATCAGAAATGGCAGCGCATCCATTCACTTCTCGCTCGCACACTATTTGCGTCTATACTTGCACTCGTGGGGTGCGAGTATAGACGCAAATAGTGTGCGATAAACAAGCATTTATGAATGAGACCCTTAAAATATTGTACGGAACCACCATCGTTCAAGCCTCTCGCCCTTCCCCGCTTTTCTTTCCGCAATCTTGGCCACATCTCAAGGGGCGGGTGATATGCGGTATTCTAATGGACTGGACGCTGACAAATTTATTACGTGTACATCTTGACCTTTTTGTACACAAATATGAGGGATTGGGAGAAAAGTGTCCTCTATTTTGTTATTAATAACAATCTTTTCTTTTACTGAGATAAAGACTGGCGTGACATTGATCAATGACAACCTAGAGTCTAATTCTCGGGATATTCGATATAAAAAAAAAATGGCGGATATTGCATGGAAAACGGGTCTTATTCATAACATGTTTGTTAAATTTTATATTTTTAATAATTATTTTCAAGGATATGTAAACACAAAGCATGCTGTGTACACTTTTTTTGGGTTATAGTCTAGGCTACTTTGTTTGAATGTTGCATAAATTTACTTGTATTGACTTTAAACTGTTTGTGTAGCTAAAATGGTGTTAATAAACCATCGTTAGATAGAAAAGCCATTTTCATTCTTTTTTCGAAAAAAATCAAAAGATTTTTGTTTCAAACGTCAAAACTGCTCTTTTACACCGTTTTAGCTAACAAGGGTTCATTGAAAGTTTATGAATAGAGTTCATTTTTACCCGACTGCAGCGAAGCAAAAAGGAGGGTTATGATTTTGACCTGTATGTATGTATGGTTGTTCATCTGTTCCCTCATAACTTCTTAACTAGTAATCATATTTGAACAAATGAGGTGTCGTTAGAAGCCTCTTGATTGTCTTTTGGTTATAGACGACATGGCGTCACGTTAAATTGACTACAAAGCCCCCTAAGGGACTTAGAGTAGGTAAGGATCTAAAAAACATTTTTTTTCGTGACGGTATCCTTGTGGGGTATCAAATGAAAGAGCTTTTTAAGCATATTTCAAATATGTAATTGTATTTACACAACTAAAAACTATCTTAAATAAAAATAAAAATTCAAAACTGAAACCAGACTACCAAAAATCAAGAAAATTGTCTCTGCTGAAATTGTTATGCTGTATCGCCGTGGTCGTATTATGCCACCTACTGCGCAAAACAGATTCATTATAATAATAAAATAAAATCAATGTGGCATACGACCACGGCGATACGGCATAATAATTTCAGCAGAGACAATTTTCTTGTTTCGTACTTTTTAGAGCGTGTTTTTTTGGTAGTCGGGTTTTAGTTTTGAAACTTTATTACGATACGCAGTATCGATTTTCGATGAATATTATAAGCACGAGAATTGGGTTCCTAATATTAATAGATCTACTTACAATATCTGTAACCAATTGTTTCCCATCACAAGTAGTATTCTCGAAACATACCTGAAAAGAAAAGCAAATAAAAATATTAATTGTTTATTTTTGTTACTTCTGACGGAAAACGTGAGCGGAAGAAGGCCTTGAGACAGAAGCCCCATGCGCTGGTCCTATCAAATCAGCTCAACCTTAAACACCACAGTCTGTGATGCGATGTCGTCGTCAAATGTATGACGATTTGTAAGTGCTGTGTACAAGCCTATGCAAATGAAGAATTATTTGACTTTGACTTTGATCCACGCGGCCGAGGGTAGAGTGAGCTGGCGGAAGTTATTCCGGGAAAAAAATACTCATCGAGACCACGACCATCAGCACTGAGGTCGACAGGGACGCAGAAACGGAGGCAAACGAACAAGCGAGTCGCCTGATGGTAAGTGATCACCACCGCCCATGGACATCAGCCACACCAGAGGGAGTGGAGATGCGTTGCCGACCTTTACTTGGAAGAATGTAACTTTTTTTGTTCAATAGTAACTATTTGTTTTCAAAAAATATTATTTTCATATTTGAAAAAAAATAATTCATTACGTCCACTAAATCACAGTTAATTATGGAGTGGTAGCATAAATAGTACAATACAAATTAAAAAAATGTTATAATGGAAAATATAACTTTAAGAAAATCGCCATACAAAACGCCAATTTCATAGATAAAGGATCTGATATTTATTTCATTTTTCTCAGTAAGTATTAATAAGAAACTATGAATCGTAAAAAATAAAAACGAAAAAAGAAATCATTTGTCTAAACACAGCTTTGCACTGGTACAGAACGGCACAAGCTCGAGTTACCCGTCCATTAGTGCAAAAATAGCACTTACACCCTAGACATAAGGACGGTCCAAAGTACACTTTTTGTACTTTCAACTGCAACTGCAACTCCACATGACGCCGTCTGTGCAAAGCAGTAAACATTTACTAAATAAATGATCCAATTTCTTCTAAACGAAACCTAATATGTACAGGAAACATTCCCTTCGTAGGGAATTGCGTATTTTCATAGAGAAAATATTTCTAATAAGTGCAAGGACAGGGAGATATTTCTGTCTCTCTCTGCCTAACCCTTCAAATGCCAGTAGGGTTGGCGGGTCACATATTAATATAAGCTATCCATATTAAAGCAAAAAGGTCGTCGGATGTTATTAGGTTATTCGTACACACACCCACACTGTCTGCTAGTACAATGACTTTGCATTTGATACTGAAGTTAATGTGTTAGACAAAAAGGATAAATTGTATGTTGGTGGGCCTATGATGATAAATAATATATAAATGAGCCGCTTAAAGAAGGCTTAAAGTCACGCAGAGAGCAATGGAAATGGCTATGCTCAAAGTCTACTTGCGCGATCGTATCAGGAATGATGAGATCCGCAGGAGAACCAAGTTCAAAGACATAGCCCAAATAATTGCATGCCTTAAGTGGCAATGGGCAGGGCAAATAGCGAGGAGAACAGACGGCCGGTGGGGCGGAAAGGTTCTCGAGAGGAGGCCGCGTACAGGAGGTCGAATCCGTAGCAGGCCCGCCACAAGGTGGACCGACGATTTGGTAAAGATCGCGGGTATCCCTTGGATGCGGGCGGCACAGGACCGATCTGTGTGGAGATCATTGGGGAGGCCTGTGTCCAGCAGTGGACGTATATTGGCTGAAATGATGATTATGAACCCCTTTTAGCTATGGAAACTTTGTTATTTTAAGTGTTGGAAATTTGTGTTATGTAATTTTTCTGATAAGTTTGTATGTTTCCCTTGAAAAATAAATAAATGATGATGATAGGCCTATTCTCGTGAACTCGACATTAAATGTGGCGGGTAGGGCACACTAGCGACGCCAATCGATTTTAATTTTAGCTACTAAGCCTGAAATGGCCCGCACACACCCAGGGCACCAAGCTTGTCGATGAGAATGGTATACGTACTTCGGAGGCCTTATTAGTCGCCTCTTACGACAGGCCGGGGTATACCTTGGCAGTATTCTAAACGCCCCTATCCACAGGGCTCAAGGTAATTATGTCTAAAGTAACATTAGTAACTAAAGTTCGCGAAACAATCAGTCCCGTGAAAAGCGCGCTTCAGTCACCATCAACATTAAAATTTGAACTTTATGTATTTATGTATTATGCAAAAACCCTATATTTCGACATTTACTTCAAACTCTCCATAATTAGGTATTATTATACGAATCTTGTTCACATGACTAATTCATATTTACGTTTTATTTTTCTGTTTTGTTTCTTTTTACCACGGATCTCGCCTATGAGTATACGCGGGCGGCCGCTGAAGTGCTGAATTGCTGACTGATGCGAATGCACCCAACCCCGGCACGGCCTTGCGTCGACAAATCTATAGGTGCATTTGTTGTGTGCCTGGGTTTACCTTAACGACTGCGTGCGCGCTAGCCGAGGCCGGTTGTTTTTAACCCATATAAACATTACCCACATTTATTCTTATTCTTATATGAAATATTTTTATTTCGTTCATTATTTATTTATTTATTTTTTCATAATTACATTAGTACTTTCCAACACATATATATATACACACTAGGTACACAAGGCTGACGTCCGTGGCACTCACTCAGCTGGCCCTACTGAAAATCAGCGTCATGACTTTTTTCAGGGTCATGTCATAGGCTGAGTGGGGGCCATTTATGTTGGAGGTCACAACACACAATATATTATTTGCACTGCCTGGTTATTAGTACTCATTATTTTGTTTTTCCTTTGTTTTGTTTTGTTTTTATTTTCTGTATCTATTTTGTTTTTCTTTTTGTTTGTTTGTTCTTTTGTAACTAATGTTGTACTCGTATGTAGTGTTGTGATGTCCAAAATAATAAATTTTTCTTTCTTTCTTTCTTCTTTCAAACTGACCAAGATCGGTAACGACCAGAGGAAAACCCGTGAAGGAGATCAAACAGATGTTATCGTCAACTGTACAATCAATCCACAAATATTTTGGCCACGTTATTCGCAACAAATACTCCAGGGACATGTGGCAGGCAAGCGCTCGCGCGGGCGCTCACCAGCGCGTTGGACAGACCTCAATACGGCTGTAACACAAACATCCATTGTCCAAAACTCCCGAGACGCTGTGGACCGCAACAAGTGGAGACACATCGCGCGAGCCGCATCAGCAACGAAAATGCCACACCACCGTCAACCACGACCACTCTGTCAAGAATGAACGACTAAGGTGGAGGAGGATGAAGGGACACGATGAGCAATGGACACAAACGGTCCTGGCTCACTGTCTGACAACTTGTATTTCAATCAAGATGATACAGCAATTCCAAGTAAATTCCAAATTAGAAGGTAAAAACACACAACCATTAAACACCAAAATAGCCGCTTCATAACGCTTTTTGCGTAAGTATATTATTTTTAAATAATCGTGATCTCAATTCAAATGAATCCAGCAGATTAGAGTTTCAACTTTTATTTATGATATTTTGAAGACCAGTAATATGGAAACAAAAATACTTTTGTCCTTTAAGCGTACTTGCGGTGGATTTTAGGTCGTCTACCCAGATTTTCGAATATCAACATACAATAAATGAGCCGGCACGACTAGAGTGATACCACAGCCTCACTGAAAACCGGAGAGAAGAAGCGCCTGCGCTGTTTCGTTGGGTGACTGAGGGTGCCGAAGGCCCAATCAGCTAATTCAATCAAGCAATCGGCTTCTTTGTATCGACAGCGGGTATTTTTAAAACCTGTAATTCCACAAATCCCCATTGAGAATCCCCATCAATGGGTATTTACGAACTTTTTTTTCCACAAATTCCCATTATTAACAGTGTTAGCATTCAATGGGGATTTGCAGACAAAATATAAATCCCCATTGATAAATAACAGTTTTTTTCTGGATTTGGTTCATGGCTTAAAAGAAAAGTACCAGGCGAACATAGGTTTCTGAACTCCGCTGCGCCGAACTCTTCAGCAGATATTGGGGGTGGGGAAACAACCTCGGGAAGAGGTAGTACTCCGCGTGGCAGAGGCATTGCCGGAGGGGAGAAATTCTCCCGGCGGGCCGGGAATAAGGCATGGACCACCCTTCCGAGAAGTACCGGCTCGATGTAGAAGGTATCGTATCTTGTTACTTAAACGAAAAATCATACAAAGTTTATGACTAGAATTGTCTCACTATTTGGAAGGAATTTCACTAGGGCAGCATAGCTTTGCAGTAGGCGTACGAGAATCCCATTGCATTTGGAAATGTTTAAAGTCTCTTCTCTGTCGCTACGCTCTTGCCAGAGCGGTCGTGGTCACGTTGAGGCGTTCTTGTTGGTGTTAGAGGCTGACACAGCTTTCCTCACGATCTCTCGCCATCTCCCTTTGTTTACAGACTGTCTGGCACAGTCTGACACGGGGTTTCCTACTGCGGACTTCACTTGATCAGTCCAGCGCATCGGTGATCTGCCACGTGATCTCGTTCCCATTATCCTCCCCTGAACGACCAGCCTCTCTATCGAGTCGTTACCACGCCTAGAGACATGACCAAAGTACTGCAGTATGCGCGTCTGTACTATGGTTGATAGACGCTTTGTGATGCCGAGTTCCTGCAGTATGGACACGTTGATCCGGTAACTCTGTCCACGATATGCCGAGCATGTTTCTCCTGCACCACATTTCCAGAGCATCTACCTTCCTCTTTTCACGCACTATCGACGTCTCCGCTGCGTAAAGGAAAATTGGGAACGCCAGAGTTCGCATGTGCTTGACTCTTGTAGCCCTGGTGATACTGCGATTCCTCCACACTTTCTTAAGTTTTTTAACTGCAGTTCTGTTCACGGCCATACAACGATGTTTAAAGTAGGTACATCTAAATAAGCAAAAGCTGACCGTCTGATCTACCCATCTTGTGTCATCGTCAACCCGCAGGAATTAAGCCCCAACATTTCCCCCAGCTTACCCGGGGGAAGTAGTGTCGAGCCCGCGCTGTAAGCGGGCCTTCACCTGGGGAGGGACGTGCAGGGAGACTTCTTAGTCAGATTATCATGTCCCTTCCTCACTTTGGCGAGTACGGTACTCCAGGAGTTTTAGTTGGTAGACCCCGCCGACATGGGGGGGGGGGGGGGGGAAAGTCCGAAATAACCCGTCCATCCCCCGGTGGTATGCGTAATTGCATTTCTCTTGAGTGATCAAAAAAAGGGGTATAAGCTAGCCCGGCTAAAATTTGGTAACGTTTCTGACTGCATTGGTATTGCAGGTGTCCATGGGTGGCGGCAATACTTTCACATACGCTCCCCTAAACCAAAAGCTAGTTCATTTTCAAATAAGTGTTCGAAAGGATCAATAATGAAAACTACGATTATAAATATTAATATCAGTAATTAACTGCTACTTTTCAGGCCCACGTCTTAATCCCAATATTTACAAATCCCTCAAACATATTTATAACTTGTTTAGACGGTGGCCTGCCAAGTGGCGGCTCTGTTCTTGCCATAATGTGAGTTAATAATGGGCAGAGTGTAAGCTACGAACAACTCGCTGAAATAAGTACAATCAAAGAACGAAAAGATTCGTCTGTTTCGAATTGATTCGTTTGATATGCTATGAGCACTTATTACCTTTCGTTAAATTGTCAGAATAATACCTGTTGCACAGAAAATGATGCTTAACTGTTAGATCCGAAAGTTAAGATTTGCTTGTAGCAACATTGATTTCTGATGTAAAGAAAATTTATAAAAGGTTGGCAGATCTTTTTAAAACGGTATGTTGGTATGTATTTTTTTTATCACCCAGGAGAAATGCGTTAAGCATACCCGTCCACCGGGAGGTGGACGGGTTATGTTGGACTACAAACTCCTGGCACCCTCTCATCGTCCTTAAGTGGGGAGGGACCGTGATGACCAGCACGAAGCCTTAACGATCCACGACCCTCCTCGGACGGAGCCCGCCTGCACGGCGGGCAAGACGCTGCCGCCCCTGGATGTGCTGGGGGGGATGATAGGGACAGTCGAGGGTGAGCGGCCGTCCCTAACAGTAAGTGGAGGTGGTCGGTCCAATGCTGGCGCAGGCACCCCCTTACCGTGCGCCGGCTGACCTCCTCCACAGAGAGGAAGAAGACAGGCATATTGTCGGCGTCTCCTCCCCCTCTTTCGTCGGCTTTCGGTAGCTCAGTGTATAAGATCGTGGATCCGTTTGGAATCCACGATCTTATACACGGAGCTACCATCGCTCTACCACTAGATCATCATCATCGTTTCAGCCAATATACGTCCACTGCTGGACATAAGCCCTTCCGCCGGATACTTGAGGTCTTGAGTAGGAGGATGATATAAAGAGGAGAAAAAAGTAGAAATTTCACAACATCACATATAAAGACGCCCTGTTGGTCCTGGGTTCGATTCCCGGGTCGAGCTAAAAGTATGTTTCGAATTTTTCGAACATAACTCGGGATTATAATCACCAATCCGCATTAGGCAAGCGTGGTGATTGGCCTTGCGTAGCGCGTCAGCGGATGGATCTTTACCTTAAGGCGACTAACCTTTTTATTCTCTGTACCGTACGTACAGCCATACTTGAAAGTATACAA
Source organism: Marasmia exigua (assembly GCA_019059595.1). Classification (NCBI taxonomy): domain Eukaryota; kingdom Metazoa; phylum Arthropoda; class Insecta; order Lepidoptera; family Crambidae; genus Marasmia; species Marasmia exigua. The sequence continues at coordinate 3,268,546 of CM032487.1, read as the reverse complement.
AACTGTGTAATTTCTTCAGTCGATTTTCACCTTAATATCAAACCATTTTCATCGTAGGAGAGCCACGCTTCGGCGAACGAATGGGCCGGTTCAAAAGCACTGCTGTATTTGCTGCGAGAGTGAGAGTACCGGAGGCCTAATCCGGGAGGAGGTGTGTTTAAAGGTTGTCAGCGCACTAGTGATTCCACTGGTGACGCGAGTGTATACGGGCGGCGGCAATCGCTTACCATCAAGCGATCCGTCTGCTCGTGTGCCACCTCTCACATAAAAAAAATTAAACACTTTCGGTTCAACAGATTGTAGGTAGTAACCTGATCTGTGGCCGCCTGTACAAGAAATTATGGCCGTCACCGGAACCTGAATATTTTTACATCGCATATCCCGAAAACCCTACTGAGGATCAGATTGGAATTTGTATGGGACTCATTTCGTTGTGAGCGTTTTTAATAAGTATCAAGATTGGACTTCTCAGTGAAAGGTAATACTTGATGTATAAGACACAGACCGACACAGCGTAAAGCAGCACTGTGCTGCGTGATTAAGGGTGCCGGAGGCCCGATCTGGGGAGAAAGTGGGGTTAAAAGGTTGGCATCGCAACTTGTGACTCCACTGGCGTCGCGGGTGTCCATAGGCGGCAATCGCTTACCATCAGGTGATACGTCTGCTCGTCTGCCACCTATCACATAAAAAAAAGAGGAAGACCAAGAAGAAATTGCGTCCAACAACTTACGGAAAAAGCGAATGCCATGTCGTACAAGAATTAAAGGTGCTGGCAGAGTCGAGAGAGGAATGGAGACTACTCCACCGACAAGAGCGTCGCTTTTAAATTAGAGAGAGATTTAGCACGGGATGTAAGGAGCCGGCGTTCTGTGCCTATTTACTCATCTATTTATGTGGTCGAAACGGTGACGGAATCATTTGGCCACGGGCTATGAGTTTGTAAATACACGCCTTCGCAAAGTTGTTAACTGCAAATATGGAGACTTAGGTATTTCTAAACAGAACTTTCAAGGTGGTCTTAGGGTGACACATGACCGATAATCGGTCATCGATTTTCTGTAAGAGAAAAAAAAATAGCACGTACTGACATCAATAACGCAAACCACACCTACAAAATGTCGGTAAGAAATAGTATGAAAAGGCAGCCGACGTTTTGTGGTGCGCTATTGATTATAAGCATTGTATATCACTGTAATCATAATTTGTATTAGAATGAAAATTGTAATTACCATATTATTTGAAAAGAGTAACTACTGTGTTTCTTGCTGATTCTTCTCGGTAGATATTGACATTCCGATTCAGCGGAAGATTACATAATATTTGACATTCATAAATGTTCGGTATAGACTTAAATTGAATAAAGACATTTTTGATTAATTTCGATTTTTGCTGAAACAAACGTCTATTAATTTCGGGGTTGAACACACAGCGTTGATAGCTGTGCCATTATTGTCACTAAAAGCTTACGTTGGATGAGATCGTCCAGCTAAAGAGAAAACTTCCTAGCTACTGTCAGCAATAAAACTCCAAGATAAATATTAGACTGGCTAGGGTTGCCATTGGGGCAATGCGGAGTTTCTTGCTAGTGATAAAATTGACAGATTTTCACTAAGAACATGAGGAGCCCGAATCTCGGGATTGTCGATATGAAAAAAACGTGGCGGATGCCGCATGAAATCCATACAAAAAAACTATGTTTTAGTGATAAATGTCGCATGATAAAATTTTAAACTTTTGCGTTGAATTATACAAATAATTAATCCCCTTGTGACCACCACCGTTATAACGCGGTCGAAACGTTAAGGTGTGAGTAGATCTTACTACGCGTATGTACGAACTTACAAATAAATATTTTCTGCGAAAAAAAACCGCCTTCAAAAACCACGAACTAAAAAGTGCCAAATAATATTGTTATCACTTTATACACTTCAAAAAAATTTAATAACAGTACACTCGAGGAAAGGTGTTATTGAAGTCGGCGCCTACTCTCTGTTGAATAATTGATTGTTGTATTAAATTACCGTTTTTTTTATTAAATTGGCCGTGTGGTTCCGGCAGAGTAGAATAGGCCACCCTCACTCTTACCGAGGTGTCGTAAAAGGCGACTAAGGTAAAGCTGCTGGCATGATCATCAGCACCAAGAGAAGGAAAACTCTGCATTTATATCAAAACCCTCGCCAACCCGTCTGCCAAGCGTGGTGAGTATGGCAATTACCCCTCATGTGATTGAGGGAGGCCCGTGCCCCAGCAGTGGGAACTTAAATGGGCTGATGATGATGATGATGTATTAAATTACAAGATAGTATTTTTTGGCAAAAATATGAGACCTTTTTAAAAGTTGAGGGTTCTCATTTTTTTCAATTTGTATTTCTAATGTTTTGCCAAGTTGTCAGCTTTTTCGAAATGCCAAAAAACTAATATGTCATCCATTGAAATTGAAAAAGCTCTGTTAACAGCCTACGTACAGACAGACCAATACACTCAATTAATTAAAATGGTTATAGGTATCTTACAATAAGCGCTACTTTTTACTGTGATAGGTGGTGGTGGGATGGATCGAATTACATAAAATATCTTTTGCCCTGCTTCACGCCGGTTTTTTGTATCACAACGCTCGAGCCGGCCTATTCATGCCACAGCATGGCTCTCGCCTTACCTCCTTCAAAAACAAATGACTAATATTTACTGAAAGCCTGAATTTTATGGAGTGCCGTGGCATTTTTTTTTACGCATGTCAACCCTACCGCATCTGGAAGGTTTGCACCGGCGGCGACTGCCTGCAATCTTATCGCACCAAAGTTTACACCAGGCAACTTATGAAACTTCCCCCGCCGTGTGAGCGGCCTTATAATTAACGAGTTCTGCAAGTTATTTTAATCTTAGTTATTTATCAATTATATTTAAGTTTGTTTAATTTAACGAACTTAAATATGAAGTTTGTTTAATTTAAATATTTCAGCGCTGTGGTGTAGCCTCTGAGTGATCGCGGGGTTATCTTTTATCCGATTTAATTATATCCGTGGGACAGGCACGCTTCGGCATGAATGGGCCACTCGACCGGAGTGATACCTTGGCCTGACATGACCAGGGTGAAGCAGCACTGTGCTGTGTTTCTGCGTGAGTGCCGGTACCTGTGGCCCAATCCGAGGGAAAGGGGGGTTTAAAGGTTGGCAGCGCACTTGTGACTCCACTGGTGTTACGGGTGTTTATGGGCGGCGGCAATCGCTTTAAATGAGGTGATCAGCCTGCTCTTCTGCCACCTGTATCGTGCGCGCCTGTCCGTCGCAGGTGATATGAGACGCCACCAACAGATTCATCGGGGTGCTTAGAACTGTGCTTCGTATTCCGAAGTGCCGTGCCGTTTTTGTGGAAAAATAAATACTATTACTATTAATACCTATCACATAAAAAAATGAGAGATTTTAAATAAAGGTACCTTAAAATAGTATCTTTAAATACTTAAGAGCGCTGTTGGCTTAGTAGATTAAAACGCCATCTTAACGGGTTATAGGTTCGAATCCGTGCATGCATGTCTGGAATTTTCAAATCTTTATGCTTGCGTATTAGCTCGGCGGTGACTAAAAAGCGTCTTGAAGAAACCTGCACGTTTCGTTAGCATGTCTCGAGTTTCTGAAACGTTTAACCATGATTTAGTTGGTCCAGTTCCCCCGTGGAAGGGTTGCGAAGTTCAGACGGCACAGTCGCTTCTAGTGTTGCTTATTCGATAGTTCACTATAGATAGTCTATCGATAGACTATCTATAGTAAAAGTAAAATCAATTATGTCGATTGTTTAATGTCCGATACTATCGATACACATTTAATCAGGCAACAATATTATCGAAACGTAGCTGACTATCGATAGTACAAAACTATCGATACTATCGATAGCATCGGGCCTCCGGTACTCTCAATCACGCAGCGAAACACAGCACAGTGCTGCTTCACGCCGGTTTTCTTTAAAGCTTCGGTCGAGCCGGCCGATTCATCCTGAAGCGTGGCTCTCCCACGGTCCGTCTCTTAATCGCCACAACTCATATAAATGTACTGGCGGCGCTAGTTTCGTCGATGTTCCGCCTTAAGCTGTAACGCTTGTAATGAAACGTAAACCAACAAACATTGCACACAAACAGAACAATAGTACATTATCCTAGAAAATGCACATATCCACAAGATGCATCTTAGACATTCTTAAACAGATACGAAGCGCAGATGAAAGCAACAACTACTCCTCTACCCAATCCCCCCTCCTCCCTCACGCGTTTAAGCCATAACGTACGTCTTCCCTTTGTGATATGCTTGTAACGGCGGCCCGCGCATACTTAGCCGTCGAGAATTTAATATGACGCCGTGCAAATGTTGTACGCTGCGGCCGAGAGGATTATCTTTGTCTCGGCGTGTTCGCGGAGAGTCATGTGTCTTTGATATGAGGATATTGCGAAAGGATAAGAGTGGATTTATTAAAGGGTTTCCTCCGTTTATTGAGGGAGGCCCGTGCCCCAGCAGTGGGGACTTAAATGGGCTGATGATGATGATTCCTCCGTTTTGGGTATGTACACAGTCTACCATGCCATATTGTTTTTAAGAGTTATCTCATGGTATTGTCACAGTCTCTCCATAGTGCCAGTTTTTTTTAATGTGATAGGTGGCAGGCGATAGACGGATCACCTGATGGTAAGCGATTGGCGAGCAGACGGATCACCTGATGGAAAGTGATTGCCGCCGCCCATGGACGCCCGCGACAGCAGTTTAGTCCATTCATGCCGAAGGGAGATAATAGGTTGGCAGCGGACTTGTAACTCCATTCGCGGGTGCCCATGGGCGGCGGCCATCGCTTACCTTTAATTTAAGCGATCCATGTACTTGTGTGCCACTTATCACATAAAAAAAATAGCAGTGACTGCCTCGGTGGCGCAGTGGTGAGTGGGTCGCATTTTAAAGCGACGGCTGCGCAAGACGTCTCGGGTTTGACCCCCGGGTCGGATACAAAAATATGTACCTAAATTTCCATAAGAAACTCTTAGCGGCTGCCCGGAGTCTGGTAGTTGGCGGTCTTGTACCGCCGTACCAGCGAAAGCACGTTAAGCTGTTGGTTCTGCGCTCCCTCTCCGGTCGTGTCACTGTAGTGTCACATCGGAATATGAGGGTAATAGACAGTGCACTAGTGTTTGCGCACACACTTGAGCACTTTCATATCTCCTGCGTATGATGATGACTGCCGTGTGGTTGCCGTCCTTGCCATCCCACTAATAATATAAAAGCGAAAGTTTGCGTAAGATGTACCTAAGTATGTTTGTTGCTTATTCACAAAAAAAAAACTACTTAATTGATTTTAATGAAACTTTACAATGAAATTGACTGACCGGATGGCGCAATTGGAAGTGACCCTGCCTCTTACGCCAAAGGTCGTGAGTTCGATCCCCACCCTGGACAAACATTAGTGCGATGAACACTTGTGTATGTTCAGTGTCTGGCTGTAATATATGTATTTAAGTATATATTTGTGTTCCTCTGTTGTCAAAGGGGGCAAGGTATCCGGGGACAAGAAGGAGGGGGCAAGCGTCGAGGCTCGTCCAAGTACCTCCAACTTGGTCTCGGGTACGGAACCCTCAAGAGGAGCAACTGGAGCCGACTCCAGCAGCACCACACCTCCACCCGTCCGGGGGACGCATGGAGTCTCGAGGGGCAACAGTCGTGTTGCAGGACCCTCGAGAGGCAGGAGCACCACTACCTGCCAACCATCTGCCCTAGACAGCAGAGGTCGTGGTCGTGGTGGTCGAACACGACCAGCAGGGGGACGCGGCAAGAGAGGCGCTGTGCGAAGGCCGGTAAATCTACCGACCCTAGCACAGGAGCACTCCAGCAGGAAAGCCGCAAGCAACCTGCTCAACAAAAACAACTAATCCCCCCCCCCCCCCCCCATCCCCGTAAGAAACAGACACAACCCACCTACACAAATATCCTCCTATCCCTTCCCTCCGAATTTAGAAACTTTCTCCCAACCCTTCTCTTCCCAATCCCCAAACCCAACAACATAATGATTAAGGTGATACAAGTAAACCTCCAGCACTCAAAGGCAGCCTCAGCTGCCCTTTGCCAAAGATTCCTCTCTGAGGACCTGGACATCGCCTTGATCCAAGAACCGTGGGTGAATAAAACCACAGTAATGGGGCTAAACTCGGCAGGTAAGATATTAAGTAACACCTGCGGAGCAAGGCCAAGAGCATGCATGCTCTTCAAGAGAGGCATAAATTACCTCACGATCCCTTCTCTGTGTACAGATGATGCTGTTGCAGCGTATATAGACCTACCCGGGGGGAAAGGTGGGGAGACATTCATAGTCAGCTCCATGTACCTACCCGGTGAGGACCAGGATCCGGTGAACAAGGTGACGCCGGTAGTGGAATACTGTCTGGAGAGAGAAACCCAGCTGCTGGTGGGTACCGACTGCAACTCCCACCACACATCATGGGGCAGCTCCAACACGAACGCTAGAGGTGAGTTACTGTTTGACTACTTGCTCACTAATAATCAATTTGTTCTTAACGTGGGTAGTAAACCAACCTTTACCACACGTTCTAGGCAGGAAGTACTAGACATAACTTGGTGTTCAGGTAATCTCGCACACCGAGTGACCAATTGGCACGTCTCAGATGAGCCGTCCATGTCCGACCACACCCACATTAGGTACGACATACTATGCTCGGGAACAAAGGAACCGAACACCTACCGTGACCCCAAGGGAACAGACTGGGAGGGCTTTAGGAACTCCCTTAGGTTATACCTTGGAGATTTTAAATACATCAAAACTGTGGACCAAGTGGAAGCCGCAGCAGAGGACTTAGGCAAGAGCCTAATGAATGCGTATCTAGAAAATTGTCCTCTCAAGACCACTAAGAGCAACAGAAACACGCCTTGGTGGAACAAAAACCTGGAGCATCTGAGGCAAAAGGCCCGTGCCTTATTTAACAAGGCAAAAAAAGACAAGAACTGGGATGCTTACAGGAAGGCGTTAACACGTTTCAATAGGGAGCTCAGGAAAGCAAAAAGAAGATCCTGGCAAAAATTCTGCGGGTCAATCAAGGACACTGCCCAAGCTGCCAGGATCCACAAAATACTATCCAAGACACCTGAATCCCATCTAGGCCTGCTAAGGAAAGCGGATGGATCTTTCACAGAATCTCCGGAGGAAACACTGAGACTGCTTGCTCAAACGCACTTTCCGGAATTCGTGTACATTAATAACGAAAGAGAACTCCAGGTCAGTAAGTCTCCGGACAGGAGACCGAGGAATGAAGACTGGAGGAGAGCTTCCGTTATTTTTCGTCCCCAGCAGATAATTTGGGCCATTAGGAGTTTCAAGCCTTACAAATCTGGTGGGGTCGATGGTATCTTCCCGGCTTTGTTGCAGCGGGGCGAAGATATCATCATCTCTACGCTGATAAAATTATACCGTGCAAGCTTTGCTTGGAGTTATCTGCCATCAGCGTGGACTCGGGCGAGGGTCACTTACATTCCCAAGGGAGGGGACAAAGACAAATCGCAGCCCAAGTCCTACAGACCGATAAGTCTCACCTCATTCCTACTAAAAACGATGGAAAAGGTGTTGAACAGTCACATCAGGGCAACATACCTCGTTGAAAAACCCCTGAGTGCAAGACAACATGCCTACCAAACAGGCAAGTCCACGGAAACGGCGCTTATTGACCTGGTGGACAGAATTGAGAAAGCCATAGAAGACAAAGAAATTGCACTCTGTGCCTTTCTTGACATCGAAGGGGCGTTTTACAACACCAACTTCGATGTTATAACACGTAGTATGGTGAATCGTGGAATCGACGACACCACCACCAGATGGATGGGATCCATGCTACAAAATCGGACTGCAACAACAACGTTGATGAATAAAACCCTACATTATAGAGTGACCAGAGGATGTCCACAGGGCGGAGTCCTATCACCCCTTCAATGGTCATTGGTTGTTGACAGTCTCATCTGCGAGCTCAATGAAGCCAGATTTCTGACTCAGGGTTACGCAGATGACATAGTAATAATGGTCATAGGAAAATGCCCTAGCACCATTTCCAATCTTATGCAAAGGGCCCTACGAATAGTAGAAAACTGGTGCACGAGACACGTGCTAACAGTCAATGCACGTAAGACGGTCTTAATCCCGTTTACCAAAAGAAGGAAACTAGAGGCGCTACACACCCCAACACTTCTTGGTACGAAGCTATGCTTGTCAAACGAGGTCAAATATCTCGGAGTCTTTTTAGACCAAAAACTAACATGGAACAAGCATCTCGACTACATCACTAGAAAGGCAAAAATTGCGATGGGGGCAAGCAGTAGGTTGGTGGGGCTAAACTGGGGGCTACGGCCCATGGCCGCACTCTGGATTTATAAAACCATAGTGAGGCCGATCGTCACTTATGGCTGCTGTGTGTGGTATAAGAAGACGCACCAACTTAACTGCGTAGAGAACCTCAGCAAAGTTCAAAGAACTGCCAGCCTTATAGCCACTGGCGCGCTTTCGTCCTCTCCCTCTGCAGCACTGGATGCCCTCCTGAACATTCCACCTCTGCACATTCACGTGCAGATGGAAGCGAGGATGGCTATCACGAGAGCGAAAATCAGAGGGAGGACGAGATGGCATTCTAGGGTCATGAGAGGCCTCTACAATGAACTAATGAAAATTCCGGTCATGGATATGCCCTCTGACTCCATGGTCCGTGAACACCGCTTCGATAAGCGGTTTACAGTCTTGTTACCAAGTAGACAAGACTGGGAGGCTGGAACTCCCGGAAATGTTAAGCAGAATGACATCGTTTGGTATACAGATGGCTCCAGGAAGCAGGGCATATCTGGGGCGGGATTTTGTAATGATCGCTGCGGAATACGCAAATTCGCCAACCTGGGTCGCTATACCACAGTGTACCAAGCGGAAGTCTTCGCAATAATTGGCTGTGTCCAAGAGAGTCTACAAATGAATCTCCAGAATAAGAAGATATTCATCTTCTCAGATAGTCAAGCTGCCCTCAAGGCGTTAACATCCTGTGAACTTGACTCCAAACTCACTAGCGAGTGTGTCCTGCTCCTAAACCAGCTTGGCAATGCCAACATTGTAAATCTGATTTGGGTACCGGGACACTGCAATATCAGAGGCAACGAAGTCGCTGACGTGCTAGCAAAGGCCGGGGCAGAGAGCCCACTACTCGGACCGGAACCAATAAGTGGCGTTCCAGCATGCATGGTCAGGTTCGAGTTAAAAGAGTGGGAGAAAAAACAAAGCACTGAATTCTGGAAAAGACTACCTCGACTAGAACAGTCTAAGGCGTTGATACAGGCGTTCGATCAGAAACGAGCTGTAGAAATAACAAAACTGAGTAGAGGACATGTTAGGGCACTCACTCGGACCCTCACGGGGCACTGCAAATTAAATAAGCACCTGCACAACATGGGCCTTACAGATACCAAAATCTGCAGGTTCTGTCGCGAGGACGAGGAAACGATTATCCACGTCCTCGGCGAGTGCATAGCGCTGCACCGCTGCAGAAGCCGGCACCTGGGAGCACACATGATCTCAGCTGACGAGATCAAGAGCTCCCCCATCAGCTCCATTCTCGGGTTTATCCTGGAACTGGAGCTACATGAGGTGCTGTAATAGGTTACGGGGCTGCCACAATAGATCATCTACTGGTCGCAGTGGCTATGAGACGCAGGGCTCACCCCATTTCTATCAAATAATGAAAAATCCTCTGTTGTCTGATATCTGTAACACAAATGCTTAAGCTACTTAGTACAGAATCAAGTCAACCTATGAGATGTTGTGAGAAATATTATTATTATATAGCTTACATATCAGAATAATACATACGCTTCAATTCTAGTAAGTAATTAATGCTAGAAATGTGTAGCTGAGTCATAATTAGGTGTGCTGTCAAGGTTTAACTCCCCTTTGCCCCGAAATAGTCCTTCCGGTACCCTCACTCACCCTAATCAGCACAGGCATTGATTAACGCCGGTTTTCTGTGAGGCCGTGAGGTATCTACATTCAAATAAGAAGATACCATTTACCGTCTAGGTATAACTTCTTGTTTGATTGTTAACTACTGTTTGCAACTGACCGTTTAGGATGTTAACCTAAAACGGCCAGTTAAACAATGCATCTCTAATTTGTGTAGAACTATGCTAACAGAATACCTAACTTAAAATGAATTCAAAATTCAATTCAAAACCCCACTAACATAGCGAATGCATTTCCCAACCAATTACACAAGTTTAGGGTTGTAAAGTAATGTATCGATTAATCGTTAATAACAATTATCGATACTAGTTGAATGAAAGAACATAACCGGCAATAATTCGTGACGGTTATGAAAGGAACTGACAAAATATAATAGATATACAATATTAAAAGGTTGGCAGCGCACTTGTGACTCCACTGGTGTTGCGGGTGTCCATGGGCGGCGGAATTGCTTACTTATCAGGATCACCTGATAGCAGATGGATCATTATCTGCTCGTCTGCCACCTCTCATATAAAAAAAAATATATACATACTAACTACTATCATTTTGTTTCGTCCTCTTATTACATTCATTATACACCATTAAGGTGACGGGTAGGGCACACTAGCGACGCCAATCGATTTTATTTTTTAGCTACTAAACCGAATCTATTTTTAACAATTTCGGGGTTACAACCTCTAGGCAAACACTTATACTATTTATTAAATAACCATGCACAAATGTTAAATATGCCGATTAAGGAGGCTCAAAGTCACCCAGAGAGCAATTGAGAGGGCTATGCTCGGAGTCTCCCTGCGAGATCGTATCAGAAATGATGAGATCCGCAGGAGAACTAAGGTCACAGACATAGCCCAAAGGATTGCATGCCTCAAGTGGCAATGGGCAGGGCACATAGCGAGGAGAACAGACGGCCGTTGGGGCGGAAAGGTCCTCGAGTAGAGGCCACGTACAGGAAGTCGCAGCCGTGGCAGGCCCCCCACAAGGTGGACCGACGATCTGGTGAAGATCGCGGGAATCCATTGGACGCGGGCGGCAGAGGACCGATCTGTGAGGAGAACATTGGGGGAGGCCTATGCCCAGCAGTGGACGTCTATTGGCTGAAATGATAAATAAATAAATAAATATTTCACAACATCACATACATTAATCTGACTCCGAGTTAGGTAGCACAAGCACCTGTGTTACGGATATCAGAATGATGATGAACATTATGGAAGCAATAAAGAATTGAGTATTAGGACCTTCAAGAGACGAGTGAATTCCTCTCTAAAAGACTACCTTTTAGAAAGCATCAGCGACTAATCCGATCTCGCAGATGTTCATGGGTGGCGGCGGCATTTTTACATTATAGCGAACGAACGAGCAGATGGCACACTTATGCGATGCCTCTTAAGAAAGAAATAAGCCCTGGCTCTGCAGGCTGTACTTCGGGAAGTGTCCTGCTGTGCTGCATGAACTCATTCCGCCATCCCCTTTGTACCATCGAGAGAACAGGCGAAATTTTGGGTAAGCTCGCTCCATCATAGGTTTCCTCTCTACTCTAGAGTTCAGTGTGAAGCTCACCCACCATAAAAAAGCCCTTTTCTTGATGGTCACCAGGTCGTATCTTTTCGCTAACACCATCGATGGCAGCTGGTTTCATAGTTTTAGTGTGCAGTAGGAAATGACGTGAAAATAGCAATGTGGTGGAAATAAATTCCCTTGTTTGTTTTTTGCCTCTAGCATTAAAAACTTAAATCTTTTTTATAGGTATGGCATTATTTTTTTCAGCTGAAAGGTTGCCTGATATTGAGTATTGAATACCTAAGCTATTTTCTTGAAGGTCACACATCGGTTCGGAAATACCGCGGGCGTTGATGCATTTCACAGTTTTGAAAAGTTTCTTGAGAAACGAACAGTTCACAAAATATCTGTTGGAGGGATTGAATTTTCCATACTGGCGCATCTGTATTTTCTAGATATACCTATTGTGTCTATGGACAGTTAAAGTAATAGAAGATGTTTTGTATTTTCGTGGCTAAATTTAATTAAATTACAATTCCAATCTTTCTAATAAAATCTATCGATATAAGTACATACAATGATCTATATATACAGTATCAATTAAGATTTCTTTAACAATTACTTCTGCCAAACATTTTACTTTTGATAATTTATCTAAATTATATTCCGCCGCTCATACAAATGGACGTGTGCAACTCTTTACTGAAACGATTCAGTAATCCGCTTCACATAGATGATACACTGATCCGAATCACGAATGCTCGCTCTGAATGTATCGTTCGGCTCATTCGGATCTCAAGATCGGATTTGTTCAATCGGTCAACTCGCTCACTGACTCATTCTGTTCCACTGACACGAATGAGCGACGGACTACAGATGATCACTGATAGCGAGAGAACGCACTCGTTCTCTAGGTCGGTCCGTCGGCAACACATTTTTTTTTTCTTTATTGAGGAAACAAACAGCTTAAATACTAATACATTTAGACTTATTAAATTTAAGTAACTCACTAGCCTAATTAGTTTCCACTACTAGGTAATACAAATAATGTTGAATGAGAAACTTGCACTTCAGGAATTAAAAGTTAAACAAAAAGACAAATTCTTAATAGCAGTTAATCAAAAAAGATAAAAAAGAAAACTTTATACTTATTATTAAGTGTGCACACATGAATGTTCCTTCAGAAAGCGACGAAAACGCGCCATTTTTTCATGCAATATGTCGATGCCGCCGTAAGTATTATTGTATTTATTAAATGATCTAATAATAAAGCTATTATTTCTATACCTTGTCTTGCAAAAGGGTACCGAAAATGTAAATGTATGCCGTGCGCTTGGTCTAGAACATCTGAATGCTACATGGAACATGTCACAACAAGAACAAGAGATAGGTAGACATAACATTGATTGAAATGACAGCCATAAGTGTCACAGAAAAAATATCTTTAGGCCAATACTAATAAAAATCTTGGGTATGTATGAAACTTACTGTCACACTCAGAGTCGTTGATTAACTTAGTTGGCTACTTAAGAAAAAATATTGACACTTATTTTGATACGCATAAAGACTACCGATACTAAATTTAATGAACATTAGCTTAAATGACGTCTCTGAGTGCGGGCGTTAGTAAAATAATTTCAAATGACCCCTATTTTAATAAAGTCGCTCTCTGTTCTGAATCTATCTGAGAGTCGATGTTCAAAATTAAGCGTATCACTGAAACGACTCTTTTCACTGATCCAGATTCAAATGATCCAAACTTAAGAAAGATACATTTTTTCCAGGGCTACATACAAACAATCAAGTCAGGTGGCCGCCTGTGACTTTGTCAATTTTAAAATGAGAATTTCTTAAAGTAAAAACAAATGTTAATCAAAATGGTTGGTAGAAGGTGGCTAACCAATTACCGATACACCTCGTGCACAGTCGATAAACTAGTGAGTCCCGAAATGAATATCGATCCCGTCCCGATCGATCCGATGAAATTTTAAGTGTGTTATTTACTTAAGAATAAATTGCAAAAGATTGCTATAAAAAACATCAAGTATTAAATATCGATATTTACAATATCTTCACATCCCTACGAATTATCCCAACAAATTACACCAGTCTCCGGTAACAAACAACAGGTGGACGTCTCTGAGTGCGGGCGTTAGTAAAATAATTTAAATAAGGGGTCATTCTAATAAAGTCGCTCTTTGTTCTGTTGCAAAAGATTACAATAAAAATATCATCTTCAGCCCATTTAAGTCCCCACTGCTGGGGCACGGGCCTCCCTCCATCACATGGGGGGTAATTGCCATACTCACCACGCTTGGCACAAGGGTTGGCGAGGGTTTTGATATAAATGCAGAGTTTTCCTTCTCGGGGTGCTGATGATCATGCCAGCAGCTTTACCTTAGTCGCCTTTTACGACACCTCGGTAAGAGTGAGGGTGGCCTATTCTACTCTGCCGGGGACCACACGGCTATAAAAATATCAACTATTGAATATCGATATTTACAATATCTTCACATCCCTACGAATATCCCAACATATTACACCAGTCTCCGGTAACAAACAACAGGTGCTGCATATTAGAGTACCTACTTACTTCATAATATTCCCTATACGAAACTATACTAAATTCAGTGAGCAAATAAATTCCTCTTGGCCTCATTACTTATGTGAACACAAAGTTCAAGGTACGCTCCTAAAACTTCAACAGGGGAAAACCACGTTTCAGCATGAATGGTCCGGCTTCATCGCAGTCCCACTACGACCTCACAGAAAACCGCGCTTTGTTTCAACGAGTGAGTGAGGGAGCCGAGGCCCAATGGACAACATTTCATATTTTTAACATGTCCATATTGCTTTTTTATATGAAAATAGACATAAAATGAACAGACCCATATTTTTTCTTTTTTCAAAATTTGGCCATTTTCATGCAAAAAATAATTATTAAAAATCTTTATATTCTAAATAGACGTAAGCGCCAAATGACGTCATCGGACGGCTGAATACAGCGACATTCCTTTGCTTATGTTTTAATAAAAAAAAGGTACTACTGTCAAAGGTAAATAATACTAGTGTCAACATTGTCAACGTCATTCATTCATTCAACGTTGACAAGTTGTCTTTTTTTTGACAGTTGCATGTCATGGGTCTGGCATTTCGTAAATTTAAAACTATAATGTGCTAAGCAAAGAAATATTTTACATTCTGCCGTCCGATGACGTCATCTTACGTTTGTTAGTTTTTAATTTTTTTCTCAGTAAATAAGCAATATAAAAAATTAATAAATATATATTCGCGCAGCGGAAAAGTAAATAAAGAAATGGTATTTTTTGTTTCAGAGCTTAGCAATTTTGAAATGTTGTCCATTAAGACCAGAAGGGGGGATCAAAGGTTGGAAGCGCACTTGTGACTCCACTGGTGTTACGGATTTCCATGGGCAGCAGCAATCGATTACCATCAGATTATTCTATAAGCCTCCCATTCCCTCTGGATTGGGCTTCCGCTGCCCTCACTCACTCATTGAAACACAGAGTAGGCGCTGCTTCAGGCCGTAATATCTCTCCAGTCGAGCCAGCCCATTCATGCGTGGTTTGTGGGAAAGCCACGATTCGGCATGAAAGGGTTAACAGTAACTTCTTCTATAAATTTAACAAAACTATCTTTAGTTGCGGCCTAAAATTTGAGAAACTTCGAATTATACCAATATGTGACTATATACCTACATATTGGTATAATATAATACAAATATGTAGTTTGTGCCATGGGATTATGAACCTTGAGGCTAGAACGTCAGAGTTCGAAATCGTATAACACTGAACTGTACATACATTTAATGGTGTAAAATATTCAATGTCTAGCTTTTGGCTTAATAATAATGTCCTCCAAACCGATATTTTCGGTCATGGCGGCCAATCTCAGCGATCAGCCATTGACGCAGGACATATTATAGTGCACAAGTGTTTGCGCAGACACAAGTGCACTCTCTATTCCCGTACCTCATATTTCGATTGGACACCAGTGTGACGACCGAAGCGGGATTAGGCGCAGGACCAACGTCTTAACGTGCTTTCCGAGGTAGGGGGGTGTAAGACCGCATGCTTCCAGACTCCGGACTGACACTGAGAATTTCTTAACAGAAAAACTCTGGTACAAATTTTGGCCCGACCCTGGGGATCGAACCCGGGACACCAAGAACAGCCGTCGCTTTAAAGTGCGACCCACTAACCACTGCGCCAGCGAGGCAGTCGAGTTTTTTTTTGGCCTAATAAGGCGGTATTTATACTACACCCAAGCTCTAAATGAAAACAGGCTTGGATGACACGAATGTTTGTTGGATGTGGATCGAACTCACGACCTTTAACGTATGAGGCAGGGTTGCTACTCACTAGTCACTATCAAATACACCACACACCATTCAATTTAGCTTTATTGGAAACTCGGTGAACATCTAAATATATTTATTTGAAACTAGCGGCCCGCGCTCAATTCAATTCAGGGCATTAGTTCCACTTTATACCAAGAGATGGCGCTAAGTGTCGATTACATCGCGCAAGCGTTTCGTGTATACGGATTACATATAAGCGTTGCCGCTATTTTACCTTTTAATAAATAGATAGATAAGTTAGTTCACTGATAGTTATTATAAGACTCCTCGAATCCTGGGTCATGATCCAGACGTACCCCGGCCGGGCTCCGAAGCAACAGCTTTGGCTGCAACTAGGAATTACACATCATGGACGCGGTTGATTACTCTCCATCAGGTGAGATCTATACTGTGGGAGAGCATGGCTGGCTCGACCGGAGTGATACCACGGCCTCACAGAAAACCGGCATGAAGCAGTGTTTCGCTGCGTGAGTAAGGGTATTGGAGGCCCAATCCGAGACTTCCCCTTGGGTTTAAAGGTTGGCAGCGCACTCGCGACTCCACTGGTTTCGTGGGTGTCCATGGGCGGCGGTAATCACTTACCATCAGGTGATCCGTGTACTCCTCTGCCACCTATCAAATAAAAACACAAATACATTTGATACATTTTGGAGAGTGCACCACGGAACAGTACATTGCCATTGGAGCATCTCCGTTCTTCCACTACTCCACCAGGCAGACCCTCAATCGACACCGGTACATGGTAGAAATACCAAAAGTCCGCACAAAGAGGTTTGGATCCTGTTTCCTTATTCGTACTGCGAAACAATGGAATCAGCTGCCTGAGGAGGTGTTCTCTAGAAGCTACAATTTGGGGGTTTTCAAAGCGCGAGTGAATAGGTATCTTCTAGGTAATCGTGCTACATCTTAGACCATATTATCACTTACCATCAGGTGAAATATGGACAAACGCTTCATCGTCATCATCGTCAGCCCATTTAAGTCTCCACTGCTGGGGCACGGGCCTCCCTCAATTACATGAGGGGTAATTGCCATACTCACCACGCTTGGCAGACGGGTTGGCGAGGGTTTTGATATAAATGCAGAGTTTTCCTTCTCTGGGTGCTGATGATCATGCCAGCAGCTTTACCTTAGTCGCCTTTACGACACCATGGTAAGAGTGAGGGTGGCCTATTCTACTCTGCCTGGGACCACACGGCGTCAAACGCTTGCCTATCTACAATAAAAAAAAAGGTGACCTGCCAGCTCATTTGTCGCATCTAGCATAAAAAAAGTCATGAATCACAATGGCTGTGAGGTATTTACTAACTCCACCCCAAATAGATTAATACGAAAAGCCACCTTAACGTTAGACTCAAAGCTGGTTTGGCAAACAAACAAACAAACGGCCGAATACATTATAGGAACCTCAACGCGTCTTCTGTCCATATTTATTTAGGACTTGGTTAGATGAAAAAGGTTCTAACGTTTCACTTCCAGTGTTGCCAAAGCTAACAATAATAGGAAATATATTATAGTGTTGCCGGAAAATTGATGGTAGATTAATTGATTTTTTTCTTATGACATAGGTGGCAGACAAGCAAACCTGATGGTAAGCGATTGCCGCCGCCCATAGATACCCGCAACACAACTGGAGTCACAAGTGCGCTGCCAACCTTAAAACTCCCCTTTCTCCCCCGGATTGGGCCTCCGGTGCCCTCACTCGCGCATCGAAACACAGCACAGTGCGGCTTCACGCCGGTTTTCTGTGAGGCCGCGGTATCACGGCAGTCGAGCCCGCCCATTCATGCCGAAGCGTGGCTCTCCCACGGTGTGATTGTGATTGATTATCTTATCAACCTAAATAATTTAGAAATCGATTGGACTATCGTCAATATCGATTAAATCGATAGTATCGATACTTAGTTTGGGTCTATAAAATCTATTATTAGCAAATTTTACATTATAATTATTTAGATTGACAGTACATACTGACGTTGATATTTTTATAGCAAGTTTTTGCTATTTATTGTTAAGTAAACAAAACACGTAAGAATTTCAATTAGTGTTCAGGTGGGACTCGAACCTAAATCTTCCACAATCCGTGTGGCTGTTCAACCAATTAGACCACTGCAAGCGTTCTTTTTTAATTGTATTTTAAAGAAATGGGGTGAGCATTGTGTCTAATAGCCACTGCGCCCAGTAGATCATCTATTGTGGCAGCCCCAGAACTTATTACAGCACCTCATGTAGCTCCAGCTCCAGGATAAACCCGAGGATGGAGCCGATGGGGGAGCTTTTGATCTGGTCTGCTGAGATCATGTGTGCTCCCAGGTGCCGGCATCTACAGTGGTGGAGTGTCATGCACTCGCCGAGGACGTGGATAATCGTGTCCTCGTCCTCGCGACAGAACCTGTAGATTTTGGTAATTGAAAGGCCCATGATGTGCAGGTGCTTGTTTAATTTACAGTGCCCCGTGAGGGTCCGAGTGAGTGCCCTAAAATTGTATTATTTCTACAGCTCGTTTCTGATCGAACGCCTGTATCAACGCCTTATGTTGCAGTGACCTGTCGCCATTTCATACTCGCTGAGTTGATCGAATCAACTCAGCGAGTATGAAATGGCGACAGGCTCAACGTCCCTGTTAATTTCACCGTCACCCTGCATAAGAGACCCAAGGTACCGGAAGTAGGCTGACGATCTATTCGATAATTCGACTGCCTCGATGGCGTAGTGGTTAGTGGTCGCACTATAAGCGACGGCTGCGCAAGAGGTCCCGGATGGGATCCCCAGGTTGGGCTAAAAATTTGTACCGAGCTTTCGGTAAGAAATTCTTAGTGTCAGCTCGGAGTCTGGAAGTTGGCGGTCTTGTACACCCGTGCCTCGGAAAGCACGTAGAGCCGTTGGTCCTGCGCCCAATCCCTCTCCGGTCGTTTCACCATGCTGTCCCATCGGAATATGAGGGTGAGGGAATAGAGAGTTGCACTTGTGTATGAGCACTATAATATATCCTGCGACGTGGATGATCGTTGAGATTGGCCGCCGTAGCGGTAATCGGTTGGAGCATTAATCAATGTTCTAGTCAACTAGAGCAGACCTTTTGTATACTTTGGGCTGAAGAAAGGCCGAACCTTACTGAACTCATAGCTTCATTTATATCATTGTATTGCCAGTGGGCGACGAGCCTGAGCCAAGATCTTACTTTTTTCTAAGCATTGGTGAGATCTGTATTTTCTTGTTTGTTCTACTTTATCGCGGCCGCCTTGATTTAGGTCTTAGACATTTATTCTGGGAGGGAATAGTATAAATATTTTATTTAAGTAAATAATCCATCTAAATCTATATAAGCGTAACCTGACAGAGTGATTTATCGACTCAGGGCCTAAACTATTTGGAACAGTGGTTGTGAACGCTGCCTTTGGTCCAAGGGTTGCGGGTTCGATCCCGGTACAGTACAAACATTTGTGAGCATGAACATGTCTGTTTGTATAGGGTGTTTTCTATGTATTATTTTTTATTTTATGTCATAGGTGGCAGACGCGCAGACGGATCACTTGATGGAAAGCGATTGCCGCCGCCTATGGGCACCCGCGACACCAGTATAGTCACAAGTGCGCTACCAACCTTTAAACCCCCGCTTTTCCCCCGGATTGGGGCTCCGGTACCCAAACTCACGCAGCGAAACACAGCACAGTGCTGCGTCACGCCCGGTTTTGTGTGAGGCCGTGGTATCACCCCGGGCGAGCCGGTCCATTCATGCCGAAGCGTAGCTCTCCCACGATAGTTCGCTTCATCTATAGCTCTGCTGCACTTACATAATGTCAAAAAAGCTAATTGTTCATTAAATTAAAAACAGTCAATTGTTCATTAAGTTAAATGAGTAGTATAATAAATGTTTTTTCAAAAACGGACCGTGACGTAGATTATGCGTAATCTACGTCACGGTCCGTTTTTAGTCACGTGACCCCTGTTTGAAAAATAATAATTTTAGAAGACGAATTTTGATGAAATAATGCAATATTTTTATCTCGCGTTATTACAAATCGCTCCACAAAAAATATATTAACACTGATGTTATAAAAGAAATGTATACTTTTATCACTGTCAAATAGCCTATTAGTGTTTAAAATCCCTGGAGTTTAACTCTGCCCAACATTTTGGTATAAGAGGGAAGAACTTGTTCTTTTAAATAAAATGATCATCCAAGGAACAATCACTGCAACCAGATTTACCGATGTTATTGTTGACCTTGGCATATTATTTACATACCTGAAACAAAAAATATTTCAATTAGTTAATATAAAAACTTTCTTACATCAAACATATTCAAATCTTATTTGGCTGCTTCTGAAGCTAAAATTTCACGACGCGGATATCGCCAGCATCACTCTATTAAGCGTTATTTCCTAATTTTTTTTTATTATTTTAACATATTACAATAACAGTATTTAAATTTAGAGTGTCATAAAAACCTTGCCGGTTTGTCCTTGACACAGCTACACATGAGTGTCGCTTATGTAAGTAAATAAAAAAAATATACTAAAGTATGAGTAGAACAACATTTATTTCTAATAAATAGATTATACCTTTTATTTTTGCTATTGGGGAATGCCGCCGGCCTGATGTTCAATTGGCCAACGTCGCCACCTTTCGGCGGCGCCTTATGCATACCCGTCTACCGGGGGGCGGACGGGAAATACATTATACCTAGACAACCGCGCGCTGCGAGTCTGCTTGCGTAGGTTTTTTACCTATGGCGACGCATCTCGCTCGCACTAAGCTGCCCAGAGCAGCGCTCATAAAAAATGGTAACATATACACATCACAAAAAAAACACAAAAAGTCCGCACAAAGAGGTTTGAATCCTGTTTCCTTATTCGTACTGCGAAACAGTGGAATCAGCTGCCTGAGGAGGTGTTCCCTAGAGGCTACAATTTGGAGGTTTTCAAAGCGCGAGTGAATCTAAAATCTTTTAAGTAAACGTGCTACATCTTAGACCATATTATCACTTACCATCAGGTGAAATATGGTCAAACGTTTACCAATCTACAGGAAAAAAAAACACATAGTGTATTCAATTGTAGATTACATGTTCTGAATATATTAAGGAAGTACTTGTACTTCGAGACGTTAAATTTACTTCCATGGTTAATTCTTAAGAAGAAAAAACATTTATTATACTACTCATTTAACTTAATGAACAATTGACTGTATTTAATTTAATGAACAATTAGCTTTTTTGACATAATGTAAGTGCAGCAAAGCTATAGAATAGACATACGTCTTTAAGTAGGCAGTTTACAAAAAGGTGATTTTATGTACCTATTGCGAGTGCGCGCAACTTCGCTCTTGTGGAATTTAGCTTGCCATATTTTGCCACGAAGTAGCCTGTGACACTGTCCATCCCTTCAATTATCTCCTCTTAAAAACTCCAGTCACTTCGTTTCGTTTTGCCGTGAGAGACAGATAAACAATCTGTGTTGGTTGTTTTCGTAGCTCTGTTTTAAACAACCGAGTTCAAAACGGAGCCACGAAAACGCCGACACACACATACACTTTCACTTTCATAATATTAGTATGAAGTACGAGTGAACTATTAAATGAAAAATTCTACAGCAATTTTAGGTGAACTTCCATTATCCACATTTAAAGGTCTCTTTAACCTTTATTTAACCACACCACTCGGGGCTCATTAGGGTCTTATAATGGAATTTTACCACAACGCCCACTAGGCCGGGACATCTTGCTACAAGAACAACAAAAGAAAATGGCCGCCTAAGAAAATATGGCTGCGCGATGGGTAGAGACGGGGAAAATTTGTCGAGACTCTTCAGTATTGATAATATTTTTGTTATGGTAACAATTGACGACCCGTTTGGAACAGTGGTAGTGAAACGCTGCCTTTGGTCCAAGGGTTGCGGGTTCGATCCTCGCAGTCGCAGTACAATATAGTACTTGTACTCGCAGTACAAGTACTATATTTGTAATCCCACAGTTGATTCTAATATCCGTAACACAGGTGCTCGAGCTACCTATCTCGGAGTTAGATCAATGTATGTGATGTTGTGAAATATTTACGTCTAAACTTCGCAACCAATAAACAAGGGAACCAGACCAACTGAATCATGGTTACACGTTTTAACAACTATCTTAATCCTAGCGGTGTGTTTCCTCACCGAGCTAATGTTATAAATACGCACATAGATTTGAAAAATCCAGAGGTGCATGCCCGGATTCAAACTTCGACCCTGCCTATAGCAGGCGCATTCTGAACTATAGAGCTACAATCGCTCCATTATTTTAATGTTGTACTGTTAGGATTAAAATTTCATCGATTCTATCGATAATCTAGAATCTAATCGCATCTCTAATGACGGCCAGTATTGGACTTTTTACGTGTCATTGTTTTGAATGGAAAGGCTTTCTACGATGTCAAATTGTGGGTAATGTTCTAAGTAGCTTTTGTCTTGGGACTTTTTCTTTACAAGTCCAGGCTATTGACAATATTCATAGGAACTTTTTATGTGGTAATAAAAGGTTAAGGGGAGAAATATTTTTATATTCAAAATATGAGCCTTCGCCTTACTTTATTCTCGTGATTTTGTGCATAAACACAAAATAAAAAGGTTTTTTATGTGAGATGTGGCAGACGAGCAGACTGGTCACCTGAAGGTAAGCGAATGCCTCCGCCCATGGACACCCGTGACACCTGTGGAGTCACAAGTGCGCTGCCAACCTTTCAAACCCCCATACCCCCAGATTGGGCCTCCGGTAACCCTCACTCACGCAGTGAAACAGCACAGTGCTGCTTCACGCAGGTTTTCCGTGAGGTCTTACTTTACTCTTATTACTTATAACCATAAAATAAAAAGGTCGAACGCTAGACCAGACCGAGATTACTGTACAGGTGTGCCACGTTACATCGGCAAAATACATCTACGCAGAAGAGCAAGTCGAATCCGATTGATCACGATTGCGAAAGCAGTTGACATACCGACTTTATTGCGTTACGATAATATTAAATACAAAAATTCCAGAGAGGAATGCTATCACTCGCACCGAACATGTTGCTGACGCATCAACCAATAAGAAATTGTAATTTTTGGCGCGCGTAAATGGAGCGTTGTGATTGGTTAAGATTTTGTCGCAGTATTTTAAAATAAGGCTTCTGCGCAGGTACTTTGGTGTAACTTATAAAATTGGTAAAACTGTACGCGTACATGGCGATGCCGATTTAACAACCCGTTTGGATCAGTGGTAGTGAATGCTGCCTCTGGTGCAAGGGTTGCAGGTTCGTCGTCGTCATATTACAAATACTTGTGTGCATGAACATATCTGTTTGTATTGCTCTGGGTGTTTCAATATAGGCATTATAAGTATGTATTTACAAAAAGTGTTATATGAATACAGTTGTGATTCCGCTGTTCTGATAACCGTGACACAGAGCTACCTATCTCGGAGTCAGCTCCAATGTATGTGATGTTGTGAAATATGTTTTAATTATTTAGCACGAGATGTGGGCAAGCGGCATTCTATGTCTTTCTATTTTGTGGCATCACTTAATATATTTATTACTGTTGCCTGTTCTAATGTTCTTCAGCTTAGCGTGTAATTCCCAGTTGCGACCAAAGCTGTCGCTTTTGAACCCAGAGTACGCTTGGACTATGATCCAGGATTCGGGAAGTCTGGTAATTACAATGAAGCGACTGCCGTCTGATCTTCGCAACCCTTAGACAGGAGAATATGACATACTGGATTACGGTTACACGTTCAGAATCATCGGCCGGCTCGACCGGAGTGATACCTCGGCCTCACAGATAACCGGCGTGAATCAGCACTGTGCTGTGATTCGCTGCGTGATTGAGGAGGGTACCGGAGGCGCAATCCAGGGGAAGGGGGTTTAAAGGTTGGCAGCGCATGGGCGCCATATCTATCCATCCATCTATCACAAAAAAAGCATTATCTTCAAATTTCTAGGTATCCATAATGTCCATAAAGTTTCTAGGTTTCATTTCATGTTACTAATTTAAATTTAATTAAATCTATTATATTACAATTGTCGTGTTTTGTATTTTTTGTGAATTTTAGTAAAATTAATTAATCTCTCAATACATTGATTCGATTACGTCACTTCCGTAGAAAACGAATGGTGGGGTGACGAACTATTGGCGCGGGAAGATCACGCGGGAAAATGTGTTCTTGGAGGGAAAGGGCGCGCAGCCAGCGTCACTTGCACATCAGCGTTCGACAAAAACAGTAGCTAAGGGGAACCTAGGTCTCATAGCCAGGGGAATTTAATTTGTACCTAGACTTATCATATAATTAATTAGTAAATTATTATACAAAGTGAAGTGTTTTTAAATAAATATATTTACAAAGTTCAGGCTCTATTATTTTTATCACACAATTTATTATATTAAAGTTAATTATATCTTATTTCATTTAACTTAAATTAAACATTAAAAACAAAATAAATAATATCAAACACTAATGCTTAATCTCAAGTGTTAATGTGAAAATCACTTGAAATTTTAACTGTTTTAATGATGTAATAGTTGCCTGCTTGTTTTTGTGATTGGCATGTTGTTTACACATACTTTTGGAATTACAGTCTACCATGGCTGCACATTAACTTTGTATAATTTTCATCATTTCATTTGCTGTGACTCTGTTGGGTGTGACTAATAAAATAAATAAATAAATTTAAGAAACTATTCGAAACGTGCAGATTTTCCTTCCTGCCGAGCTAAAGGTAGAAATATGCACATCGATCTGAAAAATCCAGAAGCGCATTCTCAGATTCCTACCACTATGGAAGACGCACTTCTTATACACTTAGCTACCATTGTCTGTTAAAAATGTTATCTGTCAAAATACTCAAGAACTCCGGGTTTGGGACACAGTTAAAATGACAAGCAATAGACAAAATATCTATGACCCACATTCCCTCTCCCCAGTTTCCTGTTACCACAGCTGCTAGAACACCCCCACTGAAAATTCAATAATATAGCTGTAAATAAATACTTGAAACCGTGACTTGAATTCATATCTCCTTTTCAATGAACCAAAAAAGTATCGCAAAATCGACTCTATTCTTACAGGCATAAGAGCTTGTAGTATATCGCAAAATCAAGAGATATTGAACTATATTCACTAACGCATAAGATGCAATAAATTATCGGTGTGAATGTTGCAATAATTCATAGGTTGTTTCGACATGTACAATGTTATACAGGCCGTTATGATTTCGATGAATTACTTGTGTGAATATCTTTAAAAAGCAATACGGGTAGGTAAATCATTTCAAATCAATGTATGTGATGATGTGAAATATTTAATTATTTATTCAAAGAAATATGTCCAACATACTATATTCATATATTCCTTTGTTGCTTTAAGGGTCGAAGGGTCTTATTAATCTTAATCGAAGGTCTTATTAATGTTTGTAAAAGTTTTTTCAGCTAAAAAAGTGTTATAAAGCAGTTTTCACTCTTTTTTTCGAAATTTTAGTAAGTTTTTTTTTTGTTTCTAACGTCAAAACTGCTCTTCAGCACCGGTTTAGATTAGATAACATAGGTTTAAGCAGACACAATAGCAGCCATAAAAAAAAACATAGGTTTATTTAACGTTCAGAAATTAAAGAAAGCCCTTTATCTTTATACGAGATAACTGACTGACTTCTACAGACACTACATCTATCAATGCAGGGCCTTAACCTCAGAAAGGACCTTTGTAAAGTCTGAAGAGGTAAAACAGGGGTTCCAATTTGGACAAGTAAAAATTATCTTTGTTCGGGCCTCGACACTTCCATAAAGAAGAATAAATTCGTTTTGACACTTCGTGTCACTGTGCAAAACGAAGCATTGAGGGCGGGCCTTAGAACTTCATTCAATAGCATCAGCCTATATACTGTGTCCCACCGCAGGGCTTTTGCCTCCATCATAAAAATCAAGTTATCGCTACTATGATGGGATTAGGCTTAATCACCACGCTTGTCTTATTGGTGATCACATACTTTTTGCTCAACCCGGCAATCAAACCCAGGACCCCGAGATCACGGCCCGGTACTTAAACCACCAGACCAACAGGGCGTCTTATATATTAAGTGTCAAATCTATCCGCCCATATCATATTTACCGTACAAACGAGCTCACTTCAGGATTTCATAAATTAAAAAATAAAAGATTTTAAATATTTTGTATTCGTAATATGAGGGCCTAATTTAAAGCAGACGTTACGACCGAATCGGAGTATCCCTCTCTTTCACACATGTGGTTCCTTTGTTCGGACGAGACAGCTATATTTTCGTTCGTTACGGAGCGGCTTAAAAATAAGGCACATAAGGCTCTTATAAGCTCGTCATAAAATCAAGAATTGAATTAAAAAGAGAAACTACAAACAAAAAAAAATTAAAGTAAACCATAAATTGGTTTACCTTTAATTTTTGTTTATACAGTTCTATACATTTTAATACAACGAGGAGTAAATTGTAACTCGTTATGTAACAATGCTATTTCCTTATAATCTAGACTATCATAAATTCCCTCAGGATACTAAAATGGGAAAATTTACCGTTGATTTTATCTTCGGAGACATTATAAGGGTCTGGCTTTTAGATATTTGATGGTAATTGTTATTTTAACGGCCAATAAATGTCGATTATCTTCTCAGTTTTGAGTGTAGATAAAAATATATCCAGAATTATAGATAAAATTAATCAAATCTCTAGAGATTCCCATTCTAGAAAGTCCCATGGAACTCCATGGAACTTTTGTTGAAGAATTTATAAATTAATTTATACTTTCGACACTACACTGTTGTAGACATGCATTGGATTGACTGTAAGGTCATTCCATGACAAAAGTTACCGAGGGTGAAGAACTAAATATGTTTTTACGTGTTAAATGGAATAAATTTTGAAAGATAAAATTCTAAATTATAATGTACGACAAGATAAAATCATGAGAAACACATATTTATTATGTTAATAAGCCTCCAAAATCTGTACTCCAGTGAACTGGCCGAATGGCCATTGTGCGTCTAACTGTTGGAAAAACAAAAAAAAATTATAAAAGATTGACATCTTTGAACTGTTTTGTCACATTGTGGTTTGAGGATATTTATCGTAGTATTGGGGGATGTCGTCAGTCTCGAAAAAGAAAGATAATTGTCAAGTTATAAGCCTGTATTCTTGTTTCTTTAGCTCGGTTACACCCGAAATGAAAAATCGGGTAATTGTTTTATTAGTATACCTTACAGATTGATTTGTACGAACGTGGATAGACGTACTCTACTCCTACTTAATCTCAGCGTAGTTCGACGTGCGACAAAGACGTAATAAACAAGTGTGAGAGAGACACACGATACGACATACTGCGTAGCGCATAGTTCAAAGAACTTCAAGAAAAGATCTTATTCCTCCCCTAAGAGCCGGCAACGCATCTGTGATGCCCCGTGTGTCGCAGATGTCCATGGGCGGCGGTAATCACTTACCATCAGGTGAGTCGTTTGCTCGTTTATTTGCCATTATGTAAAAAAAACTCTTCGATAAGTCAGCCAGAGCCAACCTTTCGTGACCATTTGTGTAATAATTTCTGTTTTTACAAATGACGGATGTTTAAGATGTTTATAAGAGACGCTTATACTATCATCTAGGTATAACAACCGAAACATAACTTGCTTTGCGAGATGTAAATTATAGGAATCAGCCATTACAGTGAACGTAACACAATACGAGCCATTACCCGACTGCGCACAGATTTCGTAACGTAATGCGTTACACATGCGCATGCACAATTAAGGTCGCCGGTCCACGTGGTACTAATTGAGTACTAAATACCTTTGACATAACCGCATGGTAAAATTGGGGTGGCCAAATGTGAGATATTCTGTAGAATTCTGACACTAAAAGTTTTGTTCGGCCGGATGGCCGACGCCCGACGTCCAGTTGTACATAAAGCTATTCTACGAACCGGCTCGGAAAGTTGTTTCTGGTCGAGATGATCTGGCAAGAAAGTCGCCAGTTACTCTGTTTAATGATGTTTAGGTCCCGTGGTTGATGATGTTTAGGGCAAAATATGGAACAAAAATGTTAGATTCCTTGTTTCTATGCTGATATTCGAATTATTAAACAATGAAAAGCGGTTTAAATGACAAAATAAGGTTTTAATAGCAAATTACTGAAAGTAGTAACAATCCCATATCGCGCGCAACAATTATAATTAAATTCATGATAAGAGAAAAAAAGCCTTCAAAAACGTTACACAAGATAAACATCGAAATCAAGAAGTCTAAAATATCCTATACAATTGAATCGTATACATGGAAAAGTACGACAAAATTCAAGTCAGGAAAACGACAGATAAATAAAATTTCCTCTCTCCAGTGAGGCAAAACCATAGGTTGATTGAATTGATCCGGACCCCGAGTTTCTATAGTAACTAAATAACTTACTCCGCTGGCTCAGCGAACGACGAAACTTGGCCTCCGAAACAAGAAAGCGCCATTTTGATCAATTCCGTAGTACTTCTTAAATTTACTTTTTAACCGTGGGAGAGCCACGCTTCAGCATGAATGGGCCGGCTCGTCCGCAGTGATACCACGGCCTCACAGAAAACCGGCGTGAAGCAACACTGTGGTGTGTTTCGCTGCGTGAGTGAGGGTGTCGGAGGCCTAATCCAGGAGAAAGGGGGGTTTAAAGGTTGGCAG
Organism: Marasmia exigua; assembly: GCA_019059595.1. Taxonomy (NCBI): domain Eukaryota; kingdom Metazoa; phylum Arthropoda; class Insecta; order Lepidoptera; family Crambidae; genus Marasmia; species Marasmia exigua. The sequence goes on along the minus strand of CM032487.1, from coordinate 3,239,946 downwards.
CGCACTTGTGACTCCACTGGTGTCGCGGGTGTCCATGGGCGGCGGCAATCGCTTACCATCAGGTGATCCCTCTGCTCAGTCTGCCACCTATCACATTAACAAAATGTACTAAAAATCCTTGCCACCCTATACTCGCGTCTAGTTACCGCTGGGCTTGCCAAATGTTAGGTGTAATTGGGGACATGCCCGCATGTAATTGAATTCTCGTCGTGTGCCCATCCCGCTAATGGATTGTATGTATGTCCGCTATTTCAGGTGCGCGTGGTGTCACCCTTGCGTTGGCGACTTTCAGTGCGTTGATATGAATTAGAAAAGTTATGAAACAACAAAAAATGGATGTCTTGATTTTGTCATTGCTACCATTTTAACATAAGTCGTAATCACACATAGTATTTTTCTTGCTGTTGACATAAAACATTTTGACAAAATTGTAATTCATTATGAATTCTCTTGTTACTTTATCACTCCATCGTAGCTTCGTCTCAACTCTAGGGTTCAGTGTGATGAAGCCATCCGCCCCAAGCGAGCCCATCATCAATAAAAAAAGACTAACTCAACTGTACTCAAACAACAAAAACATCTCATACCTTGACCTGGTGGCTTAATTTAAAGCCGTCCCGTAAAGAACGAGTATTTACCTGTCACATCCAAACAAAGGAGACACACAGCGCGTGTGACAGACAAGGATACACCGATTCGGTCGTAACGTCTGCTTTAAATTACGACCTCTGATTCCGCAAGATTAAGCAATTGTGTTACAGATATTAGACCACAGAGGATTATAAATATCATATTTAAATACACAATAGACAAACAAACAATAACTAACACAAATATGATTGACACAAGATAATGGCAAGAGACCAGACGGAATGTCTTTATCTCTTGGAAGATGAATTCAGCTCTCGTGTAGGATGCTACCTGCGTCGACACTCTGCACTCTGGTACCGTCTTATCTTCCCGGGACTACGAGGAGTGCCGGAGCAGCGGCCGACGCGGCAGAGAGACTGAAAGCTACAAAGAATAGGCATCTATCTGGTACCTACCACTTTTTAGCTTTCCCTGTTGAGACACTGGGCCCCTGGGGTTCCGAAGCTCTCTTTTTCTTCCGTGACTTAGCTAAGCGTCTAGCCGAAGTGACGGGAGAGCCAAAGGCTGGCAGCTACCACGCCCAGCGAATGAAATCGCGATCCAGCGGGGTAATGCTGCCAGCATTTTGAGGACACTGAACCGGGCACCTACCTTGTTTAAACTTTCATTTTTATTTACTATTAGCTTATTTTTATTTCTCACTTTTTGTCTTAATTTACTTTTGTTTTTGTTCTTTTGTTCAATAAATAATGTATGGGTTTTGAACACAAGTCTTCATTACATGTATGTTTATCCAGGGTGGGGATCGTACTACAAACTGTGCGGATAAAGAATGGGATCAGAAATGGCGGCGCATCTATTTACTTCTCGCTCGCACACCCACAAGTGCGAGTATGGACGCAATAGTGTGTGAGCGAGAAGTGAATAGATGCGCCGCCATTTCTGATCCCATTCTTCATCCGCACAGGTTGTACATTTAACGTATGCCCCCTTATTACAAATCGCGAACTAAAGATTGTATCGGAACAAAATTCGTGCCAGCACTTTTTGACATTGCGTATTGGTACGTTCCCTAGACATAGTTAACTAATTATTTACCTATATTTATTACCCGACTACGGCAAAGGAAAAAGGAGGGATCTTCTGGTTATAGGCGACATGACTTCAAGTTAAATTGACTACAGCGCCCTCTAGGGGACTTAAAGTAAGGAACTAAAAAAAAAATTTTGCTTGACGGTACCGTGTGGGCTATCAAATGAAAGAGATTTTTAGTACATTTTAAACATGTAATTTATTGACATCACTTAAAATATGTAAAATAAAAATAAAGTTTAAAAACTAAAACCCGACTACCAAAAAACGCGCTCTTAAAAGTACGAAACAAGAAAATTGTCTGTGCTGAAATCATTATTTCGTATTGCCGTGGTCGTTTGCCACCTACTGTAACAAAACAGATTCATTATAATAATAAAATAAAATCAAGGTGGCATACGACCACGGCATAACGGCATAATTATTTTAGCAGAGACCATTTTCTTGTTTTGTACTTTTAAGAGCGCGTTTTTTGGCAGTCGGGTTATAGTTTATAAAATGTACTTTTATATCTAGTATGAGAATTTCGCATTGTCCCCTATTATTGATTCTAGGTGTTTTAAAAGACACCCAGAATCTATCCAAAATTTATCTAGAGTTAACTTCGTTCTTCCTTGTTTCCAAAGTCAAGTAAAAACCTTAATTTGGGACCAGAACAAGGTATGTGATGTTGTCCCAATTTAATGATCTATCATCTATCATTGGTTTTCAAGCGAGTGAGCTGCCATACAGTGAAAACTAATTATAGATACCATAATTAATTTACAACTGCCATTTATCTTCTCCGCTGCCAACTTCACACAATGTATGTAATATATGAATATTACACAAGGTATATAATATCTAATTGTGTAATAAATATCTGTGCTTCTCCACACTTTGTTGCACATAAATAGAAACGATAGCAACTCATCAAAATTAATGTACGGAATCAAACGCACGCATGTCACGGGGAAATAAAGATAGAATTATTAGATGCGAGTAGAGAGACCATGATGTTGAAAAGAATCGGGATCAGATAGAATATTTTTCTATTAAATCATAATTAGACAGATTAAAGTAACCTAACGTGTGGATGTCTTGATCTATGCCATCGAATGGATGTTCGAAAAATCTTCTACGTCCCTTCCTGTTTAGCTAATGAAACTATTAATACATTTTAATTTAAAAATATCTGAAATATCAACGATATATTCTTTATTAGTAATTATGTAATGACCAGAAATAAAGAAAGTAGGAAATTAAGTACTTTGCGTCAAAAAAAGCTTTCATCCTAAAAGGTTTCCTTCAAACATATCTTATTGAAATTAGCAGACATAAAAAAAATACAATTTACTTTATTAGCTTCGGAGGCTCTCATTATTGGAAGCCACTCTTTTTGATAACTGTTGAACTGACTTCAAAAAAATATGTATGTAAGTTTTTTTTTACTCCGAAAGTTACGAGGTTCAATGCATCTATATCTTTAGGCATACCGCCGGGTATGCCTAAAGATATGCCTAAAGAGACCCCGTCTGCCAAAATGGGGTCAGCACGGATTTTTACAGGCTCTATATTGGGAAAATAGCACGAAGGCAATAGAAGGAAAGTTTTAGTAGGTGTTCAAACTTAGTTATGGACTTATGTTAAAACAAATGGTGACGGACACGATGGTTTCCTCCTTGGACATCATAAAAAATAACAAACCGAGACAATCAATTACTTCGTCGCCGTTCACTGCTGAACGTAGGCCTCCCCCAAGGAGCACCAACCAACCCGGTCCTGAGCAGTTTGCATCCAGCTCACACCAGCCATTTTTCTCAAATCGTCAGATCATCGCACCGCAGGGCGTCTAACATGACTGCCTTGGCGGCGCAGTGGTTATTCGGTCGCACTTTAAAGCGACGGTTGCGCTTGGAGTCCCGGGTCGGGCCAAAATTTGTACCTGAGTTTTTCTATTCAGAAATTCTCAGTGTCAGCCCGGAGTCTGGAAGTTGGCGGTCTTGTACCGCCGTACCTCGGAAAGCACGTTAAGCCGTTGATCCTGCGCCTAATCCTTCTACGGTCGTGTCACACTCGTGTCCTATCGAAAAATGAGGGTAAGGGAATAGAGATTGCACGCGGTCCTGCGTCGATGGCAGATCTCTGAGATTTGTCGGTTTAGATGACATTATTTCCCCACGTGGCGTCCAGTACGTGTTCGGCTCTTTCATCAGTACTTCTAGAGATATGAACGGCCCACCTCCACTTCAGCGTGCTGATCCTGCGTGCGAAACAGTCCTGACCAGTTGTGTGGGCACTCAACTCGCGATTCCCACTCAACGCCCGGACTAGCGGGAACATGTTGTCGCGTAACGGAGGGTTACGGAGCTAAAAGGTAGGGGGAAGAAGAAAAGATAAGAATAGAGGGAAGAGGGCTATAATTATAAGAGGTATGTACAATGATGGCTCGTCCAAATAATCTTAAATCTAACTTAAAACTGAACTTAAAACTAGCTATTTACACCGGTACACTACACTAAATATATATACAAGGTAGAAGATTCAAAAATGGGCAACCGTGGTAGGGCGGTAACACAGGGTGAGCACAGGCAGCGCGCCGGTAGGATCCAGCGTCGCAAGAGGCGGGCGGTAGGGCTCCGCCGAGCGCAGGAGGCGGCAAATGGGGCGCGCGACGCAGATACGCGCACGTCGCAAGCCGGCCGCGGGTAGGCGCGACGCGGATACGCGCACGAATGAAGGTAGACGCGCGTAGGTGCAGGGAGGCAACACCCTTCGTGCCCCGGCACCGTTACTCCACGGGTAAACGTATACTGGCACTGTTATAGCTTGAGGTTCTGAGCTTCTTCAGAGCTGGTGGTAGACTGGTGGTCCTGCCCATGTGCGTCCTTTTATATTGCCCATGCGCATTCTATTCTACAACATTTAAATTTTAAAATTCATACAATATAGAATATTCTCGAAACATAGCTAAACTCCATAGTTAAATTTGAATAGACAATTCGATAGAAAAATAAAAACAGTTAGACAACGTCAGCTGTCGGACAATGTCAGATAGACAATCTAAATATTTACAACAATAACTTTAAATTTATTTACAGATAAAAAATGTACAAGGAACATTAAAATAACACATATAAGAGTAATGCTAATACAAGACATAATCATAAAATGATATACAAGCTCTATAGCAAACGGAAAACGAAGCTCTATAGTTAACACCAAAGGTAACTTTCTTTATGAGTAGTTATGTAGTATAACGAAGCCCCTGCAGGCTGCGTTACATTTCTCCCACGACCCCAGAAAAATTTTCGACTCAGAGAAAATTTTGATTATAAGGTTAAGAGAATACTATCCTTACTATCAGTCTAACCAGTCAACCTTCACTTAAACATACCATTCCACAATCCAAAAACAATTCAAATCCAGTCACTCTAACAATCACTCTAACATACGAACCAATCACAAAGAGGAGTAGGGTTCACTATCAATGACGCAAACTCCATAGGAAGTACCCTATAAGAATGACTTTAGGCTTATTTAGGGAGTTGTCAGCCGCTCCGTTTCTTAAAACCCATTAGTGTCGATGACCATAGCCGACAATCTAGTCTCTCTCAGGTATTCCCTATCAAAGGACACAAATTTTAAAGGTTGAATTTACCTTTAAAAGAAACGCCTCTGTAGTCAAAGAAGCGCTAAGTAGTAAGTAGATAAGGCAAAAGAGAGCCCTAAAGTTTAGAATTAAAAGGTCAAGAAGCGCCTTTTAAAAGAAAACGTTAAGCAAGTAAGTAGGTACTATAAGAGAGAATCCTATAAGTAAAGAGAGACGAGATTAGTCGCTAAGTATATATAAAAAATATCAGACTGAAGTAGCCAAAAATCAGTCCAATGTGTGTGCAAATAAATACATATAATACTAGTAAAGTCAAACAGTAAGGTAGTCATTTCTTAAAGTCTTTTACATGCCATTTACCGCGGCAACCGTTGCAGTCCTCAAGAATGTATACAAGAGGTGACAATTTCTCAACGACTTTGCATTTAACATATTTAGGTGCTAATTTTGCGCTAAAATATGCACCAGCATTGCTTAAAGAGTAGTCTTTACGCCACACTATATCTCCAACATTGAATTCTTTAAAAGAGTGCCTTAAATTGTAACGGTTAGAATTCTTTACATGAGATATGCGCAGTGCAACCTGAACTCTATCAAAAATTGACGATAGAAGGCCAATATTTCTAGCATATAAATCACGAGGTAAAAAGGTAATTTCTTCTAAGTCGTAACCCTGAGAATAAATAGAACCACAAGTAATGAGTTCACGACCAAATACTAAAAATGCAGGAGTAAATCCAGTTACTTCATTTACAGAGTTATTCATTGCAAACTGAATCTTAGATAGGTGAAGGTCCCAAGACCTATGGTCTTCACCGACCAGTGAAGCTAGTGCGGTAATAATTGTTTTATTGTAGCGTTCTGTAGTATTGACCTGAGGACAATAGTGAGGAGTGTAAGATATATGCGGAATTCTATAACGTCCAAGGAAATTATGGAATTCATGCGATTGAAATTGTGGACCGTTATCCATAATAATTGTTTGAGGTACTCCATGAACTAAGAACACGGAATTCTCTAAGTAATGTATAATACTAGTAGTTATAGCTCGTTTCAAAGGAAAAATAAGTGTATATTTGGTGAATAGACAATTTACAACGAGAATGTACTGGTTACGTCGCCTAGTCATTGGCAATGGACCTATTAAGTCCAAAGAAATGCATTGAAAAGGTCTAGAACAAATTTTGGGTTTTCCCATAGGACCGTAAGGCGAGTGGTTAGAGTGTTTATAAGCCAAACAAGTTTCGCAATTGGAAATAAATTTAGCTATATCTTTAAACATGCCAGACCAGTAATATAACAATGATATTTTTTTGTATGTTTTAAATACGCCCAAATGCGGATCTGTAGCGGAACCATGAGCATTTCTTATCAAAGATTCTCTTTCAGAAGGGATAGGGACTTCTTTCCAGATGAAATCGTCTGTTAAAGAATAAGGAGTATTAGTGCAACGAAATAGTTTATTATCCTTAATCGTATAGTTAGGATGACTTTGAGGATCAGTTAAACAATTACGAAAGATTTTATTATAGCGCTCTAAGTCTAAAGACGTGGCTTCATTCGAAGATAAAGGAGCGATAATATGACTGTCCTCGCTTTTAGAACGAGAAAGTAGATCAGGGACAATATTATCCTTTCCTCTTTTATGTTTCAGCGTGAAATTAAAGCAAGAAAGGCGAAGTGACCAACGAGCGAGTCTACCAGAAGGATTTGTTAAATTCAAAAACCACTTTAATGCGGCATGATCAGTGTATACAGTAAACGGTTTGCCATTGTCAAGATAGCACCGCCAATGTTCTAAGGCAATGATAACAGCTAGAGTTTCTCTTTCAGTAGTAGAGTAGTTTCTTTCATTTTTGTTAAGTGATTTGCTCATGTAGGCTATAACAACTTCTTTGTCGTTAACCGTTTGAGTAAGCATGGCTCCAATGCCAGTGTTAGATGCATCACAATGCACAGAAAACGGTTGATCAAAATCAGGGCAAGCAAGAATTGGGGTAGTTACAAGATATTCTTTTAGTTTCAGAAAGGAAGAGTTAGCCTCAGAACTCCAAGAAAATTTCGGAGAAGTTTTAGCAGATGATGTTAATTTATTAAGAGGTGCAGCTATAGTACTGAAATTAGGAATGAACCTACGAAACCAACTACACGTACCCAGAAATTTACGCACTTCTTTGCGTGAAGTAGGTACAGGAAAGTCCATAATAGCTTGAATTTTGCTAGGATCAGCTCGTAAACCATTATCGTCAACAACATATCCAAGGTACTTTAATTCTTTCTTAAAAAAATGACTTTTTTCAAAGTTAATGGTAAGTTTAGCGTAAGTTAATTTTTCAAGCACTTTAATTAGAAGTCCTATGTGTTCTTGGAACGAGGAGCCTATGATAATAATGTCATCAAGATAACAGAACACTTTGTTGTCAAATTCAGGAGTGAATAAGATATCCATTAACCTCTGCTGTGTAGCAGGTGCATTAGTTAAACCAAAGGGCATAACAGTGAATCTGTACATTCCTCTACCGGGGACATAAAAGGCGGTCTTATCCCGATCGTCTACATGTAAAGGAATCTCCCAGAAAGCTTTAGCGATATCGATACTCGATAAAAATTTAGCGTTTTTGAGATGGTCAAGTATTTCATTGATAAAAGGAAGACTATAGGCATCCCTACGAGTAACTGAGTTGAGTTTTCTACTATCGACACAAAATCGCCATTCGCCATTCTTTTTAGGCGTAATAAGAACCGGAGACAACCAAGGGCTTTCACATTTCTCAATGACCTTCCACTCAATCATTTTATCCACCTCAGCAATTAGAGCTTTTTGTTTCTCGGGAGAGAGTCTATAACAACGTTGTTTAATAGGCAGCGTATCTCCAGTATCGATACGATGGCTAACCAGATCAGTACGACCAAGTTCACCCTTAGCTTCAAAGGAAATTTGCTTAAAACGCGAAATAATATCATCAGCGATAACCTTTTCTTCAGAAGTAAGATTTTCGTAAGGTAGGATTTGTTTCTCCACAGAGTTGTTAAAGTGGGATGGTTTATTAAGAGAAAAGGCACACGATAAAAGTTTGGGAACCAAATTAAATTCCCTCCAAAAGTCAACACCAAGTATCAAAGACGGGTATATTTCAGGAATAACATATGTTTTAATAAGTCTAGTTTGGTCGTTAAAGGTAAAAGGAAGAATAAAAAATCCTAAAGATTTAACACGATGCTTACTAGCAGTGCTAACCGTAATATAATCAGACTTGGATAACGAAAAGCCCAGTTCCAAAATTTTAAAGTGCGAGTTATTACCTAAAATAGTCATTGAACTACCGCTATCAAGTAACGCCGTAAACTCAACATTTGAAATAGAAACGTTAATAAAAGGACGGTTAAAATCTCTTTCGTTGTCGTAGTAAACCGAAGAAGTTCCATAACTTGCGAAAAAGTTCTTAATTATTTTAACCAATTATGCCAGTCATCAACATCAAAATTTTCTTTTCGTTTAACCAAGTCATATGTTAGTTTTTTGAGTTAGAGGATGAAGAAGGTTGAGGCTTGTCAGCTTTACATTTCGGGCAATCCGAAGCTCTAAAGTCTTTCAAACCACATTTAAAACAGACTAAGAATCTTGGTTTAGTGCAAGAATTCAAAGAATGACCATTTATTCGACATCGAACGCAAAACAAATGCGCCTGAAACTTGGGAGCATTTTCAGATATCGCATGTGCAGAATTTTTATTCTGCGAAGAAAAGTTCGTACGAAAAGGCTTAAAGTTATTAGATTTATGAGAATCATAATTAGGAGTGAAAGAATGTTTAGAGTGAAAAGTATGTGTAACATTAGGTTTAGTGTTCGGTAAAGGTGTAGAATCGTGTTTAGGTTTATAGGATAATTCAGGAATAAGAGTATTCATTTCAGGTTCTTTAAAATTATTGTCGCGGTCAATACAGCGCTCAAATTGTTGACATACAGAAATTAAAGAGTCAATAGAATCAACTTTATTAAGAGCAACAAAAGAAGTATAACAAGGACGGATGTTACGTAGAAGTATTTGCAGTTTCTCCTGCTCAGGTAATTTCTCGCTTAGTCTCGAAAACATTTCAAACATTTTCGGAATATAAACCATAATAGACTCAGATTTACCCTGAGTACGAGATTTTATTGCCTGCAGTAGTTTATGGTCATAATCAGAATGGCCAAAGTCCTTAATTAACAACTCGGAAACGCGATCCCAAGTTAACGAAGGGTCACGACTTAGTTGGAATTTAAACCAATAAGAAGCATCGTCCTCAAAAATGTTGAAGGCCGAGCTTATAAGTATTTGCTTATCAAGTTTGTTCGTAAGTAAAAATTCATCAATTTTCGATAGAAAAGCTCTAGGACAAGTTGTCCCATCAAAAGTAATTTTTTTTAGCTCATTTAGATAATTTGGTAAGAGAAAATTATGAAAAGGTGGCATACAGTTAGGTTGAGAAATCGGCAAGGGTGAGTCCAAAGAGGTTTGTACCTGTGAAGTCTCAGCTGGTTTTGAAAAAGCGTCAAAACGTTCAGTCAAAAGAGTAAACTTCTTTTTTAAGTCGTCATAGAGTTCTATAAGGTTTGAGTCGCTGTCACTTACATCAGTGTCAATTCTGTCAAGTCGATAAAATAAGTGATTTATATAAGTTTCAATTTTCTTAAATAATTTCAGATTACCCGATTCGTATCGGTCCAACATCGAAGATAAATATAAGATTGTAGAAGAAGCTTGTGACAAATCGTCACTCAGAGGAACGGGAGAATCAATAATGTCCTCCGTAGGAAAATTACGAAGCAATAAAACAATTTGTTTTCTAAGCGATACAAGATTATCCGCAGGAGTTTCGTTCCTAATTATAAGTTCGTATTCAAGTTCCGCCTTATTAAGTAAATTAAAGTTTATAAGACGAGCCATTTCTAAGATATTTGTAATTTTAAAGCAATAAAATATTTACAATAGTTTTTATTTTATTTACTTTATTTTAGTGAGAAAAATAGAGGAAGAATAGGGAAAGAAATATCTAAGAAGTAAGAGACGTCTAATAGGGAGCCAAAAGGTATGTTATATACAGAAACTTGTGCAAGTTTATTTTAGAATTTTGAGAACAGGGAGGGATTCTATAGAGTTGGGCGCCAAACTGTCGCGTAACGGAGGGTTACGGAGCTAAAAGGTAGGGGGAAGAAGAAAAGATAAGAATAGAGGGAAGAGGGCTATAATTATAAGAGGTATGTACAATGATGGCTCGTCCAAAAATCTTAAATCTAACTTAAAACTAACTTAAAACTAGCTATTTACACCGGTACACTACACTAAATATATATACAAGGTAAAAGTTCAAAAATGGGCAACCGTGGTAGGGCGGTAACACAGGGTGAGCACAGGCAGCGCGCCGGTAGGATCCAGCGTCGCAAGAGGCGGGCGGTAGGGCTCCGCCGAGCGCAGGAGGCGGCAAATGGGGCGCGCGACGCAGATACGCGCACGTCGCAAGCCGGCCGCGGGTAGGCGCGACGCGGATACGCGCACGAATGAAGGTAGACGCGCGTAGGTGCAGGGAGGCAACACCCTTCGTGCCCCGGCACCGTTACTCTACGGGTAAACGTATACTGGCACTGTTATAGCTTGAGGTTCTGAGCTTCTTCAGAGCTGGTGGTAGACTGGTGGTCCTGCCCATGTGCGTCCTTTTATATTGCCCATGCGCATTCTATTCTACAACATTTAAATTTTAAAATTCATACAATATAGAATATTCTCGAAACATAGCTAAACTCCATAGTTAAATTTGAATAGACAATTCGATAGAAAAATAAAAACAGTTAGACAACGTCAGCTGTCGGACAATGTCAGATAGACAATCTAAATATTTACAACAATAACTTTAAATTTATTTACAGATAAAAATGTACAAGGAACATTAAAATAACACCTATAAGAGTAATGCTAATACAAGACATAATCATAAAATGATATACAAGCTCTATAGCAAACGGAAAACGAAGCTCTATAGTTAACACCAAAGGTAACTTTCTTTATGAGTAGTTATGTAGTATAACGAAGCCCCTGCAGGCTGCGTTACAATGTAATAATAAGTCTTGTAATGGCGCGTGGAAATCTTTTATTTTGGCCCGTACTCGTCGACCCGGCGGCAAATCAACGATTTACAAGAACCTTGCATTTGGTATAGAGGAAATGCCAAGATACTTTGCCATATCTTTTTTCGGAGCAATCGGAGGAAATCCACTTGAATAAGGAAACGGTACTTATAAAAGCGACTAATACCTTTGTAGTGACACACTATGCGACTTTAGCCGTGTGGTCCCCGGCAGAGTAGAATAGGCCACCCTCACTCTTACCGAGGTGTCGTAAAAGGCGACTAAGGTAAAGCTGCTGGCATGATCATCAGCACCCAGAGAGGGAAAACTCTGCATTTATATCAAAACCCTCGCCAACCCGTCAGCCAAGCGTGGTGAGTATGGCAATTACCCCTCATGTGATTGAGGGAGGACCGTGCCCCAGCAGTGGGGACTTAAATGGGCTGATGATGATGATGCGACTTTTGCCATGTCAGCGCGTTCGATTCGCAATAGCCGCGAACCCCACGACGGTTTTGCGAGGGATTTTTTTTAGTCTTTGTCCAGTCGCGTGTGCAGCTACTAGTGTCCTAAAAGTAGTGAGTCGTTACGTCATCGCCCTTGAACTTGTGTGTACCGTGAGGCACTGTACCTATAAATCAAGTGTGTGGACAATATAATTTGGTGATTAGACTTACGCCGTTTTATTTGATATCCGAGGGCAAACCAGTTCTGATAACTAAGGAGTCAGGAGTAACATTTATATCTTTTTGTTGGTTAGGCCAGCTATCACACTTCTCTTGGTAGCAGCACATTGGGCAAACAAGGAAAGTAGTGGTAGGAAATTGATAACCTATAGGCAACCTAGCCAGAAAGGAGTCACCCAACAAGCGGTACCACAAAACACGATAAAGTAATTGCTGTAATAAACACTCATGCCATCTCGTTCCAACACGAAATGTTAAAAGGCGGTGGTACGAGTCTTAGTATGAAACTTTTCTCAGAACGTGTTTTGTAATGAGCCCCCAAAAGCGACTTAAAAAAACAAACAAAAAAAACATCAAAACGTCAAATCGGGTATTTTGCCCGTAACGGAAAGTACGCTACGAGCGCCTATATAAAAGTGTTGTGTGGTTCGTAGTATCGACACGTAGTCATATCAACTTTTCGTAGCAAGTTCGTAGCGCGCTACGTTATTTGTACTCGTAGTTTGGGGCAATTGCAGATGCAAGATAACAAGAGGGCCTAATTTAAAGCAGACGTTACGACCGAATCGGAGTTTCCCTCTCTTTCACACTCGCTGCGTGTTTCCTTCGTTTGGATGCTACAGGTATATTCTCGTTCGTTACGGGACGGCTTTAAATGAAGCCTCCGGGTTAGATAACCAGGGGAGTATTTATTTTATCTTGATCAGGTTATATAGGGAGTCAAAAATATTTTTGACGAATTTAAAATGCTTGTTAAAAGGGATGTTAATGTTTACAGACACAATGTATTGTAATATGATCCAAGTGGGTTAAGATAAATGTTCATTTATTTGACATAGACGACCCGTTTGGAACAGTGGTAGTGAACGCTGCCTTTGTTCAAAGGGTTGCGGGTTCGATCCCCGCACAGTAAATAAATAAATAAATCATTTATTTTCTCATCACAAAGGTCAATCAATGACAATACATTACTTAAGATTATATAATATTTGAGGTATATAACCTTGTGAGAGACTGGTGTCCATACTAGGGTAATCCCTGTATGGACACCAGTCAGTACAGTACAGTACAAATATGTGTGTGCATGAAAATGTGTATTTGTATTGGTCTGGGTGTTTCTATGTATTATAAGTATGTATTTGCAAAAAAAAAGTATTATATGTATATATTTGTAATTCCGCTGTTGGTTCTGATATCCGTAACACAGGTGCTTGAGCTACCTATCTCGGAGTCAGATCAATGTATGTGATGTTGTGAAATAATTATTTATTACTTATTTATTTGACACCGTGACTGGTGTGACTATTAAGATCCATGGTAGCTCAGTGGTACTCGTAATAGCGCATTCTTAACGGAAGGCCGTGGGTTCGAATCCGAGCATACACATTATCGATACTATTAGCTCGTCGGTTAGGAAACCTAAACGTTTGGGATAGTTCCTCCTGATATGGATCAAAGTTATACAGGGTGTATCTGTGGACATTAATATCCAATTAACCACGTGTTCTACCAACCATTCTGAACAACATAATTTGTTCTACGACTTTTCGAAATAGTCGATTTTTTTTCGAATCCTAATACAAAATGATCAAGTCACGTGACTGACTTTGTATGAAAAGTTGAATTTTTTTTATGCGAATTGCCAAAAGTCATAGAACAAATGTTGTCCAGAATGGTTGATAGAACATGTTAAAGGGGTGTAAATGTTCACAGATACACCCTGTATGTTGTAACCATGATTCAGTTCACACCTTCGCAACCTTTTAACCGAACCATAACTTGTTTTCGTTAAAGGGTTGCGAAGGTCAGACGGGCGTCATTTCATTGTAATAACCAGACTCCAAATCCTGAATGGTGGGTCAAGCGTACCCTGGGCTCCAAAGCGACGGATTTGCCCGCAACCGGGTATTTCACACCGAGATGATGACTGAGATACCCAGTGTTTTTTTTATGTGATAGGTGGCAGACGAGCAGATGGATCACCTGATGGTACACCGTATGGGCCCTTCCCTCACTCACGCAGATCACACTACATTACAGAAAAATATCTGGTAAACATTTTCCAACAACAGTTTTAAATTCGTTTATCATCAGTTTAAACCCATCCATCTTCATATAACACAACTAAGTCCCTCAGGAACTAGCCAGGGTCCATCGTCCGAAATACGCTTCGTAACAAACACAAACATGTCTCTTGTGTCCACGTAATAGGGACGCAAATTGAATGAGATGATATCAAATTTTCGTGTTCTTTCTTTATCCTCATACCAACGACATAGACTCTTATTTCAACGGGATAAGGTTGAAAGTTGAAGGCGGATATTTATAATCGTGTACAGTCCGTAACACTCTAGGGCGATGTCAAAAAACCTACAGCTCACAGTTTTTATGTAATGCATTTTACTCGGTGTTTGTAGACGGATGTAGCAGAATGCTGGAAGTGACATCTTTATTATAGATAGCTAATACACTTTATTGCACAAAATTTACAGATCTTAGTCTATGGTATTATACTAGTACAATGTTAGCGGTCCTAACGCTTCCAGACAACCTCAGGGTAGAGGAAAAGTATAGCGAATTAAAAAAGGGTAAGGCAGTACCAACGACATAGACTTTTATTTCAACGGGATAAGGTTGAAAGTTGAAGGCGGATATTTATAATCGTGTACAGTCCGTAACACTCTAGGGCGATGTCAAAAAACCTACAACTCACAGTTTTTATGTAATGCATTTTACTCGGTGTTTGTAGACGGATGTAGCAGAATGCTGGAAGTGACATCTTCATTATAGATAGCTAATACACTTTATTGCACAAAGTTTATAGTCTTAGTCCATGGTATTATACTAGTACAATGTTGGCGGTCCTATCGCTTCCAGATAAGCTCAGGGTAGAGGAAAAGTATAGCGAATTAAAAAAGGGTAAGGCAGTGCAAGTCAGAAAACAATTACATAGTATAAATATACTAATATACATACATTATATTAATATTAGATATGTACTAGCTATAAATACTAATACATACTAGTAAATTACAAAACAAACAAACATACATACTAACAGTTTATTGGATTGATAGATACGTAACCAGGCAATAGGAGACAATGAAAGGAACTACAGCTTTAGGAAGATAGGAAATGATCTTTAACTCGGGAGTTGAAAATAGAGAGGGATTCAGATTGCCGGATGGAGAGGGGTAGGTTGTTATATTACAGAAACTCAGGGAATTCGTGTGATGAAGCTTTGTCTTTGTTTAGTGTCTCGGTGTTATAATATCTATTTAAATTTATTTGTGCTTTATTGATTTGATACTTATAAGTGTTTAAGTTACGCTACTTACTATGGGATCTGGTCGTTGTGTGTGCTGTTATCAGCTTAATGATGATATTCAACAATCTTTCCAGTTCAGTTTTCAATTGTATATGTATGTATATGTAAATATCAGGTTATTTAATAAAAGGAAAAGCGAAGAAAGAAGGTTTTTAAATGGTTGAAGGCCAAAGATCATTGATGCAAACAATTGAAAACTGTAATGGAAATATTGTTGATAATCATACCATCATTACTTGATTTATATGAATTTTGATCCCACTGAATTGGCCTCCTCCTATGCTTGTGATTTACAACGTTCCTATGCCACCTCATCTAGGTCTTTCCCATCACTGTGTTTATGCCATCAGGTCGATGGGCATCCTGTTTCATTTGCTTACCGTTACTACAATTGTGTTATACATTGGCTCCATTTAACGCCATCGCGAACCAGACATCCTATCCATTCATTACGGAACTTAAATTAAAATGTGAGAAAAAATGGGAAGAGTGGAGGCACCGACAAGAGCGACCCTTTTAAGAGGAATAAATAAATACATACATTGACCGTGTGGTCCCCGGCAGAGTAGAATAGGCCACCCTCACTCTTACCGAGGTGTCGTAAAAGGCGACTAAGGTAAAGCTGCTGGCATGATCATCAGCACACAGAGAAGGAAAACTCTGCATTTATATCAAAACCCTTGCCAACCCGTCTGCCAAGCGTGGTGAGTATGGCAATTACCCCTCATGTGATGGAGGGAGGCCCGTGCCCCAGCAGTGGGGACTTAAATGGGCTGACGATGATGATGACGATGATACATTGACCTGATTGCGTTCTAAATAGCTAAAGCTTTATTCAAAAACCTTCAATAAACCTTTGTAAGCTAAAACGGTGTTATATAATAGCAGTTTTGACTTATTACACAGTTTTAGTAAGCAAAAGTTTAACAAACATTTATGAATAAGACCCCTTGTGTTACGGATACCAAACAAAACAGAAGAAAAAATCAAAGAAAAATAACTAACCTACCATTTGCCACATCCAGTACATTTGCCACCACATCCGTGTCTGGCATTCATCCAATTTATTTTCTTCGGCAATGTGAGGCATAAAGCGGAAACACGGCAGGGGCGTAGCGATGCTAGCGCCACCCTGCACATTCTCTGGGCTCGAAGGATCATAGACGTACACCCTAACCAGACAGCCTTTTCAAAAAAAGGCATACCTGAAAAACCGGGCGAAGCTGTTAGCACTAGGGTGACGTGCTGGGTGACGTTCTTTCTCTATCGCACCCGTAAAGAGATGCAATAAAACTACGTCAGGGTTGGTTGGATCTCTTTCACGCTCTTTGACCTTGTTTTTTTTTTTTCAGAAAATGGCACATTCCGTTTAAAGTCTTCCGTTCTAGTGAGCATGTTCCATGTGAATGACGCATGTCGTAAATATCTTACACTGGCTTTATAGCCAGCATTAACTTAAGATACAAAGTTGGTTAAGTTTCAGCTTGGGCAATGTTTTTTTTGTAATCAACGAAAATGTAATCTATTTCTGTCATAAAGTGTGTGATACTTTTTTGCTTAAGAATTTTGTTTTTTTATTCTTGCCATGTAATTATCGAAATTGTTCAATAATTTGTCAATAAATATATTTGGAATAAGGTCTTAAAAATAAATGAAGACGCATTATACATTCAAAATCATCGTCTATATTGTCATAAAACATATTTTTTATTTTTTATTCGTACGATTAGCGTCATTTCAGCTTTTAAACTAGGATTCCACCCGTACCATCTGCTTGGGTGGAGGTCCACCACTGTGCGCATTACACGTAATTTTTTGTCACGCACCTGCTTATTGTGGAATCTCCCCCAGCAGTATTTCTGAACCGGTACGACATTAAGATCAAGAAATGAGCCCATACCTTCCTAAAAGGCCAGCAACGCATCTCCACTCCTTTTGGTGTCATCACTTACTAAAAGGTGACTCGCTTGCTCGTTCGCCTCCCTTTCTCATAAAAAAAAATTACGGATACCTACTGTATCGGCGGTGTGATTCGTAAAACGGATCCTACACGGCAGGGGCGGGGCGACGCTAGCGCCACCTTGCACAATCCCTGCGCTGAACAAGGTTTTTGTGAAACGAGTGTCGAAAAGACGTCACACATGACCCGAAAATGTATTTCATCAGCGAAAATTCCAATTGGGAAATAATTTTAAGACCGTGCAATTTTCCCTTTAGGAAAGATCAATGATTTGCTAGCGTTGGCGAATAATTATAATTATTATTCACAAGATTACATAATTTTTGTTGATTAAAATATCCGAAAACGGATGGTAACACCGACGAGCTCGTTCGTCGTGTAACTCGGTGGGGCGATCAGGGAACAGACAACGGTACGAGGAATGGGGGCGGGGTTAAAGGTAGGTAGCGTACTTCTGACTCCACTGGTGTTTCGGGTGTCCATGGGCGGCGGCAATAGCCAAAACATTGAACAGTTTTTTTTCTTTTTCATGGAAAATACAAAACGAATTTTAAACCAATCAGCGGTAATCAAAAAGTTAATTTGCGACGGAATAATTGCCTGAATTACTGAAAAAAAATTGCCTAGTAAACTCTTAATTAAGCTTCTTTATCGAAGCCAAATTCGCCCAAAATAATATAATAAAGATGGTTGGAAAAAAGTATTTAAATATAAATCAAAGACAAAAATCGTATTAAAAAACTCTTAACTCAATCTTCTTTCAACCTTGAATATCCACCTTTTTATTTTTTTAAGGTGACGGGTAGGGCACACTAGGGAGTCGCTTGTGTGCCCTACCCGTTTCGGGGTTTCTACAATTTCAGGGTTACAACCTCTCGGCAAACACTTATACTATTTATTAAATAACGACGCACAAATGTTAGGTTTACTGTGTACGTGAAAAAATGATTACCGCCAAAAGCGGCCACTTTTAGTGTGAAATGTTGGGTATGTTTTTCGCGTACAAAAACATACCCAACATTTGTGCATGGTTATTTAATAAATCGAATAAGTGTTTTACGAGAGATTGTAAGCCCGGTATTGTTTCAAATAGATCCGGTTTAGTAGTTAAAAATTAAAATCGATTGGCGTCGCTAGTGTGCCCTACCCGTCACTTTAAAGATCCTCTACGCGCTCACTCCTTGAATAAAACTGACCCTCCCATCGTCTTGCAGTGATAACTTTAAGGAATATATCTCCATGAATAGGGTATATGACTAAGCTCAAGATTTTACAAAATATAAATATTTTATCAAAATATAGGTCAATATGTGCCAATGGCAAAAATTCTCAATTAAAAATATAACGTCTAGCCGGTTTTATGGTCATTCAAAGATTCATGGGCAAGTCCATTTTAAAAGTATGAAATTATTAAAAAATAATTATACCATTGAATAATCCATTACATCCATAGAACCATTGACATATACGAAACATTTGATATAGCTACCATACAAAATTCAAATGAAATGAATACAAAATACTGTCGTGTGACGTCACATCTTAGTAGCCATTTGTATGGAGCGTTTTGGGTTTGCCCAAAATAATGTGATTTTAAAGTTGTGATATCTCAGGTAGTTTAAATGAGAATCAAGTGATTCTTTCAACGATGTTTCTATCATTGAGAGGTCTTTTGATTGCAAAAATAAAATAAAAATAGTCATATACCGTATTGTGCGTTGCGATCAACGTGGCCAAAATATTTGAGAAAATATTAACGATAACCTCTGTTGGATTTTCAGTTAAGTCAAATTATTTAGTATTTTTTTATTAGGTGCCAGAACTAGCAGCCGAGAAGAAAGATCGCCTGATTGTTAGCGACCTGCGGTAGATCTTTCTTCTCGGCTGCTAGTTCTGGCACCTAATAAAAAAATACTAAATAATTTGATAGACACCTGCAATAATAGAGCACTCACAGAGCTGCTGTAGTAGTAAGTAAGTAAGTAAGTAAGTAAGTAAACATTTATTGACCACATAAAAGATTTACATAGACAGGACACATAACATAAGCATAAGGAGATTGCACAGTAATACATAGGAAAAAATATTAAACAAAAACAAAAAAGTAAATAATAATAAATTAATATATAAACCAGTGACCAAGGATGAAGAAAAGGAACAAAGTGAAGAGGTCAACAAGGTCCAAGCTCAGCATGTGCTGCAGCGGTTTGCCGCCGCTGCCGCCGCAGTAGTCAACCTTTTCCCCTTAATGGACAACATTTCAAAATTGCTGAGCTCTGAAACAAAAAATACCAATTCTTTGTTTACTTTTCCGCTGCTCGAATATATATTTATTCATTTTTTATATTGCTTATTTACTGAGAAAAAAATTTAAAACTAAAAAACGTAAGATGACGTCATCGGACGGCAGAATGTAAAATATTTCTTTGCTTTGCTTAAATTTACGAAATGCCAAACCCATGACATGTAACTGTCAAAAAAAAAGACAACTTGTCAACGTTGAATGTATGAATGACGTTGACAATGTTGACACTAGTATTATTTACCTTTGACAGTAGTACCTTTTTTTTATTAAAATAATGATAAGCAAAGGAATATCGCTGTATTCAGCCGTCCGATGACGTCATTTGGCGCTTACGTCTATTTAGATTAAAAAGAATTTCAATAATTATTTTATGCATGAAAATGGACAAATTTTGAAAAAAGAAAAAATATGGGTCTGTTCATTTTATGTCTACTTTCATATAAAAAAAAAATATGGACATGTTAAAAATATGAAATGTTGTCCATTGGGCCTCTCTTACCATCGCTCACCCAGCAGAATACAGCGTAAAAGCTACGTAGGAAGCGTAGCTCTTATTATTGTGACGGTTACCTATTTAAATTATCGGAAAAATCCTTTAAACGCAAAATAAGTTTTGACCACAGCGGAGGATGTAAAAAAAAATATTTATTTACTAAAATCTTAAGCTAGTACAACGGAGAGATCCGCGATGGATCTCGGTATAATGTATATTGAATATAAAAATAAGTTTTAATTGACAAATAACATGTTTTGCAGCGTTAGCAAAATGAAAAATCGAACATTCTATTGCTGACACTACTGTACGTGATCAATGCAATTCGTATTAAAATATTGCGAAATATCGATAAGGCTAAGTACAGACAATCTGAAATAAGGCAATGGTTACACTAAATAACGCTATGTGGCGCACTTAACACCTCCATCCTCAGATGAACCATTATCTCACTTGGAGAGAGAATGGTGCAGGAGACGACGCTGTCGGGATGCTGGAAGCTGCTGATTCGGACCCTTCCTTGTCCTGAGGTCGTCTGTTAAACATCTTCTTGTAGATGAAATATCCAGCAATAATCAAGGCTACTATAATATAAAGTGGTATGGTCATGCCCATATGAACAAGATTTGTTCCAGAATTCATAGTTACTAAGGGATCTTCCTTTTCGATGAGATGTTGTAATTCATGTAATCTTCCCAGCGGGATATCCTTGATGTGAAGTACTGGGCTGGTCTCGTTCAAGTTTGCAAGTGTCAGATTTAAGGAGATTAGTTTAACTGGGGAGCCTGTTATCTTATTATTACGATTCATAATTTTTGTTCTCGGCGTAGACAGCTGACATCCTGAAGGAATATTGGCTAGGATACTTCCTTCGTAAATAGAAAATCCGTTTGAATGACATCTCGTTTCTATTTTAGTTTTAACTGGTAGGTTGAGGATATAGTTTGTGTCATCTAATTGTTCAACGATCTCCATGGTGTTTTTGATCTTATGGAACGCGCATAAGGGAAGTACGATCTGGTGATTTATAAGATGATGAATACAGTCTGGAGCTTGTGTCTCTATCTTGTTTTCTTCAGTACATATTTCTATCTCAGGTAAGTGCTTACATTCTCTATCTAAGTAGCTGTATGTATTATCATTCATTGCTAAGAAAGGTTTTCGTGGAATAAGGATGGTTTGATGGATAGTTGGAATAGGGAATAGTTTATACAGGGTGTATATGGAAGGAAGCAAAATAGGTATTTTTAACACTACTACTACCGTGTTTCCTTTAAAGTATGATCCAGTTTTAATTATATTATAGTATTCTCGTATATCACTACTTCTTAATGGTACTAACCTATCTTCATTGTAAATCGATTTTAAGGAGTCAATCATAGCTTTTATATTAGTAACTGTAACTACTTCATGATGACAAATACCTAGCTTGGTGAATGCTAAAATGTTCTCGAGGTTTGAAAGAAACTTTGACAACAATTCTATGTTATTAGTAATATCTAAGTATATAGCATCTAAATATAAACGTTTTTTATAATGAATATCGTATTTTAGACTTACATTACTAATTTGATTAATAGTGTTCTGTATATGATATTGATTTTCTACTAATCCCGATAACGTTGTATTAATTTCGTGCAATGCCCTTTTATTCAGTGATATATTTTCGTTTACTTTATTTGCCATCAAGTTTTGATTTTCTGACAAATTGTTAAGGGCAAGATCATATTTAATAGCATCATCGTTATCGAGGTTACCTGAAATTCGTTTTATCAATGATCCTAACTCATTTATTAAGCCTCTTTTAAACCTCTTATCCGATAAACTGTTATAAGTTGAAATCAAACTTTGTATGTTATTAGATATGAATTCGCGCTTAGTGTAAGAGATATGATTATCAAACTCTACATCTTTGAATTTAATTTCTAAATTATCCAATTGATTTTTCTGTAGAATAATGGTTCGAATAGATAGTTCTATTTCGCTTAAATCGATAGAGTGTATAAAACTATGTTCGTAATCAACTAATTTAGCTAATCCTATCTTAAAAGGTAATACGCCTGGGTTATCCTCAAGGCGGGTTATAGCTACTTCCTGCTGAGCTTTCGCTGCTCGAAGAATCGCTACCATCATCCTGTAACAAATGAATTGTGTTTTTCATGGGACGTTTCACATTGCGTCGCGCTATGCGTCGACCTTTATCCAAGTTTAGAGCTAGTGGGTCTACATCCTTAACAATCTGCATTTTGTACCTTGGTTCCAGCTTATGTCTACTATCTGATTTTTCGAAGACAACCTGTCCAGAGCTTACTGAAGGTAGGGGTTCGCGATCTTTATTATGATACTGAATTTGTTTTTCATGTTTTTCTGTGCTGTAGTCATGTATTTTATTGTAGAGAGTCTCTGTTAACCGTTTGTGTTCTATTATGTATTGTTGAGTAAATTCTTTATTACGTTCTATTTCTAAAGGATCCTGGCTGTCAAGATGGCCTGAAACTACTTCAAAAGGGGTCTTATTTGTCATTGAGTGAATAGAGCTATTATAAGCTATAACACCGTTTACTACTAATTCGCATAAAGAGGTCCTAGCATATAGGGCACTTTGGATCCGTACATGCTCTAATAGTGTTGAATGAAACCGCTCTATAGTACCATTAGACTGTGGGTTCCGAATAGTAGTAAAATGAGTTTTAATTTTGTACATATCTAGTAATTCTTGTATAACATTATTTTTAAACTCTTGACCTTGATCTGAGATGATTAACTGAGGCGTACCATGATGTGAAAAATAAATACGTAACGCTTTAGCGACAGATATGGCGTCCGCTGCAGTTAACAGGTAAGCCTGTGCATACTTAGAGAAACTGTCTATTAATGTTAGAAACTTTTCTTTATTGATAGTTAAAATATCCATGAATACCTTTTCGAATGGTCTTGTGGTAACGGGCACTAACTGTAATTCAGCATTAATAGGGCGTCTTTCATACTTAGAGGTATTACAGACTAAACAGGTGTTTATTATTTCTGATACTGTTTTAGTCATGTTTGGCCAATAATATTTCCTTTTCAACGCTTGTACATTCTCTTGAATTCCCCGATGGTTACTCTTACCAACATGATGGTTCCCTGCTATCTCTTTCTGTTTACTGATCTCTAAAACGTCTTCTAAGTGTGTCGCATAACATTAATTTATAAGCATTATTTTTAAATGTTTTCTGTAGAATATTTACTAACTGCTCTTGATAATCTTTATTAATTAGTATTCCTATTTGTTTGTTTGGACTGATGTATTCTTTAAATAGTTTAGTTATATCTTGTTCAAAAGTTTTTATACCTACTTGGCTGGTGTATCTAATTTTACCGGGGAACGTATTCTTTACTTTAGGCTTTACTATAGACAGTGATTGGACTATGATTTTCAACTGGATGTTAAATTCGTTTAAGGGTTTATCTGTATACGGCAACAACAAGACTGGATCTTCCTGATTGCTATGTACCGTGCCAACTTCATCTATTAATGAAATAGGAGGGTTATTGGCTAGTGAGTCATTATCAATGTCGATGGAGTTAACATTAATCTCAATTCGTGACAATGCGTCTGCATTGCTGTTCAATTTACCCTTCTTGTAAATGACGTCATAATCATACTCCTCTAACTTAAGCCTCCAACGAACGAGCCGGGAATTGGGCTCCTTTAATGACATAAGCCAGGTAAGCGGCTTGTGGTCCGTGACAACATGGAATTTGCGGCCAAATAAATACGGGCGGAAATATTTAGTTGCCCATACAATACTCAACAATTCTTTCTCTATTGTGCTGTAATTGACTTCGCTATCATTTAATGTACGGGAAGCGTACGCAACAGGTTTATCTGATCCAATTTTTCCTTGTGATAACACTGCGCCTATCGCAAAGTTACTAGCGTCGGTTGTAAGGTTAAAGTCTTGGGAAAAATCTGGGTATTGTAGTATTGGATCATTCATAAGGAGTGATTTGCAGTGGTTAAAACAGTCTAAATAGTTTTCATTTAATTCGATTTTAACTCCCTTTTTAAGGCAGTTAGTCAAAGGTTTAGTAATTTTAGCAAACTGTGGAATAAATTTACGGTAATAACCTAATAATCCTAAAAATCCTTTGATTTCCTTAGGAGTCTTAGGCACTGGGTACTCTTGAATAGCACGGATCTTATCCGGATTGGGTTTGATGCCATGTTGTGTTATAATGTGTCCTAAAAATGGTGTTTCTCGTTTAAGAAACTCGGACTTGTCTAACTGAACTTTTAGGTTTACCTCCCTGAGTCTTTGGAAGACGGCTTCTAAATTAAGGATATGCTCCTGTAAGGACGTTGAGTACAGGACTATATCATCCAGATATACAACAGTATTCGGTAGGCCTCTCAAAACGTTGTCCATAACCCGTTGGAAGGTTGATGGTGCATTTTTAAGACCCATTGGCATCCGAACGAACTCGTAATGGCCGTTTTCGACATTAAATGCCGTCTTGGGAATATCTATGGGATCCATTTGGATCTGATGGAACCCGCTGGCCAGGTCTAGCGTGCTAAAGTAGTTACACTTGCCCAATTTATCCAAAACATCTGATATATTAGGCAAGGGATACTTGTCACTGATGGTTTTGTCATTAACCTTGCGAAAATCTACTACCAATCTCCATTTCTTTTTCCCAGAGGCATCAGCCTTCTTTGGTACTATCCATATAGGTGATGACCATGGGGAGTTGGAGGGTTGAATAATTTTTTGTTTTAACATTTTACTAATTTGTTCCTGGACTTCCTCTTTATGAATATGAGGATACCTGTAGCTTTTAGTGTAAATAGGAATCTCATCTACTGTATTAATTTTATGTTTAACAACGTTTGAGAAAGATAAGTCTTGTCCGTCATAATAAAAAATGTCACTATACTGGTCGCAAAGTCGCTCTAACTTAGCCTTTTCTTCCTGGTTAAGGTGGTCAGTCCGAATTAGTGATTTAATGCCATTCTTTTGATCGGCTACGATATCGAAATTAAAACAATCGAAATTTTTTACTGAAGCACAGTGTAAAGGTTCCTTAAGACTAAAAATAATATCGTTCGGCGTATCATTAGAAACCTCAACATATGCTTTGTAATCGCGCGACGAAGTAATAGAGTCGTTTATTCGACAGCCATTGAAATAAGACTCTTCAATTATGATATCACCGCACCGACGCGTTACCGGTAACTTGAGTCGCTCAGTACTATGTGACTTTATTATGCATTCATATAAGTTGTTTACGCCTGATTTTAACATATGAATTCTATTTATAGAATTACGTGTTTTTAATAAGTTTTCGCCTAAATCGATGCGCGCTTTAAAGTTATTTAAGAAATCTAGGCCTAGCAAGCCGTCAAAAATATCGTGGAATTTATAAATAAAGAATTTTGATTGACCTTGTTCTCTAAATTCGGGAAAATTCGGCAACAGAATTGCATAATCATTTTTAGTTGTAAGATGAATATTTGTTACTACAAAGGGCTCGTAAAGCACTGGGCAATCTGAGAAGTACCTATTTACAGCCTCTGGTGAGATAAATGACTGATTCGCACCTGTATCTATGAGTAATTTGAGAGGGGGGTCACTAATTTGAATGTAAGGTAGTACGCGATTACTTTGCAAGTTAATTTCAGTTACGAGGGTTGGTCTTTCATCGTGGGCGTCTGAAAATCCTGGGGTTCAGATTCAGCATGGTCATTTGAATCGATTTGGGGGTAAGACTCCTCATAGCAATAAGCATCCGTACACTCTACGGTGTAAGACTCTGGTTGGTAATATGGATCAAATGGTTCCTGAGGGTATGGCTCATAATTCTCGTAATAAGGATATGAATCATTCAGGTTGACCTCACGGGTCTTGAAGTACCTGGTGGTAGGGTTCTGGAAGTTAGTGAGGTCTTGTCCTCCTGGCCTGAACCGGGGTGTGTTTTTAATAGTACTGACACCACTCATTGGTTTCGGATGGAAACCTTGATGCATCCTTGGCTGCTGGTTGTTATTAATGGGTGAATAGAATGGTCTAGGTGCATTGTAGAAACGGTTCTGGTTATTAACAAAATTCGGAGGAGGTCTGAAGCCTTGTTGATTTTGTATTGGCCCTGGACCTCTAAATACCTTGTGCGTATGAGCAAATCTATTTGCATTACTGACCGGGAGTTTATGATGCTGCTGTGGCAAAGAGATAGGCATTACCGGAACTGGCATTGGCGATGGCTTGTTATGTGTTTCACTATGCTTACTAGAGGATGACGGGAAGGTGGTCTGGATGTACTTTATGTTTTGCTCTTTTTGTACATATTTAAGAGCCATGGGCAATGTAGTAGGCTGCATACACCTAACTTGAGAGCCTAAGGGGTCCTTGAGCCCGCCGATAAAAGTTTGAAGTGCCTGTTCTGTATAGAATGCCCGCTTGACCTCCTTAGTCGAAGCGTCGGCAATGTTTAAATTAAGATAATTAATGATTTTACTTAACATTTGTTGGCAGCGAATGTAAAACTCCTGAGGGGTTTCGTTTTCCTGTCTAAGTAAAGTGAGGTCCCTATTCAGTGTCGTTTCGTCCCTCTGATCCGCGAAGTTCTCTATTAGAGTCCTACGTATATCGGTCCAACTGGTATTGTTTCCGCTAATATTTAAAACATCCTCAGCATCGCCTACAATTTTATTTAATATACCATTCAATAAAGTGCCATTGCTAATAGGTTGATCTACAGTGAAATATGTTCTAGTCAAATCATCACAAGTCGCTATAAACCTATACAACCTATTCGGATCACCATTAAATTGTGGGACGTTCTTTAAAACCAAGTGGATAAGTTGAATTCTACTCTGGTCTTCGGCCATTGTAGCGCAAACTAATATTTTATAACACACAAATATATCAAAAATCAAGTAAAAATTAATTAAATTCAGTAAAATACGCTAGTCTTCTGTGTAAATGGATTAGAATTTCTACGTAATTTATCAATAGTGCTATTTAAAACAATCAGATAAGAACTACTTAGTTAAGTTTGTTATTGTTTCATATGAATAACAAGAAACACGATCGCAATGTAATACGACGGCTTCCTTTATTCTATTTATAGAACGTAGACTCTAATGCTTAGTGCCTACTGATTAAATCACTAAATAAAAGGAACACTTAAAGTTGTAGTGCGCCTATTGAGCGAGGAAAGTCAGGAAGGTCAATAAATGATAATAAGCACTTACAGAATCTGCACCTTTATCTTCATGATCTCCTCTCTGTGATGACTTCGATGCTCGGTCTCCGCCTTTCGTGGTCGTAAGGTTCTGGATCACCGCTGACGATCGTTGAGACGACCTATTCCGATCTCGATTTCTAGAGAAACGCGAACGCGACGATCCTACCGACTGCGCCAAATAAGTTTTGACCACAGCGGAGGATGTAAAAAAAAATATTTATTTACTAAAATCTTAAGCTAGTACAACGGAGAGATCCGCGATGGATCTCGGTATAATGTATATTGAATATAAAAATAAGTTTTAATTGACAAATAACATGTTTTGCAGCGTTAGCAAAATGAAAAATCGAACATTCTATTGCTGACACTACTGTACGTGATCAATGCAATTCGTATTAAAATATTGCGAAATATCGATAAGGCTAAGTACAGACAATCTGAAATAAGGCAATGGTTACACTAAATAACGCTATGTGGCGCACTTAACACGCAATAAAATTAACAATGACTTCATTAACTATAACAAAACAAATAAAACGTAACGTTAACAATATAACGTTTTATCGCATAAATAAAATGGTACATAAAATTTTACCTGTAATACAGTTGACAATTTGCCTGATAATTACATATTTACGGGCCTACCTGCACTCAAATCCAGCCGATAATGAAATCGTTGCATTGCAATGTGAATACGCATTTTTGGTCCGAATTAATTTTTATGTTTTAATTTATAGGTATAAATTTCGTTTGTTCGTTTAAATGTATATAATCGTTAAATGCCGATTTCGACCATACTTAATACTCTTAATAATCTATGGTATAGCGCTGTCATTCTATACAAATTTGACATTATATTATTTCATTTGTTAAACTACTTTGCACTGCCTTCCCTTATTACGAATACGATATTTCTTTCCTCTACACAAAGGTTGTCTGGAAGAAATCGCTACAAGCGATAAGACCGCCTTATTGTACTGTCTGTTGCTGTTGTATCATGCTTGTATTTTATTTTTGTGCAATAAAGAATATCTATCTATCTATCTATCTATCTATTATACCATAGATTTATCCACGTATAAAGATTGGTCGAATGGAGCCTCAATTTTATAAATTTACTATACGTACATATGAGACTTGCTTTAATAAAAGATAACTTACACTGAAGAGGAGAACTAGGGTCACAGACATAGCCCAAAGGATTGCATGCCTGAAGTGGCAAATGGGCAGGGACATAGCGAAGAGAACAGATGGCCGTTAAGGCGGAAAGGTGAGTGGAGGCGGCGTACAGGAATACGCAGCAGTGGCGGGCCCCCTACAAGGTGGACCGACGATTTGGTGAAGGTCGCGGGTATCTCTTGGACGCGGGCGGCACAGGACCGATCTGTGTGGTGAGCATTGGAGGAGGCCTATGTTCAGCAGTGGGTGTTTAGTTTGAATTTCAATCAGCCGACGAGCTAAGGCTCTCCTTAGCTCTCTAGCTATGATCGGCGTTTCTCAACGTCATAAAAATCAGGAACGAGGAGATTCGCATTAGAAGTAAAGTTACCATCTGTTTGTCATTAGTGGCAAACAACAAATGTGTAGCTCAACCTTCATCGTCAGCCCATTTAAGTCCCCACTGCTCCCACAATCACATGAGGGGTAATTGCCATACTCACCATGCTTGGCAGACGGGTTGGCGAGGGTTTTGATATAAATGCAGAGTTTTCCTTCTCTGGGTGCTGATGATCATGCCAGCAGCTTTACCTTAGTCGCCTTTTACGACACCTCGGTAAGAGTGAGGGGTGGCCTATTCTATTCTACTCTGCCGGGGACCACACGGCGAGCTCAACCTTAATAGAATTAAAATTTTGACACCAATAAAAATGTTGTAAAAATTGTTTAAAGTTGAGGTACTAATTAATTTATCACTACTGAATCGCTAATGAATTGTCCATTATATTTGTTATACAAACAAAAACACCATATTCATGTAGCTTCATTTATGTACGTGCATTAAAACACAACCGTAATTGGATGACGAGTTTTTAATGCTAGAGGCGAAAAACAAGCAAGCGAGTCACCTGCTGGTAAGTAAGTAATAACCGCTGCTTATGAACATCTGCAAGATCAGAGATGTCGCTGATGCGTTGGCGGCTATTTAGAAAAGAGTATGCCCGTCTCTTGAAGATCGTTAGGAGCGAAGAAATTTTTTTTTCTGTTAGGGCCGTGGTGTCACTCCGTTCCAGCCGGCCCATTCATGCCGAAGCGTGACTCTCCCACGGTTGAATATTTCGACTATTGGAGGTTTATTTTTGCAAGTGACAAGTGAATTTTGAAAATTCTCGATCGCTTGTGATAGCGATGGTATCTATATGGATAAGAGCGTTCTTATCCTTCGATGTGGACGTGTGTTTACATCCGAGCATGTAACTCTTAATTTTTCAAAACTATATGCGTTTTCCTACTATTAGCTTGGCGACAATATCACCACCATCCTGTCCTGGGGCTGGCACTAAAAATTTTATAACAGAAAACTGAGGTACAAAGCGACGTAGGCAGCAGGCATTCTGTGTCTTTTTTTATGTGATAGGTGGCAGACGAGCTGACGGATCACCTGATGATAAGCGATTGTCGCCGTCCATTGACACCCGCGACATCAGTGGAGTCACAACTGCGCTGCCACATTTAAACCCCCCTTTCCATAAGATAGGGCCTCCGGTACCCTCACTCACGCAGCGAAACACAGTGCTGCTTCACGCCGGTTTTATTGTGAGGTCTTGGTATCACTCCGGTAGAGCCGGATAATTTATTCTAATCATTTTGTGGCAGTAGTCTCTCTCATTTGCGACCCACTATCCACTGAGCTATCTTGGCATTCATAGCTCTTATGTATATTTAGTATTCCGTCCGTAACAAATGTAGGGCGTTAACTAATCTAGATAAAAAAGGTGAAAGAAATCTTTTTAGCTGTGCCTGCATACTGCAGTTGCACATATAAAATGCAACGCCAACTTCTAAATTCTAGACTTGATTTAGACTAGACGGGAATAGAGCACCAACTTCAGCTGAAATAAGTTCGAAAAAGAAAAATTCAATCCTAGAAATCCAGTAAGATACAAAAACAATCTTGACCCAAAGACCAAAGAAAAAAATCGAGAAATATAAAAATAAAAAAAAAAACATCAAAGGGTAAGAAAAAATCAAGAAAAGGAAACACACATGGAAAACTAACCCATTTTAGTACAGGAGCCAGCCAGCCTATCGCAGTCCACTGCTGGACGTAGGCATCTCCAATTTTTTGCCACTGTAATTTATCCATGGCTTCTCGCATCCAGCTTTTGCCAGCCATCCTGCGCAGATCGTCCCCCCACCAAGCCATAGGACGCCCTACATTACGTTTGCCAAGACGCGGTCTCCACTCTAGAACTCGTTTACTCCATCGGTAGTCGGTTCTGCGGCTAATATGGCCAGCCCACTGCCACAACAACACAACTTTTAACAAAAGGCTTAAAAATTTTCTAATAAATAAGTGTTATTATAGCTTGCAAGAATTTTTTGATGATAAAATGTTTGAAATGTGATGCATTAATATAATAATAATATAGTTATAAATATGTATTAATAATTTAAGTAATAAATAATATAATGTTAAAGTGAGGAAAATTTGATGAAAATGTAATAATTTTAGTAGTTATGTATAATTTTATTAGTAGTAAGCCCTCTTTCATGACTTGCTGTGCCCTCCCAGGGCGTCACATGTATACCTTATACGCTTATGTACCACCTTGCCTTGTAATGTGATATGCAATAAATAATTTGAATTGAATTGAATTGACAACAAATAATATAGGGAATATCATATTGGAAGATCTAAACAGAAATCTTATTCTTCGGGTGCCTCTTCAATCTTAAAGGTTTTTTTTATGCTAAAGGCGGACAAACGAGCAAGCAAGTCACCCGATGGAAAGTAATCAACGTCGCCCATGAACATCCGCGAAATCAGAGACATCGCTAATGTGTTGCCGGCCTTTTTTTAAAAAGAGAGCCGTCGGGAAATACTCTTGCATCCAAACCGTTCCACAAAACTGAGGTACGTGGTAGAAAGTTCCGCGAGAAAGGCACAGTATTGGACCGCCATTCATCAAGATGATGGGGACTGAATGACAATCGATGTAAAATTTCAGCTGCAGGGAGTAGATCAAGCAGTTCCTCAGAGCACTCCCCCTCCTGTCCTCCCCTTTAAGGTTGGCCGCCTGTTTCTTGGGATTCGATCACTCTATCAATTGCAACCACGATTTTTTCCTCGCCTCTTCCCATAAAATTTGGTCATCATTGGAGAAGACTGTACCTATCGTATCTCAACACAGAACAAGCTGAATAAATAAAATCTTATTTTTCGGTATGCCAAATCTTGGCATTTTAACATTAGGGGGACAAGACCTAACAGAGTATAGCGAGTTTTTTTTTTTGCGGCACTTTCATATTTGGCCGTGGGAGAGCCACGCTTTGCCATGAATGGGCCGCCTCGACCGGAGTGACCACGGCCCCACAGAAAACCGGCGTGAAGCAGCACTGTGCTGTTTCGCTGAGTGAGTGAGGGTACCGGAGGCCCAATTCGGGGGGAGTTTAAAGGTTGGCAGGGCATTTGTGATTGCACTAGTGTTGCCACACATGGACACCCATGGGCAGCGGCAATCGCTTACCATCAGGCGATCCGTCTGCCCGTCTGCCACCTATGTCATAAATAAAAATTGGACCAAAAATATATGAAAGTCCGAGTATCTCCTTTATCATTTATCGTCTTAATTTCATTACAATCAGTAAAAATCTCTAGATGGCGCCACAGAACCGTAGAAAGACTCTTAACATAGAACATACATACATAAAATATCTTATCTAACATACCGGAGTATACTGTATATATGTATGTCCTGTACACAGGGTGCACCACTGGCCGTAAACACGAAAACACCGTGGTCGATATTAAATTCCGCTGTGAAATATGGCCGCCGCGCGAGCTTTAAAATTGCTGTGTGTCCCACCATGGGGTATAATACCATGGTATTGAAAAACAGCGAATGCATTGCACGCTTTTATAAGCTTGCATTGTCTAACGTGTTGTATCGTCTTTCCTGGTATGGCCATGTAATGAGAAGAGGGGAAGAACATGTAACAAAAAAAAACCGCCTTCAAAAACCACAAACTAAAAAGTGTAAAAAATTTAACACAATTTGCAACCAGAGGCAGCGTTTACTACCACTGATCCATATTGGTCGAAATGTAAACACATCGACTCTTAAAGACTAAACAATAAGGCTCACATTTGAATGAGATTGTTTACACGTGGCAAAAGAGTAGACGGATCACCTGATACCATCAGGTTCATTATAAAGCGATTGCCGCTGACAATGGACACACGCAACACCAGTGAACACCAGTGAAGTTTCATATCGAAGAGTTCGTTGACCTCCGCGCTAAGCAATATTATGATACCGTGTTTCTACCGCACACGTTCCGTATTGTTTGTCTTTGTCTGGCGACTTACTTACATAGTTACTTACTTACATGTTCGTAGCCTGAAGGCGTACAACGAAGCGAAATTCATGATCGAATCTTTATCAACCTCTCTTTCATACGCGCTGTAATTCTATTTCGTTTGAATGCGACAGGTATATTGTAGTTTCAATGTAGGCCTTCTGCTTAGTACGCAATGTAGGCAGCCGGAATTCAGTTTCTTTTTTTCTTTGTTACGCATTAGCGTCGCAACGCTTTTCTTCTTGATATACTGGCTATACTGTGTTACTATACTACAATATAACAAGTGATAAAACAATATCATTAAACATATCTTAAAGTCGTAAATCGTAAACTCCACAGCGGTATCGTGTACTCCCTCCCCCCAAAAGGGAGGGAGTGGGAGGCGAACCTATCCCCAAAAAGTAGTCAGTGAAAATTTTCATCTTAATAATAGTTTTAACGTCCCAGAGGGAGCTTTAAAAGTTAGATAACAAAAATACTACTCAATTTCAACAGTTTTGTAGGGTAACTACACGAAACGACTTGGCGTGAGGATAATCATCTTTTTATGATATAGGGGGCAGACGAGCAGACGTATCACCGGATGGTAGGCGATTACCGCCGCCCATGGACACCTGTCACGTCAAACGAGTCACAGGTGCGCTGCCGGCCTTTTCAAAAGGGTGTACGCCCTTTTATTGAAGGTTTGCAGTGCGTATCGATCCGGATTAGCCGTGTGGTCCCGGCAGAGTAGAATAGGCCACCCTCACTCATACCGAGGTGTCGTAAAAGGCGACTAAGGTAAAGCTGCTGGCATGATCATCAGCACCCAGAGAAGGAAAACTCTGCATTTATATCAAAACCCTCGCCAACCCGTCTGCCAAGCGTGGTGAGTATGGCAATTACCCCTCATGTGATTGAGGGAGGCCCGTGCCCCAGCAGTGGGGACTTAAATGGGCTGATGATGATGATGATGATGATCGATCCGGAAACACCGCAGGCGATAGTTCATTCCACAGTTTTGTCGTACGAGGGAGAAAGTTTCTTGAGAAACGCACAGTTGAAGACTGCCAACCATCTAGATGATGCGGATGGAAATGTTGACGAGTGGAACGATGACGAAATGAAGTGGCTCGCATCAGTCCGAACAATTCCTCCTTCTCATCTTAGCGTGTAATTCCCGGTTACGTGTAAAAAAATGTATCTAGTATTAATTATGTAAATACAAGTAATATTAAAACATAACATTGGAATCAAACAAAACATTAAAGCATGCATTATTAAATCATTATTAATAATAAATAAATCAATTTAAATGACATTTTTCATTAATTAAACATACATTTTTAGGCATTAAATTGACACTTATTATCTAGAAATAATTCTTTTAAATTATAAAAATCTTTTCTGATTAAATATTGTTTTAAGTCACTTAAGGAGGACAGTTTATCTTTGGTTTTTATATGGATGGGAATACAGTTATAAATTTTATTGCCATAGAATGGGGGCCAGAGCTAAATAAGTTGAGAGTAGTAAAAGGGAGTTTTAATTTGTATAAGTTTCGATTATTTTTATCCCGTACACCACTCAAAACACTGACACCCAGCACCCGCAACCCCCAACTCATCCGTTTAAGTTAAATCGACGTTATTGGTGATTACTCCGCTCCGCTCGCTTCGCTTTTTGCACTATTTAAAATGTGCTTATTTCAAATATTCGCTCTTAAGTAGTGATGGGTCTTGAGGGAACATTTCATTTCTGCCTTCACTCGAACTTCAATCGAATTTGTTACCGGTGCATGTTTCAAAAGTCCGCCTACAATATGTGAAAAAGCATCTCGCGGGCTCGTATGGATTAGCGGCTTCGGCATGAATGAGCCGGCTCGCCCGGCCTCACAGAAAACCGGCGTGAAGCAGCACTGTGCTTTGAGTGTGTGTGTGTTTCGCTGCGCGATTGAGGGTATCGGAAGCCCAGTCCGGGAAAAGGGGGTTTTAAAGGTTGGTGGCGCACGTGTGACTCCACTTGTGTCGCGGGATCCGACTGCTCGTCTGCCACCTATTACAAAAAAGATCGGACGTGATGCCATGCCAGCGCGTCCGTTGTAATTGCTTTACTTTTGCTTACCATCAGGCATACTATTTCAAAAATCGCTTTAACGGAAGAGATATCGACAAGGGGGCCCAGGGGCGCGAACTGGATGTTACGACCGAATGTTAGTTCCCCTCCCTTTCAAACTCGCTGTGTTTCTCCTTTGATTAGATGCGACAGGTATATTCTCGTTCGTTGTGAGACGTTCTCGCGCCAAGTCTCCTGGTCATCCCAGAGAGCCTAATTTAAAACAGACGTTCCGACCGAATCGGAATTTCCTTCTCTTTCATACGCGCTGCTTGTCTCCTTTGTTTGGATGCGACAGGGATATTCTAGTTTTATGGGAAGTATTCGCGCAAAGAACCCTGGTCATCTCAGGTTCAGGACTCAAGTTACAATATTTTCGTATCGTGTTACATCACTAGTTTCTCAATTACCTCGGTCTGCGTTGAAAGAAAAATGTAAAGAACAAAATTGATGGTTGTTAACAAGTTAAAAACATTTCAAAGAGCAAATTGGCCGATTGATATATCGGTTTCTTTCAAAAGTGAGTCAAGTCAATACAGGGTTTGCCTGGAATCTTTAATTAGCACAATTTTGCACAGTGTGGAAACTCAATGCCAAAACAAGAAAATATAGGAAAAAATTACATTAATTTAGACCTGGATTCTTACTTTTGAGAATTTCTATAGCAGTATTTATTTATTATTCGGAAAAGAAAACAGATAACAATCAGTAAATTAAATAAATAATAAATAAATATTTCACAACATCTCATACATAGATCTGACTCCGAGTTAGGTACCTCAAGCACCTGTGTTACGGATATCAGAATCAACAGTGGGATTACAAATATATACATATAATACTTTTCTTTTGTAAATACATACTTATAATACATAGCAAACACCCAGACCAATTCAAACAAACATGTTCATGCACACAAATGTTTGTACTGTGCGGGGATCGACCCCGCATCCCCCGTATCAGAGGCAGCGTGCACTACCACTGTTACAATCGGGTCGTCAAAATTATGAATGTGTACACATTTAGTTAAGTTTAGAGCTAGATTGATATCCTACTATTGTTTACATATCATTTTCATCATCATCATTAGCCTATCGCAGTCCACTGCGGGACGTAGGCCTCTCCCATTGTTCGCCACCGTGATCTATCCATGGCTTCTCGCATCCAGCTCTTGCCGGCCATCCTGCGCAGATCGTTTTATTACGTACTTATAAAATTTTAAACAATCAATACTTATATATAGTGGCATTGAGTAAGTAAATCTTATCAATAGTGGTTATCATAGTCATTAACAAAGACAACAATTAGTTGTGACATAAAATTGAATAATTTTATTTTCGGTCTTCAAATGGGACGTTTGTCCAACTGAGCTATAGAAGGCTAATAAAGAAGGAACGAAGAAGGGAAATTTTCATCATCATCATCATCATCATCATCAGCAACCCATACTCGTCCACTGCTGGACATAGGTCTCCCCTAATGCACGCCACTGCTCCCGATTTTCGGCCACTCTCATCCAGCCCACACCAGCCAGCCTTCGAATGTCATCATCCCATCTTGTCGCAGGGCGTCCTACACTACGCTTACCGAGTCGCGGTCTCCACTCAAGGACTTTACGGCTCCGACGGCTGTCAGTTCTGCGGCTAATATGACCAGCCCACTGCCACTTCAGTTTGCTAATTCGGTGAGGGAAATTTGAGAGCGCTGTAAATGTGGCCCTCCCTACAGCCGAGTTCAAAAAGTGTTCATCGCACAAACGGTAGTCCATGGTGGGGATCAAATCCACAAACTATGGCTTGTGACAGGAATCTAGCCATATTAGCCTCAGAATGAGGTAACTTTTCGACTTTCACATCCACTGACCTACCACCAGCGCTCCTTTATAATTAGAGCTTGCTTTAATCTCAAACTTAATATTATGCATATTAAACTTATGCAAGGCAATCTTAATAACACCCCGGGTGCTTATTAAATATTCCCTGCTACTAACTAACCTTACCCAACATTGTAAACTTCAGCTTTGCCGAACTTTAAGTGTGTTATTTACTTAAGAATAAATTGCAAAATATTGCTATAAAAATATCAACTATTAAACTTTGCCGAAGAGTCGTCATAGAGATTACGTCATATTTATCCTATACTTTTACCTAGACTATAGGATATTTATCTTACCCTGCCTCGTTAGCGCAATACCGGGTCAGGCCAAAATTTGTACCTAAATTTTTCTCTCAAGAAATTCTCAGTGTCAGCCCGGAGTCTGGAAATTGGCGGTCTTGTACCCCCGTGCTTCGGAAAGCTCGTTAAGTCGATGGTCTTGCGCCTGATCCCTCTCCGGTCATGTAACACTTCTGCACTGCTGTCCCATCGGAATATGAGGTCAAGGGAACAGAGAGTGCACTTGTGTGATTGGCCAATCACAAAGACCAGCCACTTACGCAGCATGGCACGCGCAGCAGCAGGCATGAGCCGAAATCGATTGGAGTATATTATTATTAGTATACTTCTACAAGAACGTATTACAGACTGCCATGCCGCCCATGGAGATCTGACACCAAAGGTCACAAGTCACTCAAGATTATGAAAATTATTGCCACTTGTAGAAAGAAACTATTA
The DNA here is from genome assembly GCA_019059595.1 of Marasmia exigua. NCBI lineage: Eukaryota > Metazoa > Arthropoda > Insecta > Lepidoptera > Crambidae > Marasmia > Marasmia exigua. Next base: position 3,202,333 of record CM032487.1, on the reverse strand, counting down.
CATAGACGTGTGTTAGTGAAACGACTCACTGATCCGACTCAGCCAAATGATACACTGTTCCGAATTTCTTATGTTCGCTCCGAAGGTATCATTCGACGCAAATGGATCTCGACTCACAGTGGTCAATCGGTACGCGGTAGTAATTTCGCTCACTGATACGGATGAGCCGAACGATCCGAGTGAGCCGAATGATCCGTTAGTTTTTATAGAGCCTCAGTATATTGGCTCTCAGCCTGGTGGTAAGCAATAGAAGAGCCCAAGTTGCAATTACAACGGAAGCGATGTCAAGGAATGAAAGGAACGGAATGCGAATGAGCGGGATAGTTCGAGTGAGCCGAATGAGCTGAATGATCCGAGTGAGCCGAATCATCTAAATGAGCTCATAATCACGGATCCATCTGAGAGTTGATATTCGAAATGATTCAAATGAAGCGTTTCACTGTACCGCATCTTTGCTCTGATCCAGATGCAAATGTTCCAATCTTTTGAAAGATACCCTTCTCATATTAGCATGTAATTCCCAGTTGGGTCCAAAGCTGTCGCTCTGGAGTCCGGGGTACATCACATTTTTTTTATAGTGACACAGTATGTTGGCTCGCCTCAGCCTGATGTTAAACAAAAGGAGAGCCCCGTTGCAGTTAAATAAGTATGAATTTGGAATGATTCCCACAAAAACGGAAGATCTTCCGCCGAGCCCGGTGTTATTCACTCGGGGACCACGGTCCAGTGTACCATTTTGGTTTGTCGTATATATCTCAAGCCAGTCTGCTAACTTTGCTTTCGCGATGTAGGATCGTATGAGAATTCCGATCTTGTATGAACTTTCAGATTAGCGCCATCTGCTGTTGGTAGGATGGTACTAGTGGCAGGTATCGCCACACATACTTTCTTCAATTATAAAAATCTAGTGCATGCACGATTCGAAGTTACGACCTCTCCTATGGAAGGCTCGTTTTTATTCACTAAGCATCCATCGCTCCAGCCAGTGGCTCTGAGTTATTTTGTGCCTATATAGGTAGAGACGTGACGTTTGTTATAGGGCGCCCACACATTCGCCACGGCTAAGATAAGTCGTGTTTTACGATGGGGCATTAAAAGCTGCCGATATTGACAAAACGTTTGAAGCGCGGTCATAAGGACCGCTGTTAACATGTGGCTTATGTCATACATGTTGTATGGTACAGCTCTGTTTGAACTTGTTAATAGCTGACTGAAACCGTCGCAAACTGTATACGAAGGGGTTTTGCTATACCACAGTAAGAAGATAGATATAATCTTTTTCTTATATGTGGCAGACAGATCACCTGATGGTAGCCGATGGCAGACGCCCATGGACGGGTGTCCATGGGCAACACCAGTGGAGTCACAAGTAGCTGCCAACCACTAAAAACTTCTTTCTCCAGGATTCCGCCCCCGATACCCTCTCTCACACAGCGTAACACAGACAGACGCTATTAGACAGCGGTTTTCTGTGGGGCCTTGGTATCACTCCGGTCGAGCCAACTTATTCACGCAGAAGCGTCTTTCTCCCACGCTTAAAAATCAATTTATTTGCATCAAAATAAACTGAAAAGTAGAATATGATCTTGATTTATCATATGACATGGACTGAGCTACCATCCGTCTGTTTACGGTGACACATACACAAAATACGGAACATTTAAGGTCCTCACTATTAGAAATAATGTCATCTCCGTATTCTGCTCAAACCATAACATCAAGGACATAAACTCGGTTTATTATTATATAACCCTGGTATATATATTTCTGGCAATGACCATGTTGGCAAAATATTTCTTAGACAAAAAGTTACATAAGACTTGGCTAAGGGGAATTTATGTCATCGTAAATTTGCTGAAGACAATTCGAAGTATGCCAGGGTATGAATGGCATACTTACATGTACGGTCGGGAAATCTGGCGCTTAACTACTTTCAAACGAAATTTGCTTGCACTCACGACACAAACATGATGTCATTTCAAACAGAAAACTGTGCAAGCTACAAGCGATATTTGCTCTTCAGGTAGTTAAGCGCCAGATTACCTGACCTATATTTATAAATACAAACTTGAATTGTGTATGTTACTTCTATTCCTTTTGTTACTACACAGTACTTTAACCAGTGGTTCCATACATATAATTTAAAGGCTGAGTTCGATTTTTTTAATTTAAAAAGGAGGCAAACGAGCAGGCAGGTCACCTAGTAGTAAGTTATCACCGCCTCCCGGAATACGGAATGCAGGCACAGACCGACATTAATATGAATTCACTAGTTCAAAATGTCATAGGGTTCAGCCTAGCAACCGGATCACACAAATGCCCACCTATTGATACTCGAAAAACCAGTCAAGTCACAAGAGCACTGCCGAACTTTCAGAAAGGAATACGCTCTTTTTGAAACTTTGAAGGTCGCATCGGTCTGGATATACCGCGGGCGATAGTTCATTCCACGGTATTTTAGCAAGGCAGAAGTTTTGTACAAAAACGTATTGTTGTGGATTGCCAGTCTTAATAATGGAGAAAGGGTTATCCTGTCACTAAAACCGTAGTTGATCGGGACCTTTTCTTCCGGCAACCATATTCATAAATTCCATTCCCCTTTTCCCTGCATTTGGCGAAACAAACCGAGCTTGCCGGAGTATCGTCCTACAAAGGGCCCTCGCTTTTATAGTGCAGATAAGAAGTTTCCATCGCCTGAATAAAACATGTGACACACGCGGCTGAACGTACAGTTTATGTAGATGGCGCATGCGCGAAGTATTTAGTTATGGCGGTGAAAAATGCTGATAAAAATGTGCGAGATAATTTGCACAACTCATCTCACCTCAAACTAAGGCATTCCTAGTAATATTAACACTGGATGACTCGGTGAGTAGCTCCCTATACACCCAGACCCGAGTACAAGTGTGAGTGCACGAATAGCCATAAGAAAATACCTTATGGAACAAGACGCACCAAGATCAATCTAGGAGTACATACCTGAAACAAAAGAAATAAACAACATTAAACACATAAAAAAAATGGGAGTAAACGAGGAAGTGGATCAACTGATGATGACAAGCAATCACCAAAAGCACTAAATGCTGGCTGATATGTAACCAGCCTTTAAGAAATTTGTAGGGATTGTTTCCTAAAGATTTAAATTACAAAATTCAATAAAGTAAAAACCAGATTTCCCAAATCCTGAATGATGGTCCAAGCGTACACCAAGCTCCAATGTAGTGACTTAAGATGCAACTGGGAACACCACGCTGAGGTGGTGATGATAAGTTCGAGTAATCTAATGACAGATCAAGTGACTGATGCTACTAGGGATGTGCGTAACGCCTATGGATTCCGGTAACAAGGCTTACAATGAACCCGTCCCTTAACTTACGAGAATGTACCGGGCGCATCCAAATAAAGGAGACAACACAGCGCGTGTGAAAAGACGTAAGGTCAGGTTCGATGTAGGCCACCTGAATTCACTTTATAAACAAACTCACGTTTCAGTTTACGACGTCTTGAACCCGGGTATACTCGTATCTTCGCAAGTAACGCTTCTTGCAAAGCATTAATCTAAAACTTCGTATTTACGACGCCCCGGCACCGTCTACGGGACGTATGCGATTGTCTATCTTTACGAGCGAGGGGATGATAGGTACTTAAGGGTAATTTTGTTAAAACTTCTAATGATATTGCCCGAAAAAGCTGATGATTAAATAAATAAAATTTGACGCTTCGGCATGAATGGGCCGGCTCGACTGGCACATGCGCTGTGTTTAGCAGAATGAGTGATGGTATCGAAGGCCCATTTCCGAAGGATGAAAGAGGAACACTTGTGGGAAATCGCTAGGCATCAGGTAGATCCATCTTCTCGTCTACCATCTATCACATAAAAAAATCAAACAACATCTCGTAACAGTGAATCCGTACTAAGTAAGCAGCTTAAGAACTTACACTGAACAAACAATCGTCGCTATTCTTGCTTCAGTTCATCTTAGTAATAGATTTGCCCTGTCTCACCCCGTTTCGCTGCACCTTTCCTGTACCTCTGCCGAGATTGTGACCGTAGCAATAAGCTCAGTAAATTTTTGTGCAATAAATTAATTTCAGTATCTCTCTATCACACGAATGTTTGTTCTGAGTCGTGCGTTCGATTCCTAACTCACAACCTAGACAGAGTGACTACCAAATGCACCAGTCGCGTCAGTCAATATTATACACTCTTATTAGTATCGTAAATGCATTTAATTCCCCCATAAGGTGTTCCGTACAAATTTATGTCCAGACCGGACCTCGAACGTAAAGTAAAACAAGCTCGCATAGTGAAATATCTTCCACAGTATAAATGAGATAGCAGTGAAAAAAATAACATTTAATTAATACATACTACGATATCGTTGGTTCAGAGAATGCGGCAGCGGACTATTCGTGTCTATCCAGTTAAGTACAATGTCAATCTCAAGTGCTTTTTTTACAGTGGCACAATATATTGGTTCTCCTCAGCCTGATGGTAAGCAAGAACAAAATAATAGGAGATCGTAAAAGATCGTAGTAGAAATCAGGCAACCAAAATCCTACTAATATTATAAACGCGAGAGTTTGTCAGGATGTATGTATGTAAGGATGTTTGTTGCTCTTACGGGCAAAATCTACAAAATGGATTTTAATGAAACTTTACAATAATGTAGCTTACATATCAGAATAACATATAGGCTATAATTCATAAACATAATATATTCTAAGTATATTCTCCAGCGATAATTCTATCACCAAACGGGTGAAACCGCGGGGCGCAACTATCATTCTATAAATAAACAAACTCCGAGAAGAGAAGACAGGTTCACGTCTATACTAATGACTGTCCTGAAGGTACAAAAGAGAAAAGTCCTTCATAATAAGCCTGTCACAGTCCACTGCTGGACAGCGGCCTTCCCAAATGTTCGCTACTCTGATCGATCGCCACACACAACCAGCCCTTGCCAGTGGTTTTGTGCAAAGATCTGGCTTGAGGGCGTCCTAACACCGCCCATAGACACCCGCGACAACAGTGGAGTCACAAGTGTGTTTTAAGCACCCCTTCCCCCGTCAACCTTTAAGCCCCCTTCCCCCGGTACCTTCACTCACGCAGCGAAACACGGCACAGTGCTGCTTAAGCCGGTTTTCTGTGAGGCTGTGGTATCAGTCTGGTCGAGCCGGCCTATCCATACTGAAGCGTGGCTCTCCCACGGCTCACCTCAACACATGCTTTTGTTGCAGGCGGATGGTAGGCGATTGCCACCAATGGAGTCACAAGAGCGCTCTCAAAATTAAAGCAATATGCTGCTTTGCTAAAATTTAAAACCCTTGCAGAGTTAGTATGCCGTTTACAACTTTACTGTGTCACACTCCAGAGGGTAGTGATTCAAGATTTAGTGCTCTGCTGGTTTTATACACAATTTTATAGTATTTTGTAGTATCTGGGGCCCAGTATACATAAAATTTGGGGGTTATATTGAAAAATACGTAACTACCTTTTAAAAGTTACTTAAATTTTCCGATAGCTCGTTTATTTAAGCGTAGATTCATATTATAGTTGGGTCGGTTGGTTTATTTTACGGTGTTGAGTCTTTAGGGATAATAACGGAATGAAATGTTTCAATTGAAACATTGAAACTATTCAATAAGAGACAAATTTGCCCTGAGTGCTTTGGAGGGCCAAATCAAATATGTAAGTATTAAGTACTTTTTTGGTGACGGGCGGCAGACGATCAGATGGTTCATCTGATGGTAAACTGTTGCCGCCATACACGGAAAAACGCAAGACCACAGCGGAATCACAAGTGCACTGCCAATCTTTAACTCCTCCCCTGGATTGAGCCTCCAGTACACACAAAAAAATTTACCAAGTAACTATTTATTAATACTAGCTTTTAACCGCGGCTTCGCTTCCCTTCCCTTCAATTTTCAGTAAAAAAAATCACGTCAATCCGTTGTTCCGTTTTGCCGTGCAAGACGAACAAACAGACAGACAGATAGAGACACACATTAAATAATAATATTAATATCCTCCAACCGATTATGGCTACGGCGGCCAATATCAACTATCAACCACGTACGCCGCATATATTATAACGCTCAAGTGTGTGCGCAAACACAAGCGCACTGTTAAAGCCTCATTACCGGAGAGGGATTGGGCGCAGGACCGACGGCTTAACGTGCTTTCCGCGGCTCGGGGGTACAAGATCGCCAAACTTCCAGACTCCGGGCTGACACTAAGAATTTCTTACCGAAAACTAAGATACACATTTATACCCACACATTTATTTATAATATTATTTACATTATAATATTAGTATACCAAAATTCAATTTCGAGTATTTTAATCAAGTTATTATAATAACCTTCGACTTAACACGCGACGAAGGTTAAAATATGCAAATGTATAAGAAAGATTAACTTAACAATACATTATTGAATAATTTATACCATCATAAATAATCTTTCAATAAATACATGTTCGTGCCTTTTGTTAATCCACACGTTTGAACAGGGTGTTTGAGGCAATAAATTAGATTATTGACAGGTGACATTTTATTGGTTTTTAGCTTATTTAGTGATTTATAGGCAGCTTATATTATATGAATGAGTCATACAACATCATCGTGAAGTACAAGTACCTTTATTACATACATGTCAGGACGTGGTATTAACACCACGTCCTCACTGAAAACCGGCGTGAAACAGTGCATGCGCTGTTTCGGTGCATGAGTGAGGGTACCGGTGGCTCTATCCAAGGGAAGGGGGGTTAAAAGGTAAGCAACGCATTTGAGACACCACTGGTGTTGCAGGGGTCCATGGGCGGCGGTAATCGCTTACCATCAGGTGATCCGTCGGCTCGTCTGCCACCTAAATCATAAAAAAGTAACTATTTACAGTATCCTAAAAATTAAAGAGGAATATTATTAAACAGGGATGAAGGATGAGATGAAAAATATTTACAAAAGAGATATTCGTCTGCCCCGCAACTCATCGTGCTCAGAATGCGGGCGGCGTTACCTCTTTGAATGGCCAGCCCTATGCGTTGGCCGAGGTAGCTGCCAGCATTACTGTCATCTGAAATGTCGAGTAGCCGGGCAGACAAATCGCGGAACATCATCATCACCAGCCCATCGCAGTCCACTGCTGGACGTAGGCCTCTTCAATTGTTCGCCACTGTGATCTATCCATGGCTTCTCGCATCCAGCTCTTGCCAGCCATCCTGCGCAGATCGTCCCCACCTAGCCAGAGGGCGCCCTACATTACGTTTGCTATAAATAGAGTCCAATGGCGGCTTTCAGGGGAGGCCTTTGCCCAGCAGTGGGACGACCCAGACTAATTTAAAAAAAATCAACAACGTCATAACATATATTATGACTCCGAGATAGGTAGATCAAGCGACTGTGTTAGGACATAAGAACAGAACAATCTTCTTTCAACATCTTTTTTGTCCCGGTTGAGTACCAAGCTGTCCGATCGGACCCTGGCTCGCTCTCGTGCTTGTTATATGAATGAATCTACTAAGTTATTGCCGTGTGGTCCCCGGCAGAGTAGAATAAGCCACCCTCACTCTTACCAAGGTGTCGTAAAAGGCGACTAAGGTAAAGCTGCTGGCATGATCATCAGCACCCAGAGAAGGAAAACTCTGCATTTATATCAAAACCCTCGCCAACCCGTCTGCCAAGCGTGGTGAGTATGGCAATTACCCCTCATGTAATTGAGGGAGGCCCGTGCCCCAGCAGTGGGGACTTAAATGGGCTGATGATGATGATGATGATTTTGACCACTGCTCCGGCAACTGACTAACCATCGCTACAAATAGAGTCCAATGGCGGCTTTCAGGGGAGGCCTTTGCCCAGCAGTGGGACGACCCAAGCTAATTAAAAAAAAACAACAACGTCACAACATATATTATGACTCCGAGATAGGGAGTTCAAGAGACTGTGTTAGGATATAAGAACTAAACAATCTTCTTTCAACATCTTAGTGTTTTGTCCCGGTTGAGTCCCAAGCTGTCCGTTCGGACCCTGGATGGCTTGCTCTCGTGCTTGTTAGACGAATGAATCTACTAAGTTATTGAGGTGTGGTCCCCGGCAGAGTAGAATAGGCCACCCTCACTCTTACCGAGGTGTCGTAAAAGGCGACTAAGGTAAAGCTGCTGGCATGATCATCAGCACCCAGAGAAGGATAACTCTGCATTTATATCAAAAACCTCGCCAACCCGTCTGTCAAGCGTGGTGAGTATGGCACCCCTCATGTGATTGAGGCAGGCCCGTGCCTCAGCAGTGGGGACTTAAATAGGCTGATGATGATGACTAACTTATTTACTTATTCATTTTTAAATACTGCCTCGGTGGCGCAGTGGTTAGTAGGTGGCACTTTTAAGCGACGGCTACCAAAAATGTATACCTATGATTTCGTTGAGAAATTCTTGGCGTCAGCCCGGATTCTGGATGTTGGCGGTCTTGTACCCCTGTGCCTCGTAAAGCACTTTAAGCCGTTGGTCCTGCGCCCGATCCCTCTCCGGTCACGTCACACTGGTGCCCCATCCGAATATGAGGGCAACGGAATAGAGAGTGCACTTGTGTTTGCGCACACACTTGAGTAATAAAGTATCCTTCGTAAGTGGCTGATCGTTGAGATTGGCTACCGTAGCCGTAATCAGTTGGAGGATATTAATATTATTATATAATGTATGTCTCTATCTGTCTGTCTGTCTGTTTGTCCGTCTTTCACGGCAAAACGGAACTATGGGTTGACGTGATATTTTATTGGAGATTGAAAGGAACGCGAGCGAAGCCGCGGTTAAAAGCTGTATTAAATAGTTACTTAGCAAATTATTTTGTGTGTACTGGGGGCTCAATTCAGGGGATTATGATATTATGGATTAAAGTAGTGCTAACAAAAAGTATTGTCTACTTAAAGTATCAACATCATTTACAGTTACTAGAACAGAATATGAGATGGGCGGATGTACGTTGCGTTTTAACAGATTTTAATTATCAAAACAGTTCAGTCTTACTTTCAATTAAATTAATTCAACAATTTGAATTCGTCTCTAAAACTCGTTGTCAATAAGATCAGATCAAAGATAACAGGAGGAGAATATTTGAAAGCCTGGCATTAATTATTCATTAACAAGTTCTTAATACAATTTTGTTATCTAGGAAGTTCATCTGTGTTAGGGCTTGTAGACAGAGAAAGCTAGATATTGATATTTCGAACTACAATACTAACTTCAATTCCTCTTTAAAATTTTAGTGACGTCTCATCTTCCGATGGGACACCAGTGTGACACGACCGGAGAGGGATCGGGTACAGGACCAACGGCTTAACGTGCTTCCTTTTTTTTATGGGATGGGGGCAGACGAGCAGACGGATCACCTGATGGTAAGCGATTACCGCCGCCCATGAACACCTGCAACACCAGAGGAGTCACAAGTGCACTGCCGACCTTTTAAAAAGGAATATGCTCTTTTCTTGAAGGTTTGCAGGTCATATCTGTCCGGAAATACCGCAGGCGATAGTTCATTCTATAGTTTTGTCGTACGAGGCAGAAAGTTTCTTGAGAAACGCACAGTTGAAGACTGCCAACCATCCAGATGATGTCGATGGAACTGTTGTCGAGTGGAACGATGGCGAAATGAAGCGGCAGGGATCAGTCCGAACAATTCCTCGGAGCATTCTCCATAGTATAGGCGGTAGAGTATACATAGCGACGCTACATCTCTACGCAGTGCTAAGGAGTCTAGCCCATTAGAGATATCTTGGCAGTCGACAATTCGGGTTACTCTCCTCTGAATCCGATTCATAGGGGAAAGCTGGTACGCGGGCGCCCCTGCCCAAAGATGGGAGCAGTATACCATAATGCGGCCGGACTTGCGTCTTATACAGCAGGAGGCGATGGACCTCCTTCCTTCCTTGGCACAGGGGTACAAGACTGCCAACTTCCAGACTCCGGACGGACGCTGAGAATTGAAGAAAAACCCAGGTACAAATTTTTCGGGGTTTTCGGGGTTCGAACCCGGGACCCCAAGCGCAGCCGACCGCTATAAAGTTTGACCCACTGCGACAACGAAGCAGTAAAATCTAGTCATGTCCAATCATTAGTCCTAAGCATGTTTCAAGTATTTAATGGAACCGCGGGGCAATTCAATTAGTAAGTATAACATAATTGTTTGATTGACTGGAAAAGATTTTCTTTATACTTACAAGCAACGGCTTGAATGAATAAAACAAGAAAAAAGATATCAAGGATGAGCCGTCTGACCTTCGCAAACCTTTAATATGGGAACCTGACCGAGAGAATAGTGGTTGGTCTATCTATCGAATATGTACTTTTAATCAAAAAGTCAAATAAATGAAGGTTAATTTCTGGCAACCCTGACCAGCTCTCCGGGGCAGTGTTGCCTAATCAGCGCGTTCGTGTAATTAATTAAAACAGTATTCGGGTCCCCTGTTTGAGATGGACCCCCCTCGCAGTGGCTAGTTGGTTCAATCCCTGGGTCGGGCCAAAATTTGTACCAGAGTTTTTCTGATGAGGAATAGTGTCAGCCTGAACACTGTAAGATGGTTGTCTTAAGCCCCCCTTTTTTGTGTCACTGGGGAATGCCGCCGGCCTGGAGTGCAATGGGCCGACGTCACCGTCGGCGACGCCTTATGCATACCCTCCTGCTGGGGAGCTGGACGGTTATATCGAGCTCTCCTCTGGTGGGGGGTTTTAAGAGAAACCAGCCAGAGGCATACCGACTTAACCTCAGCTGTTTTCCCTCATCGCCTTTAAGTGGAGAGGAGCCATGAAAGGGCGAACCCTGGCGACACCAACCCTCCCCGGGCGGTTTCCGCCTCCTCCGACTTAGCCGGGAGAGGGGATAGGGACAGCCGGGAAACCGAGCCACACCAAGCGCCAGCGGGCTCCCTCTGATCTTGTAACCCCCTGATAAGCAAGATACTCGGTCCAGAAACCTAAGCCAAACATAACACAAGCCGTTATTAAGTGCCATTTACAGAACAATTGGTAAACAACATTTGATACTCCATCCATTATTAATAATGCTTATAAATCAAGCACGATTCATAACCGGTATTCAATTTCTTTTCCAATGAACCTATTTCAAGATTTGCTATTCAATTTGTGATTGGAATTCTTCAAACAAAGTACAATGCAGTTCTGAACTTTGGCACCAAGTTCCACGTTCCATTCCCATCTTGGAACTTTGAATCTTATTGTTCCAGACTCCGACTTGTTGGTATTAGTTGAACTTCTAATATTTATAATTAAATAAGTCGTTTTAAAGGTAGGTACATAGTACTAGTAACAGTACAGTAGGGAAAAGTAAAGTAAAGTATCAGCCTATACTGTCCCAATGCAGGGCAAAGGCCTGCATTATAGAAATCAAGCCATCGCTACTATGATAGAATTAGGCTTAATCACCATGCTTGCCTAATGCCGATTGGTGATCACAAACCTGAGCTATATTCGAAAAATTAAACATACTATTACACTAGTACCACAGTAGTAGACAATAAATGAAAAATTGGTCAAGATTTAATTAATTTTCAATCAATGTGATTTCATTACAATCAATTAGTCTGTTGGTGGCTCCATTGAACTGGAAAAGTGCCCTTAATCTCTTCACGAATATATTTCATTCCCACAAAATCAAAATACAGTAAGACAAGTGTTTCCTATAAACCGAACATAGGTTTCTACAAATGTGAAAACATGTGTCAAAGCAAACCGTACTAAATAATCTTTCCTTTAAGACTCAACTTGGTATGCATTTCTCTGAACTTAGTAATATCGTATTATTTATATCTGAACTTACCAATAGAAGTTCATCTTTATCATGCAATAATCTAGATTCAATTTCGAACATCAAATTTCTCCAGTATCTGTTTATTCCGAATTATATTTCGAATCACAAAAGGATTAAGGAATATCAACTTTATTCTTCCATTATTTAGATTTAAATTAGACAAGTTTGTCAGGATCAGTTAGTAACCGTTTTATTACTGACTAAAATGCTCAGAATGTGCAATTTGGAGTAAGTCAGTATTTCGGCACTTAAAGTCGACTTCAAGATGTTTATAGGAGCATTAAACATTAGAGACTGGTGGTGGATGTGCTATGATAATTTAGGATCAATAAGATCCTTATTGCCACTACGAGATTTCAAGATAATTTATGTAAATTTGAATGCAAAGCTTTGCGATTTTCGAAAATGTTGTTACCATAATAACTTAATTGTTTTACACTTCATCATACCCGCTGTCAGAATATATCTTACTATGTGATTGGGAGCAGACGAGCTGACGGATCACCTAATTGTAAACCGACACAAGAGTGATTAGGCCGTCGGCCCCATCACTTTAATAGTAGTCTATATTCAACTGGCTAGTTTATAAGACTAACACCGGGATTTTTTTATTGTGTTTTCTTAATGGTGGCAGACAAGCAGACGGACTACCTGATGGTAAGCAATTGCCGCCGCCCATGGACACCCGTTGGAGTCAAGTGCGCTGCCAACCTTTAAAACCCCCTTTACCCCCTTCGCCTCCGGGTTTAGGAAACACAGCACAGTGCTGCTTCATTAAGAGCTCATACGATAAGAAGCAAACTATTATATCCGAGGCTTTTGGTAATTTTCTTATGATAGACCATTATTCAAGTTTTAAGATTCAACATTTCGAAAATATAATATTTTTCAGTTAAATCATATTCTACATTCAATTGATTGTTTTCATCATTTTATGATATACTTTTGTAAAATAAAATCGGTAACAGTAGAAGTCTCAAGATTTTTTTTTGTTTAAAAATAGAAAACGATAACAAAAACAATGCAAATATCAGAAAGAATGATAAAAAATTCAATGCTTGTCTGCCTATTTTAGCAATAAAAAAACCGGTCAGTATTACAGCATAATACTACTAAAACTTAGTCAGAATTAAAAATACAAAAATACTAATCCAGCATTACCAACGACCACTTTTTCCTCGGCGGCGAGTGTGAATCGTAAATCGCAATGAAACAACATACGATAGTCATCCGAAATATCGCTTACAAAGTAGAGAATATCGTAAAAAAACCGAAACAACAAAATATATATCTTGGACTGACGTTTACGCGTAAAAATTGGAGCTGAGACCATAGGGCTGTCGACACTTTCTAAAAAGTATGAATACATTTACATAAACGCACAATGACCATTCATGATACCAAAAAAAATTCAAATGATAAGTATGTTTTATCAATGTTTGTTTGAATTATAATATTTGTGTGACCCTGAAACTAAGCAAATAGAGTCCGCTCTTTTTGTTTAGTTTCAGGGTCTACGTATCTAAGTATTATTTTGTGATTCCTCCGGGATTTTACATCCGTAGTACAAGTGCTTAATCTACTTAGTTCGGAATCAGGTCAATATAAAGGCTGTATCTGTGAACATTAACATCCCTATAATTACGTGTTCTACCAACCATTCTGAACAACATTTGTTCAACGACTTTTCGAAATTCATCGAATATTTTTTCGACTCCCCATACAAAATTACCAAGTCACGTGACCGACTTTGTATGAAAAGTTGAAATTTTTCATGCGAATTTCCAATAGTAATAGAACAAATGATGTTCATAATGGTTGGTAAAACACGTGGTTAAAGGGATGTAAATGTTCACAGATACACCCTGTATGAGTTGTTTTAAAAATATATTTTTAGTGACATTATTTTAATGTAAAAAAGTGCTACAGTACAGGGTAAAAAAGTATCAGCCTATATACTGTCCCACGGCAGGGAAAAGGCCTCCATTATAGAAATCAAATCATCGTTACTATGATGGAAATAGGCTTAATCACCACGCAACTAATGCGGATTGGTGATCGCAAAACAGAGCAATGTTCGAAAAATTCGAAACATACTTTTTGCTTGACACGGGAATCGAACCCTGGACCCCGAGTTCACGGCCCAGTAGGTACTTAAACCATTAGACCAACGTCAGTATAGGGTAGTAATTATTAATTTATCAACTTGATCATCATCAACCTGTTGCAGTCCACAGGTAGACATAAGCCTCTCACAATGTTCTCCACTCCGATTGATCTTGGGCTAACTCGCATCCATCTCCTACTAGCCATATTGCACGGATCGTCACTCCAAATGGTCCGAAGGCGTCCTACATTACGTTTACCGAGACGTGGTCTCAACTCTAGAACTCGTTTACGTTACCTTTACTCGTTATGGTCACTGGTCAGCCCACTGCCACTACAACTTGGTAATGCGGTGACGCAGCTACGCCAATTTAGTTTTCTGCCGGATTTATCACCTTAAACCGTTAGTTTTTACCGATATCCGATGCTACTTTTGTGCGTCCCGTTTTTTATTGTTGGAGTATAGTTTTGAACTGATTTATATTATCTTCCCGTTTGTCCATCAAAATCTGTTATGTGTCATAATAATAAATAAAATCTAGTTCAAGCTGCCAACCCTACTATCGTAACGTAGTAGGTACTTTACGAGTTAATGCCTCGTTAAACTAATATTAACGCCGGTGACGATGCGCTAGAAAGAAAGAGTGATATATTTTTAACTTCTTTCTCCTTGTGTTTGGTTTGCGTCGGATTTGATTGGGTACATTTTGAGAGATGAAAGGGATACGAATATAAAATTACTAGTTTATAAAGAAAAAACAGAACGTGCAGTAGGTAAGACTTTTGTTTGGAGCCGCGTACTCGATTACATTTAAAGTATGTGTGAACAATTGCCTTACTACGTATATTAACTTTACTGTGATCGAAATTATCATTAAAACAAAAATAATTCACAGCACAATTCCGTTTATTGTGGTAGCATTGTAACAATATTCGTTTCGTTATATTGTCTAACAAATAAAGGTCAAATTAAAACCAAAAATTAGAACCTCATCAGAAACATCACTTTTTATAATTTAAAATATAAATTCTCAAAAACTTTTACGATTTAAAATTTGAATTCTTATTTCTTTTGATAAATGACTCAATGCAGAGATGCATTCAAACAAAAAAAGCATCTTCGACTTTATTCGCCACAAGTTCAAGGTTAAATTTGAATTTTAAATATGTACTATGGTTACGAATAGATCAATTATTTCAGAGTGTGAAAAACAATGGTGGAGCAGCGATCCATGTTTTATTTGAATTCAGAATATGCGTGTACATGTTTTTAAAATAAATCTTTAAGGGTCAAGCCAAGGTATGTTTCGATTTTTTCGAACATAGCTCGGGTTTATGATCACCCATCCGGATGACTGACCGGATGGCGCAATTGGTAGTGACCCTGCCTCTTACGCCAAAGGTCGTGGGTTCGATCCCCACCCTGGACAAACACTGGTGCGATCGGTCCTTGTGTTTGTTCAGTGTCTGGGTGTAATATATGTATTTAAGTATATATTTGTGTTCCTCTGTTGTCTGATATCTGTAACACAAGTGCTTAAGCTACTTAGTACGGAATCAGGTCAACGTATGAGATGTTGTGAGAATTATTAATTATTATATCCGCATTAGGCAAGCGTAGTAATTAAGACTAATCCCATCATAGTAACGATGGCTTGATTTCTATGACGGTCTTTGCCTTGCAGTGGTATAGTATATAGACTGATATTTTGTACTTTTTACTTTAAGTCATAAGTCGTCATACAATTTTAGAAATAAGCCCAGTGACAATTAAAATTGCATTGTTCTCTGCCTCCACTGAGCAACTTGAATCACTGTTTATTGACAATTTTATTCAACAAAACTTTAGCGGTTTTAGCATTTAAGTTAAAACAGTAAAATACCACAAGTTGAAACGTAAACACGAACTAATAGAATAAATTTCGGATAAGATCTAAGCAATTCGTGACCCTTTTATCTGTGGCAATCTGACATTTTAGTTGATGTCATATCTGGAATGAATATAAAGGGCCGCGCTTAACTGCAGACAATGTAAATAAGCCCGTGGGTAGATTCGTATACAGAAGGGCTAGCACGAACATTAAAGGAATTTGTAACGTTGCTAATCGTAGCGCGCCCACGCCATACTTTGGCAGCTTTTAATTCCAAGTGAGAGAGAGAAGAATAGTTATGCTTACGAACGATAGAGATGAATTAATTTCATCTCTATGAAAGAGATGGTGGCTCAGTGGTTCAAAACGCGCCTTAAATACGGCGGAACCAGGTGGCTTAATTTAAATCCATCCTGTAACGAACAAGAATATACTTGTCGCATTCTCAAACAAAGGAGACACACAGCGCGTGAGAAAGAGAGGGAAAATCCGATTCAGTCGTAACGTCTGCTTTAAATTACGCCCTCAGTTTCGAAACCGAGCAGTACCTCTGGATTCAAATCTATGTGCATATTTCTACTACCAGGACTTGGAAAAACCTGCACGTTTCGGATGTTTCTGAAACGTGTAACCATGATTCAGTTGGTCTGGTGCCCCTGTTAAAAGGGTTGCCAAGGCCAGACGGCAGTCGCTTCATTGTAATTACCAGACCCGCCAAATCAAGAATCATGGTCCAAGCTTACCCCAGGCTCCAGAGCGACAGCTTTGGTCATCATCGTCAGCCCATTTAAGTCCCCACTTTTGGGGCACGGGCCTCCCTCAATCACATGAGGGGTAATTGCCATACTCACCACGCTTGGCAGACGGGTTGGCGAGGGTTTTGATATAAATGCAGAGTTTTCCTTCTCTGGGTGCTGATGATCATGCTTTGCAGCTTTGGTCGCAACTAGAAATTACACGATAAGATGAGGATTGAATGCCCTCAATTATAGCGACAATAATTTTAAACAAAGCTTGCTTTTGTTCCCTTCCCTCATTATCATTATTTGATTGATCTTTCCGCCTCAAATATAAAGTTAATGGTCCGCCTTTTACTCAAAAGTTTGTCACAACATCTCGCTTGTGTTGGGCCTACGCGAAAAAATGTCGACTGGCCGATAGCCAAAATTTCACAGATTGATACTAGCGCCACACGATGCGTGATGCCAGTAACTCACACGTTTAATCACGGTATGTGATAATATTATTATCATCATTTTAAGGTGACGGGTAGGGCACACTAGCGACGCCAATCGATTTTAATTTTTAGTTTCTAAATGGATCTATTTGAAACAAATGTTGGGTCCGTGCACCAACGCGAAAAAATACTATTTATTTAATACTTATAGTTAACTGTTTGGGCTGTTTTTGCACTCGAATCGCGTACAAAAACAGACCCAACACTTGTGCATGGTACTTTAAAAAATAATATAAGTGTTTGCCGAGAGTTTGTTCGAAATTGTTAAAAATAGATCCGGTTTAGTAGCTAAAAATTAAAATCGATTGGCGTCGCTAGTGTGCCCTACCCGTCACCTTAATGTTCTGTCCCGGTTACTTCCCATAAAGACATTTTTGATTTTAATTTTGACTGTATAAAAATTAATTTATATTGATTATTCAATAATTGACAAGATTGTTTTAAACTTTCATGGTCACTAACATTAGAATAGTTATTTACGGGATTGCTACCATGTCGTACCTTATTTTTGAGTATCCGATATTTATCGCGCGATATTACTCCGTGACCATGGCGCTTGCAACAGCGCCGAAATATCGGATACTCAAAAATAAGGTACGACATGGTAGCAATCCCGTAAATAACTATTCTAATTGACAAGATGCTAACCACCTACTATTGTACACCTCGTCCTACAGTTTATTAGTATTGGATTAAGCAACTACTACTCTTTGTGACCTATGAGGGGAACCTAAGTAGTCATGCTCACTCAAATGTCTCTGAGGTGGTGGCGCTATGTGGCGGGCCATTACATTCCCTCTAATATGGTTGAGTGAAATGATGGCTGACACGTACGTCTTACTTGTGAACAGGTGCCACCTTTTAGGACTGGTCTGCTTCGGTTTACCTCATAACATTTATTTTATTATTATTTCCTTTATTTTATTTTGTGTAACAAATAAACTGTATGGCTTGGTATGATGATGACACAACATTGTATGACAATTTGGCGATTAAAAAGAGTAACTGGCGAGTTTCTTGCCGGATCTTCTCGACCAGAAACAACTTTCCGAGCCGCTGGTAGAATCGCATTATGTTTATTTATTTCTTTAGTATATTTTATGTATCAACATATATATGTTTTAACATGTAAATTATACATAAGTACTTATAAATAGTTTTAAGTCATTCAAATGTATGACGATTTGTAAGTGCTGTGTACAAGCCTATGCAAATTAAGAATTATTTGATTTGATCCCAAGCACGAGGTCTGCTTTCCTGCAACGCTCTTCCAATTCGCACAATCTTGGGCATCCATAATGGTCAGTTTATTGGCACGCATGTTATCGCTTACGACGTCAAGCCGCAACTTCTTTGGTCTAACTTTTCTGCCGGCACCCGGCGTTGGGAGCGGGGTAATATGTTTCCCACGTAGCTATTCGGTTTTCGCAGGACATGGCCGTGCCAGCGTAGTTCCAGGAGTTTGTCTCCTATGCCACAGACATGAAGGCTTCGAGTCCGAGTTTCTCACACGGTCTTCAATTATGGTATCTGATAATATTCAATTATATACGCAGATGGTTCCTTGATTCTAGATCAAATGCTTGACGGGCATCCATGTGTGTCTATTGTTGGTGTTTTTGTAGAGCTCTGTTTAAAGGAGACACGTGGAGAGGATGGAAGAGGATCGTGCAGCCAAAAGAGCCTATCTGGGACGACCAATGGGGCGACGTCCGGTGGGTCGTCCGAGATACCGCTGGAGGGACGAAGTCGCCAAGGACCTCAAAGTACTCGTAATCAACGTGCACGATTGGGCGGCATTGGCACAAGACCGCAAAAAATGGCGAACTTTGACGTCGGAGGCCAAGACCACTTTGGATCGCTGAGCCAGCGTAGTAAGTATGTAAGTATGTATATGTAGATGGCT
This sequence comes from Marasmia exigua, assembly GCA_019059595.1. NCBI lineage: Eukaryota > Metazoa > Arthropoda > Insecta > Lepidoptera > Crambidae > Marasmia > Marasmia exigua. Next base: position 3,183,394 of record CM032487.1, on the reverse strand, counting down.
GGCAGTCCACAACTGAGGGTTTCTCAAGAAAATTCCTGCTTCGCACGACAAACCGTGAAGAACTATCGCGGCATGACCAGAGAGACATTCAAACCGTATCAAATAAGCGTGATCCTCATCATCATCTTAGCATCAAAGTTGTTCACCACACTCGAACTACGTCGAAAAAAGTAGTGATATCTTGTCACCCGCGCTAAAGTCAAAACGCACTAGTTAAAATATACCTTATGCACAGGACGACTTATGACTACCTTGCCGTAACACAGTCTTGTACTATTACGGAAGGTAAAGGATTATGTCTCTATACCTAAATGTATGTGATGTTGTGAAATATTTATTTATTTATATTTATTTATACCTACCTGCAAACGAGCAATGCTCGGCGTCTCTCTCCGAGATCGAATATGAGGTGATCCGGCAGAGAACCAAAGTCATCGACATTGCTCACCGAATTAGCAAGCTTAAGTGGCAGTGGGCTGGCCATATTAGCCGCAGAACCGACAACCGATGGGGCAAACGAGTTCTAGAGTGGAGACCGCGTCTTGGCAAACGTAATGTAGGGCGCCCTCTGGCTTGGTGGGGGGACAATCTGCGCAGGATGGCTGGCAAGAGCTGGATGCGAGAAGCCATGGATAGTCACATAGATCACAGTGGCGAGCAATTACACATCTAATCATAAAATTGGTACAGTAAAACTTATAAACTACAAATTGTACTCTGAATAGGCTACCTACTCAGCATTGTCGGACGAGTACTCGCCGCGACGCTGGTCTTCCGTAGATGCCTTTACATTGTGTGAGTTAACATTAGTGCGCGCAAAAGCGGTCCTCCCTTATAAATAAATAATTGTGGTTAATTTAATGAAGTAAATAGCATACACAAATTAATAAAGCGAGATAAATTACGTATCGTACGTATGTTTAGTATCACATATAATTTTAATAAACATTGTTTTGGCTTCGACAAGAACTAAACTAATTAGTTTAATAACATACTTATTAGGCTAAGTATATTAAACAATTTACAGTGTGTACAAATTGTAGTTACGTATTCACAATAAATTTATTTGTATTAGCGGCATAGTCCTGGTTGCATCCTATGCTAGCGCTTTGGAGACAAGCTTCGCTTTCCTGCTACATCTCCTATTTTTTTTCAACATCACATACATTGATCTGACTCCGAGATAGGTAGCTCAAGCACCTGTGTTACGGATATCATAATCAACAGTGTCCGTCCGTTCGTCTGTCTGTCACCAGGCAAACAAAAACAACTGAGTTTTTGTGAATATCTCAATCACCTACCTGTTGCCGTTATTGATGAGATCATCGTCAGCCCATTTAAGTCCCCACTGCTGGGGCACGGGCTTCCCTCAATCGGTAATTGCCATACTCACCACGCTTGGCAGACGGGTTGGCGAGGGTTTTGATATAAATGCAGAGTTTTCCTACTCTGGGTGCTAATGATCATGCCAGCAGCTTTACCTTAGTCGCCTTTTACGACACCTCGGTAAGAGTGAGGGTGGCCTATTCTACTCTGCCGGGGACCACACGGCGAATGATATTGATGAGATGTTTTAATATATATATTTTTTTTTTACAGTAAACGAATTTTCCACGAAACATTACGTGGTACCTACACCGCAGAGCTAATTAATCAAAACGCACAAAAATTTCCATGAGCTCACACATTTTCTTTCTGGTAATCGTAATATCAACCTCCACAGGACAGGCATTGCCTAGTGTGGGGGTCAGTTTCGTGTTATTCTGTGAAATGTTATATTGGCAATAAATATATTTTCATTTCATTTCATTTCATTTCTTGGATTCCGACTTATGAACTCACCCCTCAAAGAATAAACAAACAGACGTTTTCCATAAACAAACCGAATACTCTGAACATCATAAAAGAGTGCCGTTTTCATAAATCCTTTCTCCAAATATTTCGTTAAACACATCCACTTAATAAGGCTACACTAAATATTCTGGCGTCCGCCCAAAACCCAGCACAACGCCGACCACAGCCCGACAAAAGGCAGTAACTCATCTCCAAATCACCCTTTGAAGTGTTGCACATTTCCAAGCAGTTGAAACTATACATTTGGCAACACACTGAGGATTTTATTGCAGAAATTTTATTGTCTCCCAGATTAAAATGGTGCTCATGAATATTTCGAGGGATGTTTAAATGCTTTATTTGTATGGTATTTGCGTTGTTTAGATTCGGTATGAATTATGTGCAATGTGCATACATTTGATTTTATTGGCTTAAGCCGATATAAAATTGGATCTTGTAGGAATATGATTCACATCTTTATCCCACCCTATCCCATTCTATTTCTCACTCATCACAGCGTGTTATTCCCCGTTGCGTCCAAAGCTGTCGCTTTCGAGTCCGGAGTTAGCTTAGAGCAAGACCTGGGATTTGGCGAGTCTGGTAATTACAATGGAATTGCTCCGATCATGTGTCTTCATACATTATGCTAATATAAAAAAAACAGCTGTCACCTACCTACGCACACATTCACATCTTCAGCGCCACATGCCTGTTCTAACCTAACATTACCAATGAATCCGTGATGATAATATATTTGACGACGACATCAGGCACGCCAGATGTTCTCGTCAGAATCAAATTTCAAATTCTGGTGGTAGAATCACATTATATTTATTCATTTCTTAGTATATTTTTTGAATCGACATATATATGTTTAATTACATGTATAATATATAAAATTATAATTTATAGTTTTCATGTTTGACGATTTGTAAGAGCTGTATACAAGCCTATGCAAATAAAATACTTTTGAATTGAATTAAACATGCTAGTCTCCGCAGGAGTACCAAGTTCAAAGACCTATGGCTAGCAGTGGACGTTTATTGGCTGAAATGATGATGATGATGATGATGGTGATGGTGATGATGATGAATAAATAACAAACTCTACAAAATAAAAAATATATGGGCAGGTTAGGTTAGAACAAAGACTAGCAAATAATCTTGCGACGAGATTTTTCGGGCGAGTTTCCCCCTAGCTAGGTCATTCTTTAAAGATAAACTACTGTATTATCTATCATGCTCTGTGTCAACGCGTTGATTCAGGAGGATTACTTTGCGTTTCACTCAATGGCCGCCGCTTTTCAATTTATTGGCGTGTAATAGTTTGTATGGGTTTTTACGATTTTCCGGAATCGCTGTCAGCTGTTCGTGATGTGCTGGGTATTATCTGTGTTCGTGTGCAAAGTAGATGAGAAAGATTGGTCATTCGCAGTTAAGCTGTGGGAAAGCCAACAGAGTGATACCACGGCCTCACCGGAATGATACAGCGCCTTAAGCCCTCTTTCCCCCGGATTAGGCCCCCGCTAAGAACCCACACTCTCACCGCGAAACACAGCACATTGCTGCTTCACGCCGGTAGTCTGTGAGGCCGTGGTATTACACCGGTCGATCCTGCCCATTCAAACCGAAGCGTGGCTCTCCCACGGTCAAAAGTTTGAAGTAGTCGAAAACAAGCTAATGTCTATAAAGAAACAAAAGCACATTAAAATACCCCAGTCGAGCGTGGGTGTTAGAGGATGGACCAAATGCCAAACTGAAGGTGAACATTTGGCATTAAAGGATTCCGCCACGTTTGCCATTCACATTTGTATGGCACCATGCAACTGATAATGGTTCGAACCAAATGTTGATGTTAATTAGGAATAATGGCCAAAGTGGTTGGAAACAGTAGTTTTTAATGACACATAAAGTATACTGTCCCACTGCAGGACAAAGGCCTCCATCATAGAAATCAAGATATCGCTTTTATGATGGGATAAGGCTTAATCACCACGCTTGCCAAATGCGGATTGGGGATCACAAACCCGAGCTATGTTTGAAAAATTCGAAACATACCCTTTGCTCGACCCGGAATCCCAGGACCCCGAGACCACGGCCCGGTACTTACACCACAAGACCGTAAGAGAGCACGCCCACGGACACCCGCGACACCAGTGGAGTCACAAGTGCGCTGCCAACCCCCCGGATCGGGCCACCGGTACCCTCACTCACGCAGCAAAACACTGTGCTGTGTTTGTGCTGCTTTATGCCGGTTTTCTGTGAGATCGTCCTATCACTCCGGTCGAGCCGGCCCATTCATGCCGAAGTGTGGCTCCCTACGGTAAAACACCTTAAAAGTTTGACAGTACTTACCACAACAGTTGGCTGCAAAATTAAGCATGTCAAAATAGTATTTTTTTATGTCATAGGTGGCAGACGAGCAGACGGATCACCTGATGGTAAGCGATTGCCGCCGCCCATGGACACTCGTGACACCAGTGGAGTCACAAGTGCGCTGCCAACTTTTAAACTCGATTTCCCCAGGAGCCCCTCATTAGGCTTCCGGTACCCTCACTCACACAGCGAAACTCAGCACATGGCTGCTTCACGCCGGTTTTCTGCGAGGCCATAGTATCCGGTCGAGCCGGCTCGTTCATGCTGAAACGTGGCTCTCCTACGGTAAAGCTAGGTAGGAAGCCCAGAGTACCTACTCAAATCCCAGGATTTGACAAGTCTGGTAATTACAATGACGAGACTGCCGTCTGACATTTGCAACAGGGGAACCAGATCAACTGAATCAAGGTTACATTTACCAGAAACTATTCGAAACGCCCTCACAATATTTTCCCTCACCGCCGGGCTAATGGGAGAAATACGCACATCGATTTGAAAAATCAAAAATGATCGGGTTCTAACCCTAGGGAAGGCTTTGGGATTCGGTTTTGGTATTGTTATTTTGTGTTTGAGAGAGAGAGATGGTAGTTCAGTGGATAAGAATGCATCCACTGATCTACCATCGCTATCTCTCTCAAACACAAAATAACAATAATAAAACCGAATCCCAGAGCTTTCTCGTCGAATTTAGCATTCAACCCTCAGACCGGGTTTGACAGCTTTAATAATAGAACCTACAGACACATTTGACAGGGCTGTCCAAGTTATTCCAGTCTGGAATCTGGATCGGGAATAGGATGTATCGTTTGAGCCGTCTAGACGAATTTAGTTTGTCTGGAATTTTGGTACTAACTTGAAAGGGTCATGATCTAGTTCCTATTATAAGACTGAAAGGAAAAGCTATTTTAAATCTGTTACACGAAATATTTCAGGTAATTTCTCGGTAAGCGTAGTGTAGGACGGCCTGCGACAAGATGGGATGATGACATTCGAAGGCTGGCTGGTGTGGGCTGGATGAGAGTGGCCGAAAATCGGGAGCAGTGGCGTGCATTAGGGGAGACCTATGTCCAGCAGTGGACGAGTGTGGGTTGCTGATGATGATGATGATGACGACACGAAATATTTCAGGTCTTGGTTTACATCAGGTTGGTTTTGCTTTTTTTTTTCGGTAGCAGCAGATAGATAGATGATAGATACTCTTTATTGCACAACATACAAAACTTAAAAGCTAGGTATACAGAGATACAATGTACAATTTAGGCGGTCTTATCGCTGGGAGCGATCTCTTCCAGACAACCTTCAGGTAAAAGGACATTAGATAGAAGAGGGGAGGGTGGTGCAATCCTTTTGGTTTTGAACAATTGATTAAGTAAATTTATAGTATAAATACATATATCTAGATAATAAATAAACACGTTATCATACACAAATATATACGAATTTTACCTAACTAAAATACAATATCATCATCATCATCATCAGCCCATTTAAGTCCCCACTGCTGGGGCACGGGCCTCCCTCCATCACATGAGGGGTAAATGCCATACTCACCACGCTTGGCAGACGGGTTGGCGAGGGTTTTGATATAAATGCAGAGTTTTCCTTCTCTGGGTGCTGATGATCATGCCAGCAGCTTTACCTTAGTCGCCTTTTACGACACCTCGGTAAGAGTGAGGGTGGCCTATTCTACTCTGCCGGGGACCACACGGCAAACATGGCTTCAAGGCTCGCATGCTGACATTGAAGATCGTCTCATGAGAAGGATGGCAGACTACGAATCCCAACTGCAAGCTTCTCCAGCGTCATCCGATGTAGCCAGGTTGCCATCAAAATTTCACAGCTCCCCAGATATTGTCTGGGAGATTGTCCGTCATTTCAGGAAGCAGATTGCTGAATGTCTACAGGCGGTCGACACGATGGAAATGCGGCACCGCAGAAAATGCCTACTCACCTCTGGTATTCCTGAATCTGCCGAGGATGTATCAAGTGTTGTAGTGGGAATCGTGCGATACCGAATGCAATTGTCCGAGGCTGCCTCAAACATGGAGCAGTGCTACTACCGTCTTGGCGAAAAGGAGGGTGAATAGATAGATTACAGCCAGGGGAAGGACATAGAACCCCTCCCAACGCTTTTACAATCAAAAATTATAAATTTAAAAGCACATAGTTTACATTTCAGCCCAGAAATAGAGACCATTTGAACGATCCATAAATTTATTGTAGGTTGTTACGTGAATTTTTAAAAGCGTTTTTTTTAAGTGACAACAAATGAAGTACACCTTAAGGTACTCGTATTGTAATAAAAGCGTTGTATCTATTCCAGACATTGTAAAAAGTATTGTGATCTCTTCCAGACAACCTTGGGGTAGAGGAGGAAAAGAAAGAATAGCGAATTGAATAAATTATAAGCGTAGGCCACCTGAACAGTAATAAGGAATGGATTGATACCTCATTCATATAAATCGGCTGGGTTTTTTTATGTAAAAAAGTGGCAAACGAGCAGACGGATCGCCTGTTCACAAGCTTACGCCTGGTTTAGGCAGAATCTTGGAACATATTTGCATACTTACATACATAAACTGCTATAACCCTTCCTTTTTGGCTTTGCCGTTTTCGGGTAAAAACGGCAGTGCAAAACAAAATAAAGTGGTATTATCGTGGCAATATATAATATCTTAATTTAGACGTTATGACTTAGTTCTAAACAAACAGAGTGATTCAATAAATTCCTAAGTGCAGTACAAAGCAGGCACTATCAGTGCGGCCCAGTGAACTCGTAATGTGCGCCTACGCACCGCATCGCGCTTTGAACCCACTCGGTTACAACGTAATAGCCGTTGAATAGTGTTGTTCTCCCACTCACTCCCAAACAGTCCCATCTCCTGCAAAGCGTCCCATACGCGGTGGTAGCCATCTCCAGACACACAAAAACTTGTGTATACTATACAGATAACGCCGCTAACGACGCCACAGTACGTCTAATATCCATGGCATCGAAGGTTACCATCGAAAAAATCACCGAGTATAACCTCAAAATGGCGATCCGCCGGGGTGATGACGTGGTTAGGGACAAGCTTGCAAACCAAACATAAAATATCCACATACCTCAAAACCAGAGGGTGTTTCGAGGTATGTGGATATTTTATGCTTTGAGCCCAATAAACTACATAAAAACAACACCCTACACCCAAAGACAATAATAATAATAATAATAACACCCTACTTACAATTACACTAAATTCAAATTCAACCTACTAACAATAATCAAGCATGACTGCCTTATCTTAAGCTATTGTAATTTTATTCAATTTATATTTTATCGCGGAGCAAATTTTTAATTTTTTTTAACCCTTTAAAAATAAAATAAGCACAAAAAATGCACGGAACCAGTGTCCGTGGAGTTTGTAGTATATTAAAAAAAATGTGTTCTGTTAAAAGCACCTATTTAAACATATTTATTTATTAGGTCTACAGCCAAACATTTCATTACAACATGAATGTTAAAAATTTATTAATAGCTAAGGATTGGAATGTAATAAATATTGCAGGCAAACACAGCATGACTACGTAATTGACAATTAATTCCGGACCAGACCGTTCAATGTCCAATCAACAGCACGTCTAGACATTATTCTAATTTCCAAAATGTATTATTATTTATTTTATTTATTAAATACAATTGTTTCATACAAACTAACAGATGTCAACATCCAAAACGCTTATAAGAATAGTCAGTCCCAATTTTGATGTCAATAAAAATGCTATTACAATATAATCAATTTAAAAATTAAATGTCATGTGAAATTAAAATGTATACAAATGTCAAAACCGAATAAATTACATATAAGAATAATACATAGAAAATACAGAAAACAATTACATGATTAATACATACGAATAAAATTTCAATATAAGATGTCAGAATTGGTACATAAACAATTTAATTATATTTACTGGAAGCATAGCTAATTGCTTTGATTAGTAAAGTATTAAGATGGTCGGCGAATAAGTCAATTATACAATAATTATACAATTAATATATTTTTTTTGGATGATAGGATTTGAAATTTCTTGACATTTAATTTAATTATGACATTGAGCATTATTTCATACTTACATATATTTTGACATTTAATTTAATTTTGACATTGACTATAATTTCAAACTTAAATATATTTTGACTTGGTGAATAAATTATATGTATTTGACAATTTAATAATAAACAAAATGTAATGATACGTCTTGCTGAATAATGATGTAAAAATAAAACTAATCAAAATAATTATGAATTGTAAAATTAAAATTTTGAATGACATTTGCACATCGACTCATCGATAGAATATGTTGGAATTTATTTATTTAAGATCATTTGTAACCATATTCTGGCAAATAAACAATTACTTACTTATTAACTATCCAATTTCTTAAATACTATTGAACTGGTTCCCCTATTAAAGGGTTGCGAAGGTCAGGTGGCAGTCGCTTCATTGTAATTACCAGACTCCCTAAATCCTAAACCACCATCATAATGGCGGGAGGGGGCAAGAGGAAAAAGTGAGAAGCCTCACTCCACGGCTCCAGGAGTTTTTAGCTCATCCACAATCGAGGCCTAAAAATGTTATAATTAAAGAGATATTTACTAACCCTAATAAAAAAAACAAGTAACGAAAACACACGTAAAATCAATTAACCGCCTTGCAATAGTGATATTATTAAGCGTAATAGCGTCTACATATTTGTTGTAAATTTAATTGTCATTTGTTATTCATTATTTTGTATTAATTAATGTGTTTAAAATGTCATTTAGTCCATCTATTCAAATTGCTATGCCCTTGCAGGGTGCTACATATATACCACATTATTAAATATAATAGCCTATTTGACAAAATTCTGAAAACTATCTTAGGGTATTCATTTGTTTCTAAGGAGCTCTAAAAAAATACTTTTCTGTTTTTATTTTAGATATTTTAATAAAAAACGAAAAAGAAAATGCAATATTCAAATATGCCGCAAAAACGCGTCTTTTAGCAATATGGCGGCCAGTGACGTAGATTGTCCATAAATAAACATTGAGCTTGTTGGTGTTGACGGACACGAGAAGGTACGATCAACCATAGACTTTTTTTTTTGTTTAACCATAGGCAGTAGACTTACGCGTAATCTACGTCACGGGCCGTTTTTAGTCACGTGACCCCTGTTTAAAAAATAATAACTTTAGAAGACAAATTTTGATGAAATAATGCAATATTTTTATCTCGCGTTATTACAATTCGCTCCACAAAAAATATATTAACTCTGATGTTATAAAAGAAATGTATATTTTTATCACTGTCAAATAGCCTATTATGTAATGCAATTATGCAATAAATTAATATGAATATGTAACACACACAAAAGAACTACGCGCACATCACTACATTACACGCACATTACAATCGATTAAACTCATAATCGTTCGCGTGTGTGCCAAATGATGTATCGATACTATTGCCCGCATGCCAAGCTATTCCACGTTCGTCGATCAATTATGGTGGTCGATTGCAGAATACCTATGTAAATATCTAAATAGGTAAGCCATGTGTGTCGTTACATGTGGGTTTAATTTCATTTGTAGTTTTTTTTTTTTTTCATGTAATAGGAGAGGACATAGAACGAGCAGACGGATCACCTGATGGTAAGATATTGCAACACCATTGGAGTCACAAATGCGCGCCAACGTTTTCCGCTATTACCGAATTAGGTAAGTACCTTTCTCCAAATTAAAATTAATTTCATCTAGTCCACATGTTATGTTAATAAAAATATATAATCATTTACCAACATCCATAAAAAACTTAGAGAAACCATCTCATTTTATTAGAAACCTAAATGACTATCTTATAAGTAAATGTTAATATAGCATGCAAGAATACTTTTAGAATATGCGATTCTAAACTTAAGTAATACATATTTCTGCATCGCCTAATGGTTGACTGGTAGAGAATGCTGTATAGCATTAAGTCCGCCAATTGTACTTTACTTTCTTGTGCAATAAAGAACAAATAAATAAATAATAATATAAATATTTGTTAAAATATTGTTTATTTTTTTTGTTGATTATACATATAAGAAAGATATTCCTTCCTTGTGTTAAAATTTAAATAATGCATAATTATATAAGATACAATTGTGAAATTTAATTTTATAATAAATGTTACCCTAGGATGTTACTGATAGTTAAAAATAAGTTAGTAATAGTAAGATAATATGTAATAGACCCACTATATTTGCTATGCCCTTGCATGGCGTCACATGAATAGCTTTTTACTTATTCCACCTATGTAATTGTTTTGTAACGTGACACGCAATAAACGAATTGAATTGAATTGAATTAGGTTCCGATAAGCTCAAACAATCAGCGAAATATAGCGCAGGCGCTGCCGGTTTTCTGTGGGGCCATGGCATCATTCCGGTCGAGCCGGCCCGTTCACACCGAAGCGTGGCTCTCCCACGGACATTTACATCTGTCAGTTTAGTTCACATAGTAACAAATCGGATAGCTGGTGTATTAGTGCAAATCCTTTTCGACCTCGTCTCTCCAACGGTACCTTGGTCGGCCAACTGGCCTTTGACCATTTCGCCGTCTCATCTCGTAGGCTCTTTTTACTGCACCATCCTCTCCTATCCTCTCGAGGCATTGGCAGGAGGTGGTGTAGGACCCACCTAAATGGAGACTCTTATGCCAAGGCTATGCTTAGGCCAAGACAGAAGACAGAAAACCTCACAGAAAACCGGCGTGAAGCAGTGCATGCGCTGTGTTTCGCTGCGTGAGTGAGGGTACCGGAGGTCCAATCCAGGGGAAGGGGGGTTAAAAGGTAAGCAGCGCACTTGTGACACCACTGGTGTTGCAGGCGTCCATGGGCGGCGGTAATCGCTTACCATCAGGTGATCCGTCTGCTCGTCTGCCACTTATAACATAAAAAAAAAAAAACTCACTTTCACGGTCACTGCGCCGACCTACATAGTTAGTTTAGTATTGGTGTATGAGTGTGTGAAATATATTTTGGAACCTGAGAGCCTAATTCAAAGCACACGTTACGACAAAATCGCAGTTTCCCTCTCTTTCACACGCGTTTCGTGTCTCCTTTGTTTGGATGTTTGGATTTGTTTATTTTCGTTTGCTACGTGACGGCTACAAATTAAGCCACCAGACATTGACATCTGTCGGGTTAGTTCACATAATTAAAAATCGGATAGCTGGTGTATTATGATTGCTCATGTGGTGAAAAAGATTCGAACCCTAAGGTCTATTGTCCAGACACCGGAAGCAAAAATAAAACTTCATCATCACCAGCCCATTTAAGTTCCCACTGCTGGGGCACGGGCCTCCCTCAATCACATGAGGGGTAATTGCCATACTCACCACGCTTGGCAGACGGGTTGGCGAGGGTAGAGTAAATAAAACTTAAAACAGTCAAAAATCAAAACTAACACAATATTACGACATGTTGTTTTAAAATAAGCACTGTCAAAATGTCCGTCGGTTATGTCCGTCGGTTATCTAATTATACCTACCGTCAAGATCCTCCCTAATTACTCCAGAAACGTCTATCCCTAGATAAACAGGGTTTATACCTCAATATTCCTGGATTCATGAATCCCATGAGTAATTTTCCGTAAGCATAACGGACGCTCGTCACACGTCCAATTAGAAACCGTATGTATGTCCGTACATGCGGACGGAGTGCGGACAAATCTAGCGGCAGGCTGTCACAGATTTTACCATTAGCTCGACGGCCAGGGAAAACATCGTGAGGAAACCTACACGTCTCAGATAATTTCTCAAAAATCGTAGATACCTATATTACCTAATTGTTAATATTTAAAATATGTACATTTCTGCCATTCTCAATTTCATTTGTTAAACTACTTTGCACTATCTTCCCTATTTACGAATACGATATTTCTTTCCTCTACCCAAAGGTTGTCTGGATGAAATCGTTACAAGCGATAAGACCGCCTTATTGTACTTTCTGTTGCTGTTGTTGTATCATGCTTGTATTTTATTTTTGTGCAATAAAGAATATCAATCTATCCAGTTGGTCTTGTTCCCCTGTTTAAGGGTTGCCATTTTTCGAAGTCTGACGGCAGTCTCTTCACTGTTATTTCCAGATTTCACGAATCCTGGAACACGGTCCAAGCGTACCCACCCCGGGCTCCAAAGCGAGAGCAGTGGTCAGCAAATAAAATACGGCGGACAAATCTTTCTGGCCGGTCGAGCCGATTTCAAAGGGGGTAGGGGAAAACTCGCCCTATTAAAACTCGTCCCAGAATTTTATAATTTTTTGCTGGCCACTGTACTAAACTAACCCAACCAATATTTTTGGTTTTGTAGAGTTCAGTATGTATTACCGCCACAAAAATATTGGTTAACGAAAGAAAGAAAGAAAATATTTATTATTATAGACATCACAGAACACACAGGTTAGGTTAGTTTAGAACAGCGGCCAGCAAAAAAATCCTAAAATTCTAGGACGAGTTTCCTCCTAACCGTTTCAAAGTGGGACTCTCCCCCCAAAAGATAGGAAAGAAAGTGCGAGAATTTAAATATGCGTACATCCAACAGTGAACTAAGACCGGCTTTGATGATGATGATAATAATAGTGTCATTACATCATCATCTCAGCGTTTTGTCTCGGTTGCGTTCCAAGCTGTCGCTTTGGAGCCCGGGGTTCCGCTCTCCTACTACAACTCCTCCACTTCGCGCGGTCTCGTGCACCCCTAGTGGTCAGAAAACGGTATCATTAATTATAATTTATCATAATATGACTTATGCCGTAATTTACAAACATCCCTAACCTTACCCACATTTTCACGGGCATTCCTTTAGACGCAATATATCGTAACGGGCGCATTACTTGTCCAATTAGATACGTCCGCACTCCGAACATTATTCGGACAGACCTTGCTTGCGTCACGATGACACAGCACTATGGAACAGTAGAGGGCCTACAGGACAGGATTCTGTGGAGGGTTCTTGTTCGAAACAAACAGGGAACACAGGACATTTAGTCAAGTAGGACTATAAAAAAATAAACGTAAAACGATTCAAGAGTTTCATATATCCTCCAACCAATTCAAAATTCAAAAGTGCTTTATTTGCATAGGCTTATATACAGCTCTTACAAATCGTCATACATGAAAAATATAAATTATAGCTATGTATATTATACATGTTATTAAACATATATGTCGATACAAAAAATATACTAAGAAATGAATAAATATAATGTGATTCTACCACCGGAATCGGAAAGTTGATTCTGACGAGAAGATCCGGCAAGAAACTCGCCAGTTACTCTTTTTAATCACCAATTTTTTTTAAGTACAGTGTCCTGGGTGTAGGCGAACAGTTTATCATTGCCACAAATTCTTGTCATTTAAGTAATCATTAACTGTATAATAGGCTTTTGCCATTAAATAATTTTTAACATGTGTTTTAAATTTTGGGCATTGGTAAATCAACAAGCTTTTGTGGTAACTTATTAAATATTTTAATACTCATTCCTACGAATGAATTACCAATCTTATGAAGTCTGAGAAATGTCAATTACGGCTACAGCGGCCAATCTCAACGATCAGCCACGTACGCAGGATATATTATAGTGCTCAAGTGTGTGCGCAAACACAAGTGCACTATGTTTGCCCATACCATCATATTCCGATGGGGGAAAAAAATGCCAGCGTTAGCGGATTAAGTAAACTAACACTCTGAAAAGAAATATCAAGCTACCATTCATGTAACAGGAATGAACCAGCGTCACTTATCATATTCGTTTCCATAGCAACTAGGCCCTTTGACATATGAACGCAATCTACGCAAAATAATTCATTCAGACAGCCGCGTGTCTATCAGACGTCCAATCGGGAGTGTCCTCTCATGCGGACGATTACAACGCGTGACAACCCTTGTCACTCTCTGCTCCGTACGGACACAGTAAAATACGACAGAGGTAAGGCAACACAGGATTCTGGCGGTGGGAGTCAAACACTCCGCGTGGGCTGATGCAATAAAAAGGTTTCAAAATAGAATCTAGTGGTTTTAAGTGTACAAATTTGGTGTTTATTCGTGCAGTGAAGTGCCGCGAAATGATCCTTATAATAAGAATCGTTGAATTATATCGTTTTTAACAATGCTATTGTGTGTCGAGTGAATTGTCACGGACAACTTCCTTGCACTTAATAGTCTTAAAACTCGCGATTGTCCATATGAAAAAATTGGCGAATGTCGCATCAAAACCATACAAAAAGACTATGTTTTTGCTATATAGGCAAGTAACTCTTTGACAAGCAAGCAAGAAGCCCAATTCTTGGCTTCAGGAATGTCGTCTCATGCGGACGATTCATTGACAACCCTTGTCACTCTCCGCTCCGAAATACATAATAAAATACGACAGCGGTAAGGCAACTAATAAAGTCAAAGTCAAATAGGTTTATTGCATTCCTATTTTATGAACGTGAAATGGATTAATAGTATTAATTTAAATGCACGTAATTTAATTTAAATTTATATTAATATACGCATATTATGTTAAATTATCGCTAAAGAATTCGTGCAAATTATAATAACGTTTGTCAATAAAAGTGTGTGAGTGTTTATATTCGGTTCACTTCTGAATGCATAAAAAACAGCGTGTCTTTTAAATGTCAAATCAACAGTGCCCTCTCATGCGAACGATTCAGTGACAACCCTTATCACTCTCCGCTCTGTACGGACACAGTAAAATACGACAGCGGTAAGGTAACTCATACAAAACAGTGTGTCAATCAATTTACCTATCAGGAGTTTTATCTCATACGGACGACAACGCAGGCGCTGCTCCACGCCGATTTTTAATGAGGCAGAGGTATCACTCCGGTCAAGCCGAACCATTCATACCAAAGGAAGGCTCTCCCACAAGTAATTGATTTATTTATTTATTTAATCATTTACATGTCAGTTAACAGAATAGGTAAATTACAACACACCAACAAGTGATCATACACAATTACATATAGCACAGAATAATTCACATTAATAATAATAATACAAAATATATTAAATTAGAAAAACATGTCCACAATACAGAAACAGGTAATTAAATTATTGCCAATGTCAAAAATACAAATTAAATATCATAAATGCAATATTAAAATTCACAAATACAAAAAAGTCAAAAATACAACAAAGTCAAAAATACAAAGATGTCAGAAATAGAAATTAGTTATCGAAATACAAATTAATAATTATGAGAATCGAGGTATTTCAGATGCCTCTGCGCATATGTGTCTGACACTATCAGCAAAGATGTCAATGTGACTACACTGAGGGAGTATGTCCACAATCAGACGAAGTGCGCGAACAGTCCGTGCGTTACCGGCGTGCACTGTGCGATTAACGGGCTTGCGCAGGAATCGCGGCCTGCGACGCGGGGACATCCCTAGGGATAGGCGATGGGACCAGCATATCCACATGTGCCATAACATCGGTATCAGTTATATGATGGAGAGCGGAAACGTACTGTGACTGAGAAGAAGCAGTCTACGCCTGTGCCTCAATGTCTCCAATCCTACCATACCTGAGACAAAACGCGAAGGATACAAGTATGGGTAATACCCATGCTGCCGTTTATAAAGCCAGCGTGCAAACCTACGTTGGACTCGTTCAATCATTATGGCATATTTTTCTTCGTGAGGATCCCTGACAATGGCCGCATATTCTAACTTGATAGATATTTGGGTTCCAGTTCCAGTTTGGTACATAGTATTCCTGTCAGAGGCGCTCGCGCACATTACGCGTACGATATATTATGGAAACCGAAAGCGTGTGATGTGAACTAGACATACGGCAAATAATAATATAAAATAGAAATAGACAGCTGAGGTTGACTGTGGGGCCATAGAAAAGGCGATTTCAAAATTTTGTCACAAGAATCACGAACAGGCGGAACTGATTTTGAAACCACTAATATAGGGGTACCAATCAAAGAAAACGGGGCTAAAGGTTTGTTACATGTACAGTTCTCGCCCAGGATTTTGCTGATTGCACACTTCACTCGGTCGCCGATTTATTATAATGATGAACTTGGGGGAAAGTTATGTGTCTATCACACGCATAAATGATTCACGATTTTGTAAATTTGGTAATAATAATGAAGCGACTGCAGTCTGCCCTTCGCGGCCTTTAGGCAGGGGAACCCGAACAACAGGATCATATTGAACGAAATATGTAATTAGGTTTAAATTAAGCAAATTAAAGTAATAATAGGATTTAAAACTTCGACAGATTATACTAGAATTATTTTATGTGATAAGTAGCATACGAGCAGACGGATCGCCTGATGGTGAGTGATTGCCGCCGCCAATAGACAGACACTTGCGACACCAGTGGAGGCACACTGCCCCCTTTCCCCTGATTGGGCCTCCGGTAACCTCACTCACGCGGCAAAACACAGCACAGTGTTCGAGTTCAGTCGAACCAGTCCATTCATGCCGAAGCGTGGCTCTCCCACGGTCAATGATAGTAATATAGTAGTAATCCAAAATTTATTTTTTCGTACAAAACTAGACAAATCCCTTTTTCATGACAATATTATTTTACTGATCACTACTGAAGACCCTGGCCTGGTTGAGTACAATGTCACAGATATACATATAGCGCCATGGAAGCTATAACATAATAAAATTATGCCTATCTTTACAAATTCAATACAAAGTAATCAATTGACTAACGAAGAGATGTGAAAACCTGGAGTTTCACCTACTGGATGTGAAAAAAGATAGTCGTACAATTAGTGGACGCTAGCAGACGAAATGGCCTAACGTTGCTAAGAAAAGGTAGGGTACCAACCAAGCGAGGCGCTTGCAATATCACACGTCTATACTTACGGCGGCTGTTTCCTAGAAGTGGGCTGAACTCACCCACAAGTCAAATCGGCTATAACAATTTTTATTTATGCCAGAGGCGACAAACCAGCAGACGGACCTGATGGTAAGTAATCATCGCCGCCCATAAATCTCTGCGAAATCATAGAGATCGCTGATGGGATGCCGGCCTTTTAGAAAGGAGTACGTCCTTTTTTGAAGCTCATTAAATCGTAGCCCTCGGAAAATACTGCTACATCTAAACCGTTCCAGAAATGAGAAACTAAGTTGTTATTATAATCTAAAAGATCGAAGTTGGACGTGCGATCGATGCAGCAAGATGTAGGCAGCAATATGGCTTTACAGCCCAAAAGCATCAACGTCGATGTGGAATCCTACCAAACTACTAGCGCTGTAACTATTAGAGGCCAGTGATAATAGTAACAAGTTTAAAAAATCGCCACTTTTGTGGCCCCATATCCATCTCGGACGCGAGACGGACAGGCATCAAGAGATCGACCATTAAACGAGACAAATGAGCACAAATGTGCCTCTGTGGAGACTCATCACACGCCATTACCAATCTTATACTATAGCACATAAAGCTCATATTCGATTGTACGTCGAGCCGTTTAAACAGCCATCTATTCTAAAAGGAATTTGAACTTTATGACATTTCATTTTAAAGTCATATTTGATTTGTAGCAACCCTTACATCTGATTAATTCCTTTCAATCCGGTGCTATTTGAAACTGAAGCTTAAACTTTGAAAGTTATAGTCTATTTTAGAGTGTTAAACGGGGCAAGCCTAGAAATCGCCCATGCGTAATATATTAGTATGGGATTGGGAATGCCATGGAGTTTACTGTTTTGTCAGGAAGTTATTTGCGGTAGCTTTTACGTTATTGAGACAAAACGTTCAAGAGAAAAAATGTATTTTCGGTACAAACCTAACATCAATATAGGTCTTATTACAATAAAACGTTAAGATTCCTTGTATTAAAAGGACATAACGCTCAAATTTGAATGTTGATGGCGACTGAAGCGCGCTTTTCACGCACTTCTTTGGTGACTCTAGGTTTTGCTGGATAGATGTCGTCGAGGATGATCTGCGAGATCTTCAAGTCAATGACTGGCAAGAAGCAGTGCAGGATCTACCGATGTGGTGCTCTCTTGTTTGCAGCGTTGCCAGAATGTTACTTTTGTAACATTTTACGTTACATTTGGCCCTCCAATGTTACTTCTATGTTACACCACACTCAATGTTACTTTTATGTTACTTTTGGGAATTTCGAACAAAATCGTGTATCGGAACGCACTTATGGATATAATTTTAAGTCATGTTGGTACGCTTGATAGAAAACAACATGGCGTTGTTGGACAGACTGACCCTGGTGGACTGACCAACCAATACGATTGTTTGTCAAATTTACTTATTCATTCACTCGTGTATATTTTTCAATCTTTTATCCCCCTTACGTGTTTTTTTACTTTTAATAAAAGAGTCAAGGAACGTATTTTTATTTTAATCATTTAAATTAAATGCCATTATAACGTATTTTGCCAGTTTCCAATAAAAGGGCAATGTTACTTTTTCTGACAAAATGTTACTTTTTGATCCGTCTCGTGTAACTTTTGACTATCGGCCACTGGCAACACTGCTTGTTTGGAAGGCCAAGAATCGGTTCGGGTAGCTGAGCCAGCTAAGAAGAAGTAGTCCATACCTATCCATTTATAAGTGAAATATTTAAATAAAACTTACATTTAAAAAGTACAATTATTTTCCGAAGTGTCTAAAGCCCGATTCAACCAACCTCAATCCAATAATAATATACTCGAACCGATTACGGCTACGGCGGCCGATCGTAACGATCAGCCACGTACGCAGGATATATAAATTTAAAACACATGTTAAAAATTATTTAATGGCAAAAACCCATTCTACAGTTAATGATTACTTAAATGACAATAATTTGTGGAAATGATAAACTGCTCACCTATACCCATGATACTGTACTTACAAAAATTTGGCGATTAAAAAGAGTAACTGGTGAGTTTCTTGCCGAATCTTCTCGTCAGAATCAACTTCTGATTTTGGTGGTAGAATCACATTATATTTATTCATTTCTTAGTATATTTTTGGTATCGACATATATGTTTAATTACATGTATAATATACATAGCTATAATTTATATTTTTCATGTATGACAATTTGTAAAAACTGTATATACCTAAGCATATGCAAATTAAGTACTTTTGAATTTTGAATTTTAAATATTATAGTGCTCAAGTGTGTGCGCAAACACTTAAAGCGACATTGTCTTATCAATTCCCGCATCCTGAGTTTGAGAATCTTTCCGTACCGTGCAGGTTTACCAAAGGTTAATGGTGCCTGGTTAATCCTAGAGCTGCGTCACAAAATATTTAGACACAGAGGCGGCTCCGACCGACATTGATATCGCATTGTTAATTGACCTATGCTATCGCAGTATACCCCACACGGTGTCCCTCCCACAAGTCTGTTTCTCTCTTTCACCCCGAAACATGCTGAGATTACTGTAAGCGTGCAAGTATGTGTGCGTAACCTGTTTAGATCGCTATGAGAATGTTATGGGTTTAATTATTTTGTGTCTCGGATTTAAACCAACGCTGGCCGTGGAGGAGCCACGCTTTGGCCAAAATGGGCCGGAGTGATACCACGGCCTCACAGAAAACCGGCGTGAAACAGCACTTGAGTGAGGGTACCGGAGGCCCAATCCGGGGGAAAGAGGGGGTTTAAAGGTTGGCAGCGCACTTGTGACTCCACTGGTATCGCGGGTGTCTATGGGCGGCGGCAATCATTTATCATCAAGTGATCCGTCTGTCCGTCTGCAACCTATCACATAAAAAAAAATATCATTTTCCGCCTTCTTTTCTACTTAGCTACCAAGGTACTAATCCTTGTATATTATAGCTTATGACTATGACTCAACCAAATCATCCGTCGTCACGACTTTTTAGGCCTCTATCGATTATACCAGACATTGTCACGCGAGTGCCATAGATAAATAGCATGGAAAATGTCACGTTTTTAATAAGCGCCCGTCAGGCGAACCAACCTCTGGCTAATAAATAATGTACATCAGCTTTTAGTTACACAAATATTAAACTGTCAGCTAAAGCTGTTGAAAATATTGACACAGTGTTATAGGCATAGTCTCCTAGTAAGTGGATGTATTTAGTCCATCTTTTCTCTAAACCATTAATTCCTCTAACGACTCTACAACAGTCATCCTCTCGCTATCGTCCTCAATTTTTTTGCCTCAGAGGTATTGCTTGAGTCGAGGAAAGAGATAAAAGTCGCTGGGAGCCAGGTCGGGCGAATAGAGAGGGTGTTCGAGCAATTCTAATCCCGTTTCTTTAATGGCAGCCATCGCGACGGCGGGTTTGTGAGCCGGTGCGTTGTCTTGGTGAAACAACACTCCAGCTCGTCCTTTTTCTTTAATGGCTTCCCGCAATCTTCTTATTTAGCCTGCGTAGTAAGAGCCCGTAATATTGGCTCCCTTTTCTAGGTATTCTACCATAATACATTTTATTTATTTATTTACTGAACTTAATCTATTATTACAGGCTGAGACCCAATGCAATAGACAAGCAACCCCATTAAAAATAACTATTATATAAATACCTATTTATACAGAAACTATTACTTTAAATCCTATTTATATTATATATATAACTTATAAAACAATCCTTTTGCATTTTAACCATAACATATAAACATACAATAACATCCGTGTGAATTCACACAGCCCTTCAGCATCCCAAAAACCGGACGCCAGTAACCATTCCTGTCGAACTTGACACTTAGAATTTCTTTTTATGTGAGGCTGTGGTATCAATCCGGTCGAGTCGGCTCATTCATGCCGACGCGTGGCTCTCTCACGGTTAGATAGATAGATAATTAATGAATGAATATACTTTTTTTGCACTCAAAATTAAGTATGAAAACTTAAAACTAGGTATTACATGATCATGTGGGTTGACACTTGATGAAGGTGTAATTCGTTTATTTTGCCGCACAAAATTATTGTTCAACCATAACATTAATTAAAATAGAATCCCACCAACTAAGCCAGTCAATATTAACGTTTTAACCGATTGTAACAATAAAATTGAGAAACGTAGCAATCAGAGTAATCACGTCAGACTCCGTCCCTCAAACACCCTGAGGATTTAGTTACCGATAAACGTGACGGGGAGGTACTTAGGGCCAAACAAAGTAATGATAAAACTATGAGAGAACAGACTCAAATTGGGAGTAACGGTCCAGTTCATTATGTATGTACGTAAACATAGGCTTGCCGTCCCGGTTCTAAGACTTCATAAAATCGGTAATTCATTTGTTGGCTTAAGTATTAAGATATTTAATAAGATACCACAAAATGTCATTAACCTATCACTGGATAAGTTTAAGTCTCATATCAAAACCTGCCTAATGAAGAAAGGTTACTATAGTGTACAAGACTATTTAAATGATAAGGATTCTTGGTCATGTTAATTGATTAATCTTTTGAGTTGTTATTCATAGTAGTCTATGAACCTTCATAATTGTATTTTTTCTCTTCTAAATTGAAACTCTGTAACATCATCAATATTTGAAAAGAGTAACTACTGAGTTTCTTGCTGGTTCTCAGTAGAAATCGACATTCCGAACCAGCGGTAGATATTATATACCTATTTTGACATTCATAAGTGTTCTGTGTGGACCTAAATTGAATAAAGAATTTTTTATCTTTTATCTTTATCTTTTAGTTCGACCGAGTTGATACCGTGCCTCACAGACAACAGGTGTGAAGTAGTTGCGCTGTGTTTCATCAAGTAAGGGTGCTGATTGATCCATCTGCGCATCTGACAACAATCACATTCTTTTTTTTTTATAGAAAGGCCAATTAGGATGATCTTACTCCACCTGATGGTAAGCGACCGTGAAATCCAAATATGAGGTTGACAGGCACAAAAGAACTAACAATGTACCCATTATGCTGCCAACCTCACCCTGATGGCCTGCTGAGATTCCGCTTCACGCCCCGCCTAAAAGACCCCGGATTGTATGAAGGAGGAAACACATGAGCTGGGAGGGCATTCCATGTCTTGATGGCTCGGCCAAACCTCTTGGTGCACGCCGCCATTGTCTGGATGGTATGCTAAATGCAACGCTGTCCAGCACGTGTTGTACGGAAGTGGGGGGGGGACGGGGGGGACAACTCATCAGAGCATTCTCCATTATAGAGGCGGTAGAGAACACTTAGACTGGCAATGTCTCGGCAATGAAGAGGTAAAACTGCTAAAAATATTTCAATAATTGTTTTTCTTAATTAGATGTGTTTGTATGTCGTCGTCGCCCCCCCCCCCCCCCCGCACCAACCGGAAAAAACAAAGTATGCCTTATCAAATAATAAAAAGAAGAAAGCCAAAAAAACGCGCTAAAATTAAGCAAGAAAATAAATTATGTGGTCGTTAACTTAAGCCTATAAATCGACAAGATTCGCAAGAGAAACTGACAATAAATTAACATACACTTCTGAATTATCAAACCAAAGCCAAAATTAATGCTTGAATATCGAAAAAAAATCGAATGCAAAAATGTAAAGCAATTTGGGCGAGATAGCATGGTATATCACTTCCTATGTGATGCTATACAGGCCCGCGAGATGCTTCTTCACGTTTCATTAGGAAATGAAACCATATTGTAGGACGCACGATGGAAACGCATGCGCCGTCAACGAGTTCAATTTCTTTAAGACGCGACAGAAATAGGAGCTGTTATAATATTTTCACTAATTTAAATTCATATTCTATTGTTACGTTGCACAAAAACACATACCAACCAAATCGAAATCCGGGACTTATCAGATACTGAATATTCAATTTGAATTCCAAACAGGTCTAAAACGGCTACATCCAAAATACTACCTAGTGAATTCGTTATGCAAAACCAGTTGTCTAGTTATTTATTAGCTTTACCGTACGAGAGTAGTTTATTCGTTTGAGAAAAAAAAACAATAATGAATCGGACGTTTAAAAATTGCAAATTTTAAAAACAAATTGATATTTATACCTCCGGCCAAGATCGTGCGAAGTAGAGGAGTCGTTGAAAAGCGAAGCTTGGGAAGCAACCGGGACAAAATCACATAATAAATATACAACGCTAATATGATGATGTAACATTTCATTTTCGTATATATAGCGTATTTCTACCATTACCATCTGCTCGGCGGTGAGGGAAAACGTCGTGAGGAAACCTGCACGTGTCGGAAAAAGTTTCTGAAACGTGTAACCATGATTCAGTTGGTCTGGTTCCCCTGTTAAAGGGTTGCGAAGGTCAGACGGCAGTCGCTTCATTGTAATTACCAGACCCCCCCATCCTGAATCCTGGTCTAAGCGTACTTTGGACGCAACCGGGAATTACACGCTAAGATGAAGAAGATGATGATGTAACATTTAAACCCTTATTTAAAAAAAATAGTTTTTTTTATTGGAAAATTATTGGTCTAGTGGTTTAAGTACCGGGTCGTGATCTCGGGGTCCTGGGTTCGATCCCGGGTCGAGCGAAAAGTATGTTTCGAATTATTCGAACATAGCTCGGGTTTGTGATCACCAATCCGCATTTGGCAAGCGTGGTGATTAAGCCTAATCCCATCATAGTAGCGATGACTTGATTTCTATGATTGAGGCCTTTGCCCTGCAGTGGGACAGTTTATAGGCTGATACTTTACTTGTAAAGTATATAGTTGTAATAAAGGAGATTGTGGCCAAATGACTATTGACTATTAAAAAAAACAGTAAAAAGCTATTGTAACCTTATCCAAGTTTACAAATCAATCATCGCAACACCAATTCCTTTGAAACTCACATAAACAACGTTAAGTATTGAAACAAAAATGCTTAGTCTCGATCAACATCTTTGCTTTACAAATTAATTACCATCAAACACCTTTTGTTTATTTTAAACTGAATCGCTGACAAAGGCGACACGCCAACAATCCTTCAGTTTCAGTGGCCTATTATTCCCTTAGTGCGGCCCTTTTCCTCAATACCCATTATCAAGGGCCGTATTAATAGGAGCCCTTAATAATGGCACAGTAATTAGTATAGGGCTTCGCACCAAGTACTGATTGGGAGTTGTTATTAACCCTTTGATTTAGTGTCTTAGCCGTGTGGTCCCGGCAGAGTAGAATAGGCCACCCTCACTCTTACCGAGGTGTCGTAAAAGGCGACTAAGGTAAAGCTGCTGGCATGATCATCAGCACCCAGAGAAGGAAAACTCTGCATTTATATCAAAACCCTCGCCAACCCGTCTGCCAAGCGTGGTGAGTATGGCAATTACCCCTCATGTGATTGAGGGAGGCCCGTGCCCCAGCAGTGGGGACTGAAATGGGCAGACGATGATTAGTGTCTACCTACGTCAATTTGGGCCATTTTGAAAAAGAACTCTGGACTCTTTGGTGTCCTGTGGCTCAGCATTTTATTTTATGAAATAGGTGGCAGACAAGCGGACGAATTAGACCTGGCAAAAACGTATCTTTCAAAAGATTGGAACATTTGCATCTGGATCAGTGCAGAGATGCGGAACAGTGAAACGCTTCATTTTGGAACATCGACTCTCAGATAGATTGATTCATTCTGGTCATTCGGCTTACTCGGATCATTCAGCTCATTGAGATCATTCGGCTCATCGGATCAATTAGCTCATTTGGACCCGTTTGGAACAGTGGTAGTGAACGCTGCCTTTGATCCAAGGGTTGCGGGTTCGATCCCCGCACAGTACAAACATTTGTGTGTATGAACATGTCTGTTTGTATTGGTCCAGACCAATGCATGCAAACAAACATGCAATAATACATGCAAACAACCAGTTGTTTGCATGTATTATAAGTATGTATTTACAAAAGAAAAGTATTATATATATTTGTAATTCCGCTGTTGATTCTGATATCCGTAACACAGGTGCTTGAGCTACCTATCTCGGAGTCAGATCAATGTATGTGATGTTGTGAAATATTTATTATATTATTATTATATATTATTTGGATCATTCGGTTCAATCGGACTCGAGATGCATTTGAGTCCAATGATACATTCGCAGCGAATATTAGAGATTCGGAACAGTGTATCATTTGGCTGAGTCGGTTCACTGAGTCGTTTCAGTTAAGAGTTACACACGTCTAAGACGAATCACCTGATGGAAAGTGGTTGCCGCCGCCCATGGGTGTCTATGCGCGGCGGCAACACCAGTGAAGTCACAAGTACGCTGCCAACCCTGTAAACTAGGATTCCCTTCCTCTCGAATTGGGTCTCCAGTACCCTCATTCACTCGTCGTAACACAGCTCAGACGCTGTTGAGTCTGCAATTATGCCGAAGCGTGGCAAGTATAGGCGACAAAAAATACCTGTTTGTCTTCTATCTTCTGTGCTCATTATTTAGATGACTAAATGAACGAGTTGGACTGAAATATTGAAACATACCTGAAACAAAAAAGAAATGATATTAGAATTACATTTGCCTCGTGGTTTGTATCCATAAAAGTATCAGCCTATATACTGTCCCACTGCAGGGCAAAGGCCTCATCATAGAAATCAACTTATCGCTACTATGATAGGATTAGGCTTAATCACCACGCTTGCCAAATGCGGATTGGTGATCACAAACCCAAGCAATGTTCGAAAAATTTAAAACATACCTTTTGCTCAACCCGGGAATCGAACCCAGGACTCCCGAGATCACGGCACGGTACTTAAACCACTAGACCAACAAGGCTTTATTGGTTTGTATCCATACTTAATTATAAATGAGAAAGTGTATCTCTACCCTGAGGTTGTCTGGAAGAGATCGCTATTAGCGATAAGACCGCCTACATTGTTTTAGTATAATAACTTAGGCTAAGATCTGTAAATTTTGTGCAATAAAGTGTATCTATCTATCTATCTATCTATCTGTCTGTCTGTTTGTTTATCCTTCTTTCATAGCAGAACGGAGCGATAAATTCACGTGATTTTTAAGTTGTGATGGTTGAAAGAATGGAACGTGACATAGACTTCTTAGTGGCAAACCGAATTCCACACGAGCGAAGCTCCGATCACGCGCTAGTAAAGAAATATAAGATCCGTTCTTGTTAAATTTAAATGGTTTTTCCATAGACAAAGTCAACACTCTAGATTTAAGAAGACATCCTGTATGTCAGTCTGTCCGTGTTCACTTGTCTCAATACTAAAATGTCGTATATGAGAAGATCAATGAGCCTAACCAAAGAGGGCTTTCGCGCGTGAAAATTCCGCTAGATGGCGTACTGTTGGACTGAGGTCCAACATCAACCGCATTGGTTGTTTAGTTTGTCAAATTGACATTTTGACAGATTACGTTAAAAATAACCAATCACATTGTATATGGACCTCACTCCTATAGTACTCCATCTAGCGGATTTTTCACACGCTAATACATAACTAGTTAATTAAATGGTAATGGACAACGCGTCGAGTGACCAATGTAAAGTTTGGAGTGAAGCAACAGTTGTAGGAAAATAATTCAAATAAAAAATATTTTTATTTGCGTAGGATTGTATACATACAGCACTTTCAAATAGTCATACTGTGTGTGTACCTGCGTTATAATTACCGTGCAAACCCATACAATCTTCCTCATGAAATAACAATGTGTTTTTACCAACACGGCCACAGAATAGATTACCAACAGAGCGTACATTTCGTGCACTTAAGAATTAAGGAATAAATCCACGTTGCTACTCCGTGTCCAGAATCAAAACTAGCAGTAACTGGTTCTTAAAATTTATAACACACTTACATTTACTGTGCAAATTACTTTTGTGTAACTATTCTTCTGTTTACCAAGTGGCGTCTTAGAAACGTACATTTGTTGTTTGAATCGAGTTTTTTATTTAACAAATAAGTGTAAGTCAAAAATATTTTCAAAGAAAAAAGAAAACAGGAACTGAAAAATCTAAAATAACATTTTTAACACTTTTATGACATTTTATATGTTCACTCCAAAACAGCTTGTAGGCCTATACTCCGTAAAATATAGCTTGATTAGAATGACAGCTGTCACTTGGCTTTTATTTCAATAAACATAAGGTTTATCATCATTAAACCAGCTGGCGGTAGGAGTCAAACACACCGCGTGGGCTGATGCAATTCAAAGATTTTAAATTAGTATTGTAACAAACCATTTTTTTCTGTACCATGAACCATCGGTTGTTTATGTAAAACTTCCTCCTAATTCCAACAGATGGCGCTGTGCGTAATTACATCGCGCATGTATTATTATTTTCTGTTTGTATAAGACCCAGGGTTAAGTTGCCTCGGGCTGTTAACAGATGGCGCTGTGCGTATTTACATCGCGCAAGAGTTATTATTTTCTGTTTGTATAAGACCTAAGGTTACGTTGTCTTGTATTGTTAATAGATGGCGCTGTGCATGATTAGATCGCGCATGCGTTTGTGATTTCCGATTATATATAAGGGTCGATGACTTTTGACCAGTGATCTCTCAGGTTACGGCATTGGAAGCCTGTACGGTGGTTCTGCGGTGGACAGTGGACGTTGGCAATCGGTAATAATATTATCAGATACCTCCGACCGAGTCTACCTAGGAGCTCTGTACTACGGTGTACGTGGACGTCAGTTGGCTTATCCCGGCTGCTGACGACCGGTACCTGTTAAGTGCCTCGCGCCTAGAGATTTGCACACTTTTTGAACGGGATATAATTGTACATAAATTGTTCTCCTCTAAGTCATATTGCAAGTAAATTGTCATTCAAACCACCACCATCTTTGACTTGAGAAACTCCCCTTCTACATTGGCGCCCAACGTGGGGCCTCTTTGGACATGAAGACTGAGGGTGACAACAACTCTGATAGCGCTGACCGTTCCTTCAAGTCTTCGCCTTCTACGGGTAAACGTCGTGCATCAGGGCCGTCATTCAAGGTCAACAAGCCCAAAGAGATCAAAAACCCGAAAACTACAGGAAGGACATCAAAGATGGCGGTGTCGCTTACAGATGACCAATTTAAATGCCTGTTAGCGACTATTGGTAACAAAGGCGGAACTTTTGCATCTTGTACCGCTTCTTTTGACGGCGCCAGGAGTCCGGAAATGGTTGAAGCGTTCCTGGCCACTGTCAGCGTTTACAAGAGAGTCGAGCGCATAAGCGATGAAGACGCCTTGACCAGCATGCCACTCCTGCTCAAGGAAGAAGCCGGTATTTGGTGGCAAGGAGTCAAGAGTACCATATCGACGTGGGAGGAATTTGTAAAGCGCCTGCGCCATGCTTTCGCACCGAAGAAGCCTGCGTACATAATATATCAGGAAATAATGGGGGAAAGACAGGAGCTTTACTGCCTGACGGAGGACTTCGTCGCTAGGAAGCGAGGGCTGTTTGCTCAGCTGCCCGGTCCTAGCCATACAGAAACGCAACAGCTCGACATGTTATACGGACTATTGCAACTTAAGATCCGTGACAAGATCCCTCGCGACTCCGTAAAAACATTCGACGAGCTGTTGGATGCAGCTAGGGGCGCGGAGCAGACGCTCCAGGAAGCAATGCGGTCCCTTCAGCAGGAGTGTGACGACGATGCAGATCCGCAGGAAGCGAGAGTTCCCCCCAAGAAGGTTAAATGCAGCTTCTGCAGAAAATTAGGACATTCCGTGGAGCAGTGTCGTAAGAAGTTAAAGAAGGCTGCCGATAAATCGTCAGTACCCGAGGAAGCCGTGACGGTCACGAGCGACATTCCAATCCTTACCCCTGCGACTCCACGTTTCTCGTGCTATGGTTGTGGCACACCTGGTGTCGTGAGGAGCAATTGCCCTAATTGCCATTCAAATAAGACCACGGCCAACGAAGTAGGATTTTGCTCCGTAACAGCGAAGACTGACGCGAGATCTAGGCCTGTTGTTTACATAGATATTGATGGCACTCAGGGAGTTGCTCACATAGACACGTGTGCAAAATCTAGTGTAGCCTCCTATAGTTTGTACTGTTTGCTTAAGGACAAAGGGTATAGTTTTCATAAAGAAAACACTATTGTTACTTTGGCTGATGGACTAAGGAGGAAGCAGTTAACTTTAACCGCAAAGGTAAATGTCAAGTTAGCAAATCGAGTCATTCCTACAACTTTTCTCGGTCTACCTAATGCAAGGAATAACCGTACACTCCTTGGTGTTGGTTTTATACAGGATGCCGGTATAATTCTGAACCTACCTCAATTTACTTTCGAGTTTATTGACGATACGGTGGTTCACGAATTGTACCGGGAAGATTTTGTGACATTTTCCGACAACGCTCTAGAGTTATCTCCAGTTTTAATAGATAGCCATTCTTTTGAGCCCAACATGCCTGAGCCTAGCATGCCAGAGCCTAGCATGCCAGAGCCTAGCGCAACGGAAAACAGCCTAACTCGCCCGTATGGACCGCTGATTCCGGTAAGTCTCTCGCCGCATAAAAGAAAATGAAAATGAAAAAAAAAAAAAAAATGAAAAAATATTTATTTTCAACAAAATGATGTAACATTCCAAGATAGATTATAATTATAAAGGACAATGTATTCTTACACCAAAACATTTTGTTGCTTACAAGATGTCCAGTTAGATTACCTTTGGTCCTCACACTAGGATAACCTGTATCGTGAGGGCCTGGCATGCGATTAACATATTAAGATTAAGGCGCTCTTGAAAACATAGTGCTAATAGTCATAATAAATTATATATAATCTGTGTCTTTATGTTTGTATATGTGTGTATATATATTATATTATTTAAAAGTACATAATTATTAAAAGGATACGACCAGGTCACTTAGATAGGTATTCGCCAGTCCTGGACGTATTATATAATGACGCTCGGCTAGCCATAGGTCAAACAGATGTCACGTTATCACCACATTCTGAAAGCTTGTTTTCAACTAATACGAAGGAGTGGACATGAAAGCAATGCAGAATTAGATCAGTTAGACATTGACATTTACCTTTGTTTGTAATTGTTTGTTTTTATTTTGTTTTTATCTTTGTTTATGTATGTTTTCTTTGTCGGGTCGCCTGCAGTAACATAGGGGGAGTCTGTAACAAACCATTTTTTTCTGTACCATGAACCATCGGTTGTTTATGTAAAACTTCCTCCTAATTCCAACAGATGGCGCTGTGCGTAATTACATCGCGCATGTATTATTATTTTCTGTTTGTATAAGACCCAGGGTTAAGTTGCCTCGGGCTGTTAACAGATGGCGCTGTGCGTATTTACATCGCGCAAGAGTTATTATTTTCTGTTTGTATAAGACCTAAGGTTACGTTGTCTTGTATTGTGAGGCGCATCTTAATGCGCGGCGAGTGACCCCACTGAGATGGGAAATAATCCCAGCACAGTTTCTCCCGACCCCTTGCGGGGCCGTGAGCATACCTCCGAGTCTTGTATTGTTAATAGATGGCGCTGTGCATGATTAGATCGCGCATGCGTTTGTGATTTCCGATTATATATAAGGGTCGATGACTTTTGACCAGTGATCTCTCAGGTTACGGCATTGGAAGCCTGTACGGTGGTTCTCCGGTGGACAGTGGACGTTGGCAATCGGTAATAATATTATCAGATACCTCCGACCGAGTCTACCTAGGAGCTCTGTACTACGGTGTACGTGGACGTCAGTTGGCTTATCCCGGCTGCTGACGACCGGTACCTGTTAAGTGCCTCGCGCCTAGAGATTTGCACACTTTTTGAACGGGATATAATTGTACATAAATTGTTCTCCTCTAAGTCATATTGCAAGTAAATTGTCATTCAAACCACCACCATCTTTGACTTGAGAAACTCCCCTTCTACAGTATCATATTTTTTTTACATTATGACAGACAAACGAGCAGACGGCTCACCTGACGGTAAGTGAATCACCGCCGCCCATGGACATCTGCGACACACGGGGCATCACAGAAGCGTTGCCGGCTCTTAAGGGAGGAATAAGCTCTTTTATTGAAGATCACCAGGTCGTATCTGTTCGGAAACACCATCTTTGGTAGCTTATTCCATAGTTTTACTGCGCGCGGTAGGAAGTGGCGTGAGAAGCGCACTGTGGTGGCGTAAAATCCATCCAAGTGATGTGGGTGAAATTTGGATTTCTGGCGTGATGTACGATGGTGAAAATTTGCAGCTGGAATGAGGCCGAATCTAGTGTTTTTAGTAAACAAATTTGTTGTTTATTTGTGCAGTAAAGTGCCACAAAGTGATCCTGATAATAAGAATCGTTCAATTGTATCGTTCTTAACACTGCTATTGTTTGTCGAGTGAGTGGTCACGGACAAATTGCTTGGACCTAATAGTGTCTTAAGACCCGCGACTGTGTTTAGAGTGGTATCGAAAGAATCTGTAGGTCGATAAAACGTTCAACACTGGCGTTTTATTGAGTGACTGTGACTTCGATTGTTGACTACCCACTTAATAAGTTTGTACCTTCGGAAAGAGCCATATTATTTAAAAAAAAACATTTAACCAAATTTGATTCCATAGATTTTTATTAATATAGACCTAAAGATTATTCTTCTGTGACAACAAATGGCTGTCATTCTACGGACTAGGTCCTTCTATTGTTACTATTCCGACGCCTGCATCTGACTCGGTGTCTTTTCCGGATAATTTAAAGAATAATTTGAATTTGTAATCTGTTCGGAGTCTGCACAAATTGAAAGTATAAATCTTCCTTAGCTGTGGAATATGCGCCGTTCCAACTAGTTCTTACATTTGTAACTTAATTTAACGTTTCACTTCTTTCACAGCCTTACTCTGGTTTTTGTTACTTGCTTTTTAATATTTCTTTTCATGTGTAACGCCGTGTGGTCCCCGGCAGAGTAGAATAGGCCACCCTCACTCTTACCGAGGTGTCGTAAAAGGCGACTAAGGTAAAGCTGCTGGCATGATCATCAGCACCCAGACAAGGAAAACTCTGCATTTATATCAAAACCCTCGCCAAACCGTCTGCCAAGCGTGGTGAGTATGGCAATTACCGCTCATGTGATTGAGGGAGGCCCGTGCCCCAGCAGTGGGGACTCAAATGGGCTGATGATGATGTAACGGAATTTGTCCAGTTTGGACTGTGTCTTGTATTGAGAAACGTTAGCTGAGTGGCTAAGAAAGGTGTGGTTTAAAATATACGACTCGAATTGAAAACCTTATGGCGGGGCGTCGTGTGCCGTAGTATGGCGGGTGGTCGTATGAAAGAAAAGAGTCTATGTACAAATGTTTATTTACAATCTGACCAAATATTTACACCGCACATATATAAGAAAGAAGGAGGACATAAAGCAGGAAAATTAATGAAATATAAAAAGAATAACGGTTAGATTAATTTGTACAATATTCGCAGTAAAAATCAGTTCTCAAATTCAAAGACTTTTTTTTTTATTGTCAACCGACGGACGAACAGTATGGACCAGAGCATGCGCGCGCCGCTCTCCCGTCATGCGCGCTGCGTGAAATACACCTCAAACTAAATACATATAAAAGGGTCATACTGTCCGTGCGTTGGTTGATACACAAAATATATACAAAATAATTTACACATTAATTTTATTTACAAAAGCGTGGCGTATCGCCACAACCTTCTTTTTTTTTTTATGACAACTGGTTACCGATAGCTGATAGATATCAGCACTAATGCAAAATTTGCGTTGCCTAATTGGTGATCAGAAACCCGAGCTTTGTTCGAAAAATTCGAAACTTACTTTTTGCTCGACCCGGGAACCAAACCCAGGACCCCGTGATCCGGTACTTAAACCACTAGAACAACGTTTACAAACACAGGACAAAATTTTGTACCTCATAATAAACTTCGTGTTAGTTCCCGTCTTCATTAATTATAGTTATAATGCATAGCGAAAACCCTAAGCAATGCTACAAAACCTTATCGAGACGTTGCAGTACAACAGATATTTCAGGCGTTAGCTCAATTAACGAATAATAAAGAAAAGCAGCCGACGAGTGACAGTTTTCAACGGTAATAAATCAACCGATGACAACGTCAGCGTCACCGTGACTGATGTTTGCTCACCTACTGGATTCATCAAAATAGAATGGGTTCCACGTCCCTGAACCGAAGGTAACTAATTTGGGATAAATATAAATAGTAAAAACTATTTCCACCTAAGAGCGAATACAATGGTTTCATACCCTTTTTTTCTGGAGAAACCATCGTAGCCGTCACCTTGTTACAGTAGGGAACAAAATGCGTGGGACTCTAAACCTAACCAAAACCCTTGGGATGTCGGAAACCCCACAGCCGGGACTAGACCGTACCGCTAATCGCGCTCGCCGCCCTTGCCCTTCTCTGGTGTATGACTTACCAGGACATCCAGTAACTTTGTTCCCTGTGCAGTCGTGTGCTGAGCAAGCCACTCTCCAGTGGAACTTGAGGCCCAGTAGTGGGTATGCTCACGTACTCTGCTCGGCTACTCGGGTTGATTAGTCGCCTCTCACGTCAGGACGGAAAGCTTTGGCATATTCTAAACGCCCCTAGACACAGGACACATCGTTGCTAAAAGCCTAGTCTTGACTTAATTCATCGAAAGAATACGATCCGCCAAAGTCAAGATGGATAGTACGAACCCACAGAAAATCTGAGTCAAGCATCGCCTGCTTTGTGTTTCATCTAATCAGTATGAGGGTTTTTACCTTGAAGATGAGATTGAAAAGGAGTTCCTCGGACCTTATATTTTTTGGTCCGTAAATAAGATTGCCAGCAAAAAAAAAATTGCTGTATTCTGTTAGGTACTTTCATAATCATAATCATAAATCTTTATTGTTTCATTTGGTATACAGGTCTTAAAAATAACATAATGTCCTCAAATGAACCCTGCAAAGGGTATCACAATGAAAATAATAATAAAAATAATAGCATAAAATTTACATTTCCTCTTCATTATTAAGTATTTTTTTATATTAAATGTCTAATAGCAATCAAATTAAAATGAACTAGATACATTTATGTATAAATATTAAATTATATATTTTTAATTATATTTTTATACTTATCCCCCTGATGTTCAGATGTGAAGATTTGGAATACCGAAAAAAATATTTTTGTCCGATAATTCTCCGAAAATGTATGAAGATGTTGCATTTGAACTCAAATAAAACCAAGGATAATGACCCGCTACTTTGGTGCCATAGTAATAAATACTAAAGGGGACAAGTCCTACAGAATAGAACAAAAAAAAATCCTGGCCGGCACTTGGACCAAAAAAGAGGACGTTCTACGTCCAGATCAATGGGTGCTATCACGTGCGCAAAATCTGCAAGATGGCGTACTATAGGCCTGAGGTCCATCTACAATTGGGTATTTTGGGTGATTGGGTATTTTTAGACGTGATATGTCAAATTGTCAATTAACGAATAAATCAGCCAGTGATGTTGAAGTTGGACCTCGTTTCACAGGCGCGCCATCTAGCGCATATTTCACACGCGATTGTTCCCCATTGTTCTTTACACATGTGCCATTTTCGATTTTACACATCTGATATTTTAAAAAGTAAGTACTGAGTTTCTAGCTGGTTCTTATTTCGAATCAACCACGGTAGATTGATATTCCATTTTTTATACACTACAAATTCCACGGCTAGTGTTATTCCGTGCCTTTATTGTACTTATTATATTTTTAAAGGGTTATAAAGTTTTAAAAAAAAGCTTATTTAATTAAATTATTAATTTTTAAATAAAAAAAAATAATTAAATAAAATTACAGTACATAGCTGAAGTTTAGCCAGTCATGCATGATTATAATAATACTTTTAAGCATGATTATAATAATACTAGTAATTGTAATTCATGCATGTTTGTTTTAGCTAATTGTAACCTCAACAACCACTGTTTGAAAAGGGCGTTCTCACTGCGCTTCAGTTTAAAACTTTTGCAGTTGAGAACACCACAAATGTTAAGTGGCCATTAAGTTTTTGTTAAATAAAGAATTTTGTATTTGTATTTTGTATTTTTGTATTGTTAGTAGGTTGAATTTGTATTTAGTGTATTTTTTTTGTCTTCGGGGGTAGGGGGTTGTTTTTTATGTAGTTTATGGGCCTCAGAGGGGAGGTTTTGAGGTATGTGGATATTTTATGTTTTGCTTGCAAGTCAACCGCGTCATCACCCTGTCGATTCGCCATTTTGAGGTCATAGAATGATATTCATACACGTCTGGTATGGACTTACAATTTTAAAAAATAAGGGCTTCATTCATAAACGTTAGCTAAAACGGCGTTATAAAGAAGTTTCGACGTCATCAAAATCATACAAATTTCGAAGAAGGAATGAGAACCGCTATGTTTAACCCACATTTATGAATAAGACCCTTGGTATTCCATTTCATTCCAATTTAATGTCAACAACCAAACATAAATAATGGCCTCGAAAACACAAGTCTAGCTTAAAACGGTACCCGCAATCTAGATACCCTATTCACCTAGCCTTGGAGAGGCCAAACTTGTATAGATTGACTTTAAATTTAAATAATGAGTTACAGTATTTGCATACCGAATTGAATATCAAGTATCAACTTACAATGAATGGATAGAATTTACGAAATGAAAGAGGATTTATTATTGTGTATTATGATTAAATCGTAATAATTATGATTCACATGAATATGAGATAATCAATGAACGCCTGAATTAAAAATGTAGATAAATTCGTTTCTATTCATAAATTATTTGGATGTCACTGGGTCAAAGTCAAATCCTTTTATTTTGTAACAAATATAGAATAAAGATCTAATAATATCCTCCTACCGATTAGGCTACGGCGACCAATCTCAACGAACAGCCACGTCATCATCGTCATCCTCATCATCAGCAACAAACACTCGTCCACTGCTGGACATAGGTCTTCCCTAATGCACGCCACTGCTCCCGATTTTCGGCCACTCTCATCCAGACCACATCAGCCAGCCTTCGAATGTCATCATCCCATCTTGTCGCAGGGCGTCCAACATTACACTTACGGTCTCCGCTCAAAGACTACGGCTCCAACGTCTGTCAGTTCTGCGGCTAATATGACCAGCTCACTGCCACTTCAGTTTGCTAATTCGGTGGGCTATGTCGGTGACTCTAGTTCTCTGTCGGATTACATCATTTCTGATGCGGTCCTTCAGAGATACTCCGAGCATAGCCCTTTCCATAGCTCTTTGAGCGACTTTGAACCGGTGAACCGTAAGTCATGATCCGGAAGGACGCACTGGTCGAAGACTTTCGACTTAAGACTTTGAGGAATGGGTGACGAGAAGACTTGACTAAGTTTACCAAATGCTGCCCAGCCTAACTGAATTCTTCTATTGGCTTCTATCTCGACGTTGTTTCTGCCACGTACGCAGGATATATTATAGTGAACATGAGTGTGTGCAAACACAAGTGCACTCTCTATTTCCTCACGCTCATATTCAGGACTTCTCTATCAGCCTAACGCGCTATCCGAGGCACGGAGTTACAAGACCACCAATTCCGGACTGAGTGACAATTTGTTACCGAAAAACTCAGGAAAAACTTTAGCCCGACCGAGAATCGAACCCGAGACACCAAGAACAGGCGTCGCATTAATGTGCGACTTACTAGCCATTGCGCCAGTCAACACATCCATTGAGAGTACACTGAATGACAAAATTGTACATTCAGAATCAACGTTACATTTATACATATTTGATATTTCTTAGTACCTGCTATTTTTAAACACACTCAATATAATGGATTCGGTTTCTTCTAAGTCAATACCCGAATTTCTTAGAAAATTTGAAATATTATATCCTCTTTTATTAATTTCTATTTAGGTAACTGAGAAATACCCGCTAGACCTCAATATAAAAATAGTACATGAAAGACAAAAGACAGCCGATAGTTTGAAAAATAGCCATCATTGTGCTTGAGATCTTACATTTTGAACCATGGCCTGCAGCCAAAACATGACAGGTACCGATGAGAAATTGCGATCCGATATTTCCTCTAAGACAGTTCTAAAAGCACTAATAACCTAAAATCAGTACTAACTAAAAGTAAAATAGGGCATACGTCATGTTAAATTTGTTAAAAAAAGTGAAAATTACTTGGTAATACAATAACAATTGTACATTCGTACGTACATAATTAATTACACAACTGAAACAACAACTTAATTGTAGTGGCAGTTGGTCTAAATAAGCTGAGTAAACGAACCGACATACATTCTAACTTTTATAAAAAAATTGTTAATTTAAAAAAAACAACGGAAATTGAGCAGAAAACCATTAATTTACATCTGATGTTTTAATTAGAAATAGATAGCAATATCATCTAAATATAGCACGACCATTCAATTAAAAACCAACACAAACCCACAATTGATGTTATCTAAAAATCATAAGATTCTATCTATTCTAATATTACCACTGAGTTCATCATAAGTTTTTTCTATAGGAACACCGAACAAAACTAATACGAAGTTTTCACACCGCTATCTGATAAAACACTTGAGTCGAATCCAAAACAACCAACAAAACGACAATCTCAAATTCAAAATCCTCATACAACTCCAAATTAAAGATCAAGCATAATAAATAACCATTAAGTCACCCAACCTTAATACTCCGAGACATGGTAAAGAAACTTATGATTCATTGAAATTCCGGGAATCAAAGAAATCCCTTTCATCTGGATGTTAAATAGATATCACGACATTATAAACTGCTAGCGATGGGCACACATCATCGATATTTTAATAACTTAATGAAGTGAAAGAACCGAATTTAAACATCTGCGACAATATTTGCGAGTGAAAATTGGCTTTTTATCCAGGTGAACCTAACAGGCAAGTAAAATCGTTTACGATGTTGTGTTAAATTAAATCTATCGGTCGCAGATTGAGTGCAAAATTTGCTGTGTTAGAAATATGATCGGTAATAAAGTATCAGCCTATAAACTGTCCCACTGCAGGGTAAAGGCCTCCATCATAGAAATCAAGTCATCGCTACTATGATGGGATTAGGCTTAATTACCACGCTTGCTAAATGCGGATTGGTGATCACAAACCCGAGCAATGTTCGAAAAATTCTAAACATACTTTTCGCTCGACCCGGGAATCGAACCCAGGACCCCGAGATCACGGCCCAGTAATTAAACCACTAGACCAACAGGGCGTCTGTCATATAATATCTGCTACACCGATAATATTACATGTTTTAGCTGAAGTCTTTTACGAAAAGCAAACTTGAATTACAAATTATGTTTTTTCTCTTAGTTAGCCAAAGTTCTCGCACAGATTATTTTATGGTTCTCTGTCTGCCGCCAGTTCCGTCCACTCATAGTTTATAGTTGTCCATT
The DNA here is from genome assembly GCA_019059595.1 of Marasmia exigua. Classification (NCBI taxonomy): domain Eukaryota; kingdom Metazoa; phylum Arthropoda; class Insecta; order Lepidoptera; family Crambidae; genus Marasmia; species Marasmia exigua. Next base: position 3,144,941 of record CM032487.1, on the reverse strand, counting down.
ATTGTCTCGCTATCTTTTTCTGGGACGGTCTCGTTTACGACCACTGTTTGGGTCTTATTGGACCGATGAACCAGCGGGTTCTCGTTCAGTGATGACATTGTCTATCTTTCAGGGACTAACTATAAAATAATCAATCATGCCTGGACAGATTTTGCAATCAAGGAGCTAGTCTGTTTGTCGTCATCACCAGATCCGGTGCAAGCACTGACGTTTCTGGCGTAGTCTTAGAACCTGTGTCTTAATTCAACTGGTATTTAATGGACCATGTTCCACAACGCTGGTGCAATGTTCCGACAGTTTCGCCACAGCATCGTAAACAACAAGTGAGTGACTTTTATTTTTGAAAATCCCTTGAAAGATGCTTTATAAAGTACCGATCAAAGAGAGTATATTTAATATCACAGCACAACGCTATGCACCGCATGTATTTATAGGCGATGCAAGTCTGCAATGTTTATTTATAATGACTGCATTTGATTTGTACGTATATTTATTAATAACTCGCCGTAGGCGATCTCTAAGCTTATTAAGCTGACATCTGAAGTACTGACTCAGAGTACCAACATTCATACTAATGACAAAAGTAAATTTATAATTAGACTACGAAAGACACGCTACTCTCCACGGAGGAAAACATGACAAAAGGGTTGGTGTCAGTGGATTGGGCGGAAGGCTTTTAAATTAGGAGCAAAAACCTCATTCTATAACAATAAAATGCATAAAGTTTCAATTGTGGCCATGATGAGACAATTTTTTTAAATAACAACGGTGAGTATCCACATCCACAAAGGAAAGTATGAAGATTTTTTTGCAGATGTACTTGTGCAACATTTTTTTGTACAAGTAACTCTTATTAGTGCCAAAAGTCACTTTAGCAATTGCAAAAAAATATGGTTACTTGAAGCTAGAAATTATGACATCATTTTGTACAATGTATGTGATGTTGTGAAATATTTATTTATTATTTATTTTATCTCTGAAAATTCTTAATACTTTCCTTTATGGATTCAACATGGTAATTTTTTTCAAAAATGTCTCATAATCGCTACAATTAACTCAAATGTATTAGCGGCGCTAGTTTCGTAGATGCGTCACCTAAATTAAATTAATAGAATTGCCATATGTATGTATGTATACAATCTCCGGAATCTTTACCCTTTTTCAACTACTAGCAGAGAACGAATATAAAAGATAGGTGTTTTTTCCGATGTGTTTGTTCAACAGTCAACTATCATAAGAGTTTATTTCCGGTTGCTTCCGAAACTGACGCTTCTGTTCCTGGGGCCCGTCGTTTATATATCCTTATGACGGTATAGAATACTTATGAAACGATTTTGTTATTCGTTTCAAAGTTAACGACTGTTTAAATTGAAGATAAAACATACTCTAAAGACTCCATTACCAAGGACTGCTTTCAGATCCATATCAGAATTACCCGGGACTGGCAGCCGAACTTTCCCTTTAGAATCTAGTGGAAAAACAGGCGAGAAATGATCAATCAACGTCGAAGAGTTACATGAGTTACATATACATCACGGGAAGTTTATGAAGATGTTTCTGTAACGAATTCCGTCCCCTCACTCAACCTCACATGCAATTATTTACCCTTGTTGATATTCCAACCAACCGAGAAATTATGGTAATACTTCCATATTATGGAAAGGTATCTAAAAATTGTCTTGCAAACTTATCTGTAACTATTTCACATTCAAATAAGGATATTTACTTTAAATATTTCAGAAAGGCAATGTTATGTAACGAAAATTCATAAAATGGATCGATAGAATACAAAAATTTCTCAATATCCTAGAGTGTCAATATACGAAGTACAGTGTTTAAGTCAGGGCGCGCGCGCAGTCAGCATTTCACGCTGACCCAAATTATAGATAGCTATTTCCCTAGCTAGCTAGCGACGACCCGTTTTGAACAGTGGTAGTAAACGCTGCCTCTGGTGCAAGGGTTGCGGGTTCGATCCCCGCACAGTACAAACATTTGTGTGCATGAACTTATCTGTTTGTATTGGTCTGGGCGTTATCTATGTGTTATAAGTATTTATTTACAAAATAAATGTTTTATATGTATACATATATTTGTAATCCCACTGTTGATTCTGATATGCGTAACACAGGTGCTTGAGCTACCTATCTCGGAGTCAGATCAATGTATATGATGATGTGAAATATTTTTTTATTATTTCACATTTTACCACGTACTTAGTACACGGGTCGGTCACTCGCCACGTGTGCTCAACCCATAACCATATTCAATTCAATTTCAATAATTTCAATAACCATTAACTTTACCATTTACGAATATACTTATTTTTGCCATTTTTACCCCGACAGTCAAAATGTAAAGAATAAAAATATAAAGTAGGACAGATACAGACGAAAATCGTTTTTGATAAGATGAGATAAGATATTCATCATATCATTGACACGAAAAAAAATTAAGATAAACAGTCGACGACCTTTGTTCATATTTATAATGTTGTAATTCATATTAAACACAGATTTTTTGTAACTGTTAATATTTACGTCCTACCTGAATGAAGGCTGGTGTAAGTTGGATACAGTTTTAGACTTTGATAAAGATTTCCTCACGCACGTTTAATATCAACAAGGGTAGAAATCGAATGTTTGAGCTAACCGAAATGTGCAGGTTTCCTCGCGATGTTTTCTTTCACCGCTGAGTTAATGGTAGAAATATGTACACGAATACATGGAAAAAAAACTTCTTTCACGGAAATTTACTCGTGTCCGTTCGTCCGTCCGTCGTGTCTAGATGTAACTAAGTAACTAACTTAGAGTTACTTTTGACTTTTTGTCTTACAGTATTCTCAGTCATCATCAACATCATCAACATTTCAGCCATGACGTCCACTGCTGGACATAGGCCTCCAACCGAGAATCTTTCCGCCCCAACGGCCGTCTGTTCTCCTCGCTATATCTCTTCCCATTGCCACATTTCAGTGTTATAAGATCAATCATTTACTCAATGCTTAAAATACCGATTAAAAATACCTAACACATAATTAAAAACCACCTTAAATAACATAGAGAAATAAAAATAATACTGCATAATCAAACGAGTAAATCATTTACTCAATGATAATGTAAGTATATAAGTATAAAGATTGCAGCGCCCTACACCTTCATCAAGTGTCCTTTACCCAAAGGTTGCCTGGAAGAGATCGCTCATAGTGATAAGGCCGCCTTCGTTGTACACATCCTGTAATACCTAGTTTTTAAGTACTTTATTTTGACTGCAATAAAAGTATATTCATTCATTCATTTAATGCTTAAAATAAGGTTAAAAATATACATCATTAAAACACCTCAAAGAACAAGAAATAAAAGAAAGAAAGAAGAAAGAAAATACATTTAAAAATAAAAATATCAAAAATAAAAATATGATACAATTAAACAAGTAACTGTTGCTAAGTTACGTTTTCTTCTAATGTTTTTTGTTATTGTTTTGTCATTGACCCTGCGCTTCTGCACACTTAACACCTGTTTACGTCCTTTTATTTCTTTATTTCCTTCGTGTTGTTTCTTTTTCTGGGTGCGTCTGCGTTTGTATTGTCTTGTGTTTGCAATTATTTGCATAGTAACAGTTTGAACACACTTATCTTCATTTATGACAGCACTTAAGGACTTACTGTAATTCCACTGTCTTATGAATGTGTAGTGGTCAATAAATGGCACGTCCTTTTTCAAACGAGGTTCGAGGAGCTATTTTGCACTTCCTTCCTTCCAGGAAATGTTCAATATCTATGACCGGCGGTTACCATTTACCATCGTTATCATCCATCTATTTAAGCACTAAAGTCTTATCTATCCATCAGTAGAAACACATCATGCTCGGGATATCCTTACGAGACAGAGTGCGCTTGCGCCAACACCATCATCAGGGAACGCACAAAAGTGATAGACGTAGGGTACCGAGCCGCAAAACTAAAATGGGCGTGGGGCCGGTCATGTGTGCAGAAGGAGTGACGAAAGGAGGATCAAGGATTCCTTGAATGTAGACCTAAGAGACGTAAAGAGGGAAGTGTATGTCGGACACACTGGTGGGGGGGGGGGGGGGGGACGAGATGGTCCGATGACTCAAGGCTCAAGCTGGAGTAGCTTGGGTCCTCAAAAAACCAACAACGACAAAGAAGAGGGGAGAGAAAATTGAGAGGACTGGCTCTATACAGATCGTAAATACATGCTGCCGATGAAGAAGAGAGAAATAGGAAGTTTCGACGAAATTTCTTTATTAAATGGAAGTTTAGGGTTGTCACACTAGATCAATTACGTTTAGAGCGACCTGATTGTGGCCTCCACTCGAGGGACCTTTTTTCCGCCCCAACGGCCGTCTGTTCTCTCGGCTAATCTTCTTCCATTGCCCACATTTCAGTGTGATAAGATCAAGCATTGACTCAATGCTTAAAATACCGATTAAAAATACCTAAACACATAACCAAAACCACCTTAACTAATCATTAGAGAAGAAATACAAATAATACTGCATAATCAAACGAGTAAATCATTTACTCAATGATAATGTAAGTATATAAGTATAAAGATTGCAGCGCCCTACACCTTCATCAAGTGTCCTTTACCCAAAGGTTGCCTGGAAGAGATCGCTCATAGTGATAAGGCCGCCTTCGTTGTACACATCCTGTAATACCTAGTTTTTAAGTACTTTATTTTGACTGCAATAAAAGTATATTCATTCATTCATTTAATGCTTAAAATAAGGTTAAAATATACATCATTAAAACACCTCAAAGAACAAGAAATAAAAGAAAGAAAGAAGAAAGAAAATACATTTAAAAATAAAAATATCAAAAATAAAAATATGATACAATTAAACATGTAACTGTTGCTGATTTACGTTTTCTTCTAATGTTTTTTGTTATTGTTTTGTCATTGACCCTGCGCTTCTGTGCACACTTAACACCTGTTTACGTCCTTTTATTTCTTTATTTCCTTCGTGTTGTTTCTTTTTCTAGGTACGTCTGCGTTTGTATTGTCTTGTGTTTGCAATTATTTGCATAGTAACAGTTTGAACACACTTATCTTCATTTATGACAGCCCTTAAGGACTTACTGTAATTCCACTGTCTTATGAATGTGTAGTGGTCAATAAATGGCACGTCCTTTTTCAAACGAGGTTCAAAGAGCTATTTTGCACTTCCTTCCTTCCAGGAAATGTCAATATCTATGACCGGCGGTTACCATTTACCATCGTTATCATCCATCTATTTAAGCACTAAAGTCTTATCTATCCATCAGTAGAAACACATCATGCTCGGGATATCCTTACGAGACAGAGTGCGCTTGCGCCAACACCATCATCAGGGAACGCACAAAAGTGATAGACGTAGGGTACCGAGCCGCAAAACTAAAATGGGCGTGGGCCGGTCATGTGTGCAGAAGGAGTGACGAAAGGAGGATCAAGGATGTCCTTGAATGGAGACCAAGAGACGGAAAGAGGAGTGTTGTCGGACACACTGCGAGATGGTCCGATGACATCAAGGCTCAAGCTGGAGTAGCTTGGTCCAAGAAAACCAACGACAGAAGAAAGTGGAGAGAAATTGGAGAGGCACATGCTCTACAGTCGGTAAATACATGCTGCCGATGAAGAAGAAGAGAAATAGGAAGTTTCGACGAAATTTCTTTATAAATGGAAGTTTAGGGTTGTCAAATAGATCAATTAATTTAGAGCACCTGATTGTGGCCTCCACTCGAGGACCTTTCCGCCCCAACGGCCGTCTGTTCTCCTCGCTATGTTCCCTGCCCATTGCCACTTGAGGGATGCAATCCTTACAGGACGTACAGGAAGTCGCAGCCGTGGCAGGCCTCCTACAAGATGGACCGACGATCTGGTGAAGATCGCGGGAATCCATTGGATGCGGTAGGCACAGGACCGATCTGTGTGCAGAACATTGGGGGAGGCCTATGTCCAGTAGTGGACGTCTATTGGCTGAAATGATGATGATGATGATGACCTGATTGTAACAGAGAGATTGGAAGGGAAAAGACCGAGAGGCTATAGTCCTCAGTGATGGTGAGACCAGATAGCGAAACAACTCGAGATGCCGATAAGCATTGCTGAGCAACGGAACGCAACCGATGGCGACAGCTGGTTGACAGAGTCGGACAGAGTTAAGGTCCTCAGCAGTGAGTGAATCTACCGAAGAGAGAGAGTGAGAGGAAAACAATGCTTCGGACATTGACTTCGCTCTCCAGCCTTGCAGACAGATGTCCTAAGGCAAACGCATGGTTTTTTTTTTATGTCAGAGGCGACAAATAAGCAAGCGGGTCACCCGATTTGTAAGTAATCAACGAGACCCTTAACAGCGTTCCCTCACAGAGCGTTGCAACGCCGGCTCTTAAGGTGACGGGTAGGGCACACTAGCGACGCCAATCCATTTTAATTTTTAGCTACTAAATCTATTTTAAACAATTTCGGGGTTACAATCTCTCGGCAAACACTTATACTATTTATTAAATAACCATGCACAAATGTTGGGTCTGTTTTTGTACGCGAAAAATTGATTCACGATAAAAGCGGCCACTTTTGGCGGTAATCCAAAATTCGAGTGCAAAAGCAAACCAAACAGTTAACTTTAAGTATTAAATAAATATTATAGGTGTTTGCCGAGAGATTGTAACCTCGAAATTGTTCAAAATAGATACGGTTTAGTAGCTAAAAATTAAAATCGATTGGCGTCGCTAGTGTTCACTAACCTTCACCTTTAACGTATGCAAGTTCAGAGAAGTGGCTGATATGTTGCCAGTCTTTAAGAAAGGACTAAGCTCTTCACTTGAAAGTCTCAGTCACGGTCAATGCGCCGCCAATAAATTTGTATTATTGTGCCGATTACGAGACATATTTTTGAAAGTACATGGTGAATTCCTCAAATAAAGTTAAAAATTTTTTGAGACATAATTCTGTCATAATTTCTCTCAAGTAACCATAATTTCTGTAATTGCTAAAAGTGGCCACTTAAGGCAATATTAAGAATTATGATTACTTGAGCGAAGAAAATATTACACAAGTACATCTCAAAACTGAAGTGAAGTGGCAGTGGGCTGGTCATATTAGCCTCAGAACTGACAGCCGTTGGAGCCGTAAAGTCCTTGAGTGGAGACCGCGACTCGGTAAGCGTAGTGTAGGACGCCCTGCGACAAGATGGGATGATGACATTCGAAGGCTGGCTGGTGTGGGCTGGATGAGAGTGGCCGATAAATCGGGAGCAGTGGCGTGCATTAGGGGAGACCTATGTCCAGCAGTGGAAGAGTGTGGGTTGCTGATGATGATGACATCTCAAAAAAATCTTAATACTTTTCTTTATGGATTTTGTACTTTATTTAAAAACGTCTCATAATCGCCACAATTAAGACAAATTTACTGGCGACGCTAGTTTCAATGCGTCATCTTATTTATTTTTAATAGTGACACAGTATATTGGCTCTCCTCAGCCTGATGGTAAGCAAGAGAAGAGCCCACGTTGCAATCACAACGGAAGAAATGTCAGGCATCACCTCCGTTGGTACTGGCATACTGGCCCAATGGTAAAACCAGCCGTCCCACTCAGCAATAATAAGGACAAACGTATTGGACTTTCAATAGGTACTTAATTCTCCCGCGGTCTGACCAAACGAATCAATTGAAAAATCCAATTGAAATGTATCAAATCAATTGTTACTCAGCACCCGCCATTGTTCGACGATTGAACCTATTGTAAAACGTTTCAGCGGATTTTCTGCTAACCTGTGCACGTGAGGAAATTTATAATACTTTCAGATCATTGGGCAGACGGGAATTCATATTTTTTGTCTTCTTATTATTTCATTTTAAGGTGACGGGTAGGGCACACTAGCGACACCAATCGATATTGATTTTTAGCTACTAAACCGGATCTATTTTAAACAATTTCAGGGTTACAACCTTTCAGCGAACCCTTATACTATTTATTAAATAGCCATCCATGCACAAATGTTGGGTCCGGTTTTGTAGCAAAAAATTAAAATCGATTGGCGTCGCTGGTGTGCCCTACCGGTCACCCTAAGTCGGTGTATTCCCAGTTTCCCCCTAAATGGGAGAAAGCCACCTCCTATAAATCTATGTTTACCTGGTACTTTGATGTTAAGCCGTGAAAATAAAACAGTAAGATCAGTTATTGTAATCATCATCATCATCATCATCAGCCCATTTAAGTCCCCACTGCTGGGGCACGGGCCTCCCTCAATCACATGAGGGGTAATTGCCATACTCACCACGCTTGGCAGACGGGTTGGCGAGGGTTTTGATATAAATGCAGAGTTTTCCTTCTCTGGGTGCTGATGATCATGCCAGCAGCTTTACCTTAGTCGCCTTTTACGACACCTCGGTAAGAGTGAGGGTGGCCTATTCTACTCTATTGTAATACAAATAACATATAATTCAGGCTCAGTAGAGCTTGTCTGTCGTAAAATAAAAGGGATGAAGTAACATTGTTCTAATATTTTCTGTAAAAAGCTCCAAGTTTACTTAACTAAACCTTATTGAGTGAAGCTTATTTAAGTTCCCAAATTAAATAATAGATAATTTGGGGGTAACTGGGATTTTTTTTATAAATTGGAAAAATTGCAGCTTTGTTTCGGGGAAACTTACGGTACGGCTGGTCCACAAGTTAAAGGTCGCTCAGCGGGCTATGGAACGAGCAATGCTCGGCGTCTCTCTCCGAGATCGAATCCGATATGAGGTGATCCGGCAGAGAACAAAAGTTATCGACATTGCTCACCGAATTAGCAAGCTTAAGTGGCAGTGGGCTGGCCATATTAGCCGCAGAACCGACAACCGATGGTGTAAACGAGTTCTGGAGTGGAGACCGCGTCTTGGCAAATGTAATGTAGGGCGCCCTCTGGCTAAGGTGGGGGGACGATCTGCGCAGGATGGCTGGCAAGAGCTGGATGCGAGAAGCCATGGATAGATCACAGTGGCGAACAATTGGAGAGGCCTACGTCCAGCAGTGGACTGCGATAGGCTGATGATGATGATGAGGAATATACACCGCTTTATTATTATTATAATTACTACTCGGTGCATGGGTCGTTTTGACTGCCTCGTTGGCGCAGTGGGTAGTGCGTCGCACTTTAAAGCGATGGCCGCACTTGGGGGTCCTGGCTTCGATCCCCGGGGTCAGGAATATGTAGCTGAGTTTTTCTGTGAAAACATTCTCAGTGTCAGCCCGAAGTCTGAAAGTTTCGAACCGGGGGAAAGGAGGAGTCCAACCTAAACTCCTCCTTTCCCCCGGTTCGAACTTGTGAGTCCACTGGTGTCGTGATTGTCCTAGGGGCGGAGCCAATCGCTTACCATCAGGCGATCCGTCTGCTCGTCTGCCACCTATCAAATAAAAATTGGCGGTCATGAACCCTCTAACAAGGGTTAAAGACTTAATTTTCATAATCGGTTTTAATGCAACTCCCAACAGACAGGGTGAAAGAAAAATATCCGCCATCTGGCGACGGCGGCCGACATGACAAATTGTTTCCCCTGTCCAAAGTATAATGAGTCCCAGTAGCCAAGATACAGTCTACGACACCAAAGGAGTCCGTTGATAGCCGCCACTTCTGGAGGGAAATTGTCGTACACTCAACATTGAAGTCGAGATTTGTATGGACGAATATATAGTAACGTCAGCCTATGTACTGTTTATGCCTATGTACTATGGACAGTTCCCACTGCAGGGCAACATTGATTAATAATTCTCACAACATCTCATACGTTGACCTGATTCCGTACTAAGTAGCTTAAGCACTTGTGTTACAGATATCAGACAACAGAGAAACACAATATATACTTAAATTAAATACATATATTACACCCAGACACTGAACAAACACAAGTGTTCATCGCACGAATGTTTGTCCAGGATGGGGATCGAACCCACGACCTTTGGCGTAAGAGGCAGGGTCACTACCAATTGCGCCATCCGGTCAGTCAAGCCATTATAGAAATCAAGTCATCGCAACTATGATAGGATTAGGCTTAATCACCACGCTTGCCTAATGCGGATTGGTGATCACTAGGGTTCGGATAAATATGTACTAAAAATCCAAAATATCTACATAGAATAAGGACCAAAAACTACAAAATATGGGAAACATATGGAGTTTTAAAAAAGAATAACTTTCTTTTTAAACATTGTTTACTAAGTTATAAAATGTAGCAAAATATATAGGTTGAAACAAAAGTTATACGTAGACTACTTAGCCTGAAACCACAACAGAGAGAACTACAGCAAAAGTACAGGAAAACGAAAGTTTTTTTCGTAAACTGATGTCTTCTCCAAAACTGAACCCATTAAAAATAGTTTTTTTTTCACTTATATTTATGAAAAAAGGGAAAGGCTAGGAATATTCAGAAAAAAATACTCTCCCGGCATTATCGGAAACAGGGTTCTTCTTTTGTATTGCAGTATGTATTCTGCAATGTCAGCTTTTGAATAAGAGGAATTTAATTTGAATGCAGTACACAATCCCATTTTTTTTCAAATTATCGATATTTTAGCCATAATATAGGCTGAAGTTCTAAAAAAAATGTGTAGACATGACATAAGAAAATTATTTGTATTTGTACTTTTAAAATTCATAATTTATAATAATAACAAAATGTATAAAATAACAATAATAATAAAAAAAAGTAAAACAAGAAAAAAAAGTAAAACAAGAAAAAAAATAACAAAAACATGAAAAAGAGAATGACAAAAAAATGTTTTACTAAACAATTACTTTCAATTTAATAATAAATTATTTCAATCTTATAATAATAATAGTGTCACCCTTTTTTATAATGTTAATACGGAGACTTAATTCTAATGCCAATGTGGGCTGGACGCAACTGGGAATTCATTACTTTCTAGCCACATATTTTAATACAGTTTTTTTTAATGTGATATGTGGCAGACGAGCAGACGGATCACCTGTAGGTGAGCGATACTGTTTTTAAAAGGAGCCTTTTTATTATCAAACATCAGGTAAAAAAAGTCATCCATTTATTCATAAAAATAAAGTGATTAAAAAAAAAGCTTCAAATCTACAACCCAAACTGAAGGCCACTTACACAAAGTGGCAGGTCCCTCGTGGGAATTGAATTCACGGCCTTCTCGGTTGAAAATATAGGAAAAAAAATACGGTTTTTTTTCGCAGAATTTTTTTATTCTAGCTTTATAGTGTCTCATTTTTAGCAAAATAATGAGACACTAAAAAGATCTTTTTAAAATTTGAGGGTTCTCATTTTTTTTTTGAAGCCGGTTAAAAACCGGCGTGAAGCAGTGACTGTGCTGCAATACGGCTTAATAATGTCAGCAGAGACAATTTTCTTGTTTCATACTTTTTAGAGCGTGTTCTTTTGGTAGTCGGATTTTAGTTTTTAAGCTTTTAAAAATAAGTCTTATAATAACCTATCCTGCTTAAGGTGATGGGTAGGGCACACTAGCGACGCCAATCGATTTAAAGTTTTAGCTACTAAACCGGATCTATTTGAAACAATTCGGGGTTACAACCTCTCGGCCAACACTTATACTATTTATTAAATAACCATGCACAAATGTTAGGTCCGTTATTGTACGCGAAAAAATTATTCACGCCAAAAGTAGCTAAAAATTAAAATCGACTGGCGTCGCTAGTGTGCCCTCCCCTGTCACCTTAACAGCTTTGAATTGTGACATATCACAAAAGAGCCCAGTCCTTCGAGTATGCCAGAATCATCCCCTAGGATAATTTCATGAATATGAATCGTCTGCTCTTGGCACAAATAGCTCGTTTTGCAGAATAAAACCTATTTGCGAATTAAACTCGAAAATTTTAATTAAAACTAACAATTTCTGTTACTCGTAATGAGAAGTGTTTTTGGAGATTTAGCTTATTTATGTCATTATCGAATCCATCCTCATCATCTCGACGGATGGCGGTCTAATACTGTGCGTTTTTCCCAGAACTTTCTACAACGTACCTCAGTTCTGTGGAACGGTTTGGCTGCAGGAGTATTTCCGGACGGCTACGACTTAGGGACCTTCAAGAGAAGAGCGTACTCTTTTTTAAAAAGGCCGGCAACACATTAGCGATCTCTCTGATTTTGCGGATGTTCATGGGCGGCGATGATTACTTTCCATCAGGTGACTCGCTTGCTCCTTGGTCCGCCTCTAGCATAAAAAAAAATAATTAAATGGTCATTGGAGGGATATGATTATTCTGTGTCACAAGGGGCACACTTACAGACGGATCACCTGATGGTAACGATTGCATACTCGAAACACCAGTGGTGTGTCGAAACATTAAACTTCCCTTCCCTCGGATTGAGCCTCCGGTAAACACAGCCGTGGTATCACTCTGATCCAGCTGTCCCATTCATGACCAAGCGCGGCTGTCCCACTGTCGATTTTGCTAAACCTACATCAGGGATAATCTCAAAATTTAACTAGGCGGTAAGTAGTTAGGTAATACAAAATTACTAGGTACTTTAAGGTTGGCAGCGCACTTGTGACTCCAACAGTGTTGCGGGTGTCCATCGGCGGCGCGGCGGCAATCGCTTACCAGCAGATGGTCAGTCTGCCACCAATTACAAAAAAAAGTCAAAATTATGTAGAGAAAAAAGCGATCCTATTAAAGGCAAGTAAAAATATTTATTTCTGGCAGGCCCGAATAAGGTGGACCGACGATCTGGTGAAGGTCGCGGGAATCCATTGGATACGGGCGGCGCAGGAGCGATATGTGTGGAGAACATTGGAGGAAACCTATGTCCAGCAGTAGACGTCTATTTTCTGAGATGATGAAAAACATTAAGAAAATATAGTTGTGACACATATTAGCAATGTCAACCAAACTTCACTAAAATGGTTTTTCTAACCCGCCATAACCTTATAATAACATGTTTTTATTATTCCGCGCCTAACGAAGCATTATCTTATTATGAAACGGTTCATGGCAAATATAGGCGCGTTTGTCACGGGAAATAGGCCATTAGCGGCCACAGACCGGGTCACGCCACTAGGCCTAGGGCTGGCAGAGGGACTACCAACTTTTTTGATTTTGAAACAAAAGAAAAACTAAAAGGATTTTGCATCAAAATCTTATAAACTGCTTACTAACAAGATATTAAGGCTAAAGAAAATGATTTTTCTTTTTTTCATTTTTCCACAGAACTGAGGAACGTGATAGAAAGTTTCGTGAGAAACGCACAATACTGGACAACGTTATTTTTTTATCGTTTACATCCCGAAAACCTCATAATAGGTAGGTGAGCGAAAAAAAAATCAACTGTTCCATACACTATCGCCGAGTGGAAATTCAATTTTGTATGGAACTGCTGATTTTTTTTTCGCTTATTTTGTTGATTTAACATGCTAAATGGTCTTTATTCACGATACCTATTATTATGTTATTACGCTTAGGCATGAATGGGCCTGCTCGACCGGAGTGATACCACTGCCTCACAGAAGACCGGCGTGAAGCAGCGCCTGCGCTGTGTTTCGCCGTGCGAGTGAGGTTACCGGAGGCCCAATGGGGGGAAGGGGAAAAGGTTGGCAGCGCACTTGTGACTCCACCGGTATTGCGGGTGTCCATGGGCGGCGGGATTGCTTACCATCAGGTAATTCGTCTGCTCGTCTGCCACCTCTCATATAAAAAAAAATGTACAAATACCTGTTATTTCCTTTCCCCTATCATTCACAATCCTCATTAAACTAAAGAACATCTTCATAAGGCAAAGGTGGCGCAACGTGCTATGGAGCGTTCCATGCTCGGTCTTTCTTAACGAGACCGCGTTCCCAACGATGAAATTCGAAAGAGAACCAGGGTAGTAGACGTTGGTACGCGAGTGTGTGAGCTAAAGTGGAGATGGGCAGGACACCTGGCAAGCTACGAGAGCGGTCGTGGTCACGTTGAGGCGTCCTTGTTGGTGTTAGAGGCGGACACAGCTTTCCCCTCGATCTCTCGCCATCTCCCTCTGCTTATCTGTAAACAGCCAGACAGTCTGCTGTCTGGCACAGTCTGACATGGAGTTTCCTATTGCAGACTTCACTTGATCAGTCCAGCGCATCGGTGATCTGCCGCGTAAAGATGATAGGTGGACTATAAATCTTACCGAATGGCAGCTAAGAATGGGGCGACGTCCTGCGGGTAGACCACCTGCCATTACTCAATCCACCCGAAATCTGGACGAGGCAACCCTAACTCCACCACGGGGAAAATATACGGGGGTTTGCAGATGTGGGACTAAACGCCTATGCGATATGACCTTTGTTCTCCACGTAGTGTTATTACAATGTAACTTATATATAATAGTGTTACCTATTAATAGAGGCTCCTCGACTCGCATGTAGGTAGCACAGTATACCCAGTATAAGGTTACCATGAATCCCAGGATTTGGCCCGAGATCTCAATTGTTCGAAAATTTGGGCAAATTTCAGGATTTTTGGGTTTTTAAATGCAATAACTTATAAATACCTCTCCCCCTCCCCATCGTAGATGACGCGACAAGGGTCGTTTTGAGCCCAAATCGCAGGATTTTTCATTATATTTGGACCAATTTCTCTGTCCCTTCAAATTTCATATGGTAACACTAAACCTGGTAACAATCTAACCATGGTCATCGGATAAGAACATGCTCCGTCATCGCCGTCTTCCGAGTATGCGCCTCTAGATTATAATAATATCCTCTAACCGATTTCGACTAAGGCGGCCAATCACAACGATCAGCCACTTACGCAAGGTATATTATTGTGCTCAAGTTAGTGCGCAAATCACAAATGCACTATCTATTCTCTTACCCTCATATTCCGATGGGACACCTGTGACACGACCGGAGAGGCATCGGGCGCAGGACCAACGGCTTAACGTGCTTTCCGAGGCGCGGGAGCAGAAGTCCGCAAACTTTCAGATTTCGGGCTGACACTAAGAATTTCTTTTCAAATGGCACCCAATACAAATTCGTGATATCACGTTGGCAACATTGGCTGTAGAATACAATACATTTGTTACGTTGATGGGCTTACAATATAGCCTGTACTTTGAATATTTCTATTGAATTAAATATCAGGTAAATCAAAATATCACAAAAAACGATTCCCAGAATAACCATTTCATTTAAACATCGCAAAGGTACCTCTTTCATCCCACCATACTGTTTATTCTCTATTCATGAAAAATTCTAAAGAAACTGAAACATTACCGTGTTCAGGGTTGCCAATAAATCAAAAGGACCTAGCTGTTTAGCCGGACATTCGGGTAAAACGCCGAACACTAACACCAGAACCTTTAAAATCCCCTGCCTCCTCGGATTGGACGTCCGGTACCCTCACTCGATCTGCGCTGCTTCACACCACTTTCATGGCTACGCTTGTAGTCATGAATTTGAAACCCAGCTCAGGTCAAAAACGTTTCTGCTAAAAATCTCTGTGTCAGCCTGAACTCTGGAAGTTGGCAGTCTTGACTCGGAAAGTACGTTTATCCGTTGGCCTTGCGCCTGATCCCTCTTCGGTGGTCACTCCATGAGATACCAGACAAGGCACTCACTGGTGTCATTACAGGATGACACAGCACTGATGTCCCAATAGACTACACATGTACAGAATTCAATGTTAATTAATAAGCTATTTTCCGTTAAAAAATAGTTTTATATTTCTGAATAAACAAGGAGCCGATGTTTTTTTCAAAATTGAATAAATAGATAGATGATAGAAACATTTATTTACTGAAAATACGACACACCACATAAACAAAGTTGTTTTTTTATGTTACATCATCACCAAGAAGGAATGTGTATATCATGGTCGGAAGACTAGGCAACCCTACCCTTGTTCGTAACGTCCTTATAATTCGGTGGCTCGCCGTCCTTTTTTATTTTTTACAGGTTTCTAAGACAGTTTAAATTTCCCCTGGGACTTGCCCGGCTCGGGTGTAGTCTGGATTTCAGGCGGGGTTTCAGTTACACGACATCTTGCAGTTTCTTTTCTTGTTTATTTACAGGTAATTTGTTAATTTTACTCCTCGTCTTTTTCGCCTAAGGAAATCTTCTTTTATTTACTTAGGAGAGATCCTTTCCTTGACTTTTATTTCAGAAAGAACGCCTTTTTTCCTCATTTTGGCGTATTATTCCCGGTTGCGTCCAGGGTAACGCTTAAATAGACCATGATTCAAGATTTGGAGAGATTGGTCAATGAAATAAGAGAATGAGAACCAGACAAACTGAATCATTGCTACACGTTTGAGATACTATCCGAAGCGTGCAAACTTGAAAAATCCAGACGTATTGCTACCTACGATCCTTCCATATGGAAGGTGCGCTGTTATACACTGAGCTACCCCATCTCTCTATCTATATCATCGCTACATCTCTATATGATATGTTAAAATATTCATAAACATTAAAATCATGTCATAAAACTATCCACAGAATCACAATTATTCATTAAAGACATACGACCAAATAAATAACTTACATTTGCCTGCAATAATCATCTTAATAGCAAACAAAGTATATCTTACACATATGAATATAAAATCTAAACCGGGATGGCTCATATAATAATTTGTAATGTTGTCTTGAAAGCGTTAATATTTATTTTGGATCTAAAACTATTTCTCGGAGCATTCCGGGAGTTTCGTTATTAGAGGGAAAAACAGATGTCTCGTATCACCGCTTACACAGTAAACACATCATTACATCCACGTTGATGCGCAGGACATCGCGAAATCACAGTTATGAGCGATTAAATATGAAATCTCGGTATGCGAGAGTCCGTAAGTGAATTTTAAAGTACTATTAATTCTAGAGTTCTATTTACGTTTTATTTGCGATTCAGTATTCACAGTGGCCTTTTAATGGGATTAGAGGGAATAATTTAACAGACTGAATTACCAAATAGCTGTTTATTTATAACTGCTTGCAGGTACTAAAATGGAGCAGGTAATATAATCGAACAGTATATCACCATTGTACAATTGTATATCTTATAGAACGGGAGCACAAAATATATCGGCTACCTACGTCGCGTGCTTAACTACGCACACATACAAGCGCGGGTAGTGATCTCGGCGTGGTTCGGCATGAGATAGAAACAGACTATACGGTAATGTTGGCAATAATTGTTCTTTATAGATAATTTCAATAACATGCTATTTTTCATAGAATATCATGCTCAGTGCAATTGCTATGGTAGTATGATTTTTATAATAATATGAAATAACGTCCTGTTGGTCTTGTGGTTTAAGTACGAGGCCGTGATCTCGGTGTCCTGGGTTCGATTCTCTGGTCGAGCGAAAAGTATGTTTCGAATTTTCGAACATAGCTCGGGTCATGCTAATTGATAATAGTTCCATTACTATACGAAACGTGTGCGGGAGGGACTATACGATATACTGCCTAGCGCGTAGTTTAACTACGATATCAATATCTCCTAGAACCGACCTTGTGTCTATTTATTTAGTGAATACAGACATAGCTATTTCTAATCTAAGCCAAATCTTCTATTCAGACGTTAGACCCAGATTAGGAAGCATTGTTGATATTTCAGGCATCTGAAAAGGAGCAAGCTCACTTGGTTTTGTTGTTTCGACTGAGGATTAGAACTTGCTGCCTTAATCTTGGTTAAGGTATTAGACCACTTAATATAGAAAAGGAAACAATAGAGGATAAGCTTTAACCGTGGGAGAGCCACACTTCGGCTTAAAAGGGCCGGCCAAACTTGAGTGGACCACGGCCTCAAGAAAATCGGCGTGCAGCAAAGCCTGCGCTTTGTGCCAGCCTAGTAAGTCAGGGTACTGGAGGCCCAATTCGAGGGATCGTTAGTTTCAAGGTTGACAGCGGACTTTTGATTCCACTGGTGCAGTGGATGTCTATGAGCAGCGGCAATCGCTTACCACCAGGTGATCTGTCTGGTCGTCTGCCTACCATGAATAAAAGAAAAAAGCGAACATTGGGTGAGGCCTATGTCCAGCAGTAAACTGATGAATTCAACTTAGAGGAAAACGGAGTTACTGGGTGTCTTGGCACATCGTACAGCACCTAGTAGTGTAGATTTTTTGTTCTCATCATCATTTCAGCCAATAGACGTCCACATGCTGGACATAGGCCTCCCCAATGTTCTCCACAGAGATCGGTCCTGTGCCGCCCGCATCCAATGGATTACCGCGACCTTCAACAGATTGTCGGTGCACCTTGTGGGGGCGGCCTCCACTCGAGGACCTTTTCGCCCAAACGGCCGTCTGTTCTCCTCGCGATGTGCCTTGCCCATTGCCACTTTAGGCATGCAATTCTTTGGGCTATGTCTTTGCCCTTGTTTCTCCTGCGGATCTTATGATTCCTGATACGATCACGCAATGAGACTCCGAGCATAGTCCTTTCCATTGCTCTCTGCGTGACTTTGAGCCTTCTTAACACTTTGCCAGCGGCGGTAATAATAGAAAACAATAGGGATGTGCCGAGTTTAACTCATGATCCGCTGTCAAAGGGTTAAGCAGCTCATTGTAAGCGGCCACGTTTTGATTCCGTATGTCATCACCAGCAATACACAAAGACTTTCGTCTTGAGGCATGAAATCCTTTGGGCTATGTCTGTTTTTGTTCTAGCTGGTAACTTAAGATTAATACCACTGTTCTTAAACCATGATTCCATGGTGCTGTTGGGCGTCCTACGCTACGTTTCCCAACATCCTTCGCTCAAAGTGTAGACTCCACCGTCCATCAGTTTGCCATAATACAGGGTGTATCTGTGAACATTTACATCCATTTAACCACGTGTTCTGCCAACCATTCTCAACAACATTTTATCAACGACTTTTCGAAATTCATCGAAAACTTTATCGACTCCCCCTACAAAATGACCAAGTTACGTGACCGTGTATGAAAAATTGAAATTTTTTCATGCGAATTTCCAAAAGTGAACAAATTTTGTCCTAAATGGTTAGTAGAACACGTGGCTAATGGGATGTAAATGTTCACAGATACACCCTGTATGTTGCTATATTTTACCCCAACCTCTTGTATTGCATTACCTATTAGTAAACTGACAACTGTGTTAATATAAAGCTCACTGGTCCCAAAACAATTTGCCAAAGCGTTTAATTCTTGTTTAAGTTTAGTCAAATTGTATAATATAATGAGTGACAGTGAGATATCTACGTCTTAAGTTACATACATCAGGATTTCTTTCACTAAAAAGTTTTCGGGTTTCTGAGTACTATGTTTTGCAATTTCATTGTTACTAACATTATAATAGTATTTACGAGTTTTCTACCATGTACCTTAATTTGAGTATCCGATAATAATAGATAGATAGATAGATATTCTTTATTGCACAAAAACAAAATACAAGCATGATACAAAAGCAACAGACACAATAAGGCGGTCTTATCGCTTGTAGCGATTTCTTCCAGTCATCCTTTGGGTAGAGGAAAGAAATATCATATTCGTAATAATTTACTTCGCGATCATGGCGCTTACAACAGCGCCGAAATAATAAGGTACATGGTAGAAATCTCGTGTATAACTATTGTAATGTTAGTGACCATGAAAGTTTATAATAATATAAATAGAGATTTAAGAAGTTTTGACAACCCATTTGGAACAGTGGAGGCTCTGGTGCCATACTTGCGGGTTAGATCCTCGACAAGTACAAACATTTGTGTGCATGAATGTGTTTGTTTGTATTGGTCTGGATATTTTCTATGTATTATAATTATGTATATAAAAAATAAATGTATTATATGTATATATTTGTAATCCCCCCTGTTGAGTCTGATATCCGGTGCTTGAGCTACCTATCTCGGAGTCAGATAAATGTATGTGATGTTGTGAAATATTTATTTAAGTTTGTAAAAGTAAATGTAATTTCAAAAGCAAAATAATAAATTGTTCTTTCTTTCTAATTTCGGCGCTCAGTGTAAAAACAACGTCGATTTCGTCACTGTTACCTTCCTTCACTGTTACGAGTTAAAAGCGTATATTGTCTGTGTGTAATTGGACAAGACTTGAGACGATATTAGAATCTAAATATACATTATACAACTATTACTCATGAACAGACTGAAATCCCTTAAGATGTCTGGCTCCACGTCAAGTGACTGACTCATTGCATTTTTGTTTTGGTACTGACAAAGTCCATAAGTTACTCATCATGAAAAGAAGCTCTGAAAATAATGTGGCAACTTAAAATGCCGACTGTTTTAAAACGTATCGTGTGGAAACCTGCACATTTAGTTACTCAAACTGGACACTCACAAATTGCACATGAACATGAACATCAATCATCATCATCATCATCAGCCTATCGCAGTCCACTGCTGGACGTAGGCCTCTCCAATTGTTCGCCACTGTGATCTATCCATGGCTTCTCGCATCCAGCTCTTACCAGCCATCCTGCGCAGATCGTCCCCCCACCTAGCCATAGGGCGCCCTACATTACATTTGCCAAGACGCGGTCTCCACTCTAGAACTCGTTTACCCCATCGGTTGTCGGTTCTGCGGCTAATATGGCCAGCCCACTGCCACTTAAGCTTGCTAATCCGGTGAGCAACATACTCCCTACATCGAACCACTCGCAAGACGATTGCCATTCCATCCTCATCATCTCGATGGCATGGCGGTCTAGTACTGTGCGTTTTTAGCGGAACTTTCTACCACGTTCCTTAGTTCTGTGGAACGGTTTGGCTGCAGGAGTATTTCCCGACGGCTACGACTTAGGGACCTTCAAGAGAAGAGCGTACTCTTTTTTTTAAAAAGGCCGGCAACACATTAGCGATCTCTCTGATTTCGCGGATGTTCATGGGCGGCGCTGATTACTTTCCATCAGGTAACTCGCTTGCTCGTTTGTTCGCCTCTAGTATAAAAAAAAACATACACTTTTAAGTAACAATAAAAAATACTTTGATTGAGACTTCATTCATTTCGATGCGGCGCGTTCACGATAAAATTTTATTAAATGCTCAAGTGTTTATATAACATTGACAAACGGAATTAATTAAAAATCTGACAATTATTTTAAGGCCGCGACCGTTCCCGAAAAAATTATGGAGCCTTAGCGCGAAGACGTCTCGTAACCAACGAGAATATACCTGTCGCATCCAAACAAAGGAGACACACAGCGCATGTGAATGGGAGGGAAACTCAGATTCAGTCCGTAAAGTAAGGTTCATTGTAGGCCACATGGATTTGCAATTTATTTACATTGGCATATCCCTCCGATCCCTCTACGAAAACCCCAACAAATGTTACCTCTCTTTTACGAGTTGGCTTAAAAAGATAATCCGAAGTCAATTTGCTTCTCCAAACTAGACCTGTACGAAACAGTTCACTCAACTGAAAAGAGTGATGGAATTCTTTTGTATTGAACTGTATCAGTTATCTTGTTTAATAGTTTTTTTTTAAATGAACAATCTTTATTATTTTGAAAATGCTGACAATATTACAAAGGCACTATTTCGCGCTTTAGGGTTCCCTGTGTTGCGTTGCGGGATCAGTCTCTTACCTCTTATATAAAAATTAATCAAAGCAACTTTAAGTTACTAACTACGAAAAACCGTGGTCATAACTAAACTCGCGCCCTATGTGGGCTACGTCATTAGAAGGCCGACTGTGAATCTTCAGACACCCTCACATTTCTACTAATGTATATGTACACACATCGTCACGTCGAGTTACCCTTCTTGGACTTTGTACCGTCCTTATGTCTGAGACACAAGTCTTATTATTGCACTTGATCTGACGCCGTCAATGCATTTATTAAATTTCCACAAAAATATCAATGTAGCTACTTTTACATGTACATACTTATACATACATAAAATATAATCTGGGCATCTTTTAGGCAAACGCCTATCATCCTATACCTCAGTCGCCTTTTACCTTAGTCGCCTTTTACGACACCTCGGCGTATTTTAATAAGAGAAATAATAAACAAGGCCACAGAATTTTTATTTGGCCACGCGCGCAAACTTCTAATTTACTAACTAAGCACCGGGAAATTGACATAGCCATTAATTAACTGATTCATCTTCTTTACAACGCCAACTAAAAATGTTAAAGAAAGCGTCAAGTCAATATCAACAATTAATATTCCTTGTCCTTCTGATTTATACATTGCAAACTAATTTACTAACTCAGCCACGAAATTTGTAACTCATCACCATATTACGTTTTAAAGCTTCAATACAAGCTCCTCAAAAATTATGTATTCAAGCTTCAATACTCAACATCATATATTATAACTTAACGTGTAAAATAATACTTCATATTCTTTTATCGTGAAAATAGCCACTGTACGATTTGGCGCGAGTGCGCGACATGACAGCAACCGGCCATTTGTACCAATCAGAGAGCGCTATTCGATACTTGTGAGGACCCGCCCGCCCGCCTGCCCTTATTTTCTTTTTCTTTTAATCACGTCATTATACGTGTTAATGTTTATTAATTACTTTTCTATAAATGATTATACTTGTTACACATATTAATATACAAATTGATTTGCATAAATAAATGGTTTTACTATGACTGTCCTTAATAGTTCTTCTTCTTCTTCTTCATATTTGCGTATAATTCCCAGTTGAGTCTAAAGCTGGGCTTTGGAGCCCAGGGTACCCTTTGATCATGATTCAGGGTTTGGGGAGCCTGGTAATTACAATGAAGCGACTGCCGTCTGACCTTCGCAACCCTTTGACTGAGGAACAAGACCAACTGAATCATGGTTACACGCTTCTGAAACTATCCCAAACGAGCAGATTTCCTCACGATGTTTTCCTTCACCGCCGAGGTAAATATAGAAATATGCACATAGATTTGAAAAATCTAGAGAAATCGACATGGAGGGCGCGTTCTAAACCACTAGGCTACCATCGCTCTGGCTGACTGTCCTTAATAGTTCATGTGTAATACATAATAATAATATGTAGTGGCTTTAATTATACTATTTGATGACAATTTTAGGTACATTTAACAATCGATTAATGTAGGATGAGTTACATTTTATTCATACTAAATTATGCAATTAGAGGCTAATATTCTTACTATTTTGGTGTCATATATTAATACTTTAGAAGCTTCCTATTTGAATGCATACCACAAATTTAGATGCTAAAAAATAACCACTATGCTGAGTTATATTTACAGTGGCTTACATATAAGCTAACTAGTGTCTGAGATACTATTATTAAGACGCGCATTGGTTGTGGCCGACTTAGTAATTTAGAAGGTAACATATATTTTCTGAGGCGAATAATGCTATTGAAAAGAAGCTTGTTTAATTAGTACCCTTTTAATAAGCATGTTGTTAGCCATATTTTAGCATGCTTATAAATAAGCAAAACTGTTTTTACACGTGCTAAGGTACTCCACCACACTCCCCATCAACCCGCACTAGCACGTCCGTCCACACATGCTATATGCTACAAAGTAGCACTTGCTCAAAAGTACCATGCTTTAAGGATGAAAATAAGCATGTGTAACAGTTGTACCTACAACTGTGTCTTACTTCGTTCACTGTCCCAACACCGTCTCAACATTTAGCCTTAAAGTCCGAAAAAAAAAACATGCAATATGAGTGAGAAGAACGGCCGAGTCGAGTGAACTATTTACTCAAGTCTACCTACACTATTTCTCATAGTCCGGTCAACAGTGTCCCGCCGCGCCGTTCAAATGGACTGCGATAGGACGCTCAATTATGCAGGCCCTGCATCTTGCATCGCGGAGCTTCTGCAAGAGGAGACTCGAGGAGTGGAATTGGTTTACAAGTCTGCTGTTGATTTGAAGCTTTTAGAAATAGGAACTGCGCTTATTTATTCCATTAAGAGTCGAAACTTTCGCTTTATTGTCCGTAAAATGTAGCTTGATTAGAATGAGAGCTACTGGTGTCACAGATAAATGATCTTTAGATCTATTATAATAAAAAACTATGGAATAAATCTTGATGAAATGGTAACCCTTATGATCATTGAAATAAATGTCAAGTGACATCTGTCTATATTTTACGGAGTATAGTTTGCGGCTTTGCTCGCGTTTGATTCAGGGTAAAACAATGATGCATGATATTTTTGTTAGTCACAAACAGTCTACATACCAAATAGGTTTCTACCCATAGATTAAATCAAAATAGCAGAAGATAGGTGACTCGTCTCTACCGCGTGGACCGCATAAATTAGGTCCCGTCGCCTAATTTCACGTAGACTGACGTAGTCGCAAATGGCGGCCTGACAAGCGGTCGTGTCACACAAAAACATTCTTTAATTGTTTTAAGTATATATATAGGTTACCAAAATTCCTATGCGCGCTTTACGCGTTGTACAAATTATTAAAAAAGAAAAACCAACTCTCATGAAATCACATTTCACTCATGTGTACAAGGAAAGTTTTAATTTCTCATGATATTTCTAAATTCATTTAAGGTGACGGGTAGGGCACACTAGCGACGCCAATCGATTTTATTTTTTGAAGTTACCGCTTTTGGCGTGAATCAATTTTGTGCGTAAAAAAACGGACCCAACATTTGTGCATGCTTATTTAATAAATGGTATAAGTGTTTGCCGAGAGATTGAACCCCGAAATTGTTTAAAATAGATCCGGTTTAGTAGCTAAAAATTAAAATCGATTGGCGTGGCTAGTGTGCCCTACCCGTCACCTTAATGCTTTGATCACCATTTTGCAGAGCGAGATAGAAATATATGATATTAATATGTGACGAGTTTAATCTAAGTTTCTACCTTGAAAATAGCGGAATACTCCATACCAACATCCGACCCCCATTTTTTTAGAAGAAAAAGGCAAAAGTAGCCTATAGATGTCACTCTCCATGCCTTCAACTATCTCCACTTAAAAATCACGTCAATTCGTCGCTCCGTTTTGCCGCGAAAGACGGACAATCAAACAGACACACACACTTTCATTATATAAGTATGGATGGATGTACCGATGACCACTTGCACGATGAGTCTGACAGAAATGTTGTTGTAACTAAACATACCTGAAACAAACAAAAAAATACATAAATGGAAGGAATATTTTGATGATGTTTCAGCTATTTAGGGGATCTGGTATAAGACCATGCAAGCCTCCTCGAATACCCTGGTTTGCAAATGTAAACTTAAGGTGACGGGTAGGGCACACTAGCGACGCCAATCGATTTTAATTTTTAGCTACTAAGCCGGATCTATTCCAAACAATTTTGGGGTTACAACCTCTCGGCAATCACTTATACTATTTATTAAATACCCATGCACAAAAACGGACCCCGGTACGCGTTGGACCCAACATTTTTTCATGGTTATTTAATAATAGTATAAGTGTTTGTCGAGAGGTTGTAACCCCGAAATTGTTTAAAATAGATCCGGTTTAGTAGCTAAAAATTAAAATCGATTGGCGTCGCTAGTGTGCCCTACCCGTCATCTTAAGTAGAAAACATTGTATTACTGCATAGATTAAAGCCTGGACACATTCCATCTGAAAAGTTTGGATATCTGATGAATAATTCAGACCCTAAATTATGATGTCTGTGATAAAGTGGAAGATGTGTATCACTTGTTGATGGACTGTGTCAAAAATGAAACAGCGTCGGTCACTAACTTTTTTACTTACTTAATCCATTTTGGCTGAACCTGCATCAGACGCGGCTAAACTAGTGTGTGAAATGATTCTTCATCGGTAATTCTACATACAACCTGTGCGGATAAAGAATTCAGAAATGGCGCGCACACCCTATTTGCGTCTATACTCGCACTCATGGGTGTGCGAGCGAGAAGTGAATAGATGCGCCGCCATTTCTGATCCCATTCTTGATCCGCACAGGTTGTAGTTTCTATTTAATATAAATGTATCATGTAACGTAGCTAACTATATCTCTTAAATAGTAATAATAATGTTTAGATTACGATGGAAACTGCCAAAACACAAGGTTAAAAGGTCCCTAAATTAAAACAGAATGAAAGAAAAAGACACAACTTTTTTCCAGATTTACGTAACTCTCTTTGAAATCTAAAGTGAAGATAAATTACAATTTAACGAGATTGTGTCAAATTACTGTAGTTAAGAAAACAGTTGACAATTTTGTCTTCACTTTGAAGGGGTATCAAATTGGACACAATTCTTCGATAACTTACACTTGTTTTTCTGATAAAACAGAACCATCAATCAGTGATCAATGATCAGAACAGTTTGATTTATGTAAAAACATCATCAGCCGTGTGGTCCCGGCAGAGTAGAATAGGCCACCCTCACTCTTACCGAGGTGTCGTAAAAGGCGACTAAGGTAAATCTGCTGGCATGATCATCAGCACCCAGAGAAGGAAAACTCTGCATTTATATCAAAACCCTCGCCAACCCGTCTGCCAAGCGTGGTGAGTATGGCAATTACCCCTCAATGTGATTGAGGGAGGCCCGTGCCCCAGCAGTGGGGACTTAAATGGGCTGACGATGACGATGACGATGTTTTTCTGATAAACAAGAACTTAATTCATAACGCTCGTCGACAGTTATTTATTTTATTTGAAACATTTAACTTTTAAAATTGCTAATTCATTCATTACAGTCCGGGTGAAAGGGGTGTTTAAAGGTTAAATCCACTGGTGTTGCCACCCATCAGGAAATCCATCTGCTCATCTACCACCTATCACATAAAAAAGAATCAGTCACTTCGATAACACCTTTTTTCGAGTGTACGGTTATAAAATGTCATATGCTTTTAGTTCGTGATTTTTGAAGGTATGTAAGTACATAAATCATCATCATCATCTTAGCGTTTAGTCCCGGTTGCGTCCCAAGCCGTCGCTTCGGAGCCCGGGGTCCGCTTTCCTTCTTCTACTCCTCCACTTCGCACGATCTTGTGCATCCAATGTAGTCAATTTATTGGATCTGTGTGGAGATCATTGGGGGAGGCCTATGTCCACTGCTGGACATAGGCCTCCCCCAATGATCTATCATTCATCATTGGGAGAGGCCTATGTCCACTGCTGGACATAGGTCTCCCCCAATGATCTCCACACAGATCGGTCCTGCGCCGCCCGCATCCAATGGATTCCCGCGACCTTCACCAGATCGTCGGTCCACCTTGTGGGGGGCATGCCACGGCTGCGACTTCCTGTACGTGGCCTCCACTCGGCAAGAGGTCCTGCTTGGTAAGTTCAACTTCCAGAAAGAAGTCGATCGACGAATCCAGCTCGGCTGGGCAGCGTTCGGGAAGCTACGCAGCGTATTTTCGGCCCATCTAACGCAGTGTCTCAAGACGAAAGTCATCAATGCGTGTGTGTTGCCAGTGATGACATACGGAACCGAGACATGGCCGTTTACAATGTGCCAATTAAGGAGGCTCAAAGTGACCCAGAGAGTAATGGAGAGGGCTATGCTCGGAGTACATAAATAATTCTACCTAATTCCGACCTCTGCTTTTAAACTCTATCCTCGCCATTAAAATGTACTAATCGACTAAGGCCAGAAGGATCAAAACTTTTCGATTTCAATCTATCTGTCAAACAGACAAGTGTTTTCGCTTTTCATTCACATTTTCCGACTTAAAATAATATCAACTTTTCAGGAAACCCAATCAAAACCAAAAATCTATACATATGCTGTTACTATATCTATACTATACTGTTTATTATATGAGTTGAATCCTACAGACAGCGGCAACGCTGTGCTGTGTTTCGCAGCCTGAGTGGGGTACCGAGGGCCCAATCCGGGGAAAAGGGGGGTTTAAAGGTTAGCAGCGCACTTGTAACTCAACTGCTAACTCGGGGGTCCACGGGCGGCCGCAACCGCTTACCATCAGGTGATCCATCTGCTCGTCTGCCACCTATCACATTAAAAAAAACGTTTATAGGTAATCCGAAAATTTAAACTACCAAACATCCCGAATTCTGGATCATGGTCCAAGTATACCCCGGGCTCCAAAGCGACATCTATTAGACGCAACTTGGAATTACACGGTAGGACGACTGGGCTTGAACTAAATAAACTAACTAAGTAAGTTAAGTAATCATCATCAGCAACCCACACTCGTCCACTGCTGGACATAGGTCTCCCCTAATGCACGCCACTGCTCCCGATTTTCGGCCACTCTCGTCCAGCCCACACCAGCCAGCCTTCTAAATGTCATGCATCCCATCTTGTCGCAGAGCGTCCAACACTACGCTTACCGAGTCGCGGTCTCCACTCAATGACTTTACGGCTCCAACGGCTGTCAGTTCTGCTGCTAATATATGACCAGCCCACTGCCACTTCAGTTTGCTAATTCGGTGGGCTATGTCGGACGACTCTGGTTCTCTGTCGGATTACATCATTTCTGATGCGGTCCTTCAGAGATACTCCGAGCATAGCCCTACTTAGTAGATTCACTTATTTATTGCCTAGTTTCCAGTACCCGATCATTGTACGATCGTATCACTCCAATCGAACAATATTAGCTTAATCGAAACATTTCTAATCTCATCAATAGGGATGGGTTGTACTTTTAAAAATATTCGGAAATCGGAAAATAAAAAACGCGTGCCATTCCGGAATCAGAGCCTTAGTTTCATACAAACGCATTAAGGTGACGCATCCACGAAACTAGCGCCGTCAATAGATATGTACTAATGCGGAGTTTTTCAATGATATTAGTCAGTCGGTTTCTCTAAAGTGATAACAGATGGCGCTACCTGTATCTGTATAAAAATTACAGCGATTGGTGCGGCATTAAAGTGTTGCCATATTTCATTTTCATTTACCCATGAATTAATGAAAGTGGTTTTCTTCAAATATTTATTTTATTCTGGATAATCAATAACAACAATGAACTCCTTGTAAAAAATATTTCGATAGAAATATTTAATGACAAAATGCCCAGTTTCAAACGGGCATCAATGAAAAATACCTCCATACGCAATGGCAGACATTTTTTTCCAACTTACTTAAGGTATTCTTGGCGTTGGTATAAAGTGTTATTTTCCATGTAACCAATCATATGGTTACTTAGAAATATTAGGTAAACGTGAAAAACGTCACCTTAAGTTTGCCTATTGTAACAAAATGTGTGCAATAAATTTTTAAATAAATAATCGTGCTTAATTCAGACGCTTACAAATATAAAAGTACAGCCTTATAGTCCGTAAAATACGAGTATAGTTTGATTAGAATGACAGAAGCCATTTGACCTTTATTACAATGAATATAATGTTTTTTATTTTACCAACTTTTATCCCAATCCGGGGGCCGTCGCTTTAAAGAGCGACCAACTGTGCCACCGAGGCGAGGCCGGTGTCGCTACCGAAACATCGATTTCCGGTTAATCACAACACTACTCAGATATCGTGCACGCCCGCAGTAAGCGGCGCACGTAGAAATATTTACGATTACGATAATTTACGATATCTCGTGCGATTGAGGAACGTTTCGCGTTTCCACCATTGGCTCCCTATTGGGTAACGGTATGTTTATTACGATATTTGTTATTGTTACGATTTACGCAGTACCGTACAGTTAATCTGAATGTCTTTAAGGCGACGGGTAGGGTACACTAGCGACGCCAATCGATTTAAATTTATTATAATTAAATAGTTAGGCCGTGCGCTGCGTTAAGTGGGTGCACGTCGCGGGCATCCACTCGGCGTGCTGTTTCATGTCATCTCCACAGAGCAGCGCTGCGTGAAGTGAGTCTCCCCGCACGCGTCTATAGCTGCGGACGGGCTGTTTGTCCTCGACGGAGCACGGCGCGGATCCCTTGCGACGGGATGCCCGCACCGGATGTCCGCGACGTGCACCCGCTTAACGCAGCGCACGGCCTTAGCAACTAAACCGGATCTCTTTATAACAATTTCGAAGGCCCATGCTTTTGAAAATTACTGATACTATTTATTTGATCTTCATCCTAACGTGTGATTCCCGGTATAGTCCAAAAATCTCCCTCTGGAGCTTGGACCATGATTCTTGATATGGGGAGTCTGATAATTTAACAGGGGACCTAAACCAACTGAATCATGGTTACACTAGAGAATCATGGTTATCCGAAACGTGCAGGTTGTTTCTGACGATGTTTTCCCTCACGAAAAATCTAGAGGTGCACTACCATCGCTCATTAAGTTGTACTTTTTAGGGTTCCGTAGCCAAATGGCAAAAAACGGATAACGGAAACCATTATAGATTCGTCATGTCTGTCCGTCTGTTCGTATGTCACAGCCACTTTTCTCCGAAAATATAAGAACTATACTATTGAAACTTGGCAAATAGATGTATTTGTTAGCCGCATTACGTACTTTACACAAAAATTTGAAAAAATAAAAAATTGGGGGTCTTCATACTTGAAATTGAAATTCAAAAATGATGTTGAGGTTTTAAGCATCATTTTTTTCTAAACACAATACGAATTCTAAATTCCAAAATTCCTGGTAAATTGTCGTCGTCGTCCCCGTCCCCCTCTAACTTCTATAATGAATGAATTATAAAACGAAAACAAAAAATATGATGTTCATAATCATGAAAACTAACAACGAAAATTGTGGTCGCTGTGTGGTCCCCGACAGAGTAGAATAGGCCACCCTCACTCCTACCGAGGTGTCGTAAAAGGCGACTAAGGTAAAGCTGCTGGCATGATCATCAGCACCCAGAGAAGGAAAACTCTGCATTTATATCAAAACCCTCGCCAACCCGTCTGCCAAGCGTGGTGAGTATAGCAACTACTCCTCATGTGATTGAGGGAGGCCCGTGCCCCAGCAGTGGAGACTTAAATGGGCTGACGATGAACAACGAAAATTGGTTCAGCCACATGCAACTTCTCCTCCCCCTTGAGTGTCAGTGTCCAAGTTTCACAGCCGTACGTCAAGATCGGTCTAATAACAGTTTTGTAGACACGAATCTTGGTTTTTCTGCTAATTAACTTGGACAAGAGCACTTTATGGAGAGCTGCGGTGCATATAAGAGCGTTTTGGATGCGGACATCTATCTCTTCCTCACGCTGGTGGGTATCTGTCATTGTACATCCGAGGTGCCGAAATTTGTTAACGCCTTTGTATTCTGCGGTATTAACTTTTGTGTAGTTTCTCCTTTCCCGTATATTTCGGTACCGTTTCATGTGAAGATACTTCGTTTTATCCTGAGGCTTATGTTCCCTGCAACGCTCTCTAACACCTCTGCCATCTTCTGTACATCCTCTGCTTGTTGTCCTAGCAGCGCTAGATCGGAATAGTTTAACCCAAATCTGAGAATCATACTCAAATACCTATATAGGAATCCTAGGCCAATCCGGGTATAATCACCGAACATCGGAATGCTGCCATACCCACCCGGGAATCAGTTTATCTCAGATGAGCTTATGGCCACAAATGCATACCGAAGCAAATCCGGTGCCACAGTGTAGGCGGTAACAGTAAGAAATCGATCATTTGTACCGTGCGAGAGCCACGCTTCAAATACCAAAATTAAAAAAAAACAATCGTTGTCCAAAAATGCCTATCATCCCATCATCATAATAAGACAATACCGCTTTATTTATCACTTATTCCTGTATTCATATTTGTGCACCCAAAAATACCTATTTATATGTAAATCTATTATTTTATATCATTTGGCTTGAGCAAGTTGTTTGTCTTCCTCCATGCAACATTTTGGGATGCGAAAATCAACCATAATTTCCTTTTTTTTTGGGCACGATTCTTTAATCTATTAAGATAATTAATTGAAATTTGAACACTTTTTAAATCGATTTACAATAAAATCATCACTAAAGCACAGACACTTTCATATTTATAGACCACTGAAGTTTGTGTGAAACTTTGTATGAAAATTAGGTCATGAGTCGATTTGTTTTCTCGCGACTGTAATGTGGACTCCCTTTTCCGCACTTAGACTCTCTTTCGGTCCATTGTACGTGATGCCTCGCGACTGTATTTAAAGATAAAGATAAAGAGTTCTTTATTGGCCACAGGATACAAATCAAACATGAGTGACATAAATACAAGTATAACAAATTCTGTAGCCAACAAGGCCCAACCTCAGCATCAGCGCTGGTTTTCAGGCAGAGCCTTGGGCGACGTACGTGCACACATACATAACATACAATAGGAAGAAAGAAGAAGGACAAAACAAGGAATAATAATAGTAATAATAAATAATAATTATAAATAAATAATATATTTAGTGACTTACTTCACTGGTACTTCCTACACTATGCCGCCGTCCTCTCCCAATACCTCTTGTTGCGTCACGGTAATCTCCGATATTTGTTTGATGCAGTCCAGAGACCGCAGGGCAGCCAAACAGATAGCCTGTGCTGCCCGTCCAACGCACTCAGTGCTAAATCTAGCACTATTTTCCTAAGAATAACGCCCAAAGCTGTACTGCAAAATTGTATGGAGGCTCGAGGACCTGGTACAGTTGTTTAAAAAAAAATGGCCAATATACCTATAACACTGTCACTATCCAATTTCTTTATAATGGCTTTTTGTACTCAGTACTAAATGTTTATTTATTATTATAATTATGTAGAAATATTGTTTCTAAAATGCTGATGATTTTATTAATAAAATTAAAAAAGAAATGAAAAATAAACATTGAAGCAATGACCATTTATGTTGGTGTCGGTCAGCATAAATGGTCATAGTATTTTATTAGCTAGGCCAGCACTATTTTTGATAATTCTTAACAATTTAGCACTTTTTCACAATGGCACCTATAATTCGTGATATAGTGTTGGCAGCACTGATGTGTGCACATTGCGTGGGCTTCAACGTAAACTGGGTTGCCACAATCGCACTAGTATAAGACTTCCGATCCTTAATGGTTTGTTTCTTGCCTACGGAAATTGGCATTCAAGGGAAGGTCTAATGTGGTAAATAAGTACAGACCAGTGGCGAAGAGTCCATACAACCCGATTCCCGTCGGCTTCCCTTACGAAAAATCGAATCTATGGGCCAACGATATTTTTATCTGTTAAATTCACTTAGTGTCACACTTACATAGTTCAAATAGTTTGAATTATAGACTTAACGCCTACAAAATTTGATGAGCAACGCAAATAATGCAGGTGGCAAGCCGGTAAAATACCGAGTTACTTCTTCATACTACAAATTCTCATACTTAGCATCTGTCCTTTTCATTTATGTGTATAGATCGTCATGTTCCGTCTCGTTTTAGCACGTGCAAATTTACTAAGAAATAACTCGATGCCTATCGGCTTGTTATAGAGATAGGTTAATTAGCAACGCACAGGTGCAAGCGAGAAAGAAGGAAAATTGTAATGATTCCGAATTAAGAATGAATGTAGCACGGTATTAAATCATGACAGGAGCGTACATTTTTATTTCCCTTGCTTTTTAGTTTTTATTTAATGGCGGATAATGCTAATTGTAAACAACTTGTTGCTTTCGTTTTGTCGAATTTTATTTGTTTTGGTGTTGAATTGTGGTGAATTGGATTAATTTTTGTATTGTGTGTTGTGCTGAAGTCATCTTAATGTCGGTGGTCGGTTTAAAATGTCATTAATAGATACTGATATATTGTTGTCGCACAGATTTTTTGCTATCGAACAAGACTTCGTTCTCTAAGTTTTGAAAACAAAAAACATGTAGTAAAATAGGCCGCGCCAATCAAAATATATTTTTTTCGACTTTAACATATGACCGTGGGATAGCCACGCATCGGCATGAATGGGCCGGTTCGATCGTAGTGGTACCACGACCTCACAGAAAACCGGCGTGAAGCAGCACTGTACTGTGTTTCGCTGCGTGAGTGAGGGTACCGGGGTACCGGGGAGGTCCAAGTCGGGGGAAAGTGGGGTTTAAAGGTTGGCAGCGCACTTGTGACTCCAATGATGTCACGGGTATCCATAGGCATGCTGAGCATTTTGGTAAGTTAATTTCATATTCCGGCTTCCCTTTGGAAAATATTCACCCTTCGCCACTGGTACAGACAGATGTATCCATTACTAACATTGTAAATGGGAATGTGTGTTTGTGTCTGTTTATTTGTCCGTGTTGCGAAGACGGATTTTTTTTTTTTATTTATTTTATTTTTATTTATTTTTTTATCCCTAGTACCACTGCTGCTATGTTTTCTTCTTATTTTATTTGTGACAATCCACTTCTTGACTGAAAATTACTGCTGCCATTATCATGTTTTTAGATTTTAGGCGTTATTAAGCGGGACAACTCAGTCAGGAAAATACTGCGATAAGTGGTTGTCCTTTTAATAGGTTAGATCAATAAAATAAGCTAAAAAAAAAACAAGTGATATGTTGACTAAGTACGTAGTAAACAGTCGAAGTCAAGCAAGTTTGCGGCAAGCAGGGAAGGTTGGCAGCGCACTTGTGACTCCACTGGTGTTGCGGGTGTTCCCGGGCGGCGTCAATCGCATACCATCAGGTGGTCCGTCTGCTGCCACCTATCACATAAAAAAAAATCTGTCAAAGTCTCAGTCACTCAATAAAATGAGTTTTTCCCGAAAAACGTCGCGAATCACTCATTTACTCATTACCACTGCATTGCTCTTATGCTAAACAATAAGTCCCAGACCTTAAAACACTATTTTTTACTAATATATACGCGTGACAAAACCGAACGAAAAGCTGTTTCGCTGCGTAAGTGAGGGTACCGGAGGCTTTAAAGGGTGGCAGCGCACTTGTGACTCAACTGGTGTCGCGGATGTCCATGGGCGGCGGCAATCGCTTACCATCAGATGATCCGTCTGCTCGTCTACCACCTGACATAAAAAAAACCGACCATCCGAACTCAATATTGACCGAAAAATCGATAGCTTGCCACACCCACCACGCGACTGACCCTAGGAATGGATTCCGCACAAAATCTAATATACCACGGACGGCTGGTATTTACTTTACTACTTTAACAGTCAACCTGTCAGTTTATACGACGCGAAAGACGCTGAGTGCTGTTCCTATGTGTTGGATTTTCAAACACCGGAAATGGAATCATCCCCTAAACTCTCTGGCCCTGTGGAAGGAAGTCGCACCTTTATGTGTCTTTTCCCGCCTTTACCATGGTGATTGTTCCGAGGAGTTGTTTGAGTTAATACCCGCTGCTGAATTGTACGCCTTAAAGTGGTGGAGGTCCACCACCGTGCGCTTCATCATATCAGCCCACATCCACCCACTGCTGAGTATAGGCCTCTTCACACCACTCCCTTCTGTCCCCTGGCAGCCTAATCCATTGTTTCCACACCGCCGTTACAATATCGTCGGACCAATGGGTAGGTGGTTTTACAACATGCGCTTTACACGTCATTTTTAAACCACGCACCTCCTCATTGTGGAATCAACTCCCCGACGACAATGAGATCGAGAAACCAGCCTATAAATTCCTAAAAGGCCAGCAACGCATCTCCAGTCCTCTGGTGTGGCTGATGTCCATGGGCGGCGGTGGTCACTTACCATCAGGTGACTCGCTTGCTCGTTTACCTCCCATTCTCATAAAAAAAGCGCTTTATTTATGTGTCAATGGATTTTTGGGATTCAGGAAATGGGTGCCCCTAATGAAGAGTGATAGTAAATGAGTGGATAAGAACGCGCCTTCCGTACAGAGGGTTCTAATCAGAGCACGCACCTCAGATTTTTTCAAATCTATGTGTATATTTCTACCATTAGCTCGGCGGTGAGGTAAAACAATCGAAGGAAATCCGACGCCTCGGATAATTTCTTCGGAAAATCGAAGCATATCTTCGCTCGCTCCGGCAATCGAACACAGAACCTCGAGATCACGGCTCGGTACTTAAACCACTATAGACCAATGGGGCGTTAATCCAACGTGTCTACCTCAATATTGTTTTAGTGAAAATGTCGCTATCGCACAGATTCTAATCTTTTTGACAAGGCGTCAAGCCAACAAAGTTATAACAATAATAACTGATTGATGATCAGAATTTAATGACAGTGGAACCGGCCAAACTCTAAGCATAATAAATTATCTTTTCACCAGGTATACCTACCATCGAATATTTGTACAATTGCCAACGCTTTCTAGTGTTAGCAAAAACTAAATGAGACATTGCGAAACTTTTAGTACTGACTAGTAAATATGGTTCAGTGGCTTGATTGATATGGTCAACGCGGGGCCTGTAGCAAAATTTGTCATGGTTTAAACTTTCATGGTCACTAACATTAGAATCGAGATTTCGGCACTGTTGCAAGCGCCATGGTCACGGAGTAACTGAAGTTTTTGCGGGTAAGATGTTATTGGCAGACAAATCGGTCTACCCTCCTTCGCAGTCTTTTACTACGCGCACCTGCGGTACTACTATTCACGAACTCACTATTTTCTCGCACCTGTTCCCGACGCACAACACTCACAAGTATCTGGCCGCGAAAGGATACTTTGTTTAGTTTTACGGTTATTACATTTTCGAATCACTGGACTCCAGACATTTGACAATTTAAACCCATCCTCTCGATTGAAATTTTTGTACTTTGTAATTTCAATCGCTTCCCTGACCAGTCTTGGTGTGTAGTGGCGTTCTGTCATACATAATATAATAATAACATAATTTAATAAGGTACATGGTTGAAATCTCGTAAATAACTATTCTAATGGGGCCCATGGTTTTCTAGGTCTGTGTTTCGCCGTGTGAATGAGCAGTACCGGAGGCCAAATTCTGGGGATAAAGGAGTTTAATAATAATAATAATAATATATTTAATTCTTCTCTCTCACACAGGGATACGTTGTTCTTACATTTTTTGCATACATTTTACTATGGACCCCTAGAGTGAGAGACTGGTGCCTGATATAGGCTTCGTGAAGCACCCGCGATACAGGGCACCAGTGCTCCAATCCCCAGGATAACAAGTTTGAAGATTTTCAGCGCACTTGTGCCTGGTTTTCGTGGGCAGCGGCAATCACTTACTAGTACAGGGAAAACCCCGAAAAAGGGTAACCCTATTGGTAGCTTCGCGCACGCTTTTGGCGTGATTCAATTTTTTGCGCATGCGTTGGACCCAACATTTGTGCATGGTTATTTAATAAAAAGTGTTTGCCGAGAGGTTGTAACCCCAAAATTGTTTAAAATAGATCCGGTTTAGTAGCTAAAAATTAAAATCGATTGGCGTCGCTAGTGTGCCCTATCCGTCACTTTAACAGAAAAACTTAGGTACAAATTTCGCGGGCTAGGCCCGACCCGGGGATCGAATCCGAGACTCCAAGCGCAGGATTTTTACCGTGGGAGAGCCACGCTTCGGCATGGCCGGCTCGACCGGAGAGATACCACACGGCCTCACAGAAAACCGGCATGAAGCAGCACTGTGATGTGTTTCGCTGCGGGAGTGAGGGCACAGGTTTAAAGGTTGGTAGCTACTTGTGACTCCACTGGTGTCGCGTCGCGGGTGTCCATGGGCGGCGACAATCGCCTACCATCAGGTGATCCGTCTGCCCGTCTGCCACCTGTCACGAAAAAAGGCCACCGCTTTAAAGTGCGCCAACGAGGCAGACAACGGACCTGCTATGGAACTCTAAGAAGTACCTGGACCCCACTTTACGAAATCCTTTAAGTGGGGTCCACGCTTACATTATAAGCTACTAGTGCCTTTTAGTTAAAGCCTTTTTTCTTTCTCGTGTCCTTCGACTCAAACATCGCTTTAACACAAATTGTAGAAAGCAATCAAGCAGGCGGTTCGGCTTTGTTTTGGTAGATGTCACTATGCATAATTACATCGCGCTAGCAAAGCGTGCTACCAAAATAAAGGCCTCGTACTAGTGATGTACAAAATTCGAGGCGTCGAGTTCTATTTTTGAAGCCTCGAGGTGGAATGGCAAGGTTCAGTGAACTCAGTAGGCTCGGTGCCCCGAGCTTAGCCGAGCTGCGAGGTCTCTGAGCCATGGCTCGAGGCTTTAAAAGAGCTCGAGCCTTCAAAAGAGCTCAAGTCTTAAAATGAACGCAAGCCTTCAAGTTTTTGTTTATGAACGTTAATAAACTCCGTAACTAAGTAATACATAAAGCTAAATTATCTATGTATAAAATTTAAAGTCCTGACTGATTGACTGACAGAGATATGAACGCACAGCCTAGCCAAATTGTTGGGTCTAGAGATTTCAATTAAGAATAAGAATAAAATAATTTATTCAGCGCCAACATACACAAAAAAAATATATATAATATAACGAAATGGACATTAGAATGGAACTGAAATTTGGCAGTTGGCTCCAAATGTGGTCGAGGGTCCACTATGAAGGGTTTTTCAAAATTCATTCCCTTAGGGAGCGAAGCGGGGATGCAAAATGTTGTATGAAGCTAGAAGATTCGTTCGAATAATTTAGTTGAAACTTCATAGGAGTATTTCTATCGTCAAATAAATAATGACGGTTTCAGAGTTTTTGAGAATTTAACCCATAAGAGATTGAAATTAGGGGGATAAAGTTTCATATTCCACGCGACGAAGGCTCGAGCTTTCACAAGGCTCTAGCTTTCTAAAAGACTCGAGCTCTCAAAAAAACTTGAGCTCTGCGAAAGACCTCAAGTTTCATACAAACGAGGCGAGCCCTGTAAACGTAAAGGGACTAGGATAGGAAGCCTCGAGCCTTATACATCACTACCTCGAGCCGCCTGCTTAACTTTATCCCCCTTATTTCAAAACGCGAACTTAGGATAGTCCCGTAAAAAACATCGTGCCAGCCCCTTTTAACATTGCGTGTTGGAACGGGATGTCATGAGCGTTAGTATTGTAATAACTTTAGATCGCGATTTAGAATAAGGTGTAATAAGTTCTAAACAGGATACCTTACAGTGCGGTAATAAAAGTGAAGTGAATAAATAATAAATAAATAAATAATAAATATTTCACAACATCACATACATTGATCTGACTCCGAGATAGGTAGCTCAAGCACCTGTGTTACGGATATCAGAATCAACAGTGGGATTACAAATATATACATATAATACTTTTCTTTTGTAAATACATACTTATAATATATAGCAAACACCCAGACCAATACAAACAAACATGTTCATGCACACAAATGTTTGTATTGTGCGGGGATCGAACCCGCAACCTTTGTATCAGAGGCAGCGTTCACTACCACTGTTCCAATCGGGTCGTCTGAGTGAATCAAACGGAACAGGTGATTTATTCCTCCGTGTCCCTGCCTGAACCTCGAAGGCCTTTCTAGACAAATAGTGAAAACTATTTTATTTGTTTTAACCACTAACTTCCCAAATTTCATTATTATTGCAGTAATTCCATACAAAATAACGACTTGAGGTTATGACATTTCTCTATGCCCGTTTATTTAATATGCATGGCTGTAGTTGCATGCAAATTGACATCTGTTTTAACGGCCACAAGTGTAACTACGAGCGAACTGTTTTCAACTTCGCAGATTACCCTACATTTGGGCTTATTTGTTTTCAAATGATAAGGGTTTTTGCGCATGCTTAAAATACATTAAATGACGTCATGTAAAGTCAAGGACAAATCAAGTTACTACAATCTTAAAAAGGCCGGCAGTGCACCTGTGACTCTTTTGACGTGGCAGGTGTCCATGGGCGGCGGTAATCGCTTACCATCAGGTGATTCGTCTGCTCGTCTGCCCCTTATATCATAAAAAAAATCTGTCAAAATTCCTCAATTGAAATTCACCTAAACGTGTCTGCATTAATTTTGACCGTGGGATAGCCATGACCGATAGCTTCGGCATGAATAGTAATACTTCCCTAAGAAGTTCCTAATGAAACTTAGGTGCAAATTTTTGGCCCGACCCGGGGATCGCACCCTTGCGCAGCCGTCGCTTTAACGTGCGACCCACTAACCACTGCGCCACCGAGGCAGTCGATCTATCCTGTCTGTCTGTTTGTCTGTCTTTCACGGCAAAACCGCGCGACGAATTGACGTGATTTTTTAGTGAGATAGTTGAAGGGATTCGGAGTAACATAGGTTACTTTTTGTCCCTTTCTAACGCGAACGAAGCCGCAGGCAATAGCTAGTATGCACATAGATTTGAAAAATCCAGAGGTGCATGCTCAGATTCGAACCACAACCCCCCGTTTGGCGTTCATATCCACTGAGCTACTATCACGCTTTTCTTTAAAGTTTGAGTCGTCTTCAAAATTCGTACGGAAAAAGCGCAGACGAGCGTAACTCTTTCATTTTAACCTTGGCAAACGATTAGAAAGACAATGACATTTTTACAAACCAAAAAAATTAAATTCCAATTTATGAGTTAAAAAGCAAATCTTGCTCAAAACATTCTTAGGGAAAGACGAGAATGACAC
The DNA here is from genome assembly GCA_019059595.1 of Marasmia exigua. Classification (NCBI taxonomy): domain Eukaryota; kingdom Metazoa; phylum Arthropoda; class Insecta; order Lepidoptera; family Crambidae; genus Marasmia; species Marasmia exigua. The sequence goes on along the minus strand of CM032487.1, from coordinate 3,104,743 downwards.
GCGTATGACAGGTGCCCGAAATATCTTTGCGCGTCAAAATACTGCGCAAACGCAAAAGGGCGTAACTGGCACATTGACGTTTGTCGGCGGCCAATGGCGGGCGGGTGCGTTTGGCGGGAAGGACACGCCTCTTGGCCGGCGTGGAGCGTGCGCGTGATTCATCCCAGTTTAGGGTTGCCAGTGGACTGTTTCATAACACACTAAATAAATAAATTCATAACATACAACATCTCATACATTGACTTGATTTAGTACTAAGTAGCTTAAGAGACCTGCGGAGGTTAGTTCAAATTCAATTCGAGGCTAGCTTCACCGTTCCTCGGACATATCGCTATCTCTGTCGCACCACCGCGACCCTTCCGTACGTAGCAATAGAAAGATGGCTGTTTGAAATAAGAAAAAACATTGCGTAATTGTGTCAGTGTGTGTCTCTGATCAATTTACTTAATGATTAATTTTGCGTTTTTAATATGTAACAAATTGGCAGAAAATAGGTCGTTAACGTCGAAAATTTTACGAAATGTATGGAATTACATATATTTTTAAGTGGGTAAATATTTGTAAGATTTATTTAAATGGGAAATATAGATAAATACTTTATTAATCCGATGAGCGATGGTAGCTCAATGGATACCAACGCGCTTTCCACGCAGGTGGTCGAGGTACGAATCCGAGCATGCAAGCACCAATGGTTTTTTTAAATCTATGTGCGTATTTCTACCATTACCCACTGCTCGGCGGTGATGGAAAACATCGTGAGGAAACCTGCACGTTTCGGAAAAAGTTTCTGAAACGTGTAACCATGATTCAGTTTGTCTGGTTTCCCTTGTTAAAGGGTTACGAAGGTCAGACGACAGTCGCTTCATTGTAATTACCAGACCCCCCAATCCTGAATCCTGGTCTAAGTGTACCCTGGGCTCCAAACAGCTTTGGACGCAACCGGGAACTACACGCTAAGATGAAGAAGAAGACTTTCTTAATCTGAATAAGAGCAATGAAATTAATGAATGAATACTCAAATTGCAAATTATTTTAGTATTAAGTTTGTATAGGAAATACGTGGTCCGCCGGCCCTTAAGAACTTGTTGCACGAATATTCGAGACCAGAGAGAAGGTTGGTAGCGCACTTAAGACTCCACTAGTGTCGCGAGTGTCTAGGGGCGGCAGCAATCGCATACCATCAGGCGATACGTCTGCTCGTCTACCAGCTATCACTATAAAAAATGGATGAGAAAAGAGAGTCTAAGTCCGGAAAAAAGAGTACACCTCTTTGTTGGGGGTTGTCCAGCGGCAATCGCATATCATCAGGCGATCATAATAAAATGACATTTCATTTCCTCTGGGAAAAAAAATATCGTATCCTCTTTGACAGCCCTAGCGGTTGTCAAGCACGTGTGACGTGTCGCGCGTGGCATCGGTTAGATCCCGCATTTTACCCCACATTTGTTGCCGAGACGCGTGAATCACTCCGCACTGTGACAAAACACCTGCACGCGAAATAATATGCAATGGCCACATGGGACAGCCGGATCTTAAAATTAATTGGTTGTAGTCCGATCACGGTTATTTGGCACGTGGCAAAAGTCGGAACTAATGCTGTTTTGACATTTTCGCATAGAAAAAACGTTGTACAACGCCCTCTTGTCAATGTCACTGAAGTGCCTTCTGATCTTGGTCGGTCTGTATTAACAATGAAACACTATTTTAGGGAAAGCGATGGCATATCCAGTGAATAAGAACGCTCCTATATGGATGTATTTTTCAAATTTATAAATAAATAAAATAATAATAGGTAGCAGACGAGCAGACGGATCACCCGATAAGTAAGCGATTGCCGCCGCGAATGGACACCCGCGACACCAGTGGTGTCTTAAGTGCGTTGCCAACCTTTAAACGACCATTTCCCACGGTTTGCGATTGGGCCTATGGTGGCCTCACGCAGCGATTGTTGTTGATTGGTTTTCTGTGAGGCCGTGATATCACTACGGTCTAGCCGGCCCATTCATGTCGAAGCGTCGCTCTCTTACGGTCCAACCATTGTCAAGCATATTTCTACCACTAACATGGTGGTGAGGTGTAGTTCTCGGTTGCGTCCTGAGCTGTCGCTCTGGATTTGGGGAGTCTGGTAATTACAATGAAGCGACTGCCGTCTGACCTTCGTAACCCTTTAAAGGGGAACTCGTTAACATGGGAAAACTTTAGAAATAGTAGTAACTTACTAATCAGTATTAGTAAGTAACTAATTCAGTTTTTCTTAACCGAGATAATTATTTGTATCTTCCTGTAAGAAATTTCTGACAATGCGACTTTTTGAGGATAGCCGCTTTTTGCATTGTGATGTATGAGCTTTCGGGGAGACCAAGTAGATCAATTGATTTGAATAAAATGTTTTGGAATTAAATCTGTACATGAGAGGACCATCGGCACTATGTAAACTTTATGTAAGTTCCAGATTCTACGTATTTCTTCCTTTAGTTCCGAATATTATTATTATTCTTTTTTTTTTAATAAGAATAAGAATTCATTTATTAGCTTTTGAGTAGGGTATACAGAAGATGACAAAGATATATTATATAGACCGCCCATTCAGTCGTCAATAACAGCATGCAAATACAATTTATTATAATTTACGACTAAGACTTATAGTATGTGCCTGATATTATATGTAGTATTGTTTAATTTTTGTTATTTAGAAACTCTTGGTGAGAACAAAACCCATGCATAACAAGCCAGATGCGCAGTGCATTCTTAAATTTATTAAAAGTTTCGTTTTAGTGTACCTTACTTAATTTTTGTTTTTTCTCCTTCAATCTGACAGGTCGATCTGAATGCGATGCGTTCGAAAACCTTTAATAATTAAATTTTTACCCTTTCGATAAAGGAGATTACTATGAGCATTGTTGTCAATTGTTTTGGTTTAGTGTCACACTATAATATGTTTGTATTATGAGTATGTAGCACCATCCCATCCAGTCCCCAAGTTGGCTTCACCCTTACGGGTTGTATAATAGGAGGTGGAGAGGAACAGAGGCGCAACAATGTCTTAGTTTAGCCGCTGAAAACCAGCGTCGGCGCTAGCTATATTCGGCCAGTGTCGAGAAAAGCTGAGCGGTCACCTATTTGACACTTTTTTTTTCATTTAAATTTTGTATCTGTGTTTGTTTTTGTTATTGTTCTGTTGTATTACCTATTATCTTTTTGTTCTTTTAACTGATTGTGTCAAATAAATATTTATTCATTCATTATCAAATATATTAGTAGGTTAAGAACGTTATTGAGAATATTTTTAAAAGAGTTCATCGGTATCAAAAATACCCTTTTTACTTTGCAGTTTTAAAAAGAAAACAAAACTGAAATCAAACTTTCGAGTTCTAATAACCGTTTTTCCTCTCGGTTCCGGAGAAGTTTGCCAAGGAGTTCCCCTTCGTAGGAACAGATGTTGGCCACATCTGGGACTGTTCCACTAAATCTCCGTTAGATTGGTCTGTAATTACCGGCCAGGATTAATTGGAACACCGAATGACGTCATCGTTGAATATTGTTTTAAACTTTCATGGTCACTAACATTAGAATAGTTATTTACGAGATTTCTACCATGTACCTTATTTTTGAGTTTCCGATATTTCGGCACAGTTAGGTTAGGTTAGGCTAGCGATTTAACGGAGCGCAGTTGCTCTCGTTAGACGGATAAATGTAAGTTCAAGCCACCACTAAAGAAGTCCCGTGATAAACGCCACTTCTGTCAACATTCTAATTTGAGCTTTGTTGATATAGACACAAGGAATCTCAAATTTTAGTTCCGTGTTTTGCCGCGGGAATTCTTTCTAAAAAGTCTAATCATCATCACAGGCGTGTCATTCCCGGCTTTGGAGCTAGGGAATGCTTGGACTAAGATCCAGAATCTGGCGAGTCTGGCTGACCTTCGTAACCCTTTAACTGGGGTCCACCATACATCATCTGAATCATGATTACATAGTTGATATTTTATAGCAATCTTATGCGATTTATTCTTAAGTAAATAACACACTTAATCAAGCACTTACAAATTTCGTCGACTTGGTAACGCGTTCAGTGGTATAATTGGTAGTACATTCACCCGGATTGTGGAAGGTGTGGGTTCGAGTCCCGCCTGAACACGACATGATTACATGTTCCAGAAACAATCCGAAATGTGCAGTATCCTCACGATAGTTTTCCTCACTGCCAAAGTGGCAAGCTAATGGTAGAAATATGCACATAGACTTGAAAAATCCACAGGTGTATGCTCAGACTCGAACTTACGACCTCTTGTTAAGATAGCGCATGTTGTTATCCACAGACCTACCATGTCAGATATTATTAGTTGACTTAGCCTAACTTAGGTGGGCAGGGTGGCTAGCTAGCAGGCCCAGGGTTATTTTGACTTCTTATCTGATAAAGAAAGTTAAGATAAATTACAGATCTTATAATATAAAAAAAATTAAGTAACCATTTACAGTACATATCCTAAAAATAAAAGATGAATATTATTAACCAGAGATGAAGGATGCGATGAAAAATATTTACAAAAGAGTGTAGACTGTCCCGCTACTCTTTCATTAAGGATACTGTAACTAGTTACTTTTTGCATATTTTAAGATTCTGTAATATATACATGACAGGTAATATGTATTTAAAGTTTATAAATAGATTAACAGAGAAAGTAAACCATAAGAAATTTTAATTGTCTAGTTTCTTAGATTTAACAGATTGTTACCAAAGAGAAATTAATAAAATACAAAGAAAAATAATGTCTTTTACTACCTGGTTATTTAATTATTATGTACTTAAATACATAAACAAACAGAAATAAATAATGAAATATTTCTATATTGAGTTGATAATAGTATGAAGCATGACATCAGCTTTTTTATCAAAATATAACTACAGGTTTCTATAAGATTTTTGACACATATGTATCAAATATATATTGGATGTATAGTTTAAAATCTTTTACTCTCTCTTCAGTGGCTAAAATAGTATTATTAGTAGGTACCCATCTCCATAAGCATATTAAATCCTACAAAATTGATTATTAACAAATTGGAAAGTACATTCACATCATCACAGAATAATTAAGCGCTTTGATGTTGTATTTAATATGCTTAAACACAAATCATTGAACGGGACAACTGCTAGCTATAAACTAAATTGAAGTCCCAGTGTTAACCTTTGTAGAACATTCACATGTTGCTATAAATCATGTTCACACTGCATGGATGATTATGTCTTTATAACATTGCCTGTGGATTATAGACAAAAATAACATATTGTCTGTGATGTTTAAACTTAACAAAGTTACTATTTTGTTATAAAAACCTTTATTGCAATATCATAATAATTTAAAATAAATTACTCCAAGAATATACAGCTGATCAAAGTTGAAAACTTGACAAAAATGGTTTAAAATAAGAAATCTTTTTGAAAAGAATATGTACATGATACATATACACATTGAATTCCAAATTCAAGCCTGATATTACATGTTATGTTTTAGGTAATGTTAAAGAAACATTTTACATAATGTGAGAATAAAAATATTTTGTGTTAACTGAGAATGAATGTTCTTTATTTCTTTGCCATTCTTAGAATAAAAGATAAAAAAAATGCGCCATTTTGTTATCTTCAGCATTTGTATTTAGATTTCTTTCTTTCTAAATTTTTTGTTTGTGTGTAAAATTAACTTATAGCTCCAAACACATAATTTGTTATTATTTATTGAGAGAATTTTAAAAATTCACAACTTTCCACTCATTAAAACTAAATGTCCCTAGAACAAAAACATTCAGTGTCCAACATAATGTGAAACAGGCACAATTTTTTTCTTCATTGAGCTTTGAACAAAATTAATGGCAACAGATGGATTCAACGTTGACTAATCACAACAAAACAGTCATTTGTATTTTTGAGTGCAACTATAAAACTATGTTTAGTAAAATTGATGGCTCAGTGGTTGGTGTGAAGATAAATACAGATTTTTATTGTGCTCTGTCGGATGGAAGTTTTGGAACTTTGATTGTGCACATGGAAGTAAGTAGGTAGTTTTTATTATCAGTATTTAATAAATTCCAATTAGATGCTCATAATAAAAACTACCTACTACATTACAAATTTTTCACAAATTACGTTAATAATCTAAACATAAAGTGTAGGATAAAATAACTTTATTGTTTTAGTAATAAAAACATTGGTACGAAACAGATACAATATTTCGTCATAGAAGAAAATCGTCAAGTTTTTCCTACTTTCGAAGCTAAACTAAGTTTCATTTTATACAGCTAGACTTGAATTTAACTGTTAGGTGGAATCATAAATTAGAAAAGCAGTTAAACGGGAATGTAAAAATAATATTCGTTTCAGAATAAAACACGAAATTTAAACAGTATTGTCTCTTCATTACTATTTTCACTAAGTTAGTCATTTCGTATAATTCCAACAGATCATTTCGCGCTATTTATTTTAAACTGTCTTCCAGACATAAAGGAGCGACCAGAGTAATTGTACTGTTTAGAAAATGTTAAGCATAATTTCGAGACGAGCCGACCAGCCAAACCTAATGACTAGCGTTGTCAATCACAATAATTGATTCCCTGCCGCCAGACACGGCCTATTTTCGTATCCACGGAAAAATTCCCGACCAGCGTGATTTCACAGACACAAATTTTCAGTAAAAGTATAAAAAAATATTTCGTTTACATACTGTGTGTCAACAAAAGTAACCTCAAATTCATATAATCAACAACCTAACGTGACCATCACTACAATCGCACACAATAACAATTATCAATTAATCACAATCACACACTACACCTAACAACTGATTGCAGAATCCACCAAGCGACTGTTTCTCGCGAATAACGCAAAACATGAAAGGGGAAATGTTAAAAACACGGCCATTTTCGTCGACTTCAGATAGGTGGATGTCACGGTTTTTGACGTCGGAATCACAAACTTACCCTCTCCACATCGATATCAGTCCCAGTACACAGTCTCTTGCCACTACTGCCGTTGAAAGCCATGGTGCACCACAAAACAAAACACAAATCACAACGAAACTCGCTTATCAGAGAGCGGAGCAACAGAACCTCCCTTCGCGACGGTCGCGAACAGACTGAACGAATGAACAGATGCAATGCGAGCGAGCCGCACACGGTGGTGAACGAATGAAGGAGATGCGCGATTACTAAGTGTTGCTAGTTTAATAAATTAATTATAATAATATCGTTTTCTTTTTAATAAATATGTCAAAAAGGATTCAACGTATTATTTTTAATTTTATTTTAAAATTAATGTGCCTATGATTATCGATATAGTTTCATCCGAAGCCTAATCAAAAGGTCAATGACCGAATTCGAAACCATTTGATAAGTACCTTATCATATCTTTTTAATGATAAGTGTGGTTTTCTGATAGTGCTTGTCTGTGTTGCTGTTTTAGCGACTTCATTGCTATTCGCTTTTAGATCTAGCCTTCGATTATAAGTAATAATCTCTAGATTCAGTGTGAACCATGTGTGCACTGAAATGACTAATGACGCTTTATAAAGACTTTATCTATTCACATTTTCGATTTGGTTTGATTTGATCTATCGAATTTTTAAAGTATCAATCAATCATGGCATGGCCATGATTTTAGAAAAAATAAAAAATGGTGGATCATTATACATGATGTTTCATGTATGGTGTTCAGCGAAAGGACATGGATAGCGTAATAACTTTTCAGGAAATAACGAAGATTTTTTAAACTTGTTTTTATTTCATTGAAAAACCCTTTGTTTGTTTCGAAACTTTCCACCTTTTTGTCTTTGAAGGGCGATTGTGTCTAAAATAGTTACATTAAGTGCCATCTTTTTTGGTGATTGATTATATATAATGAGTAATGACAGTCTTGAAGATAAGTTTTAAAATTTGGCTAGAAATCATGTAATCACCGTTTTAAATTTCCACAACTAGTTCATTTTACTGTTTTAAGTTGTTCACTTTAGACTAAGATATTCATGATGATTATTAGAGTTACTGACCTGTTCATTGTATGCATAAAAGGTACACTTATGAAGATTTATTTGCATATGTAAAAGAGAAGTGGAAAACACTTCTCATTTTTTCTTAAGATCATTTTTAAACTGTTGAGGCAGGGAATTCACCAAAATTCGTCAAAGTGTTGACAACTCAGAACTATAAAACAATTGTTTTGGGTACCCTAAGTGGTGCTATATCCCTATCCATGGCCTTCCGTTTGACATCCTAAATTTATTTATTTATTATTAGAATCCCACCCAACACAGGTGGCTCAACCTTAAAAATCAAACTTAACATCTAAGAATACATGCCTACGATTATAGGAGATCACAGCTTGTTTTGAAACACATTATTTTGGTGATTGCCTGATAGCATTTTTGTAGAAACATTAAATACTATTTATTTTAATATGTATAATAATTATGAATAATATTACCTATATACTTAGATTAATTCAAAATAGCGGATAATATATTATATCTAGAAGTTACAATAAAAAATTACATATCTAGATTAAACTAAATTAAACAATATGAAACAACCTGTAATATTATGCCGTTTGTTTTTGATTCTTTTTGTCCAAAAATCGTCCTATTTCAGGCAGTAACTTCGTCCAAAAGTCAAAACAATTACTGCCATATTACTGATAATAGTGGTAACACTGGTGGCGCGCAGCTGTCAGTGTCACAGAGAACATTGAATATTGGGAAAATGCCATGGAGGGTGACCAGGTTAGGCGATTTTTCGCCTTTTAGGCTACTCTGAGGGGTGTCGGGGCGACCAAAAATGGCGTTCGGCGACTGGACGCCAATTAGACTACTTTGAAAAAAAAAAGGCGATTGTTTAGGCTTTTTTTCTCCGTAATCAAAATAATAATGCGTATAATGAAATTAATGAAACGCATATTTTGCCACACGTGTCAAGCTAAATATTCGGAACATTCAAAAACATACTTTAACTGGTGGATATAAAGACGATAATGTATTGACTTTGCACGTACAGCAACACATCAAAGTAAACAAAATGTTAAGTTTCTTCAATCGACTCTCACCTTAATGTTAAACACGTTCATTATCAATTGATATTGTCACACATATAAAAACTAGTAATGACTCCCTTTTTGCAGATGACCTTAAAATATAAAACTATAAATGGCTTGGATGATGCTCTATCATTACAGAGGGATTTGGAAGGTATTGAAACCTGGTGCACAAACAATAATATGTTACTTAACCCTGCTAAGTGTTACCTATCGGATCAGTTTCACTCGACAAAAAAAACCGCTGGAATTTTCAGTACACCATTTTTCAGAAGTAACTTAGCATTCTAGGTATTCTGCATAGCCCAATACCTAGAATGTGCTCAAAATATAACGAAATTACCAATATTACACCCGATATGGATATTTTTCACGATCCTTTACAGGTTTTTAAAGAAAACTGCTGAAATAAAAAACTGCTATTTTAAAGTTAAACCATTGTAGGTATTATCTATATTTTGGAATATTAAGTTCACATTATGTAATGTAAATAATTGATTAATTACGTGTTGTCTATTGTATACTCATCAACGCTGTGTTCGCCTGTAATTGGCATACATACTGACATCTAATTTACTATAAAAAGCTGTTATGATTATTTTTGTATGATGTGCTGTAGGTGAACCTAAATAAATAAATAAATTGAGGAATTTTGACAGATTGTAGGCACCTGATGTGTGGCTGTCTGTACAAAAGATTAAAAAAATACTCCTTTCATCCCGAATTGAAATATTCCTGAAATCTCCTTTGAAGGTGATGTTAGGCTAATATTGAGAAAAATAGGATTAGGCGAATTTAAGCTTCCACTTTGCGCCAATTCGGCGATTTTGTCCGGGCTAGACCTGGCAACACAGCTGTCATGTCACAGATGACACAGACAGCTGTGGTTGATATTTCTTCTTTTCTTGGTCTGTGGTCTGTGAGCCAAAACGGAGTGATTCTTTGCTGTGAGCTGGTTGGTGTGCTACTAACATAACAGATAGATCGATATTCATAAAAAATAATGGATTTAGATGAAAAAAATGGGGAAACACTAATTAAAATAGAATATTATCAGTATGAGGGTGTAGACCCGTTGAACATTACTTCAGAGGCATTCAAAGAAACTGGTTCTTTGATAAATGAGGTTTGAGTTTTTGTATATTATTTGAAACCGGCCGGCTCTCTACGTTTTCTGGATTTTCATATTTTTTTTTCATCTATATTTATAAAAGAAAGTCGTGCTAGTCACGCTATTTATAACTCGACAATTGCTGGACCGATTTGGCTGGAAATTGGTAGAATGGTAGCTTAGAATCAAGGAAAGGACGGATTCTTTTTATCCCTTTCCTATGAGATAAACAAAAACGAATACTACGCGGGCAACGCCGCGGTAGTAAGTAGTAGTAGAAGTATCAGTCTACTTACTGTCCCACTGCGGGGCTAAGGCCTCCATCATAGAAATCAAGTCACCGCTACTATGATGGGATTAGGCTTAACCACGCTTGCCAAATGCGGATTGGTGATCGCAAACCCGAGCTATATTCGAAAAATTCGAATCATACCTTTGCTCTACCCGGGATTCGAACCTAGGACCCTGAGATCATGGTCCGGTACTTAAACCATTAGACTAACAGGGCGTTACCAATTACATACGCCGCGGGCGAAGGCTTAATTAATAAATAATCACGACTTTCTGTTACTTCTGATGATGGAGCCAAAAGAGTGTTAATTGAACTTTTCTGTCAATGTCAACCTATACTGTACCAGTTTTATTAGATAAAAATATATTATTATTTGAAAAGTCTCAATTAAAAAATAAAGGATCAGACAGAGCAGAAAACTCTGTTTTTCCGGACCACTATAATCTAGACATCTTTAAGGCAAGAGTGAACAGGCATCTGCTAGGCAAACACGTTACATCCTAAACCTCATCGTCACTTTCCATCAGGTGAGATTGTGGTCAAGTGGTAGCCTACAGTTCATAAAAAAAATGTCCTATCACCAGTCAATTTCTAATTAAAAACGAGTCTCTTTAATCACTTGATATTGGCAAAGTTACGTAAGTGTTTGCCGAGGACATTAGCTCAGTAGCGGCCATAAAAAGATATATATTATTTGAAAATGTTTTGTTTGCAGTTACAATGTGATGATGTAGTAGAAATTTCCAATTTAGAAGATAATAATGGTGATGATTTTACTAATCAGGACTGTGGTAAGGTATGAATATGTATTTTTTGGAGAATTCTCTTTGTTCACCGAGATACAAACTTAAATAAAAATAAAGAAATAAATCATTTATTGAACACACACAGTTACATTTTCTTAATACATATACAGCATTATACAAATACAAATTTTAAGCCAAATAATCAATTGGGAATGTTGATAGGCCCCAAAATAGGTGTAGCCTGTATCTCGGTGGCCCCTGCTAAGTGCAATTAAATATGGAGTTAGGCTGACAACACACAGCATTAAAATTTTTCTTTATTTCACATTTCAGATTCAGATAAGTGACGAAGTAACAGCTCATCTAAATCATTCAAGCAGTGTCATAAGTGATATTGAATCAGAAGTAAGTAATGAGGTAAGTTTAAACATGAAACTTGACCATTTAAAAAGTGTGTATTTTTTATTTATTTATTATTCAGCTTACAGGTATGCTTACAGACTACTCCAAAGCGCACACAAGATAATTTATTTTAAAAAGAAAAGAAAAGGAAAAAAAAACATTAATTACATTAAATATTCAAATCAATCAATCAGAGATTCAATACAACATATTATCATAATCACAAATATGAAAAAAAAAACAAAAACATAATGTCAATAATTACAACCTGTGCGGATAAAGAATGGGATCAGAAATGGCGGTGCTTTTATTCACTTCTCGCTCGCACACTATTTGCGTCTATACTCGCACCCCTCGAGTGCGAGTGAGAAGTGAATAAATGCGCCGCCATTTCTGATCCCATTCTTTATCCGCACAGGTAGTATACAATTTAACGCACACAAACAAAAAAAAAATATTGTCCAAATAGTCATCATGTTAAAGTTAGAGTCAATAATGCAACAGTAGAATATTTTGATGAGCATCACCTGCTGGTAAGCGATTGCCGCCGTCCATGGACACCCGCGACACCAATGGAGTCACAAGTGCGCTGCCAACCTTTAAACCCCCCATAAGGGTTCGATTATATACTGATATCCAAGTTATAAATCGAGAAATCAGGGATGGGAAGACATTTAAAAAAGCTGCAGAAAATACTTGGTCCAGAGAAGCAAAGGACAAAATCCACTGGAATGTTTTGGAGGAGGCCTTTGTCCAGTTTAGACAAACAGACAAGTGAAGTGTGAACTATATGTACCTATTGTTGTATAACTTTTGTCTGAATAGAGGCTTATTGTATGATATGGGTTCTAGGGGTTTAAAAGCAGCCTTGTCAACAAATTGACTGAGAATAGTGTCATTTGATATTCCAGAAAATGTACTTATATAAAAATGAACATGGAGGGAACAATGATATGGTGGTAGTTAGTTTAATTTAAAATATTATATAAGTTTGTTTAAAGTATAAACAAAAAAAAAAAAAAAAGATTAGATTGAAGTACAAACATTAAAATAATATGGATAAGGTGAATATAAATAATAAACTGTAAAGCCCTCAGCTATTGCGATGCCCTTACAGGGTGCTACATTGTACTTTAAAACACCTATGTAAGTACTAAAATATTTTATAAGAATCTGTACTCCAATGTGGCATGCAATAAATGATTATGATTATGAATGCAACTGGTTGACTTGCTCTGGCAAGACTTTCTGTTAGCCAAAGGGCTGCTGTATGCTGTCTGTACCTTAGTATCTGTGATTTTTTTAATTTCCGCGTTGTCTCCAAAACTTGCTCGCTGATTTTCAGACTTCCAGCGAGATAGTTGGAATTTTTGACCCAATCCAGCAAAGTTTAGCCAATATTTCATAACTTAGAGGTTCATTTCGATTTGAAATCAGCTGTTTTTTGCTATATTTTGTCATAAATTCCTTAAGCCACAACAGTGGCGTAGCGTGCCTTGTCGGGGCCCCGTATAAAAAAAATATTTGGAGGCCCTTATATGGAGGTAAAGTATTTGACAAAAGAAAAAAATTGTTAGAGAAAAACATTTAATTAACAAAGTTTAATCACTCTACAAATAAAAAGTTTTGATCTTTTGAACGCACGCTTAAGGCGGGAAAAAATTGTAAAATAAAATAAATTATATTTTTTTTTTCCTTACATACTCTGGGGGCCCCGTGGCCCGGGGGCCCCGTATAATTGATACGGCAGATACGGCGGTAGCTACGCCCCTGAGCCACAATATCATCTCACTGATGGCACAAATTATTTTCCTATTCCAATTTTTTATCTACTTAATTTAATTTTTATACAACAAATTATAACAAAAAATCCACTGCTATGCCACTGTGTCTGTCCGCACATTCCTGATTTGTTTACCAATCATTATAATCTTATTCCAGGAGAATCAGTTATCCCCAATATGGTACAAAGCCATAGATTACGAAGGAAAATATATTTGTAAGTTCTGCACAAGATTGTATCATAGTGTTCAAACGGTAAGACGTCATACCTTAGCAAAACATTCTGAAGAAGCTAAGACATTGAAAGGAAAATTTATAAAAAATAAGAGAAAATCAAGAATTAGATGTCATATTTGTAATAATAGTTTCTCAGCATTGTCCAATTTGAAAGAGCATATGAAGGAAGTCCACTGTTTAAATGATTCTGTCAGTTTCTGCCATATATGTCACGCAAATTTCGACGATCAGGACCAGATGACTTCTCACATAACAGCCGAACACAAAATGTGTAAAAATCTGAAAATGTACTTATGTAAGACATGTGGGTATTATACTGCTAAAGTTTCTCACTTCAAACAGCACTTAAAAACGCATTCTGATGTAAAAAGTAAAAAATGTAACTTTTGCGATTATACTACAAGTTACTTATCAAATTTAAGAATACATGAACGAATACATTTGAACTGTAAAATATATAAATGTTCATTTAATGGCTGTGAGTATAGTGCTGTAGCTCGAACATCTCTTCGTAGCCACGAACTGAAACATAGACAAGTCAATATGCTATTCTGTGATAAATGTACCTATAAAACTGTGTATAGACAAACTCTACTTAGACACATTCAAATACATTTAGTAAGATGAACAGACATACTACAACCTTATGGAAGGGGTTCTGTTTGTTCAGTCTGGATGTAATATGAAAGTAGATCTTAACACCAGAAATAAACATAGGCTTGCCATCCCGGTCCTCAGACTTTATAAAATCGGTAATTCATTTGTTGGCTTAAGTATTAAGATATTTAATAAACTACCACAAAATGTCATTAATGGATAAGTTTAAGTCTCATATTAAAACCTGCCTAATGAAGAAAGGTTACTATAGTGTAAAAGACTATTTAAATGATAAGGATTCTTGGTCATGTTAATTGATTAATATTTTGAGTTGTTATTCATAGTAGTCTATTGACTTTCATGATTGTATTTTTTTTTTCTCGTCTCAATTGAAACTCTGTAACATCATCAATATTTTAAAAGAGTAACTACTGAGTTTCTTGCTGGTGTCTTCATAGTAGAAATCGACATTCCGAACCAGCGGTAGATATTATGTACCTATTTTGACATTCATAAGTGTTCTGTGTGGACCTAAATTTAATAAAGAATGTTTTATCTTTATCTTTAAGATATGCTTTGTATTTGAAATTCACCTGTTGTCTGATATCCGTAACACAAGTGCTCAAGCTATTTAGTACAAAATCAGGACAATATTATAACATGTTTTATGAATTTATTTGTAAGTGCCTATCGATCAAACTGCTGAGTATTATGTAATCACTTGTATGTTAACGGTGTAATTTTAAATTATACCACTAACAAGGATTTTTTAAGTTGAAAGAAAGTTCATCTTAAAAATCCTTTTTATTGGTATACTGTGAAATTACATAAGCATGTACTCTGCTGCAAAAAAGATGTTTACACTTTAGTACCTTGTCCTGATTAAAATATAAAATAAAAAAAATGCTGTCAGACTTTCAGATAAATTGTGTATAATCATTATTATATTGTGACAAGGTACTAATGTTACTGTAAAAGTCATAACTACGATACTAACTAAATCATGATTTACCGCGCTGAACACGTACAACGGTGAATCCATAAAGTTTGCTGCCATCACAGTTATATCTCCAATGAAGTTTGTAACTGTATTTATTCGTGTAACTCAGCTCAGGCTGTCTGGACGAATCTTCTGAAGAACTCATGTAAATGTGAGCTGTTTTGAAGATTTATTCAGTCAGACAGCCTGAGCTACATATTTATTAAGAATTTTTTGTGATGTAATTATTATCTTCATACAAGTAACCTAAATTCTTATTATTGCCAAAAGGGGCAACTTTTAGCAATTACAAAAAAAATATATTACTTGTAGGGAGAAAATGACACGATTGGATTCACCGTTGTACTTTAAAAAAAATGTCTCATACTTAATTGCTATAATGAATACGAATCTATTGGCGGAGCTAGTTTCGTCGATGCGTCACCTTAACCATTAGACACAGCATCACGTCGAGTTACCCATGTTGGACTTTGGACCGTCCTTATGTCTGAGACGCTAGTGTTATTTTTGAACTGCGCAGGGTTAACTTAGATTACGCCGTCTGTACTAGTAATTTATTAACTGAAAAACGTATTCAGAAAATTTGTATTTAATTTTTTTATAATAATATTTACAACACTGATAAAAACAATAACAATACATATACTATAGTATTTACATAATTATTATGCCTTCGTTTAACAAAATACATGTAAAAAAGTTGCCACGAATACGTGTAAGTTTGAGCCCGCCCCACGAAAGATGTCCGCGTGAAAAGCGCGCTTCAGTCGCCATTGACATTCAAATTTAAGCTTTATTTCAGAGACACAAGGAATGTAAAAATTTAGTTCCGTGGTTTTTTCGTGGCTCGGACTCCAGGCTTTGGCGGCGCTATAGTAGAGCCAAACCATAGTCCATTCAGTATCTGAAGGTGAATAGGACAGTTCAAACGTTTCGTATCATGCATCCGTCTTTCTACAAATAAATATATCAAGTTGTAAAAATCATAAACTTTTTTGTGTTCTTATACTTCCAAAATAACAAGTATTAAACTTTCTCAATTAATCTGAACAAGAACTTAAAATAAGTATTACCAATAAAATTTGTAAAAAAATATCTTATGAATCAATTAACATAAATTTATTGAACAAAAGAGCAAAAACACAAGAAAATTAAGACAGTAATTAAGAAATAAAATTAAACTAAAAGTAAATAAAAAGGAAAGTTAAAACAAAGTGAAATTAAATGAATGAATGAATTGCATAATGCGCTAATCGGAATTAATGCTCATAGGGATTGACACAAACAATCGCAATAAATCAGTAATCGGTATGGCGACCTTACCTAATCACGATTATTGTCTCGTGCAAAATATGACTGCATAGATTGCATTAGAGACCAAGATCTAGTAATTTCTTTTTGGGACGAAGGTGGTTCCGTCCAACACGTCAAGCGAATGTTGTTATTTTTCAGATGAATAAGATGCATATTATTCATCTGAAAATTATTTGTGATTTATTGCGTGTGTACGACTAAGAATATTTACATATTGTGTTCCATATCCACATAGTTCAAATTCGTAGATAAAATGTTGATTTAGTTTTAAGGTAGGGCACACTAGCGACGCCAATAGATTTTTTTTTAGCTACTAAACCGGATCTTTTTAAAAAAATCAGGCTTACAACCTCCAAAGTTTATGATTGTAACCCCGAAATTGTTTAAAATAGATCCGGTTTAGTAGCTAAAAATTAAAATCGATTGGCGTCGCTAGTGTGCCCTACCCGTCAGCTTAAAGAAAATATTCTCGATTCTTAAAAATATCGGTTAGGTTTAAATGGAGCGTCTCACTTTTAATGTCAAAATAAAACTGTCCTATTCACCTTCAGATTCTGAATGGACTATAGTAGACCGAATTCCACATCATTTTATAGAGCTAATATTTCGAGTCAACTTTAATAGTTACTTTTAAAAAGCAATTTTAATGATAATCATGATTTGTGCTTGATGTATATTGTTTTAATAATGTAACCAAGTAAATAATTATATTTTATAATTTGTTTTATTGTGATGCCATCACAGTTATATCTCCAATGAAGTTTGTAACTGTATTTATTCGTGTAGCTCAGCTCAGGCTGTCTGGACGAATCTTCTGAAAAACTCATGTAAATGTGAGCTTTTTTTCAAGATTTATTCAGTCAGACAGCCTGAGCTACATATTAATTTCCCGATTGGACTAATCTTAATCCGATACTATACTTCGTAAAAAAAGTCGTGACAACGGTTTTTGAAGAACTATTGTAATTAATTCTCGTCTTTTATAACCAATGATCGAAGTGCTGCGTGAGTGAGGGTACCGGACGCCCAATCCAGGGGAAGGGGGTTAAAAGGTAAGCAGCGCACTTGTGACACCACTGGTGTTGCAGGCGTCCATGGGCGGCGGTAATCGCTTACCATCAGGTGATCCGTCTGCTCGTCTGCCACCTATATCATAAAAAAAAAAAAAAAGTAGGTAGAGCTATTTTTCGTACTTGCAATTTTAAACATATACTTTATACTTTTAACAGTTCATACATACGAGCATTAACATCAGCCTTACGAACGCTTTGTGATACCATGTTAATTTAAAAGTTCTATTTGTTCTTTGTTGTAACCCCGAAATTGTCTAAAATAGATTCCGTTTAGTAGCTAAAAATCAAAAAAGATTGGCGTCGCTAGTGTGCCCTACCCGTCACCGGTTAAGCATTAAATATTTAACTCTAAAATAAAAATTATTTATTTTAATCCCGGGATCATAGTCAGAATCCCGGGGCATGTCCATATTAACATCTATGTTCAATGAACTGTAATAGCTCTGTCTACTCCGATCATTGTTTATAACTAACGGGGTTACCATACCTTATGACTTAAGCGGCAGTGGCGCCATCAATTATTTTCAAGACTTAATTGACAGAGTATAAATCTATCTATAATCGCTTTCATCCTGTACAAATCTGACGTCATACCACATATTTATCCATGGATAAAGATTGGTCGAATGGGGCCTAAGGCTGGATTCGACCAATCTTTATCCGTGGATAAATCTTTGGTATAAAAACTTTATATTCAGCATGTATAATAGGAAATTACAGACGATGGCTGTATAAGCTCCATACCCTTTGCCTTTTCTTCAAAGGAAAAATTCAACAAAAAAAAATCAATGGTATAATGTCTGATTTGTATAGAATGACAGCGATCTACAATATATATAGTAATAGCACGCTATACAATAGATTTATTATCGGAATAGACTTAAGTATTCGACTAAGCTATTCGCAATTTTTACGCAGATCAATAAAAGTTATAATAAATGTCCATTTGCAATTTCATATTGCATTGTGATCGGATTTAAGGAGTTGCCACAGTGGCGGATTGCTTGGATCAACGCTCTTTGAAAATACTCGCATTCCGCCAGTGTGGCAACTTGCTTAGGTGTGCAAGTATTGACGAAATCTTAACATGGACACGCATTTACGATTGGTTGAAGATGAGTTGCTTATACTAAATGTATCCTTACTTCAATACTCAATACCTACTTTCTTTTTATTAAACAAAAGTGAATCACTAAAAATTTAAATTTTGCAAGAGATGACTGTGAAATGAAAAGCGTGTGCAAAATAAGCTAAAAAATCACAAATTCTTTTTTTATTATAAATGCGTTGATCAATTTTTTATTTGTCAATCAATCACGTCAGTTTCATTTGTCTTAATTTCATTACAATCAGTAAAAATCTGTTGGTGACGTACCGTAAAAGGGCCCGGTAAAGGGTACCCGGCACTAGCGACGCCACTATTTATTTAATAAACATAGTTTTTTGGTCTGCGTTTGCACTCGTGGTATACCGCCAAAATCCACGTTTGGCCAATTTCATCAGTGAAAATACAACATTATTAAATACGTGCAAACCGGACGTTACGTACGACCGAATCTGAGTTCCCCTCCTTTTCACACACGCTGTCTCCTTTGTTTGGATCTATCTAGACGTGTGTAACTCATTACTGAAACGACTCAGTGATCCGACTCAGCCAAATGATACACTGTTCCGAATCTCTAATGTTCACTCCGAATGTATCATTCGACTGAAATGGATCTCAAGTCCGAGTGAATCGAATGAGCTGAATGATCCGAGTGAACCGAATGAGCTAAATGATCCAAATGATCTGAACCATCCAATGAGCCGAATGAACTGAATGATCCGAGTGAGCCGAATGAGCGGATTGATCCGAATCCAGAATGAAAGAGTATGCTGTGGGCTTTTCGGGGGGAATAGGTACCTAACCGTCATTCCATTTATTACGCGGGAAAAGAGATAAGTATATTATATGGCACAATGGAGGGGATCAATTATATCTGCACTGATCCAGATACAAATATTCTAATCTTTTGAAAGATGGGTCGTTCTTCTTTTTTATCGACAATGAGCCAAACTTACACATCAACATTTAACTTTTATATAACAGACTACAATTGATAAATAATATATCCTAAATATTCGTTAATGTACTATTTTACAGATGGACTATTACATGATCTAAAATTTAATTGATAAAGAATACTTTTTGATTAAAATAGACACCTCCGTCACGTCCCCCGAAATTAGTGCCATTACACCTCTGTCACGCTTTATATATTTTTTTACATTGTTAAATCATGCTAAAGTACCTACGAGGTGATAAAACAATGTCATTATTTCATGTTAAATTAAGAATATCTTGATGGTGTAACGTATATTTTTTTATATAATTAATTACTTGATAAGTCACTGAGGACGGGCTTATTGTCGTAAAAAAAGAAGAACGACCCAGATATGTTTTTGCCAGGTATCTAGATAGATACAAACTACTACAATACACAGATAATACACAGATGTGTATAATGCCGTCGAGAAGCTTCTCGGGTATTCAAAAAGTCGCGGTATTGCAGGTAGGTAACCCGACATGAGGCTAACTGTACGTCCATGGTTGCATATTCTATTCAGTGCGGAGTCGGTGTGTGGCCGTCAACGTAGAAATTCCTCGTTGCCTTTGGAAGCGTTACTTCGATTCCTTCAAGTTCTTTAGTAAGCACTATTTGACAACCTGAAATCAGAAAAATAATCGTCTTAAGGCGGTTGGTAAAGTGGAGAAGAACGGTTCGCAAGATAGAATTTTTTAGGTAACTATCGATCTTGAAAAAAGTATCCGATATACTTGAGAATCATCATCATCATCATCATCAGCCCATTTAAGTCCCCACTGCTGGGGCACGGGCCTCTCTCAATCACATGAGGGGTAATTGCCATACTCACCACGCTTGGCAGACGGGTTGGCGAGGGTTTTGATATGAATGCAGAGTTTTCCTTCTCTGGGTGCTGATGATTATGCCAGCAGCTTTACCTTAGTCGCCTTTTACGACACCTCGGTAAGAGTGAGGGTGGCCTATTCTACTCTGCCGGGGACCACACGGCAAATACTTGAGAATATTTTATAGAAAATGTGCTAATTCGTTACAAAATAGGATTTAATTTTTTCGACCAAAAAAAAAATCCCGAAAATAGCTCGTGTAAAAGTGTAAAACAAAATTAGCACCAAAATAATTGATTTTTCACATTTTTTTAAAAAGTAATGTGTTTTTAAAGTTTAGAAATAAGATTCCATATTCAAATGTAAACTACTAAAATGCATACAGTGCGACCACGTTCAGAAGGCACTTCAGTGACATTGACAGGGGGGCGTTGTAAAACGTTTTTTTTTATGCGATAATGTCAAAACAGCTTTAGTTCCGACTTTTGCCACGTGCCAAATATCGCTCACGGCGTTTGGACAGTTTCTGTGTCCTGTTTTCGCAAGACGAGTAAGACAGAGACGGTTTTTTGTGGTGATGCCTGGTGTTAACATTCGGGCAGTTGTCACACCGGCGGAGATGGGCGGGAAGCGAGGGAAGCTTCAAACGTCTCATAATGGCCACAATAAAAAAAAAACAAAAATATTTATTCAATTACACACATTTGAAAGAAGAAAGAAAATATTTATTATTATAGACATCACAACACAGAACATAAAGCAATTGTAAACAGAACACATTTGGCACAAACAGAAAACAAAACATAAAACAATTAAAAATACATAAAAATAAAACAAAGGAAAAAAAAACAAAACTATATTCAATCATGTCCAGACAGTGCCAAATGAATATTATGGTGTGTTATGACGTCTAGTATAAATGGCCCTCACTCAGCTTATGTCACAGCCCAGACAAAGGCCATGACGCTGGTTTTCAGTGAGACCAGCTGAATGAGTGCCACGGACGCTCGTCTAGTGTATTTTGTGTACCTAACGTGTATGTGTAATGTGGGTATATATATCTACTAAGAAGAAAATATCAAATAATTATGAGATACATACTATTAAATTATTATAATGAATAAATAGGAGTGTGGGTATCTACAGTTTAAATATAACATTATTACGGCTAACAAATCAAAACAACTTCTAGCGCGCGCATACAGTTATTATGACATTTCATACAGAAAATTGTGGTTGGACCTTCCTTTTAAGCAAAAGATTTGCTTGTATTAGGGATAAATTAACACAAATGTAATGGCAGCGCTAGTTCCCGTTGTGATGCGTCCCTTTAAGATGACGGGTACGGCAATTAGCTACTAAACCGGATCTATTTTAAACAATTTCGGGGTTACAATCTCTCGGCAAACACCAATCATCAGTCAATCAGTCCCCACTGCTGGGGCACGGGGCCCCTCCCTCAATCACATGAGGGGTAATTGCCATACTCACCACGCTTGGCAGACGGGTTGGCGAGGGTTTTGATATGAATGCAGAGTTTTTCCTTCTCTGGGTGCTGATGATTATGCCAGCAGCTTTACCTTAGTCGCCTTTTACGACACCTCGGTAAGAGTGAGGGTGCCCTATTCTACTCTGCCGGGGACCACACGGCAAATACTTGATAATATTTTATAAAAATTTTGCTAATTCGCTACAGAATAGGATTGATAATTTTTTCGACCAAAAAAAAATCCCGAAAATACCTCGTGTAAAAGTGTAAAACAAAATTAGCACCAAGTAATTGATTTTTCACAGGTGTGTGTAAAAGTAATAGTGTTTTTTTAACAGTTAGAATAAGATGCATATTCAAATGTAAACTACTAAATGCATACAGTGCGACCACGTTCAGAAGGCACTTCAGTGACATTGACAGGGGGGCGTTGTAAAACGTTTTTTTTTATGCGATAATGTCAAAACAGCTTTAGTTCCGACTTTTGCCACGTGCCAAATATCGCTCACGTTTGAATTTAGGGAAGATTTGTTTTTTGTGTAAGTGAAGGCATGTAAAGCGTTTTGGGACAGTTCTGTGTCCTGTTTTCGCAAGACGAGTAAGACAGAGACGGTTTTTTGTGGTGATGCCTGGTGTTAACATTCGAGCAGTTGATCACACCAAGCCAGGCGGAGATGGCGGGAAGCGATGGAAGCTTTAAAAACGTCTCATAATGGCCACAATAAAAAAAAGCAAAAGATATTTTCAATTAACACACATGCAAGATACTTTTTTTGAAAGAGAAAGAAAATATTTATTATTATAGACATCACAACACAGAACATAAAGCAATTGTAAACAGAACAATTTGGCACAACAGAAAACAAAACATAACACAATTAAAAATACATAAAAATAAAACAAAGGAAAAAAAAACAAAACTATATTCAATCATGTCCAGACAGTGGCCAAATGATATTATGGGTGGTGTTATGACGTCTAGTATAAATGGCCCTCACTCAGCTTATGTCACAGCCCAGACAAAGGCCATGACGCTGGTTTTCAGTGAGACCAGCTGATGAGTGCCACGGACGCTCGTCTAGTGTATTTTGTGTACCTAACGTGGTATGTGTAATGTGGGTATATATATCTACTAAGAAGAAAATATCAAATAATTATGACGGCTCATACTATTAAATTATTATAATGAATAATAGGAGTGTTGGTATCTACAGTTTTCAATATAACATTATTACGGCTAACAAATCAAAACAACTTCTAGCGCGCGCATACAGTTATTATGACATTTCATACAGAAAATTGTGGTTGGACCTTCCTTTTAAGCAAAAGATTTGCTTGTATTAGGGATAAATTAACACAAATGTAATGGCAGCGCTAGTTTTTTTTTATTTTTCCGTTGATGCGTTCACTTTAAGGATACGGGTGACGCACATTAATACTAAACCGTATCTATTTTAAACAATTTTCGTGGGTACAGATCTTCTCGGCAAACAACCAATCATCATCGGTCATCAGTCCCCACTGCTGGGCACGGGTCCACCCCACACCCCCCGCCCCTCCCCTCCCTCAATCACATGAGGGGTAATTGCCATACTCACCACGCTTGGCAGACGGTTGGCGAGGGTTTTGATATGAATGCAGAGTTTTTCCTTCTCTGGGTGCTGATGATTATGCCAGCAGCTTTACCTTAGTCGCCTTTTACGACACCTCGGTAAGAGTGAGGGTGCCCTATTCTACTCTGCCGGGGACCACACGGCAAATACTTGAGAATATTTTATAGAAAATGTGCAATTCGCTACAAAATAGGATTTAATTTTTCGACCAAAAAAAAATCCGAAAAATACCTCGTGTAAAAGTGTAAAACAAAATTAGCACCAAATTAATTGATTTTTCACATTTTTTTAAAAAGTAATGTGTTTTAAAGTTTAGAAATAGATTTATATTCAAATCGTCAACTACTAAATGCATACAGTGCGACCACGTTCAGAAGGCACTTCAGTGACATTGACAGGGGGGCGTTGTAAAACGTTTTTTTTTATGCGATAATGTCAAAACAGCTTTAGTTCCGACTTTGCACGTGCCAAATATCGCTCACGGCGTTTGACAGTTTCTGTGTCCTGTTTTCGCAAGACGAGTAAGACAGAGGACGGTTCTTGTGTGATGCCTGGTGTAACATTTCGAGCAGTTGTCACAAGCCGGCGGAGATGGGCGGGAGCGAGGGAAGCTTCAAACGTCTCATAATGGCCACAATAAAAAAAACAAATATTTTATTCAATTACACACATTTGAAAGAAGAAAGAAAATATTTATTATTATAGACATCACAACACAGAACATAAAGCAATTGTAAACAGAACACACTGGCACAAACAGAAAACAAAACATAACACAATTAAAAATACATAAAAATAAAACAAAGGAAAAAAAAACAAAACTATATTCAATCATGCCAGACATTGCCAAATGAAATTTATGGTGTGTTATGACGTCTAGTATAAATGGCCCTCACTCAGCGTATGTCACAGCCCAGACAAGGCCATGACGGCCTGGTTTCAGTGCGACCAGCTGAATGTTGCACGGGACGCTCGTCTAGTGTATTTTGTGACCTAAACGTGTATGGGTAATGTGGGGGTGTATATATCTACTAAGAAGAAATATCAAACTAATTATGAGATACATACTATCATTAAATTATTATAATGAATAAATAGGAGTTGGGGGTATCTACAGTTTAAATATAACATTATTACGGCTAACAAATCAAAACAATCTAGCGCGCGCATACAGTTCTTATGACATTTCATAACAGAAATTGTGGTTGGACCTTCCTTTTAAGCAAAAGAAAATTTGCTGTATTTAGGGATAAAATTAACACAAATGTAATGGAGGTAGTTCGTTGATGCGTCACTTTAAGATGACGGTACGCACATTAGTTCCTAAACGGATCTATTTTAAACAATTCGTGGTTACATCTCTTCGGCAAAACACCATCATCATCATCATCAGCCATTTAAGTCCCACTGCTGGGGCACGGGCCTCTCTCAATCACATGAGGGGTAATTGCCATACTCACCACGCTTGGCAGACGGGTTGGCGAGGGTTTTGATATGAATGCAGAGTTTTCCTTCTCTGGGTGCTGATGATTATGCCAGCAGCTTTACCTTAGTCGCCTTTTACGACACCTCGGTAAGAGTGAGGGTGGCCTATTCTACTCTGCCGGGGACCACACGGCAAATACTTGAGAATATTTTTATAGAAAATGTGCTAATTCGTTACAAAATAGGATATAATTTTTTCGACCAAAAAAAAATCCCGAAAATAGCTCGTGTAAAAGTGTAAAACAAAATTAGCACCAAATAATTGATTTTTTCACATTTTTTTAAAAAGTAATGTGTTTTTAAAGTTTAGAAATAAGATTCCATATTCAAATGTAAACTACTAAAATGCATACAGTGCGACCACGTTCAGAAGGCACTTCAGTGACATTGACAGGGGGGCGTTGTAAAACGTTTTTTTTTTATGCGATAATGTCAAAACAGCTTTAGTTCCGACTTTTGCCACGTGCCAAATATCGCTCACGGCGTTTTGGACAGTTTCTGTGTCCTGTTTTCGCAAGACGAGTAAGACAGAGACGGTTTTTTGTGGTGATGCCTGGTGTAACATTCGGGCAGTTGTCACACCGGCGGAGATGGGCGGGAAGCGAGGGAAGCTTCAAACGTCTCATAATGGCCACAATAAAAAAAAAAACAAAATATTTATTCAATTACACACATTTGAAAGAAGAAAGAAAATATTTATTATTATAGACATCACAACACAGAACATAAAGCAATTGTAAACAGAACACATTTGGCACAAACAGAAAACAAAACATAAAACAATTAAAAATACATAAAAATAAAACAAAGGAAAAAAAAACAAAACTATATTCAATCATGTCCAGACAGTGCCAAATGAATATTATGGTGTGTTATGACGTCTAGTATAAATGGCCCTCACTCAGCTTATGTCACAGCCCAGACAAAGGCCATGACGCTGGTTTTCAGTGAGACCAGCTGAATGAGTGCCACGGACGCTCGTCTAGTGTATTTTGTGTACCTAACGTGTATGTGTAATGTGGGTATATATATCTACTAAGAAGAAAATATCAAATAATTATGAGATACATACTATTAAATTATTATAATGAATAAATAGGAGTGTGGGTATCTACAGTTTAAATATAACATTATTACGGCTAACAAATCAAAACAACTTCTAGCGCGCGCATACAGTTATTATGACATTTCATACAGAAAATTGTGGTTGGACCTTCCTTTTAAGCAAAAGATTTGCTTGTATTAGGGATAAAATTAACACAAATGTAATGGCAGCGCTAGTTCCGTTGATGCGTCACTTTAAGATGACGGGTACGGCACATTAGCTACTAAACCGGATCTATTTTAAACAATTTCGGGGTTACAATCTCTCGGCAAACACCAATCATCATCATCATCAGTCCCCACTGCTGGGGCACGGGCCTCCCTCAATCACATGAGGGATAATTGCCATACTCACCACGCTTGGCAGACGGGTTGGCGAGGGTTTTGATATAAATGCAGAGTTTTCCTTCTCTGGGTGCTGATGATCATGCCAGCAGCTTTATCTTAGTCGCCTTTTACGACACCTCGGTAAGAGTGAGGGTGCCCTATTCTACTCTGCCGGGGACCACACGGCAAACACCAATACTATTTATTTAATACTTATAGTTAACTGTTTGGGCTGCTTTTGCACTCGATTTTTGGATAACCGCCAAAAGTGACCGCTTTTGGCGTGAATCAATTTTTCGCTTACAAAAACGGTTCTTACATTTTTGCATGGATATTTAATAAATAGTATAAGTGTTTGCCGAGAGATTGTAACCCCGAAATTGTTTAAAATAAATCCGGTTTAGTAGCTAAAATTTAAATCGATTGGCGTCGCTAGTGTGCCCTACCCGTCACCTTAAGATGAGGAGGATAAAAGTAGATTACTCACCTAACCTAGAGTTCTCCTTAAGAAACGGGGCCATGTCTAGCAAATCATCCTCCTTTTCTTCGGAGGGGGGGAGCATATCCAAATAGTCAGTGTGGACATACACGTGGCACGTCGTGCAAGCTAGGGAAGCTTCGCACGCCCCTGAAAAATAAAAATTATAATAATTTAATAAGAACCAACCACGAACCAGAGTCACCGACATAGCCCACCGAAATAGCAAACTTAAGTGGCAGTGGGCTGGTCATATTAGCCGCAGAACTGACAGTCGTTGGAGCCGTAAAGTCCTTGAGTGGAGAACGCGACTCGGTAAGCGTAGTGTAGGACGCCCTGCGACAAGATGGGATGATGACATTCGAAGGCTGGCTGGTGTGGGCTGGATGAGAGTGGCCGAAAATCGGGAGCAGTGGCGTGCATTAGGGGAGACCTATGTCTAGCAGTAGACGAGTGTGGGTTGCTGATGATGAATAAGAACCAAGGTCAACGACATAGCCCAAAGAATAGGGGCTATCGCGCGCGAAAAATCCGCAAGATGGCGTACTTTGTTTATTTAATACTGGTATTATTATTAACTTGGCATTACTGAAATATTTTGATATAAAAGCCATGATCGACCGATACCCCTTCTTTTCTCGCGACCGTCAAGCTGTGATAGGAGGCAGACATTATACCTTCCTCGTTTTATTTAAAACTAGCTGACCCGACAGACTTCGTCCTGTCAAAAAAATTTGTAATGTGGCAACCAATATGAACTTTATATAATAGCAATAAAACTCAAATTGATTCTACGTTTTAGTTAGAAAACGTTTGTATGTGAAAAAGAAAAGGGCTGTTTTTAGGGTTTTCCCGACAATTATTCGATTTTTTCCCGCCGTAAGAACCATCCTTGGACTTCAACAAACATTTTAAAAAAGAATTGGCCAAATTGGTCCAGGCGTTGTTGAGTTATGCACTTACCAACACATTTTGCGATTCATTTTTATATTAGAGATATACGTTTCAACGTATTACACTTTTTCTTTTCAATTAGTTTTCCTTTCCGCTCGTAATCCTATTTCCCCATAAATATAATTAGAGTTCTCACCACGAAAGTAGTCCCGCGGAGAAACACGGAACCAAAGTTTGACATTCCTTGTGTCTATGGTAATAAAGATCATATTTGAAAGTTGAAGGCGAGTCGAGCTCGAGCGCGGTTTTCACGGGACTTCTTACTTCTTAGGTGCCGCGGACTCAAACTAGCTTTTTCCCGTGGCTACGCTCGCGTTAGAAAGAGACAATCTTGTACGGTCAGCATCAAAAGTAGGTTAACACTTTAGTACCATGTCAAAGCAACTGTTCTGCCTATTATAGTCAGTTTCCAAGAGGTTCGTAAAAAATGTTATTTCGACATGGTACTAAAGTGTTAAGCTACTTTTGATGCTGACCGTACCCCCGTGTCTCGGAAAGCACGAAGCTGGTGGTTCTGCGCTCGATCCCTGTCCGGTCGTGGCACACAGTAGTGTCCCATCGGAATATGAGGGTAATGGAATAGAGAATGCACTTGTGTTTGCGCACACAATTGAGCACTATAATAATTACATCCTGCGTACGTGGCTGATCGTTGAGATTGGCCGCCGTAGCCGTAATCGGTTGGAGGATATTATTAGTATGAATTATTGCAGTCCATACTAAAAGTATAAATTGGAAAAAATACATAAATTTGACGCTTTACAAGATACTTAATGTACCTACATAAAAACGTTTTTGAAGTATTTTGATGTGATCTATCGAACTTATTTTTGAAGGTTTGTCATTGGCCGCAATTTTGAGAAAAAATATAAATGGTGATAAAAGGTCAAAGTACCACACCCCTTTAAAATCGTATGTCGTACTAAAACTCTGGAATAAGTTTTCAGCCGCGGTGTTCCCTGATCGCTATGACATATCCTTTCTTAAACGAGGTTTGAAAAGAGTTCTTCTTTCACGGTAGGCAGCGGCATGGCGGCGCTCCGGCATTGTTGATGTCCATGAGCGGCGGTTACCGATTACCATCAGATGGGCCGCATGCTCGTCTGCCTATTGTAAGCTTTAATAAAATGTACTAACCTTCCATTTGTATATTATATCTATGTGCTAAATACAATATATTATCGCCGACTTTGCCTCTCACTTTAGTCTTGTTGCCGTCTTTGTCTACGTATGTGATATTGACTCTGAAACAGAAAAAAGGCATGTTATGACATCACGTCCGTTTGCCGTCACCGACATTATTCCCGGGCCGAGCCCCGATTTGTCAAAAAAAAAATTAACCAGTTTATTTCAAAACGCGATCTTAAGTTTCCGTACTAAAGTCATACATAAGTATGTTATCTTTCAGACCTGATTGTATACCAAATAAAGCAATAAATATTTATGATTATTATAATACATAATTAGTCTACGCTAAAGCTCTTCTATCGCATCTACAATGGGGAGTGTTCCGAGGAGCTGTTCGGCCTTATTCCAGCTGCAAATTTTCACCATCGTACATCACGCCAGAATTCCAAATTTCACCCACATCACTTGGATGGATTTTACTCCACCACAGTGCGCTTCTCACGCTACTTCCTACCGCGCGTAGTAAAACTATGGAATCAGCTACCAACGATGGTGTTTCCGAACAGATACGACCTGGTGATCTTCAAGGAAAGAGCTTATTCCTCTCTTAAGAGCCGGCAACGCCTCTGTGATGGCCCGTGTGTCGCAGATGTCTATGGGCGGCGGTAATTCACTTACCATCAGGTGAGCTGTCTGCTCGTTTGCCTGCCATAATGTAAAAAAAAAACTTGTTTTGTGTCGAAAAATAAATACGCGATACATTTATACTCTCGAGTCAAAGGACTCTTTAATGAATGACACCGAATGTTTGACAGCGTTCGCTGCCAGGGGTGTTTACGCCGAGTATAGTTGCAACACAAAATTATACGAATTGTGTCGCGTAATGGGCTAACAGTTACTATGAGCATCAGATTAAAATAAAAAACAATTTATTTATTTAAGTTTTGTTAATGCGTCAAAGTTATTTCAGCAGCATAAGCAGCCCCTTTGCCGTCAGATTCATTTTCATTCGCCAATGACTTGAGTGACTTGATATTTTCTTCTTAGTAGATATATATACCCACATTACACATACACATTACATATTCAAGAAAAGGGTGTACTCCTTTCTTAAGAGCCGGCAACGCATATGTGATACCTCAGGTGTTGCAGATGTCCATGGGCGGCGGTGATCACTTTCCATCAGGTGTGCCGTCTGCTCGTTTGTCCGCTATAATGTAAAAAAAAAAAAGTACACGTTAGGTACACAAAATACACTAGACAAGCGTCCGTGGCACTCATTCAGCTGGTCTCACTGAAAACCAGCGTCATGGCCTTTGTCTGGGCTGTGACATAAGCTGAGTGAGGGCCATTTATACTAGACGTCATAACACATCATTATATTCATTTGGCACTGTCTGGACATGATTGAATATAGTTTTGTTTTTTTTTTTTCCTTTTGTTTTATTTTTATGTATTTTTAATTGTTTTATGTTTTATTTTCTGTTTGTACCAAATTGTGTTCTGTTTATAATTGCTATATGTTTCTGTGTTGTGATGTCTATAATAATAAATACTTTCTTTCTTTCTTTCTAACTGAATACTTGAGGCACGTCACTATGTTTAAAAGTAAAACATAAACCATAGTACGTTACCGCAATCGCGCAAAAAATATTATTTTATTTTGAAGATTAGATTATTTTGAGCATTATATTCAAAAACAATATGGTAATTTTGATTGTGAATTAATTGTAGGGTGTTTTTGTATAATTGTATATTTTTAAAATGACGATTTAGGGTGATTCTCCGAAATTCGACCTTCCGGTTTCTTCGCGTCAGGGGGTCTACTACGCCAAACGATAAACGATATATCGTGCCAATAATCGTGTCGGAGCCTACTATAAGTAACATCGTATCGACTGTCGTTTATAAATGAATTGATTTCCAATGGGCTCAAAAATATTGCTCAAATTAGAATTTTAAATTGAAATAAGAACACGTTAAGATACCTATCCTCCTTTCAATTTAAACTTCTTCTTTATTTACTTCTAATTTGAACAATATTTTTGATCCCATAGAAAGCAGACGCGAAGAAACCGGAAGGGCAAATTTCGGAGAATCAGCCTTTACCTACTACCAAATACAAAAGGAGATATTCAATTGGATTTATATAAAACGTGCAGAGTTACGCTTACGTAAAAAGGACTTAATCATTGGAACAGACTGTAGTTTTGTTCCAGAATTATTCTTAGATAAGGGGAAAAACGTTTGCCGGGAGACGTTTACAGTTGAGTTGAAAATAAAGTTCGTAATTAAGTTTCTATTTTTTGAGAAAATCTCAGAATGAATAGTGCCTGCCTATATACTAAGAAGCATTTAACAAAAAGGTTCGCAAAACCTGAGAACTTTTTTTTTAATAATGGCTCTACCCGAAGATAATTCGCCAATGTCTAGTAACAGAAAACCGGCGTGAAGCAGCACTGTGTTGTGTTTCGCTGCGTGAGTGAGGGTACCGGAGGCCCAATCCGGGGGATAGGGGGGTTTCAAAGGTTGGCAGCGCACTTGTGACTCCAGTGGTGTCGCGGGTGTCCATGGGCGGCGGCAATTGCTTACCACCAGGTAATCCGTCTGTTCGTCTGCCTACCTATTACATAAAAAAAAACTTATTGAGGATAAGTAGGTAGTCAACAGTCGAAGTCAGTGTTTACATTTTATCGACCTACGGATTCAGCGGATATCACTCTAAAAGCAATCGCGGGATTCGTTTTAGCGGGGATAGGTGTTTGCCGAGTGATTGTAACCCCGAAATTGTTTAAAATAGATCCGGTTTAGTAGCTAAAAATGAAAATCGATTGGCGTCGCTAGTGTGCCCTACCTTCCCGTCACCTTAAAGCGACGGCTGCGCATGGGGCCCCGGGTTCAGGCCAAAATTTGTATGTACCTGAGTTTTTCTGTTAATAAATTCTCAGTGACAGCCCGGAGTCTGGAAATTAGTGGTCTTGTACCCCTGCGTCCCGGAAAGCATGTTAAGCCGTTGGTCCTGCGCCCGATCCCTCTCCGTATCACACTGGTGTCCCATCCGATTATCAGGGCAAGGGAATAGTTAGTGCACTTGTGTTTGATAGATAGATAGATAGATAGATAGATAGATAAAACGTTTATTTGTACTGCTGCATATACACACATTAAAATAAAACAAATGACACACATGCAAGAACACAAGAACATTACATTACAATTAGGCATTAAAATTAACAAAAAAAATAGAATCAACAATAAGCTGTTCACCTGTTGTGATCCGTGTGTGCGCTGCAGCAGTTCAAAAAGGCCGTGGCTCAGTGTATAGCTTTGCCCGAGCAGACAAAACACTGGTATTCTGCCACTACCCCAAAATACAGTCTAAATCTAATCTAATTTTATCTACGTTTAGAAAATCTATATAAAATATAGGGACCGTGTAGAACTGTTTTATTGTAATGTGTGAGTGAAGTATAATATCAGATGAATGTATGATGACAGCAATCGGAAAGGGAAGTAATCGATAAGTGCATCAAAATACTTTGGTATACCCAACATGAGTATGCGTGTGAGTGTAAGTTTTGCATGCTTATATGTTTCTACACGGCAAAATCCGCTACCGTTTGACCCCGTGGGATACCTAAGGGTTGTTTATCTAGAAGAGCAATTTTCATATGTTTCTTGAAAGTGTATTTAGATTTAAATTGTCGTAGCGGAGGTGGGATATTATTCCAACACTTGGTTGCGAAGTAGCGGAAGCTGCCAGTAAAGGCCACAGTTTTGTGCTGATAACCCATGAACTGCGGGCGTGAGGACCTGGTGCCATATCTCTGATGAAAGGACGATATCTTTAATTTTGAAAAGAGATACTCAGGTTTTTTATATTTAGTTATGTCAAACATCAGACAAGCAAGGTGCAAATGCCTTCGAGATGCCATATTTAACATTGAAGCGGCATTCAGAAACGGCGTGATGTGACTCCTGGGCGGTACAGTAAAACAAAAACGACAACATGCGTTTTGGACCCGTTGGACAAGGCGTCGGTCCTGTGATAATAGTCGAGGGCCATAAACCAAATCACCATAATTAAGCTTTGATAGAACTAGTGACTCACATAGTATCACACGCATTCTTTCAGTAAGATAATTACGGATTTTGTAAAGGACTTTAAGGCGATAAAAACAAGCACGCACCATGGTTTTTACATGGTTCCCAAAACGAAGTTGACTATCCATTATTATTCCCAAATTCCTAGCCTCAGTCACCCGTTCAACTTCCTGCCCACAAATATGAAGTTTCGGATCTGTATCCAGGATTTTCTCAATTTGATGCTTGGAGCCCAAAATCATGCATTTTGATTTACTAGGATTTAGCAATAGACCATTTCTTTTCGCCCACATAGCCACACTATCAAGATCTTTGTTCATTTTTAATATGGCTTCAGTGAAGTCACAAGGGGGGGCAGATATATATAATTGAACATCATCTGCATAAAGATGAGAGTTACAAAAGCCAATAGAATTTACAATATCCGCACTAAATACAACAAAAAGCAACGGCCCAAGTATTGAGCCCTGAGGAACTCCACGATCAAGCATTCTACATCGTGACAGCAACACCTTACCATCCTCACCAGTCAACTTCACGCATTGTGTGCGATTGCTCAAGTAGTTTTCAAACCAACCAAGTGATTTTTGATCCAATCCATAATAGGACAGCTTTGACAGCAATAAGTTAGTCGGAATACAGTCAAAAGCACGAGAAAAATCCAGCAGGGCCATACACGTGCCCCTTCCAGTGTCCTGTTGAGATAGAATATTATCTACTACGTCGATCAAAGCCGTCACTGTGCCCATCCCTTTACGAAACCCCGATTGATTTGCCGGTAATATTTTTGCATCTTCCACAAACTGAGAAAACTGCAAATGAATTGCCTTCTCTAGTACCTTAGATAGAAAAGGGAGGATGCTTATTGGCCTAAGGTCTTTGATTTCAGATGGGTTGTTTATTTTAGGTATTGGTGTGACTATCGCTGATTTCCATATACTAGGCACCACACCGGTTAGAATGGAACTGTTTATGATTTTGGTTATCACAGATAATGTACGAGGTAGCGCAAGCAACACCATGTCCCTTGCGATACCATCTGCACCTATAGCGTTCGTAGTAATGCTCATAATATGCTTAGCAATTTCGCTCTCGTGGACCGGTTTTAATGTAAAAATACGATCACTAAACTTGTGATTAGCAAAATAGTTCAACTGAGATAAGGGGATCGTGTCGCTATCAGGAATATCATTTATAAAGCTATCATTGATTACGTTAGGGTTATTGAAAGTATCAGGGAGGGAGTGCTCATTTTTATTATCAAACGTTACAGTCCTTTTCAAATTTTTCCACATTTCCTTAGTATTTTTATAATTAGAATTGACATAATAGTTGTAATAAGCTTTTTTTTCATTTGCTATACTATTTAAAACTATTTTTTTTAACTCTGTGTATTGTTTTTTATGACTTTCCATCTTTGATTTCCGATATTTAACAAAAGCCTCATTGCGCAAGTCCATCATTCGTTTTATATTATCTGTGATCCAGGGATGTGACCCCATTGATCTTAGTTTTATTGTTTTTAGCGGTGCGTGTTTATTAAATAGTGCCAGTATTTTAGAGTTAAATGATACAATCATTTCATCAACACAACTCAACTTAGGTATTGATTCCCAGTCTATAGAATTTACATCTTCATCGAAAACATCGATGTCAATGTCCCTCAGAGGTCTGTATGTTATGATCCTAGGGGGGGCTTTCAGTGTTTTAAAAGAAAACGTTACATTTATCATAGCATGCCCGAGCCTACCCGTTATGTTTTCTACAGACACATCTCGTACTGGTGTATTAGTACAGACCAGATCTATGAGAGTATCTGTATTCGTAGAATAGTGAGTCGGTTCCGTAATCACCTGTTCCAAACCCAACGTTTGCAAAAAGTCGTAAAATTTTATCGCTTTTTCATTATCTTTTTCAAATAAATTAATGTTGAAATCCCCCATCAAAACAACATTATCATGATTCGAGAAATTAGAGATTGATACAGTCAAGGCATCAAAAAATACGTCAACACTTATCCAATTAGGGCGGTAAGCCGTCCCAATTAATAACTTACGCCCATTGATTGCCATCGATAACCACATCTGTTCGATGTTTGCTACCGGGTGCGTCAGGAGTCGAGCGCGGACGCCGCGCTTGATAAAGAATGCGACCCCACCACCGCGGCCTCGCTTCATAGTAAGCGGGCGCGGCGCATTCCGCAGCCGGTAGCCCGGCACAGTGGGCGCACGGGACTCCTGTCCCTGGCGCAGCCAGGTCTCGTTTATGGCAACTAGGTCGGCGTCATGCTTCATCATTGCAGCGATCAGGTCATCGTGTCCTGTTCCCAGCGAGCCTGCGTTATAGAATGCTAACTTTACGTTTTTAGTTTTCGGAGCGCCAGTATAATACTAATAATTGACCAGCGCAGTGAGAGATTATAGTTTTTAGAA
The DNA here is from genome assembly GCA_019059595.1 of Marasmia exigua. Taxonomy (NCBI): domain Eukaryota; kingdom Metazoa; phylum Arthropoda; class Insecta; order Lepidoptera; family Crambidae; genus Marasmia; species Marasmia exigua. The sequence goes on along the minus strand of CM032487.1, from coordinate 3,069,089 downwards.
GATACGGTGCGCAGGCAAGGATGATAACGCGAATGATACTTGGTGATGTAGATGGCGAGACAATGAGTTTAATATAGAGTGAATCGTGATGTTCAGTGTAAGTGATTTCATAAAAAGTGCTAGATATTCGTATATTATAATTACTTAGATTCTGGTTAGGTGAAAAATTATTATCGTGTATAACAACGCACAACAGATTAAAACAGGTGACATGCATATAACTATTCAGTGACTTTACACACAACAATATCGAATGCACAATCAACCGCATCATTGGACAGTTATAAAGGTAAACATCGCATTTAATAATATGGTGATACAACACAACATTACATACTAACTCACTTTGGCGGTACATTCTAAAGACAAAACAAATACAATTAGCCATATTTAAAGAGAAACAGTTGTGATAAGGATATGTATTTAATTGAATTGAGCAGATAATTACTAAACGTTCAAACATTACTGCATTTAAAAACACGAGATAGGTCGGCTTCCGTGCGGATGCGATGTCTAGGCACGCCCGTTCCCGAGCTCTGCCTTACGTAAATTTTACCCTCCCGGGTCCAGGCGAAGCGCCAGTTGAACTGTACCCTGAGCTCACGGGCCTTCTGAAACAAAATCCTGTTCGACTTGGTAAGTCGCTCATTAACATAAAAACGGCGATGTGGGCCAGGAATATTAGTCCCCTCCGTAGTTGCTCCGCGACGCACCCGTGCTCTTTGTAGTAGCTGGTCTCTCACCGCCCGTCGGGCCAGCCGCACCACAATCAACCTAGGGCGAGGATTCTGCGCATTATCTAACGGTGCCGTAGGACGCCCCACTCTCATTGCGCTGACGATATCATGCTCAGCCAAAGTTAGCCCTAGCTTTTGCCCCAGAGTAGACACCACATGCAGCACATTTTCGCCATTTTGCTCGGGGATGCAGGATATTTCAATATCATTGAGCAGGGATTCCTGGTCACGGTCATTTAGGTCTGCCTTTAGCTGTGCCACCACTTCTTCAAGGGGTCCCGGTGATTGGCCCCCATTTATTGTGACCCGATTCTCCATGGCGTTCATACGTTCACACAGGTCGTCAATGCGTTTATCACAGCCATCTATCCTCGAGACTACACCAGCTATGGTAGTACTCAGCTGTTCTATTTGTTGACGCATGGCATGAATCTCTCCCCTCATATGACGCATCTCTTCTACTAACGCCTTCATGTCCGTTCCCATTTCGATGACAGGTGCTGCACCACTGACCTGCGTATTCCCGTATGACACATCCATGTCCGATGAGGTATCCTGCAGCAGGTCTTGGTGGTGGTAGACTCCTCTCCTTGCGTTCACAAAGTCAGCTCGAACTGGTGTATCGGTGTTGTCGGTTTTAGGCTCCTTGCTCTTACACTGGACGCACTTCCAAGACTTTTTATGATCGTTGTTCATCGTGTTATAGAACCGCTGTTCGGAGACATTTGCACATTGCAAATCATACACTTGTTCACATAAACAACAACGTAAAAATCGCCGGTCGGTTATGGCATTGTAGCAGCCAGCGCACTTTTTATTGCTATTCATCGCCATCGCAGATACGACCCTATCACGTACGCACAGTAGACACAAATTCTTCTGACTTGCTATAAAGTTTGACGCGTTTCGTAGTCTGTGCGCATGCGCAGCAGTAGTCAGCTGATTGGCTCAGCTGTTTGGACGTTAGGTAGGTGACTAACACAATGTATGGCCGGCGAGTTTTTGCAATAGATTTACGTCTTTCGCGGTCACAATTTCACTGATTTATTTACACAGTTCAATAGCCCTCTACATTAGCTTTATTTTAGTATAACTTTTGTAGATAATGGTCGAAATTATACAATGTTTACGAATTTAATTAACAGAGTAAGATAATAGATGTCTGACGTTGCGCGCTTCGTTCAGAGTTTGCGCATACACTTGAGCACTATATTATATCCTAAGTAAGTAGCTGATCGTTGATATGCCCGCCTTAGCCGAAATCGAATAGAGGAAATTATTATTATGGACACTACAAACAAACAGACACACATTTTTCGATTCATCGGAGTCATCGCAGGAACTAAATTTAGGGTTCTCAGATTTTAAACAGATATGGAGGGAGGGGGGAATTTGTCTTTGTGTCAAATAGACTTAAGCTCTGCCTGAGTGACATATGCATAAATAAATCCATGGCAATAGTTCAGTAACGATGAAGAAAACTCTAAAATCGATTTTTTTTTCACAAATGAGCAAGCGCGTCACCATGGTAAGTGACCACGTCAGCCACACCAGAGGGAGCGGCGATGCGTTGCCGGCCTTTTAGGAAGGTATAGGATCGTTTCTTGAAGATCTCAATGTCGTACCGGTTCGGAAATACCGCTGCGGGAAGTAAAAACGTGATATGCCCGAAATAATAAAAAAAAAATAGGCTAAGTGCATGACCGGCTCGAATCATTCGAAACTGCAGCTTCCCTCAGGATATTTACCCTGCCCACCAATGATAGAAATAATAACATAGATTTGAAAAATCTAAAGGTGCATTCTCTTGATTGGAACCTACGACCACCCGTTAAATTCTTAAGGTGACGGGTAGCGACACCAATTGATTTTAATTCTTAGCTTCTAAACCGGATCTATTTTAAACAATTTCGGGGTTACAAACAACCTCTCGGCAAAAACTTATACTATTTATTAAATAACCATGCATAAATGTTGAGTTCAACGCGTACGCGAAAAATTGATTCACGCCAAAAGCGGCCACATTTGGCGTGAATCAATTTTTTGGGTACAAAAACGGACCCAACATTGTACATGGTTATTTAATAAATAGTATAAGTGTTTGCCGAGAGGTTGTTACCCAGAAAATGTTTAAAATAGACCTGGTTTAGTAGCTAAATATTAAAATCAATTGGCGTCGCTATTGTGCCCTACCCGTCACCTTAATATTATCCACTGAAATAACATCGCTCAAAACGATATCTCTACGTAACTGTTATCATATTAGCCAATGCGATCTGCTTGTTTTTTTTTATAATATGGCACTAGCCGATACCTTGCCAATGTCAAGTAACTAAAATAAATAAATAAATAAAATATTTATTTATTACAACAACAACCACAGTATTAGGTACAATATAATAGACATTTAATAGTCATAGTTATCTAATAGTTATAGTTATCTAACCTATTAGAAAAGGCGATCCAAAGTTAAAACTGTACTAATGCTAATGCTTTTCCGTTAGAGCAAGCAATTTTAAAAGGAGATAGACCGAGTTTTGTTCCAGAACCATTCCTAGATCGCGTTTTATAATAGGGAGGTAAGAGTTATTAATATATAAGTTTACAATAACAATGTCGTAAGGGGTAAATCTAAGATTTGTCAGTAGAAGAGATCAACAATGCGGACCAGTTGCAAACTAAACAACAATTCATTCTAATTCCATCTGTTCGATTGCTATGTAATTATGTTTGCAATGCAATAAGGTTGCAATGATTCCTACTATAGCCTAAGCCTGTCCCGTGGGTAATCGTTTTTATAATTATTTATCTATGCATTTTCTGAGCTTTTATGTGCGTTTGAGAGTGCGGGTAAGTGTGTATATAACACACTTATTGATATAAGTGTGTAGTCAGTCAAAGTCATAGTCATTCAATAAAACGCCGGTGTTTTACGTTTTATCGGATTCGGCGGGTAGGGCTAAAACAATCCGCGTGGGCCATAGACATGAACATTAGCTTAAATGACGTCTCTGAGTGCGGCCGTTGGTGTACAAATTTGGTGTTTATTTTAAGAATCGTTGGATTGCATCGTTTTTAACACTGCTATTATGTGTCGAGTGAGTTGTCTCGTAAAAACTTGCTTGGACCTAATAGAGTCTCATAACCCGCGATTTGTTTTCAGAGTGATATCCGCGGAATCCGTATGTCGATAAAACGTAAAACACCGGCGTTTTATTGACTGTGACTTTGACTGACTTCGACTGTTGACTAACTACTTATTCTCAATAAGTAACTTGACATTGGCGAATTATCTTCGGGAAGAGCCATATTTAAAAAAAACCGGCCAAGTGCGAGTCTGACTCGCGCACCGAGGGTTCCGCCGGTATCTTTTGATAACGTTAACTTTTGTTTGATTTTTTCACAGCTTAAAGGGACAGTAGACCTAGGTATTTGGTATAAATTTCAATTTGATACTTTTATTCGTTCGTGAGAAATAAAGTAGTAAATTTCATTTTATTAAAATATTTTTATTATTTTATATAACTAAAAAAATGTGATTTTCGCAATTTTTCCTATATTTGCATTATATGACAATGCTTCATGCCAAATTTCAAGATTCTGAGTTTACGGGAAGTACCCTGTAGGTTTTGATTCCTTTGCGAGTGTCGAAAATTTGATGAAAATATCGATATAATCGGCTGTATCTTTTGATTGCGTTGGCTTAGAAGTTTGATTTTTTTACAGCTTCAAGGGACAGTAGACCTGAGTAATTGATATAAATTTCAGCTTCATACCTCTACGCGTTCCTGAGAAAAAGGGTCTTGACAGACGGACGGACGGACGGACAACAAAGTGATCCTATAAGGGTTCCGTTTTTTCCTTTTGAGGTACGGAACCCTAAAAAAAAACGTTTTATCGACCTACAGATTCTGCCGATACATACAAACATAATCGCTGCTTTGAAGACTCTATTTAGGTCCAAGCAATTTGTCACGTGACAACTCACTCGAGCCCAATGGACAACATTTCAAAATTGCTAAGCTCTGAAACAAAAAATACCATTTCTTTATTTACTTTTCCGATGCGCGAATATATATTTATACATTTTTTATATTGCTTATTTACTGAGAAAAAAATTAAAAACTAAAAAACGTAAGATGACGTCATCGGACGGCAGAATGTAAAATATTTCTTTGCTTAGCACATTATAGTTTTAAATTTACGAAATGCCAAACCCATGACATGCAACTGTCAAAAAAAAAGACAACTTGTCAACGTTGAATGTATGAATGACGTTGACAATGTTGACACTAGTATTATTTACCTTTGACAGTAGTACCTTTTTTTTATTAAAACAATGATAAGCAAAGGAATATTGCTGTATTCAGCCGTCCGATGACGTCATTTGGCGCTTACGTCTATTTAGAATATAAAGAATTTTAATAATTATTTTATGCATGAAAATGGACAAATTTTGAAAAAAGAAAAAATATGGGTCCATTCATTTTATGTCTATTTTCATATAAAAAAACAATATGGACATGTTAAAAATATGAAATGTTGTCCATTCTCGGGCTCGTGACATTTATCATCATACGACATATATCACTAAAACATAGTTGTATGGATTTCATGCGACATCCGCCATGTATTTTTTATATGGAAAATCCCGAGAATTGGGCTCCTGTGTTAGAAAACAATACGATTCAACGATTCTTATTATTAGATTCACTTCGCGGCACTTCCATGCCCAAATAAAACTAATTTAAAACCTTTGAATTGCATCAGCCCACGCGGAGTGTTTTAGTCCTACCGACAGAATCCAGTAAGCTGTTTTTTTTTTTCCCGGGAGAAATGCATTACGCAGACCCTGCCGCCTCTGGGACTCACCCTCCGGGCCGCTTCTTCAAACAAGAAGCGACCTGAGGGCATACCCACTAAAACTCCCGGGGTTCAACCACCCGTGGGTATAGAATGGGGTCACGGGAACTGCACGAGGCTATTCCCCGCAACCCCACTCCCCCACAGGCCCCTACACGGGGTGTGCGGCCACGCCCCTCCTCAGGCCAGGAGGAGGGGGGTTGGGGGCAGCCGGAAGAGCTGAGCCGACCCCAACAAGCGGTGGAGGTGCCAATGACAGTGCCGGCACAAGGACCCCCGTCCCTGTTGCCGGCTGGCCACCTCCACGGAGAGGACGAAGAGTTCTCCGCCGAACTCGTCCTCTCCTTGCTCGAAGCGGGCCTGCGAGGGGGTTAGTCTCGCGCTCCCGCTCCGCCGCCTCCTTCTGCGCCACCACTTCTTCGCAGAAGTGGGCGAAAGCCGACCAGGGTCTCTCATCATCCAGCATAGCTGCAACTATGCTGGACAAATAGAGGTCATGTCCGACCTCCGCAGTTCAAGTGAGCTAAGTGAACGTCTGAACAGCACGAGTGTTAGTTCATTTTTGAAATGAACTGTTTTCCGCGATTCTAGTTTCAAATTAAAAGCTCTCTGTAGATAATTTAGTAACGAATTTCTCGTTAATGAATAATATTTACATTTTTATAAGATGGCTCGTATAAAATGGAGTCGAGAGAGAAAACTGACGCATATCGAATAATTTCCTCGAGACATCTATCAAGATGATTATCGGGGCGCTTGCAAAACCGTTCATGTGTATAGGATTTATAATTCTGTGAGTATTTTAAGTCCAATAATTTATAACGTCATGTAACAATTTTTATAAAAGTGAAAGTGTGTGTGTTTTTTATGTGATATGTGGCAGACGTGCAGATGGATCACCGGATGGTATGCGATTGCCGCCGAGAGGGAACGTAGGGCGCTGTCGGTTCGGGGCAATATGTTCAATATGCTAACCGTTTCAGTTCAGCCGTTGTATAACGGCAGCAAAAATGTTGGGTCCAATGCGTACGCGAAAAATTGATTACCGCCAAAAGCGGCCACTTTTGGCCGCTTTGATTTGGTGAATCAATTTTTCGCGTACAAAAACGGACCCAATATTCGTGCATGGTTATTTAATAAATAGTATAAGTGTTTAGCGAGAGGTTGTAACCCCAAAATTGTTTAAAATAGATCCGGTTTAGTAACTAAAAATTAAATTCGATTGGCGTCGCTAGTGAGCCCGCCGTGTGGTCCCGGCAGAGTAGAATAGGCCACCCTCACTCTTACCGAGGTGTCGTAAAAGGCGACTAAGGTAAAGCTGCTGGCATGATCATCAGCGCCCAGAGAAGGAAAACTCTGCATTTATATCAAAACCCTCGCCAACCCGTCTGCCAAGCGTGGTGAGTATGGCAATTACCCCTCATGTGATTGAGGGAGGCCCGTGCCCCAGCAGTGGGGACTTAAATGGGCTGATGATGATGATGATGATGATGATGAGTGAGCCCTACCCGTCACCTTAAGGTTATTTTGTAAGGTAACGATTCGGATCTAATACTGTCTGTAGTTGTTGTATCATAGTTATATTTTTGTGCAATAAAGAATATCAATCTATCTATATTTATTTTCCAGCTCTCTCAACATAGCCAACATCCATGGCTATATCATAAAGGTTCCTATGGATTCCTTTAAGAATAACTACGAGTTAATAAGGCCTTTCCCGAAAAGGGTTTACAACTCTGGACCGTTAAATCCGCCGAAGAAAATGTCACCGAGTAGGACCCATGATCCCACAGATGAAAAATGCACGGAAAACCCAGATGACATTGAAGGTTGCTCTAGCCTCCCCACAACCTTACAGCACCCACAAGATCCGTCCAAAAGGAGATACCAACTGCAGGTACCTGTTCAAGACAGGGAAATTTTGGTAAGTTCTAATTGTATCTATTTTTACCATAAACATTAACTTCAAACAGACTGAGCTTTTTCATAGAATGCTAATCTTGAAAAACCCCGCGAACTGAACTCTACCGCACCCGTATAGAGATGCATTAAAGCGACGGGTAGCCCTAACTAGCGACACCATTCGTTTTTAATTGTTAGCTACTAAACCGAATCTATTTTAAACAATTTCGGCTCCCGGCAAACACTTAATACTATTTATTAATTAACCATGCACAAATGTTGGGTCCGTTTTTGTACGCGAAAAATTGATAACTGTCAAAAGCGGCCACTTTTAACGTGAATCAAGTTTTCGCGTACGCCTTGGACCCAACATTTGTGCATGGTTATTTAATAAATAGTATAAGTATTTGCCAAGAGGTTGTAACCCCGAAATTGTTTAAAATAGATCCGGTTTAGTAGCTAAAAATTAAAATCGATTTGCGTCGCTAGTGTGCCCTACCCGTCACCTTAAAGCGTCAGGGTAGGTTGGATTTCTCTCACACTCTACTAACCGTGGGAGAGCCACGCTTCGGCATTAATGGGCCGGCTTGACCGGAGATGACGGAAAACCGGCGTGAAACATCACTGTGCAGTTGGTACCGGAGGCCCAATCCGGGGTAAAGGTTGACTGCGCTCTTGTGACTCCACTGGTGTCACTGGGTATCCATGGGCGGCGGTAATCGCTTACCATCAGGTGATTCGTCTGCCACCTATCACAAAAAAAAAAGAAAAACTCTGTGACTTTTTCCCTGTAAAATGGTCCGTTTTCTATTTCCATGAATATTACCCGACACATTTTGTGGCTTTGCCGACTAGTGTAAAGTTTTACGTGTGGTCCCCGGCAGCGTAGAATAGGCCACCCTCACTCTTACCGAGGTGTCGTAAAAGGCGACTAAGGTAAAGCTGCTGGCATGATCATCAGCGCCCAGAGAAGGAAAACTCTGCATTTATATCAAAACCCTCGCCAACCCGTCTGCCAAGCGTGGTGAGTATGGCAATTACCCCTCATGTGTTTGAGGGAGGACCGTGCCCCAGCAGTGGGGACTTAAATGGGCTGATGATGATGTACAGTTTTACCAATTTTATAAGTTACACCAATATACCTGCGCAGAATCAATCGTAAGTCAATCGGATTTAAGTTACTCTTCTGCGTAGACGAATTTTGCCAATGTTACTTATAAACGTGGTTCAGCTGTACGTCAAACGGATTTTGAAACGACTGCATGTGTTCGGTTTTACATTTATGGATAAGAACGCGCCTTCCATGCGGTGGGTCGTGATTCGAATTCGAACACCTCTGAATTTTTTCAATCTATGTGCATATTTCTACCATTACCATCGTCAGGAAACCTGCACGTTTCGGATAGTTTCTGAAACGTGTAACCATGACTCACTTGGTCTTGGTTTCCCTGTTAAAGAGCTTCCGAAGGTCAGACGGCAATCGCTTTATTATAATTATCTGATACTAAATCTTTGGTATGAATAGCACAATAATTCTTTACAAATCTGATGTTATACCGTTAATTTTTCCACAAATAAAGTTAAGTCAAATCGTGCCTAAATCCATTAACTGTTTTCAGGGTATACTGTACAAACAGATTGAACCAAAAGATTATGTACAATCATGAGTTCTCGATGCAGATGGCCAATGAACATGGATACTTCGACAACTCCTACGTATAACTAAATTTAAGAATGCTCTCTGAAAAAAAAAACCTTTGCAGATACATACGGACGGTGTCAATTCACGACTATTTGCTAATAAAGAATAGGTATAGGTAAATGTTTTCTTTAAATTATTTACGCTTTTTTAAATATATATTAGGTTGCTACTGTAGACAGTAGCTGGACATCACTGGTCTTGTATACAAAAACTAAGGTGGACAGCAAAAATAATCTCACTCGGCATAGGCCATGGATTGTGATAGGCATACTGATAGAGAATATGCAGTAACTATGAGTGGCAGCAGTATATATATGTTACAGCCAATAGTAATAAATCTGGCTATTATGTATAATGGCTAGCTATTATTCATAATATCTACTCAGTTTGGTTAAAGTGATAATGGACACAAAATTAATCACATTAACTAGCTATTATATATAATATCTTCTATGACTTGGATAATGTAATAAAACACGTAGGTATGCGTTTAAGATTATATAATTATATTTCAATTTGCCTTAAGTATGAAATCATAAAGATTATTTAAAAAATTAAAATAACATAAGATACTAATTTCACGTCAATTAACATTGTTATAAAGTTATTTAACTTTAACTTGTAAAGTAAATTTAAAGCTCACTGGCTATAAAAGAAAAAAGTAAAAACACAGGGATCAACACCCAATAAAGACAAAAATAATAAAGTAATTGCCTTAAGCATACCTAACTAATCATAAAGATTATTTTAAAAATTAAAATAACAAGATAATAATTTTACGTCAATTGACATTGTTATAAAGTTATTAATTTTAATTTATAAGTAAATTTAAAGCTCACTATATATAAAACAAAAAAATAAAACACAGGGATCAACACCCAATAAAGACAAAAATAATAATTTTTTTAAAACGAACTGTCATTAATTAACCAGATCATAATTATTATTTATTCTTACAAGTAAGGCTCTTGTGACATTTTGAATTTTGACTTTTTAGACGACAATAACCACTATTGCGTCAGCCACGAAATGACGCCGATCACGCCACGCGGTAGCGGGATGAAGAGCGGGAGGGGTAACAAGTCGGCCAGACCGTATTTATTACTTTGGCTAACTTTGACATGCTATTATGAATAATGTCCAGACAAAGTGATTAATTTATTACTTTGACTAGTGAATTTGGCCATTATCTATAATGACCAGTCATTATGTATGTAGGATTGGTGATCGGTAGATGCATGGCAAGGAACGTGTATGAGTTCGATGTTTGAATTAGAATGACGTGCGAGAGAGAGAGAGGGAGAAGAGAGACGACGTATGACGGACGATGTAAAGACGTGGAAGACGACGCTCTTAGAAGATAATTAATATAGAACAATTACCTATACAACACCCTGGCTTTATTTGAAACCCCATCCCACAATTTTGGGGGCTCGTCCGGCTATTTAATCACTATGACTGTAACATATATAAGGTTAAATAAAATTGAAATAATTGGCACCAGTTGGCAGCCGTCTCTGTGGTAGGTATGTACCTATGTAACAAAAATGGGGCAGCACTAATATTGACTAACATGCAAATTAGATTAAAATTAATGGCACCAGTTTGCAGCCCTATCAATGTGCATGTTTCCTATAGGCCATTGTGATGATATTATGTGTTTTAGCGACTAAATTTATTTTGAGCCATTGGCTATTCACATTGAAATAGAAGATTGTCTGTTGGGGAGCCCTTTGCTAAATAGCGAGATAATCTTTAATCAGAATGTTATAATTTACAATTTATTTTCATTCAAAACACATACTAATTGTATTATTATGAATGTATGTATGTAATAATAGAATTATAGAAATGGGAATGGAGGACTTTAAGTAGCCAAAAGGAACTGTTTTGAAGAAATTTTTCAACAAAACTAATGATAATATGGGCATGCCCCAGTGAAGTATGTTTATTATGAAAATGTTAAATATGTTTATGCATAAAAATAAAATGTGTTAATAACTGTAGGATAACTATTGATGTTTGATAAAATGTAATGAACCACATAATTATTCACTATGAAATATTAATAAATTGCAACTCAAATAAGTTTTTCATTTATAAATTTAGATTCCTACATAGTTAGTTTTTACTGATTGTGCGTACACAATGTTGTATCACATGTAAATGTAGGGTTGCCAGATGATCAGGCTTTGCTTCGACCCTTCGACTTTTTATATGTACTTACAACTCCTGACAAAGAAAAAATCTTACAGAAAACAACTTTTCCTGAGGAGATGATGTTACAGAGAATGGCAAAATTTTTCACTAACTGGATTTCTCCCAACAAAAGTACTAAAATCCCGAAAATTGGTAATTGCTCCCGACAGTAGGAATACTCGATCTGGCAACCCTAATTTAATGCCCTTACTTTCAACCTCTTGTAGAAAAGCGATATTACCGAGTGTTAAATGTTAAAAGTCCGTGCCACGAAAGAAGCCCCGCGGGATGATACGGAACTAATATTTTAGATTCATTGTCTCTATGAACATAACCTCGAATTTGAGTGATGATGGAGACTGAAGCGGGCTTTTCAAGGGAGTTATTTGGTTGCGCAGACTTTAATACTACTTACACTTAACCCCTTTACGAAAACACCCGGCAAATAATACTAAATAGATCACTTCATAGCATATTTCTAATTTACTTATTATTACAAGATTTTCGTAAAAAAGTTGAAACTTACACTTCATTCTCCGACTTGGGATCCTGCCATTCGTACTCTCCATGGCGTAGATCTATAATATTACCATTAATTAGCAATTACTTTGAGTTATATCACATTAAAATTCAATGTAATGAATCTAACCTGTCGTTACATGAAAGCTTCTTATTTTCGATGGTATCCGGGCTCTAATTCGTTTCAAATTATGTAAGGTACTAATATTACGTAGAATTGATGGAAACATTATGTAATTATTAGTACATATCCATTAAATACGTAGATAAACAATTTGTTTGGTTATAAAATTGCGAACGACGAGTCCCGGAGAAAAAGGCGAAGTATATATGTCACTGTCAATGTCACAATATGCCAGAATGCATAGATAATATAATAGGGCTACGTTCAGTTATTGCCAAAATTTTAAAAAACAGAGAAAATTAATCATATACGTATAAAAACTCTGGTTATAGGAAACGTGATCGGTGCTAGATGGCACCACTTTGTATTTTCTAAAGGTCAAATTAATTTTATACTGTTTCAAATGGATAGCACCAGTTGCCATCTCCGTCTATGTGGTCTGACACCACATTGTTATAGACAAATGAATGGCACCAGTTGGCACCACCACCACACATTACTTTTTAATATAGGAAACACCACCACCTATGTGGACTAACAGCTCTTTGTATTACTATTAGAATCCGCGCCACGAAAGAAGTACCGCGGCAAAACACTGAATTAAAATTTTAGATCTCTTGTGCCCATGAACATAAAGCTTATATTTGAATGTTGATAGCTATACAAGCGCTCTTTGGTGGCACTCGTTGACACTGTTCTATGGGAACCACACCCGTCCAGGCACTTCTAGCAGCAGCTATGGATTTGACTCCCAACATGTGGGAACGGGCGGTCTGTAATCAATAATCATCAATGGAGACAATGGAGTCACTAGCAAGCAAATGAATAGAGAAAGAATCTTTCTCTTTTCATGTGTCACAAGCTTTGACAATTTTGTCTAAGGTCACAAGACGTAGTATTCCTATATACAGATAGTTATAGTTCCTATATACGCAAATTAATAATTTAAATAATTTGAACACTTCGTGTTTGTGGCCACAAGCAGACCAAGAAAAAAAGTCAAGTACTAACGACGACAATACGTTTTAGGCGGAAGGGTAAGAAGATAAAAATACACCTAGGTATGTTTCGTAAAATATAATTAGGTAACAGTAAAAAATGTTTTAACATAGATTATAAAATTGTGCTAAAAGCAAAATAACATTAGAACTTAAAAAATATAACAATAATAAAATGAATATGTTGCGATTTTTACTGGTTTCCATAATTTTTATTTTATTTTAAACTCCTAGCTATTTATACGAAAATTTTAAAGCAATGAAATATTCTTCTTAAATACCATTTTTTTTATTTAACTAGAAATCATATTCAATGTATGTAATATTTATTTCAATAGAAATTTTTTGGATGGTAAACAAACAACATGATAGGTATTTCAAAACGAAAAAATGAGTAGGATACAATATTTTTTACCATTACATATGTGATTTTTAAGCATCTCGAAACTTTTCGTGGTCATTCTACTGATGAAAACAATATTATTCCCCGATAAATTTGAAAGGATGCATGGGAAGAAAAAAAAAATGAAAAAAAACATCTTCCCAAAAAAGAGTGATATCAGATCACAATACAATTTGTATGGAGGAAAGGTGTTTTCTATTTCACATTTAAATGTATGTTCCTAAGAGAAAAATGCATTATCCAAGAGTAAAGCGACCTGGGAACGTTTCTAACATACAAGCACCCTGTTAAAAATATAGCATGATTTCTATGAGAGTACAAAAGACTACCAAGTAATAAAGAAAAATATATGGAATTTGACGTTTCTTGACAGCTACCCATAAAACCTCCTTAAATATAATGAACTTTGACATGCATTTAAAAGGTATTATTATATCAGCTTACCCATATCTGTAAAACTTCTGCAAGCAATTTTAAACTATATTACATACGTAAACTATATTACATAAATAAAATCGTTTGAGAAATGATAACAGATTTGGTTAGGTGAAAATTAAAATATTTTAGATAAAAATGCAACAAACCGCTATATGGCACTAATGTTATAGATATGAAACTGAAACCTCATATTTTTATCAAATCACTGGTTAAAGTGGAAAATTCCAAAAATTTATTTATCCTATCTACACACATGACAATGATGTTTTCTTGTTTTTATTTTTTATTTGATAGGTGGCAGACGAGCAGACGGATCACCTTATGATGGCAAGCTATTGCCGCCGCCCATAGACACCCGCGACACCAGTGTTTATGCAGGGAGTTCCGTGAATTGAATAATTTTTGACATTTGTTCTGTCATTTTGACACATCACTCCAAATAGAAAGTAATTTTTTATTTGATACCCAGAATTAGTAATCAGTTAAATGTTACCAGCAGTATCATTCACTTGGCATAAATTATTGATAGTACGGTCAACATCAAAAGTAGCTTAACACATTAGTACCATGTCAAAGTAACATTTTGTATGTACCCCTTAGAAACTGACTATAATAGGCAGAACGGCTACGTTGACATGGTACTATAGTGTTGAGCTACGTTTGATGCTGACCGTACATAACTATTGTAACAACATGATGATGAACAAAACATCACCATTTGTGCTTTTGGCACAAAATGTATAGACAAAGAACGCCGGCAGCCTACAACGCGTGCTTGCTCTCTATGAGACAGACTACACAGACAGTGTTTGGGAGAGACACGTTACGATATACTGCCTAGTACGTAGGTTAACGAACTGTTCGATAACAATGTCAGTTAGAACCTTCTGTCTATTGATTTTGTGCTTTTGGTCTGCTTCAAGGGTGATCATCAGAGGTCGGAATTAGGTAGTTAATTTATGTACTTGCAATTTTGACATTCACGCATAAAGCTGCTTCCTTATTCAAACATCATGGGTTCAAATTTTTTTAATTATGACATTTGAGGCATATCCACTTAATCCTGTCGCTGTATGAAATCAGTATAAGTACCAAAACAACTCTACATAATTCCGACCACTGATAATCACCATCATCACTGTTGAATCTTCAGCACTCATCATCACTTAATCTTTACCAATCATCATCATCACTGTTGAATCTTCAATCATCATCATCATCACTATTGAATCTTTACTGATCATCACTGATGAATCTTCAAACATCGTAATCACTGTCAAATCTTCAATCATCATCATCATCCTCACTGCAGCTATCACATGTCCCTGTGCACCGGGCAGACGCCGCTGAAGCAAGTGTCGCCGTAGTCCAGGCACGGCCGGTCCGACACCTTCAGAGGTTCCGCCTTGCCGCAGAAACTTATCACCCTGGAATTAACAAATTTTATTTATTAGTTTTAAAAACTTTTATAGACATATGCCGTGTGGTCCCCGGCAGAGTAGAATAGGCCACCCTCACTCTTACCGAGGTGTCGTAAAAGGCGACTAAGGTAAAGCTGCTGGCATGATCATCAGCACCCAGAGAAGGAAAACTCTGCATTTAAATCAAAACCCTCGCCAACACGTCTGCCAAGCGTGGTGAGTATGGCAATTACCCCTCATGTGGTTGAGGGAGGCCCGTGCCCCAGCAGTGGGGACTTAAATGGGCTGATGATGATGATAGACACATTATAATTGACTTAATAGTATCTTAAAGCCTATATTAGGTTTGTCTAGATACTATAGTTCTTTAGGCAAAATGAATTAGGTAAACCATCCGTATAATACTTAATCTAAATCTTAATTATAAATTACTTTGTGATCGTGGTTTAGAATAAGCACTGGGATTAATACTAGGAATAATTGAAGAAATAGACATCATCACAAAACCAGGTTTAATGTACAAATTTGGTGTTTATTTGTGCAGTGAAAAGTACCGCAAAGTGATCCTAATAATAATTATTGTTGGATTGTATCGTTTTTGACATTGCTATTGTGTGTCGAGTGAGTTGTCTCGTGACAACTTGTTCTAATAGTCTTAAAATTGCTTTTATCGAGTACAAAATCACACCCAAAAGTGTTTTCCCGAGAGGCTGCGGCATCGAAT
Organism: Marasmia exigua; assembly: GCA_019059595.1. Classification (NCBI taxonomy): domain Eukaryota; kingdom Metazoa; phylum Arthropoda; class Insecta; order Lepidoptera; family Crambidae; genus Marasmia; species Marasmia exigua. Next base: position 3,053,059 of record CM032487.1, on the reverse strand, counting down.
TTGTTAAAAAGATATCCGGTTTAGTTGCTAACAATTTAAATCAATGGACAACATTTCAAAATTGCTAAGCTCTGAAACAAAAAATACCAATTCTTTGTTTACTTTTCCGCTGCTCGAATATATATTTATTCATTTTTTATATTGCTTATTTACTGAGAAAAAAATTAAAAACTAAAAAACGTAAGATGACGTCATCGGACGGCAGAATGTAAAATATTTCTTTGCTTAGCACATTATAGTTTTAAATTTACGAAATGCCAAACCCATGACATGTAACTGTAAAAAAAAAAGACAACTTGTCAACGTTGAATGTATGAATGACGTTGACAATGTTGACACTAGTATTATTTACCTTTGACAGTAGTACCTTTTATTTTATCAAAACAATGATAAGCAAAGGAATATCGCTGTATTCAGCCGTCCGATGACGTCATTTGGCGCTTACGTCTATTTAGAATAAAAAGAATTTCAATAATTATTTTATGCATGAAAATGGAAAAATTTTGAAAAAAGAAAAAATATGGGTCTGTTCATTTTATGTCTTTTTTCATATAAAAAAACAATATGGTCATGTTAAAAATATGAAATGTTGTCCATTGGCGTCGCTAGCGTGCATTACCCGTCACCTTAATGCCGGTAACTGAGTATTTTCTTGTAATAAGAGGGTAGGTAAAGTGGACTCCTTTTCCCGCACTTAGACTCTCATTTGGTCCATTGTGCATGTTGGGTCCTGGCTATTCTAGCCAGCTCAACTCCGCCCAGAAGCGCAGAAGCTTCCTGGGAGCGAGTGACCCCGCCGATCCGAGGATTTCTTCGCGTTGTCTGGTCACCGCATCGCACTCCAGGACCACGTGTGTGACTCATTCCTCGGCGCTGTAGCATCCCCTGCATAGAGGGCTGTCGAAAGCGCCTAGGGTGCAAAGGAGACAGTGGCCCGTCATTGTCCCTATAATTATTCCGAGGTTCTTCCTACTGAGGTTTATAAGTAGAGGGTAGGTTTAGAAGCAGAGGTAGATAGAAACAAGAGGAAGATTTGAGGATAGAGTGCAATACGAACCCGTAGTCTCCTTTCTGCATCCACTGGTCGTCCAGCTTGTTGAGCTGGTCGGCGCGGCCCTTCGGCAGCGCGCAGATCAGGTCCGCCTTTACCGTGCGCACCGCCAGGATCGGCGCCGGGGTGAAGCCTGGCGGACAGGGGAATCATCGGACAACTCATACATTTTAACAGTGGGAGGGCCACGCTTCGGCAACGAATGGATTGAGATGTATGAGTAGGTAATTATTATTGTACTACTGGGGCTGTGATGTGCGCAAGGTGGGGCAGTCATGTGCTCAGGGTGGGGCAGTCAGATCCTCAGGGTGGGGCAGTCATGTCCTCAGGGTGGGGCATGTGATGTGCGCAAGGTGGGGCAGTCATGTGCTCAGGGTGGGGCAGTCATGTTGCTCAGGGTGGGGCAGTCATGTGCTCAGGGTGGGGCAGTCATGTGCTCAGGGTGGGGCAGTCATGTGCTCAGGGTGGGGCAGTCATGTGCTCAGGGTGGGGCAGTCATGTTCTCAGGGTGGGGCAGTCATTGTGCTCAGGGTGGGGCAGTCATGTGCTCGGGTGGGGCAGTATGTGTCTCAGGGTGGGGCAGTCATGTGCTCAGTGTGGGAAAGTCATGTTGCTCAGGGTGGGGCAGTCATGTGCTCAGGGTGGGCAGTCATGTGCTCAGGGTGGGGCAGTAATATGCTCAGGGTGGGGCAGTCATGTGCTCAGGGTTGGGCATTCATGTGCTCAGGGTAGGGCAGTTATGTGCTCAGGGTGGGGCTGTGATGTGCGCAAGTTGGGCAGTCATATCCATGTGCTCAGGGTGGGGCAGTCATGTGCTCAGGGTGGGGCAGTCATGTGCTCAGGGTGGGGCAGTCATGTGCTCAGGGTGGGGCAGTCATGTGCTCAGGGTGGGGCAGTCATGTGCTCAGGGTGGGGCAGTCATGTGCTCAGGGTGGGGCAGTCATGTGCTCAGTGTGGGAAAGTCATGTGCTCAGGGTGGGGCAGTCATGTGCTCAGGGTGGGGCAGTCATGTGCTCAGGGTGGGGCAGTAATATGCTCAGGGTGGGGCAGTCATGTGCTCAGGGTTGGGCATTCATGTGCTCAGGGTAGGGCAGTTATGTGCTCAGGGTGGGGCTGTGATGTGCGCAAGGTTGGGCAGTCATATGCTCAGGGTGGGGCAGTTATGTGATCTGCGCGGGGCATTCATGTGCACAGGGTGGAGCAGTCATGTGCTCAGGGTGGGGCAGTGATGTGCACAGGGTGGTGCTACCATGAGCTCAGACTGGGGCAGTAATATGCATAAAGTGGGGCCGTCATGTGATGATACCATCATAGTTACTCACCTTGTAACGCAGCTTCGAATCCCATCGTCGAAGGGCAGTTCCTCTCGCCAAGCAGTTTCCTATAGTTCAGGTCTCCCTTGAACATGATTCCGACCGCGTACTGAAGCTTCCTGTACAGGTTGTAGTCGTACTGTTTCATGTCTTTGAACACGTGAGGGGACGTCCAGAAGTCATCGCACTGAAATTGGGAAATCCATATAATAATATCCTCCAACCGACTACGGCTACGGAGCCCAATCTCAACGATCAGCCACGTAGGCAGGATATATTATAGTGCTCAAGTGTGTGCGCAAACACAAGTGCAATCTCTATTTCCTTACCCTCATATTCCGATAGGACCAGTGTGACGACGGAGAGGGATCGGGCGCATGGCCAATGGCTTAACGTGCTTTCCGAGGCACGGGGTACAAGACCGCCAACTTCCAGACTCCGGGCGACAACTAAGAATTTCTTAGCAAAAACTTAGGTACAGTCAAACAATGAAAAGGTTCGTCAGTTTTCAAATTGATTCGTTTGATATGCTATGAGCACTTATTACCTTTCGTAAATTTGTCAGAGTAATACCTGTTGCACAGAAAATTATGCTCAACTGTTAAATCAGAAAGTTCAGATTTGATTGTAGCAAACATCGATTCCTTTTGATGTAAAGAAAATTTGAAGAAGGTTGACAGATCTTTTTAAAACGGTATGTTTGGTATAACTGATTCTTGCCGAAATTTACCTTAAGGTGACTAGCGATGCCAATCGATTTTAATTTTTAGCTACTAAACCGGATCTATTTTAATCAATTTCGGGGTTACAACCTCTCGGCAAACACTTATACTATTTATTAAATAACCATGCACAAATGTTGGGTCCGTTTTTGTACGCGAAAAATTGATTCACTCTAACTTTTGGCGGTAATCAATTTTTTCCCGTATAAAATCGGACTCATTTGACGAAACACAGCCCAAACTTCTCCTCGACGGTTGTTCGTGAGGATCTTTGGTATCATTTCGATTGGGCCGGTCCACACATAGGCCATGCCGAAGCGTGGCTCTCCCACTCCCCGTCAGGCTGATGATGGACTCACCATGACGATGAAGGTGCCGTCATCGACATATGCCTGCCACTGGTCGGCCAGAGCCTTGAGGCTGCTGGAGCCGATCACGCGGGGAGGCTCTGGAGGCGCGTCCGGCGCTGCGTCTGTAACGACAACGTATAATATCATCATCATCAGTCCCCACTGCTGGGGCACGGGCCTCCCTCAATCACATGAGGGGTAATTGCCATACTCACCACGCTTGGCAGACGGGTTGGCGAGGGTTTTGATATAAATGCAGAGTTTTCCTTCTCTGGGTGCTGATGATCATGCCAGCAGATTTACCTTAGTCGCCTTTTACGACACCTCGGTAAGAGTGAGGGTGGCCTATTCTATTCTGCCGGGACCACACGGCGTATAATATCAACATAACGTTACTCACGCAGTTTTAGTCTTACAACATACCTACAACATTTGAACTTACATGTTGTTGTTTCATGCAGTGAGGTGCTGCAATGTGATATTAATAATAAATATCTTTGAATTACATCGTTTTTAAAACTGATATTTGTGTTGAGTGAGTTGCCACTTGTCCTAAAACCCGCGATTTCGTTAAGAGTAGTCTCAGCAGAATCCGTAGGTCGGTAAAACGCAATTTTTTTATGGTGTTATCCCGCGCACGGTTACGGCCGCGCGTGTGACTCCGCCAATGTCAAGTGTATAAGAGAGACACGTCGATATAAAATTGACCGGTAATTTTGCCAAATTCTCGATCTATATTCAGGTCATCTCTAAGGTTAAAACGCTATGGCGTTTTATGAATCTACAACAAACAAAAGCGGCACATGTAAACAGCACAGACGACAGGACACAATAACGCAGAAGCACAGCTATAAAAGACAAAAACTTAACATAAGAAGAGAATTATAATTTTATATCATAAATAAGTACTTATATATTTACATAAATATTTTAAATAAAGGGGAAAAGGTAAAGTTAATAAATATTGGAAGTTTATAGGGCGGGGAATTTTGAGGGGTAATATATCGTATAGAGATGTAGGATATTTTGGACAGCTAAAAAATATATGGTCTGTGGAAATATATGGTCCTTGTCCGCATTCGCATATTGAGCTGTCTTTCACGTGGATTTTATTTAGAAACACTGGTGTGGACGCGTGACCGATGCGAAGGCGGCATATGGAGGATATGACTCGTTTGTCATATAGCCTGTACTTAGTGTTGAAGTACCATGGTTTCCTGGGTATTGATGGTTGGACACTTTTGTACAAGCGACCTTTGGTTGGGTAAAACGCTAAACTTATTAGTAACCCCCATTTTATTGAGTGACTGTGACTTTGACTGACTTCGACTGTGGACTACCCACTTAGTGAAAATATCACTTGACAATTTTCCTTACAAGTTATTTCGCTTAGTAACGCCTTAAATCTAAAACATGTGCAAAACTGGACAAATTAATTACTGCACTGGTGGAAAACTTTACTATACTCGTACAAGTGACTGTCTCAGATTCAAAATAATATGCCACACTTTCGTGGGTGTTCATGGGTAATTCAATTTGTTTAAGTTATTTACATTAAAATTTTGTCAATGTTAGTTGAGTTGAAAATAAAGTTTGTAATTAAGTTTCTATTTTTTGAGAAAATCTTTATCATGAATTGTGCCAGGTTGACAAAACCCGAAAAACTTGATTTTACATGTTTTTTTTGTTTCTTTTTATGGCTCTACCCGAAGATAATTCGCCAATGTCAAGTAACTTATTGAGAATAAGTAGGTAGTCAACAGTCGAAGACAGTCAAAGTCACAGTCACTCAATAAAATGCTGGTGTTTTACGTTTTATCGACCTACGGTTCAACGGATGTCACTTTAAAAGCAATCGCGGGTTTTAAGACTCTATTAGGTCCAAGCGAGTTGTCACAAGACAACGCACTCGACACACAATAGCAGTGTTTAAAAAGATAGAATCCAACGATTCTTTTTATTAGGATCACTTTGCGGCACTTCACTGCACAAATAAACACCAAATTTGTTCACTAAAAACCACTAGACACTAATTTGAAACCTTTGAATTGCATCAGCCCATACGGCTTGTTTTAGCCTTACCCGCCGAATTCCGACACAATGACATAAGTGACATTATTCGATTTGACAGTGACGTATCTGTCGTAGTTTTTTTTTGTCTTGAAGTCCAGTTTAGACTATAGTAATAGATATAAGTACCTGGTTTTGGTTCCGTAGGCACTTCCCTGTTAAAATTAGCTGCTCTACACTGGGATATGACGTATCTGTACAAGAAAATATAATAATAAATATACATAAAATATTTTATGTACCGTCATGTGCATTAATATGTATGAATACAGCCTTATTCAAATATGAGCCTTATTGAATTATTGAACGGGCATAGGAGTTGAGGTGTTTACATAAAAAAGTTAAATTAATAACATACTTAAAATCTCTGGGCGTGACGTCCGACACAAACCAAGGTATTTTCTTCAAATGGAATCTGACCTGAAACAGTAATACAAAAAATTAAAATTGATCATAATGAGCGATTTTACAATTGAAAAACCAAAATAAAGGTGTTGTCCCAAATTGTTAAGAGGCTTGGCCTTTAATTAAAGCCATTACAACGTGTTTTTTTTTAATACACGAGAAACACGTAGAGGGCAATAGACTAAAGAAAACAAACGTTTTTACCCAAAGAACATAATAAGGTCTAATCTCAAAAAAAAAATTCACCTTCCCATAAAAATGTGATTAGCTGATTCTAAGATATGGATGTATCAACATCATCATCATCATCATCAGCCCATTTAAGTCCCCACTGCTGGGGCACGGGCCTCCCTCAATCACATGAGGGGTAATTGCCATACTCACCACGCTTGGCAGACGGGTTGGCGAGGGTTTTGATATAAATGCAGAGTTTTCCTTCTCTGGGTGCTGATGATCATGCCAGCAGCTTTACCTTAGTCGCCTTTTACGACACCTCGGTAAGAGTGAGGGTGGCCTTTTCTATTCTGCCGGGGACCACACGCTTTCATTAGTAAAATGCCCTCGATAAGTTTCTCGGGTATTCAAAAAATTACGGTGTACATCTACACGGCCGTCCAGCCAGTTATGAGACATATCCTTTAAATGTGGGAGATCCACGCTTAGGCATGAATGGGCCGGCTCGACCGGAGTGATACCACTGCCTCACAGAAGACCGGCGTGTAGCAGCACCTGCGCTGTGTTTCGCCGTGTGAGTGAGGTTACCGGAGGCCCAATGGGGGGGAAAGGGAAAAGATTGGCAGCGCACTTATGACTCCACTGGTGGTGCGGGTGTCCATGGGCGGCGGAATTGCTTACCATCAGGTGATCCGTCTGCTCGTCTGCCACCTCTCATATAAAAAAAATCCTTTGTCGTTTCGTGGGATCAAGTACGAGATCCACTCGAAGACCGTCGATGAAATTTTAAATGCATTATTTACTCGAGAACTAATTGATGATGATCAAAACTATAAAAATAAAAAAAAAATACCAGAAGGATTGCAGAAACGGTTTATTAGTAGTTACGTACCTTTTGTACAATTTTCTGTGCTATTAAAAAGTGACCTAGGCATAAGTCCGCAAATAGTTCGTATCCTGCGTTATCGCATACGATATCTGAAATCAAAATAAAGGATTACATGAAAAGGTTTTTAGAATACACCCCTTGTTGAAAATATCAGATATTCCCGGCATACAAATATATATTTAGTAAAGGAAAAAACATAATAATATTAGGATTCAATGAGATTGAAATAGAATCACAATGTCAGCCATTGTCAGAAATAAAATGAGATTAACATGTCAACAAAACAATTAAAACATGACAAAAATGTCATTCAAGAAATTCGTCAAACTTTTTGCATAAATTAAATTAGTAAAAAATTAATTACAATATGTACATACATTATAATAAACTTTTGATATTAGATAGGTACATTATATATTATCGTAAAAAATCTTTAATAACAAAATTATTATAATTACACCTAAATTTTTTGGTTGACAGTCCCAGACCTGTCAAGTATGAAGGTACAACCTGTACGAATAAAGAATGGGATCAGAAATGGCGGCGCACTCATGGGGTGCGAGTATAGACGCAAATAGTGAGCGAGCGAGAAGTGAATAGATGCGCCGCCATTTCTGATCCCATTCTTTATCCGCACAGGTTGTAAATCAATTGCTTTGTTACATTGCTTCACAAGGGAAAGAGAGGAACTGTTTATACATTGGCGAATTAAGATCGATTACGTCGCGATACCTAAACAGTTCCGGGAACATGTGAACGGAACTGGTTCCGGAGGGCAAGTTTACCGTTCCATTTCCTTTTTGACAGATGTTAATAGTTCAGTACTAGGGAAGTACCCTTAGAAATCGATACTCAGCGGCATCCATTCTCGATTTGTAACCAATTTTAATCGAATTAACTTTCCACAACTAGGGTTAATAGAAATTGTCAAAAGAACACTTTTAGACAAGCAAAACTTCCAATTTTGTTTTTTGTCGAAAAAGAAATACACAATTGGATGTTTAGTATAGTTATATACTCGTAGATATAGAATGACATAAGTGTCAGAACGAAAAATGTTAATAAAATTATCCGGAAATGTATGAATAGTGTTATGTTCAATATTCAGATCAAGTTAATTTATTTTGTTATTTAAATAGTTTAAATATTTCCTGCAAATTACGTTTTATTGTAAAATGTATCTAAATTATTTCAGCTATAAGCAGCTCCATTGCCGCCAGATTCATTTTAATAATAATAATAATTCTCTCGACATCTCATACGTTGACCTGATTCCGTACTAAGTAGCTTAAGCACTTGTGTTACACACAAATGTAATACTTAAATACATATATTACACCCAGACACTGAACAAACACAAGTGTTCATCGCACGAATGTTTGTCCAGGGTGGGGATCGAACCCACAACCTTTGGCGTAAGAGGCAGGGTCACTACCAATTGCGCCATCCGGTCAGTCAAATTTTCATTCGCGAATGATCGGTTTAAGTAACTGAATACTTGAGGCCCGTCACTATGTTTAAAATTAAAACACAAACCATAGAACGTAACTGCAATCGCGCAAACAATATTATTTTATTTTGATGTTTAGATTATTATGAGCATTATATTCAAAAACAATATGTTAATTTGGCTTGTGAATTTATTGTAGGGTGTTTTTTCTATAATTATATATTTTTCAAATGACAATTTAATACTAAATACTCAATTGGATTTATATGAAACGTGCAGAATTACGTTCTCCGAAATGGCAAAAAGGACTTCATAATGGACAACATTTCAAAATTGCTAAGCTTTGAAACAAAAAATACCAATTCTTTGTTTACTTTTCCGCTGCTCGTATATATATATATTAATTTTTTATATTGCTTATTCACTGAGAAAAAAATTAAAAACTAAAAAAACGTAAGATGACGTCATCGGACGGCAGAATGTAAAATATTTCTTTGCTTAGCACATTTTAGTTTTAAATTTACGAAATGCCAAACCCATGACATGCACCTGTCAAAAAAAAGACAACTTGTCAACGTTGAATGAATGAATGACGTTGACAATGTTGACACTAGTATTATTTACCTTTGACAGTAGTACCTTTTTTTTATTAAAACAATGATAAGCAAAGGAATATCGCTGTATTCAGCCGTCATTTGGCGCTTACGTATATTAAGAATAAAAATAATTTCAATAATTATTTTATGCATGAAAATGGCCAAATTTTGAAAAAAGAAAAAATATGGGTCTGTTCATTTTATGTCTATTTTCATATAAAAAAACAATATGGACATGTTAAAAATATGAAATGTTGTCCAGTGGAACAGACTGTAATGTGAATGACCTTTTGTGCGAGTTTAGTATACATAGTTTCTTACCAAATATAACACTCTGTGGTATCACCATCTTCGCCGGGCAGGGTACCTTGGGCGCGTCTACCCCGGGCGCAGGGGAGGCGGGGGTGGGCGCGGAGGGCGTGGTGGGCGGCGACGAGCTGGTGGGCGGCGAGCCCGTGGTGGGCGGGGATGAAGCGATCGAAGCTCTCGTCGGCTCAGCTGTGGCTGGCTTCGATTGAAAGATTGATAGATTGTTATTTTTTTTTATTTATTATCACATACAAAGACTTTTGACAAACAATCACGTTAAGGTGACGGGTAGGGCACACTAGCGACGCCAATCGATTTTAATTTTTAGCTACTAAACCGGATCTATTTTAAACAATTTCGAGGTTACAATATCTCGGCAAATACTCATACTATTTATTAAATAACCATGCAAGTGCGAGTCGGACTCGTCCATGAAGGGTTCCGTAGCAGCAAGTATATGTACGTATGTATATGGAAGGTATATTGCGGTTTACGGTTTCTAACGTATTAAAAATAACTACTTACTAGATCTAGTTCAAACCAATTTTTGTTGTTGGTTTTCATATATATCATATATTTGTTTAAAGTTTTATAATTCTTTTATTATAGAAGTTAGAGGAGGGGGGAAAACAAATTTTACCACTTTGGGAGCGTCTCTTGGGCTAAGTGTTAAGTTTAATATATAAGAAACTTCAACATCATTTTTAAAGACCTATTCATAAATACCCCAAACGTATAGGTTTGATGAAAAAAGTAAAGGAAAGTTTCAGTTCTAAGTATGGGGACCCCCAAATTTTTTAAAAACAAAGCGGGTAACAAAATACATCTATTTACCAAGTTTCGGAAAAAAGTGGCTGTGACATACTGACGGACAGACAGACAGACATGCATCAATAACTATAATTTATCAACATCAATAACTATATTAACGATTAGCCGTTATAGTAATTATATAATTATGTAATTGGGTTCTACCCGTGTAATTATATTAAATAAATAATAATAATAATAATAGCTGTGGTCACGGCTGCTGTAACGTAGCCGAAACATCGACCAAAATGTGTGAGTACACAATGTTGTATCACATAATAAATATCGTGTTAATTCCCGTCTTGATTAATTATAGTTATTATGCAAAACGAAAATTTAAAATTGCATCAAACTGTGGAATGAACTATGCCGTGTTTCTGGACCGATACAAACTTCAAACCTAGAAAATAATATCGTACTTCTTTTTTTTATGAATGACGTATCATTAAACACTGATGTCGCGGGTTTCCATGGGCGGCGGCAATTGCTTATCAGGTGATCCGTCTGAATCGTCTGCCTACCTATTACATAAAAAAAAAAAAACAATGTCTCCTATTCACCACAGTCACCTTAACTGTATTATAATAATTAATTCTCACAACATCTCATACGTTGACCTGATTCCGTACTAAGTAGCTCAAGCACTTGTGTTACAGATATCAGATAACAGAGGAACAGAAATATATACTTAAATACATATATTACACCCAAGAACACAAGTGTTCATCGCACGAATGTTTGTCCAGGGTGGAGATCGAACCCACGACATTTGGCGTAAGAGGCAGGGTCACTACCAATTGCGCCATCCGGTCAATATTCAATATTATTCAATGAACTACTCAACCGTACTCAACTCAAATGAATATGTTACTCTACTAAGCAACCATGGCATTCGAACAATCTCCATCCGAGAATAAGTCTATGGTATAACGCTGTTATTATAATAGTAAGCGGTATACCACAGTTTTACTCTCGGATAAAGACAAATCTTTTCGTCTAAACGAATCAGGCCCTACTCTACTAAATAATGCTACAATTGAAGTCAAAATGAAGACAAACCGGTTCTTTGGCAAGCGGCATGCCATATAGAGCGGCAAGTCTATGGCAACTGCATTGGTATTTGAACGTCGTGTTCTGCAATAGACAAAGTTCTTATATTTTTGCTAACTTACCAAAAATTACGTTCTGTCTATTTCTTTAGTGCTCCTTTATCATTATCCTAGCGTCTTTCCCAGATGCGTCCAAAGTTGGTCACTTCGGAGCCCGGGGTAAGCTATACATTTAGTAAAAGGGATTAAGATTCTTAAATTTGTTTTTTGATCTACAGTCGCGAGTAGATCTGGCAAAAACGTATCTTTCAAAAGATTGAATCATCTGCATCGCGATCAGTGAAGAGATGCGGAACAGTGAAATGCTTCATTTGGAACATCGACTCTCAGATAGATCCGTGATTCATTCCGCTCATTCGGCTCACTCGGATCATTCAGCTCATTCGGATCATTCGGTTCATCGGATCATTCCGCTCATTCGGATCATTAGGTTCACTTAGACTCGAGCTCCATTTCAGTCGAATGATAAATTCGGAGCGAACATTAGAGATTCGGAACAGTGTATCATTTGGCTGAGTCGGATCACTGAGTCGTTTCAGTAAAGAGTTACGTCTAGTCGCGAGCAAACAAATCTACTCGGACCTAATATTCATACAAACATGCTAATTTCAGAGGCTATAAATATGAAAGTATCTGTGCTTTAGTAATAGTTTGATTGTAAATCGATTTAAAGTGTTCAAATTTCAATTAATTATTTTAATATATTACAGAAACGTGCTGATTTCTTAAAAAAAAATATGGCATGGAAGACAAACCACTTGCTCAATCCTAATTTGAAGAAAATTGACAAGCGCATCAGATGAAAAACGACCATGCGGCCTAGGATCAGATAGATTATTTTATTTCACACATATACTTACCCCTTCGATGGCTTTAGCTACTGTTTCGGCTTTGGCTGTTATTGTGTCAAAAGCTTTTCCCGAGTCGTCCACAAGCACCTGAAATAAATAAATTCATACAAAATCTCACAAATTGACTTGACAACAGAGGGATCACAAATGTAATACTTAAAAACATACATTATATTACACCCAGACACTAAACAAACACAAGTGTTCTTTTTCACTACTAGATGCGTCAACGGGCCAGATGAATTGCAGATGCGTTACAGGCCTTTAGAAAGAAGTAATTGTTTCTTGAAGGTCCCTAAGTATAACCATCAGGAAATATTGCAATTATAATCAAAACCATCGCATTAGGCATGGTGGTGGTTAATGGTGATTAATCCCATCATACTACAGTCGGCCCACCGAGAGAAGTCTGATTAGACATTTGCAAATAGGCTTGCCAGACCGCCGGGAAATCCGGGATTGTCCCGGAATCTTGCAACTTGTCCCGTGTCCAGTAATTGGCGCTTATTGTCCCGGATTTTGAATACTTATTATTTTTTAAGAAAATAAACTGTCTGACTCTTTCATGTTTATGTTATGGGTTGCCATTTGTGTTAAAAAGAAAATAATTATCGATGAAGTAATCATCATCTAGACTCACCTACCCCCTCATCCAAAATAAGCAAAGCAAAGACCCCCCCGCTCCGTCATAGTGCTTACATAATACTTGAACGGCCCCATGGCTCTTGCAAAAGTGCCGAAATATCGGAAACTCAAAAATGAGGTACATGGTATAAATCCCGTAAATAACTATTCTAATAATACCTACTTTATAGTCAAAACCTCACCTTATCCTTATAATCCACGATCATCTGCATAGGATCCATCACAGACGTATTCACAGGCGTAACAGAGTTCACCGTTGGAGATGCAGATGCTTTGCTATCCATCGAGGGCTGCGCAGAAACTGTAGAATTTGCTGTTTCCCCCTTGAGATTGACTTGTTCACCCATAGATAGAGATAGGTCGCACTTGTTCGCCCATAGACAGATCTGGAAAAAAAGATGGTGATATGGAGGATGGATATTTAAGACATAACATGGAGATGAGTAGAATAAGAAATCGGAGTTCTCGGTATCCTTGGCGGAGTCCACTGTAGCCTTGGCGGGGTCCACAGTAGCCTTTGCGGAGTCCACTGTAGTCTCGGCGGAATCCACTATAGCCTCGGAGGAGTCCACTGTAGCCTTGGCGACGTCTACTGTAGCCTTGGCGGAGTTCCCTGTAGGCTTGGCGGTGTCTACTGTAGCCTTGGCGGAGCCCATTGTAGACTTGGCGGGGTCTACTGTAGCCTTGGCGGAGTCCACTATATCCTTGGCAGGGTTTAATGTAGCCTTGGCGGAGTCCACTGTAGCCTTAGCGGGGTATACCGTAGTCTTGACAGAGTTCACTGTAGCCTTGGTGGAGTGCACTGTAGCTTTGGCGAGGTCTACTGTAGCCATGGCGGAGTCCACTGTAGCCTTGACGAGGTCCAGTCTTTACATGGTTAACTGTAGCTTATAGTGGTGAAGGCTGAAGCCTTCGCTGGGTCAACTTTAGCCAATAATATGTTTTCATAGTAACTTATTATTGGCTAAAGTTACTTACCTTAACAAGGGTTATGAAGTCAGCCTTCCTTTTATCTTTTTCGCTCTCCGGCAACATGGCTGCCACCTTCTCCGCCACGATGCACATCGGCTCTATGCTGCTTTTGAACGCATTCTCCTTCTGCTCGTCGAATGGATCGAAGTTTTGTAGGCCTTTCCTGAGGACAACGACGGATAGTTCATCAAACTGTGGATACCCACAATAGTTAAGATAATAATTCTAAACGTGTAAACCTAGGGAATACAACAAAACCGCCCCGTAAAGAACAAGAAAATCTTCTTCTTTGACTGCCTCTCCGGTTCTGAAGATTTTTTTTCATGTGATAGGTGGTAGATGAGCAGACGGATCACCTGGTAGTAAGTGTGGCGATTGGACAGGACAACTTATCCAAAGGATAGAGAAGATTTTCCTCGGGACCGAGACAAGTTGAAGAAATGTCGAAGGACAACCTGGCCAAAGTGGTTGCTGAGACATTTTGTTTGATTTTTTTTTATATTTTGATTTTACTTTTAAAATAAGATTTAAGAAATGAATGAATGAATGAATGAATGTATTGACATAATAAAACATACAATTTCTTAGTGACTATAGATACTTCACTAGGGTCACAGGCCTGTATCGAGGTATCTAGTAAGTGACTACAGTTTAACAAATGTTACGAATGTTTGATAACTATGTTGTATAAGGCTTTTTCATTTTATTTTATTAATACACCAAGTCTCTTAGCCTCCAACATCCACCCGGATTATGGAAGGTGAGGGTTTGAGTCCCGCTTGAACAAGAGATGAAAGTTTAAAGTGTATTTATATAAGATCCGGTTTAGTTGTAACAGTTTAAATTAATTGGCGTAACAAGTGTGCTCTACCCGTCGCTTTTACTTATTAATCTTCATTTTACAAAGTAAAACAGCTAACTTCTTCTATTTAGCGCTAAGCGTGTAACATTCGAAACAGAGTATACCGTCAACTTTGAGTAATAGTGCTTTATACCAAAATGTATTTTCCCCGAATTCATTAGAATTATAAATTCAGGCAACAGAAATTTCAAGATTTGACTGGTATCATCATCATCGTCAGCCCATTTAAGTCCCCACTGCTGGGGCACGGGCCTCCCTCAATCACATGAGGGGTAATTGCCATACTCACCACGCTTGGCAGACGGGTTGGCGAGGGTTTTGATATAAATGCAGAGTTTTCCTTCTCTGGGTGCTGATGATCATGCCAGCAGCTTTACCTTAGTCGCCTTTTACGACACCTCGGTAAGAGTGAGGGTGGTCTATTCTACTCTGCCGGGGACCACACGGCCACTGCTATCTCTTATAAATAAATATATAAAACTATAATTTAATGGTGTACCCTTAATCTGTTTACCCTTGTCCTTATACACCGTTATTTTTGTATCGTTCACATCCCGAAAACCTCATAATAGATATCGTGAATGAAGTCCATTTGGTCCAAGTGAAATTACATCAATAAGTAAAAAAAACCAGCTATTCCATACATTAATGCCGGGGGGATATTTTATTTTGTATTGAACAGCTAATATTTTTTTATGATACCTATTTTTTTTGTCATAGGTGGCGGACGAACAGACGGATCACCTGATGGTAAGCGATTTCGGTATTTAAAAGATAAAAAATAACGATGTATACAGGGTGGTCACAATTTGACTGACCGGATGGCGCAATTGGTAGTGACCCTGCCTCTTACGCCAAAGGTCGTGGGTTCGATCCCCACCCTGGAAAAACATTCGTGCGATGAACACTTGTGTTTGTTCGGTGTCTGGGTGTAATACATGTATTTAAGTATATATTTGTGTTCCTCTGTTGTCTGATATCTGTAACACAAGTGCTTAAGCTACTTAGTACGGAATCAGGTCAACGTATGAGATGTTGTGAGAATTATTATTATTTATTATAATCGCGTACCGTCAGGTGATCCGCCCGCATGTTTGCCATTTGCCACATATGAAATAAATAAATAAGAATACTCACTGCAATTCCGCCCCCTCCCGCAGCCGCCTGTATATGTAGCACTCAGTGAACACCCACGTGTTGGTGAAGTAGTAAGGGTTGCCGGCGTTCTGTATCCACTGGTTCCAGCGCTTCGCTTCTTCTGTATCCACAGAGAGCAGGTCATACTTCTTATTTGTCACCAGGTCATTCTTCAACTTGGTTACGTATTGGATGAAACTGCGAAGGTCTTCGTCTGACTGGGAAAAGTTATTTTTCATTTCACCTAATCTCATTCCGAAATCATCATCACCATCATCATCACACTCGTCCACTGCTGGACATAGGTCTCCCCTAATGCACGCCACTGCTCCTGATTTTCGGCCACTCTCATCCAGCCCACACCAGCCAGCCATTCCGAAATGTAAATAAATAAATATAAATATTTCAAAACATGAAATACATTGATCTGACTCCGAGATAGGTAGCTCAAGCACCTGTGATACGGATATCAGAATCAACAGTGGGATTACAAATATATACTTCTTTTTGTAAACACATACTTATAATACATAGAAAACACCCAGACACCCAGACCAATACAAACAGACATGTTCATGCGCACATTACTACCACGTTCCACAGAACTGAGGTACGTGGTATAAAATTACAAATATATACATATGATAACATTTTTTTGTAAATATATAATAATTCTTAATACAAAAAAAAAAACACCCAGATACAACAAACAGACATTGTTCATGCACGCAAATGTTTGTACTGTGCCAGGGATCGAACCCGCAACCCTTGTACCAGAGGCAGCGTTCACTACCACTGATCCAAACGGGTCGTCAAATGTACAGACAGCCACACATCAGGTTACCGCACCACCACCACACATTAGGTTATCTGTCAAAACTCCTCAATTAATATTGAACCGAACGTGTTTGACATTAAGTTGAGAATCGAATAAAAAAAAATTGACAATTTTGAATACTTTCATGTTTGGCTATCATGTTGGCGTCTATACTCGCACTCGTGGGGTGGGACGCAAATAGTGTGCGAGCGAGAAGTGAATAGATGCGCCGCCATTTCTGATCCCATTCTTTATCCGCATAGGTTGTACATACATTAGTGGTAAATAACATTATTTAGACTCAATTTTGAACCATGTTCCTCCTCAACAGAGCGCAAGTTAAATGAAAGGATGACGCCTTTCAAGTCTAATTATTTAGTAAGCGTTCCTTTAATTAAATACTATTATCAAAACTAAGCAGGTAATGGTATTTAATTTTAAAATAATTTTCTCTATAATATCACGCACTTATAGCGGGCAGAAATGTGGTTTCCCGCGCATTTATCTTAGTGATGAGCGCCAAAGAAATCGAACGCATTATGTTATTTGAATAAAGACAGACTAAATAATAATAAAAAATAAAATAAAAAACGCTAAAATATGAACAAAGCAAATCTCGATACCACATACAAAATGACAAAATTCCTTTTTAGACACAACAAACACAAGTGTTCATGTTTTTTCAGAGGGAATCGAATCCACGACCCTTGAAACAGAGTCAGTGCGACTAATAAATGCGCCTATATGATTTACATAGTTTTAGCATACAATTTAAATCCGCCATATTAGCGTCAAAAAATCCATTTAGTTTTTTTTTTGTTATGTTTATCTAATAAATAAATACGTTAAGTATTTATTAGATAAACATAACAAAAAAAAACTAAATGAGGGATCAAAGTAATAATGTTCTTTTTTCATATAATTTACAAGTATTTAGGTATGTCACGACAGAAGAAAATAAAACTAATATAATGAAAAAATAAATAACGGTTTTTTTTCAATACTTACCCCACCAGTTGCCGACTTAATTTTCGAGCCTTCTCTCGAACAATAGTCGATTACTTTCGTCAAAATAACCGGCATACGTTCTTTCAGCGAATAATATGCGAAACTCCTGTAAAAAATAACAATAAGTCATTTAAACCAGAAATGAAAAAGTTCAGCTCTCTAAAAATACAAAAAGTAATTAAAAACCAAAATAAAATAACGAAAAATGTTTTTTGCAACACGTATTTAAAAACAAAAATAAAAAAAGTAACGCCCGAACAGGGACTTGAACCCTGGACCCTTGGATTAAAAGTCCAATGCTCTACCGACTGAGCTATCCGGGCTTCAAGAACATGGGCGAAATTACGGCTCTTATAAGAAGGCGCCGTTGTGTGATGACGTGATCGCGATTTTTACGCTGCTTAACTAATATTTGCTTTAGGAGCCAAGTGTTAAGGTTCATTTTACATTTCTCTGAGCATTTATCGAATAAACGTTACAGTCAATTTGGGTAACTTTGAATTACCTTGTAACTTTGAATAAAACTGGTTTAAAGATTTATTATTTTATTCCTTGGAATTCCTATACAATTTAAAACGGTATCTACGTTGAATGGATCGACCTTTAGATACCGTTTTAAATTGTATAGGAATTCCAAGGAATAAAATAAAAAATCTTTAAACCAGTTTTATTCAAAGTTACAAGGTACGAGTAATTCAAAGTTACCCAAATTAACTGTATGGCAAATAAAAAAGATGTGCTAACAATAAAATGAAAGCTTTTAGAGTTCAAATTTTCCTTGTAGAAAAAAAATTGAAATATTTATATTAAAAAAAACAGGTCTATAATAATGATTTTCATTCTTATATTATCCTGATGAGTGAAGCTGATATTAGTCATTGTGTACAAATTTACATGAAATGATATTAATTAATCAAGAATCATCACTAGCTGATATCGCGACTTCCCACACGCGAAGAAAAGAATTCACCTTCTTATAGTAATTGACGTAATTTGTATGGAAGGTAACTTTAAAAAAAAAAACATAGAGGAAAATATGCATATGTTTCTTAATACAAAAAAAACTATGTAAGTTAAAATAATTTCTAAGTATATGTATGTCAAAAAAAAATCTCTCAAAAAATATAACTCTCCTTTGTGTAATAATTATCCATCTGTCTATACAATATGGTAAACTCATTGTATAATTTAGAATAATAATAGTAATATAAGTTATGATAGTAGTTAATGATAGTAATATAATGATTCTGATTAATCATATGCCCCCTTATTACAAATTACGTACTAAGGATAGTCCCGGAACAAAATTCGTGCGAGCCCCTTTATAACCCCCGACGCAAAAACGTTTGACGTGTCTGTAAAAATCTCTGTCGGTCTGTCTGTCAGTGTGTGTGTGTGTGTCTGTTTGCGTGCGTGCGTGCGTGCGTGCGTGCGTGCGTGCGTGCGTGCGTGCGTGCGTGCGTGCGTGCGTGCGTGCGTGCGTGTGTGCGTGCGTGCGTGCGAGCGTGCTTGCGTGCGTGCGTGCGTGCGTGCGTGTGTGCGTGCGTGCGTGCGTGCGTGCGTGCGTCTGTTGTGTGTGTGTGTGTATATTTTATAACATTGGGTGTTGGAAAGGCATGACATGAGCTTTAGTATGGCTATAACTTTAGATCGCAATATATAATAAGGTGGAAGAAGTAATTAATTCTCAATGAATATAATGTTATCTTTCAATAATAATGTAATGCTTTGTCTTTAAAGTTGGCTTAGGATTAGTCTTCATTGGCTTTAGCTGTTGCTCTTAGCTTTAAAATAGGAAAATATTGTGTTTATTGCACAGAGATAAGATTATAAATGGTATAATCATATTTATTTATCTTGATCATACTGTCTGTACATGATAATAGTAATGTCAACAATGAATGAAGGACATTTGTAATACAAAATTAATAATTTTTTTTCCTACTGTAAGATCTGTAATATGTCCATGACTATGAATGAATGAATTTACTTTTACTGCACTCATAATAAAGTATGAAAACTTAATTGTGATTAAAAAGAGTAACTGGCGAGTTTCTTGCCGGATCTTCTCGTCAGAATCAACTTTCTGACTCCGGTGGTAGAATCACATTATATTTATTATTTCTTAGTATATTTTTTGTATCGACATATATGTTTAATTACATGTATAATATACATAGCTATAATTTATATTTTTTTCATGTATGACGATTTGTAAGAGCTGTATATAAGCCTATGCAAATAAAGTACTTTTGAATTTTGAATTTTTTAAGACTAGGTATTACAGGATGTGTACAACAAAGGCATCCTTATCGCTATGACTGATCTCTTCCAGGCAACCTTTGGGTGATGGTGAAAGGACACATGATGAAGATAACAATGTAAAATCAAAAATAATTTAATAAAAAACCTTTATAATACATAACTTCTCAGTTTAATTACATTAAAAATTGCTGCTTGGTCAATATAAAATAAATAAAGTATTAAGTATTGAAACACCATAAGATATCCGCGGAAGACCAGCCATTTAACTGAGTGGTGGTTTTTTTTGGCACATTGTCGTTAATGAAAATGTACTTGTTTCATGCCAAATTCATATAGCATCAAAAAAAATTCATTCATTCATAATTTAATCTTACACTTTATCAGTTTAGGACGGAACTAGGATTCAATGCTCAGATGATTTTAATAATTTCAAATACAAAATGATATTTTATTTAACAGGTATTAAATATAAATAATAGGGTCTTTGCAATTTAATCATTAAATTGAAGCAATTTACATTTTAATTTCACAAAACTTAAGGATTGACAACATACAGGAGGACAATATACAGAATCATTTATTTATCATTATCTGAAAATATTAAAGTTTTGATGCTTAGTAAATCCTTTTTTAATCCCCTAAAAACAAAAATACTTTTCAATTTGAATGAGACTTCATGTGTCAAAATGAGTAAAGAATAAATAACAATTAAATAATGTGGATGGGCCCTATCAGCCCGTAAATGACAGCATTAATAAATAAATAGTATAAAATCTCATACATTTACCTGATTGATGATGAAGAGCCGGCAACGCATCTGTGATGCCCCATGTGTCGCTGATGGCCATGGGCGGCGGTAATCACTTACCATCAGATGAGCCGTCTGCAATAATGTAAAAAAAAAAAACCTGATTCCGTACTACATAGCTTGAACACTTGTGTTACGGATATCAGACTACAGAGGGATTACAAATAATATGTATACTTAAACACATATTATTACACCTAGAAATTGAACAAACACAAGTGTTCATCACATGAATGGTTGTCCAGGGTATTGTATCATCATCAGCCTTTATTCGTCCATAGCTGGCCTATTATTACTCCACTCCTCTCTGTTTATTGCGTCTTGCCATAAAGGTATTGTATAGGATGTAGTGAGATTCTCACTGAGACAGAATTTGATCAAACTATAATAAAAACATAAAGCTGTAGATATATATTGAATGTGTATAGGATGCAGTTTCATTCTTACAAGATTTTGTTTCAGACATAGAATTTAGGACCTAAACAGACTGGTTTTTTTTTAATGGTAGAGGCGACAAATGAGCAAGCGAGTCACCTGATGGAAAACAATCATCGCCGCCCATTAACATCCGTGAAATCAGAGAGATCGCAAATGCGTTGCCGGCCGTTTTAAAAAGAAGTACGCTTTTCTCTTGAAGGTCCCTAAGTCATAGTCGTAAGCTGTTTCACAGAACTGAGGTATGTGGTAAAGTTCCGCAAGAGACGCACAGTATTAGACAGCCATCCATCGAGATGATGGGGATGGAATGACAATCACTTGCGTGTGGTTCGATGTAAGAATTCAGCTGCAGGGAGTAGATCAAACAGTTCCTCAGAGCAATCCCCATGATAGATGCGGTATAGAATGCTGAGGGAAGCTATATCCCGTCGCAGTGCTAGAGGATCAAGTCGACTATAGAGAGTCAAATCACCAACAATTCGAGCAGCCCTACGTTATACGCAGTCAAACGGAAGAAGTTGGTACTGAGGTGCACCAGCCCAGAAATGGGAGCAGTATTCCATATGGGGCCGAAATGTAATTTAAACGTAAAGACATATTTCTTGATCGTGTATATGATGCAGTAAGATTCTTATAAGATTTTACCATTAAAGCATACATACTTCTTGAAAGTGCCCTGGAGCTGCAAGTTGATAGGAGTAGCCGTGCCTAGCAGTGGACTAGGGGTCTCCTGCTTCACAAAAGGCCCACCATAAATAAATTCTTTCTCTGTGCTCCATTCTTCCAAAGACTTCTCCTTTTTATCTCCTGACGAGGTCTTTATGGGTGCGGCGGGTGCTTTCACAGAGGTAGTACTCATTTTTTCGTTTGTAATATTTACAGGTACACAAGATTAATGTTTTACGGGAATTTAGATCACATTGCGAGCACGAACGAACGGAACCCGGCCAAATATTTTTATAATTTTTGAATTCTATTTTATAAAATTGACATTGAAGTCACATTGACATTTATCAGTCAAAATGCATTTACGGAGATAGTCCATATCTATGCAGATATTTTAATTATTAAATAAATAGTAACGAAATATATAAACCTATATCAAAAACTAATGCTAACACTTGTCTATAAATAAAAATCTTAATTACAATATGAAAATCTACAAGAGAAACCAATTTATCAATATTTAAATAGTCTTTATAAACGGAATACTTCACAAAATGAAGCGGGAAAATTCAAATTGACACGTGTTGTGATTTGTTTATCTTTGCGTCCGTGATTTATCAGTTAAATAAAAAAAAATGTATTTATATTACAATAGGTACATATGTATACCAACTCAATTAAATATTATACGATTAGTAGAATAAGATAGATAGGTAGGTACCTAAATAGACATTGTTTATGCACAAAATAAAATAACTCACTTATACACTCATAACAGCTTACCCAACTCTCCACAGATACAAGGCGGTCTTATGGCTAGTAGCGATTTCTTTTAGACAACCTAGATAGAAATAATTTGGAAAAAAAAATACCTACTTACATTCCGTATATTCCACACATAATTTCATTCATCGGAGTCACTATACGCATTACAGGAAGATTTTCTGTGTCTACCGACCAGTGATAACCATTATAGGCCGCCATTTTGAAAATTTAAACTTATTTTAACACTCAATTCTTTCAAGACAATTTCTTTTCTGTGAACTGACTCTTACCTACGAATGTTTTTCATAAACTGAATACCTACGCGTGTGCCGAGATGACCATGAAAAGTTCTAAATATAGGATGACGTTCGCCCTATATTCAGTCTGCTACCAAAGTACAAATTAGTAGACATTATTATAAATTGAACCCGTCACTTCATTATTAATTTCCAATTTCCTATTGTAAGTGTTAATTAGGGAGAGAGCGTTAGCCAAACAGTTGTTGTGTTCGCTTCTCATGTTTAGAAATCAACATGTTATCTCTAAAATTATCTAGTGCGTTAAGGAACTAGTGAATTATACTTCGTTGTAGGCCTTCTTTGCATAACGCGTTATGCAAAGAAGGCCTACAACGAAATATAATTCACTAGTTCCTTTCAATGGGTTTAGCCTTTGTTGTTGGGATGCGACAGCGGTATTCTCGTACGTTACGGGACGGTTTCGTTACAGGCCCACTATAATTAAAAAATGGTCGGGGATACATAACTAAAAATTAAATTAAAATAATTAAAAATCAATATATTCATTACGAACATTAGTTTCCATATTAAAAATATTTGTACTTAGTGTACATTTTAGACGAAAATCATCTTACATAGTGTAACATTTATAGCTTTTACAAAACTTTAAAAACAAAACATCATAATTCTAAGTCATTGTTAAAATCAGTCAAAAATCAACCTTATTAACTAAGCAAGTTGTACCTTTGTAAGCAACTTGTAAGGCACAAATTCATGAGAAATCATCAGATCCCTATTTTTAATTGAATCTTTGGTAACAATCATCCTTAAATTATAATGTAGTTGTACCATATGGTAAACAACTTAGTTCCTAGGAACATAATTCATAAAATAAAAATCATTGTGCACTTTTTGGTATTTCATTAAGAATTAACAAATAATTTTGTTTTCCATTCAGTTACATTAACTGCTTAGGAACATACATGCAGTTATTAAAAAATAGTTTGTCCAGGTAGGTATTTTTTAAAACTAGATTGAGATAATATCATAGATGTCCTTTCATAATTCAAAATGGTAATATTTCGGAAAAACAATCATATTTATCATACCAAAATTAAAAACTACATTAATAAAATCTCTTAAAACCTACACATAAAGAATTTGAACATTATTAAGATATAGGTACGTAAAGATAAAATATATCTTAATTTTAGAAAAAGCTATAAAAATGTTTTAATGTAGTCAACATTCATTTAGTCAATTTATAATAAACACGTAGGTATAATCTTGGACTAATTATATAATTAGTCCATGGTATAAAAGTAACATTCCAAATAGCTTTGTAGAGAAACGATAAAAATATGTTATAAAAATGGTCAAAATAAACATGCAGTTTTAAATAGTCACTAAGTCAATTGAATCATGATTTTCGTCAAAATTTACAAGTCAAGGAAATAATTTGTTGGTCAATTATTATTGAGTGTGTAAATCTAAAGAGAAATTTTGAAGGTTTCTATAGCTAAAAAACTACAAAGTAGATATGTAATAAAGCAGTATTTATAAAAAAGGTAAAAGATGTGATAGATAATAATATAACTTCAGAATCCTTCAAATTTTCTCCCCGGATAATGTAGATGTTTCATAAAAATTGTTCAATTAAGCCATAAATAATAAAGTAACATTATTTCAAGATTTATCTGGAAAACATTAATCAAAGATTTGCTTTTTACAAACATAAGAAGTCATTCTAAAATGTCTGTGCGACTAGTAAAGGAGGATTTTAGTAATTAATTTAGGAATATCAAAGATAATCTATAGGTATTTTATCATTTTGAATTCAACATAACAAATACAAGAAGAAATATAATAACTGGAAATAGATTTGAAGCTCCAAAAATTAACAGAGTTAATAATGTCTAATGAATTTTAGAATGACCCACGAATGAACACAATTACATTAATGATACCTTAGCGAAAACATTTCGACATTCTGTCTGTTTTCATAAACAGCATTTTCAATACTATAATTATTATACCTATATTAACTTTGGACCGTGCTAGATCATTATTTACTTAAAATTAACAGAAGTTAACTAAATTGTACTTTTAGCTTAGTTAATAGTTATAAATAGATAATTGCTAAAATGTGTCTTAGGAGTAGAATACATACATGAATTTAAAACATGCGAGTATTTTATTCAGTTCAGATGGGAGATTTAAAAAATATTCAGTTGATATTAACATCATTTTTCTTTTATATATTGTTATGTTTAGTAACTTTTTATGCAAACCATTTGTGGGTATTATGGTGATAGGTAGGGCACACTAACGACGCCAATCGATTTTAATTTTTAGCTATTAAACCTGATCTATTTAAAACAATTTTGGGGTTACAACCTGTCGGCAAACACTTATACTATATATTAAATAACCATGCACAAGTGATTCACTCCAAAAGCGGCCACTTTTGGCGTGAATCAATTTTTCACGTACTAAAACGAACCTAAATTGTATTGTAGCTAAAAACTAAAATCATTGTGCACTTTTTGGTATTTCATTAAGAATTGACAAATAATTTTGTTTTCTATTCCGTTACATTAACTACTTAGAAACATCCATGCAGTTATTAAAACTTTAAATTAGTTATAGAAAATGTTAAATTGAATGTTAACTTTTTTTATTTAAATAAAATGTAGATACCAGTTGAATAATTATATCGTAATATTTTAATTATTTAGTTTAAGATTTGCGACACCCTTACAGGGTCCATATTGCGAACCTAATTATATTTAAGACCTGTATGTACCATTACGAAGCAATAAATATTATGATTATGAATTACAGTAATTTTTACATAGTTTGGCCAGGTAGGAATATTTAACAGGATTGAGATAATATCATAGATGTCCTTTCATAATTCAAAATGGTAATATTTCGGAAAAACAATAATGATATTTATCATACTAAAATTAAAAACAACATTAATAAAATCTCTTAAAAACTACACATAGGATTTAGGCAGATTATATAGCCATTTTGCTGTGATAATAATTAAGGAATTTGAACATTATTAAGATATAGGTCCAAAAAGTTAAAATATAACTTCACTTTAGAAAAAACTTAAAAAAAATGTTTTATGTAGTCAACATTCATTTAGTCAATTTATAATAAACACGTAGGTATAATCATGGACTACTTATATAATTAGTCCATGGTATAAAAGTAACATTCCAAATAGCTTTGTAGAGAAACGATAAAAATATGTTATAAAAATGGTCAAAATAAACATGCAGTTTTAAATAGTCACTATGTCAATTGAATCATGATTTTCGTCAAAATTTACAAGTCAAGGAAATAATTTGTTGGTTAATAATTATTGAATGAGTAAATCTAAAGAGAAATTTTAAAGGTTTCTATAGCTAAAAAAATTACTAAGTAAAAATTGTTCAATTAAGCCATAAATAATATAGTAACATTATATCAAGATTCATCTGGAAAACAATAGTCAAAGATTTGCTATTTACAAACATAAGAAGTCATTCTAAAATGTCTGTGCGACTAGTAAAGGAGGATTTTAGTAATGAATTTAGGAATAATAAAGATGATCTATGGATATTTTATCATTTTGAATTCAACATTGGAAATACAAGTACAAATATGTTAATTATCAATTATTAACTGGTAACAGATTTGAAGCTCCAAAAATTAATAAGAGTTAATAATGTCTAATGAATTTTAGAATGACCCACGAATGAACACAATTACATTAATAATACTTTAGCGAAAACATTTCGATATTCTGTCTGTTAAAAACAGTATTTTCAATACTATAATTATTATATACCTATATTTTTAAAAATAATGACATATGCATAACTTTGGATGGTGCTAGATCATTATTAACCTAAAATTAACAGAAGTTTGTAACTAAAACTTTTAGCTTAGTTAATAGTTATAAATAGATACTTGCTATATGTGTCTTAGGAGTAGAATACATACATGAATTTAAAACATGGAGTATTTTATTCGCTTCAGATGGGAGTATTTAAAAAATATTCAGTTGATATTAACATCATTTTTCTTTTCTATATTGTTAGTTTAGTAACTTTTTATAGCAAACCATTTGTGGGTATTATGGTGACAGGTAAGGCACACTAGCGACGCCAATCGATTTTAATTTTTAGCTATTAAACCTGATCTATTTAAAACAATTTCGGGGTTACAACCTGTCGGCAAACACTTATACTATATATTAAATAACCATGCACAAGTGATTCACTCCAAAAGCGGCTACTTTTGGCGTGAATCAATTTTTCACGTACAAAAACGAACCTAAATTGTTTAAAATAGATCCGGTTTAGTAGCTAAAAAATAAAATCAATTGGCGTCTCTAGTGTACCCTACCCGTCACCTTAAATTTGTTTTAAGCTATTTTCGAAATCTATTAACTTAAAACACATGCACAGCAAAATTATTCTTAACTTTTATGAAATAAAATGCTAATAGCAAACAAACATGATGTCTTAAATATTAAAAACAAAATTAAAAATATGTATATCTGTACAGTGAAGTGTCATACATTAAAATAAAACTAAGTCAATCAGTAAAAAAATGGCAAAACAAAGTTTTTCAACAAAAGTTTGAAAACTTTCTATATTCACACAAAAGCGTTCTCAAATTAATTAGTTTTAGATTTACCAGAATTAATTTACTTACACAATTTTTTGTACTAGGTAGTTTTATGCACTGACATTATATAACTTAAGGTGACGGGTAGGGCACACTAGCGACGCCAATCGATTTTAATTTTTTAGCTACTAAACCAGATCTATTTTAAACAATTTCGGAGCTACAAATTCTCGGCAAACACTTATACTATTTATTAAATAACCATGCAAAAATGTTGGGTTCAACGCGTACGCGAAAGATTGATTTACGCCAAAAGCGGCCACTTTTGACTTGTATCAATTTTTCGCGTACAAAAACGGACCCAACATTTGAGCATGGTTATTCAATAAATAGTATAAGTGTGCCGAGAGGTTGTGAAATTGTTTAAAATAGATCCAGTTTAGTAGCTAAAAATTAAAATCGATTGGCGTCGCCAGTGTGCCCTACCCGTCACCTTAAAAAGTGGCATCAAAATAGCTAGTATTAGTTTAGTAGATGTATTAAGGCGACGGGTACCTTGCACTAGCGACGCCAATTGATTTAAATTGTCAGGTAGGTACTACACACCTGAATCTATTTAAAAAAAGTTAAGAGCTCCAGTCGCAAACATTTAAACTATTTATTTAATAATCGTGCATTACTTTTTGATCTAATTTTGCCCTCGAAATTGGATAACGCCAGAAGTGGCCGTTTTTGGCGGTAACTCCAATTTTGAGTACAAAAGCAGACCAAAAAGTTAAGTATAAGTATTAAATAATAGTCCTGCAAAAATGGAGATGGACCGGCCATATGTTGAGGTCCAGTTTGGAAAAGTGGAGCCAAATTGTAACTAACTGGTACCCTAGAGATGGTAAAAGACGTCGAGGACGTCAACATGTGCGCTGAAGCTCACTGCAGGTTCGAAGTGGAGACGGGTCGCCCACGACCGCAAACAGTGGAAGACATTGGAGGAGGCCTTTGCCGATAGGCACACTGAGCTGAGAGACTTTATATAAATAAATATCTCTCAGTCAGTCCAAAAGGCTATATAAATAAATAATAAATAATTAAATAACAGTATAAGTTCGAAATTGTTAAAAAGATATGCGGTTTAGTTGCTAACAAATCAAATCAATCTGCGTCGCTAGTGTGCCCCACCCGTCACCTTAAGTATAGATACCAATGTACCATGAGAAATACAATAATAAAAGTAAGTATGAAACTTTTGATGCGGAAAACAACTGTGTTATGTTATAAAGCAAATAATAATAAAATTGTCTCTTTATAAATTAGTTAATTTTGTATACTATTGATGCTGCTAGTACAGATCAAATATCACCCAAAATTAGTCAAAAGATCTCAAGCAAAATCCACCTTTATTTTAATCTTATAAAATTCAGTATTGTTTGAGAAGCTTCTACTCGTATTAATGGATGATCTGTTGTTATACAGTTTAATACCTCTTTCTGCCATTGCTCTTAACCCTTGTATTCTTTAGCGTGATGGTGGTAGACTGGAGGGGCAGGCCATTGTTGTTGCTGCGCAGTACTGGGCAGTAGGTTCTGGAAGGTACAATATAATAAATGGTAAATATTTTAAAGCTTCTGAGAAGGTGATTGTTGCAGTGTTAGATTGGACCAAATCCACTTGGGCATGGATGGCTGTTAAGCCCTATTGCTGCTTGGCATACCTTGCCACATCAAACACATGTCCACCCTGCATCTGCTGTGGAAGACGGACACGACAAAATAATAAATAAAAAAACGAAAGAGAATTAGGGATTTCCAAGAGGTGTATTTAATTTTAAGTTAGGGTTCTTAAAAATTTACTGCAATAAAGCTCAGGGGTGGGTTTTTTGTTAAGCGATAGGTGGCAGACCATCAGCGGCGGCGGTGCAAATAACTCGCCATCGGGGGATTAGCCTCCGATGGTGAGCGATTGGCGCCACCCATGGACACCAGCAACACCAGTGGAATCACAAGTGTGCTGGTAAACTTTAATAAGCTCCCCTTCCCCATGAAACCAATCCCCTCACTCATTGAAACCAGCATCATACCACTTTTACTGTGAGGCAGTGGTACCACTTTGGTTGAGCCGGCCTATTGCGTCGATATATCCTGAAGCATGGATCTGTCTCGATAAAAATAAATAAAAAACTTGAAAGATACTTTAAAGAGCTCCCCTTCCCCTTGTCTCCAGTACTCTCACTCATTGAAACATCAAGCCGCTTTTCTGTGAGGCAGTGGTACCGCTTTGGTTGAGCCGGCCTATTGCATTGATTTATGTTGAATCATGGCTTTATCTCGATAAAAATAAATGAGAAACTTAAATATACTTACATAGTATGAGCATTGTCCCCTGTCGCTTTGCATGTCGCACACACATGAGATCTCAAAATTGGACATGTCACCACATTGATGTTCCCAATCCTCTCCTTCACAGTATGTGTCATGAACACCAATGGAGTCTCTCCATTCTTCTTGCAGAATGAGCATACTTTTCCTGACTGTTCATGCCTCAATGATGGAGGGACAAGAACACTTCTTCTGAACGGAGGTGGTGGAGTCATGTAGCGCTGTGGCAGTGGTGATATTGGTGACATGCTGATACCAGAACTAGGTGAAATATTAGCAGAACTAAATCTTGATGTTTGGGGAGATGGTATATTTTTGTCCGGAGTCCTCAATTCAAAGCCTTTGTTTTCAACAGGAAATAGCTCGTAGACATTTTGAGCATAATTCTTTTGTTCAAACTGTTGTGGTTTTGGTGGTGTCTGAGGATAAATTGGAGCGTCATGCCAGAACATTCTCATGTCTGCATCTTTTTCAATGACTTTGATTGGGGATACTTGATGAGGTTCGAATGGTCTCATGTCAAAGGCCTGTTCTGGGTTGGTCATGATTTTTCTGCCTATTATTGGGCGTTGGCGTCTCATCGGGAAAGGGGTGTCGGAGATAGGCTGACAGTCTGGTATAGGCTGGTATCTGGCCCTCAATTGGAATCCGGTCATGTCTGGGAATGATTCTGGGGATGTAGAATCAGCAGAGCTGGACGATTGATTTGCCATTGTCGGATTTAAAGGGGAGAGAGGCATAAAATTGGTGTTGTAACTGTTGGGCGTCCGGACTTCTGAAATTGAGGAAAATAAGCTTTTAACTACAGGTCTAACCCATTTTTTCAAAGGGATGAAAATCTAAAATTTAGTACCTATTTAAATTAGGTAATTTTTGATGTATATTGACAACTAGAAAAGTTCATGCTAAAATATCTTATTTCGAAATCTTGGTACTACACAGGATGGAAATAACAAGAGAGATGTAAATGATCTAAGGAGAATTTAGAGATCAATCGAAATAACATTCAACTTATTTCCAATTAGAACATAATATAACTCTAGGCCATTTACCTATTGTTTTACTTACATTTCAAAAAGTATAGCCAATATTGTTTAGTAATACAAAAACTAGTAGCTACCTAAAATGCATGGAAAAACTTTACAAAACTCCGAAATTCCTAACTTTTAAACGCAAGTTCAATGGCTGTCATTTTAGAAACAAAAACATGCTTTTTCTTACCATTTTCCACCTGCCGTGGGAACAATCTGTTCATTTCGGTCATGTAATCCATCATATTTTTAGTCGGGAACATTTTTGATCTGAAATATCAGATAAATTTCATTGTTTTATGTCAAAAATCACAATAATTTACAATTTCATCAAGATTATTTACATTTTTTTACGGAAGTGGTAAACTTGCAAAACGATGAAAGCTTTACCGGAAGCACGGAAGTGAGATAAAACTTTTATCATTAAAAATAAGACAACTTTAAGTTTTCTCATTATTCCGTGGGGTAAGAATTGACTGCAAGAAGTTATAAAATGGCATAGAATTAAAAATATAATGAAAAGAAAAAAATACGCCATAAGTTAAAAATAACTTAATATTATTTATTTAGCCCGGGATTTTCGAATGATTAAATTAAAGACGAAGACGTAAAATTACTGGGTAAAGTAAATATCACACCACGTCATTATTCGTCGGGGTTTAAAAAGGTAAAAAAGATAGCAAATATTAACTTCTTCCAAGCACAGAATAATATTGATCAAGGTAATTAAGTATGTAGATTATCGACCTAGTATAACTAATTAAAAAATATTGCATCGAAGATTGTAACCACCTTATTTTAAATCGCGATCTAAAGTTATTACCGGAATAAAGCTCATATCATCCCGTTCCAACCCGTGGTTCCAACACGGCAATGTTAAAAGGGGCTGGCACGAATTTTGTTCCAGGACAATCCTTAGTTCGCGATTTGGAATAAAGAGGTTAGTATTTTACTTACAATTGAAAAATAGGTACAACCTGTTTGCGTCTATACTCGCACTTGTGGAGTGCGAGTATAGACGCAAATAGTGTGCGAGCGAGAAGTAAATAGATGCGCCGCCATTTTTGATCCCATTCTTTATCCGCACAGGTTGTAGGTACTAATCACCAGTACTAAGTTTAGTACTTACTACTAGGCTACGTACGTACTAGGCTTTGTAAAATCTAGTAATACCTACCTACGTATTACTAGAATGGCCTAGGAGCCCTAGGCCATCTGGTAACAACAGGACATTCTATTCGGAAAATTATTATAAAAAGTTGGCTCTTCACCACTTAGATGATTTATTTTGACTTAAACATTGGATTTCCTGAAACAATCCATAAAATCAAATAAACTTACCTTCTTTCACAAAGAACGTCAGCAAAGATCGAAACGGCACCAAAATCTAGCACCATGGCAGACAACCTCTCCCCAAAACATTCAGCGGCAAACTGATTTTTTTTCTTTGCGGTCTTTCGCTCTTTCGGCGACTTCAAACGACGCCGACAATGCCGCAAAAGTCTACTTAGATTAGTGGTTGATGAGGCGAGCCAGCTTCATGTTCGATTCCAGTTGGAAAATTCATTTAATTTTTACTTTTTTAACATTGGGCTTTTTTTTTGCATATTAGTAAGACTTTTGATTAATTTATGATAACAACCATTTTCATTTTTTTTACTGTCGTAGTAGGAAGTCAAAATCAAACAAATAAACAGATAAACTTATCAAAACATTATGTTTTTGAAAACAAAATGGTTTAAATTGTATTCAGAATAAAAATTCATCATTTATCATCAAATTGGTTGAAAAATAAAAAAAAATACATTTCTATAAAAGTGAAGCTACTTCAGAATACAAAGAAAGCTAAACTTGTCGGTGTTGTCAAACAAACCGCCCGGCACGTGTACGCTTAACTAAACTAGTCCTCAATAGATGGCGTTAAAAGCGTGCTTTGCTTAAAGAAAAATGAGGTTTATTAACTTTTCTAGTGCGCCAAAGATGGCGTTAGCGTATAATGGTTCTCATTTGAGTATTCGCTTTTTTTAGTGTTCCAGAGATAACGCTTTTACTGATAAAAATCCAAAAAATAACGGAATGTTTTTTTTTCTGAAATAAGTGGCCAATGAGCAGACGGATCACCTGATGGTTAACTATTTGCCACCGCCCATGGACGCTCGCAACACCAGAAGAGTCACTACCAGTGCGCTGACAAACTTTTAAACACCCTTTTTCCCGGATGGGGCCTCCGGAACCATTAAAAACTCTACTAACATTGATTTCCGTAATATTTTACTAAATAAATTAATATGCGTTCTTTCTTTAAGGTGCGGGTAGGGCACACTAGCGACGCCAATCGATTTTAATTTTTAGCTACTAAACCTATTTCACCTAGATCTATTTAAAAAAAATCAGGGTTACAACCTCTCGACAAACACTTATACTATTTATTAAATAACCATGCACAAATGCGGAGCCAACATTTGTACGCGAAAAATTGATTCCCGCTTTTGGTGGTAATCAATTTTTCGCGTACAAAAATGGACCCAACATTTGTGCATGATTATTTAATAAATAGCATAAGTGTTTGACGAGAGGTTGTAACCTTGTAACCCTGAAATTGTTTAGTAGCTAACAATTGAAAACGAATGGTGTCGCTAGTTAGGAGGGCTACCCGTCGCCTTAAGATGACGGGTAGGGCAGGGCACATAGCGAGGAGAACCGACGGCCGTTGGGGCGGAAAGGTCCTCGAGTGGAGGCCACGTACAGGAAGTTGCAGCCGTGGCAGGCCCCCCACAAGGTGGACCGACGATCTGGTGAAGGTGGCGGGAATCCATTGGATGCGGGCGACGCAGGACCGATCTGTGTGGAGATCATTGGGGGAGGCCTATGTCCAGCAGAGGAGGTCTATTGGCTGAAATGATGATGATGATGACGAGGACAGAGTTATACGTACGTAATTCACACGTTAGAAAGAGACTAAACGTGAAAAATGCATAGATTTTGACATCTGTCACCCATATAAATAAATAATAAATAAATATTTCACAACATCACATACATTGATCTAACTCCGAGATAGGTAGCTCAAGCACCTGTGTTACGGATATCAGAATCAACAGTGGGATTACAAATATATACCTACGTATAATACTTTTTCTTTTGTAAATACATACTTATAATACATAGGAAACACCCAGATCAATACGAACAAACATGTTCATGCACACAAATGTTTATACTGTGCGGGGATCGAACCCGCAACCCTTGGACCAAAGGTAGCGTTCACTACCACTGTTCCAAATGGGTCGTCAGTTCCATATGACCCATATCATGGTAAAGCGAAAGGAGTATAATCACCATAAAGTCCCGGTCCCGTACCGATCCCCGGGTTTGGGCCAAAAATTTGTACCTAAGTGTTAGTGTCAGCCCGGAGTCTGGAAGTCGGCGGTCATGTACCCCCGTGCCTCGGAAAGCACGTTATGGCATTGCCCATGCGCTCAATCCCTCTCCGGTCGTGTCACGCTGGTGTCCCATCGGAATATGAGTGTAAAGGAATAGAGAGTGCACGTGTTTGCGTACTACCTGTGCGGATAAAGAATGGGATCAGAAATGGCGGCGAATCTATTCACTTCTCGCTCGCACACTATTTGCGTCTATACTCGCACTCGTGGGGTGCATGGGCGGCGGCAATCACTTACCATCAGGTGATCCGTCTGCTCGTCTGCCACCTATCACATAAAAAAAACTGAGATTTTACTTATAAACAGATAGATGCATAATTAAATATTTAAAATTTAGAACATAATAGGTTATAAAACAGAATAATATTAAAAAAAAAACGATTAAATACATAATATAGTATAGTATCAGCCTATATATTGTCCTATTGCAGGGCAAAGGTCTCCATCATATCGATCAAGTCATCGCTACAATGATGGGATTAGGCTTAATCACCACGCTTGCCTAATGCGGATTGGTGATCACAAACCCGAGCTATGTTCGAAATGTTCGAAACATTATCCGCACAGGTTGTACGCACTTGAGCACTATAATACATACATATATCCAGCCACTTGACTGATCGTTGAGATTGGCCGCCGTAGCCGTAATCGGTTGGAGGGACTATAGAATAATATAATAATAGTCTGGATATGGAGTTTTCTTAAATTAACCCGACTGAGAATCGAACCTTTAACGCTTACGCACACCACTAAGCCACTGCGCCGAGCTCTTCTAAATGGGTCCACTTTTCCCAAGAATAGCTCTTCCTCATTCAGTCCAAAGGAAATGTTGCAATACTTGCAATGTTGCCATACACAAGTGTTGCTAGAGGTGTTGCCATAGCCATGGGAATAAAAAAGGTTCCCCAAACGAAACGTTTGAGTCTAAATCCTAATCTTAGCTCTTCCGCGTATGTGCTCGCGGGCAATTATACTGCTCTGTAATTAAATCGTCTGTCTGTGTGTTTCCATTGTCTTTCTCATGCACGGCAGTACACGGTCTAGCCGTAAGGGAGCGGAGCGACTACGCAGCGAACACGTCGCGCCTGCGCAGCGTTCACGCCGCGGATGCGCAACGGATGCGCGACGACAGATTCACCGGGAAGATAAGTCTGAAGTCTGAACGGCATTGTTTTTTATGGCCGCATCGCATAAACCTCCCCCCCCCCCCTCCCTGGATCCACCCTTGGGTTGGGCAGTATGTAATTATGTGTATCGTATGGTGTCTCTCTCGGACATGCTTATGTAATTATGTGTATCGTATGGTGTCTCTCTCTGTCTTACGCCGAACCATACTGAGATCACTGTACTCACGCATGTGTGCGTAGCCGGTTTATAAATAAATCGAGACAACATCACATACATTGTCCTGGTCCCAAACAAAGGTTTTCCGTTGTACGATGGAAATCAGAAACCACGACGGTACCACAAAATATCTGTTTCATCAACAAACATTTGTGCTAGTGCGGGAATCGGAACCGCGATCTTTGTGTCTCAACCGGAACACAGAACACTGAGCCTGAGCTAAACCGGTGGTCTGATCACGTTTAGCACGTGATCTAACGCGATGTAACTAGACAGCCGATTCTGTGTCCACATACATACATAAGGTATTCTGTGTTTATAATGCCGTGCCGTGTCTAGCAACGGACTCGCGCCGCGATCTCTATCACCCTTGCGAAACTCTCGCGCACATTTATCGGGCCTCGCGTTATCGCCGAATCGCACGCACTCTATTGCTACTTTTCGGTTTACTGGGCCGATTGTTGTCTGAAGGATTTAGCTCTTAGATTACTACGAAAACGTTGGAATAATGTTTGAAATCATAGAGTAACTTGTTTGAAATCTCTGACGCCAAGAACTCATGACATTGTTACACAGGTGTTTGCGCAGACATAAATGCACTCGCTATTCCGGTACCCTCATTTTTCAATGGGACAATGTTACTCGATGAGGTGAGGCTTGAGTTTGACATGTAAAGATGACATACGTGCCAAAAAACTAACCACGATTCTGGCGGTAGGATTCAAACATTCCGCGTGGGCTGATGCAATTCAAAGATTAAATTAGTATCTTGTGGTTTTTAGTGCTTATTTGTGCAGTGAATTGCCGCGAAGTGATAATAAGAATCGTTGAATTGATCGTTTTTAACACTGCTATCGCCGTGTGGTCCCGGCAGAGTAGAATAGGCCACCCTCACTCTTACCGAGGTGTCGTAAAAGGCGCCTAAGGTAAAGCTGATGGCATGATCATCAGCAGCCAGAGAAGGAAAACTCTGCATTTATATCAAAACCCTCGCCAACCCGTCTGCCAAGCGTGGTGAGTATGGCAATTACCCCTCATGTGATTGAGGGAGGCCCGTGCCCCAGCAGTGGGGACTTAAATGGGCTGATGATGATGATGAACACTGCTATTGTGTGTCGAGTAAGTTGTCACGGACAACCTGCCTTAAAACCCGCGAATGTATTTAGAGTCCGTAGGTCGATAAAACACCGGCGTTTTATTGAGTGGCTGTGACTTTGACTGACTTCGACAGATGACTACCCACTTATTCTCAAAAAAACGTGAATCAAGTTTTCGCGCACAAAAACGGACCCAAACATTTGTGCACGGTTATTAAATAAACAGTATAAGTTTTTGCCGAGAGATTGGAAATAGTTTAAAATAGATCCGGTTTAGTAGCTAAAAATTAAATCGATTGACGTCCTTACTGTATGCCCTGTGATGTCTAGAATAATGAATGATTTCTTTTTAATTCGACTTCATGTCAAGTGCAAGTGCTCTGGTTTGTAATCTGTGTGGAAAGTGCCATGCAATGTAGCGGTCGAAAGCCCACACTTTAATCTAATCGTATGGATCTATGTACAACTCTTAAAGCCGTTACAAAATTTAGAGTGTTGTTAAAGGATTCTTAAATAAGATACATTATTGCAAAACATTTAATGGGTGCGGATTAGATCAGTGGATTAAGGCGAATCTTCAATTTGTTAACAGTAATAATAGCTACTAGCAATGTTTCGCAATAGTAATAACATACTAAAAGTGTAATGATCACATTCCATTCTGATCTCGCCTCCGCAGGGTTGCCAAATCGATGATACTGAATGTATCTAATGTACAGACAGCCACACATCAAATATAATATCCTCCAACCGATTACGGCTGCGGCGGCCGTTCAGGCGGGCTCCGTCCGGGGGATCGTGCACATGCCTTCGTGCCCGTCACCACGACCCCCCCACTATGGACGATGAGAGGGTGCCCAGGGGTTTTAGTCGGTAGACCCTCCGCCGTCATGCGGGGGGAGTCCGACATAACCCGTCCGTCCCCAGGCGGACGGGTTATATGGGCGGGTATGTGTAACTCAATTTCCTCTGGGAAAACAAAAAAAAAATGGGTTGGGTTGGGTCCGTCCGTTCGGTCCGAAAAATTGATTCACGCCAAAAGTGGCCGCTTTTGGTGTGAATTAATTTTTCGCGTACGCGTTAGACCCAATATTTGTGCATGGTTATTTAAAAATAGTATAAGTGTTTGCCGAGCGGTTGTAACCCCGAAATTAGCGTCGATTGGCAACGATTGGCGTCGCTAGTGTGCCCTTCCCGTCACCTTAAGCACTTGTTACGGATATGAGACAACAGAGGAATTACGAACTTAGGTATTACTTATTCCGCTGGCTCAACGACCCGAACCGATCTTGGCCTCCGAAATAAGAGAACACCACTTTGGTCAATCCGGCACTACTGCTTGCCGGTCATAGACCTGAAGTTTTTTTTTTATGTGACAGGCGGCAGACGAGCAGACTCCTATTGGTAAGCGATTGCCACCACCCATGGACACCCGCAACACCAGTGGAGTCACAAGTGCGCTGCCAACCTTTAAACCCCCCTTTCCCCCGGTTTGGGTCTCTCGCTGAGTTCTCGCAGATCAGTCTCGACGACGTCTTTCCAGCGAGGAATTACGAAGATATACTTAAATACATAAATTACACCCAGACACTGAACAAACACAAGTGTTCATCACACGAATGTTTTGTCCAGGGCGGGGATCGAACTCACGACCTTTGGCGTATGAATCAGGGTCACTACCAAATGCGTTATTCGGCCAATAAAATGGATTGA
Organism: Marasmia exigua; assembly: GCA_019059595.1. NCBI lineage: Eukaryota > Metazoa > Arthropoda > Insecta > Lepidoptera > Crambidae > Marasmia > Marasmia exigua. The sequence continues at coordinate 3,014,709 of CM032487.1, read as the reverse complement.
CTGGTCTGATTAAACCATGATTAAACCTTCGTTATTAACCCTTGCCTCATACGTGAAAGAGTTCGATTCCCACCATACTCGTGGAAGAGACACGCTTGGGCATGAATGAGCCGGCTCGACCCTTGTGATACCTCTGAGAAAACCGGCGTGAAACAGCGTATCTGCTGTGTTTATTTGCGGGAGGGAGGGTCGGAGGCCCAAGCCGGGGCAAGATTTAAGGTCGGCAGCTCATTTGTGATTTGATTGCAATCGCTTAAGGTGACACGTAGGGCACGCTATAGGTATTAAATAAATAGTATAAGTGTTCGACGAGAGATTGTAACTCCGAAATTGTTTAAATAGAGCCTGTTTAGAAGCTGAAAATTAAAATCTATTGGCGTCGCTAGTGTGCCCTACCCGTCACCTTTATTACCATTAGGTGATCAGTCTGCTCATATGCTTCCTTTTCAGAGTTTTAGGAGGATTTTTGTATTGTATGGGAACTGGGAGGATCTTTCTGTTGTGTGAACCCTGAATTTGTACAATATGGCCACCGACAGACATCTTGTTTTTCTCGTCTCGGCTGTCTTATTGAGATTCACGCCCCCGGTGCTTTTATAATGCAATCTGATATAAAATGGTACATTTGTTACACTTTGTTTTGTTTGGCAAAGATTATGACCTAAATACAGACGGTGCATCATATATTTAATTCAAGTAGTTATTCTTATAATAATAAGTATTTTGTGATGGTTTTTATGACTTAGGGACCTTCAAGAGACGAACTAGCGAAGGTGTCTTAGTTCTTTACATTCTGGTAGTTTCTCAGACAATCGAAGTCGACCCTCGAAGACACAAGCATGCGCGTTTACCGCCAAAAAGTCCACCATTCGTCGTATCGTCTCACTTCGATACAACTCCCCTATATCTCTCTGACAGAGACCCTAATTCTCGTGCTCGTGACATTTATTTTCATACGACATATATCACTAAAACATTTTTGTATGGTTTTCAGGTGATATCCGCCAAGTTTTCAAAATTTCGCGAGCACGAGAATTGGGCTCAGAGTCGGGATCCTTGGGGTCGAAATATCTGACAGCGTTGAGTTCCGTGGTCATCTAAAGGAAAAAGTGAAATAAGCTTCAGAAATAGGTACTTGGCGTGCTCAATAGGTCGAGGGCGTATTTCATGCCGAGGCTTCTCTTTAGGTATAAGGCGCAGGTGCGTCCTCATATGGAATATTGCTCTCACCTCTGGGTTGGTGCTCCCAAGTATCAGCTTCATCGTCTAGACCGTATCCAGCGAAGGACAGTCAGAATTATCGACGACCAGGCTCTCTCCGACACGCTTGATCCTTTGTCATTGCGTAGAGATGTAGCATCGCTATGTGTCTTCTATCGCATCTACAATGGGGAGTGTTCCGAGGAGCTGTTCGGCCTTATTCCAGCTGCAAATTTTCACCATTGCACATCACGCCAGAAGTTCAAATTTCACCCACATCACTTGGATCGACTTTACTCCACCACAGTGCGCTTCTCACGCCACTTCCTACCGCGCGTAGTAAAACTATGGAATCAGCTACCAACGATGGTGTTTCCGAACAGAGACGACCTGGTGATCTTCAAGAAAAGAGCTTATTCCTCCCTTAAGAGCCGGTAACGCATATGTGATGCCCCGTGTGTCGCAGATGTCCATGGGTGGCCGGCTCGTTTGTCTGCCATAATATAAAAAAAAAAACAATGTACTTACAGCATAATATAAATAAGGAGCACGCTCCATCAAGTGCACACAAATATGCTCCACGCTTACTTATATTTACTTTCAAACATCACACGCACGCACTTCACACGTATTCCTATTTTAACTTTTTGTTATCTACTTTATTATTTTATTATACGGGTCTCTAAGGTGATTTTTTTAATGATATTTAAGAATCATGTAACCATCGCTGTTGGGTTTGCAATTATTAATTAAGTCGATTATTCTTGTATTACCTTAAGCCTATTGTAAACTTGTTTGTTGGTTCTTTGCAATAAATAATAATAAAAAAACCGGCCAAGTGCGAGTCGGGCTCGCGCACAAAGGGTTCCGTAGCAGCAAATATACATTATAAAGATTTTATATCATCGCGGATTTTTAAAGGTGTACAATACTGTAGTATATTTTTTGATCTATCTTATAAGGTTCAGCCATCGTTTTCAGTGTAAGCACAATAACTTAACCAAAATTACAGTTAAATCAACCTATCTCAAAAACTATAAGAGATACTTTGATCAAACCAAAAATCGTTGAAAGAGTTAATTAGCATGCATCACCTCTATTTTTTTTAGAATTTTATACCCCGTAGTTATAAAAATAGAGGGGGGGGGGACATACTTTTTACGACTTTGAGAGCTGATATCTCAAAAACCGTTCACTTTAAGAAAAATGTTTTTTAGAAAACTTTATATCATTTTAAAAGACCTTTCCATTGATACCCCACACGGGTATGTACATCGAAAAAAAAAATTTCATCCCTCAGTTACATGTATGGGGGGCCCCACCCCCAATTCTTTTTTTTACTATTTAGTGTCATATTTTTGTAGCGGTTCATACAACACATATTCCCATCAAATTTCATCACTGTAGTACTTATAGTTTCCGAGTAAATCGGCTGTGACAGACGGACAGACGGACAGACGGACATGACGAAACTATAAGGGTTCCGTTTTTGCCATTTTGGCTACGGAACCCTAAAAAGGATACTAACACCTTATATGTATTATGCATACATTGTCTGAGGAAGGTATAATAATTTAGAAGTAACCATGATCCAGTTCTTTTTTAAATACTATGAGTTGCGAAGGTCAGACGGCAGTCGCTTCATTAAATTACCAGATTTACCAAATGTCGTAAAGACGCCGGCCGCAACCGGGAAAGACTCGGCTGGCAAACAACAGCAGACGGCTCACCTGATGGTACGTGATTACCTCTCATGGACATCTGCAAAACGTGAGGTATCTCGAATGCGTTGCCGGCTCTTAAGGTGACGGGTAGGGCACACTAGCGACAAAATCAATTTTAATTTTTAGCTACTAAACCGGATCTATTTTAAACAATTTCGGGGTTTCAACCTCTCGGCAAACACTTATACTATTTATTAAATAATCATGCACAAATGTTGGGTCCAACGCGTACGCGAAAAATTGATTCACGCCAAAAGCGGCCACTTTAGGCGTGAAACATTTTTTCGCGTACAAAGACGGTTTAGTAGCTAAAAATTAAAACTGATTGGCATCGCTAGTGTGCCCTACCCGTCACCTTAAGGAAATAATTTCTAACTTCTATCTTTGTACTTGACGATCTCCTCGTCCCTAAAAACTATTAACATAGCATGCTTGGCTTTTCCAGTATTCCACAAATCAAGTTCACATTAAAAGGGAAACCATACAGACGTATCCGCCGGTTTTCCTATAAGGATACATAGTCAGGCATACAGAACCAGTCAGACTGGTTTTATTTCCAGTCATTCTGATTATAGTACTTGAAAAGCTGGTTTTTTTTATTAATGATGTGATGGGGAAAGTGTAAAAATAGTTATCATAAAGTTAAATACTTAGTCACCTATTGCTAGAGGTCGTCTTTGCACTTAGCTTTGTATTTTTTTTATATGGGTACAAGTACCAACGGAATGTATTGATTGAGACATATTAGCCGTATACTCAGTATTCATCATCAGCCCATTTAAGTCCCCACTGCTGGGGCACGGGCCTCCCTCAATCACATGAGGGGTAATTGCCATACTCACCACGCTTGGCAGACGGGTTGGCGAGGGTTTTGATATAAATGCAGAGTTTTCCTTCTCTGGGTGCTGATGATCATGCCAGCAGCTTTACCTTAGTCGCCTTTTACGACACCTCGGTAAGAGTGAGAGTGGCCTATTTTACTCTGCCGGGGACCACACGGCCAATACTCAGTATGTAGTCAGTATATATAACAGTTACTTTCCTTTACCCTAATGTCCTCCAAACCGATATTTCGGTCATGGCGGTCAGCGATCAGCCATCGACGCAAGACATATTATAGCGCACACAAGTGCACTCTCTATTCCCGTACCCTCTTATTTCGATGGGACACTAGTGTGACACGACCCTAGAGGGATTAAGGCGCAGGATCAACGGCTTAACGTGCTCTCCGAGGCACGGGGGTGCAAGACCGCCTACTTCCAGACTCCGGGCTAACACTGAGAATTTCTTAACAGAAAAACTCAGGTACAAATTTTGGCCCGACACGGTGATCGAACCCGGGACCCCAAGCGCAACCGTCGCTTTAAAGTTCGACCCACTAACCATTGCGCCACTGAGGCGGTCCTTTACTCTACTGAGTACTTTCACTTAATTTCATTCATAATTTATGAATACGGTTACGTCTGCCGCGAGTCTTTGCGTTTAGTTTAGTAGGTATTTTTATAGTAATATTGGATCCCAGGGTCCTCTGAAACTCTTGGTACTACGTCTGATATCTCTCTGGTCGTGTCACACTGGTGTCAAATTGGATTATTAAGGTAAGGGAATAGAGAGTGCACTTATTGGGAGTTGAGCAAACTTGGTATCCTATTCAAGGTTAGGCGATACTTCACGCCCGGAACAGGTTCTCAAACTCTATCAAGCTCAAGTTCGTTCGTCCATGGAGCATTGCAGTCACCTATGGGATGGCTCTGCCAAGTATCAGCTGGCTGCCCTCGACTCGATTGAGCATCGTGCCATGAACTTAGTTGGTGACGCAGAAGTAGTGGAGGGTAAATCCCAAAACCTCGCTCACCGACCTAGAGTGGCCTGTCTATCTTTTTTGTAAGATACATTTTGGAGAGTGTTCGAATGAGCTTCGCGATCTGATACCACCTTCTCCTTTCTACCACCGGACATTGCGGAAGACGACAGGAATCCACCCTTACACTGTGGAAGTTCCACCAGCTCGTACTAAGCGTTTCGCTTCTTCTTTCTTGGTACGAACTGCTATGGAATGGAACAACTTGCCGGCTTCTGTATTCCTAGAGATTTGGGTGTCTTTAAGTCGAGAGTGAATAGGCTTCTTCTGGGTAAGCACGCTACATCTTAGACCTTATTGTCACGTGAGATGAGGTCAAGTGCAAACCCATTTAAATATACGGTGTATTTGTGAACATTTACATCCCTTTAACCATGTTTTCTATCAACCATTCTGAACAACATTTGTTTTATGACTTTTGGAAATTCGCATAAAAAAATTTAAACTTCTCATACAAAGTGACTTAGTCATTTGTGTGGGAGTCGAAAAAGTTTTAGACTAATTTCGAAAAGTCGTAAAACAAATATTGTTCAGAATGGTTGGTAGAACACGTGGTTATAGGGATGTGAATGTCCAGAGAAACAACCATAAACAACAACACTTAAAAATATACACTGTATACGTACATATTGGCCGCCATAGCCAAATCGGTTGACCACAAAGAAACTCAAGAAACACATCTGTATAAAGAGCAATCTTTACTCTATGGCTCTGGAGATGAGATGTAGAGCAAGGTCGGCGCAATTATAATCCGATTGTGTCCGGAGAGCGGGGCGTGGTCCAAGCTGCGGGGGTAGCGAGTTTGATGTCTGATTGAAGCTTGTACAAAAGTTAGTAGATAAAAAATTGAAAATTTAAAAAACCCCCGACACAACTAAAGCTGTTTCATTTGATACCCATATTGAGGCAGTTGGAACAACAAATAGGTTATTCGTCATTTTCTGACGGCGGCCATCTTGGATTTGAAATTTTTCACAATTAATATATTCTGCTACTCAAGCCCTTTTATATGATACCCATATTATGGGAGTTGTGTTAAAACATAAAATCCAAATCTTTGTGACGGCGGCCATCTTGGATCGATTTTTATCCAACATAGCTAAGAACACTAATAATAATAATAATAATTCTCACAACATCTCATACGTTGACCTGATTCCGTACTAAGTAGCTTAAGCACTTGTGTTACAGATATCAGACAACGGAGGAATACAAATATATACTTAAATACATATATTACACCCAGACACTGAACAAACACAAGTGTTCATCGCACGAACGTTTGTCCAGGGTGGGGATCGAACCCACGACCTTTGGCGTAAGAGGCAGGGTCACTACCAATTGCGCCATCCGGTCAGTCTCCCTCCCTCCTTATTCATCTTTCAAACAAAAAAAAACAAAATCAAAATCACTTTATTTCTTCGGGAGCTACGATGCCATAGACAGACACACAGGAACGTCAAACTTATTATGATACCCCGTCGTTTTTGTGTCGGGGGTTAAAAAGGAAATAGTACATGCTTTGATAAAAAAGGCTGCCTATACAACTCACGGGTTGTAGAGTCACAACTCTTATTTTAAAAGCTACCATTTTTTTATGTCATAGGTGGCAGACGAGCAGACGGATCACCTGATGGTAAGCAATTGCCGCCGCCCATGGACACCCGCGACACCAGTGGGGACAAAAGTGCGCCAACCCTCGTTCCCCGGATTGGGCCTCCGGTACCCTCACTCACGCAGCGAGTGTGAGGCCGTGGTATCACTCCGGTCGAGCCGGCCCATTCATGCCGAAGCGTGGCTCTCACATGGTACCATGATTTTATCAACAACTGATTTGGGCAACTGTTGATACTAACAATAATGCTCTAACAACAATTGTAACACAGTTTGACAATAAATGATTATCTTATCTTATCTTATCTTATCTTTAGCTTAACTACCAGAAACAGCTAGAATAATATTATTGGCATGTGCAGTTCAATAATGTAATTTTGCGCCATTTTCTATATAGTGACCTATTTCAGCTATGGCTGTCTCACGATCCTCAATGTTTCCAAAAAAAAATAATAAACCAACAATATACACATAGCAAATCCCTTGACGCAATAAGAATCGAGCGGCCAAAAGAGCTAATGGAACGACCAACGTGACGCCGCCCTGTGAGGCCATCGAGATATCGCGATGACCAATGGGTCAGCCGAGATATCGCTGGAGGGACCAAGGACCTCAAAACACTAAAGGTACACAATTGGGCGGAGTTGTCATATGACCGAATAAAATGGTGTACTTTGACGTCAGAAGCCAAGACCCGTTTTGTATCGCTGACTCTGAGCCAGCTTCATTTAGTAGGTAAGCCAGCGTCATTTAGTAGGTAAGCCAGCGTCATTTAGTAGGTAAGTCAGCGTCATTTAGTAGGTAAGTCAGCGTCATTTAGTAGGTAAGTCAGCGTCATTTTGTAGGTAAGCTAGCGTTATTTAGTAGGTAAGCCAGCGTCATTTAGTAGGTAAGGCAGCGTCATTTAGTAGGTAAGCCAGCGTCATTTAGTAGGTGAGCCAGCGTCATTTAGTAGGTAAGCCAGCGTCATTTAGTAGGTAAGCCAGCGTCATTTAGTAGGTAAGTCAGCGTCATTTAGTAGGTAAGCCAGCGTCATTTAGTAGGTAAGTCAGCGTCATTTAGTAGGTAAGCCAGCGTCATTTAGTAGGTAAGCCAGCGTCATTTAGTAGGTAAGCCAGCGTCATATCGCCTCAAGTTCATACCTTGCGGCGTCTCCATATTAAAAACATACAATAAACGTTTGTTTATTGTTTTTCTACATATCTAACACACTCCGGCGCAAGGTTGAGATCAGGTGAAGGAGAGAACAATGGGATTATCGGATCGGATGCATGTTTTAAAAAACGTTTTGCAATATGAATATTCCTTTGTGAATTTCACTCAGTACCTGAAAAGCTTAATTATGATTATAATATTTCTTATTTAAGGTGACGGGTAGGGCACACTAACGACGCTAATCGATTTTAATTTTTAGCTACTAAACCGGATCTATTTTAAACAATTTCGGGATTACAACCTCTCGGCAAACACTTATACTATTTATTAAATAACCATGCACAAATGTTGGGTCCGTTTTTGTACGCGAAAAAATGATTCACGCCAAAAGTGGCCGCTTTTGGCGGTAATTCACATTTCGAGTACAAAAGCAGACCAAAAGTTAAGTATAAGTACTTTATAAATAGTATAAGTGTTTGATGAGAGTTTGTAACCCCGAATTTTTTTGAAATAGATCCAGTTTAGTAGCTAAAAATTAAAATTAATTGGCGTCGCTAGTTGAACCTACCCAGCGCCTTAAATCAACTGAAGTGCAACCGTATTAAAATGCGACCCACTAGCCACTGCGCTAACAGTGACAGTCATGGACGTTTGTATGTCTGTACTATAGGTACCTACCTACTCTGGTCATCATCATCATTTCAGCCAATAGACGTCCACTGCTGGACATAGGCCTCCCCCAATGTTCTCCACACAGATCGGTCCTCTGCCGCCCGCATCCATTGGATTCCCGCGATCTTCCCAGATCGTCGGTCCACCTTGTGGGGGGCGCCAGGGCTGCGACTTCCTGTACGTGTCCTCCACTCGAGGACCTTTCCGCCCCAGCGGCCGTCTGTTCTCCTCACTATGTGCCCAGCCCATTGCCACTTGAGGCATGCAATTCTTTGGGCTATGTCTGTGAGCTTAGTTCTCCTGCGGATCTCAACATTTCTGATACGATCACGCAGGGAGACTCCGAGCATAGCCCTCTCATTGCTCTCTGAGTGACTTTAAGCCTCCTTAATCGGCACATTGTAAACGGCCACGTTTCGGTACTTAGATAATAATAATATCCTCCAACCGATTACGGTTACGGTGGCCAATCTCAATAACGACAAGCCACGTACGTACGCAGAATATATTATAATGCTCAAGTGTGTGCGCAAACACAAGTGCACTCTCTTTTCCCTAACGCTCATATTCCGATGGGAAACTATTGTGACACGACCGGAGAGGGATTGGGCGCAGGGCCAACAGCTTAACGTGCTTTCCGAGGCACGGGGGTAGAAGACCGCCAACTTCCAGACTCCGGGCTGCCACTAAGAATTTCATACCGAAAACTTAGGTACAAATTTTTGGCCCGACTCGGGGATCGCACCCGGGACGTCTAGCGCAGCCGTCGCTTTAAAGTGCGATCCACTAACCACTGCGCCACCGAGACAGTCACTTACATAGGTACTTAGATAATTCATGTGTAATACCCAGGCACCGAGAAACCACGAATGTTTTTCCATAGTGGGAAGCGAACCCACGACCTTTACCAAATACTCCAGCCAGTTCTTCAGTCAGTATTTAGAAGGCGATCTGTGCCCTAGGCCCAAAAAGTAAATTATTTGTTGAACTCGCGACCTCTTTGTAGAAAGCCCACTTGGCTATCTAATTACATCTAATCAGATATCTTCATTGTGGTTCCTTTCCGAGCAGTCATTGCGGCGTAATGGCTGCTGGGTAGGGTGACCAGAACCGCCTGTGGAGCATAGATTGTCCTAATGTGACATAACTACGTAATAACACAACCGTTTAGCAGCGCGAAATGATACATTCATTTCGCGCTTCAATTCAATTATCTTTCAAAACACTGGAACATTTGCATCTGGATCAGTGCAGAGATGCGGAACAGTGAAACGCTTCATTTAGAACATCGACTATCAGAGAGATCCGCGATTCATTTCGCTTATTCGGATCAACTGGCTCACTCGGATCATTCAGCTTATTCGGACCATTCGGCTCACTCGGATTATTCAGCTCATTCGGATCATTCGGCTCATCGGATCATTCAGTTCATTGGGATCATTCGGTTCAATCGAACTCGAGATCCATTTGAGTCGAATGATACATTCGAAGCGAACATTAGAGATTCGGAACAGTGTATCATTTGGCTGACTCGGATCACTGAGTCGTTTCAATAATGAGTTACACACGTCTATTTACATGCTAAGATGAGTTGGAATGTATCATTTCGCGAAATTCCTCTCCTAGGTGAGTGAGTCGTTAGGTGTTTGGAACCACGTTTCAAACTCTCATGTACTACCTACTTACTGTTTTTAAATGGTTCGTTTGGGACCGCTCTGTGTTGTAACATCTTGATAAATCCGATCTTGCACCCTTGTAGTTAGGGGCGTTTAAGAATACTTCCACGGTTTTCCCGGCCTGTCGTAAGAGGCGAATAAACGGGCCTTCGGAGTACATGATATGTACACTGCTGGGGAGCGGCTTGCTCAGCATACGTCTCCTCGGGGGACGACGTTACCGGGTGTCCTGTTAGGTCGTACAGCGTTGCAGGGCTGCATTATACCACGTAGGGGTGAAGCGGCGAGCGCGATCAGACGAGCAGACGGATCACCTGATCGTAAGTGAGCCAGCCCTTTAATGCCGAAGCGTGGCTCTCCCACGGTAAATCCCGTCAAGTCAAAAAAATCTTTATTTTCATAGGCTTGTACACAGCACTTACAAATCGTCAAGTAATTTAAAACTAAGTATTTATAAGTACTTATGTATAATTTACATGTTAATACATATATAAAATATGTTGATTCATAAAATATACTAAAAAAAATAATGCGATTCGTCGAGATGATCCAGCAAAAAAAATCGCCAGTTACTCTTTTTAATCGCCAAACTTTCATACAATGTTGTGTCTTCATCATACCAAGCCATACAGTTTAATTGTAACACAAAATAAAATAAAGGAAATAATAAAATAAATAAGTATTATTATGAGGTAAACCGAAGCAGACCAGTCCCCAAAGATGGCACCTGTTTACAAGTATGACGTATGTGTCAGCCATCATTTCACTCAACAATATTAGAGGGTGACCCGATTGTTCGTGCGTGTGTGACCTGGTCACCCTATTCCTGGGCCTTATGCGGTCTGACCGCGGCTTCGCTCCTTTCTAAGCCAAGGACGGGTTGCACAAATGAGAGATTGATAGCACTATTTGGATGATCTCGTTATTGTGTCAAAATAGCACACCGCATTTGCAAAGATGTCTGGAGTCCACGAAAAAGCGCGTTTGCAGCTCAGTGGTCAGAACTCTCCTTCCATACGTTATATTTCTACCATTAGTTCGTACCTTTAAAGATAAAAATAAAGAGTTCTTTATTGGCCACAGAACAATCAAACATAAGTGACATAAATACAAGTATAACAAATTCTGTAGCCAACAAGGCCCAACCTCAGCATTTGCTGCAGTGGCCGAAGCCGCTGCAGCGCTGGTTTTCAGGCAGAGCCTTGGGCGACGTACGTGCACACATACATAACATACAATAGGAAGAAAGAAGAAGGACAAAACAAGGAAAAAAAAAAAAATAAATAAAAAAACAATATTAGTACATAACAGGAAGAAAATTTAAGGTGCCTATTAAACAATCACCTTTAGTTAGTAATATCATCATCATCATTTCAGCCAATGGTCCATTGCTGGACATAGGCCTCCCCGAATGTTCTCCAACTAAACATAGGAGGGGTTTGGGCCTACACCCACCACGCTGGCCCAGTGGGGGTTGGTGGGGAACGCCAGAGCCTCGTCTGTTGTGCAGCAGGGTGCGCCACGTGCAGGTGAGGATGACTTAGGCCCCGTTAGATATTGGGCGTGTGGCCCCCGGCAGAGTAGAATAGGCCACCCTCACTCTTACCGAGGTGTCGTAAAATGGCCGTGTGGCCCCCGGCAGAGTAGAATAGGCCACCCTCACTCTTACCGAGGTGTCGTAAAAGGCGACTAAGGTAAAGCTGCTGGCATGATCATCAGCACCTAGAGAAGGAAAACTCTGCACATATATCAAAACCCTCGCCAACCCGTCTGCCAAGCGTGGTGAGTATGGCAATTACCCCTCATGTGATTGAGGGAGGCCCGTGCCCCAGCAGTGGGGACTTAAATGGGCTGATGATGATGATGATGATGAGATATTGGGCGGAACCCCTTACAACTCAGTTAGTTAGTAATATACTTTTTTCGTATTGTTTATAGTTTTCTGGTTTCCGCTATCTCGTAATTCGCATCGTTATCCTTTTGTATGACCCAAAGGGTAGTGGTAAAGAATGCCTCTTGGCATTAAGTTCGTCTATTGTATAAACATTTTGTGCAATAAAGTTTAGTTTCAAATAATTAAATAAATACGAGCTCTCCTGTATAAAAAGTGCCGGCCGTCTCTCCAGGCATTCCTCATTAAACGACATAATCCGTCGGGCGCTTGCCACCATCAATGTGCCTGCAAACTTGGAGCCTAACGGCATTTCACGTGATGATGGCAAGAGACCACACGGAATGTCTCTCATCCCTTGGAAGATGGGACGTGCTCTCGTGTGGGCACTCTGGCACCGTCTCATCTTCCCGGGACTACGAGGAGTGCCGGAGCTGCGGCGGACGCGGCAGAGAGACTGAAAGCTACAAAGTATAGGCATCTATCTGGTACCTACCACTTTGTAGCTTTCGGTGTTGAAACACTGGGCCCGTGGGGTTCCGATGCTCTCTCTTTCTTCCGTGACTTAGCTAAGCGTTTAGTCGAAGTCACGAGAGAGCCAAAGGCTGGCAGCTACCTCGCCCAGCGAATCTTCATTGCGATCCAGCGGGGTAATGCTGCCAGCATTTTGGGGACATTGCCACGGGGACCTACTTTGTTTTATCTTTCATTTTTACTTACTTTTAGCTTATATTATTTTTACTCAAATCAAATCAAATCAAATAATTCTTTATTTGCATAGGTTTGTACACAGCACTTACAAATCTATGGTTTAAGACAAATCTATGGTCTTAATGATTTAAGACTATTTATAAGTACTTATGTAATAATTTACATGTTAATACAATGTTGATACATAAAATATACTAAAAAAGTAAATAAACATAATGCGATTCTACCACCGGCTCGGAAAGTTGTTTCTGGTCGAGAAGATCCGGCAAGAAACTCGCCAGGTACATACTCTTTTTAATCGCCAACTTTTTTACAATGGTTTATTATCCTCATACCAAGTCATACAGTCAAATGCAGTCATACAGTCATACTGTCTTTATTTTCTTGTGTTTTTGTTCAATAAATAGATGTTTACCAATAAATACCCATCCAACCAATTTCCCTGCCTAATTACCCTGGTCTACTCTGCCCTTCCACCACAGCAATTCGCAGTTCACCGGCATAATAAGCCTTGCAACAGCCACTTAATCTCGATACGTAACATTTCGCCACGTTAACACGCGTTTTCCAAACTCATCGGCGGATTAACAGCTTAACCACAGTACAAACGTAGCCAGTTAGTAGGTCAGTAGATATGAACGTGCGCATTTTGAACGGGGCATTCGTAAGTTAATAGTTGTTCGGTGTCTGGGTGTAATATATGTATTTAAGTATATATTTGTGTTCCTCTGTTGTCTGATATCTGTAACACAAGTGCTTAAGCTACTTAGTACGGAATCAGGTTAACGTATGAGATGTTGTGAGAATTATTATTATTATTATTATTAATTCCACACGATTTTTTGGGGTTTTATTCGCCTTCGAAAAAACCGAGGAGGTAACCCTTGAGTTAGCTAGCAGGGTTATCCCGCCGACGTCTGCCCATTTTTAACCGACTTCAAAAAAATAATGATACACTAAAAAGCATGATAAAAAATTTTACTACGAAAAGAAAACCGCCTTCAAAAACCACGAACTAAAAAGTGTAAAATAATATTTTTAACACTTCATACAATTCAAATAACATTTTATAACAGTAGGTACACTCGAGAAAAGGTGTTACCGAAGTCGGCGCATTTTCCTCCGGGTGACCAATAAAGAAAAATGGGAAGATAGGTACTTATGTGGTAATACCTATCCATCGAACGCTTGGGTGAAATTCGAATAAAGAATTTGACAGTTTTAGTACGATAATAATAGTCTGAGCTGTACGTATAAGCAAACAGCCAGAAACAGCCATACAGTGCGACATCAGTGACATTCACAGGAGGGCGGTGTTCAAAATGGTTTCTATGGGAAAATGTCAAAACAGCATTAATTCCGACTTTTGCCACGTGCCAAATAACCGTGGGGCGATATGTTGAACCGAATGTGTTTGACATAAGAGTTGATTGAAATAATTTGACATTATCTCGAGTCTCTCTCTGGCTTTGAATAGGGAATTGAATGCAACTGACATAACTGCGAGAAAAACGTGTATACCTAAATCGAATCTCAGAATCAAAAATGGCACTCTTCAATATATTATTATCAATGAAGATATAAAAATGTGTCCGTATTTCAACCACGGCGTTAATTAAAGGACGATTTTTTTTATTTATACAATTTGTTTCTCTTCTCAAAGCTCTCTGGCTATATCTGCACTATGGCTTAATTGAGCTCTCATGCGCACGCGTCTATGGGTTATTGTTTTTTTATGCGTTAATGTTGTAGTCATTATCTCACATTGGTTTTGTAATGCAAGTTTCGTTGAGATTTCGTATGTAGAATAAGATCCGATTCTTATTTTGTTATTGACTCCGTTATTAAATTATTTTTTGGACAATATGCTAACCCATCCTTACATAATATGACGCTCAAACTTGTCACACAAACTTGTGACACAGTGTTTATTGTGTACACCTCTCGGCGTCCTGAGCTGCTCACATCAATGTTGCCCGCCTCGCTATTTCTGGTAGCTAGCTTTTGCTTGGCTTCCTGGTAGCTTATTATAGGGGGCCCATCTAGTGAGTGGCGAGTCACACCTGGCACCTGGCTGGGTAACTGGTTCTATGGACGGACTATGGTCCCTGGTATGAACCAGTCCACTAACACCTCAACTCAGTAGCCGAATTTGTTTAATTTTTCCATTTTTTGCAATAGTCCTACATCAACCGGGGACTGTCCTTGGCTACACTTTCATAGTGTGTCGCCGGCTGGTGTCACATCACATTAGATTAAAATTGTCAATGGAAAGGGCCTCTACGTGTTGGCTTCGGCCCCACACACGCCTTCCAAAAGTCCGGGACATAAATGCTCGTGGTTATGGAACGACTGACAAATCGCACCTGATGGAAAGCGACGATGAGTTCTAGGGCAGTACGCGTTTGCCTAGAAGATGCCTGTTCACTCTGGCCTTAAAGATATCTAGATTGTAGTGGTCCAGATCTTGGCAGGGAAATTATATCCTCATCCTAACGAATATCTTGGATCTCTATGTCATCTGATCATCTCTCATCTGCAGTTTCCGCTTTTTTTTATTGTGATAGGTGGCAGCCGAGCAGACGTATCACCTGATGGTAAGCGATCGCCGCCACCCATGGTCACCAGCGACACCAGTGTTGTAACTATTTTCTTTGTTTTGTCTTTCATCATCTTGTATGTATGTGTGCACAAACAACGCCCAAGGCTCCGCCTGAAAACCAGTGCTGCAGCGGCTTCGGCCACTGTAGCAAATGCTGAGGTTGGGCCTTGTTGGCTACAGAATTTGTTATATTTATATATTTATGTCACTTGGGTTTAAATTTGTATTCTGTGGCCAATAGAGAAATCTTTATCTTTAAGAGTGCGCTGTCAACTTTTAAGCCCTCCTTTCCCCCGGATTAGGCCTCCAGTACCCTCACTCACGCAGCGAAACACAGCACAATGCTGCTTCACGCCGGTTTTCTGTGATGTCGTAGTTTTACCCCTATCGAGCCGGTCCTTTCGTGCCGAAGCGAAGCTCTCCCACAGCTAGGGTTGCCAACTTTTTTTACAAGAAAAAAAGTATATTCAGGTCTATGAAGATTATCAAACAGTATTTTAGAAAAACGAACAGTATTTTAGAAAAACGAACAGTATTTTATTTATTTATTGCTTTAAATACATATTTTTTGAGCTTCTCGCACAACGTATTAATTCACAATCTTTTTTGAAAATTTCATATGCCTCATCACAATTTATATCAAAGTTAAAATAAATGAGGAGCTCGTTTTTTATTAATTTGATGGCTTCGATGCTGAAAACAGTATTTTTGTATACTTTTTTTTTGTAAAAAAGTAAAAAGTATAATTTAGTGAAAAACAGTATAATACTGTTTAAAACAGTATAGTTGGCAACCCTACCCACAGCACGCTATAGGTGGTTACATACATGCCTCTGTTTTGTATGGAAAGCTTATTGAGCTTAATAATACGTCAGTAGTATCTAGCTGCCTGTAATATTAATTTTCAGAGGTGTTATTTACCCATGGCCTTACAAAGTCGTGATCCCAAGCAATAAAGCAATGTATGATTTCTCAAAGTGGAGCAAATTAATTGATTAGAGCTTGAGTTAAATTGTAACGGTTTAAGGCGACGGGTAAGGTACACTAGTGACGCCAATCGATTTTAATTTTTAGCTACTAAACCGGATTTACTTTACTGCTCGGCCCCACTGCGAGCGCCATCGGAAGGATGTTGGAAGTGTGTGAGAACTACGCTAAGTCACACGGTTTGGCATACAATATCAAAAAAAGCGAATATATGGTCTTTAAGTAAGGTAAGTGTCCGGAATATATACCTCCAATCTACCTTGGTGGAGCGGAGCTGAACAGAGTTTTTCAATTTAAGTATCTTGGACGTATACTCAGCGACGGCCTTAGAGACGATATAGACGTGGAAAGGGAACGAAGAGCATTGGCGGTCCGTGGCAACATGCTGGCATTCGGACCAAGTTAAAGTAACGCTCTTTAAGGGTTACTGTCAAAATCTATACACGCAACGAGTGCCCCTAAGGTACATGGTACAATGAGTAACCTTAGTAAATAAATCAAATAAAAACACTCTAAGTACCTATTTACTAACCCTATTATTAAGTTTTTTAAGCTATGGACCTATGTATGTTGTCTGCAATAAAGAAATTTGAAATTGAAATTGAAATTAAACACTTTCGGGGCACCTCTCGGCAAACATTTATACTATTTATTAATTAACCATGCACTTAAGTTGGGTCCGTTTTTGTACGCGAAAAATTTATTACCGCCAAAAGCGGCCACTTTTAGCGTGAATCAATTTTTCGCGTACAAATGTTGGGTCCGCATTTGTTTATGGTTATTACTTAACTTTTGGGTCTGCTTTTGTTCTCGAAATTTGAATTACCGCCGAAATCGGCCACTTATGGCGTTAATCCGAATTTCGAGTGCAAAAACAGACTCAAAAGTTAAGTACCTATAAGTATTCAATAAATAGTATAAGTATTTTCCGAGAGATGGTAGCCTCGAAATTGTTAAAAAGATATCCGGTTACGTTGCTAACAATTAAAATCGATTGGTGTCGCTAGTGCGGGATACCCTTCACCTTAATAGCTAGATACTGCAGCTTGCGAAAACTTGGTTGAGCAAGTGATGAGTTGGGGTATACTAGAGTCTATTATAGCTAGCTAAGGTAGGAATATTATCTTTGCTTGAATGTTGGCGGCCGATGGGAAAACTACCAATCTACTCGGGTCAGTCAATACGACTGTTTCATCTCTGGATCTGTTTTCCCAGCGGAAACCATCATGGCCGTCGCCTTGCTTCGTGTAGGGAACATGGTGTTGTATGCGTGGGGTGTCCATCTCTGCGCTATAGCGGTCGGAGACCCTACAGCCGGGACTAGACCGCACCGCTGATCGCGCGGCGGCAATCGCTTACCATCAGGTGATCCGTTTGCTCGTCTGCCACATAAGGAAAAAAGTATAACGTTTTATTACAAACTATTTACGTAACCCGTATGAAAAAGTTATGTTTACTTTAACTTTCTTTTCATGTCTCATAGTCTTAGGACGCTCTTTATAAACTATCCTTAATTTTTTTTAAAAATGAACTATTGCGCAACTCGAAATAATTTAAGCATATAAATTATTATCAGTCTAAATTAAATGTATCGTAATGATTATCTGATAATTTTATGATCAATCGTCACGCCTATTTTATTGCACTCAATAGGTAAGTACATACATAATTTAGGGCCTCTATTTTCTCTTACGAGTCCAAAGGTCAGACTGCCCAGGAGGTCAGTCCAAAATGGCCGACCAGCTATCTTAAGCACATTTCCCTACACGGCATAGATTAGAGAACAAAGCGGAGCACACTGGCCGCTAACGCCAAGGACTAGTAGAACACGAGTTTAAATTTCGAACAATGGGCGAATGCGTTCGGAATTTCGAAATTCGAGCAATGATGATAGATGGTTAATTTTTTTTCTTGTGAGAGAATTGGGTGCGCTATGATATTGATTGATGGGGGGCTATTGGCTATGTAAGATTGTTTTGTCGACCCTTCCGGGTTGAACTTTAATCGATGTGCCTAAATTGGAATAACTACGATGTACAGACAGCAACAAATCAGGTTACCACAAACTGTCGAAAACGCGTTTGACATTAAGGTGAGAATTGAATGAAGAAATGTGACATCTCAAATTTAGTTCCATGTTTTCCCGCGGGACTTTCATGGCGTGGACTCTAGTTGCCGTATTTAAAAGTATTAGCTTAAGGCGACAGGTGGCCCTAACTAGCCCATCGACTTAAATTGATAGCATCTTTTTAACAATTTCGAAGTTCGAGCCTCTCGGAAAGTATATATACTATTTATTTAATACTTATAATTAACTTTTTAATCTGTTTTTACACTCGAAATTTGGATTAACGCCATATGTGGCCGTTTTTGGCGGTAATTCATATTTCGAGAAGGAAGCCGACCAAAAAGTTAATTAGAAGTATTGAATAAATAGTATAAGTTCTTTTCGAGATATTCGAATTTCGAAATTGTTAAAATCCGGTTTAGATGCTGACAATTGAAATCAAATGGGGTCGCTAGTGTCGTCGTATCGTCGTAGTGGCGTCGCGACGACAATAGATTTTAATTGTTAGCTACTAAACCGGATCTATTTTAAACAATTTCGGGGTTACAATCTCTCAGCAAACACTTAGACTATTTATTAAATAACCATGCACAAATGCGGATCCAACAATTGGCGGCCACTTTTGGCGGTAATTAATTTTTCGCATACAATAACGGACCCAACATTTGTGCATGGTTAATTAATAAATAGTATGAGTATTTTCCGAGAGGTTGTAACCCTACCCGTCACCTTAATATTATTAACTGAAGGTTGTAACCCCGAAATTGTTTAAAATGGATTAGGTTTAGTAGCTAACAATTAAAAAAACTAATGGTGTCGCTAGTTAGGGCTACCCTTATTGAAGAACATGCTAAAGAATTTATGAATTAATAAATAATTTGAAATTTGCATTTTCTTTATAACACCCAATCTTAGACAATTGAACTCTGTCCAAGCACCCAAGATGGTGAATTATTACCATCTTTCACAACTTTGATAACATATGTCCGAAATCTCATCGCGGCTACTGGCGATCTTAGTAATAAAATTAACAGCCAACAAGATAATAAGCACAGTAATAAACCAATTAAATTGCTTGTTAACACCAATACTAGTCTATTATTTGAGATTTCTCACAATGGCGGAGTTGCATTTAGAAATTACAAAATTTGGGACCACAGTATAGAAAGTCAATAACAGTAGGCAATGCCATCCTCATCATCAGCAACCCACACTCGTCCACTGCTGGACATAGGTTTCCCCTTATTTACGCCACTGCTCCCGATTTTCGGCCACTCTCATCCAGCCCACACAAGCCAGCCTTCGAATGTCGTCATCCCATCTTGTCGCAGGGCGTCGTACACTACGCTTACCAACTCGCGGTCTCCACTCAAGGACTTTACGGCTCCAACGGCTGTCAGTTCTGCGGCTAATATGACCAGCCCACTGCCACTTCAGTTTGCTAATCCGGTGGGCTATGTCGGTGACTCTGGTTCTCTGTCGGATTACATAATTTCTGATTTTACCTCCTAACGCCTGTCTAAGGGTTGAGAAGGTCAATCGGCAGTCGCTACATTGTAATTACCAGACTTCAAAAATCCTAGATCATGGTCCAGGCGTAGGCGTTCCCGGAATCCAAAGCGACATCTTTGAACGCAACTGGGAAATACACGTTAACATGAGGAGAAATGTCTTCCTAACACATATTTCGGCTATGGCGGACAATCTCAACGATTATAGCCATCGACGCAGGACGTACACAAGTGCACTGTCTTGTCTATTATTTTACCTTCATGTTTCATTGGGACACCCATAGACTTAAAATGGATGCAATGGGGACACCAGTTGTAATACAAGAAGAGATCGCCGTTTTTGACAGTAGAGATGTCTATAGGCGGCGGTGATCACACCATCAGGTGTGCAGCGTGTTTATCCGCTATAATGTAAAAAATAATTATTATGAAAAGTGTGTTTTTTATGCGAATTTCGAAAAGTTAAAAATCAAAACACCATTATTAATGCGGACAGCCGGATTGGTCCGAGTGAAACGTGTTTTTCATCACACCCATTTATTTCCTTCCTTTTTCAATAAAACATCAAAAAGACAAATAACAAAGTAGAAGCATAAAAAAATAAGCTTTTTAAAGGAAACAGGTAAAAAGATTGGTTGTAGCCATATCGCCAACATAGTTTGGTCTATGACTTGAAAATTCCCATAAAAACGCTTGTTCAGAATGGTTGTAAAAGAGATGCAACCGTCTACCGATACACTTTTTAATGTTGTTTTCCCAATGGAAACCTTCATGGCCGTCACCTTGGTACATGTAGGGAACAAGGACCACCTTGTTCCCACACACCAGTGTGGGACTGAAACCCTAACCAAAACCCCTGGCGTGTCCATCTCCGGGTAATCGCGGTCGGAAACCCCACAGCCGAGCCTAGACCAAAACACCCTGTAGTGTGGCTTAACCTAATTTCAACTCTAGTTACTCTTTCAATCTATACTGTGTAGTTTATGGTTTATGCAAATTGTATAGAAAACGAAAGCGTCAAGGGCGCTCTCACGTACTGACCGTTGACTATCAATGTAAAACCCATAAATATATGCTAACGACCATTTTACATTGTTGCCAAATGGCCATTTGGGGCACAATCAAAATTAACTCTAAAAAGTGAGCCAATAAAACCTACGTAAACTATGTAAAGGAAAGGCGAAATATTTGACAGTGGGAAAACCACACTTCGGCACGAATGGGCCGGCTTGACCGGAGTAATACCACGTTCTCACAAAAACCGGCGTGAAGCGGTGCATGCGCTGTGTTTCGCTGCGTGAGTGAGGGTACCGGAGGCCCAATGCAGGGAAGGGGGGTTAAAGGTAAGCAGCGCACTTGTGACACCATTGGTGTTGCAGGTATCCATGGACGGCGGTAATCCATCAGGTGATCCGTCGGCTCGTCTTCTACCTATATCATAAAAAGCCGAAATTTATGACAGTCGGAGAGCTACGCTTCGGCATGAATGGGGTCGACCATAATACCACGGCTGCACAGGAAACTGGCTTGAAGCAGCACTGTGCTGTGTTTAGCTGCGTGATTGAGGATACCGGAGGCCCTATCCGGGGGAAAGGGGGGTTTAAAGGTTGGCAGCGCATTTGTGACTCCACTGGTGTCGCGGGTGTCCATGGGCGGCGGTAATCGCTTACCATCAGGTGACCTGTCTGCTCGTCTTCCACCTAAAAAAAATATTCAATGGTACCTACGATTAGTCGATAGACTCATGCATTGTCAGCTATAATAAAAAAAAATACGAATGTCTTGCTCAGTATGTTGACCCGTTTGGAACAGTGGCAGTGAACGCTGCTTTTGGTCCAAGGGCTGCGGGTTCGATCCCCGCTCAGTACAAATATTTGTTTGTATTGGTCTGGGTGTTTGTATGTATTATAAGTATGTATTTACAAAAGAAAAGTATTATACGTATATATTTGTAATTCCGCTGTTGATTCTGATATATATCCGTAACACAGGTGCTTGAGCTACCTATCTCGGAGTCAGATCAATGTATGTGATGTTGTGAAATATTTATATTTATTTATTTATTTATATGGCCCACCTTCTTATCCTCGGATAGAAGTCTCTGGAGGGCCTTTGGGAAGGTGGGAGCCTTTCGGAGCAAAAGCTCCGAGTCAAAAAGAAAGCAGAGACTGTTCTCTGGAGTGCACGAACATGTCTGTTTGTATTTGACTTGGTGTTTTCTGTGTATTAAGTAATGTAATGTAATGTAACTCAATGTAATTCCGCTTTTAGTTTCTGATATCCGTAACACAGGTGCTTGAGCTACCTATCTCGGAGTCAGATCAATGTATGATATTGTGAAATATTTACATTTATAAGACATTTACATCCTATATAAATTAGACACAAATCTTTAATTAGAAGTCATTAATATCAAATATTAACTTATTTATTACTATTCAAATGTATTGTATAACCAGCAATACGCTTTGTATTTGTATTTCATACTTATCATAAAGCAAAGAGGACCATAGACAAAGAACCATAGCCAATTAGCTCGTTGCAAGACCATAGACACGATTAGGGATCGACTGCGCAAGAGTGGATTGTTACTGAATGATCGAAGTTTGATTTATTATGGGAACGGATGGGATTGACAACCTTTTGTAGCGCAGATTTTATGCTGTTGTGAAAATTTACTGCCTCGATGGCGCAGTGGGTAGTGGGTCGCACTTTAAAGCGGCGGCTGCGTTTGGGGTCCCGGGTCCGATCCCGGGGTCGGACTAACATTTGTGCCTGAGTTTTTCTGTTAAGAAATTCTCAATGTTAGCCCGAAGTCTGGAAGTTGGCGGTGTTGTACCCCCGTACCTCAGAAAGCACGTTAAGCCGTTGATCCTGCGCCCGGTCCCTCTCGGCGCCCTATAAAAAACAATCATTTTTTAGGGTTCCGTACCTCAAAAGGAAAAAACGGAACCCTTATAGGATCACTTTGTTGTCCGTCCGTCCGTCTGTCAAGACCCTTTTTCTCAGGAACGCGTGGAGGTATGAAGCTGAATTACTTATATCAATTACTCAGGTCTACTGTCCCTTTAAGCTGTGAAAATATCAAACTTCTAAGCCAAGCCAATCAAAAGACACAGCCGATTATGTCGATATTTTCAACAAATTTTCGACACTCGCAAAGGAATCAAAACCTACAGGGTACTTCCCGTAAACTCAGAATCTTGGAATTCGGCATGAAGCATTGTCATATAATGCAAATATAGGAAAAATTCCGAAAATCTCATTTTTTTAGTTATATAATATAATAAAAATATTTTTAAAAAATGACACTTACTACCTTATTTCTCACGAAGGAATAAAGGTATCAAATTGAAATTTATACCAAATACCTAGATCTACTGCTAAGTTAACGCGATCAAAAGCTGTTTATACCGACACTTCGATTATAAACCGCTACGTTTGTACGGCGGAACCCTCGGTGCGCGAGTCAGACTCGCACTTGGCCGGTTTTTTTTACATAGGTACTCAATTTTGTTCATGTCAGTGAAACAAAAATATGTTTTTGCTTTGTCTAAAACTTATGACAGTTAATAATTCACGTCACTCTAAAACAAAGTATAGCATTGGGAACTAAGGAAGTAGATGGGCGATGTTTTAATTAGTTACAATAAAAAAACCTTTGTAATGTACATGCCACCCGCTGCACGCAGATTGCCACTAGTAATCAATTAGTAAAGTTAAACTCATTTGTAACAATACATCAAGTTAAGTGATATGAAAAGGTTGAGATCCCCTGCCGGTCTTCTTTGTGTGAACTG
Organism: Marasmia exigua; assembly: GCA_019059595.1. Taxonomy (NCBI): domain Eukaryota; kingdom Metazoa; phylum Arthropoda; class Insecta; order Lepidoptera; family Crambidae; genus Marasmia; species Marasmia exigua. Next base: position 2,991,237 of record CM032487.1, on the reverse strand, counting down.
CGAGTGAATAGTTGAGTACAGAAGGCGTCATCTGTAAAAACAGATTCGAAACCACTTAATGGTGGTTTTCGGTTTGATAATCATTTATCCACAGATTTAATAATCTATCTATGTACCTATATATATTATTTTTAGCAGAGTATGCAGGATAAGTAGAGGATATAGCTTATATGTATATAAAATTACATACATAAATACACATACACACATATAGGGTGTATCTGTGGACATTAACATCCCTTTAACCACGTGTTCTACCGACCATTCTGAATAACATTTGTTCTCCGACTTTTCGAAATTAGTCGAATATTTTCAGAATAGACATTATGGTGCCTAATGGGCGGTGGCAGTCGCTTACCATTAGGCGATCCATTTGTTCATCTGCCACCTATAACATAAAAAAATATCACTCTCAGCCTCGTTTTCGCAGTGGGTATTGCGTCACACTTTAAAGCAACAGCTGCGCTTGGGGGTCCCGGGTTCGATTCCCGGGTCGGGCCAAAATTTGTACCTGAGTTTATCTGTTAAATTCTCGTTTTCAGCCCAAGGTCTGAAAGTTAGCGTTCTTGTACCCCCGTGCCTCGGCTTTCAAACAAAAAAAACAAAATCAAAATCGGTTCATCCGTTCGGGAGCAACGATGCCACGAACACACACAAACACACCAGTGGAGTCACAAGTGCGCTGCCAACCTTTAAACTCCGAATCCTCTCAGATTGGGCCTCCGGTACCCTTATTCACGCAGCGAAACACAGCACAGTGCTGCTTCACGCCGGTTTTCTGTGAGGCCGTGGTATCACTCCGGTCGAGCCGGCCCATTCAAGCCGAAGTGTGGCTCTCCCACGGTCGAAAATAAATAATTATTCCAGGCTTTCCTTATCGTTCCTTCTAATTAAAGGTCTTTTTACTCGCTGACTGAATATTTTGATTTCGATTTTAAAAATAAGTGACATTAATTTATCAATCCCATTATTTGAATGAAGTAGGCAATTGACTAAATATTAATTATTTATTACTGACATAGTTTTAACATCATTGTTATTTTTAAGTGACATTGAATTGTTATTTTAATGTATACCGTTATTAAATATTTGCACGCTTCTTAACTTAAGCAAACTTCAATGATACCAAATAACATTGTAACATCACATTATGTACCTGAAATTAGGCAAATGAAGTATTCTAATTCTGATAATGTCAACAGCTCAATAAGTGGCATGGGAAAAAAGCCAACCACCAGTGATCGCTTCTAGAGATAATACCTACTGCCTAAAATTGTACACGCTCGAAACGATAAAACGAAACTATTAAGATATTATTAAGATATTTTAATATTATTATCTAATTTTTTGTGAATGAGCCATTCATATTTGGAATTGGAAATTGTCTACTTCTTGTCATAATACATGTCACTTTAGCCCCTCATAATAATAACTGGTTCCACTGAAAACCAGCGTTAGCGGCTCCTACTCTAGTCGCTAACACATGCTGAGTGGATACCATTTTGGGCACATATACTTACTTGTACATCTGTATTGATTTGCCTACTGTAAAATTTTGAGTTGTGTTATTTAAATGTACTTGTAATTTTTAATTATGTCCAAATAAATATTTTTTCTTTCTTTCTTTCTTCCTTTCTAAACGGTCGTCCAATGATAACTGAAAAAATACTGGCACTTCTGTACAAAACACTAATATACTATATATTGTATCTTTATACTTATCCGAAGGTCAGGGCAACCAGTCACTCGCATGTCAGAGTAATGGAAACTGTAGTACAAATAGTCACATTAGTAAAATATCTTAATTAAGGTCGAGTTCACGAATGCAGCCATTCTTTAACATGAGATATTAAATTGATAGTCCGCGTCCATCATTATGAAAATGAAGATATTATTTGCTTTGTTATTTTTGCCATTGAAGTGGTAAATTCGTTTTTGACCATGGGAAAACCACGCTTCGGCTTGAATGGGCCGGCTCAACGGAGTGATACCACGGCCTCACAGAAAACCGGCGTGAAGCAGCACTGTGCTGTGTTTCGCTAATGTGAGGGTACCGGATCTGCGGAGGTCCAATAAGTTTTTGTACGCGAAAAATTGATTACCGCGAAAAGCGTCCACTTTTAGCGTGAATCAAATTTTCGCGTACAAAAACGGAGTCAGCATTTGTGCATGGTTATTTAATAAATAGTATAAGTGTTTACCGAGAGGTTGTAATCCCGAAATTGTTTAATATAGATCCGGTTTAGTAGCTAAAAAATGTGCCTAAGTCACTCATATTTACCACATGACTTACTTAAAACCACGGTAGTGCCCATTGTGAAGGACAAGACGGATGATGTCTCCGACAAAGAGAACTTTTTTTTTTCACCACGGATGACAGCTGGTTCCACAGTTTTACTGTGCGTGGTAGGAAATGACGTGAGAAACGCACTGTAGTCGATATAAATCCATCCAGGTGATTTGGATGGAATTTGGCGTTCTGACGTGATGTGCGGTGGTAAAAATTGCAGCTGTAATAAGGCCGAACAGCTCCTCGGAACATTCCCCATTGTAAATGCGATAGAAGATGCACAGTGATACTACACGACCCGCAGGACGCCGATATACGCCTGTTTCCTTGACTTCTCTAAAGCTTCCGACTTAGTGTCTTACGAAGTACTCTGGAAAAAGCTGGGAGACAGGGGTGTATCGGCTGATATGCTGAATATAGTTAGAATCTGGTACTCAAATCACATCAATGTTGTAAGGTGGGCAAATGCTGTATCCGATGCATATCTGTTGGAGAGTGGAGTGAGGCAGGGAGGGTTAATGTCTCCTACCCTCTTCAATATCTATGTAAATGATCTCATAGTGGAGCTGAGCTGACTGCGTGTCGGTTGTCGAATTGACGGCAACAGAATCAATAATTTAAGTTATGCGGATGATATGGTGCTGCTCAGCCCTACTATGAGAGGTCTTAAAGAGATGTACGCATCTGACCATGGACTTGTGTGTAACACCAGGAAAACCAAATGTGTGATCTTTATGGCCAAAGTAAAAATCCCGATAACACTTGCAACGTTACACTGAACGGGAAAGATATTAACGTTTTTACACAATTTAAATATCTAGGACATATTGTTACTGATGACCTCAAAGATGACGCAGACATAGAAAGGGAGCGGAGGGCCCTTGCGGTTCGAGGGAATATGCTGGTCCGTAGATTTTCCCGCTGTATTGAACAAGTTAAGGTCACACTCTTTAAAGAATATTGCCAGAACATGAACACGGGAAGTCTATGGGCTACGTATTCGAAAAGACCCCTAGACACACTCAGAGTCCAATACAATAATATCTTCAGGATGATGTTGGGGCTGCCTCGCTTTTCTAGCGCGTCGGGGATGTTCGCGGATACCAGATTGATGGCTTTATGGCCATTATCCGATAACTCTCGCAGATAGATACACCTCACCGCCATGGAAGTGCCTGGTGCGAAGGGTGACCACTGAAACCAGTTTCTTTGGTAACTCCTAACGACCTCTCTCATTTTAAATTTTATTTTATTTTGTCGATATGTACCTACAATTTTGTTTTTGTTATTAACAATCTATGGATCAAAAACTATGGTCAATGGAAATAAACAATTTTTATTTTATTTTTATTTTAAAAAGTAAAATGGATTGGCGTAGTTAGTGTGTTTGGTTATTTAATAAATAGTATACGTATTTGTCATGAGATAACTCCGAAATTATTTAAAATAGATCCGGTTTAGTAGCTAAAAATTAAAATCGATTGGCGTCGCTAGTGTGCCCTACCCGTCACCTTAAGAATAAGTTGCAAAAGATTGCCATAACCACTCTTCGTTCGTTTAAACAAAAGACTTGAACGCATCAGAGAGAATATTGTTTTCAGCGGATAAATTGTAAGCGGCCACTTTTGGCGTGAATCAATTTTTCGCGTACAAAACGGACCCAACATTTGGGCATGGTTATTTAGTAAATAGTATAAGTGTTTGTGGAAAGGTTGTAACCCCGAAATTGTTTAAAATAGATCCGGTTTAGTAGCTAAAAATTAAAATCGATTGGTGTCGCTAGAGTGCCCTACCCGTCACCTTAAATACACTTTTAACGAAATAAACATATTTTTAAAACAGACATGTACACAAATGTTTGTACTTTGCGGGGTTCGAACCCGCAACCATTGGACAAAAGGCAGCGTTCACTACCACTGTCCCAAAAATTGACGTCAAACGGGTCGGGTTTGTTAGTAATTTTATTTTTACACTTCAAAGAAAAACAGTTATTCAAGAAGGATGCAAACGAGATTTCAATGTAGTTGTAGTCCGTTGAACTGACGACAAAGATTAGATGACATTATGCAAGATTGTACAACTCGTTACTTGAAGTACAGTAAGCCACATGTTAAGCCGTACAACTCACTTATCTCGGCGTATAAGTAGATAGTTTTTTTATGTTTTTTTTATGAGTTAATTGTAGTATAAGATGGTTAATTGTATTATATAGTTATGTATGTATATTTAGTCATATTATATATTACTCAGATGTATGTTTATGGATATAAATTTATTTAGCCGTAATACATATTTCTGCATCGCCTAATGGTTGACTGGTAGAGAATGCTGTATAGCATTAAGTCCGCCAAATTGTACTTTATTTTCTTGTGCAATAAAGAATAAATAAATAAAAAAATAAATAGATACTTTTTATTGAACAACATACAAAACTTATACGTGTTATCGCTGGGAGCGGTTGTCTCGCTCCGAATTATACGACTCTTCTATCTAAATATAATAAAATAAAATAATGTCCTTCAGGTAAAGGACATTATTTTATTTTATTCTATTTAGATAGAAGAGTCGTATAATTTCCGGTTGCGTCCAAAGCTGTCGCTTTGGGGAAACGCTTAGACTATGATTCAGAATTAGGGAGTCTGGTAATTAGGTACATTTATGTAAGTACCGTCTGACCTTACTATTAACTGACTGTACTATAAAGATAAAAAAGATAAAGACTTTTATTTGTAAAAAAACATGAGTAAATTAGGTACAGAAGTTGGGAAAAATTACAAATGTTTGATCTACAAAATAAGTATAAAGGTGATAATCTAGATAGACAAGGAGAGAAGTGGAGTTGGACACAAAGCGCGGATGCGCCCTGTGGTTACGGGCGTTTAAGAATACTACCAAGGTTTTCCCGGCCTGTCGTAAGAGGCGACTAAACGGACTTTCAGAGTACGTGAGCGTTTAAGGGCTGTATTGCACCAGATAAGGGTAAAGCGTTGAGCGCGATTAGCGGTACGGCCTAGTTGTGGGGTTCTACTTAGGATTAGGATATTAGGATATTAGGATGGGTTTTAGTTAGGGTTTGAGTCTCCCACCTTGTTCCCTACATGTAGCAAGGTGACGGCCATGACGGTTTCCCCTGGCAAAAAAAGATACAAAGCGCGGATGTATATGTATAATCTATGGTAGGGACCGTTGGAAAGGGCAGGTCGTTGAGTGGACACCGTGGGAGCATACCAGACCGCGAGGCCGCCCACTCAAGCGATGGACTGACGACATCAAGGAGAATTATATAACATCGCAATAATTTATGAAGTCGGTGTAATGTGGCTGTCTGTACTTTTCCAGATTCAGTAGCCCCAACCAAGAACAACTTACCATTCGCACACAATTCAAAGTGACATGCTTGATACGTCGCCGACTGTACTTCGCACTTACTCAGAATTGTTAGAGAAGAAATTCAGGGTCAACGCCCTAATGACAGATGGTGCTACAGATAAGAAAAGCGCTAATCTTGATAGTAATTTTTGACAGTTGGCGGGAAATACTGTGAATTCCGGAATTTTTAAAACTGTATCCTATTCATAAAAATACTTAAGGCGACGGGTAGCCTGAACTAGCGACACCAATCGAGTTAAATTGTTAACTACTAAACCGGATCTATTTTAAACAATTTCGGAGCGGGAATCTATAAAAACATTTTTTTTATCAGCCTTAAAACTGTCCCACTGCAGGGCAAAGGCCTCCATCATAGAAATCAAGTTATCGCTACTATGATTGGATTAGGCTTAATCACCACGCTTGCCAAATGCGGATTGGTGATCACAAACCCGAGCTATGTCCGAAAAATCGAAACATACTTTTCGCTCGATCCGGGAATCGAACCCAGGACCCTGAGATCACCCGGTACTTAAACCACTAGACCAACAGGGCGTCCTTTTCCGTTCCGTTTTTGGCGGTAATTCAAATTTCGAGTACAAAAGCAGACGCAAAAGTTTAGTATAAGTATTGAATAAATAGTATAAGTGTATTCCGAGAGGCTGCGGCTTCAGAAATTATTAAAAAGATATCCGGCTGTTAAGAGGTGCATGCACCGATAGCATGCACCTCTGGATTATCCATGTGCATATTTTCACTATTAGCTCGGCGGTGAGCGAAAACATCGTGAGGAAACCCGCACTTCCGATTATTCTCAAAATTATAAATACCTACAATATGTTTTTATTGGGTATAGCAATATTTTACATTTATTCTCAAGTAAAATGATGCACTTGAAATTAAATTAAAATTAAATTTTCGAGTCCCACCCGAAGACTGTCGATTTTTAGGGTTCCGGAGCCAAATGGCAAAAAACGGAACCCTTATAGATTCGTCATGTTTGTCCGTCTGTCCGTCTCTGTCCGTCCGTCCGTATGCCACAGCCACTTTTCTCCGAAACTATAAGAACTATACTATTGAAACTTAGTAAGTAGATGTATTTTGTTAACCGCATTACGATTTTTACACAAAATTTGGAAAAAAATTAAAATTGGGGGAGTCTCCATACTTGAAACTGAAACTCAAAAATGTTTTTTTTTCATCAAACTTATATCTGTGGGGTATCTATGGATAGGTCTTAAAAATGATGTTGAGGTTTTAAACATCATTTTTTTCTAAATACAATACTTTGCGCATAGACGTTCCCAAAATGGTAAATTATGTGTCCCCCCCCCCCCCCCCTCTAACTTCTATAATAAATGAATTATAAAACTAAAAAAAATATATGATGTACATAATCATGAAAACTAGCAACGAAAATTGGTTTGGACTAGATCTAGTAAGTAGTTTTTTTTAATATGTTATAAACCGTAAACCGCAATTTACCTTCCAAATATCTTACTTGCTGCTACGGAACCCTTCATGGGCGAGTCCGACTCGCACTTGGCCGGTTTTTTTTAGTACGTTATTTACCTGAGAATAAATTGCAAAAGATACCAATGCTATACCCAAAAAATCATATGGAACAAACAGTTTCATTCTAACTGGTGGTAAAATATTTGTAGCAATATTTCCACTGGATGTTTGTAGGTATATACAAAGCAAAAAGGACTTACAAAATTCGTCGACATACCAAGGTCTTCGGTAGCTTAGCCGGCAGTGAAGCAGTTGCCCGGTAAGCTAAAAGATGAGCTGAGAAAGAGCTGTAGCAATAATAAAACTGAGTAGAGGACATGTTAGGGCACTCACTCGGACCCTCACAGGGCACTGCAAATTAAACAACATGGGCCTGCACAACATGGGCCTTTCAGATACCAAAATCTGCAGGTTCTGTCGCGAGGACGAGGAAACGATTATCCACGTCCTCGGCGAGTGCATAGCGCTGCACCGTTGCAGAAGCCGGCACCTAGGAGCACACATGATCTCGGCAGGCGAGATCAAAAGCTCCCCCATCAGCTCCATTCTCGGGTTTATCCTGGAACTGGAGCTACATGAGATGCTGTAATAGGTTATGGGGCTGCCACAATTGATCATCTACTGGTCGCAGTGGCTATGAGACGCAGGGCTCACCCCATTTCTAACAAATAATAATAAATAATAATAAGCTAAAAGATCATGGGTTCAAGTCCCACCCGAAGACTGTCGAAAAATATTTTTAAGTGCATTATTTACTTGAAAATACCAACAATATTTGAGCAATGATTCAGGACCCCAATTCTCGTGCTCGTGATATTTATTTTCATACGACATATAATGAAATGAAATGAAAATTGTTTATTCAATTTAGGTCCATACAGAACACTTATGAATGTCAACATGTTTACCACTGGTTCGAAATGTAGTTTTCTGCCAAGAAGACACCAGCAAGAAACTCAGCAGTTACTCTTTTAAAAAATGTTTTACAAAATGTCACCATTAACTTAAAAATATAGTACAATTTTTGTGTTACTAATATGTTCCTAAATTATTGTCATTCAAAAAATCGTCTATTTTATAATAGCCTTTCTTCATTAAACAGTTTTTTATATACAATTTAAACCTATGTGTGGGCAAGTCAATAATAATCTGAGGTAACTTATTTAACATTTTTATGCTCAATCTGCCAATCTTATAGATAATAAATAAACTGCCAATCTTATGGAGCCCGATATTTGTAACGGCCAGTCTGTGCATAACACTAAAACATAGTTTTTTTGTATGGTTTTCAGGTGATATCCGCCATGTTTAATAAATATTTAAGGTAAAGCTGCTGGGATGATCATCAGCACCCAGAGAAGGAAAACTCTGCATTTATATCAAAACCCTCGCCAACCCGTCTGCCAAGCGTGGTGAGTATGGCAATTACCCCTCATGTGATTGAGGGAGGCCTGTGCCCCAGCAGTCATCATCACCAGCCCATTTAAGTCCCCAACTTAAATGGGCTGATGATGATGATGATGATGATTACAAAATATCACGATCACGAGAATTGGGCTCCTGAACGTGTAACCGTGATCCAGTTGGTCTGGTTCCCCTGTCTAAGGGTTGCGAAGGTCATACGGAAGTCGCTTTATTGTAATTACCGGACATACCAAAACCTGGATCGTGTCCATCGATACCATGAATTCTAAAGCGATGCCTATGGATGCAACTGGGAATTCGTGTCATACATCAGATGATTTTTTTAAATATAAATAAATAAATAAAGCCGTAAAGTAAAGCCGTGTGGTCCCCGACAGAGTAGAATAGGCCACCCTCACTCTTACCGAAGTGTCGTAAAAGGCGACTAAGGTAAAGCTGCTGGCATAATCATCAGCACCCAGAGAAGGAAAACTCTGCATTTATATCTAAACCCTCGCCAACCCGTCTGCCAAGCGTGGTGAGCATGGCAATTACCCCTCATGTGATTGAGGGAGGCCCGTGCCCCAGCAGTGGGGACGTAAATGGGCTGACGATGAAATAAACAAATAAAATATTTATTTCAAATAACTTATGTCTAATACAACTTTTGATCAATAAATCTAATATAATAGTACACATATTTAACATTTTTCCTGAACTAGGGTGACCTGTGTTTCAGGCTAAAAATAGGTCTTAGAAACTTTAATCGTATAAGTAAGCAATAAATTACAACTTATGCTAGGTGGCAGACGAGCAGACGGTAATAATCGCCTGATGGTAAGCGATTGCCACCGCCCATAGTCATCCGTGAAGTTACAAGTGCGCTACCAACCTTTAAACCCCCCTTTACCCCGGATTGGGCTTTCGATACCCTTACTCACACAACGAATCACAGTACAGTTTACCTACTGCTTCACGCTGGCTTTCTGTGAGGCCGTGGTACCACTCCGGTCGAGCAGGCCCATTCGTGCCGAGGTCATTCTTTTCCACAATCAGTAACAACGGTGATTACTCACGTGTATACAGGGTGTATCGGTAAATATATACATCCCCTTAAACCACGTCTTCTACTAACCATTGTGGACATTTTTTTTGTATGTCTTTTCGAAAATCGCATTTAAAAAAGTCATCTTCTCAAACAAAGTCGATCATGTGATTTGGTAATCTTGTATGGGAAGACGAATACGTGGTTAGTTGGATGTACACATGGCGTCACGTCGAATTACCCTTGTTGGCCTTTGGACCCTCCTTATGTCTGGAGCACAAGTGCTATTTTTCCACTGCGTGGGATAACTTGATCTGACGCTGACTGTACACCTTGAATGTACCTGGGTATAATTTTTCTATTTTCTGAGCTTATTAAATTATTACAAATTACCTTCATTAATTTTCTGTGTAATGTTCTAGCTCATCAGATATTATTATCATATTTCATCAATGCCAGGTTGTTAACCACTGGCTATTTCTAGGGTTGCCAAATTTAGTTTTTTTTAGTAGGCAACCTAAAGTTACCTCGGATCCGTTGAATATCATACTGCATTATTTTTCTTTGTTTTCTTCTATATTGCATGTCAAAATGTATATTTATTCTTATTTACATAAGCCACAGAATTACTGACAGCCGTTGGAGCCGTAAAGTCCTTGAGTGGAGACCGTGAGTCTGTAAGCGTAGTGTTGGACGCCCTGCGACAAGATAGCATGATGACATTCGAAGGCTGGCTGGTGTGGGCTGGATGAGAGTGGCCGAAAATCAGGAGCAGTGGCGTGCATTAGGGGAGACCTATGTCCAGCAGTGGACGAGTGTGGGTTGCTGATGATGATGATGGTGATTTATGTTTCTTCTAACGCAAAGTGGACCCAAAATCCAGCATGAAAACCAGCGCTGCAGCGGTTTCATGCCACAGTTGTAGCATATGCTGAGGCTGAGCCCTGTTGGTCGCAACTTTTATGCTCGATACAGTTTTAATTTATTTTTTATTTTATGAATTAAGTATTGTGGTCTGTAAACAGTTTTCTTTCTTTTTATTTCGTTATAAATTTTGGTAATTTGAACAGTTTTTAGATATTTTCACTGTCAAAAGTTATAAAAGAAACCAAATACCAAATAAAACAATAAATATTTATGATTATGATTAAGTTACCTTGTATGCTAACCGAAATAAAATGTTGAGATTGACCAGTAGATTTTGTTCTCGTAAACAGCATCAACTAAAACAGTCATCAGTCAGGCCTAGTATTGTAATATCTGTGGTCAGGCAAACTTTTTTATAGAATTCGTTATTTTTTTTTTAATTTGACACAGAAATATTCTTTATGGGACTTCAAAAGATATTTGCTTGCGTGGTAGAAATCACTTTTTTTTCTATATTATAATTGCTTCTCAAAAAAACCCGTAAGGCTATGTAAATGTGTACAGACACATCAGGTAACTACAATCAGTCAAATTTCGACAATTAATATGGAATTAAACATTTTGGACACTAATTTGAGAGTCGATTAAAGAAATTTGACAATTTATATGTATTGACCTAGATAATAAGGTAAACTATTTATTGACAACCAGTTTACCTTCTCAGAGCCGATTTTTTAATCCGTAGTTACCTTTTGGCTAAATTAACACTGTTAAATTAGCACTGTGGCGCAATGCATGCGAAATACATACCTAGGATTACAATGTTAATAACAAAATATGAGTTAATGACTTGAAATAAATGATAACATTATAATTAGTTATCTGTCTAACGCATAGTCAAAGTGACGGTCTATTCCTTTTAATATAAATATTAGTAAAACACATTTTGGCGATATTTGACCGTCGGTTACTTTTTTAAACAATGAACAAGTTCAATTAAACTTAGTACCAAAAATTGGTCCTTACTCTCACAAACTTAGAAGTAGACAGCCCTAACAACACCGCTCAAAAACAAAAACAATACATGAGATGCGCCCTCCAGTGATTGGCGTATAAAAAGATCATTTCGCGTTCCCGAACGCAGTGCGTCATCGGAACTAGAGCAGTCGGTGCGTATGTTTCTGAACGGACGTTCGCGCGCGAATAACGATCGAAAGTGAAAAAAAGTTTGCGTTCTTTTTTTGAACTTTGGATTTTTTATTTTGTGGCAAAGGTTGGTATTTTGCTTTAAGGGTTGTGTTATTTTACTATTTTAATACTTATTTCGGTATATGAGTTTTACAAATAAAGAAATTGAAACAAACCCAATGAAAACTATTCGAATTTTCATAATTATTGTGCATAAAGCGTAATTACAAAAATATTATAAAAATATATTAAAAAAAATTTAAAATACAACAAGGTTTTTTTATTTGGAAGTTTAATAAATATTGGACCGATAGTGGACCGAAATATCAAAAACATTAAAAAAAATCATTATAAATTAAATTGTTCATTGATGAAAAATTTGATGATTCTTTTGTCTCGTTAGATATATAGATAGATTATCATTTTTGTACAAAAAATCTCTTCTGAAAGTAAATCTAAATACGATGTCCTGCGATATGCTATTATATATAGGCTTGCCAGATACAATTTTCCTATAATCGGGAGCAATTATACATTTTTAAATATTTTAGTACTTTTGTCGGGAGAAATCAGTTCAGCGAAAATCAATTTAACAATCCCAAGATAAGTTTAAGAGTTTTAAGGGGGGGGGGGGGGGGGGGTGTTCCTAAAGCAGGAGAATCCCTCCGAATCCCGACCATCTGGCAACTCTAGATATGCCAATAGATCTCATATCATAAACTCCGTAAGCTTTAGTGCAAACCCACAGTGTGGTTTTTAAAAGCTTTCATTTAAATTTCATGTACTGTTTCTATATGATAAATAAATAATAAAAAAATATTAATTTTTTTTTATTATTAGATGAAAGATCATTCTGTGTTTGTCGTGTCGTGTCGGTCACTTTGATCGTATCAACAATGTGAAACTAAGACCAGGCTTGATTTAGAAAAGGGTAAGCAGAGGCACTAGCTCCACTAATGTTTTATTTATCAATGTACTGACATATTTAATTAGACTTATTTTATATACCATCAAAATTGTAATTACTTATTGTTAAAAGTTACTAATATTAGTAACGAATTTGCAAACGAACGAATTAAATGACTTCCTTAGAAAATATACCTAGACATTTTTTTTTTATTTTCATCATTAAAATGAAAGTTTTTTCTACTGTTCGGCCTTATACCAGCGCCAAATTTTCACCATCGTACATCACGCCAGAACTCCAAATTTCACCCACATCACTTGGATGGATTTCATTCTTATTCTTTAGGGACAATATTTTTAGTTACAAAATATCTTCTCAAAAAAAATGTTTTTAATATTAAAATGTAAAGAAATGTATAACTAAACGCTATCTCCCGATCTACTTATACTCTACCACAATCACTTTTTACAATCAATCGTAATTTATATAAATAAATAATAAATAAATAAATATTTCACAACATCACATACATTGATCTGACTTCGAGATAGGTAGCACAAGTACCTGTGTTTCGGATATTATAATCAACAGCCGAATTACATATATATACATATAATACTTTCCTTTTGTAAATACATACTTATAATACATACAAACACCCAGACCAATACAAACAGACATGTTCATACACACAAATGTTTGTACGGTGCGGGGATCGAACCCGCAACCCTTGGACCAAAGGCAGCGTTCACTACCACTGTTCCAAACGGGTCGTCGAATTATCAATATTAAAATAATGTGTGAAGATATTTTCGAGGACGAAGGATTTCGTCTTCGTCCTACTCGATAAAAGTCATCAATGTATATTAGGGTAGAGCGTAATTTTTATTTTTTTATTGTGATTATAAATAAATAGAAAAAATTAAATAAAAATAATCGGAATATACTTTTAGCCCTCTACCCCCTTTCGAAGTTATTGAAAAAATGAAAATTTGAGTACTTTTCAAAAATAAAAAATAATAATATAAATTGCTTATAACATATACTAAAACTAGCTTATCTTACTCTCAACACTTAGTTCTTTAATAAAAATATAAGTTATTGTTATAATGATAACATGATCTCCTTACTTTTTGTCGGCACAAGTACGGGTCTCTTACGTAGTTTCGAATGCCGCTGTCGCGACGCACGCTGTTGTGATTTTTTTTTACTGCCTCATAGTTTCAAAAGCTCATGGACTCGAAAGATGTAGTCGCGAAAGACGCTGATTCGAAAAACATTTGCACTGCCTCGTACGCCGGTTATTTAATAAATAGTAAAAGTGGTTGCCAAGAGGTTGTCACCCCGAAATTGATTAAAATAGATCCGGTTTAGTAGCAAATAATTAAAATCGATTGGCGTTGCTAGTGTGCTCTACCTGTCACCTTAAGGTTTGAAACGCAGGCGTACTTGCAACTCCTATGGGGTTCCAGGTGTCCATGGGCGACAGGAATCGCTTACAATCACATGTTCGTCCGCCGACTAACTTACTTAGCCGACCTCCTGCTTTCGGAGGTTGGTGGTAGTATTTTCTGGATATCCACATCAGCGTTGATAGTTGTAAAGCTCTATTGCTGCTCGGCATATCTTGCGACATTGATCGCAAGGCCACCCTGCGTCAGCTACTACTGTTGTGGGGGTCTGCTGCTGACATACAAACTATTTTTGTATTACAGAAAAGGGCCATCCGCGCTTTATACAGCCTTAGATCACGTGACTCACTTAGGGAAATATTTAAAGAAATCCTTTAACCGTGGCTTCCCAATTTATCCTCGACTGCATTATGTATGTACGTAAGAACTTGCACACTTTTTCAAAAAAGTCCGAAAGTCATAGTCTTAACACCAGAAATAAACATAGGCTTGCCGTCCCGGTCCTTAGACTTCATAAAATCGGTAATTCGTTTGTTGGCTTAAGTATTAAGATATTTAATAAGCTACCACAAAATGTCATTAACCTATCACTGGATAAGTTTAAGTCTCATATTAAAACCTGCCTAATGAAGAAAGGTTACTATAGTGTACAAGACTTTTTAAATGATAAGGATTCTTGGTCATGTTGATTGATTAATCTTTTGAGTTGTTTTTCATAGTAGTCTATTAACTTTCATAATTGTATTTTTCTCTTCTCAATTGAAGCTCTGTAACATCATCAATTTTTTAAAAGAGTCACTACTGAGTTTCTTGCTGGTGTCTTCTTAGTAGAAATCGACATTCCGAACCAGCGGTAGATATTATGTACCTATTTTGACATTCATAAGTGTTCTGTGTGGACCTAAATTGAATAAAGATTTTTTTATCTTTTATCATTCAGGTGTCATTTCAGCTAGTTGTTCCCAGTCTGAGGTCGGGATTCCGACCCTACGTAAAAGTACCTATCAGCCTAATATTGTCCCACTTCAAGGCACAGGCCTCCATCATAGAAATCTTAAAAATATTTTCAAGAAACCTTAGATCTCACTTAATTTTAAAATGCTACTACACTATAAATGAATATTTAACACAATAAAAAGATAAATCTATGTATATTAGATATAAGAAAAAATGTCTATGTCATAACCAGATTGTTATTTTAGTAAGGCCTACTTATTTAAGATTTTTATATTAATATTGTTATTAGGATAAAGCTGCCCTCACATTTGCGATTACCTAACAAGGTAGCTAAGTTATAAGTACCTGTTTACTAAAAAACACCTAATATTTGTATGTAACACTTAGCAAGCAAATAAATATTTCATTTCATTTCAATCAAGTCATCGCTACTATGACGGGATTAGGCTTAATCACCACGCTTTCCTAATGCGGATTAGTGATCACAGACCTGACCATTTGTTCAAAAAATTCAAACCATAATTTTTACTCGACCTAGAAATCTCAAAAATGGCGGTGCTAGTGAACCGAACAAACACCAACATTACAGTTATTGTTTCACGAATCAACTAAAAGATATCTGTAACCCAATCAAAAATAATTAATTCATCTTACGTAAACTTATTTAAATACAATAATTGTCTAAATGCCGGCGGTATAATTTTCTTCGTTTCGTCATACTGATATGATCTTATTCTTGTGCTTTCCTACGTGGGAACTGGACGTTGTGAGATCTGGCTGATATGAGGCTTTCCGTATTTTAATCTGTTGGGAATACGGTTTAGGAAAGCCTAAAAGATAGGTTTTATAATTTGATCGATGATCAATTTTCTTATTTTTATAAGTACCGGCGGCGTGAAGCAGCACTGCGCCGTGTTTCGCTGCGTGATTGAGGGTACAGGAGGCCCAATCCGGGGAGTTTAAAGGTTGGCAGCGCACTCGTGTCTTCACTGGTGTCACGAGTTTCCATGGGCAGTGACAACCACTTACAATCGGTTGGTCCGTCCGCTCGTCTGCCCCCTATCACATAAAAAAAGAGTACGACATTAAAATATTTAAAATCCTACATCTTTCTAAAAGGTTGGCAACATCTGCATTCCTTTTGAAAACGAAAGTACCGTTTATTCAAGAAACACTGATACTTAGCAATATTTGAACTGCTCTCACATAAGGTCACCCTGTGTTGTGAGAGGAGGCTCTTTTTAGAATAATATAATACTAATGACAGGAGTGTTTTCTTAATATTAAAGATGATACAATGATGTTGGTGTTTATTAATTATTTACCTTTAATTACATTATTAATAATAAAGTGGATGTGTGTGATGCTGAGTAGATGTGTGGTGTGTATTGATGTGTGTGTTTATGTGGTGTGTCGTGGTAGGTTTGTCCGCGGTGATACCAGGTACCAGTATACCAGGTGACCCTCTCTCTCTCTCGTTTGTTTCACTTTTATATAAAATAATAATAATAAATTAGAGGCAATAAGTCCCCCCCTCCTTGCGTCGCTTATCCTCAGTACTGAGGGTCGTGGTCTCGAGTGAGTAATTTTGTCCCGGACTATCTTCCGCTAGCTCACTCAACCCTCGGCCGCGTGGATCGCATCACGGACTGTGGTGTTTAAAGTTGAGTAAGAGGCAATAAATACAAGTACTTACATATCAAGTTTTGCTAAGATTTTTGAATAATAGGTTTTTAATATTAGTGAGAAATTATTCTGAAAATCTGAACGTGTAACCATGATCCAGTTGGTCTTGTTCCCCAGCGAAGTCATTGACATTGCAAAAAAAGGTAGTTAAGGTGACGGGTAGGGCACACTAGCGACGGCAATCAATTTTATTTTTTAGCTACTAAACCGGATCTATTTTAAACAATTTTGAGGTTACAACCTCTTGGAAAACACTTATACTATTTATTAAATAACCATGCACAAATGTTGGGTCCGTATTTGTACGCGAAAAATTGATTCACGCCAAATTTCGCCATTTTGGCGGTAATACAAAATTCGAGTGCAAATGCAGACTAAAAAGTTAACTATAAGTATTAAATAAATAGGTGTTTGCCGAGAGGACCCCGAAATCGTTCAAAATAGATCCGGTTTAGTAGCTTAAAATTAAAATTGATTGGCGTCGCTAGTTGACCCTACCCGTCGCCTTAATGCAATTAAATGTATTATCTAAATCTATCTAACGGTTGTCGCTTGTAATTACCAGATTAACTAAATCCCGGATCGTGGTCCAAAACGTTTGGACGCGGGCGCAACCGAGAATAACACGCTAACCGAGAATAACACGCTAACCGAGGATAACACGCTAACCGAGAATAACACGCTAACCGAGAATAACACGCTAACCGAGAATAACATGCTAACCTAGAATAACACGATAACCGAGAATAACACGCTTACCGAGAATAACGATCTTGACGTTTTGTTTTTGTTTCAGATTAATCGAGATTACCAAAATGGTGCACTATAAGGTAATTGATCTGAGGTATTTAACATTGTATTTAAATAGCTCATTATCTTAGCGTGCTCCCGTTTGCATTCAAAGCTGTCGCTCTGGAGCCCGGGGTACGCTCAGGAGACCTATTTTGATTTACTCGTATGACTTAGCGTCGTGACGAGCGCATATCATCGTCAGCCCATTTAAGTCCCCACTGCTGGGGCACGGGCCTCCGTCAATCACATGAGGGGTAATTGCCATACTCACCACGCTTGGCAGACGGGTTGGCGAGGGTTTAGATATAAATGCAGAGTTTTCCTTCTCTGGGTGCCGATGATCATGCTAGCAGCTTTACCTTAGTCGCCTTTTACGACACCTCGGTAAGAGTGAGGGTGGCCTATTCTACTCTGCCGGGGACCACACGGCACACGTCGCGCATGATTTCTACTGATTTTCCTCCAACATACGAAATTCCGCATTTTTGAATCATTCGTCTGTAACGATGTGACCCCACTCACTCGTTGGGCGAGTGACTTAAAGCGAGCGGTAGAAGCAACATCACAATAGTTGTCAATAGCAACAAGCATAAACAAAATATTATAAATTTAAAAACTTTGATTTGACTGATTGTGACAGTTGACATAATGTGACATTCATAGTTTTTTGTGACAAAAAAAGCAAAGATTTTCCTATTCAGCCAACAATCTATGGTTTTTGCGTTCCGTTTGCAATGCGGAAGTTACCGGTTTTTGTGAAATTCTGCATGGAAGGGTTATAATATTAATTTACCGTATTATATTGGCAACATCGAAATCGAATGATTCAAAAATAAGGAAATTCGGCTTCATGCGACTTAGAAGGCGAAAGTGACTTACGTCGCATGCGACGACGCTAAGTCATACGAGTGAATCAAAAATAGAGCTCCAGACAATGATTCAGAATTTAGGGAGTCCGCTAATTACAATGAAGCGACTGCCCTCTGACCAGACCCCAGAATCATTGAATACACGTCACAGAAACTATGCGAAACGTGCAGGTTCCCTCACGAAGTTTTTCCTCACCACCATGGTAGAAATACGCACATAGATTTAAAAAGTCCAGAGGTGCTTGGATTCGAACAAACGACCCCTGTATAAAAGTCGCGTTGTGATCCACTGAGCTATCATCGCTCTGGTATTTAATAACTCATCTTCATAATATCAACACAGTTTTTGCCACATCACTTCCTTAAACTTATGTCACTGATTGTACCTTTTAACGAGATACATAGGTGATTGATTATATTATACAAGACTGCGCCCGTGGCGTCGCTCACGCAAATTTTAGTATGTCTTTAAGTATGGTTTTTAGTATGTTATTATTAGTTCGTATAGAGACAAACGTGGAACGAGGAATGCTCGGCGTCTCTCTCCGAGATCAAATTCGAAATGAGGTGATCCGGCAGAGAACAAAAGTCATCGAAATTGCTCACCGGATTAGCAAGCTTAAGTGGCAGTGGGCTGGCCATATTAGCCGCAGAACCGACAACCGATGGGGTAAACGAGTTCTAGAGTGGAGACCGCGTCTTGGCAAACGTAATATAGGGCGCCCTCTGGCTAGGTGGGGGGACGATCTGCGCAGGATGACTGGCAAGAGCTGGATGTGAGAAGCCATGGATAGATCACGGTGGCGAACAATGGGAGAGGCCTACGTCCAGGAGTGGACTGTGATAGACTGATGATGATGATGATGATGATAGAGACAATTACGATTTTTCAAACGGGTTGTATTTAACGTTCCCTCAAAATTAATAAATCGCTAACCTTTTTGCACACCAAAAAATACTAATTGCACATAAAAATCATAGTTTGATGTGCAATTAATATTCTTGGTGTGCAAATAAGTAATTTTTAGCGTGTTGCTTGAATATATTCCTTTTAAAACCCCCGTTTCCAGACACTTAACTCCCAAATGACGGAATTCCATATAAACTTCAAACTTCTTTTTACTTGGACTAAAAATGGAGTTTACTCAAACTCCATTTTTAGACCATGCAAACCACGATATAATCCCCTTTCACATCCCTGCTTAAATAAGATTTTGAGTCATCATCATCATCATTTCAGCCAATAGACGTCCACAGCTGGACATAGGCCTCCCCCAATGGTCTCCACACAGATCGGTCCCGTGCCACCCGCATCCAATGGATTCCAGCAGCCTTCACCAGATCGTCGGTCCATTTTGTGGGGGGGCCTGTCACGGCTGCGACTTCCTGTACGTGGCCTCCACTTGAGGACCTTTCCGCCCCAACGGCCGTCTGTTCTCCTCGCTATGTGCCCTGCCCATTGTATGTCTGTGAAGATTTTGAGTATTTTTCTCTATCTCCCTTCTGTTTCAGTCATTCTATCTGTCTCCCTTTAGCCTATATAAACACTTTGGGTGTCTCCTTCAATCTACGTTTGTCATGATCATAGTCTATCCCATTCTCACGCTGAGATCACCATACGTGCGCATGAGTGTATGCGTAGCCAGGCGCCTCAGCGCGAAGACTTCCAGACTTCTAGTAACGAATGAAAATATACCTGTCGCATCCTACAATGGAGACACACAGTGCGTGTGAAAGAGACAAGAACTCCGGTGATAACATTCGGCTCGCGCTAAGGCCCTAGTTCTTCTTCTCTTCTTCTTCTTCATCAGCATTCTTTCGCCCACCGTTGGGCATATGCCTTTCCGAAGCACCTCCAATCGGCTCGGTGATTAGTCTTCGTAGATCATCTGCTCATCTGGCTGGTGATCTGCCTACACTTCTCCCACTCATACGCTGCCTCCAGACCAATACACACCTACTCCATCTTTCGTCGTTCGCGACATATATTCCCGGCCCATGACCACTTTAATTTAGCGGCGCGATAGTTTTGTTATTATGTGGTCCTTCGAGCCGGATTCATTGCCCCAAGCAGATGTACAAATGTCACCACATTTCACTCATTAACAATAATGTTTCTCCCATTTTACATAATCCTCATCACATCCACTTATCTAGTTGTACAAACAGACGTTATGCCACGATGAAATGTGTAATGATAATAAAATTATCCATGAGAACTGGATTGCTAAATTGATAAAACTATATCATCAAAACGTCATTATATGATGTCAGCAATAGTGTCTCAAGTCAATAGGCTTGTGTCCTATTTTTTTTCTCTTGTTGTTAATATAAGAACCCCTCAAAAGTGAAAACATCGGTGAAAGAATGGATCTGTTAGCTTGGAAACTCTTCGAAATAGGACAATTTGAAAATCACTTAAAATAGACTTGCACAAAACGCTTGTGTACTAGGTCAGAGATTAGTAGAATTTTTAAATAGCATTGAGAAATAACGGTCAAAAGAAGCTATGTACAAAATTGCAGCTTGAAACCTTATGCATTATTTTTGTTATGAGCCCTCAAAGGTAAAGATAGGCAAGTAAATTTTAAGTTTTAAATTAACGAAATATTTATATAGCGTTAACTTATTCAATGAGCAGTTTTCCAGTAGGTATTTTCGGGTGGTAGCAACACTAGATGACGCTACTCTCACTATCAATGAAAAGTTCCTTTTTTGTCTATGATAGATAGGAAATATTTGATAAACCAACCATCATCATGACATTTACGGTCATGTCATATTTAACTTTATTTTACCCATAAGAAAATAGAGACAAAAAGTAAACAAGTAAAATACATATTTTACTTGTTTATGAAAACTCTCTGTCATTTAAAATGTACATAGCACTAAAAATACATATTAACTGCGAAGTATTAAGATATTTAATGTAAAAAACCTAAAACAATTTTCCCATAAATTAGGGTCATACATACTTACGTTTTTTTTAAGTTTGAGGTGGCAATCAAGCAAACAATCCATTAGATGACGCGCTTACAATAAACCTGATTGCTGTTTGCTTCTTGTTTCTTCAGTATGTAATAAAGGGTTTCTTACTTTGTTTTTTTTATTGTTACTAACAAGAATTTATATGTGTACTATAAATTTAATATTAGTATATGTTGTCCACACTAACACGCTCTAAAATTTTATACTTAAGGTGACGGCTAGGCTACACTAGCGACGACAATCGATTTTAATTTTTAGCTACTAAACCGGATCTGTTTTAAACTATTTCGGGGTTCCAACCTCTCGGCAAACACTTATACTATTTATTAAATAACCATGCATAAATGTTGGGTCCGTTTTTGTACGTGAAAAATTGGTGCACGCCAAAAGCGGCCACTTTTGGCGGTAATCCAAAATATGAGTGCAAAAGCAGATTGGACAGTAAACTTTAGGTATTAAATAAATAGTAAAGGTGTTTTAAGAGAGTTTGTAACCCCGATGTTGTTTAAAATAGATCCGGTTTAGTAGCTAAAAATTAAAATCGATTTGTGTCGCTAGTGTGCCCTACCCGTCACCTTAATGTAGCATTCTGAAGATTTGTACTACCTATCGTGTGCGTTCCCATTGAGGGTCCACATAGGAAAGTAACAAATTTTTAAAAGTAGGCACTCAAAAGTTACATTGGTTTTAATGTGGACCATCAGTTGTTCGTGACTGACAGGTACCCATATCTTATAATATTAAGATAAGAAATCATTACTTTTAAGGCAATTTAAATTTCGGGTTAAAGTATGAACTTGCCTATTTGTATGGAGGTTTTCTGAGAAGCTGTGTTTTCCATACTAACATGCTACTGTTCCATTTTTAACTGTTCTATAATAGGCAACGTTTAGGTAACATTGAAAATTTTCAGAAAAAAAAACATTGTTTATTTAAAAGTAACGAATGATGAAGACAACACTTCTGCCCAACAAAGAATCACTTTCAAGTTTTATTTTCTACATAAAGATAAAGATAAAAAACATTTATTTGTTAAACACACACGACACACATGATTACAAATGAAGAACAAAAAAAAAACAAACTTCTGATGTTTATACCAGTAAGACAATACCTACAACACATTAAAACAAAGGAAAAATAAAAAAAGAAACCTACAAGTTAAAATATTTACGGCGGGCAATATATACCTACATTAATTGTGTCCAGGCGTGTCGCGGTGCATACAAAAAGGAGCTCACTCAGCTAAAGCCACGACTTAAGGAAGGGGTAGGTACCTTCCTGTGAGCCATGGCGCTGGTATTATTCATCAAGAATACAATATTGTTTGATCGATCTGCCACATTATCAGGGACGGTTATAGCCCAAGAAGCGCCCGGGCCATTATCCTAGCGCCCTCTTGTTTCAAAATGCTCGAACAAAATGAAATACTTACAACATGTTCGTCGAATGGGCAGTCGCTTCATTGTAATTATCAGACATCCTGAATGCCATATCATGGTCCAAGCGTACCTCAGGCTTCGAGGCGACAGCATTGGACGCAACTGGGAATCGCACGCTAAGATGAGGAGAACGATCAGTACTCGCGCCTGCTCCTTGCGGAGTGTTACAGTGGAGGCTCTATGTGTAGCGAGGGGCTCTCGGCGCCCTCTAACTTCCGGCGCCCGGGTGCGCCGCACCCCCTGCGCTATAGATAAAGACGCCCCTGCACATTCATCATCAGCAACATAGGTCTCCCCTAAGGCACGCCACTGCTCCCGATTTTCGGCCACTCTCATCCAGCCCACACCAGCCAGCCTTCGAATGTCATCATCCCATCTTGTCGCAGGGCGTCCTACACTGCGCTTACCGAGTCTCGGTCTCCACTCAAGGATTTTAAGGCTCCAACGGCTGTCAGTTCTGCGGCTAATATGACCAGCCCACTGCCACTTCAGTTTGCTAATTCGGTGGGCTATGTCGGTGACTCTGGTTATCTGTCGGATTACATCATTTCTGATGCGGTCCTTCAGAGATACTCCGAGCATAGCCCTTTCCATGGCATCTTAAATTATAGGAATAATTATTATTTTCTAGAAAAAAAAAACGGTAATATCATCATAATACGTTTTATTGCTAGAGTCGGACAAACGAGCAAGCTAGTCACCTGATAGAAAGTAATCGACCCGTTTGGAACAGTGGTAGTGAACGCTGTCTTTGGTCGAAGGGTTGCGGGTTGAGCGGGTTCGATCCCCGCACAGTACAAACATTATGTACATGAACATGTCTGTTTGTATTGGTCTGGGTTTTTGTATGTATTATAAGCATGTATTTACACAAGAAAAGTATTATATGTATCTATATATTTGTAATTCCGCTGTTGATTCTGATATCCGTAACACAGGTGCTTGAGCTACCTATCTCGGAGTCAGATCAATGTATGTGATGTTGTGAAGTATTTATTTATTTATTATTTTATTTATACTTTTACCCCTATTATTAAATTCTCCTTTAGCTCAAATAAATTAATCTACGCTGATATGACGTTGAGTTCTGCACGCATTAAAATTGGTTTTCTAATTGAGTAACCGCTAATTTCGTATGCACGTACTGTAATTACATGGGGTTTAGACTGCACCGCTTATGGTGTGATGCACTTTCAACACCGCTCGCCTTGGGCATATATGGAGAAGCCAAATCTGTATGCATCTCATCACAGATCTACGCACTGTCGAAAATGTAATGAATTTATCATATTAGCATGTTGGCAACAGCTTTGAGAATTATGATCAAAATATTCTTTCATTATCTTGTAGCAGAGTGGATAAGAACCTTCACCTTTTTAACGTGAGGTTGTAGGTTTGAATCCGAGCATGCATAGATATTATTATTATACATACATTCGAAAAGTCCAGAGGGACTTTTCGAATGTATGTATAATAATAATATCCTCTAACCGATTTAGGTTAAGGCGGCCAATCACATATATCAGCCACTTACGCAGGATATATAAAATATAACTTGAGCATTATAGTGCTCAAGTGTGTGCGCAAATACAAGTGGACTCTCTATTCCCTTGCTCTCATATTCCGCTGGACATCAGTGTGACACCGGATTCCGGAGAGGGATCGGGCGCAGGTCCAACGGCTTAACGTGCTATCCGAGGAACGGGGTTATAAGATCGCCAACTTCCAGACTCCGGGCTAACACTGAGAATTTCTTAATGTGACGTGTAGGGTACACTAGTGACAGTAATCGATTTTAATTTTTAGCTCCTAAACCGGATCTATTTTAAACAATTTCCGGGTTACAACCTCTTGGCAAACACTTATAGTATTTATTTAATAACTGCACAAGCCGTATTTGTACGCGAAAAATTGATTCACGCCAAAAATGGCCGCTTTTGGCGTCAATCAATTTTTCATGTGCGCGTTGGACCCAACACTTAAGCATGGTTATTTAATGAATAGTATATTTTGCGTTGTTTACCGAAAGGTTGTAACCCTGAAATTGTTTAAAATAGATCCGGTTAAATAGCTAAAAATTAAAATCGATTGGCCTCGCTAGTATGCCCTACCCGTCTCCTTAAGTGACTTCGACTGTTGACTACCTATTTTATCCTCAATACTTATGGCTCTACCCGAAGATAATAGATAGATAGGTATTACTTTATTGCACAAAAACACACAACTTAAAAAAACTGGGCATTACAGAAACTTAAATGTACAATATCGGCGGTCTTATCGCTGGAAGCGATTTAAACAGTGGGAGAGCCACGCTTCGGCACGAATGGGCCGGCTCAACCGGAGTAATACCACGTCCTCACAGAAAACCGGCGTGAAGCAGCGCAAGTTTGTTTCGCAGCGTGAGTGAGGGTACCGGAGGCCCAATTCAGGGGAAGGGGGGTTAAAAGGTAAACAGCGCACTTGTTACACCACTGGTGTTGCAGGTGTCCATAGGCGGCGGTAATCTTTTACCATCAGGTGATCCGTCGGCTAGTCTGCCACCTATAAGTATCATAAAATAATAATAATTCATAATAATTTTTGATAACTTGCCAATATAAAGTAACTTTACTTTACATTGGAAAATTATCTTTGGGTAGAGCCATAAAGTAAAAAAATGTATAGTATCAGCCGATATACTGTCCCACTGTAGGGCAAAGGCCTCCATCATAGAAATCAAGTCATCTCTACTATGATGGGATTAGGCTTTATCACCACGCTTGCCTAATGCGGATTGGTGATCACAAACTCGAGCTATGTTTGAAAGATTCGCAACATGATTTTTGCTCGACCTGGGGATAGAACCCAGGACCCCAAGATCACGGCCCTGTACTTAAACCACTAGACCAACAGGGCCATATTAAAAAAATATATAATATCCGCCGGCATTTGCGAAATGCTTTTTTGAAAAGTTTAACTCAAACCGTATACCTATACGGTTTGAGTTAAACTTTGAATGAAGGTATATTTTCTCGGTACAAAAAATAATAAGCCCATAAGTACAGCGTACCACTCCTTGGCGTGCTCATCAAAGACGTTAAAACGACGCTCACTTTTCAATGGCTGCCGCCATTTTAAACCTAGGATATAACATTATTGTCAGCCCTCGTGAGAAGTTAAGCGGCTAGGCTCTAATTAGCCGCCCTAGATATGAGGCAACTTATTTGCATACACTGACTGACAATTGTATTATAATCTGTGGAGCATTGTTGCTTCACAGCTGAGGGACTTAGTCCTCGGAATAGCTGGCACAGTAACTATTTCCACCTTATCGTAAATCGCGATCTAAAGTTATTCCCGTAGTAAAGCTCATGTCATTTCTAACGCGCAATGTTAAAAGGCGCCGGTACGAGTTTTGTTCCGCGACTTTTTTTTTTCTTTTTTTTTCTTTTTTTTTTTCGGTCAATAAGCCAACACTTGACCACAATCGCACCTGATGGAAAGAGACGATGAGGTCTAGGATGATACGCGTTTGCCTAAAAGAGTTTAAAGGTTGGCTACGCACTTGTGACTTCACCGATGTCGCGGGTGTCCATGTGCGGCGGCAATCGCTTACCATCAGGTGATCCGTCTGCTCGTCTGCCAGCTATGTCATAAAAAAAATAGCATAAAGCTCAAATTAGAGTCTTGATGGTGTTTCAAGCAGGCTTTTCACGGGACTTTTTTGGTTTCTACCAGGTCAAGGGTGGCCTTCCTATTACTTTCTTGATTTCTGGCAAAAAAGTCTTCCAATACTCAAGGCCGCTGGTGGGGGCACAGCGAGAACTTAGCAGGAACAAATTGGTCTTACCTTGAACAATTTTTACGCCCCCCAGAATATACGCGAGTGATTCTTCGAGATGTGACTTTTGTGGCCGTCCTCAAATCCAATTTAGAAGAGGTATTTTTAACCGACTTCATAAAAAGGAGGAGGTTCTCAATTCGACATGTATATTTTTTTTATTCAGAATATTTTAAGATTCTGAAGTAATTTTTGGAGTAATGTTAGATTAATCTTTCGTGGCACTCCACGAAAATCGAAGAATTACCCATAGAGGTAATTAATACTCTAGTCCCTGCGCCTTGGCACCCATGGCACCGTCCTATTTACGGCAATACTTCTGGGATTGCCAATGCCTTCTGAACCACATGCTCTCTGCCTTATGTCATAACATAAGAGACATACATCATGACATGGCCACACAACCAGCCAACCAGCTGTTGTTGCTGTAACGGCTACAAAACGTTTATTTTTTATTAGAGTAGCCAGACATTTGGCCACAATCTCACCTGATGGTGATGATGACGATGATGTGTGAGGACAACGCTCTGACGACGGCAGGCGGTGCGGTGGTAAAATGCGGATGTTGCCAACTCGAATAGTTCCTCTGAGCACAAACCCGGATCATCGACTATTCGCACAGCGCGTCTTTAAACCGAGTCAAAGGGCTCAAGCTGGTACGCAGGTGCTCCTACCCATAGATGGCAGCGGTACTCCATATGGGGACGAACTTGTGACTTGTGTAATATAAGCCTTTGCTCAGGAGTGAAGTACCGCTTTGCTCTATTCATCACACCGAATTTTTTAAATGCCAGCTTGGCTTTACCTTCTAAGTGACTTCGGAAATGACTTTTTTTTTTGAATAGCCAGACATTTGGCGACAATCTCACTTGATGGCAAGTGATGATGTGGCCGAGGATGGATCATGTCTGTCTAGTAACAGCCTATTCACTCTTTTCTTGAATAGGTTCAGATCATAGCGTTCAGGCAACACATCTTCCGGCAGAGAGTTCCATTCCTTAGCTGTACGCAACATGAATGTACCTTTGAACCGTTTGGTACGTATTGCTGGTATTTCTACCACATAAGGTTGCAGCATATGCTCAGTTTGGACCTAGTTGCCGCTTCACTTTGTTATTTTTTTTCTTCTCTGATCACTAGTTTATGTTCTCTTATTTTTATTTTTTTCATTTTACTATACTTCCCTCTGTATAACTGTGCAATGTATATTTAATGTTTTCTGTGTGCTGTCCCTGTTAAATATTGTGCCTTTTTTACCACTTCACTTTATTCTTTTTTTTCTTCTCTGGTCACTAGTTTATGTATTGTAGGTTTGAATCCGAGCATGCATCTCTGGACTTTTCGAATGTATGTATAATAATAATATCCTAACCGATTTAGGTTAAGGCGGCCAATCACATATATCAGCCACTTACGCAGGATATATATAATATAACTTGAGCACTATAGTGCTCAAGTGAGTGCGCAAACACAAGTGGACTCTCTATTCCCTTGCCGGATTCCGGAGAGGGATCGGGCGCAGGTCCAACGGCTTAACGTGCTTTCCGAGGCACGGGGGTTATTAGATCGCCAACTTCCAGATTCCGGGCTAAAACTGAGTATTTCTTAATGTGACGTGTAGGGTACACTAGCGACGCTAATCGATTTTAATTTTTAGCTCCTAAACCGGATCTATTGTGTGTGGTCGCTTTTCATAAAATAGATTATATCATAAAATAATAATAATTTATAATAATTTTTGATAACTTGCCAATTTAAAGTATCTTTACTTTAAATTGGAAAATTATCTTCGGGTAGAGCCATAAAGTAAAAAATGTATAGTATCAGCCGATATACTGTCCCACTGTAGGGCAAAGGCCTCCATCATAGAAATCAAGTCATCTCTACTATGATGGGATTAGGCTTTATCACCACGCTTGCCAAATGCGGATTGGTAATCACAAACTCGAGCTATGTTTGAAAGATTCGCAACATGATTGTTGCTCGACCTGGGGATAAAACCCAGGACCCCGAGATCACGGTACTTAAACCACTAGACCAACAGGGCCATATTTAAAAAATATATAATATCCGCCGGCATTTGCGAAATGCTTTTTTGAAAAGTTTAACTCAAACCGTATACCTATACGGTTTGAGTTAAACTTTGAATGAAGGTATATTTTCTTGGTACAAAAAATAATAAGCCCATAAGTACAGCGTTCAACTCCTTGGCGTGCTCATCAAAGACGTTAAAACGACGCTCACTTTTGAATGGCCGCCATTTTAAACCTAGGATATAACATTATTGTCAGCCCTCGTGAGAAGTTAAGCGGCTAGGCTCTAATTAGCCGCCCTAGATATGAGGCAACTTATTTGCATACACTGACTGACAATTGTATTATAATCTGTGGAGCATTGTTGCTTCACAGCTGAGGGACTTAGTCCTCGGAATAGCTGGCACAGTAAATATTTCCACCTTATCGTAAATCGCGATCTTAAAGTTATTCCCGTAGTAAAGCTCATGTCAGTTCCTAACGCGCAATGTTAAAAGGCGCTGGTACGAGTTTTATTCCGCGACTTTTTTTTTTCTTTTTTTTTCTTTTTTTTTTCGGTCAATAAGCCAACACTTGGACCACAATCGCACCTGATGGAAAGAGACGATGAGGTCTAGGATGATACGCGTTTGCCTAAAAGAGTTTAAAGGTTGGCTACGCACTTGTGACTTCACCGATGTCGCGGGTGTCCATGTGCGGCGGCAATCGCTTACCATCAGGTGATTCGTCTGCTCGTCTGCCAGCTATGTCAATAAAAAAAATAGAATCAAGCTCAAATTCGAATCTTGATGGCGTTTCAAGCGGGCTTTTCACGGGACTTTTTTGGTTTCTACCAGGTCAAGGGTGGCCTTCCTATTGCTTTCTTGATTTCTGGCAAAAAGTCTTCTAATACTCAAGGCCGCTGGTGGAGCACAGCGAGAACTTAGCAGGAACAAGTTGGTCTTACCTTGAACGATTTTTACGCCCCCCCAGAATATACGCGAGTGATTCTTCGAGATGTGACTTTTGTGGCCGTCCTCAAAATCCAATTTGGAAGAGGTATTTTTAACCGACTTCATAAAAAGGAGGAGGTTCTCAATTCGACATGTATATTTTTTTTATTCAGAATATTTTAAGATTCTGAAGTAATTTTTGGAGTAATGTTAGATTAATCTTTCGTGGCACTCCACGAAAATCGAAGAATTACCCATAGAGGTAATTAATACTCTAGTCCCTGTGCCTTGGCGCCTATGGCACCGTCCTATTTACAGGCAATAGCTTCTGGGATTGCCAATTGCCTTCTGAACCACATGCTCTCTGCCTTATGTCATAACATAAGAGACATACATCATGACATGGCCACACAACCAGCCAACCAGCTGTTGTTGCTGTAACGGCTACAAAACGTTTATTTTTTATTAGAGTAGCCAGACATTTGGCCACAATCTCACCTGATGGTGATGATGACGATGATGTGTGAGGACAACGCTCTGACGACGGCAGGCGGTGCGGTGGTTAAATGCGGATGTTGCCAACTCGAATAGTTCCTCTGAGCACAAACCCGGATCAATCGACTATTCGCACAGCGCGTCCTTTAAACCGAGTCAAGGGCTCAATCCTGTACGCTAGGTGCTCCTACCCATAGATGGCACGGGACTCCATTATGGGGACGAACTGTGACTTGTGTAATATAAGCCTTTGCTCAGGAGTGAAGTACCGCTTTGCTCTATTCATCACACCGAATTTTTTTAAAATGCCAGCTTGGCTTACCTTCTAAGTGGACTTCGGAATGACTTTTTTTTTTGAATCGCCATACCATTGGCGACATCTCACTTGATGGCGAATTGATTGGTGGGCCGAGGAAGGATCATGTCTGTCTAGTAACAGCCTATTCACTCTTTTCTTGATAGGTCCAGATCATAGCGTTCAGGCAACACATCTTTCCGGCAGAGAGTTCCATTCTTTAGCTTACGCAACATGAATTGTACCTTTGAACCGTTTTTTTGGTTAACGTATTGCTGTTATTTCTACCACATCAGGTGCAGCATATGCTCAGTTTGGACCTAGTTGTCCGCTTCACTTTGTTCTTTTTTTCTTCTCTGGTCACTAGGTTTATGTTCACTTTTTTTTTTTACTATACTTCCCTCTGTATAACTGTGCAATGTACCTATATTTAATGTTTTCTGTGTCCTGTCCCTGTCAAATATTGTGCCTTTGTTGACCACTTCACTTTATTCTTTGTTTTTTCTTCTCTGGTCACTAGTTTATGTAATTGTAGGTTTGTAATCCGAGCTGCATCTCTGACTTTTCGAATGTATGTAAATATATATCCTAACCGATTTAGGTTAAGGCGGGCCATCACATATATCAGCCACTTCCGCAGGATATATATAATATAACTTGAGCACTATATGCTCAGTGAGTGCGCAAACACAAGTGGCTCTCGATCCCTTGCCGGATTCCGGAGAGGATCGGGCAGCAGGTCCAACGGCTTAAACGTGCTTTCCGAGCACGGGGGTTTATTAGATCGCCAACTTCCAGATTCCGGGCTAAAACTAGTATTTCTTAATGTGACGTGTAGGTACACTAGCGACGCTAATCGATTTATTTTTAAGCTCCTACCGGTCTATGTTGTGTGTCTCTTTCATAAAATCGATTATATCTAAATTATAATAATTTTATAATAATTTTTGATAACTTGCCATTTAAAGTATCTGTTACTTTAAATTGGAATGTATCTCGGGTAGAGCATAAAGTAAAACTTGTATAGTAATCAGCCGATATACTGTCCCCTGTAGGGCAAAAGGCTCCATCATAGAAATCAAGTCATATCTACTATGATGGTATTAGGCTTTTATCACCACGCTTTGCCAAATGCTGATTGTAATCACGGAACTCGAGCTATGTTTGACGATTCGCAACATGATTGTTGCTCTACCTGGGATAAAACCCAGGAACCCCGAGATCACGGTACTTAAACCACTAGAACCAACAGGGCCAATATTAAAAATATATATATCCGCCGGCATTGCGAAATGCTTTTTTGAAAAGTTTAACTCAAACCGTATACCCTATACGGTTTGAGTTACACTTGAATGATGGTATATTTCTGTTACAAAAAATAATAAGCCCATAAGTACAGCGTTCAACTCCTTGGCGTGCTCATCAAAGACGTTAAACGCGCTCTACTTTTGAATGTGGCCCGCCATTTTAAACCTAGGATATAACATTATTGTCCAGCCCTCGTGAGAAGTTAAGCGCTAGGCCTCATTAGCGCCCTAAGATATTAGGCACTTATTTGCATACACTGACTGAACGAATTGTATTAATAATCTGTGGAGGGCCATGTTGCTTCCAGCTGAGGGACTTAATCCTCGGAATAGCTGGCACAGTAACTATTTCCACCTTATCTAATCGGACGATCGTAAGTTATTCCCGTAGTAAGCTCATGTCTTCCTAACGCGCAATGTTTAAACAGGCGCTGGTACGAGTTTATTCCGCGACTTTTTTAATTTTTTTTTTCTTTAATTTTTTTGGTGGGGCAAAATAAGCCAACACTGACCACAATCGCACCTGATGGAAAGAGACGATGAGGTCTATGATGATCTCGTTTGCTTAAAAGGATGGCCTGTTCACTCTTGCCTTAAAGATGCCCAATTATAGTGTCAGGAAAAACAGATCTCGCAGAGAGTTTCCATTGCTTACCGTCCCGCATTATAATGTGGAAGCAAATCGCTTCGTGCGCTAAGGGGTAATTCTATCTACCACATAAGGATGAAATCACTCGCCGCGCATTGTCGTCCGATGATGGAATGGCTTGGGGGATCAAATTATGTAGAACCTCCGATTGTTGATAAAGGATCTAAGTTTAGTAAAGTTCATAATCTGAATTTGTCTATTGGACGTAGGTAGAGACTGATCCCTCATCACGGGAAGCCTAGTTAACGCGTTTAAACTTCCTAAATTGAGAGGCCTTGCGCACGAAAGTTCGCCAAAAACCTCGGAAATAAATTTTGAGATTCTTGTGTCTATGAACATAAAG
The DNA here is from genome assembly GCA_019059595.1 of Marasmia exigua. NCBI lineage: Eukaryota > Metazoa > Arthropoda > Insecta > Lepidoptera > Crambidae > Marasmia > Marasmia exigua. Next base: position 2,958,632 of record CM032487.1, on the reverse strand, counting down.
CTGAACGTAGAACCGTGGGAGAGCTACGCTTTGCATGAATTGCCCCTCGACTGAGTGATAACTCACGGCCTCACAGAAAACTCGGGGTGAAGCGCACAGTGACCGTATTTCGCTACGTGAGTGAGGTAGACGGAGGCCCAATCTGGGGGGGGGGGGGGGGGGGGGGGGGGGAGGGGGGGGGGGGGGGGGGGGGGGGGGGATAGGGGAGTTACAGGTTGGCTACGCACTTGTGACCTTCACCGATGTCGCGGGTGTCCATTTGGCGTGCGGCAATCGCTTACCATCATGTGTATCCGTCCTGCTCTGCTGCCAGCTATGTCAATAAAAAAATAGGCATAAAGCTCAAATTCGAATCATGATGTGTTTTCAGGCGGGCTTTTTCACGGGACTTGTTTTGGTTTCTAACCAGGTCTAGGGGGGCCTTCTATACTTTCTTGATTTCCTGCAAAAAGTATTAAAAAAGAGAAAAAAAAAAAATACTCAGGCCGCTGGGGGGAGCACGCGAGAACTTAAGCATAAAAGTTGGTCTTACTTGAACCATTTTTCGCCCCCCAGAATATACCGCTAGTGATTCTTCCGGATGTGCCTTTGTGGCCGTCCCTCAATCCAATTTAGAAGAGGTATTTTTTTTAACCGACTTCATAAAAGAAGAAAAAAAGGGGGAGGAGGTTCTCAATTCGACATTTATATTTTTTTTTATTTCAGATATTTTAAGATTCCTATGAGTAATTTTTGGACGTAATGTTTAGATTAATCTTTCGTGGCACTCAAACTCCACGAAAATCGAGATTACCCATAGAAGGTATTAATATCTAATGTCCCTGTGCCTTGGCGCCTATGGCACCGGGGGGGGGGGGGGTCCTATTTACAGGCAATGCTCTGGGATTGCCATTGCCTTCTGACCCATTGCTCTCTGCCTTAGTTCCATAACATAAGAGACTCCATCATTGACATGGCACACAACCAGCCAACCAGCTGTTGTTGCTGTACCGCTACAAAACGTTTATTTGTTTTATATAGAAGTATGCAGACATTTGGCCACAATCCACCTGATGGTAAGTGTTGGTGGTGCTGATGATGGATCAGTCTGTCTAGTACAGCCTTTCACTCTCTTCTTGAATAGGACTCAATCATAGCGTTCTGGGAACTACATCTTTCCGGCAGAGAGTTCCATTCCTTAGCTGTAACCAACATATGTACCTTGAACCGTTTGGTACGTATTGCTGCTGGTATTTTCTAACCACATAAGGTTGCAGCATATGCTCAGTTTGGACCTAAGTTTGCCGCTTCACTTTGTTATTTTTTTTCTTCTCTGATCACTAGTTTATGTTCTCTTATTTTTAATTTTTTTCATTTTACTATAACTTCCCTCTGTATCTGTGGGCAATGTATATTAATGTTTGCTGTGTGCTGTCCCTGTTAATATTGTGCCTTTTTTACCACTTCACTTTATTCTTTTTTTTTTCTTCTCTGGTCACTAGTTTATGTATTGTAGGTTTGAATCCGAGCATGCATCTCTGGACTTTTCGAATGTATGTATAATAATAATATCCTAACCGATTTAGGTTAAGGCGGCCAATCACATATATCAGCCACTTACGCAGGATATATATAATATAACTTGAGCACTATAGTGCTCAAGTGAGTGCGCAAACACAAGTGGACCTCTCTATTCCCTTGCCGGATCTCGGAGAGGGATCGGGCGCAGGTCCAACGGCTTAACGTGCTTTCCGAGGCACGGGGGTTATTAGATCGCCAACTTCCAGATTCCGGGCTAAACTGAGTATTTCTTAATGTGACGTGTAGGGTACACTAGCGACGCTAATCGATTTTAATTTTAGCTCCTAAACCGGATCTATTGTGTGTGGTCGCTTTCATAAAATAGATTATATCATAAAATAATAATAATTTATAATAATTTTTGATAACTTGCCAATTTAAAGTATCTTTACTTTAAATTGGAAAATTATCTTCGGGTAGAGCCATAAAGTAAAAAATTATAGTATCAGCCGATATACTGTCCCACTGTAGGGCAAAGGCCTCCATCATAGAAATCAAGTCATCTCTACTATGATGGGATTAGGCTTTATCACCACGCTTGCCAAATGCGGATTGGTGATCACAAACTCGAGCTATGTTTGAAACATGATTTTTGCTCGACCTGGGGATAGAACCCAGGACCCCGAGATCACGGTACTTAAACCACTAGACCAACAGGGCCATATTAAAAAAATATATAATATCCGCCGGCATTTGCGAAATGCTTTTTTGAAAAGTTTAACTCAAACCGTATACCTATACGGTTTGAGTTAAACTTTGAATGAAGGTATATTTTCTTGGTACAAAAATAATAAGCCCATAAGTACAGCGTTCAACTCCTTGGCGTGCTCATCAAAGACGTTAAAACGACGCTCACTTTTGAATGGCCGCCATTTTAAACCTAGGATATAACATTATTGTCAGCCCTCGTGAGAAGTTAAGCGGCTAGGCTCTAATTAGCCGCCCTAGATATGAGGCAACTTATTTGCATACACTGACTGACAATTGTATTATAATCTGTGGAGCATTGTTGCTTCACAGCTGAGGGACTTAGTCCTCGGAATAGCTGGCACAGTAAATATTTCCACCTTATCGAAATCGCGATCTTAAGTTATTCCCGTAGTAAAGCTCATGTCGTTCCTAACGCGCAATGTTAAAAGGCGCTGGTACGAGTTTTATTCCGCGACTTTTTTTTAATTTTTTTTTTCTTTTATTTTTTTGGTCAATAAGCCAACACTTGACCACAATCGCACCTGATGGAAAGAGACGATGAGGTCTAGGATGATACGCGTTTGCCTAAAAGATGCCTGTTCACTCTTGCCTTAAAGATGCCCAGATTATAGTGGTCAGGAAAAACAGATCTCGGCAGAGAGTTCCATTGCTTAGCCGTCCGCATTATAAATGTGGAAGCAAATCGCTTCGTGCGGCTAAGGGGTAATTCTACCACATAAGGATGAAAGCACTCGCCGCGCCTTGTCGTCCGATGATGGAATGGGCTGGGGGGGATCAAATTATGTAGAACCTCCGATTGTTAATAAGAGGATCTAAGTTTAGTAAAGTTCCATAATCTGAATTTTGTCTATTGGACGTAGGTAAGAGACTGATCCCGCAACACAGGGAATCCTAGTACGCGTTAGAACTTCCTAATTAGAGGCCGCGCCACGAAAGTCTCGCAAAAAACCTCGGAACTAAAATTTGAGATTCCTTGTGTCTATGAACATAAAGCTGAACGTAGAACCGTGGGAGAGCTACGCTTTGGCATGAATGGGCCAGCTCGACTGAAGTGATACCACGGCCTCACAGAAAACTGGGGTGAAGCAGCACAGTGACCGTATTTCGCTACGTGAGTGAGGGTACCGGAGGCCCAATCTGGGGGGGAAAGGGGAGTTTAAAGGTTGGCTACGCACTTGTGACTTCACCGATGTCGCGGGTGTCCATGTGCGGCGGCAATCGCTTACCATCAGGTGATCCGTCTGCTCGTCTGCCAGCTATGTCATAAAAAAATAGAATAAAGCTCAAATTCGAATCTTGATGGTGTTTCAGGCGGGCTTTTCACGGGACTTTTTTGGTTTCTACCAGGTCAAGGGTGGCCTTCCTATTACTTTCTTGATTTCTGGCAAAAAAGTCTTCCAATACTCAAGGCCGCTGGTGGGGGCACAGCGAGAACTTAGCAGGAACAAGTTGGTCTTACCTTGAACAATTTTTACGCCCCCCAGAATATACGCGAGTGATTCTTCGAGATGTGACTTTTGTGGCCGTCCTCAAATCCAATTTAGAAGAGGTATTTTTAACCGACTTCATAAAAAGGAGGAGGTTCTCAATTCGACATGTATATTTTTTTTATTCAGAATATTTTAAGATTCTGAAGTAATTTTTGGAGTAATGTTAGATTAATCTTTCGTGGCACTCCACGAAAATCGAAGAATTACCCATAGAGGTAATTAATACTCTAGTCCCTGTGCCTTGGCGCCTATGGCACCGTCCTATTTACAGCAATGCTTCTGGGATTGCCATTGCCTTCTGAACCACATGCTCTCTGCCTTATGTCATAACATAAGAGACATCCATCATGACATGGCCACACAACCAGCCAACCAGCTGTTGTTGCTGTAACGGCTACAAAACGTTTATTTTTTATTAGAGTAGCCAGACATTTGGCCACAATCTCACCTGATGGTAAGTGTTGGTGGTGCTGAGGATGGATCATGTCTGTCTAGTAACAGCCTATTCACTCTCTTCTTGAATAGGATCAGATCATAGCGTTCTGGGAACACATCTTCCGGCAGAGAGTTCCATTCCTTAGCTGTACGCAACATGAATGTTCATTTGAACCGTTTGGTACGTATTGCCGGTATTTCTACCACATAAGGTTGCAGCCGTGTGGTCCCCGGCAGAGTAGAATAGACCACCCTCACTCTTACCGAGGTGTCGTAAAAGGCGACTAAGGTAAAGCTGCTGGTATGATCATCAGCACCCAGAGAAGGAAAACTCTGCAATTATATCAAAACCCTCGCCAACCCGTCTGCCAAGCGTGGTGAGTATGGCAATTACCCCTCATGTGATTGAGGGTGGCCCGTGCCCCAGCAGTGGGGACTTAAATGGGCTGACGATGAAGGTTGCAGCATATGCTCAGTTTGGACCTCGTGGTCCACTTAACTTTGTTCTTTTTTTCTTCTCTGGTCACTAGTTTATGTTCAATTTTTTTTTTACTATACTTCCCTCTGTATAACTGTGCAATGTATATTTAATGTTTTCTGTGTGCTGTCCCTGTTAAATATTGTGCCTTTTTTACCACTTCACTTTATTCTTTTTTTTCTTCTCTGGTCACTAGTTTATGTACTTATCTTCACTATCATCAGGCGATCCGTCTGCTCCTCTGCCAACAAAACCTACCACAAAATATGAACAAATGAATACTGGAAATAAAAAAGGCTCTATGTACCAAAATCAAAATGTGGAGTAATTGTTGATTAAAATAATAAGTCATCTTGATAATCATATATGTTTATTTTTTTGAGGGAAATACCAACATAACGATATAATCTATTTGTATAGAATCAACAAAGTGTTTTATTTATCAATTAGTATAACAAACTTACATTATTAACTGTCAGTCTAAAGAAAACTCAAAGTCCAATTCTTACTAACTTAAATTAGGCTCTAAGTGCCTAGCATTATATTTTAAATAAAGATCTAAGTTCCAAGTTCGTTTTGTCATCGGCACTTTGGCCATTTGAACACACAAAGACTAGTAATGTGACATTATAAAAGTAAATAATTGAAAACAACAAATTTACCAAATCTTGGTGTAACAAAATCAACATATTATTAAAATATCGAGTAATAATAATCGTAAAACATTAATCATACATCATTCCATTTAAAATGGCTTCATAATACCTTCGATGGTCTTCGTTTTTGAGATACGGAATCATTGCCAAAAGATCTTTTTTCTTTTCTTCTGAAATTTTACTTTGACACTGAAGTTTAGGTAATGTGTACCCAACTATGTCATTCAACGTCTTGTTCCGTTAGAAAAACAACAACAATTACAAAATCAACTTACCTCATCAGGTGGCGGTTTTTTTTCCGGAATAATTTTACCACTGGCTGTTGTGTATTGTTTACCGGCATCCTTTAATGCTTTTTTAACAACCTGCACACTTTTTGTACCATTTTTACGCCTTTTTCTTCCCGAGCCGGTACCAACAACAGGTGCAATGTCCGCCATTTTCATAACACTGGCGGCTCGCGGCCAGGGAGTTAAACCCTTTTAAAAAATAATGCGCTATGCGTCCCGCTCCCCCGCGTTTCTTAAAGATGTAAGTGCCGAGCAAAATACAACGCTAGTCACTTAATGCTTATTTTAGGTTATTGGCGATGGCACATAGAATCAATTTCTGGGATAAAATAAGTTTCGAATTTTCTGGCACTTAGACCCTTTTTTATTTCCAGTATTCAAATGTCAACTCACATTTGCGTTAATGTCAATGTGATACCTCTACAGATTTCCAACTGACAGACCACAGGACAAAAAGTAATCTGCAGTTTTTTGCCCTAAAATACCAACGACATTTTTTTTATGTTTTTGTGGAGTTACATACCTAAATACCCATCAGTTGTCATGTGTAACATTGATATAAGTATTAGTTACCCAACACAAAATTACTCTAAACCACAGCGAACACACATTATTATGTTGGTACACTGTAATTGGGCGTGCGCCTCCTATGTGGGCCGCCTGCGCAATCTCTGATTTAGTTTAGATACGGTAAACTATTGGCGTTTTATTACTTTTATTGTCTATAGAAAACCATAAATATCTGAAAACATTAGTGGGCGAAAAACAGATACTTGAAGTTTTTTTTAAGTGATAGGTGGCAAACGAGCAGACGAATCTTGCCGTTTAGAGATAAGCGATTTACCTACACTTTAGGGACAGCGCACTTGTGACTCCACTGGTGTTGCGGGTTTATGACCGGCGGCAATCGCTTACCGCCTAGTGATCTGGTGAGCAAGTCTGCATTTATTTTTGTATTTAAATAATAAAAAAAATTATAACAAACAATACAAATGAACATCAATCAGATTTAAAAGGCATTAAAATGGGTTCCACTCAGCGTCTGAAAGACACTGCGACGCTGGTCTTCCGTGGAAACTGGAAAAATTTTGTTAATTGATGCACTGAAAAAGTATGAAAGTGTTGATTTTTGAACTCCAATCAAACCAAGTATATTGACCCAACAGCTTTGGTGTGATAGTAACAAATACTCAGGGGGACATGTTTTAGAACATACAGCAAAAACATGTTCTGGCCAGCACTTGAACCAAAAAAGAAGATGTTCTTAGCAGATTTGAATACATTGATGGCTTACCATACACAAACGCCTGAGGTAATTGTAGAGCAAAAAGATTCGTTCAGATAAAATTGTACTCAGAACATTCCGAAAGTAACTTGTTGTTTTCGTGGTAGTACATGCATAATGTGCCATTTTTTTGAAAATACGCAACAGAGTTTGAAAGAGATCCAGCCCTGACGCATATTCTATACGGACGCGGTAGAGAAAGAACGTCATTCCAGTACTTACGGCGTCGCGCGGTTTTCAAGTAAGGCTTTCTAAGAAAAGGCACAGTCTATTTTAGGGTGCATGTCTATGGTTGTATTATCATGAAAAGTAAACGAAGAAAGTGTTTCAGTAGTTGTGTTTGTGGCGACTGTGTTGATTAAGCCGGCCCATTCATGCCGAATCGTGGCTTTCAGTTAAGTTCAAAACCGACGAAGCAACACTGTTCTGTGTTTCGCTGCGTGAGTTTAAAGTTTGGCAGCGCACTTGTGACTCCACTGGTGTCGCGTGTGTCCTTGAGCAGCGGCAATCGGTTACCATCAGGTGATCCGTCTGCTCGTCTGCCACATATAACATAAAAAAAAATTTTTACCAAAAATATATGAAAATCCGTGGATCTCCTTTCTTCAGCCGATTCTCGTCTTAATGTCAAACACGTTTTTTTTTATGATATAGGTGGCAGACGAGCCGACGCATCACCTGATGGTAAGCGATTACCGCCGCCCATGGACACCTGCAACACCAGTGGTGTCACAAGTGCGCTGCTTACCTATGAACTCCCCCTCCCCTGGATTGGGCCTCCGGTACCCTCACTCACGCAGCGAAACATAGCGCATGCACTGCTTCACGCGTGGTATTACTCCGGTCGAGCCAGCCCATTCATGCCGAAGCGTGGTTCTCCCACTGTTGGCACAATATCAATAGAGGAAAGACAGAATCTGGTAACCCATGTGGGGCTGCCTGTACAATCATCACATTCAACCTTCAAACCTATTCAAAACCCTATTTCAAATCAGCAATCCTTTAATGTAATCCGTTTTATTAATTGTTCTCATTATTCAAAACGAATAAAATAAGCTTTCACTTATTTTATTGTTTACATTGTTATTGTGCGCGGCCATTGTTCATGCGCGTGAGTTTAATTTATTTGATCTTTTCATAGTATTTGATGGTTGCGTCATATTGAAATTGGAGTAGGGACATCCGTGTTACTGGAATCACTTAGGATTAGGTAATTCTAACCTATATGTTTGAGTGTGTGAAAATAACGACCAACCTGTAGCGTAGTGGTTAGAGCGCCGATTGAGTGATCAGAGTAACAGGTTCGATTAAACTGCAATTCTTGTTCATGAAACAGAATTGTGTTGTCTAAATGTGTATCAGTGTATGTTTTTTTTTGTATTATACCCGAAACTGGAATTCAAGACCAAAAAAACTACGACAGATACGTCAGTGTCAAATCAATCAATGTCACTTATGTCATTGCCAAATCAAGTTTTCAGGTTTTATCAACCTTTTTGTTATATGCTTATTTTCTTAGTATAGGCTGGCACAATTCATGATAAGGATTTTCTCAAAAAATAGAACCTTAATTACATCTTCATCTTCACCATCACATAGGTCAGATCTCTGACTACGAAATCTAAGTCGGTCACATGTAGAATAAAGTTTTCCACCACTCCAGTAATTAATTCGTCCAGTTTTGCACATGTTTTAGATTTAAGGCATTATAAGAAATAACTCGTAAAGAAAATTGTCAAGTTATATTTTGACAAAGTGAACAGTCGAAGTCACTCAATAAAACGGGCGCGTTATCGAGCTACGGATTCAGCCGAAACTTCTGTTAACGAAATCGCAGGTTTTAAGATTCTCTTGGACCCTAGCAAGTTGTCCACGTGAAAACTCACTCAACACACAATAGATCAAGATTCCTATATTAATTTCTCTTTGCGGCACCTTACTGCACGAAACAACAACAAGTCAGTTCAAATGTTGTACCAAATGTTATTGACACCTGAAGTGACACCAGCTCAATACCAGCTTTTCTACCACACATTACGGATGATTAAGTTTTTATTAAAGTGTCTTGTATTTATGTAAAAATAACTCAAAAGAATTACTTGTTTAAATTTAAGAATCAAAATTACCAAGAAATAAATTATGTCAGCGTATGTTTTTAGAAAATAGGTATATACTATTGAAAGATCATTTTACTGCAGTGGCAACATTGTAGTAACTTTTTTGGTCTTGAATTCCAGTTTCGGGTATAGGTGGTGTTTAATAATAATAATATAATTCCAAACTCAATTAATTAAAGAGAACCAGAACATTATCCGGCCAATTTTCTACTAAGGAACGTGTCTCTTAATTACTTGACATTGGCAGAGTTGTCTCACATGAGCAACAGCAAGCCGTAAAAAAAACACAACATCACATACATTGATCTCACTCCGAGATAGGTAGCTCAAACGGATATCAGAATCAACAGCGGGATTACAAATATAATAAATACAATACTTTTCTTTTGTTAGTAAATACTTATAATACATAGAAAACATAAAACAAACAAGTGTAAAAAAAGTTTAAATAAAGAAAGGAGGGCCGTGTGGTCTCCGGCAGAGTAGAATAGGCCACCCTCACTCTTACCGAGGTGTCGTAAAAGCCGACTAAGGTAAAGCTGCTGGCATGATCATCAGCACCCAGAGAAGGAAAACTCTGCATTTATATCAAAACCCTCGCCAACCCGTCGTCTGCCAAGCGTGGTGAGTATGGCAATTATCCCTCATGTGATTGAGGGAGGCCCGTGCCCCAGCAGTGGGGACTTAAATGGGCTGAGATACAATGACAGTTAAACACTGGTTTATATCACAAGAAAAAGCTTAAGTTTGTGAACAGGACAATGTAGAGACAGTTATACTGTTCTGTTAGTTAGGACTGGTCCCCCTGACCTGATGTTCAAAGGTCAAGATTTGGAATAACAAAAAATATTTTGGCGTGAATCAATTTTTCGCGTACGCGTTGGACCCAACATTTGTGTATGGTTATTTAATAAATAGTACAAGTGTTTGCCTAGAGGTGTTTAAAATAGATCCGGTTTAGTAGCTAAAAATTGAAATCGATTGGCGTCGCTAGTGTGCTTTACCCGTCACTTTAAGATAATAGCAGTGTCCGCCTGAAGTCTGAAAGTAGAGGGTCTTGACCCCCGTTCCTCGGGAAGCATAGTATATTATAGATGACATTTTTGTGTTCTCCATATGTCACAATTATAAAATTATTATTTTCGCAATAAAGAAAATTTCCGTGTCATCATTATTACAAATAATTTCATGCAAATCGAGCGTGGGGTATTGACATTTCTGTACTGTGACATTTTGTGTAGTACGTTAATTTAATTTCAATATGATTTCAATTGTCATTCGCCAACTTTGTTCAACATATTACATTATATTAATCTGATCGTGTTCTGTTGGTTTGGCCATTGTTTGGTACAGACAGTCACACATCAGGTTGATTTCATAATCATCAGCCCATTTAAGTCCCCACTACTGGGGCACGGGCCTCCCTCAATCACATGAGGGGTAATTGCCATACTCACCACGCTTGGCAGACGGGTTGGCGAGGGTTTTGATATAAATGCAGAGTTTTCCTTGTCTGGGTGCTGATGATCATGCCAGCAGCTTTACCTTAGTCGCCTTTTACGACACCTCGGTAAGAGTGAGGGTGGCCTATTTTACTCTGCCGGGGACCACACGGCTCAGGTTGCTTTATCTATTTTTAATTAGGTATGGTACTGTTGAAATTAATCAAAGTCACAGTCACTCAATGAAACGGTGTTTAGTGTTTTATCGAGTTAAGATTCTGCCGAGGTTCATTCTAGGACAGTTCAAACGTTTCGTATCATACATCCATCTTTCTACAAATAAAAATATTAAGTTGTAAAAATCATTAACTTTTTTTGTTCTTATTCTTCTAAAATAACAAGTATTAATATTTCTGAATCAATCCGAACAAGAATTTGAAATAGTTATTACCAATAAAATTTGTAAAAGATATCTTATGAATTGCATAATGCGCTTATCGGAATTTTTGGATTGACACAAACAATCGCAATAAATCAGTAATCGGTATAGCGACCATCTTACCATCGAATCACAATTAATGTCTCGTGTAAAATATGTCCGCATAGATTGCATTAGGGACCAAGAACTAGTAATTTCTTGTGACGAAGGTGGTTCCGACACGTCAAGCGAGTGTTGTTATTTACCAAATGATTAAGATGCATATTATTTAATTCATCATCAGCAACCCACACTCGTCCACTGCTGGACATAGGTCTCCCCTAATGCACGCCACTGCTCCCGATTTTCGGCCACTCTCATCCAGCCCACACCAGCCAGCCTTCGAATGTCATCATCCCATCTTGTCGCAGGGCGTCCTACACTACGCTTACCGAGCCGCGGTCTCCACTCAAGGACTTTACAGCTCCAACGGCTGTCAGTTCTGCGGCTAATATGACCAGCCCACTGCCACTTCAGTTTGCTAATTCGGTGGGCTATGTCGGTGACTCTGGTTCTCTGTCGGATTACATCATTTCTGATGCGGTCCTTCAGAGATTATTTAATTATTTGTGATTTATTGCGTGTGTACCACTAGGAATATTTACATATTGTATTCCATATCCAGATAGTTGAAAATTCATAGATTAATTTGTTGATTAAAATTAAAAATCATAAAAATAAAAAGTCGATTAGATTTTTAAAGAAAATCTTCTCGATTCTAAAAAATATTGATTAGGTTTAAAAGCAGTGTCTTACTTTTAATGTCAAAATATAACTGTCCTATTCACCTTCATATACTGAATGGACTATAGTAGTGTTGCTTATTGATAGTCCACTATAAATAAATACATATTTCACAACATCACACACATTGATCTGACTCCGAGATAGGTAGCTCAAGCACCTGTGTTACGGATATCAGAATCAACAGCGGAATTACAAATATAACATTTAATACTTTTCTTTTGTAAATACATGCTTATCTACTCTTCTACACTAATATTATAAAAGAGGAAAATATTTGTATTTTTGTATGTTTGTATGAATAAACTCAAAAACTACTGGACCCGATTGGTAAGCGATTGCCGCCGCCCATAGGCACCCACAACACTAGTGGAGTCAAAGTGCATTGCTAAGCTTTTCGACTTCCTCTCGAGTTCGGTTTCTGGTACCCTCTCTCACTCGTCGAACACAACGCAAGCGCTGCTTTTCGCTGGTTTTTTTTTTTATGATATAGGTGGCAGACGAGCAGACGGATCACCTGATGGTAAGCGATTACCGCCGCCCATGGACGCCTGCAACACCAGTGGTGTCACAAGTGCGCTGCTTACCTTTTAACCCCCCTTACCCCTGGATTGGGCCTCCGGTACCCTCACTCACGCAGCGAAACACAGCGCATGCACTGCTTCACGCCGGTTTTCTGTGAGGACGTGGTATTACTCCGGTCGAGGCCGGCCCATTCATACCGAAGCGTGGCTCTCCCACAGTTACTGGTTTCTTAGTAAGGCCGTGGTATCACTCGGTCGAGCCCATTCATGCTAAAGCGTGTCTCCCCCATTATAAGATTGAATCGTATCAAGTTGACAGATTATAGTGTCTAAGTTTGTTGGCCGTGTGGTCCCCGGCAGAGTATAATAGCCACCCTCACTCTTACCGGTGTCGTAAAAGGACGACAAGGGTAAAGCTGCTGGCATGATTACATCAGCCCCAGAAAAGGATAAACCTGCTTTATATCAACACCCTCGCCAGCCCGTCTACCAAGCGTGGTGAGTTAATGGCATTACCCCTCCTGTGATTTGGAAAGGCCTTTCCCCGCATTGGGGACTTAAATGGGCTGATGATATGACATGATGATTATGAAAGAAAGGAGATACATGACAGTTAAACACTGGTTTATATCACAAGAAAAAGCTTAAGTTTGTGAACAGGACAATGTAGAGACAGTTATCCTGTTCTGTTAGGACTGGTCCCCCTGATGTTCAAATGTCAAGATTTGGAATAACAAAAATATTTTGGCGTGAATCATTTTTCCGTACGCGTTGACCCACGATTTTGTGCATGGTTATATAATAAATAGACAAGTGTTTGCCTAGAGGTGTTTAAAATAGATTCGGTTTAGTAGCTAAAAATTGAAATCGATTGGCGTCGCTAGTGTGCTTTACCCGTCACTTTAAGATAATAGCAGTGTCCGCCTGAAGTCTGAAAGTAGAGGGTCTTGACCCCCGTTCCTCGGGAAGCATAGTATATTATAGATGACATTTTTGTGTTCTCCATATGTCACAATTATAAAATTATTATTTTCGCAATAAAGAAAATTTCCGTGTCATCATTATTACAAATAATTTCATGCAAATCGAGCGTGGGGTATTGACATTCTGTACTGTGACATTTTGTGTAGTACGTTAATTTAATTTCAATATGATTTCAATTGTCATTCTCCAACTTTGTTCAACATATTACATTATATTAATCAGATCGTGTTCTGTTGGTTTGCCCATTGTTTGGTACAGACAGTCACACATCAGGTTGCTTTCATCATCATCAGCCCATTTAAGTCCCCACTGCTGGGGCACGGGCCTCCCGCAATCACATGAGGGGTGATTGCCATACTCACCACGCTTGGCAGACGGGTTGGCGAGGGTTTTGATATAAATGCAGAGTTTTCCTTCTCTGGGTGCTGATGATCATGCCAGTAGCTTTACCTTAGTCGCCTTTTACGACACCTCGGTAAGAGTGAGGGTGGCCTATTCTACTCTGCTGGGACCACACGGCTCAGGTTGCTTTATCTATTTTTAATTAGGTATGGTACTGTTGAAATTAATAAAAGTCACAGTCACTCAATGAAACGGTGTTTAGTGTTTTATCGAGTTAAGATTCTGCCGAGGTTCATTCTAGGACAGTTCAAACGTTTCGTATCATACATCCATCTTTCTACAAATAAAAATATTAAGTTGTAAAAATCATTAACTTTTTTTGTTCTTATTCTTCTAAAATAACAAGTATTAATATTTCTCAATCAATCCGAACAAGAATTTAAAATAGTTATTACCAATAAAATTTGTAAAAGATATCTTATGAATTGCATAATGCGCTTATCGGAATTTTTGGATTGACACAAACAATCGCAATAAATCAGTAATCGGTATAGCGACCATCTTACCATCGAATCACAATTAATGTCTCGTGTAAAATATGTCCGCATAGATTGCATTAGGGACCAAGAACTAGTAATTTCTTGTGACGAAGGTGGTTCCGACACGTCAAGCGAGTGTTGTTATTTACCAAATGATTAAGATGCATATTATTTAATTCATCATCAGCAACCCACACTCGTCCACTGCTGGACATAGGTCTCCCCTAATGCACGCCACTGCTCCCGATTTTCGGCCACTCTCATCCAGCCCACACCAGCCAGCCTTCGAATGTCATCATCCCATCTTGTCGCAGGGCGTCCTACACTACGCTTACCGAGCCGCGGTCTCCACTCAAGGACTTTACAGCTCCAACGGCTGTCAGTTCTGCGGCTAATATGACCAGCCCACTGCCACTTCAGTTTGCTAATTCGGTGGGCTATGTCGGTGACTCTGGTTCTCTGTCGGATTACATCATTTCTGATGCGGTCCTTCAGAGATTATTTAATTATTTGTGATTTATTGCGTGTGTACCACTAGGAATATTTACATATTGTATTCCATATCCAGATAGTTGAAATTCATAGATAATTTGTTGATTAAAATTAAAAATCATAAAAATAAAAAGTCGATTAGATTTTTAAAGAAAATCTTCTCGATTCTAAAAAATATTGATTAGGTTTAAAAGGAGTGTCTTACTTTTAATGTCAAAATATAACTGTCCTATTCACCTTCATATACTGAATGGACTATAGTAGTGTTGCTTATTGATAGTCCACTATAAATAAATACATATTTCACAACATCACACACATTGATCTGACTCCGAGATAGGTAGCTCAAGCACCTGTGTTACGGATATCAGAATCAACAGCGGAATTACAAATATAACATTTAATACTTTTCTTTTGTAAATACATGCTTATCTACTCTTCTACACTAATATTATAAAGAGGAAATATTTGTATTTTTGTATGTTTGTAATGAATAAACTCAAAAACTACTGGACCCGATTGGTAAGCGATTGCCGCCGCCCATAGGCACCCACAACACTAGTGGAGTCAAAGTGCATTGCTAAGCTTTTCGACTTCCTCTCGAGTTCGGTTTCTGGTACCCTCTCTCACTCGTCGAACACAACGCAAGCGCTGCTTTTCGCTGGTTTTTTTTTTTATGATATAGGTGGCAGACGAGCAGACGGATCACCTGATGGTAAGCGATTACCGCCGCCCATGGACGCCTGCAACACCAGTGGTGTCACAAGTGCGCTGCTTACCTTTTAACCCCCCTTCCCCTGGATTGGGCCTCCGGTACCCTCACTCACGCAGCGAAACACAGCGCATGCACTGCTTCACGCCGGTTTTCTGTGAGGACGTGGTATTACTCCGGTCGAGCCGGCCCATTCATACCGAAGCGTGGCTCTCCCACAGTTACTGGTTTCTTAGTAAGGCCGTGGTATCACTCGGTCGAGCCCATTCATGCTAAAGCGTGTCTCCCCCATTATAAGATTGAATCGTATCAAGTTTGACAGATTATAGTGTCTAAGTGTGTTGGCCGTGTGGTCCCCGGCAGAGTAGAATAGGCCACCCTCACTCTTACCGAGGTGTCGTAAAAGGCGACTAAGGTAAAGCTGCTGGCATGATCATCAGCACCCAGAGAAGGAAAACTCTGCATTTATATCAAAACCCTCGCCAACCCGTCTACCAAGCGTGGTGAGTATGGCAGTTACCCCTCATGTGATTGAGGGAGGCCCGTGCCCCAGCAGTGGGGACTTAAATGGGCTGACGATGATGATGATGATGAGTGCCTAAAACCACAGATATTATTAAAACTATGGCCATACATTGCAAGACCCATAATACCATGGGAGCGCTCCGTGAGAACTGAACTTCTGAATCTATTTAAATTAAGTTGTTCTCATGACGTTGCGTTTTTGTCTATAAACCATTAAAGTAGCATAAAGTTCTAGGAAAATAATCTAGATGTTGTCAATGATAGAGAATGAATTTAATGAGAACTGTAGGTAGAATAGTTATCTATGAATCTTGAATAAAGTAATTGATTTTCGTCATGTCAGCTTGGAGTGTTGCAAATATTAGCATAACCGTGGGAGACCCACGCTTCGGCATGATTGGGTCAGGTCGACCGGAGTGATACCACGACCTCTTAGAATACCGGCGTAGAGCTTGTGTTCTAATTCTGGCGGAAGGGCAAAAGGTTGGCAACGCACTTGTAACTGCACTGGTGTTCATGGGTGGAAAAAAAATCTTACTATCAGGTGATCCGTCTACTCACTCGTCTGCCACGTATCACATAAAAAACGTCAAGAGGTGAAGACGGAAATAAAGATAGATAGATACACTTCATTCCACAAAGTTTACAGATCTTGTCCATGGTATAATCCTAATACAATGTAGGCGGTCTTATAGCGATTTCTTCAGGGAAGAGGAAGAGTATACCGATTTGAAAAGGGATTAGGCAGTACAAGTCAGAATAAAGGAAAAGTTTGGAAACAAATCACGTAGTGGTTTATTCTTAAGTAAATAACACACTTAAAAAATTCATCTCGTGGTCAAGCGGGACTCGAACCCACACCTTTTACAATCCGGGTGGTTGTTCTACCAATTAAACCTTTGAACGCGTTACTAACCCGACGAAATTTGTAAGTGCTTGACTTGACATGAGCTGTCGATAGTCTCATCAATATTGTAGGTATATTTACAATATCCAGTGGAAATATTATTACAAATAGATGAGACTGCTAAATCAATAGACGGGTGTTATTTACTTAAATCACGTAGTTCTTTTTATATTCTCACATACGAGCAGACGGATTACCTGGTGTTAACCGCCATGGACACCCGCGACACCAGTGGAGTCACAAGTGCGCTGCCAACCTTTAAATTCCTCTTCCCTCGGATTGGGCGTCCAGTACCTTTACTCACGCAACGAAACAAAGCACAGTGCTGCTTCACGCACGTTTTCTGTGAGGCCGAGGTATCAATCCGGTTAAGCCATTCATGCCGAAGCGTAGATTTCCCGAGATCATCCATCATCTATTACGTAGGTTCCGGTTCCAAGGAAATCTTCCTGCTCATCTCAGCGTGTCATTTCCGGTTGCTGTCCATACCCGTCGCTTTTGAGCCTGGGGACCTTGTTAGGCTTTGATTATGATCCAGGTCATCCAGGATTTCTTTTTGTTGTAGATAGGTAACCGTTTGACCATATTTCACCTGATGGTAAGTGATAATATGGTCTAAGATGTAGCACGATTACCTAGAAGATACCTATGCACTCGCGCTTTGAAACCTCCAAATTGTAGCTTCTAGGGAACACCTCCTCAGGCAGCTGATTCCATTGTTTCGCAGTACGAATAAGGAAACAGGATTCAAACCTCTTTGTGCGGATTTTTGGTATTTCTACCATGTACCGGTGTCGATTGAGGGTCTGCCTGGTGGTATCGATGGAGAATTTATCGGCTTCGGCTGTATCACCATGATATTCCCCAATATGGTCGATGAGGGAGAACCGCAAGGGGTTTAGTGGGTATATCTTTGCCTGGCTTCTTTTTAGGAGAAACCCGACCGACGAAAGCCCCAAAGGAGAGCCCCATATAACCCGGCCGTCCCCCGGTGGCCTGGTATGCATAACGTACCAAAAAAAGGTCACCCTGGATTTGGGAAGTCTAGTAGGCAATTACAATGAAGCGACGCACGTCTGACCACATAACCCAAAAGACAGACGTTGTCAGACGTGCGTCGCTTAGACAATGAAAGTACCAGACCACCTAGGTCTAACTACTAAGGAAGCTTAAGATTCATCATCATCATCAGCCCATTTAAGTCCCCACTGCTGGGGCACGGACCTCCCTCGGTCGGGGTAATTGCCATACTCACCACGCTTGGCAGACGGGTTGGCGAGGGTTTTGATATAAATTCAGATTAACCAATTCAGATTAAGATAGCTTAAGATTAACCTCCCTTTATTTCAACTTCCAGGCATTGAGCATCACCCTGCTGGCAGCCATGGTGAGTTGCGAGCCGCCTGCCCCCGGGTACAACTACCAGGCGCCCAGGAACAGCTTCAACAACTACAGGCCTAGCAAAAACTACTTACCCCCCAGCACAGGAACAGGTCAGTCTCAGATAGCCTCCCTCTATTCAATAATTGACAAGATGCTAACCACCTACTATTGTACACCTCGTCCTTCAGTTTATTAGTATTGGATTAAGTAACTACTACTCTTTGTGACCTAGGTATGAGGGGAACCTAAGTAGTCATGCTCACTCAAATGTCTCTGAGGTGGTGGCGTTATGTGGCGGGTCATTACATTCCCTCTAATATGGTCGAGTGAGATGATGGCTGACACATACGTCATACTTGTGAACAGGTGCCACCTTTGGGGAGTGTCCCGCCTTCGGTTTACCTTTCATATTTAGCCTTTAATTTGGCTTCATTCTATTTTGTCTTGCATTAGACTGTATGACTTGGTATGAGGATAATAAACCATTGTAAAAAAGTTGGCGATTAAAAAGAGTAACTGGCGGTTTCATTGCCGGATCTTCTCGACCTAAACAACTTTCCGACCGTGGTAGAATCGCATTATGTTTATTTTTTCTTTTGTATATTTTATGTATCAACATATATATGTATTAACATTAAATTATACATAAGTACTTATCAATAGTTTTAAGTCATTCAAATGTATGACGATTTGTAAGTGCTGTGTACAAGCCTATGCAAATAAAGAATTATTTGAATTGAATTGAATTGGATCATGTACCCCTGTGGAGGGATTGAGGATTTTTGTGGGGACTCCGGGATTGCCCTTACCCACCGTTGTGATACGAAAAGCCGCCGGGGGCCATAGTGGTAGATGAAAAATAATCACCTCCCCATACTAACTGATCAGCTTATTACAATCAAATGACCTTTACCTGAAGTTTGAAAATGAAAATGAAAAAATGAATTTAAGTTCTGTTTTTTATGCAATAAAGTATATCTATCTATCTTATTAGGGAAATATGATTTGACTAGTAACATTGATTAGGATTTATGTTGATACTACGTAGGTCCCCGTTGGTCCAGTGGTTTATGTACCAGGCCGTGATCCCAGCGTCTTGGGTTCGATTCCCGGGTCGAACAAAGGTATGTTTCGAATTTTTCGAACATAGCTCAGTATTGTGTTCACCAATCCGCATCAGGAAAGCGTGATGATTAAGCCTAATCCCATCATAGTAGCGATGACATGATTTATGATGATAGCCTTTGCCCTGCATTGGGACAGTATAGGTTGATTGCCGTGTGGTCCCCGGCAGAGTAGAATAGGCCACCCTCACTCTTACCGTGGTGTCGTAAAAGGCGACTAAGGTAAAGCTGCTGGCATGATCATCAGCACCCAGAGAAGGAAAACTGCATTTATATCAAAACCCTCGCCAACCCGTCTGCCAAGCGTGGTGAGTATGGCAATTACCCCTCATGTGATTGAGGGAGGCCCGTGCCCCAGCAGTGGGGACTTAAATGGGCTGATGATGATGATAGGTTGATACTTACTACGTATGTAGTACCAACTTGAAAAACCAAATTTGAGCTACAACATGAGGTGACAGCAGTAAGGAAACTATCATTCTGATCTTGTAATAATTCTATGCTTCCCTGTCATTATGGCGAACAGTCCCTTAAAGCACAAATGTCATGGGACTTCAATTTTATTTTTAGGGTACAGCGCCCCCAGCAGCAACTACCTTCCACCCTCTTCCTTCAGCTCCTCTGCCCCCAGCGGCGGCGGCTACTCGGCCCCCAGCGGTGGCGGCTATTCGGCCCCCAGCGGTGGCGGCTACTCCGGCCACGACCACGGACATGGCCACGGTCACGGGAACGAACATGAAGTGGTGAGTGTTGCTATAGCGAAGATTCAAAACTGGTTATTCTTTTTATGCTAGAAGCTACCAACGAGCAAGCTGGACAACTGATGGTTCCACAAGGGGTAGAAAGTTCCGTAAGAAATGAACACTAAGTACCTACTCTACAGTACTAGTACAATCGCTTGCGTGAGGTTTAAATGATGAACGAACGATGTACCTTTGCGCCGTCGGGGCCCTCCTCGAGTGGAGGCCACGTACAGGAAGTCGCAACCGTGGTAGGCCCCCCACAAAGTGGACCGACGATCTGGTGAAGGTTGCGGGAACCCATTGGATGCAGGCGGCACAGGACCGATATGTGTGGAGAGCATTGGGGGAGGCCTATGTCCAGCAGTGGACGTCTATTGGCTGAAATGATGATGATGATTAACGATGTGAAAATTCAGGCAGTTAAAATCACGTCTTTTTCATAGATTGTGACTGTTTTGATACCAAGCTTCTTCCAAGCTTACTGACATGCATTTCGTCTTGTGCCAAGCCTGCTCTGTCCCTCTTATGTGATGGCTGACAGACGAGCAGACGGATAATCTGATGGTAAGCGATCGCTGCCACCGATAGATTAACGCAACACCAGTGGAGGCACAAGTGCGTTGACCCAAATCGAGGGGAATTGGGTCTCCGGTACCCTCACTCATTCAGCAAAACAACACGCTCCTTCACGTTGCTTTCTGGCCTGGGTAGCATTCTTTTACAGTCGTCCCTTTCTCTCACGGGCGCACTGATAAGGATATAGTTACTGGTTCATCCTACTTTTTTAGCTAAGTATACCGTCTCCACATGATTTGATGAGTCCTTATGATAAGGTCTAGAATTCCTCAGCAACAGACACAAGGGAAATCCTCTCGTATGTGTCATCTATCAGACGTCTGTATCGCCCGGCATTGTACCTCATTACGATTCATTAACGCAACCGAACAAATTGTCTTCAATTGCTGTAGAATTTCAAAAATTTACAATGGGTATGATTGTGAAGGCTTGCTATAAGAAATTATGATAAGGACATAAAGTCGTGAATGGAGTTGAAAAATTCAAGGTGTGATGTAATTAGCATTATATTTTTGTGACATAAAATAGTAGTTTTGGTGGCACTATAATAATTTTCGTGGCATTAATTTAATAATTTAAATTTAAATTTGTTGAAAAGTTAAAAAATAATGCACCCCTGAAATACCGACAAGAGGCTGTTTCAAACATTTACCCAATTACACTCCGTTGAAGAAACATCTAATTAAAAATCGGCAATAGTTAAAAGTGACGTACACTTAACAATTTTTCCGATTGCAGATTGAATTCTATATTTGGCTAAAATTGTACTATCTACAATAAAAGTTAGTTTTCTCTTGTACTATAACTAGTTTAATTGTTATATTTAGCTGACATTTCTCTTAAATCCATTCAGATCTTTAAGTATGTCGGAGGTTAAAAGAAGGTCGATGATAGAACAGTATTGATTTCAACTTGAGTTATTATCACTTATAAACGGCGTCTCTTTATCTATTATTACACGTAAACTATTATTTATTCAATGATATACAAACTTAAAACTTTAAAAAATATGTCCAAATTTCAGAAAATACTTTTATAGAACGCATAAAATAAACACACTAAAAACTTCTCCCTAAAGAAAACTACATTATTTAATATCAAATTCGAACAATTTAAAGCTTTTATTAAATTCCAGACATTAACTTCACAAAAATAGTCCACAATTAACTAAATATACTAAACATTACGTTTTATACTGAATCTTGTACACACGATAATTGATAGGCCTTAACCTAAAAATGTTATCGTTCAAGCTGTAGAAAATGTCACCATAATCTCCAAATATTATGCTTCTTGGCACAAAGTCCAGCTCTGCCACTTTCGTTGATGTTCCATTCCCACAGTTGATTTCATAAAGTCCATCATCAGTTAACCCAAAAGTTCTTTCTTGATCTATAATAAAGTTATAAACTAAAGACAGATTTTGATTTTTAACTATTTCATGTCCTTTCACAGCGCAAAATAGTCCACACATAGTCACAAAATGTATATTCCTTTCGAAATCAACATCAAAATCCATGACAGTCTTCATATCGCCAACTGTAACAGCTGTTGTCAGTTCATCAAAAACTTTGTAAATCATATGATTATTCCCATCTAGGAGATACATCTGATTATTTCTAATCACTAGTTTCATTATATTCATATTGTACAGTAGCCCTATACTATTAGCTTCATTAGCAAGAGGATCATATCTATAAAGTCCATCTTCTGTTCCGAAGTAAACATCACCAGAATCAGAATCAACAGCTGTAGCCTTATTCTTTTCAATCCCCATGATTTTCCTTGATTGTTTCGTGACAACGTTCACGTATGCTCTTCCGGAATTCTGCAGCAGGCCATCCATGTACATGAAAAAGAGGTTTCTGCTTGCCGAGTCATATGCTAATTCTTTTGGACTAGAGAATTTGTCTGTTAATAGTTCTTTCTTGTAGATGCGGCTTCCAATTCTCTGTATTGGTGTATCTGTGATGTAGATCCTTAATTCTGCGTCGATGCTGACCAGGAGCAGTGCGTATTTGATGACGTTGATCATCGTCTGAGGCGTGCGTTTCGCGCTGATGCACTCAGTAAACTGTCGGCATTGTTACTATGGTCAATGTTTTGATCGTTTATCTTATAGTCTGCGTTACAATTTTGTCTGTGTCACTAGAGTCCCCGCGGTTTGATTTTGAACCATATGTGATGGTTTTAAAGTCTGTATTTTTGTGAGGTAGGTGTCGTTAATTCAGCTCATTCACTGAAATCGTGGAATGAGACGAGTTAACGAGAAATTGTAATAAATAGCTGTAAAGGTCGCTTGTGCTGCGCATTACGACACGGGTTTTTAAAGATTAAAATTGTGGAATTTTATTGATATAATGTTGATGTATTAGATACCTAATAGTGCATTTAAAAAGCTTGCTCGATAAATCAATAAAGATGATTTGGTATTTTTTTTTAAATTTTATTCAGAAATATCAAATCGAATATATCAGATAACATCACATTTATAGACTTGATCCCAAAATAGATAAGCAATAGATGAACTCTCTGTTCTTATGCTAAACTGAAATAATACACAACATTATTGACTAGTATATTATTAAAAAGTGAAGATAGATTTACAAAAATGTATTAGGATTAACAAGATTTATTTCCTGTGGATTTCAATCTAAATATATTACTAGAGTCAGCATATATTATATTATCGTCACGATCAAACGCTATACCAAAACAGTCGTCTATATCTGCGATTTTGTTCAACTTGGTTTCAACTTTATCGATCTTAAATATTCCATCACGCATACACAAATATATATCTCCTTTACCATCTTTACTTATTCCTCTTGGTCCATAATAACCAAACTCTTCAAAGAAAACTGCGTCTTTTGTACCTTTTTGCTGGCTGTACAACCCTGATGCGTTAGTAAAAAATATAACACCTTCGTTGTCGATAATGAAGTGATCTACCTTTGTGTCTTCCAGATCTTTATATCTTACAACGTTTCCGTCTATGAATGTGTATAGAAACTGGGATGGAAATTCAGAAAAGTATAAAACATCATCGTAGTATATAGACCATATGTCGGAATCTTTAAGTCCAAAGAATTCAGCTTCATTTGTCTTAATATTATACTTGTATATTCCATCGTTTGATCCAATGTAAACATCATGTGTATGTCGATCTACAGTCTGAGCAAATCCGTTTGATATTTTTAAATCTGTGAATTTGTTGTCATCTAAATCTATTTTAGCGGTAGTGAAGATGTCTTCGTTGCTTTGAAGACTATAACTGAAGTATAGCAAGTTGGAAGTATTATCAACTGCAAGCATGTATGGTCTGTCCAGATCTTTTATGATCAGTTCCTTCTTATGATAAATGTTGTCTATAGTTACACCATCACATATTTCCTTGCTTTTGTTGTCTTCTTCTTTTATAACACCTGCTTTAGCGATTGTAAGGCAGGCGAGTACAATGAAGTACATCATTTTGAATCTGTAGGTAAAAAATATATTAATGAAAATGTAGTCGTTAATTTCAAGTTTAATAAGTAATATTGTTGTGTGTAAATATTTCATATTCTTTTTTTTATGTTATAAATATTTCACAACATCTTAAACAAAAAAATAATGTCTAATAAAGTGTATAATGTCTCAAGAAACACTAATGTTTTGAGGAACTAACAAAGGTCCGTGGGAGAGCCACGCTTCGGCATGAATGTGCCAGCTCGACCGGAGTAATACCTGTGTTGTGTTTCGCTGCGTGACTGAGGGTATCGGAGGCCCAATCCAGGGAAGGGTTTAAAGATTGGCAGCGCATTTGTGACTCCACTGGTGTCAAGCGTTCATGGGCGGCAGCAAGTGCTTAGATCAGGTGATCCGCCTGCTCGTCTGCTACCAATCACTTAAAAAACTACTTCCGATGCCATACCAACTGGGTTTCCATACCATATAACGTAAGCGGCGGTGGCACCATTATTAATTTCACGTCATTATTGCATAGCACGGCACGGGTTAGTGATCACCAATCCGCATTTGGCAAGCGTGGTGATAAAGCCTAATCCCATCATAGTAGAGATGACTTGATTTCTATGATGGAGGCCTTTGCCCTGCAGTGGGACAGTTATAGGCTGATACTTTTTACTGTACATTATTGACAAATTTAAAATCCCTTATAATAATAAACATTAACTTTATGCTACTCACCGATTCTCACAGCATCCAACAGATAACTGGCGTCGTAAAATAATTGAGACTTATATGTTTACATTACATACTCAGATGAGAAATGACTATGGAGACATGGAGAGTATGCTGTTTTTTTTAAAAATAATCATAGCAATAATTGCTATTAATCCAGTGTTTTTATTTTCAATTTTGATTTTAACCTGGATTATGATTATGTGTTTTGCAATAAAATAACACAAAAAACCTCCTTCAGCATCTACGAACTAAAAAGTGTAAAATAACATTTTTAACACTCCATACACTTTAAATAACATTTTATAACAGTACACTCAAGAAAAGGTGTTACAGTAGTCGGCGCCCAATACTATCTCTTGTTCAATTATTATTACACAGGGATTAGGCGCCGACTTCAATAACACCTTTTCTCGAGTGTACTGTTATAAAATGTTATTTAAAATGACACCACTGGTATTGCAGTCGTCCATGGGCGGCGGTAATCGCTTACCATCAAGTGATCCGTCTGCTCGTCTGCCACCTATAGGTATCATAAAAAAAATGAAGTGTTCAAAATGTAGTGTTGTAAACGTAGTTTTTAAAGGCGGTTTTTTACGTTGCATTTGTCAGTCTTGCGTTTCTCGGACTTGAAGTCGTCAATCTTGCATTTGTCATTTTTGCATATGTCAGTCTTGTAATTTTCGGTTTTGTGTTTGTTAGTCTTGTATTTGTCAGCTTTGCATTTGTCAAGTGGCTTTCGACTTTCTTATAAGAAAAATAACCTTCTTTTTTTAATATTTAATAGTATAAGGCCTTCAATTATCCTCTCCATTCCACTCTATGTCTTACTGATTATGCAATATAAAGTTATAGGTTATCGAGTATCAAACATTTATTTACCTACAAGACGATCTCAAAACAATAATCAGACCCGTTTAAAGTCGTAGGAAACCTTTAAAGCAGGATAGCAACAAAGGTGAGGGTTTTTTTATATAAAAAAATATGTATCGTTTTTATTTACTTTTAGTTATAAGGTTAATACAAGATATCTACAAAACTACAAACATATACATGTAGATAATTAAAGTAAGCTTTTTTATTGCTAGAGTCGGACAAACGAGCAAGCGAGTCACCTGATGGAAAGTAATCGACCCGTTTGGAACAGTGGTAGTGAACGCTGCCCTTGGCCCAAGGGTGGCGGGTTCGATCCCCGCACAGTACAAACATTTGTGTGCATGAACATGTCTGTTTGTATTGGTCTGGGTGTTTCTATGAAACAAAAGAAAAGTATTATATGTATATATTTGTAATTCCGCTGTTGGTTCTGATGTCCGTAGCACAGGTGCTTGAGCTACCTATCTCGGAGTCAGTCAGTCATGTGATGTTGTGAAATATTTATTTAAAAAAAATCAACATCCGCCGCCCGCTGCCGCCCATGAACATTTAATCACAGACTAAAAAATTTGGCAGTTCTTATTTATGCACCATCAAGAAATGGAACTCGTTGCCGGCGCATGTATTTCCCCCTTCCTACAATATGGATTCCTTCAAACGAAGCGTGAAGAAGCATCTCGCGGGCCAGTATGGCGGTCACAACGGAGGTGATACCTTAACATCGCTTCCGTTGTAATTGCAACGTGGGCTCTTCTCTTGCTTACCATCAGGCTGAAGAGAGCCAATATACTGTGCCACTATAAAAAAAAACCGCGAAATCGGGGAGATCGCTTATGTGTTGCCACATAAAGTACATGTACCTATGTACGTATCAGGGTGTACTTGTCATAACTTACATCCTTTTAACCACTATCTTGTTCTATCAATTATTCTGAAGAACATTTGTTCTACGACTTTTGGAAATTCTCATAAAAAATATTTCATACAAAGTCGGTCGTGTGACTTGGTATTTTTGTAAGGGGAGTCGAAAAATTGTATGTGATATGTGGCCTGATTGTAAGCGATGCCCCCGCCCATAGTTACAGTGGAGTCAACAAAAAGTGCGCTGCCAACCTTTAAACCCCCCTTTTCCCCCGGATTGGGCCTCCGCACACACAGCACAGTGCTGCTTCATGCTGGTTTTCTGTGAGGCCGTGGTATCACTCCGGTCGAGCCGGGGTATTCATGTCTCAGTCACGGATGAATTTATTTTTATTACCGACTCCAAAAAAGGAGGAGGTTCTTTGTTTGACTATACATTTGTTTTTTTTTTTTGTATGTTCAACGATTTTTGTTTCCTATTACAGCCCAAATCCTACGAGTTCGGGTACTCAGTGAAGGACGCACAGTCCGGCAATGACTACGACAGAAGGGAGACGTCCGATGGCAACGTGGTGCGCGGAGAGTACAGGGTTCAGCTCCCGGACGGGCGCACACAGATCGGTTAGTACTACATAAAACATATAACACAAGGGGCCCTCCATTAGTCACGTGAGGCCCAAAAAGTGGGGAGGAGGGCTCCGAGAAAACATTACCGAATATCACCAGGGGGCAGGGAGGGTTTCATGTAATATCATTGTGTTTTTTAGGGTTCCGTACCTCAAAAGGAAAAAACGGAACCCTTATAGGATCACTTTGTTGTCCGTCCGTCCGTCCGTCTGTCAAGACCCTTTTTCTCAGAAACGCGTGGAGGTATGAAGCTGAAATTTATATCAATTACTCAGGTCTACTGTCCCTTGAAGCTGTGAAAGAATCAAACTTTTAAGCCAAGCCAATAAAAAGATACAGCCGATTATATCGATATTTTCATCAAATTTTCAACACTCGCAAAGGAATCAAAACCTACAGGGTACTGCCCGTAAACTCAGAATCTTGAAATTTGGCATGAAGCATTGTCATATAATGCAAATATAGGAAAAATTGCGAAAATCTTTTTTTTTTAGTTTTATAATATAATAAAAATATTTTAATAAAATGAAATTTACTACCTTATTTCTCACGAACGAATAAAGATATCAAATTGAAATTTATACCAAATACCTAGGTCCACTGTCCCTTTAAGCTGTGAAAAAATCAAACTTCTAAGTTAACGCGATCAAAAGATACCGGCGGAACCCTCGGTGCGCGAGTCAGACTCGCACTTGGCCGGTTTTTTATACATTTTTTTAAAAACTCCTATAAAAAATATAAATTAAAAAAATGATTTTATTAATTCTTGAAACGTTTTTTTTCTTTTTTTTAGTTAAAAGTAAATGATATTGAATTCGATCTAATTTTAGCTCTATTAATCGTGTAATTTTAATGTTAATACTATTATAGTTTCTTATTTCATCGTCATCGTCAGCCCATTTAAGTCCCCACTGCTGGGGCACGGGCCTCCCTCAATCACATGAAGGGTAATTGCCATACTCACCACGCTTGGCGTTTGCCAACCCGTCTGGGTTGGCGAGGGTTTTGAAATAAATGCAGAGTTTTCCTTCTCTGGGTGCTGATGATCATGCCAGCAGCTTTACCTTAGTCGCCTTTTACGACACCTCGGTAAGAGTGAGGGTGGCATATTCTACTCTGCCGGGGACCACACGGGGGTTTCCTATTTAATTTAATTTAAATTTATAGATGTTGTATATATATTATTTATGGATTACTGTCTAGCCTTATTATTGATTGATTTTGTAGCCAAGTTATGACGGTGATCTTTCAGTGTATCGTATTAAATAAATAAATAAAAAATTAAGCTATTTTTCTAGTAGAGCAGCTTAGTACTTAAAAAATTGCCGTGATTTGAGAGGAGGGGGGAGGAGCAGTAAAAAACCTCACCAAATATCACCAGGTAGCGTCAGAAAAGTCACTAAAACATCCCGTGATTAATGAATAGGTGGGGCGCTTGCCCCACCCTGTCCCACCATGGTTACGCTAGAGATTTGGTAATTATTTTAAATGTACTAGACTTATAAGTCTGGTAGACTTAGCAGAAATAGCAGATAATAGTCTAAGATAAAAATCCTTGGCCCCGAAGCGATAGCGCTGGTCGCAACCTTCGTCTCGGTGAGAATATGATGATGATATCAATAGTGTTGCTTGTAATCTATCGATAGTAACAGTAAAATCAATAGTATTGATAGTCTATCGATAGTATTACTGAATATCAATAGTATCGACTCTATCGATAGTATTGGACACGTTTAATCAGGCAGCAATACTATCGAAACAAAGCTGACCTACGATAGTACAAAACTATCGATAGTATCGATAGTTTTTGATTAATTCTGTAGGAAACACAATAATATCGATACTATCAATAGTGTCGGGCATTGGACAATTGATATTATCGACAGTATTGGCGTTATCAATAGTATTGATCAAATTTTACTATCGATAGTTTTGACCAATAGCAATACAATCGATGGTCTGAATTATTTTCGAGGTCAACTATCGATATGCAACACTAATATGATAGCTCATGCCCTCTCTAGTCATCTAACCAACTACTCCGCCTTTTCAGTAACTTACCACGCTGACTGGCAAACCGGCTTCCACGCTGACGTCAGGTACGAGGGAGAAGCGAGATACCCGGAGCCCACGCAGAACAGTCACCATCAAGGTAAATCTATATACAACGTGTAAAAAAAAATAGCAATAATACTTAAGGGTGTGAACTTATACCGTGTAAAGACTTCACTGCCAAAATATGAGATCATCTTAGCGAAAAAAAAATCAGCTATTCCATACATTATTGACGTGCAGATATTCTATTTAGTATGGAACAGCTGTATTTTCATATTTTGGCAGTGAAGCCTTGTTTACACCTTAAAGTCTGTACTGCTCATTTTTTTACACGTTATATATACCTACCACATATTTATAAAGAGGTAAATTAGAGGTAATTATAGGTAATCCGAAAACACGAAACGTTTGCGCGAGGTGATCGACACCTAGCGCCATCTATTCGTACAAATTGGAACTAATGTCCCAAAATGAAGTGAAATGTGGGAGAGCCACACTTAGGCATGAATGGGCCGGCTCGACCGGAGTGATACCACTGCCTCACAGAAGACCGGCGTGAAGCAGCGCCTGCGCTGTGTTTCGCCGTGTGAGTGAGGTAACCGGAGGCCCAATGGGGGAATGGGGAAAATGTTGGTAGCGTACTTGTGACTCCACTGATGTTGCGGGTGTCAATGGGCGGCGGAATTGCTTACCATCAGGTGATCCGTCTGCTCGTCTGCCACCTCTCATATATATAAAATATAAAAAGAGGTTAATCCTACAGACAGCGGCAACGCTTATAGTAATCGACACCTAGCACCATCTATTCGTACAAATTGGAACTAATGTCCCAAAATGAAGTGAAGGCGGGCCATAAGTTACCCAAGCTTAGCAAGCACTGTAGCTTTCAATTTTTTAAATTATTTTTTCTTATTATTTACAGGTGGTTATAATTACAATGCCCCCTCGAACGACTTCCAAGGGTCTCTAACCGGGTTCAACAGCAACCCCCACTCGGGGTACCGACCCTCCACCGCATACGGACCCCCAGGCTACCACTGATGAACCCCCACCGAGTAGTCACTAAATTAATGTAAGGAGAGAAGTTGTAAAGTTTATACAAAGGCCAGTTTTTTTTTATTGTAGTATTTATGATTATAAAATGTTACCTAAGTAATGAGATTACTTTTAAAAGTTACCGTAGTTCTTTCGGGAACATTTAAGAATAAAGTTTTTAAAACGTCATTTCCGTATTAATATTAACTGTTAGATAGTTTTTTTATACAAGCTGAAATAATACAAAATGTTAGTAGTTTATAACTCGTTCTGGAGTCGGATAGAATCCAATCCGGGGGAAAGGAAAAAAGTTTGGGAGTGTCATTAGTGTGAGTGGGTCTATGGGTGCGGCAATCGTTTACCATCAGGTGATCCGTCTCCTTGTCTGCCTATCACATAAAAAATACCATCCTGACATTGCAAAAAAGAAGATTACTTTAACCCTTTTTTACTTTGGTAAACTTTACACTAAATGTCCAATTTATTTAAAAATTGGATTAAATCAAATTATGTTGCGTGTTTAGTTATGTAAGAATTTTGTACCAGTATTATTTTATATAAAATAAATTCATCTCATTGAGCTACCGACTTTTTATTTTTATATAGTTACTAGCTGACCCGGCAAACGTTGTTTTGCCATATAAATAAAAGGGTTGATCGTAGAAGGGTGAAAATTGAGGATTGTATGTATTTTTGTATGTTGTATCATAAAAAAAGAGAAATTAAAAATTTTGTCTAAAAAATAAAAATAAAAATTTAGGGGTGGACTACCCCTAACATTTAGGGGGATGAAAAATAGATGTTGGCCGATTCTCATAGATACCGGATAAGCACAAAAAATTTCATCAAAATCGGTCAAGCCGTTTCGGAGGAGTATGGCAACGAAAACTGTGACACGAGAATTTTATATATTAGATTTTTTAATCAGCCTATAAACAGTCCCACTGCAGGGCAAAGGCCTCCATCATAGAAATCAAGTTATCGCTATTATGATGGGAGCTTAATCCACCACCCTTGCCAAATGCGGATTGCTGATCACAAACCCGAGCTATGTCTGAAAAATTCAAAACATACTTTTCGCTATGGGCAGGGACCCGGGAATCGAACCCAGGACCCTGAGATCACGGCCCGGTACTTAAACCACTAGACCAACAGGGCGTTTTTATTTATATAGTTAAATATTTTAAATATACAAAGTCCCTTTTTGGGTAAAAGACGACGGGTAGGGCACACTGGCGACGCCAATTGATTTTAATTATTAGCTACTAAACCATATCTATTTTAAACAATTTCGGGACTCCCAGTCTATCGGCAAATATTTATACTATTTAGGTATTTAATAACCATTTACAAATGTTGTGTCTGTTTTTGTATTCGAAAAATGTTTTTTCGAAATGAGCATAAGCAGACCAAATAGTTAACTATAATTAATAAATAGTATAGGTGTTTGCCGAGAACCTGGAACCCCGAAATTATTTAATATAGATCTGGTTTAGTAACTAAAAATTAAAATCAATTCGCATCGCCGTCAAAGAATGAAAACAACTTTATATAACACCGGTTTAGCTATAAAAGGTTTATGAATATGATCCAAAACCATAAGGTCATTTCGACGTGACTATAGGCACATTACCTATGTAAGACAAAACTCTTTTAATGACTGTTCATGAATAAAGTACTATATAAATCTTTAAAAAAATATACTCGTGACATATGTCAACTAAAATTGACAAACGTCACAGATTATAATAAAAAAATTGTGCTAAATGCTAAATAAATAAATTTATCATTACCTATGTGTTCTTTAGAGTAAGAAAATAGCTGTAGTGGGTATAATATTGATGTAAGTTACTACCTATAGCATAGAAGTAAGTACCATTTTACAGCTCCGATCATGTTTCTATACAGGAATAAAATTGTTAGATAGAAGACGCACCTTTCTTCAAATAACATGTTATTTATTAGCAAACGTTACGCCGTGTGGTCCCCGGCAGAATAGAATAGGCCACCCTCACTCTTACCGAGGTGTCGTAAAAGGCGACTTAGGTAAAGCTGCTGGCATGATCATCAGCACTCAGAGAAGGAAAACTCTGCATTTATATCAAAACCCTCGCCAACCCGTCTGCCAAGCGTGGTGAATATGGCAATTACCCCTCATGTGATTGAGGGAGGCCCGTGCCCCAGCAGTGGGGACTTAAATGGGCTGACCATGATTAGCAAAAGCTTTGCAAAGGGTTGGGTGGTCCTCGTGGGTCCAAAGTTCAAATACCACTCAAAGACTGTCGCTAAATTTTTAAGTCCATCAATCCTCCTCATCTTCGCGTGTAATTCCCGGTTGCGTCCAAAGCTGTCGCTCTGAAGCCCGGGTTACGCTTGGACCATGATTCAGGATTTGGGGAGTCTGGTAAATACAATGAAGCGACTGCCGTTTGACCTTTGCAACCCACGTGTTTTTCTCACCCTTCCCACCTCAGGGTACATAATATGCTCGAAATATTTTTTTTATAGTCACAGTATATAGGTAAGGCTCGCCTCAGCCTGATGGAGGGAGTTGCCACACTGGTGGATTGCGAGCATTTTCAAAATGGAGTGACGACGCAGCGAACACGTCGCGTCTGTTCGGGTGCGTTCGTTGCGCGACAGATTCGCCGCGGAGATACTTAAGGTGACGGGTAGGGCACACTAGCGACGCTAATCGATTTTAATTTGTAGCTACTAAACCGGATCTATTTTAAACAATTTCGGGTTTTTATTTTTATATATGAAAGGTGGCAGACGAGCAGACGGATCATCTGATGGTAAGCAATTCCGCCGCCCAAGTGCACTGCCAACCTTTTCCCCTTCCCCCCATTGGGTACAACCTCTCGGCAAACACTTGTACTATTTATTAAATAACCATGCACACATGTTGTTTTATACCGGTTTAATAGCTAACAATTAAAAACCAATGGTGTCGCTAGTTAGGGCTTCCCGTAGCAGATATAAACGCCGGCGAATCCGTGCGCAGGCGCAACGTGTTCGCTGCGTCGTCGCTCCGCTTTGAAAACGCTCGCAATCCGCCAGTGTGGAAACTCCCTAAGCAAAAAAACCTTCGACACAACTAAAGCTCTTTCATTTGATACCTATATTGAGGCAGTTGGAACAACAAATAAGTTATTCGTCATTTTCTGACGGCGGCCATCTTAGATTTGAAATTTTTTACAATTAATATATTTTGCTACTCAAGCCATTTTATATGATACCCATTTTGTGGGAGTTGTGTTAAAACATAAAATCCAAATCTTTGTGACGGCGGCCATCTTGGATCGATTTTTATCCAACATAGATAAAAACACTCCCTCCTTATTCATCTTTCAAACAAAAAAAAACAAAATCAAAATCGGTTCATTTGTTCGGGAGCTACGATGCCATAGACAGACACACACACACACAGACACAGACACGTCAAACTTATAACACCCCGTCGTTTTTGCGTCGGGGGTTAAAAAGAAAAGCCCACGCAGTCAACGGACGCGATGTCAAGGCATCACTTCTTTATGGTTCCATTTCTTTTACGACAGCAATAGGAGCTGCCAATTTTTTAGTTCGTGATGATCATAGAATTATAACAAGACAAATAATCTTGATAATTTTTTTATTACCTTAATTTCATTATAATTACCTACTTGCCAACTAATTTTATAATCACAGTTAGGTAGACACTTGTAAGCATTGTTCTAGGTACTATTAAAACCAGTACAGTTACTACAATAACCATTTCCCATGTTTTAGGGAAATATGTTGTGACTGGTAACATTAATTAGGATTTTTATGTTGATACTACGTACGTTGTACCAACTTGAAAAACCAAATTTGTGCTTCAAATTTGTGATGACAGCAGTATGGAAACTATCCTTCTAGTCTTGTTAAAATTCTATGGTGATGATTAGATTAAATCAGATTAAATTTGATTTAATCTAAGCCGTGGAATGTTTTCCACGGTGAAGCGGTGACAGCGGTGTCTGGGTGTATTTCTGTGACGGGGTAGGGAGGAATGCTCCTCTGAGCACTCATGGCGAGCCCCGATATTTTTTATTTTAGATGAGTTTGCAGATGAGACGGTGGCTTAGATCCAGGAGAAGTCTGGTCATACTCTGTATTATCCTGGTTTTCTATGTTACGTATATGACGTACATCAGTCGGACTCCGAATGGACCAAAGCCTCCGCAAATGGATAAAGAATTTAGCAGATGGTAAGCATCTAGACGCCCTGTTGGTCCACCCCCTGTTGGTCTAGTGGTTTAATAAATAAAAGACGACGGGTAGGGCACACTAGCGACGCCAATTGATAGATAGATACTCTTTATTGCACAACATACAAAACTTAAAAGCTAAAAAAGCTAAGCTTTTAAGCTTGATTTTGATTATTAGCTACTAAACCAGATCTATTTTGAACAATTTAGGGACGCCAGTCTCTCGGCATATACTAATATTCTATTTATTTAATACGGACGCCCTGTTGGTCTAGTGGTTTAAGTACTGGGCCGTGATCTCGGAGTCCTGGGTTCGATTCCTAGGTCGAGCAAAAAGTGTGTTTCGAATTTTTTCCAAGATAGCTCGGGTTTGTGATCACCAATCCGCAGTTGGCAAGCGTGGTGATTAAGCCTAATCCCATCTTAGTAGCGACTTGATTTGCATGAAGCTGCCTGACCTTCGAAAACAGGGGAACCAAACTAAACAATGGTTACACGTTTCAGGAATTATCCGTAACGTGCAGTTTTGCTCACGACGTTTTCCTTCACCGCCGAGCTAATGGTAGAAATACGCACATAGATTTCATAATGATGAATCTAGTGTTGCAAGTTCGGTTTCGAACCTACTATCTCCTGTATGGGAGACGGTTCTTAATTATGCACTGAGCTACAATTGCACCTTTATCATCGTCTCTACCTAGCTCTTGCGCAAGATGGCTGGCAGGAGCTGGATGCGAGTAGCCAAAGGTCAATTATTGGAGAGGCGAATATTTGCATAGGCCTGTCTCCGGCAGTTGACCGAAACAACATGATGATAATAATGATGATGATATCTGCTTTCTACACGTCGACGTCGCTGTCATGATACGGACAACCGCAGTCAAAGCGACGCCGGTCACAGTCAATGTGTCGGTGGTTACAGTTACTGTCTCGACGGTTACAGTCAATGTGTCGACGGTCGTTGTCTATTTGTCGACGGTTATCGTCAAAGTGTCCAATGACCGAGAAGACATTGTGTTCGAACCCTGTCAACAATGTGCATTGTTTTCTGAGGTATAAGCTGATCTACAGTTTTCTCGTATGTTCGTTGTATTTTTCAGGCATAGAGACCTCAGATTAAAAGAAGCTCTGATGTTAGATAAAGGCACAGGC
Organism: Marasmia exigua; assembly: GCA_019059595.1. Classification (NCBI taxonomy): domain Eukaryota; kingdom Metazoa; phylum Arthropoda; class Insecta; order Lepidoptera; family Crambidae; genus Marasmia; species Marasmia exigua. The sequence goes on along the minus strand of CM032487.1, from coordinate 2,923,075 downwards.
TGTCAGATGCCAAATCTCGATCCTTTTAATAAAGAAATCATGCAATTCAATGTAGAATTTCCAAAAATCACATGCAATGGAACGGATTGGGTAAAGTGTCAGGTGAGTTTTTAACATATCGATATTAAATATTTTTATAAAATAAAAAACTGGTCTGATATCCGTAACGTAAGTGCTTAAGGCGATGGGTAGCCCTAACTAGCGACACTTATCTATTCTCTCTAGCTAGCTGTAGGTAAGTATGTATTGTGGAAAAACCGATGCAAGATTAAAACCAAAACCAGATATACCGACGAAAGAGCCAGGTAAGCTTATATTAAAATACCCGCTTTCCTTGCTCAAGACACAGCACTGAAGCATTTCGTGGCAATTTCCGGTATTCAGCCACGAAATGCTGGAACTATATCCCACCGCCCCTACAAAGTAGTCGAATATTGAAATACTTCAGACAATTTAACACTGTCTAAGGTCATAACTATAAAAAAATATTTTTAATTTACAAATAGGTCATTACTTAAATCAGCGTTAGCTGTGTTTGTCACCCGCTTTCCTGAAATATATATTTTTTTATAAATAAGTTATTTATTTATCGATGTTTCTAATTTATTATTAGTTAAAAGTATACATTCATTATATTACATTCCAGACTTTTAATCTGTAAAACTTTTGCGCGTAGTTGCGCTCTCCCACTCTAGGCACCTGAAGAAAATCAGCATCCGGGGCGTCGGTGACATCTCGGCACATGCTGAGTATGTACCTTTTCAGCGATCGTACTTCAGTGTTTATAGTTAATTAATTTTACGTTAATGTTATATCTACCTACTGAATTTGTTTTATGTCTGTTTGTATGTAACCGTGTATGTTTCGCTGAATAAAATATTTAATTACTTACTTAAATATTCTTTTCTTGTTTCAGTATTCTGAATGCAGAGTTCTGAAAGACATTTTGAATACGACATCCGATATAAAATGCACTTATCAGGATATATTGTATGATGATGATTTTAATTACCATTATGGGCATCCTGTGGACGTATATGGCTCGGAACCACACATTCTAATAAATAGTGACATTGTGAAAGTTACATGTACTGGAAAACAACATTATTCGTGAGTTTATATTGTCACCTATAAGTAGGTAATGATATACCTAAACGACAAGAAAGACCAAAGCATAAACCAAATGGAATCAAACATGGAGCGATATTATATCATCAACATCATCAAATAGATATTAATATAATATAATAGGTATATAATAGGTGCTAAATAGTTATTTATTTAAAAAAAGATTAACTAAATGGCTTAATGAGACAAAATTTTACAGTGCTAAGGAATTTTTTGACAATTAGAATTTGACATTCTTTTTTTTTGGTATTTTTAATTTTCCACAATTGACTATTTAATAATAATTTTGTAAATCCATGTAATTTTGAATCTATGTAATGTAATTTAATTTATTATTGACATTGTAAATATCTGCATGCTATTTTTTTATATTAGCGAAACATGAGGACTTTTTACTTTTTTTTTTATGTCATACTTGTATACCATGTTTTGTGCAAATAAATAAAATGAAATGAAATGAAATCATATCAGCCCACATCCACCCAGTTTTTGCTTTTGTTTTGTGACTGTGTTCGATGGTTCTGATACCAGAATGGACTATGGGACCGCGAGTAGTGAACAAATGCAGGCGCATATAATAATCATCGCTATGTCGCACCTGCCGCGTTTCCTTGTGTTAACATTGATAGTTTGTACAATAGACGCTTAAGACTTCCGAAGGGACTTCGCTTCATGATTTGTGGACTCTAATTTCAATATTGCCATCTTGCACAACACTCTTGATAACGAGAGCTCGAGCCAGCCTCCATTATATAAGTTTATAATTATATATAAATTATTTAAGTATAAGTATTATACTAATATGGTTTTTACTACTATTATACTATGTATAAATTATAAGGAGTAGATTATCTATGGTTTGATGATGTTGCACCTGTGGCTGAGAAGCATTGGATGACGTAGTTAGGTGACAGAATGAAGTGATAAGTATCAATAATAAATAATTATACATAGGTTCTCCTGCACCTTAATAGAAAAAGCTGGCATTAAGAATAGATTGACAGAAAAATCCAGGTAATCAATAAAAAGAGGATCGAACCTGTGATCATAGCATGACCAAGCAGTTAACTATATTATATTATAAACTTTTTTTATTCGTAACATTGTGAATACACAAAGTTATTTGGTTATGACGTATGTAAAACAGTTTTTTCTAATCTAAATGTTTTCTTCACTAGTATACAACCAACCAAGTGGATTGGCCTCGTATCAGGCTTCAGAGTAACTGCCCAACCAAAGCCGCCGCCCCTAGGACGAGAAAACAGTTTAAATGTACTAATATTTCAATATGATTCGGCGTCAAGAAACGGATTCATTCGTAAAATGCCAAAAAGCTACAAGTATCTTAACGAAGAGATTAATGCAACTATACTACAAAGGTTAGCTCTATAGCGAAATTGTCATTTTCGTCAATGTCGACGGTATAATGTTTTGACGGTTCTTATAGATGCGTCGACGGTAAATGTAGATTCGTCGATGGTAGCTGTCAATGAGTAAATAAATGAATAAATATCTCTCCATCTGACTAATTTACTAAATGTAACCATTCAATAATTATTTACTTATAATATATGTAATTTGCTTATTATTATTAATTACAAATGTTGAATATTTTTTTTTTAGCTATTTTACGTGTACCTACTCAGTTTTCTTATTTAATGAATTATTATGTTAAAGCATGTAATTAATGTTAAACTTATTAATATTTGCGATGTCATGTACTGGACTCAAATATATTACAACCATCTTATATAATGTACCTACATGCTATGCAAATAAAAATCTGAAACAGAGTTGTCGGTAACTGTTGCCGTGCCGTCAACTGCTGACGGTAACTGTAAACGTATCTATTGATGATTCCTCTGAACCGACCGATAAGGGCTCTTAAACTCTATTTCTAATGGTTAGATGTTTCCTTTCATCAGCTACAACATACTTGGAGACGGGACCCCAGCTACGATGTTCCCTTTGCTGACGGGTAAGACTGATCTGGAACTGAGGATAGACGCGAGGGTAGGCCTCTCTCAGGAAGAGAAGCTGGATGTCGACGAGTTCATCTTCAGCAAGCTACGGGAGGATGGGTGAGCGGGTCACAGCTGGTATAGCCATGTAACGATTCCGTTCCTCCACTCTTGATGGATGGTTGGACCTCCATGATGACTATGGAAATGTACTCTTCTTCTTCATCTTAGCACGTTATTTCACGCTCCATCTTATTGGAGTCTAGGGTACGCTTGGACCATGATTCAGGATTTGGGGACTCTGAAAATTACAATGAAAAGACTGCCGTCTAACCTTCGCAAAACTTTAACAGGAGAACCAGACCAACTGAATCTTGGTTACACGTTTCAGGAATTATCCGAAACGTGCAGGTGTGCGCTATTTGTAGGAATACGCACATAGATTTGAAAAATCCATAGGTGCATTCTCGGATTTGAAACATGACCCCCGCATGAAAGGCGTCATATCATCGATAGCCCTGTAACGATGTGATTCCTCCACTTTTCACGGATGGTTGGACCTCTGGAAACGTACTGGCTGGCGTTAATTTATCGTACTGGCCTCACTATTCACTAAATTCTACCTTCAGAAGTGAACATTTTAATAATACATTAGATCCCTGGCACTTTTGATTCAGTTCTACAGCAGAAGCCTAACATTACACAGCTTAGTACAAGTGTCTTTAAACTTAACGCGTTATTTTCGGTTGCATCCAAAGCTGTTGCTTTGGAGCCCAGGGTACGCTTTGACCATGATTCAGGATTTGGGGACATTTGTAGTAATTACAATGTAACGACTGCTGTCTGACTTTCGCAACCATTTAACAGTGGAATCAAACCGACAATCAAGGTAACACGTTCAGAATCGTCGCAAATATTGTAAGTATCAACTATTTTTATAGAACTATCCGAGACGTGCAGGTTTCCACACAATATTTTCTCTAACTGCTTATGGTACGATACATTTTTAAGGCGACGGGTAGCCTAACTAGCGACACCATTCGTTTTTGATTGTTAGCTACTAAGCCGAATCTATTTTAACCAATTTCGGGGTAACAACCTCTCGGCAATCACTTATACTATTTATTAAATAACCATGAACAAATGTCGGGTCCGTTTTTCTACGCGAAAAATTGATTACTGCCAAAAGCGTATGCGTCGGACCCAACATTTTGCATGGTTATTTAATAAATAGTATAAGTGTTTGCCGAGAGGTTGTAACCCCGAAATTGTTTAAAATAGATCGGGTTTAGTAGCTAAAAATTAAAATCGATTGGCGTCGCTAGTGTGCCCTACCCGTCACCTTAAGCTATGGATACCCATAATTCGTTAAACTATCTTTCTGAATATGATGATTAATATATTATTTAGACGTTCCTGGCTTGCTAATCCTTGCAAAGTCATACGGCAGTCACTTCTTACTAAATCTGGATCACAATCCAAGCGTACTCCGGGCTTCGAAGAGACAGATTTTTTTATTGTTTAAAATAGGCAGACGAGTTTGCGGCCCATCTGATGGTAGGTAAACGGTTACCGCCGCTCATAGACATCAACAATGCCGGAGCAGTCATGCCGCTGCCTACCGTGAAAGAAGAATTTTTTTCAAACCTCGTTTAAAAAAGAACATGTCATAGCGATCAGGGAATCAGGGATCAGGGAGCCATAGAGTAACTTATATATACTGCGATAGAGGAATCAGTCAGCTAGCCAGTGCTAACGCCATCAGAGGAAACCGACCAATACTTGACGGCTATGAAGAACATCCACCTTCGAGAATCACTCAGGGAGACGATTAAATTAAACATAAGAAATAATTTTATTTGCTATATGTATAACAAAATTCCCAATACCTTCTGGATATTATTCGTGTTTCCCATACTTTTTAAAATTGTTAATGTGGGTAAGGCGGCTAGCAAAGGCCGGGGCAGAGAGCCCACTACTCCGGAACCAATAAGTGGCGTTCCAGCCTGGATGGTCAGGTTCGAATTAAAATAAACAAAGCACTGAATTTTGAAAAAGACTACCTCGATTAGAACAGTCTAAGGCGTTGTTTCAGGCTTTCGATCAGAAACGAGCTGTAGAAATAATTAAACTGAGTAGAGGACATGTTAGGACTGACTCGGACCCTCACGGGGCACTGCAAATTAAACAAGCACCTGCACAACATGGGCCTTTGAGATACCAAGGTTCTGTCGCGAGGACGAGGAAACGATTATCCACGTCCTCGGCGAGTGCATAGCGCTGCACCGCTGCAGAAGCCGGCACCTGGGAGAACACATGATCTCGGCAGACGAGATCAAAAGCTCACCCATCAGCTCCATTCTCGGGTTTATCCTGGAACTGGAGCTACATGACGTGCTGTAAAAGGTTATGGGGCTGCCACAATAGATCATCTACTGGTCGCAGTGGCTATGAGACGCAAGGCACTTATTTATTTATTAGTGGATGGTAAATCCCAAAGCCTCGCTCACCGACGTAGAGTGGCCAGTCTATCGGTTTTTTATAGGATGCATTTTGGAGAGTGTTCGAATGAGCTTCACGACCTGATACCACCTTCTCCTTTCTACCACCGGACATTACGGAAGACGACAGGAATCCACCCTTACACTGTGCAAGTTCCACCAGCTCGTACTAAGCGGTTCGCTTCCTCTTTCTTGGTACGAACTGCTAAGGAATGGAACAACTTGCCGGCTTCTGTATTCCCAGAGAGCTACAATTTGGGTGTCTTTAAGTCGAGAGTGAATAGGCTTCTTCTGGGTAAGCACGCTACATCTTAGACCTTATTATCACTTTCCATCAGGTGAAATGAGGTCAAGTGCAAAACCCATTTAATATATATAAAAAAAAAAAAAAGGCTCACCCCATTTCTATCAAATAATAAAAAGCGGCTTGAGGTCATTGCTTTTGGAAACACGCTTTACTAGCGAGATGTAAAAATGTATAGTGACATCTACCGAAACAACGCCGAACCATCTGCTAGATTGCTTCATAAAGCTACATGTGCTTTTTACAAGCCCCATCTTATGAAAACCGCTGAACATTTTTTCCCATACTAAGTGAAATGATGCAGGGAGCTTTGGCCGCAATCGGGAATGATATGATGATGACTTCCAGGTATCGAACAGCATATTTCGAAGATGATCCACTGGTGGGCACATTTCAAACGCGCTACAACGGGTTCGGTAGACAACCAAGTGATCACTACCTGAGAGCGTTCTACAAGGCGAAAAAAAATCTGATGAAGGGGTCCGGACACTTCTGCGTTGGCAGCCGACTTAGTTACCAGATAATGATGGATCTCACTAAACAGGTGGGTGTCCTCCTCCTCGTTGCGTCATACGCCTCATTACTTCTTCTTCATCTTCTTATGGTGCCGTCTAGTGTTGCGGAACTATCGATAGTTTCCCTATCGATAGTTCACCTCGAAGATCATCCTGACTACTATCGATAGTACCTATTCTATTGGTCAAAACTATCAATAGAAAATTTAATCAAAACTATTGATAATGCCAACACTATCGATACTATCAATTGTTTAATGCCCGATACTATCGATAGTATTGTATTTCCTAACAGAATTAATCAAAAAATATCGTTACTATCGATAAATCAATAGTTTTCTACTATCGATAGTAAGCGAAATTTCGATAGTATTGCTGCCTAATTATAGTATCGGACATTAAACAATCGATACATATCGATAGTATTAGCGTTACCAATAGTATTGATCTAATTTTACTATAGATACTATCGATAGTATCGATACAATGACAACCAGTAATACTATCGATAGACTATCGATACTATTGATTTTACTTTTACAGGTGGCAGATGAGCAGACGGACCATCTTATTGTAAGCGATTGCCACCTCCCATAGACACGCGCGACACCAGTGGAGTCACCAAGTGCAGTGCCAACCTTTAAGCCCCCCTTTCTCCTGGATTGGGCCTCCGGTACCCTAACTCAGCACAGTGCTGCTTCACGCCGGTTTTCTGTGAGGCCGTGGTATCACTCCGGTCGAGCCGGCTCATTCATGCCAAAGCGTGGCTCTCCCACGGTCCTTTTAGTTCCTCCGTGGTATCCTTCGTCTTAATGCTAGTTTTCTTTTATATTAGTTCCTCAATATGGACGGCAAGCGGTACTGTTTGACCTTCATCTCAGACATCAGTCACGAAGATTTCAACAGGATCTCGACCAGCGACGAGGACACCGTCGAGTTCCTGAAGGACTTCATGCAGTCGGAGAGGGCTAAAGACACCATTTTGTTCTTCATGGGTGACCATGGAATCAGGTACCAATTAATACTTCTACATAGTGTTGCTTATCGATAGTAAAAGTAAAATCAATAGTATCGATAATCTATCGATTGTATTGCTGGTTGTTAATAGTATCGATAATATTTATAGTATAATTTGATCACTACTATTGATAACGCTAATACTATCGATTGTTGTATGTTCGATGCTATCAATAGCATGGGACACATTTAATCAGGCAGCATTACTGTCGAAACATAGCTGACTCTCGATAGTACAAAACTATCGATACTATCGATTTTTTTTGATTAATTCTGTTAAAACACAATACCATCGATAAGTACTATCGATAGTATCGGGCATTAAACAATCGATAGTAATTGCGTTATCAATAGTATTGATCAATTTTTACTATCGATAGTTTTGACCAATAGTACTATCGATAGTTGACCTCGAAAATCATTCCATCGATAGTACTATCGGTAGAATGATTTTCGAGGTCAACTATCGATAGGGAATCTATCGATAGTTCCGGAACACTACTTCAACAGCTAAATCTAGCAAGATATCACTGCAGTCGATGGCGCAGTGGGTGCGCCGCACTTTAAAGCGACGGCTGTGCTCGGGGTCCTGGGTTCGATTCCCGGGTTGGGCCGAAATTTGTTCTTAAGGTGACGGGGAAGGGCACACTAGCGACGCCAATCGATTTGAATTTTTAGCTACTAATCCGCATCTATTTTAAACAATTTCGGGGTTGCAACCTCTCTCCCTGTCTAATAGCGGCGGCAATCGTTTACCATCCGGTGATTTGCTTGTCTGCCACTTATCAAAATAGGATGGCAGGTTATTGTATGAATGAAATTATTTCTAGATTTCCAGATAAAATTCGTTCGACCTACCAAGGCAGACTAGAAGAGCGACTACCACTCATGGCCATCCGTCTACCGGATGCTCTCTTAGCGAGAAGACCTGATGCAAAGCCGACGTTGGAAGCCAACGCTAATGTCCTTACCAGTCCCCACGATATCTACGCAACCGTGGTGGACGCAATAGGACGAGATGATCTGCGCAATCCTTATAAGATTGAGGGGGCAGATCTGAGGAGGGGAATGTCGCTGCTTCAGCCGGTGAGTTAAATTTTTCATCATCACCATTTCAGCCAATAAACGTCCACTGCTGGATATAGACCTCCCCCAGTGATCTCCACACAGATCGGTCCTGTGCCGCCCGCGTCTAAAGGATACCCGCGACCTTCACCAGATCATCGAACCATCTTGTAGCGGGCCTGTCACGGCTTCGACCTCCTACACGCGGCCTCCACTCGAGGACCTTTCTGCCCCATCGGCCGTCTGATATCCTCGCAATGTGCCCTGCCCATTGCCACTTGAGTCTATGTCTTTAACCTTGGTTCTCCTGCAGATGTCATCATTCCAATTTTAACTGACTTCAAAAAAAAAAAAGAGGAGATTCTCATTTTTTATGTTTGTTCCCTGATTACTCGAAATTGAAGTTGTTTTAGAAGGTGGAGACCCAGAATGGTTTGGCTTGACCTAGTAAGGGGTGACATGCGTGCTAATAACCTCACTACAATGAATGCGAAGACCGTGTGAAGTAGAGGAGATCAGGAAAGCGGACCTCAGACTTCGAAGCGCCAGATTTAGACGCACCCTGGATTTACAAACACAAATACAAATTCATTTATTCGTCATCACAGGTGGTTAAAAGTTGACAAAGGTAATGTATGTGGTAACTCCATGATGCGTCTACAATGGCATACGGAATCATTAGATGCCAAAAAAAAAACTTGTCATCATACACAATATTATAAAATGAAAATAATAGGCAAATATTTAAAAACATAGGTATTCATTAGTTAATGTTACTACAAAAACATTACAAATTAGTATAGTAATGGAATTAAATTATTATGGTGATTAAATACATTAAAAAAGAGAGAGAAAAAGAAATAATTACAATTCAAATGCAGTATCATCAGAGTATTCGTTAACACTATAATAACATCATCATCAGCCTATCGCAGTCCACTGCTGGACGTAGGCCTCTCCAATTGTTCGCCACTGTGATCTATCCATGTCTTCTCGCATCCAGCTCTTGCCAGCCATCCTGCGCAGATCGTCCCCCCACCTATAACTACTACATACTATAATAACATTTTTCTATAATAATTCGGGATAGCACATATCTAAATTTATACAGATTAAATTGTTCAATATATTCAGGGAGTTTATTGTACACTTTGATTTAACGATATGATGATGATGATAATAGGAACCCGTTCCACCGGACTGTATCATAGCCATAGACATACTGTGACACACCCTCAACAGACTGTGCCTTTTCATAGATAGTCATACTTGAAAAACTGCGCGAAGCCGTATAGAATCCGCGTCAGGGCCGGTTGAATCTCTTTAAGGTGACGGGTAGGGCACACTAGCGACGCCAATCGATTTTAATTTTTTGCCACTAAACCGGATCAACAAATGTTGAGTCCGTTTTTGTCAAGCCACCGCCAAAAGCGGCCACTTTTAGCGTGAATCAATTTTTCGCGTACGCGTTAGACCCAACATTTTTTCATGCTTATTTAATAAATAGTATCAGTGTTTGCCGAGAGATTGTAACCCCGGAAGTGTTTAAAATAGATCCAGTTTAGTAGCAAAAAATTAAAATCGATTGGCGTCGCTAGTGTGCCCTATCCGTCACCTTAAGCGTTGGTCCTGCGCCCGATCCCTCTTCGGTCGTGTCACACAAGTGTCCAATCGGAATATGAGAGAAAGGGAATAGAGAGTCCTCTCCAACCCGTCTGCCAAGCGTGGTGAGTATGGCAATTACCCCTCACGTGACTGAGGGAGGCCCGTGCCCCAGCAGTGGGGACTTAAATGGGCTGATGATGATGATGAATAGAGAGTGTACTTGTGTTTGGGCACACACTTGAGCATTATAATATATCTTGCATACGGGGCTGATCGATGAGATTGGCCGCCGTAGCCATAATCGGTTGGAGGATATTATTGCCTATTTTTTATAATAACCCTCTTACAGATACCAAAGAACAGGTCCTGCAGTGAGGCAGGCATCGAACCTCACTGGTGCGCGTGCGCCACCTGGAAGACCATACCATCGGACCACCCAATGTACTCCAGAGTCGTGGAAGCTGCCGTCACTTACATCAACCACCTCACGGAACCTGTCCGGTATGTTTTTATCTCGTGACATGCCATCGAAGGTGTTCCCGAATAGATATGAACTGGTGACATTCAAGATTATTTAAGATTTTAAACTTTCGCGTTGCATTATCATCATCATCATCATCAGCCCATTTAAGTCCCCACTGCTGGGGCACGAGCCTCCCTCAATCACATGAGGGGTAATTGCCATACTCACCACGCTTGGCAGACGGGTTGGCGAGGGTTTTGATATAAATGCAGAGTTTTCCTTCTCTGGGTGCTGATGATCATGCCAGCAGCTTTACCTTAGTCGCCTTTTACGACACCTCGGTAAGAGTGAGGGTGGCCTATTCTACTCTGCCGGGACCACACGGCCATTATACAAATAATTAATGTACACGGGACAAAACGCGGTTATTTTTATATGTAAGTAGATACTCGTAGTAGCATATACTCCGTAACACGTGCTGGACAGCGTTGCCATCCGCATACCATCCAGACAATGGCGGCGCGCACCAAGAGGTTTTGCTCCTCGTTCCTGCCCCGAGCCATCAAGGCATGGAATGCCCTCCCAGCTCATGTGTTTCCTCCTTCATACAATCCGGGGTCTTTAAGGCGGGACGTGAAACGGCATCTCAGCAGGCCATTAGGGTGAGGATGGCAGACACAATGGGTACTTTGTTAGTTCTTCTGTGCCTGTCAGACTCATTTTTGGATTTCACGGCCGCTTACCATCAGGCGGAGTGAGGTCATCCTGATTGGCCTTTCTATAAAAAAATAATACTCACAGCTTGACGTTTCGACCGCGTTAAAACGGCCGTGGTCACAAGCGGACTTGAGGTGCGCGGCGTCGTCTTCTACGCCCAGCTTCATCATCATCATCATCAGCAACCCACACTCGTCCACTGCTGGACATAGGTCTCCCCTAATGCACGCCACTGCTCCTGATTTTCGGCCACTCTCATCCAGCCCACACCAGCCAGCCTTCGAATGTCATCATCCCATCTTGTCGCAGGGCGTCCTACACTACGCTTACCGAGTCGCGGTCTCCACTCAAGGACTTTACGGCTCCAACGGCTGTCAGTTCTGCGGCTAATATGACCAGCCCACTGCCATTTTAGTTTGCTAATTCGGTGGGCTATGTCGGTGACTCTGGTTCTCTGTCGTTCTACGCCCAGCTTGAGAATCTAAAATCAGACTAGATTCCGCTCCACGAAAGATGTCCCGTGGCAACACACGGAACTAACATTTTATTTTCCATATGTTTGGATATACTTAATATAAAGCTAATTTTTTTTTATGTGATAGGTACCAAACGAGTAGACGGTTCACCTGATGGTAAGCGATTGCAGCCGCCCATGGACACCCGCGACACCAGTAGAGACATAAATACGCTGTCAACCTTTAAACCCCCCCTTTCCCCCGGATGTGCCGTGTGGTCCCCGGCAGAGTAGAATAGGCCGCCCTCTTTCTTACCGAGGTGTCGTAAAAGGCGACTAAGGTAAAGCTGCTGGTATGATCATCAGCACCCGAGAAGGAAAACTCTGCATTTATATCAAAACCCTCGCCAACCCGTCTGCCAAGCGTGTTGAGTATGGCAATTACCCCTCATGTGAATGAGGGAGGCCCGAGCCCCAGCAGTGGGGACTTAAATGGACTGACGATGATTCCCCCGGATGGGGCCTCCGGTAACCTCATTTACTCAGCCATACACAGCACAGTGCTGCTTTACGATGGTTTTCTGTAAGGCCGTGTATTCACTCCCTTCGAGCCTGTCCATTCATGCCGAAGTGTGGCTGACACGACCGAATAGGAATTGGGCGCAGGATCAACGGCTTAACGTGCTTTTCGAGGCACGGGGGTATATAACCGCCGACTTCCAGACTCTGGGCTGACACTAAGATTTCTGATCGAAATCTTAGGTGCAAATTTTTGTCCGACCCGGGGGTCGAACGGGACCTCTCATTATTTATGAGTAAGCACTTATTGCAGGAGAACTAAAGTCACAGACATAACCCAAAGGACTGCATGCCTCAAGTGGCAATGGGGAGGGCACATAGCGAGGAGAACAAACGGCCGTTGGGGCGGTGCGGTCCTCGAGTGGAGGTCACGTACAGGAAGGCAGCCGTGACGCGCCCCACAAGGTGGACCGACGATCTGGTGAAGGTCGCGGGAATCCATTGGATGCGGGCGGCACAGGACCAATCTGTATGGAGAACATTGGGGGAGGCCTATGTCCAGTGGACGTCTATTGGCTGAAATGATGATGATGAAGCACTTATTGTTATATTTCACTTTCTAGCCTGAAAAACAGGTTCACCTAGTTCAGGCAATTGTATTTATTTCTGATCTTATTTTAATTAGGTTTACATTCTTATTTTTTGTGTTAAATTATTTTCTGAATAAACAAATAGAAATTGGAATAACCACTGCGCCATTTATAATAAATATGAACAGCGCTACCTACTGACAACCCACCGAACTAACTTGCATATGTCATGCTTCCAGGCATTTGTGCGAGCGTCGGACGCTGGCATCCATCTCCTGGGTGATGAAGCAGAAACTTAACGACGACCTCTTGAAGTTCAAGACCTGTGCAGACAGGGACGGGTATTGGGGGTTCTTTGGGGAAAAAGTGGAGGAGCCAATGGAGACCTACCAGGTGAAGGTGAGTCATCAATCTGAGGGGAAAATTGTTGGAGATTAATATCCTCACAGATTTAATGTGAATATCCTCCATCCAAGCAATTTTTTTTATGCTAGAGGTGGACAAACGAGCAAGCGAGTCATGGAAAGTAACCATCGCCGCCCATAAACATCCGTGAAATTAGAGACATTGCTAATGTGTTGCCGGCCTTTTTAAAAAAGAGTACGCTCTTCTCTTGAAGGTCTCAAGTCTAGTACGGCTACGGCAGCCAATCACAACGATCGCAGGGATAATTATACTAACTTTTTATTTAATTTGTAAAGTAACTATTAACGGTCTGTAAATAAATGTCTCAATCCTATGATTCCTAAGATTAGGATGCGATCATCCTCCCGGGCTGATCCATACGAGAGATGAATATTGGGAGGTTTTTAATAATATATTTATCATAGAGTAACCTAAGATAGAGGCATCAGGCGGCTAGTCAGTGCTAGCGCCATCTAGAGGAAAACGACTAATACTTAACGGCTATGTAGTACGGCCACCTACGAGAATCAGTCAGAGGGACGATGAAATAAACTATCAGAGATAATTTTACTTGCTATATAACGAAATATATAATATCTTCTAGATAATATCTAGTTTATCTTCCATACTATTAAAAATTGCTCATGTGGGCAGGTCTTGTTTTGGAAACACGCTTTACTAGCGCGATGTAAAAATGCATAGTGACATCTACCGAAACAACGCCGAACCATCTGCTTGATTGCTTATTACAAGCTCCATCTAACGAAAACCGCTGATTTATTTTTTTCATACTAAGGAAAAAAGTAGGTACTACGTAAAATGACCCTGATATTTATTTATTTATATATTAGAAATGCTTACAGCTTGACATACAAACATTTATGTAGGTAGCACTTGTCTATTGGGGACCTATATGTAAGCCTTTACAAGCATTCACAACATTCTTATAAAAAGTAGACAACATAGAATCATAAGAAGTAAAGTCTCACAATTAGTTATGATTATAACCAATTATAGGACATTTTTTGTTTTTTAATTTAATTACTGTGGGAGTCGAGGGGGCCAAGCAGCCTCAAAATGAATTTTTATGAGATAAATTAAAGATATCCAAGTCTGAAGTTCCGGTTCAAAGTCGCTCAAAGAGCTATGGAAAGGACCGCATCAGAAATGATGTAATCCGACAGAGAACCAGAGTCACCGACATAGCCCACCGAATTAGCAAACTGAAGTGGCAGTGGTCATATTAGCCGCAGAACTGACAGCCGTTGGAGCCGTAAAGTCCTTGAGTGGAGACCGCGACTCGGTAAGCGTAGTGTTTGACGCCCTGTGACAAGATGGGATGATGACATTCGAAGGCTGGCTGGTGTGGGCTGGATGAGAGTGGCCGAAAATCGGGAGCAGTGGCGTGCATTAAGGGAGACCTATGTCCAGCAGTAAAGCTGCTGGCGTGATCATCAGCACCCAGAGTAGGAAAACTCTACATTTATATCAAAACCCTCGCCAACCCGTCTGCCAAGCGTGGTGAGTATGGCAATTACCCCTCATGTGATTGAGGGAGGCCCGTGCTCCAGCAGTGGGGACTTAAATGGGCTGATGATGATGATGATGTCCAGCAGTGGACGAGTGTGGGTTGCTGATGATGGTGATGATGAAGTCTGAAGAAATTGAAAGTATTGCAAATCCTAGCCATGGGGTGATGGAGACCGAGGTTGGTTCTGTAAGGCGGCAGGGTGAACACTTTGGTTAGGGGCTTTCGGGGGCATCGGCGAGGAACAGGCAGGTTGATAGATGCCAGCAGGCCAGGACAAGATATTTTGTTTTTAAGAACTTTGTGCAAAAACAACAAATCTGAGACTGTGCGATGGTTCTTAAGCGATGACATGCCAAAGAAAGACAGTCGCATTTGATATGGAACTTTGTGGTATATGCCTGGAGAAACATATGCAAGGTGTCTTGTGAAAGCTCGTTGGATAGATTCTATTCTTTGCGAAGAGTTAGCGTACACCGGGTTCCAAGCTACTGATGCAAACTCCAGCCGGCTACGGACGAGGCTGTTGTAAAGATTTTGAGCATTTGAGCAGATTTTTTAATTATGGTGTCGATATTTATATTATTTGTGTTTAGTTCATCTTGAATCCTGCCTCCGGCTATTTTGAGATAACGATGACATACGTCAGGGCAGAAGACAAATTCTACTTAGACATACGGCATATATCGAGAACTAATAGGTGAGTGATCTTACATTATCCAATTAGAGATTTAAAACCACATGGGAAGTACAGTCCGTTTTACTACGATTAGAAAAGTACATTCCTCAACTTAATACGGATAGGTGAGGTATGGAAACTCTTTGCCGAGGTCTGTTTTTCCATCATCGCTCTCCATCAGGCGAGGTTGTGATCAAGCGATTACGGAAAACATCGTGAGGAAACCTGCACGTTTCGGATAGTTTCTGAAACGTGTCACCTTGATTTTGTTGGTCTGGTTCCACTGTTAAGGTGACAGGTAGGGCATACTAGAGGGACGCCAATTGATTTTAATTTTTAGCTGCTAAACCGGATCTATTTTAAACAAATTCGGGGTTACAAGCTCTCGGCAAACACTTATACTACTTATTAAATAACCATGCAAACATTTTGGGACCAACGCGTACGCGAAAAATTTATTAACGCCAAAAGCGGCCACTTTTGGCGTGAATCAATTTTTCGCGTTCAAAAACGGACCCAACATTTGTGCGTGGTTATTTAATAAATAGTATAAGTGTTTGCCGCGAGGTTGTAACCCCGAAATCGTTTAAAATAGATCCGGTTTAGTAGCTAAAAATTAAAATCGATTGACGTCGCTAGTGTGCCCTACCCGTCACCTTAACCTAAATAAATACGGCTACGGCAGCCAATCTCAACGACCAGCCATGAACGCTGGATATATAATAGGTAGTGCTCAAGTGTATGCGCAAACACAAGTGCACTCTCTATTCCCTTACCCTTCTATTCCGATGGGACACTAGCGTGGCACGACCGGAGAAGCATTGGGCGCGAATTTCTTATCGGAAACTAGGTACAAAATTTTGGCGCGACCCGGGGATTGAACCCGGGAGCTCTTGCGCAGCCGTCGTTTTAAAGTGCGACCCACTAACCACTGCATCACCGAGTTAAAGGGTAGTAAGACGGCAGTCGCTTCATTGTAATGACTAGATTCCCCAATTCCTGGATCATGATCTAAGTGTAACGACCAGCTTTGAATGTTACCGGGAAAAGAGCAGAATACGTCATTTGCGGTCCTTATCAAGGCACAAACTGTTTTTTTTTGGAATGATGGTTGCCATGATTTCGTACTGCGCTGCGTCGTGTCGATATTCCCCCTTATTACTAATCACGTACTAAGGATAGTCCCAGAAACTCGTGCCAGCCCCTTTTATCATTGCGTCTTAGAACAGGATGACATGAACTCTAGTGTGATAATATCTTTATATCTTGATTTATAATAAGGTAGATCATGTCTCTGCCGGGGACCACACGGCCACCCTCACTCTTGCCGAGGTGTCGTAAAAGGCGACTAAGGTAAAGCTGCTGGCATGATCATCAGCACCCAGAGAAGGAAAACTCTGCATTTATATCAAAACCCTCGCCAACCCGTCTGCCAAGCGTGGTGAGTATGGCAATTAACCCTCGTGTGATTGAGGGAGGCCCGTGCCCCAGCAGTGAGGACTTAAATGGGCTGATGATGATGATGAGATCATGTCTAAGACATGGGTTTACGTCCTAGGGGTGCGTCCACATTTGAGGAACGCGCCGAATGCGCAACTTGCGAGTTCGTTAGCTACGCGCGCTGTATGGGATTTTGGCACACGTACCTACCTAAAATGTATACGAGGGGCTCGCGAGCTGCTCGCGAGGCCGATCTGTCTGTCAACTTAAACTGTCTTCCCCCCCGAGCGGCCGACACCCACGCTACGCCACTGCAAACCCTGTACCCGGTTAATTTAGCGGACTGTAAAAATTTTGATTATATATTGGCCACATAGTACAGTCAAATTAGACAGATAAGATTTTAACAGTGGGAGACCCACGCTTCGGCATGAATGGGCCGGCTCGACCGGAGTAATACCACGTCCTCACAGAAAACCGGCGTGAAGCAGTACATGCGCTGTGTTTCGCTGCGTGAGTGAGGGTACCGGAGGCCCAATCCAGGGGAAGGGGGGTTAAAAGGTAAGCAGCGCACTTGTGACACCACTGGTGTTGCAGGCGTCCATGGGCGGCGGTAATCGCTTACCATCAGGTGATCCGTCTGCTCGTCTGCCACCTATATCATAAAAAAAAAAATAGACATGCAAATATGAGAGGTGGCAGACGAGCAGACGGATCACCTGATGGTAAGCAATTCCGCCGCCCATGGACACCCGCAACACCAGGAGAGTCAGAAGTGCGCTGCCAACATTTTCCCCTTCCCCCCATTGTGTGCTAAAATGCGCGAGAGCGGCTCGCGAGCTGCTCGCGAGACGTTCGCGCACGCACGGCGCACGATCAGCGCATTCGCGGAGCGTTCGTGAGATGGTGGACGCACTCTTACACGCTATGATGAGAGATGAGAGGCTCGCTTTTTAAAATGTAAATTTGATATTTCAGGTATAACCACGAACCGGATTGCATACTCCACACGCACCCTCATCTCAGGAAGTTTTGCTACTGCAAGGACCAACAAACAAAACAACCCACGCCAAATAAAAGTAAAATTTAACTAACAGTTTACAGGTTCCCATTTGTCAGGTCAGATCATTATACAGCGTGTACGTAAACATTTATCCCTTTAACTACCTTTTCTACCAAGCACTCTGAACTACATATTTTGTTCTATGACTTTTGGAAAATCGTGACGTCCCATACATATATTGCATCTATCCTAAAAATCCGCAAGATGGCGTACTATAGGCCTGAGGTTCATCTACAGGTTGATTGGGTATTGAGTAGTTGAGCGGAGATTTATAAAAAATTACCAATCACATTGCTCAAAATATTGAAATTTGCCGTGTGGTCCCCGGCAGAGTAGAATAGGCCAGCCTCACTCTTACCGAGGTGTCGTAAAAGGCGACTAAGGTAAAGCTGCTGGCATGATCATCAGCACCCAGAGAAGGAAAACTCTGCATTTATATCAAAACCCTCGCCAACCCGTCTGCCAAGCGTGGTGGGTATGGCAATTACCCCTTATGTGATTGAGGGAGGCCTGTGCCCCAGCAGTGGGGACTTAAATGGGCTGATGATGATGATGATTGCTCAAAATATACATCTCATCTATTATGAGCAATGTGATTGGTCAATGTTTATAAGTCTCCGCTCAACTCCCCGCCCAACCCCAATTGAAGAAGTCACGTTACCAAATTTGTATAAAAAGTTAAAAAAAATGAAAATTTCCATAAGTCATAGAACAGTAAATGTTGTTCAGAATATTTGGTAGAAGAGTTACCACATCTAAAGGGATTTAAATGTTAACGATACACCCTGTATTAATCAGGTGTCAATATTAGATACCATTGTACAACAAACACGCTTGCATTAAGATAAATAATTATCATATTATTAATTCATTAGTTACTTATATAATAAAGAAAATAATTACATATATTTATTTTGTCTTATTTATCACGTAGTGATGGCGGTTGCCCTTAGCCAGTCCCGGGCGGCAAATTTAAGGGGGTGGGAAAATTTCGGCTTTGTCCAGATGGAGGTAGTTCGAGAAAGCAAGGAGGGTGAAATAGTAGGTCCACGAGGTATAGGTATTCCCTGTGGTCCTACCAGTAGGACAAGAGCACCAGGAAATAACTGATTAATCGACACCGTTTAGCGAACGATAATGTTTTTAAGGTGGGTGGTACTTTTTGGCTGAGGGCGGCAAAATCTAAGCTTCATCCTGTGGGGTGGGGGTCGATGAAGAAAAGAGCCGCCCCGAGCGGCCGACACCCACGCTTCGAGGATGAAAGACTCGATGCATAAAACCATTTAAATATAGCTGCTCATTTGTTCTTCTCCTGTCATCCATACCTCGTTGATTTTCCCGCCTTTGGACAATGAGCGTACTTTTGTAATGTTTACGCATTAAATAATTATTTTTATACAATTTTACATTGTCCCTCATTTACAAATACCGCACATACGTACCTGAATCGTGCCGAGGCAGAGGCCTGCCGGTACACACCCTGTATCTAATTGTAAAAAAAGGGATGGTCTAGTTTTCTTAGAAACCCTACATTAAAATCTAGCTAGTCAAAAATGAATGAAAATTGGAATAATGGTATGTTACTGAACTCGTATCAGTTGAAAAATAAAATCGAAGTTTAGCAAATTTTTGATAATATATTTTTTAATTATTTTTTTATCGGCCACAATTTATTTATTTCGCTGACTCTATGAAAACGTTCGCTTTTAGGTGACGCTAGTTTCGTCGATGCGTCTCCTTAAAATCGTCGGAGTGTAAAAGAGATCCAAACGGCCCTGACGCAGATTCTATACGGGTGCGGTAGAGAAAGAATGTCGCCCAGCACGTCACCCCCAGTACTAAAGTCTTGGCGCGGTTTTCCGCGGGTTTTCAATGGCTTTCTATGAAAAGGCACAGTCTGTTTAGGTGTATTTCTATGGGGGTGACTCTAAGCAAAATGTTTCCACTGGCTGCATTGTCAAATCAACAAATGACAGCTAAAATATTATTTTTAAACAGACTGTTTTTATCTACATTTCAAGGTTAACCAAATGTAAATAGCAGTATTTTAAAAATTAAATATAAAATAATGGGCGAGCTAGGTACACAATTTAAATAATTAGGTGAGGATGTAATGTTTAATATGCTGTATCGATGACAACTGTCTGTAACGATGACTGTAATTATGTCGGCTGGTTCAATGGGATATTTATTCCGTCTCCCTGGTTCGTAACTTGCTCTCTGCAGTAACAAAAGTTTCTAAGATACGGGTGTGTCCGAATGATGCAGTCTGGTTCGTCGTTGTACCTGAAACGAAACGCGTCTCGTAAATAATGGATCAAACGGATAAGGCGTCGCCCACAGGACAGTAGCCCAAAATAAATAGACTATTAGGCTAGTTGCCACTATATTTGTTTTTACATTATGGCAGACAAACGAGCAGACGGCTCACCTGATGGTAAGTGAATTACCGCCGCCCATGGATATCTGCGACACACGGGGCATTACAGAGCGTTGCCGGCTCTTAAGGGAGGAATAAGCTCTTTTCTTGAAAATCACCAGGTCGTATCTGTTCGGAAACACCGTCGTTGGTAGCTGATTCCATAGTTTTATTATTTGATAGAACATTACGATTATATTACGCCATAAAAAAAGATTTTTTAAGCACCTTTCCTAGTATATTTAAAATTTAAAATTATATTTTCGCTATACAGCCACAAAAGCCGTCCGCCATGTAGGTCTATTAATTATCTGTGCCGTGACGTCACTGTTATTGTAAGCAATACGTGTGACTGTCATGACTGTCACAACCTATAAAGGCGTATAAATGAAAGACCACGAATAACCTAAAATTGGCGTTTGACCTTTGTTGTTTACAATAATGGTGACGTAGAACCATGGCGGACGGTGTTTTCAATCAAGAGAAAAATAAGTAAAAATATAACGTTTGAGTTGATTATTTATACATATTTATTGAAGTTTCTATATTTTGGACCCTTGTACGGAATAATATTTGAATTAAAAGTTATTTTTATAAATGGTGACATGAGGAAATTTGCCTATTATACTGTAATTATTTTGTGACAGTAGAGGAGGGGCGGAGCCAGTTGGCACGAACAGGACTTTACGACTGAATCGGAGGTTACCTCCCTCTCACACGCACTGTGTTTCTCCTTTGTTTGGATGCGATAGGCATATTTTCGTTCGCTACAGGAGATCTTCGCCGCTAAGGCGCCCTCCGGGGGAGTAGCGTAGTGAGTGAAGAGGATGAAAACGACATCGTTAAGGTGACGGGTAGGGCACACTAGCGACGCCAATCAATTTTAATTTTTAGCAACTAAACCAGATCTATTTTAAACAATTTCGGGGTTACAACCTCTCGGCAAATACTTATACTATTTATTAAATAACCATGCACCAATGCGGACCCAACATTTGTACGCGAAAAATTGATTCACGCTAAAAGTGGCCGCTTTTGGCGGTAATCAATTTTTCGCGTACAAAAACTGACCCAACATTTTGTGCATGGTTATTTAATAAATAGTATAAGTGTTTGCCCAGAGGTTGTAACCCGAACCCGAAATTGTTTAATATAGATCCGGTTTAGTAGCTAACAATTAAAAACGAACGGTGTCGCTAGTGAGGCCTACCCGTCGCTCTAAGCAAACGTTCACTTTTTAGAGAGAAAAGAAATGTAGGTAATGTAGGTATCTTAGGGGAGGGGGATCGAAAAAGGTAAGGAGGCGGCAAATTTTTGGCTTAGAGGGCGGTAAAATCAATGCTTCATCCTGGGGTGAAATAGTCTTCCGCCACGAGTGGCGAACATCTCAAATAGGAAAAGTAAGGTATCCACAATTTTTGAGAAACTATCTGAGAGGTGTAGATTTCCCTCACCGCCGATCTAATGGTAGAAATACGCACATTAATTTGAAAAATCTAAAGGTGCATGCCCGAATTCGAACCATGATATGATAATATCCCCCTGATGATGTGATAATATCCCCCTACCGATTACGGCTACGGCGGCCAATCTCGCCGCTTACGCAGGATGTATTATAGTGCTCAAGTGTATGCGCAAACACAAGTGCACTCTCTATTCCCCTACCCTCATATTCCGATGGGACACTACTGTGACGCGACAGGAGAGGAATCGGGCGCAGGACCAACGGCTTAACGTGCTTTCCGAGGCACGGGGGTACAAGGCCGCCAACTTCCGGGCTGCCACTAAGAATTTCTAACGGAAAACTTAGGTACAAATGTTTGGCCCACCCGGGGATCGAGCCCGGGACCTCTTGCGCAGCCGTCGCTTTAAAGTGCGACCCTCTAACTACTGTGCCACTGAGGCAGTCCTGGTTCCAAGATCACTTACATACCTATTAGTTCTCGATATATGCCGTAGGTCTAAGAAGAATTTATCTTCTGCCTTCACGTATGTCATCGTACCCTCAAAATCGCTGGCAGCAGGATTCACGATAATCTAAAAAAGGTAATAAAAAGATAATATTAACGCCATGTCAAGTCTCAAAATTGAATTGCTATTTACTAATCGTGCAATTCTAATCCAAGCTCAAGATCCAAGCAAAGAAAGTCATCACTTTCATCGTCAGCCCATTTAAGTCCCCACTGCTGGGGCACGGGCCTCCCTCAATCACTGAGGGGTAATTGCCATACTCACCACGCTTGGCAGACGGGTTGGCGAGGGTTTTGATATAAATGCAGAGTTTTCCTTCTCTGGGTGCTGATGATCATGCCAGCAGCTTTACCTTAGTCGCCTTTTACGACACCTCGGTAAGAGTGAGGGTGGCCTATTCTACTCTGCCGGGGACCACACGGCTACATTACATG
Organism: Marasmia exigua; assembly: GCA_019059595.1. NCBI lineage: Eukaryota > Metazoa > Arthropoda > Insecta > Lepidoptera > Crambidae > Marasmia > Marasmia exigua. The sequence continues at coordinate 2,900,297 of CM032487.1, read as the reverse complement.
TATATATATGCTCATCACTTTAACATTATATTATTAATTACTTAAATTATGTATAACATATTTATAACTATATTATTATTATTATATTGATACATCACATTTCAAACATTTTATCATCAAAAAAATCTTTTTTTATGATATAGGTGGCAGACGAGCAGAAGGATCACCTGATGGTAAGCGATTACCGCCGCCCATGGACGCCTGCAACACCAGTGGTGTCACAAGTGCGCTGCTTACCTTATAACCCCTGTTCAATTAATAATTTCACATAAAAATTAATGTATAATAATGTATCAACAATAGCATATTAATCATTGCATTATCTGTCTATCACTACCTGGCAATGATTTGGTAAAATGTATTTGTACTAGCAACACTGATTTGTAACTTCCTCTTCCGATTCAACCAGCAAATCATACACACCGATTTGTAGTGCTCCCACAAAAAGTTTAAATAAACCTCTTATTTCAGACCAACACTGCATTTTATTTTACAACCCCCCTTCCCCTGGATTGGGCCTCCGGTACCCTCACTCACGCAGCGAAACACTGCGCATGCACTGCTTCACGCCGGCTTCTTGCAAGCTATAATAACACTATTTATTTGAAAATGTTTAAGCCTTTTGTTAATAAGGTTTAAATTACCTGAGTCTTTAATTTAAAGTCAAAGTCAAATAATTCTTTACTTGCATAGGCTTGTACAAATCACTTACAAATCGTCATACATTTGAATGACTTAAAACTATTTATAAGTCCTTATGTATAATTTACATGTTAATACATATGTTGATACATAAAATATACTAAAGAAATAAATAAACATAATGCGATTCTACCACCGGCTCGGAAATTTGTTTCTGGTCGAGAAGATCCGGCAAGAAACTCGCCAGTTACTCTTTTTGATCGCCAACTTTTTTACAATGGTTTATTCAATTAGGAACATGGGGTGAGTTGTATATTTTAATTGTCATATAATGGGGACTAGATGTCACAATTTCAAATGAAAAGGGTATTTTAAGCTTATTTTGATATCTGATGTTTCGTCTTATTTTCTTTCCTGGTGAATATTATTGACGAATATTATTCCTGGTGAATATTATTTGACGACCCGTTTGGAACAGTGGTAGTGAATGCTGCCTCTGATGCAAGGGTTGCGGGTTCGATCCCCGCACAGTACAAACATTTGTGTGCATGAACATGTCTGTTTGTATTGGTCTGGTTGTTATCTATGTATTATAAGTATGTATTTACAAAAGAAAAGTATTATATGTATATATTTGTAATCCCACTGTTGATTCTAATATCCGTAACACAGGTGCTTGAGCTACCTACCTCGGAGTTAGATCAATGTATGTGAAGTTGTGAAATATTTATCTTATCTTTATCTTATCTTATTATAAACTAGGAAGTTTTTTTAAAAAAAATGCAGGATTCAAGAATCTCAGACGGCAGTCGTTTCATTGTAATTACCAGACTCTCCAAATCCTGAATCATGGTCTAAAAATACCCTGGGCTCTAGAAAGACAGCTTTGGACGCAATCGACAATTTTTTTTTTTATATTTTAAAACATCACATACATTGATCTGACTCCGAGATAGGTAGCTCAAGCACACGCTAACATGAGGAATAAGGAAGTAGGTTAGGATTTTTCCGGATATGGGTGGTCTGTCTGACAAGTAACATCCATTCACTCTTCCCTTGAAAACCTTCAAATCGTAGCGTTCATGGAGCACTGGGAGAACCTAGTTTCAGCATGAATGGGCCGGCTCGACCGGAGTGATACCACGGCCTCACAGAAAACCGCGGCGTGAAGCTGTGTTTCGCTGCGTGAGTGAGGGTAACGGAGGCCCAATCCGGGGAATGAGGGGTTTGAAGGTTGGCAGCGCACTTGTGACTCCACTGGTGTCGCGGGTAGACACCCGGCGGGTGGTATGCGATCACCGCCGCTTAGTCTATGGGCGGCGGCGAACGCATACCATCAGGAGATTTGTATGCTTGTCTGCCACCTATCACATAAAAAAACATTGAGCCTGAAAAGAATTCTATTCTTTAGACGAACTCAGGCCTTGGTAAGGAGTTTGGTATTCCTGATTTCCTATAAATACAGCATCAAATCCGTCCCAATCGGGGGGAAGGGGAGTTAAAAGGTTGGCAGCGCACGAGTGATTTCATTGGTGTTGAAGTCTATGGGCGGCGGTTATTGATTACAATCAGGATCAGGACGTTATCTTGTCTGCCCACTAGTTCTTTAAAAACTTGACAGGTACAGCTTAAAATTACTCAAACCTCAGGTTTATTATCATCATCTGTTTTGTCCCGGTTACGTCCCAGGCTGTCGCTTCGGAGCCCGAGGTCCGCTATATCCACCCGGGATACACAAATCTCAGATTATGACTGATTTACCTTCGCCTGGTAAGTCTCCGCTGGTGCTTCATAACTTTCTTCCAAAGATACCAAAATACCCGTTCTTTTCTTTCGTCAGGTCTTCGTTGAGCTTCTGTTTCATCACCCAGCTGATGGAGACCAGCGTCCGAGGCTCACACAGTGATCTGGAAGCCAGACATGGCGCATGTTATTACGGAGGCTTGTTAAGATGGGTAAGGGGAAACTCGCCCTATTAAAACTCGTCCCAGAATTTTAGGGTTTTTTGCTGTCCTAGTGTGTGCCGAGTTTTAATAGGGCGAGATTCCCCCTAACCTGTTAAGATGGCGCTGATTGCGTCTTCTTGGACTTTGGTGTCTGTTTAGTTCTTCTTCTAAGATTGGCCGTCAGCACAACAGGCATAAGGAAAACTCTACTTTCTTCAAGGTCACTTCGGTCCGGAAATACCTCAGACGAAAGTTCATTTTGTCATGAAAAGGAGGAAGTGTCTTGAGAAACGCACAGTTGAAGACTGCCAGCTATCTAAATGATGATTGGGGGTGGGGATGTAGCTAGAGTCGAATTGGTTACAGGTAGGACTGTAAGGGGACTACGGTACGGCGGCCTCCTCGTGTGGCCCTTTAGATAGTACTTTTGCTCGGTTTGGAGCTGCTGACAAAGCGGTCTTGGCGTCCCTGGGTACGGCAACGGCGGGAAGTAATTTGGCAGCCGCCATATTGCTACTCAACACGGGGGGGTCATTCTGAAGACTCAGCTAACCTCCCCCGGGTCTAGGACCGGGTTCACGTTGCGGTTGGACGTAGAAAACCCACCACTCTGAGGGGGTTTTGTTTGCGGATAGGTAGTGGGAGCCGCCCGGGGGGTTTTAAACCGTAAGACTGGACAAGGCTACGCTGGCGTGCTTGCTGCTCGTGGGTGGCGTGTGGTGCTAGGATTCAAGCTATGAGCCTATGACCCACTCGGGACTTCTAGAGCATGGAAGGAAAATCCCCAGGTGTTTTAGTTGATAGGCCCCTGGGCTTCTTCCAGGGGAGAGCCCAACACTACCAGTCGGTCTCCCAGCCGTTGGGTGTACATAAAGCGCTGCCTTCACGGCGGCGACGTCAACCCGGGCCGGCGGCATTTCACCTGGGTAAAAACAAAAAGGGCTGTAACCTACAGCCACCAGTGGAACGATGGCGAAATGAAGTGGCATTTAATTGGTTCATTATTGAGTTTGGTTGCTCTTGATAGTAATATTAGTAATTCGTACTTGAAAGGATCAATCTGCTGGTTGATGTATGACACGAGAGCGGTCGCTGCTTTGGAGTACATGGGATGGTACGATGGTATGGTATCCCAAGAGGTGCACGCACACCAGTGCGGTTCGATGCCAGCCTCGCTGCAGGACCTGTTTTTTGGTATCTGTAAGGAAGATTTAAAATAAAGCCTAAAGTTTTTAGAAATTCCAAAAGCGGTCGGGCTCCACATATCCTCGATGAAGGGGCCGGCGAACAATTTTCCATACAAACGCAATACCCAAATAATTTGCAATTTGGGGCTATCTCAACGTTTTACTGCTGTTACTCGGATCAAGGAAGTATTTATCTATGTCTCCATTAATAACTGCTCTTAAAAATTTTTAGCCACTTAAAAATATATGCGATTACATTTCGTAAATTGTTCTAACACTACGGTTTCGCGGTTTTAACATTTTGATGGAGAGATTCGCTAGAAAATCGCCAGACGCGTCCTTTTGTCCGATCAGAGTCAAAATACAACCAATAATAATTTTTAAATAGACGGAAAAGTAACAGCACCGAATTCATCAAGTGATCTAGGTACGAGTTTTATGCTCACTACCGAAGTAATTACCAAATCCAATCAATCAGCACACTGAAAAAGTGGGCTGGTCACATTTGCCGTAAAACTGACCAGACATAAAGCTAAGCAAAGCAGGCATAATGCAAGGCCCCCCCCCAGCTTGACTGGGGGAGGCAGTGTCGGGCCCGCAGTGTAAGTGGGCCCTTCGCCTGGGGAGGGACGTGAAGTAAGGTTCTTTAACCCGTACTCATGTCCCCTCCCCACTCTGGCCATGAGGGAGCGTCGCTGGGGTTTAGTCGGTATGCCTCTGGCCGGCTTCTCGCTAGGAGAAGCCCCCTCCAGAGGAGAGCCCGACATAACCCGCCTGCCCCCCGGCAAGAGGGTATGCATAAGGAGGCATTCCCCAGCGACAAAAAAAAAAAAAAGGCATAATGCAAGACCCTTGGAGCGATAGTAGCTCAGTATATATTAAGAACGCACCTTCGATACGGTCATGGTTCGAACCCGAGCATGCAGCTCTAGATCTTTCAAATCTATGTGTATTTATTTATACCATTATTTCGACGTGAGAAAACCTGCATGTATCAGATAAGATTCAGAATTAAGAAGCATTAAGAATTCATTTACTTGCTTTTGAGTAGGGTATACAAACGATGACAAAGATAATATATTATATAGACCGCCCATTCAGCCGTCAATAACAGCATGCAAATACAATTATTATAATATACGACTAAGATTTATAGTAAGTATGTGCCTGATATTATAATTTCTGATATAATAGTATTGTTTAATTTTTGTTATTTAGTTTCTGAAACATGTAAACCATGATTCAGTTGGTCAGAGTTGCGAAGGTTAGACGTCAGTCGCTTGATTATAATTACCAGACTCCCCAAATCCTGGATCATGGTCTTACATACCAAGCATACCTCCGAAGTGTGTAGCGCCCAATACCTCTCTGGTTGTGTCACAGTAGTGTCCCATCGGAATATGAGGGTAAGGGAATAGAGAGTGCACTTGTGTTTGCGCACACACTTGAGCACTATAATATATCCTGCGTACGTGGCTGATCGTTGAGATTGGCCGCCGTAGCCGTAATCGGTTGGAGGATATTATCTCCGAGGTGACAGTTTTGTTGCAATTGGGAACTACACGCTAAGATGAGGAGTGTAAGACCTCCTGGCCCCTTGCGTTGTTGACCAGAAAACTGAATCTGCCTGGATGGAATTATCATAACGACGAAGAATTCTACTCACTGGCTGAAGCAGCGACATTCCTCTCGTCAGATCTGCCCCCTCCACCTTATAAGGGTTGCGCAGATCACTTCTCCCTATCGCATCCACCGCGGTGGCGAAGATGTCAAGAGGACTGCTGAGGACATCGGCGTTGGCTTCTAACACCGCTCTAGCTTCGGGTCTTCTCGCTAAGAGAGCATCAGGTACTCGGATGGCCATGAGTGCTAAACGTTCTTCCAGTCTGCCTTGGTAGGTCGCGCGAACTTTTGCGAATCTGGATGTATTTCATTAATTAAATAACTTGATAGTTGTAGAAGACAGCAGGGGAATAATTACTCCAATGGCTCAGCGACTCAAAATGTGTCTTGGCCTCCGATACAAGACTCCTCTACTGGTCTCGGTCATTCGAGGTGTTATGCCAGTAGCTGGCTCGCAGCTTGCGAAGATCTGCCAGCACGATAACATCCCAGCGATATCTATGGCGGCCACCAGGGGCAGGGGGAATGCTGGGATGTTATGGACTGTTTGTAATGGTTAGAAACCCTAAAAACTTTTAAACCTGCCTTACCCCCGGATTGGGCCTCCGCTACCCTCACTCACGTAGCGAAATACAGCACAGTGCTGCTTCATGCCAGTTTTCTGTGAGGCCGTGGTATCACTCCGGTCGAGCTGGCCCATTCATGCCGAAGCGTGGCTCTCCCAAGGTCAAAAACTATGAAGTAGTTTATTGGGTTGTGATGGAGAAACGTCGCTATTGGGAGTACCTTAGCCAAATGTTAACTGAGGTCTTGGACCCTATTTTTATTATGAAGCACTAAATTGTACCTGACTCCATGATCGCCCATGAAGAACAAAATGGTGTCTTTGGACCTCTCCGACTTCATGAAGAACTTCAGAAAATTTACAGTTTCGTCATCAGCTACTGTGATTCTGTTAAAGTCATCGTGACTAATGTCTCCGATGAAGGTAAAGGTGCATAGCTTGCCACCGAAATTAAGAAACTAAACAGAAAAGAAAAATAATTTAAAAATATCATTATCATCATTATCAGAAACTAAGAGTATAGTCGAGAGCGGAGCGGAGTGATGGTAGCTCATTAAATAAGACGTCTAATTACATAGAGGCGGTCATGGCATGGTTGAATCCAAGCATGCGCCTCTGGATTAATAGTGCGTAGGTACATCTATTTCGATTTACAGTTTCGTCATCAGATGGGTTGACGACATAGACAGAGCGGTCGATAAGACTGGCTCAGATCAACAGGTCAGGGACATGCCAAGACCTTTAATGGCAAGATTCTCTAATAAGTTCACGCTAGATGCCCTAACGCTATCTCGCAGACAACTGAGTATCCTCACAAGAACCATTACTGGTCACTGCAGGCTGAACAAACACAGCCCGGTTTGCTGGCTCGGAGATCCCATCTACAAATTCTGTAAGGCAGAGGACGCGACCCCGATGCGCGTCCTTTGTCAATGCCCTCGGGCACCCAAGATGCTGCACCCTGGACATTTACCACATCTGCCCGGAGAATGTTAAGGCTGTCGCTCCCAAGGCCATTATACGGGTTATGCTTCTTCTTCTTATCGTGTCGATGGCGACAAATTAGAGTTTTCCTGCCTAATACTCTGCTACACGGATTGCACTGTCGGTAGCCTGCAGAGGTCGCCATACGTGCAGCAGTTCGGACACAGTGGGCAAGTCAGGAGGTGGTCCATGGTCTGGGGGGCGGCGCTGCACTCGCAGGCATTGCTGGACGCGTCTGAGTATCCCCACCTACTCAGGTTTACTACTCTGTAGAGAGACTTCCAGGTCTGCCATGGCAAGCTATATCCTGGGAGGAGCGCCTCCTATGATGGATATAGCATAGAGGGATACTCATGATTCCACAAGTCTATCCTACGGATTATACGGGTTATGCTGACCGTGGGCCTCAAAGACGATATAAATGGGAGGGGGGTTACAATAGATCAAATATGGTCGCAGTGACCACTCAGCCACGATTCAAGAACGCTCTCTAGAACTTCGAAATAAAAAAAGGACTGGCACTGGACCATTTGATTGGATTATTAAATCTAGTTATGTCCGTATTCTACCTTTAGCTTTGTGAGGGAAAACATCGTGACAAGACCGCCTTATTGTACTGTCTTGACTGCCTCGATGGCGCAGTGGGTAGTGGGACGTACTTTGAAGCGACGGCTGCACAAGAGGTCCCTGGTTAAATCCCCAGGTCGGGCCAAAAATTGTACCTAATTTTTCGGTAAGAAATCCTTAGTGTCAGCCCGGAGTTTGAAAGTTGGCTGTCTTGTACCCTCGTGCCTCGGAAAGCACGTAAAGCCGTTGGTTCTGCGCCTATTCCCACTCCTTATCCACCACTACTAAATGTATATCCTGTGACCGATCGTTGAGATTGGCCGCCATTACCGTAATCGGTTGGAAGGGTTATATTGTACTGTCTGTTTGTTGTATACCATCGTAAATCTATTTGTTTCCGTGCAATCTTTCTATATATCTTAAGGTGACGGGTAGGGCACACTAGCGATGCTAATCGATTTTAATTTTTAGCTACTAAACCAATTCAAAACAATTTCGAGGTTACAATCTCTTGGGAAACATTTATACTACTTATTTAATAAACAACCATGCACAAATGTTGGGTCTGTTTTTGTACGCGAAAAATTGATTCACTAATCTCCAAAATTCGAGTGCAAAAGCCAACCGAGCAGTTAATTATAAGCATTAAATAAATAGTTAAGGTGTTTGTCGAGCGATTGTAACCCCGAAACTGTTTAAAATAGATCCGGTTCAGTAGCTAAAAATTAAAATCGATTGACGTCGCTAGTGTGCCCTACCCGTCACCTTGAGAAAACCTGACCGTTTCGGATGGTTTCCGAATGTGCCATGATCAACCTCCCGAATGGAAGCCACGTTCTTAACCACAGAGTTAACACATACAGTGTACACCTGGACCCCAATTCTCGTGTTGGTGACATTTATTTTCATACGACATATATCACTAAAACATTGTTTTTTTGTTTGGTTTTCAGGTGATATCCGCCATGTTGTCAAAATATCACGAACCCGAGAATACGGTATTTGACAATTTTTTTTTCATTTGTGTAATCAAAAGACCTCTCAATGATAGAAACATCTTTGAAAGAATTACTTGCTTCTCATTTAAACTACCTGAGATATCACAACTTTAAAATCACATTATTTTGGCCAAACGCAAAACGCTCCATACAAATGGCTACAGAGATGTGACGTCACACGACAGTATTTTGTATGCATTTCATTTGAATTTTGTATGGTAGCTATATCAAATGTTTCGTTTATGTCAATGGTTCCATTATAATAGTTGGTGTAAATTTTATGGGTTTTTCAATGGTATAATTATTTTAAAAAATTTTCATACTTTGAAAATAGACTTACCCATGAATCTTTGAATGACCATAAAACCGGCTAGACGTTATGTTTTTAATTGAGAATTTTTGCTATTCGCACATATTTACCTATATTTTGATAAAATATGTATATTTTGTAAAATCTCGAGCTTAGTCAAATACCCTATTGGGCTTCTGCTTAAAATATTAGCCTATATACCTACTGTCCCACTGCAGGGCAAAGGCCTCCATCATAGGAATCAAGTTATCGCTACTATGATGGGATTAGGCTTAATCACCACTATTGCCTAAAGCGTATTGGATCAGACCTGCTTAGTCACGTCAAAGACTATCTGGTATCTTGGTCTACTGCCGACGCAGAAGTGGCGTAACGGGCCCTCCTGCTTGTATTCCTCAAGGAAAAATGTCCGAAGGTAGTGGTCAGCTGGTTGCCGGTTGAACCCACTGTATCGGTATTGGAATGCGCCAGTCTCAGGACTGTCCTCGAAAAATGCTGTCCTGTAACTAGAAATAAATTTAAAATTAAATAAATAAGTAAAAAAAGTTTGTCAAGATAGTTTTTATTTCACCCTGTAACATTATGAACCTGAAAAAAATTTTTTTTATTATTTATTTTTGATTTAAAAACCCCCGTCAAATTATTATTTATTAATCGCTGTTCAAAGAGACTTTTTATTTTACTTAGGTACAAATCTGTTCTCACTTTCAATAGGCACCGCAGTCAAGTACCATATTACAATTTAAATTATTTCGCCATTTTATATGGGCTGCCATCTTGGATTTGAAATTTTTCATAGTGTATTGTATTCTACTACCCAAACCCTTATATTTGATACCTACATCGAGGGGGGTTGTCATACAATATGTTAATTATCTATCTGACTGACCGGATGGCGCAATTAGTAGTGACCCTGCCTCTTGCGCCAAAGGTCGTGGGTTCGATCCCCACCCTGGACAAACATTCGTGCGATGAACACTTGTGTTTGTTTAGTGTCTGGGTGTAATATATGTATTTAAGTATATATTTGTGTTCCTCTGTTGTCTGATATCTGTAACACAAGTGCTTACGCTACTTAGTACGGAATCAGGTCAATGTATGAGATGTTGTGAGAATTATTATTATTTGTCTTGGATCAATTTCCATCTAACATAGCTAAGAACACTCTTGATCAATTCACCTTTCAAACAAAAAAAAAACAAAATCAAAATCGGTTGATCCGTTCGGGAGGGAGACGGACACACACACGCGCACACACAGACACGTCGAACTTAAAAGACCTCGATTTTACGTCGGGGGTTAAAAAGGCAATATATACCGTAATTTTTAATGCCCGATCCATCTTTTTTTTATAGTGGCACAGTAGGTATACCTATTGGCTCTCCTCAGCCTGATGTTAAGCAAGAGAAGAGCCCAAGGGGCAATACAACGGAAGCGATGTTAAGGCACCACCTTCCGTTGGCACCGCCATACTGGCCCGCGAGATGCTTCTTCACACTTCGTTTGAAGGAATCTATATTGTAGGAAGGGCGAAATACATAATGGGTATCATGAACTGAAACTGAGACGCTCACCCATCCTCCTGCAGTTTGGCGAAGATAAAGTCGTCAGCGTCTACGGAGCCATATTTGGCGACGCCGGACCTCGACTCCTTCATTTCCAGATCAATCTTCCCTGTCAGGATAGGGAACAGGGCAGCTGGAGTTCCATCGCCTATTATATTGTAGCTGACAAAGGGAAAAATTACATCAAAGGTCCCAATCATCATCATCATCATCAGCCCATTGAAGTCCCCACTGCTGGGGAACGGGGCTCCCTCAATCACATGAGGGGTAATTGCCATACTCACCACGCTTGGCAGACAGGTTGGCGAGGGTTTTGATATAAATGCAGAGTTTTCCTTCTCTGGGTGCTGATGATCATGCCAGCAGCTTTACCTTAGTCGCCTTTTACGACACCTCGGTAAGAGTGAGGGTGGCCTATTCTACTCTGCCGGGAACAAAGGTCCCAAAATTCTTCCTAATTGGGGACATCGCCCTAATTGGAGGTACAGGATTTTTTTAATATATGTGTTTAACGTCGTGAGGAAACCTGCACGTTTCGGATAGTTTATGAAAACATGTCACCATGATTCAGTTGGTCTGGTTCCCCTTAAAGGGTTACGAAGGTCAGACGGCAGTCGCTTCATTGTAATTACCAGGCTCCCGAAGTCTTGAACCATGGCCCAGGCGTACCTCGGAAATTACACGCTAAGATAAGGATTGAGGATCCAAATTGGAGGAATTGGTATTATGGAGGCTCGGCTGGAGTTCAAAACAAATCTTATTTCTTTATTATGGTTAAATACTTTCCGTATATTTCTCTAAGGGCTGTTCCTAATTTCTTGACGCTGGCTTTTTTTTGTTTCTTCTCATATAAGAAGACGGCCTTGCCCCCGGGCATGGTCGGGTGCCTGGGTAGGCAGGACCTGATTAAGCGGATTAAGAAGAAGCGATTCCTTTAAGAGAAGAGCGTACTCCTTTTTAAAAAGGCCGGCAAATCATTAGCAATCTCTCTGATTTCGCAGTTGTTCACGGGCGGCGATGATTCTTTTCATCAGGAGACTCGCTTGCTCGTTTGTTGTCTCTAGCATTAAAAAAGAAACGGGTTCTTTCGGCATAACATTATTTAATGAGTAAGTACCTACTGTAAGGTACAATTTTGGGAAAAAGGGTGAAATGTTTTGATAAGTTTCGGGAGAAGGGGAAAAAGTTTTAGAAAAAAAGTGGGGGGGGGGGGGGGGGTATTTTATTAGCCATGTAGGGTTAGGAGTATATTTAAGGGGATTTTCATGTAGGGAAAACAGCCGGCTGACACAGTCGACAGTTCGAGCTGCTGCGTAGCCACAGTTTCTCGGCTTGTCATACGAACTTCTTTCGCTCGCTCATTCGATTTAGTGACGTCAACAGTGCAAGTTACTGTGGTCAGTTACTCGGATGGCTGACTCGTACGGTAGCGCTACCACCACAGTTGACGGCAGACTCTGCAACCACGCTCGTGCAAGCTCTGGAATGAGCTTCCAGTCGCGGTGTTCCCTGATCGCTACGACATGTTCTTTTTTAAACGAGGTTTGAAAAGCAGCGGCATGACTGTGCTACGGGATTGTTGATGTCTTCATCATCAGCCCATTTAAGTCCCCACTGCTAGGGCACGGGCCTCCCTCAATCACATGAGGGGTAATTGCCATACTCACCACGTTTGGCAGACGGGTTGGCGAGGGTTTTGATATAAATGCAGAGTTTTCCTTCTCTGGGTGCTGATGATCATGCCAGCAGCTTTACCTTAGTCGCCTTTTACGACACCTCGGTGAGTGAGGGTGGCCTATTCTACTCTGCCGGGGACCACACGGCGCATGGCATTATGGTTAAATACTTTCCGTATATTTCTCTAAGGGCTGTTCCTAATTTCTTGACGCTAAAGACTGGCTTTTTTTGTTTCTTCTCATATAAGAAGACGGCCTTTCCCCCGGGCATGGTCGGGTGCCTGGGTAGGCAGGACCTGATTAAGCGGATTAAGAAGAAGCGGAGCGATTCCTTTAAGAGAAGAGCGTACTCCTTTTTAAAAAGGCCGGCAACTCATTAGCGAATCTCTCTGATTTCGCAGATGTTTATGGGCGGCGATGATTCTTTTCATCAGGAGACTCGCTTGCTCGTTTGTCGTCTCTAGCATTAAAAAAGAAACGGGTTCTTTCGGCATAACATTATTTAATGAGTAAGTACCTACTGTAAGGTACAATTTTGGGAAAAAGGGTGAAATGTTTTGATAAGTTTCGGGAAAGGGGAAAAAGTTTTAGAAAAAAAGTGGGGGGGGGGGGGGTATTTTATAAACCATGTAGGGTTAGGAGTATATTTAAGAGGATGATTTTTAATGTAGGGAAAACAGCCGGCTGACACAGTCGACAGTTCGAGCTGCTGCGTAGCCACAGTTTCTCGGCTTGTCATACGAACTTCTTTCGCTCGCTCATTCGATTTAGTGACGTCAACAGTGCAAGTTACTGTGGTCAGTTACTCGGATGGCTGACTCGTACGGTAGCGCTACCACCACAGTTGACGGCAGACTCTGCAACCACGCTCGTGCAAGCTCTGGAATGAGCTTCCAGTCGCGGTGTTCCCTGATCGCTACGACATGTTCTTTTTTAAACGAGGTTTGAAAAGCAGCGGCATGACTGTGCTCCGGGATTGTTGATGTCTTCATCATCAGCCCATTTAAGTCCCCACTGCTAGGGCACGGGCCTCCCTCAATCACATGAGGGGTAATTGCCATACTCACCACGCTTGGCAGACGGGTTGGCGAGGGTTTTGATATAAATGCAGAGTTTTCCTTCTCTGGGTGCTGATGATCATGCCAGCAGCTTTACCTTAGTCGCCTTTTACGACACCTCGGTAAGTGTGAGGGTGGCCTATTCTACTCTGCCGGGGACCACACGGCATGGTTGATGTCTATGGCGGTTACAATTTCCCATCAGATGAGCCGTATGCACGTCTGCCTATTTTTCGCAATAAAAAGAAAAGACTGGTGAAACAGAACAAATACTTTTAGAGACCGCGCCACGAAAAAAATTCCGCGGAAAACATGAAATCAAAATTTGAGATTACTTCTGTTTATGAACATAATCTTCTGTTTATGGCGAGAAGCCATGGATAGATCACAGTGGCGAACAATTGGAGAGGCCTACGTCCAGCGGTGGACTGCGATAGGCTGATGATGATGATGATGATGAACATAAAGCCCAAATTTGAACGTTGATGGCGACTCAAGAGTGCTTTTTACGGGTCATTTTTGGTGGCACGAACTCTACTCAGCTAATCTACAGCTGCCGTCAACAAATCGACAGATACCGTCAATGTAACATCGTTATACTCTATTTGTTTAGGTAATTAATTAAAGGTAAACAACAAAAATCGCGAAGTTCAGGGATTTTCAACCTTTTATTCGAATCGTGATCTGTCAATTCAAGTAAAATTAACAGTTGGCGTCTGTGCTGGTATCCCGACCATGTGAAATATTGGCTGACTATGTGACTGTATTATGTATGTTTATAAAAATTTAGAAAACTTCCCTCGAAAATCCGACAACCATAACCTAAATACTAGAAATGAACACAAGCTTGCTTTTCCACATCTCAGACTTCATAAGATTGGTAATTCATTCGTAGGAATGAGTATTAAAATATTTAATAAGTTACCACAAAAGCTTGTTGATTTACCAATGCCTAAATTTAAAACACATGTTAAAAATTATTTAATGGCAAAAGCCTATATTATACAGTTAATTAATACTTAAATGACAAGAATTTGTGGAAATGATAAACTGTTCGCCTACACCCATGACACTGTACTTAAAAAAAATTGGTGATTAAAAAGAGTAACTGGCGAGTTTCTTGCCGGATCTTCTCGTCATAATCAAGTTTCCGATTCCGGTGGTAGAATCACATTATATATTCATTTCTTATAGTATAGTATATTTTTTGTATCGACATATATGTTTAATTACATGTATAATATACATAGATATAATTGAATTTGCGACTGACCGGATGGCGCAATTGGTAGTGACCCTGCCTTTTACGCCAAAGGTCGTGGGTTCGATCCCCACCTGGACAAACATTCGTGCGATGAACACTTGTGTTTGTTCAGTGTCTGGGTGTAATATATGTATTTAAGTATATATTTATGTTCCTCTGTTGTCTGATATCTGTAACACAAGTGCTTAAGCTACTTAGTACGGAATCAGGTCAACGTATGAGATGTTGTGAGAATTATAATTTATATTTTTCATGTATGGCGATTTGTAAGAGCTGTATATAAGCCTATGCAAATAAAGCACTTTTGAATTGAATTTTTTTGGATTATATTAGTCAAAAGTAATGCCGCACTACCGAGCAATATGACTTTTAGATTTAGTAGGGTTGTCCATTACTTTTTTACAAGAAAAATTTTGGATTACTGGTTTTTTAGATCCTTCTTTTGAGGGCACACTGTAATTCTTTTAGAAATCAGTAAAAATAAATATTTTCCCCATTGGTTTGGAAGCTTAAAAATAATTTTCGCCCTTTTTATTAAACAAAGTGGTTAAATATAAGAATTGATAACAGAAAATGAGATTTATATTCAGAATAATATAATTTTATTGCGTTTTGTGTCGCAATGAAAAATGGCCATAAAAAGAACCCCTTTTAAGGTTTGTTTACATCTAGTTAAGTACCTAAACAAATGGAGTATAGTTACCGTCAATGTATCTACTGCTACCGTCGACACGTAGACTTCTGTTAAAACTTAGGTAGAAATCTGTACGAAGGTTAAATTACCTTTTTAATATAGTTGCATTCATCTCTTCATCAAGAAATTTGTAACTCTTCGGCATTTTACGAATGAATCCGTTCCTGGATGCTGTATCGTAACCAATTATCAGTACATTTAGGTTGTTGCCTCGGCCTGGAGACGACGGCTTCGGTTGAACAGTAGTTCTGAAGCCCACGACGACGCCAATCCACTTCGATGATATAAAACTGGTACAGTAGACATTGATATTTGAAAGCGCGGTAGAGCCACGCTCCGGCATAAATGGGCCGGCTCGACCGGAGTGATACCACGGGTTTACAGAAAACCAGCGTGAAGCACTGTGCTGTGTTTCGTTGAGTGAGTGATGGTACCGAAGGCCTGATCCGGGGGAAAGGGGTATTTAAACTGGGGACTTCACTGATGTTACGGGTATCCCTGCATAGGTGCCGGCAATCGCTTACCATCAGGTGATGGTAAGCGATTGCCGGCACGGCTCGTCTGCCACCTATGACATAAAAAAAATAATTAAATGTTTGGTAGACGTTTGGAAAACTACGTCGTGTCTTCGTATCGTCGATACCACAGTGCCTAAAGACGAAAGTCTTCAATCAGTGCGTCCTACCCGTCATGACATACGGAGCCGAAACGTGGACACTTACGGTACGGCTGGTCCACAAGTTATAGGTCACTCAGCGGGCTATGGAACGAGCAATGCTCGGCGTCTCTCTCCGAGATCGAATACGAAATGAGGTGATCCGGCACAGAACCAAAGTCATCGACATTGCTCACCGAATTAGCAAGCTTAAGTGGCAGTGGGCTGGCCATATTAGCCGCAGAACCGACAACCGATGGGGTAAACGAGTTCCAGAGTGGAGACCGCGTCTTGGCAAACTTAATGTAGGGCGCCCTCTGGCTAGGTGGGGGGACGATCTGCGCAGGATGGCTGGCAAGAGCTGGATGCGAGAAGCCATGGATAGATCACAGTGGCGAACAATTGGAGAGGCCTACGTCCAGCAGTGGACTGCGATAGACTGATGATGATGATGACTGTAGACGTATTTTGTTCAGTAGGGGATTGGTTCAGTTGGGGGTTGGGGTGTTGGTTCAGTTGGGCTTTGTCTGTGACCTTAGTTCTCCTGCGGATCTAATCATTTCTGATACGATCATACAAGGAGATTCACTGATTACATTATTACTTACGAATTAACGTGTGTTCCAGTACACTTGACTTTAGCGTAGTCGCTGTTCGTTAGAATGTATGGCTCTGGGCCATACACGTCTACTTCAGGGTAACTATAATGGTAGCTGAAGTCGTTATCATACAATATGTCCACAAAACTACACTTCACGCCCGTTGTAGTGTTTAAAATTTCTTCTTTAACTTTACATTTGGAGTTCTGGAAAACAGTTAACATTTTTTTAAAGTAAAATCACACACACACACACACACACACACACACACACACAGACACGTCAAACTTATAACACCCTGTTGTTTTTGCGTTAGGGGTTAAAAGTAGCATTATGTATATATTTCTAATGCCACTGTTGATTCTGATATCCGTAACACAGGTGCTTGAGCTACCTATCAAGGAGTCAGATCAATCAATGTGATGTTGTGTATTCGATCGCAAGTCACATCACCTGACCGTCGGACCTCACAGGTTGCTACTAGGGGCCACAGCCCGTAGTAGTAACCTGTGAGGTCCGACTTTCAAAATTAATTTATACAAATTGAAGCTTAATTCTTTAGCAGCAAAATGGTTAATGGAATTTGTCTCTTCCCATGTTGACGTGACTTCAAACTATTGAGATGAAAAATCCAATTAATGAAAGAACAATTTTTTTTGACGCGAGTGCTGACTTCTTATGCAAGAAGCGTCAAACGAACATTTATTTATTTATTGGTACCTGGAACATGTGGTTAATTTGATGGTAAGAGAGAGATCAGACGTGTCGCGGGCTTAAAATCAACAGCAAGTATCGCCGAGGAACGAAAGCAAGACAAAGACCCTCTTACTACCAATCCCGATCTAAGAAAAGTTCCAGAGCAAAACTCGTTTCAGCCTCTTTTAACATTGCGTGTTGGAATAAGATGGGAGGAACTTTATTGTACCTAATACTTTAGATCGCGTTTTGTAATAAAGGGGGCTGTGATTGTAATATTTGATGTTTAATTTGAAGTACAGGCAACCGCAGATTAGGATAGGTACTACAATCTGTCAAATTAACCGGAGGTAAATTTGTAGTGGCCTTCTTTTTTAATCTTACTATATACCGTCTAAGATCCTAATTTATATGAATGTATATCTAGTCCTTGATATTATTTTATCCCAGCAAAACATATTTATTTATTAGTATATAATATTGTGTTTATTTATGTATTAACATTATAAATATTTTAATATATATATACAGTTCACTTTTATTTCCCTTTTTCAATATTGCACCACCTACCCCTCCTCTACTATCAAATGTCCTTTGCCTAAAGGTTGTCTGGTAGAAATCGCTTCCAGCGATAAGACAGCCGAAATTGTACAATTAAGCTTCTGTAATGCCTAGATTTTAAAGTTGTGTTTGTTTTTTGTGCAATAAAGTATATCTATCTATCTATGCATACAGGGTATATCTATGCTATGAACATTTACATACCATTAAACACGTGTTCTACCGACCGTTCTGAACAACAGTAGGTACTTATTTATTCTGACTTTTGGAAATAGGCGTAAAAAAAACAATTTGTCGGTCACGAGACTTGGTTATTTTGTATGGGGAGTCAAAAAAATGATCGACAAATTTCGATATACTTATTGTTGAAAATGGTTGGTGAAAACGTTAAAGCTATGTAAATGTTCACAGATCTATACACCCTGTATGATTGTGATATGAATGGCCGTGTGCAAAATTGGATTGAAAAATCACAAATCCGTTTTTATTTTTATGTCTTGATCAATTTTCAATTTGCTTGGATTTTTTTAAGGCCTATATACTAAAGCTTGATTACAATCGCACCTGATGGAAAGCGAGGATGAGCTATAGGATGACACACCTCTTCCTCCTTATGACGATGAACTCAATGTTTGAATGGTTACTCACTCTGGACTAACGCAACAGAATCGATCATAACATCTTAAATTCACTATTTAAAACATGACATTTCTCCTAAAAAGCACATTACAGACATTAATATATTGTTTTTTATTTAATTTCACACTTAAGCTTTATTTAATTTCTTAACTGATACTGTAACTCTGTTAATTAATAAGTTACTGGTTACCCAAGATACAGGCTGTGCCTAGTTTGGGATCCCCTGCTCATTTCAACAAATGTATTAGACAATTAATTAGATTATTACTTCTTAATAAATGTACCTAAATCTTTGTTAGTCTGTAAGCAGTAACGCGGTAAGCAATAAAGCATTTTTTTTTAATTTAATGCTGAGGGTCGTGACCCCGAGTAGCACTCTTTCCAGGGTTTTCTTTCGCCGGCTTGACCTGTCTTCAGCGGCGTGAATGACATCGCACACTGAGGTGTTTAGCGTGGTACTGATCTGGTCTGACCATCGCGTTGGGATGATACACATTGCCTATAAGTTTTTTTTTTATTTCAGAGGTGGCAGACGAGCAGACGGGTCATCTGATGGTAAGCAATTCCGTCGCCCATGGACACCCGCAACACTAGTGGAGTCACAAGTGCGCTCCCAACCTTTTCCCCTTCCCCCCCATTGGGCCTCCGGTAACCTCACTCACATGGCGAAACACAGCGCAGGCGCTGCTTCACACCGGTCTTCTGTGAGACAGTGGTATCACTCCGGTCGAGCCTTGCCTAAGCATACGTACGTAGATACGTTCACTCTTGCCTTAAAGATGTCCAGATTTTATAGTGGTAATGGTAATTTCATTACAATCGATAAAAACCGTTTTTATCGATTGTATCGATTGTTTGGAGCCCCAAAGCGACATCTTTGGACGCAACTGGGAATTGTGTAATTCCCAGCTAAGATTAGGAGGACAATAAATAAAAATACGGAACCCTAAAACCGGTGGCGGCGCCACTAAATGTACTCACATGACACTGTACCCAATCGTTTCCACGGCACTTGATCTTTGGACTCTCCTTATCGAATTGCATAATTTCCTTACTGAACGGATCTAGGTGAGGCATCTGACACCCCGTGCCTTTATCTAACATCAGACCTTCTCGCAATCTCAGGTCTCTTTCCCTGTAAAATGATACCTAAATATAATAAAAATTAAATTGAAAATTTAAAAAACCTCGACACAACTAAACCTCTTTCATTTGATACCTATAAAGAGGCAGTTGGAACAACAAATAGGTTATTCGTCATTTTCTGACGGCGGCCATCTTGGATTTGAACTTTTCACAATTAATACATTCTGCTACTTAAGCCCTTTTTATATGATACCCATATTGTGGGAGTAGTGTTAAAACATAAAATCCAAATCTTTGTGACGGCGGCCATCTTGGATCCATTTTCATCCAACATAGCTAAGAACACTCCCTCCTTATTCATGGCCGAGTGTGGGATTATGAGAGAGTAAAACGGAATGGAAGACGCGTAGAATGGAACGGAGTAAGAGTGAACAGAGAACGAATGAACGGAGGGAATGATTGAGTTATCTGTGGGTGTGAGACGACGAAAGACGCGAATAGGCTTGCTCTGCGATTATAATAAAATAAAGAAGATCGGAAGACCCTGAAATCCTTTTTTCAACTTTCAAAAAAAAACAAAATCAAAATCTGTTCATTTGTTCGGGAGCTACGATGCCATAGACAGACACACAGACAGACACACAGACACGTCAAACTTATAACACCTTATCGTTTTTGCGTCGGGGTTTCAATAGTGTAATGTGAAGCGATGGTAGCTTAATGGTTCGCAGCGCGCCTTCAGCTATAGTCCATAGGTGCGCTGCACTCGCCGCCAGGCGCCGGGTGTTAGGGGGCGCCGAGATCCGCTCGCGACAAGAGCCTCCACTGTAACGCTTTGCAAGGAGCCTAACCAACTATTTATATAGAATGTTTCATTTAGGATTTCAACCCGAAGGCCATCGATAGAGGACCCTTTTGGGGTACCCGAAACACTCCCAAGTATATCCTACGATTTAATGTAGTTTTCATGTTAGGATAAATAAATAATTAATAAATATTTCACAACATCACATACGTTGATCTGACTCCGAGATAGGTAGCTCAAGCCCCTGTGTTACGGATATCAGAATCAACAGTAGGATTACAAATATATAAATACCTATAATACTTTTCTTTTGTAAATACATACTTATAATACATAGCAAACACCCAGACTAATTATGAAATTTATTCATGGCCTGAAACCCTTAATGAAACACACTGTACAAAACGTGGTGAGTCAAACACGCAATTTAGTGCATGTTTTAAGCACCTAACTATTCCATTTTGTTCGCGCATTTAGATACAAGAGGGCGCCAAATATTGATTGCACCCGGACGCGACATGGGCAAGAGCCGCCTCTGTTAAGGAGGGTACCATTGGTCGTCCCAGATAATCTCTTTTGGCCGCTCGATCCTCTTCCATCCTCTCCAGGTGTCCAAGCCAGCGTAGTCAGGATAATCTTATCTCCGCCATAACTTTTATATGATAGGTGGCAGACGAGCAGACGGATCACCTTATGGTAAGCGATTACCGCCGCCCATAGACACCCGCGACACCATTGCAGTCACAAGTGCACTACCAACCTTTAAACCCCCCTTTCCCCCAGATTGGGTATCCGCTACCCTTACTCACGCAGCCAAACACAATGCTGCTTCACGCCGATTTTTGTGAGCCCGTGGTATCACTCCGGTCGAGCCAGCCCATTCATGCCGAAGCGTGGCTCTCCCACGGTCATCGATCACGGTCTCCCCCATAATGTTCGGCTCACAACAATAAAATATCACAGTACTAAAGTCACCCAGAGAGCAATCGAGAGGGCTATGCTCGGAGTCTCTTTGTGTGATCACATCAGAAATGATGAGATCCGCAGGACAACTAAGGTCACAGACCTAGCCCAAAGGATCGCATGCCTCAAGTGGCAATGGGCAGGGCACATAGCGAGGAGAACAGACGGCCGTTGGGGCAGAAAGGTCCTCGAGTGGAGGCCACGTACAGGAAGTCGCAGCCGTGGCAGGCCCCCACAAGGTTCTCAAGGATCTGGTGAAGGTTTCGGGAATCCATAGATATGGCACAGGACCGATCTGTGTGGAGAACAGTGGGGGAGGTCTATGTCCAGCAGTGGAAGTCTATTGGCTGATATGACGATGATGATGACGATGATCACAGTATGGCGAACTGTGACGTCGAAGGCCAAGACCCATTTTAGATCGCTCAGCCAGCGTAGTAATTATAATGAAGATGCTCACCTTCTGCTAAATTCTCTGTCCCTGTGGCGTTTCCGTGGTCCCCACATGGAGTACGCGACACAGAGCACCAGGATGAGACAGACCAGCTGGTTCCTCCTGGTTCGGGGCAGGCGTAGCATCAGCCGCCTCATCTGAAGATATAAAGTAAAATTCCACAGGGAAAAAGCAATGGTCCCTGAAGGGAAACTTTCTTAGTCCGCTCTTCACTTAACATCAGATTTGGTTGCTTGTATTGCCCGAGAATCGAGGAAAGTTTCTCTCCAGAGTCCAATGTTCTTTCCACCCAGTATAAAATCCTCCAAACGAAACGATTACGTACGCAGGATATATAATAGTGCTCATTAGTGTGTGAGTAAACACAAGTGCACTCCTGATTCCCTTACCCTCAGATTCCGATAGGACACCAGGGTGACAACTGAAGAGGGATTGGGCGTATGACCATCGGCTTAACATGCTTTCCGAGGCACGGGTGTACCAACTTCCAGACTTCGGGCTGAAATTGAGAATCACTTACCGAAAACATAGGAACAAGTTTTTGGCCCGACCCGGAAATGAACTCGGGACCGCTTGCGCAGCCGTCGCTTTATAGTGCGACCCACTAACCAATACGCCACCCTGTATACAGACAAACTGTAGGGCAAAGGCCTCTTCCAGCATAGAAACCCTTCTCAACAACTTTCACAGTACAAGACCACAAGACGTTGGGTCTTGTACACCTCTGAAAGCACGTAAAGCCGTTAGTCCCGCGCCTGCTTCCTCTCCGGTTGTGTCACACTGGTGTCCAATCGAAATGTGAGGGTAAGGGAATAGAGAGTCTTGCCTCAATATTTTCATTTAGGCAAGAACGCCCTATTGGTCTAGTGGTTTAATTACCGGTCCGTGATTCCGGGGTCCGGTATGTTTTGAATTTATCGAACATAGCTCGGGTTTCATCATCATCATCATCGTCAGCCCATTTTAATCCCCACTGCTGGGGCACGGGCCTCCCTCAACCATATGAGGGATAATTGCCATACTCACCACGCTTAAATAATAATAATAATAATTCTCACAACATCTCATACGTTGACCTGATTCCGTACTAAGTAGCTTAAGCACTTGTGTTACAGATATCAGACAACAGAGGAACACAAATATATACTTAAATACATATTTTACACCCAGACACTGAACAAACACAAGTGTTCATCGCACGAATGTTTGTCCATGGTGGGGATCGAACCCACGACCTTTGGCGTAGGAGACGCTTGGCAGACGGGTTGGCGAGGGTTTAGATATAAATGAAGAGTTTTCCTTCTCTCGGTGCTGATGATCATGCCAGCAGCTTAGTCGCCTTTTACGACACCTCGGTAAGAGTGAGGGTGGCTTATTCTACTCTGCCGGGGACCACACGGCAAACTTCAGCTCGGGTTTGTGATCATCAATTCGTGGTGATTGAAATTTGAATCTACTCCCATCATAGTAGTGATGACTTGATTTCTACGATGGAGGCCTTTGCCCTGCAGTGGGACAGTATATAGGCAATGATTAGGCTGATACTATACTATAAGTACTAACCTTTAGTTTGGTCTTCCTGCGACTAACAAGCTTAATAGCTACATTAAAAGAACGCCTTTACACTGTCCACTTCAATAGGTAATTATAATGTTTCACTTAATACCTTTTATTTATAAATACTAGAATATTGATAAATAAATAATTGAATAAGCACGATATTGACATAATAAATATCTCTCACTGTCATTGGTTTGACAAGCTGGCCAAAATGTTTACTCAACATCCGGAGTATAATTACCTTACTCTATGTCCAACATCACTATGCTGGGCCTCCTTATGAAAATGGAAAACGTTAGCAAGGAATCCACAACTAAAGTTATGGTTGTTAATAATAATAATAATATAATAATAATTCTCACAACATCTCATACATTGACCTGATTCCGTACTAAGTAGCGTAAGCACTTGTGTTACAGATATCAGACAACAGAGGAACACAAATATATACTTAAATACACATATTACACCCAGACACCGAACAAACACAAGTGTTCATTGCACGAATGTTTGTCCAGGGTGGGGATCGAACCCACGACCTTTGGCGTAAGAGGCAGGGTCACTAACAATTGCGCCATCCGGTCGTGTTAGTTACCGGAACAACTCACTCCACATCACAGGTGCTGTATTCCTGGAAAAAAATGGACGACTTTATCAACCTGGGAGCTACTATCAGCAATACAGGTTCGTGTGAAAAGGAGGTCAGGAGCATAGACGTGTATCCTACACAGACTGTGCCTTTTCATAGAAAGCCATTCTGGAAAAGGTGCGCGATGTTGTACTGGGATATCTTGCTGGGCGACGTTCTTTCTCTACGGCACCCGTATAGAATCTGCGTCAGGTCCTGTTGGATCTACGAAGCTATAGTAGCTTCGTGGTTGGATGTCTATACTCTGTTACGTTTTTTCCGAAAATGGCACATTCCGTTTCAAGCGTGCGTTTTTCTAGTTATATGATAACCGGTAGTTCATATAGAATAATAGTTATATAATCATAATCTATACTAATATTATAAAGAGGAAAGATTTGTTTGTTTGTAATGAATAGACTCCGAAACTACTGGACCGACTTCAAAAATTCTCTCACCTTTGGAAGGCTACATTATCCCCGAGTAACACAGGCTATATTCTATTTTAAAAAAATTAGGGATCCTTACTAAAACTCCCATAATGTATTATTATTCGAAGTTCTGGGGAGCGTTCGTTGCCGAGTGGTCACTGCGACCAAATTTGATCTATTGTGACCTCCGCTCCCACTTACAGATCGTCTCCTAGGCCCACGATTTGTATAAACCGTATAATGGCCCTGGGAGCGATAGCCTTAACATCCTCCGGGCAGATGTGGTAACTGCCCAGGGTGCGGCTTCTTGGGTGCCCGAGGGCATCGCATTGACAGAGGACGTGCATCGGTGTTTCGTCCTCTGCTTTACAGAATCTGCAGGTGGGATCTCCGGCCAGCCCGGTTCTGGTACCGTGCTTGTTTAGCCTGCAATGACCAGTAATGGTTCTTGTGAGGATGCTCAACTGTCCGCGAGATAGCGCTAATACCTCTTGCGTGTATTTGTTGGAGAATCCTGTCATTAAGGTCTTGGCGTGAGCCTGACCTGTCGACCTGAGCCATAGTTGTTTACTTTGTTCGATCGACCACTCTTTAAGATTGCGTCGGGTGGTGCACTTGGGTATGCCCAGTACCGGTTCCGGGGTTAGTACCGGGCATGAGGCCCCCTCCCTTGCAAGCTCGTCGGCTTTTTCGTTGCCCACAATTTCGGAGTGTCCTGGTACCCAGCGAAGGGTTACTCTGTTGTTGGAGCCCAGACGGTTTAGGATCTGTGCTCCCTCCGCTATTAGTTTGGAGGTAATCTCAGCAGATTCAAGAGCCCTTAGAGCCGCTTCACTGTCTGATAGGATATATATATGTCTTTACCCTTATAGCCGCGTCGCAGATTCTCCTGGACGCAGCGTATTATAGCAGCCACTTCAGCTTGGAAGACTGTGGCGTGTAACCCCAGGCCCTGTGATATTTGGGCCTTGGGTTTTTCGCCGTATACTCCGAAGCCAGCTCTATTATTTAGTCTGGAGCCGTCCGTGTACCACACAATATCCCCAGACCGGAACTCAGCGAACGTACCATCAGTCCACTCCTGTCTGTCCGGTATCTCGATTGAATACCACTTTGTGAAGTGGTATTCTTTGATCATGCTGTCCCCTCACATAAGCATGATCGGCATGACTTGCAGTTCTTTTAGAAGAGTTCTCATGCCGTAAGAGTGCCATGTCTTGGACCCGTTTTCCCAGGCTCTCAGCATAGCGGCTCTTGCCTCTTTTTGTATAAATGTGGGCAGGGGGCAAAGAGATAGCAGAGCCTCCAGTGCGGCCGTTGGGGTGGATGACATGGCACCTGTGATTAGCGAGCATGCATAGCTAACTGTACTTTCGTGAGTGCCATGCTGCTTGTGGATTGGCGGGTCTTGTTGTGCCACACTACACAGGCATAGGCAATCATGGGACGTGCCACCACCGTGTATAACCAAAGCAAGTACCTTGGTTTTAGGCCCCATTTGGGTCCCAACATCCTGTAGCAGGTTCCAAGTGCCATCTTGGCCTTCTTGGTAACGTGTTTGAGGTGTGAATTCCAGGTCAACTTTTGATCTAGCATCACTCCTAGGTATTTATATCCCATAATGTAACCCAAGGTGTAAAAAAATTACCTGAAAAATTCCTTACGTCGCGTGCGCTACGAAAACTATTGATGATGAGAACAATGTAATAAAATAAAGTACCCGTACGAAGCCGGAGCGGGCCGCTAGTCTGTAATAATACTCCAAGGAACCCATGACTAAAGTTATGGCAGCAGACCGGAACCCAGCACGTCACCCCATTAAAAGGCTTCGCGCGGTTTTTGAAAGAAAGAAAGAAAATATTTATTATTATAGACATCACAACACAGAACATATAGCAATTATAAACAGAACACAATTTGGTACAAACAGAAAACAAAACATAAAACAATTAAAAATACATAAAAATAAAACAAAAGGAAAAAAAAAACTATATTCAATCATGTCCAGACAGTGCCAAATGAATTTAATGATGTGTTATGACGTCTAGTATAAATGGCCCTCACTCAGCTTATGTCACAGCCCAGACAAAGGCCATGACGCTGGTTTTCAGTGAGACCAGCTGAATGAGTGCCACGGACGCTTGTCTAGTGTATTTTGTGTACCTAACGTGTATGTGTAATGTGGGTATATATATCTACTAAGAAGAAAATATCAAATAATAATGAGATACATACTGAGATACATAATGAGATACATACTATTAAATTATTATAATGAATAAATAGGAGTTTTTTAAGTATGGCTTTCTATGAAAAGGCTCAGTTTGGTTTAGTCACATTTTAGTCTTCTTCATCTTTAGTTAGGGCTCAGAAACGTGGATGCTAAAGCAAGCCGATCGATGCCGCATCGACACTTTTGAAATGTGGTGTTGGCGAAGTATGCTCCAAATCGCATGGACTGCTTTCCGTACTAACGAATCCATTCGCGAACTCATCAAAACCAAGCTCTCCAACACCTGCCTGAGAAGAATCTTGGAGTTCTTTGGGCACATATGTAGCCAGGAAAGATGGAAATAATATGAAACAGTTCATGGTTTTCCGCAAGGTGGATGGAACGAGACCCAGACGTCATAGGTTTTCAGATGGTCAGACCAAATACGTTCGACGCTGGATAACAAGCTGCATGATGCCCTCCACGTTGGAAAAGAAAGATGGAGGATTATCATGAAGAGCAAATTGATCGCCCAAGGGAGGAATCACCACCCCCAGTAATGAGGAAAACGACTAGAGGAGGATGATACCAAACATATTGGCTGCATAACTTCTGTAAAGAAGGAGTTCGATTCGCTAGGTTTGGGAAATAACCGCTGTGACCAAACGGCTTGGGCACAACCACTTTATTAGAAATTGCGAGCTTATTGTAAAGTGACGGGTAGGGTTAACTATCAACGCCAATCGATTTTAATTTTTAGCTACTAAACCGGATCTATTTTAAACAATTTCGGGTTACGACCTCTCGGCAAACGCTTAATACTATTTATTAAATAACCATGCGCAAAATTGATTACCGCCAAAAGCGGCTGCTTTTGGCGGTAATCAATTTTGCGCATAAATGATTCACGCTAAAAGTGGCTACTTTTAGCGTGAATCATTTATTCGGGTACAAATGTTAGGTCCGCATTTGTGCGTCACCTTAAGGTGACGGGTAGGGCACACTAGCGACGGAATTAAATAACCATGCACAATGTTGGGTCCGTTTTTGTACGCGAAAAATTGATTCACGCCAAAAGTGGCCGCTTTTGGCGTGAATCAATTTGTCGCGTACGCGTTATACCCAACATTTTTGCATTCATATTTAATAAATAGTAAAAGTGCTTTCCGAGAGGTTGTGGTGTCTTTCGGAAAGCACTTATACTATTTATTTAATACGTTTAGTTGACTTTTTAGTATGCTTTTGTACTCTGAAATTTGATATACCGCCATAAACGGAAACTTAAGTCGATAATCCAAATTTCGAATGCAAAACAGATCAAAAAGTAGTTAGCTTAGAGACTGGAGCTTTCGAAATTGTTTAAAAAATAGATCCGGCTTGGTAGCTAACAATGATCGCTAGTTAGGGGTACCCTAAGTCGCCGTAAGTTATTAACATACTAAAGCTTGAGCTGTCCCTTTCCAAAAGCGCCAGGCACAGGTTTAGTTCCTGTAGGCAAGGGCTTTTTCTTGGACCGCGGTTTGAAATAGGGGGGAGTCGAAATGAAAAGAAGTTTTATTTGTCTTATCTACTTACTTATTAAGAAAACATCTTCAGTTGATCTGTTGATGTGTTACAACTGTTATTTTATTTTATACGAGTAAACCTTATCGAATTTCCATCGCCTGTCTGTATATTTTGGAGATTGCCACAATTCCCCAAAGCCACATTCTTTTTCTTTTTAAAATTAATTAATTACGTTTTTCCTTTTAGTTAAGTTTTAGTTTTCTTTCTACTTTTGTAAATAATAAATAAATTAATATTTCACAACATTACATCCATTGATCTGATTCCGAGATGGGTAGCTCAGGCACCTGTGTTACGGATATCAGAATCAACAGCGGGATTACAGATATATACCTCCATATTATACTTTTTTTTTGTAAATACATACTTATCATCATCATCATCATCATCATCAGCCCATATAAGTCCCCACTGCTGGGGCACGGGCCTCCCTCAATCACATGAGGGGTAATTGCCATACTCACCACGCTTGGCAGACGGGTTGGCGAGGGTTTTGATATAAATGCAGAGTTTTCCTTCTCTGGGTGCTGATGATCATGCCAGCAGCTTTACCTTAGTCGCCTTTTACGACACCTCGGTAAGAGTGAGGGTGGCCTATTCTACTCTGCCGGGGACCACACGGCCCCATATATACATACAATACATACTTATAATACATAGAAAACACCCAGACCAAAACAAACTGACATGTTCATGCACACAAATGTTGGTACTGTGCGGGGATCGAACGCACAACCCTTGCACCAGAGGCAGCGTTCACTACCACTGTTCTAAACGGGTCGTCGTAAATGAATAAACCCACTATCTATATGGAACAAGCAATCTTTAATTTTTATACAGTTTTGTAAACAGGTAAGTATATTATTGTCAAGCCGAAAGAAGAGGTGAATGACCCCTTTTTGTGCCGGTTCTTATGTAGGTAGGGGTACTTTGCCTGCCCTAAATGGTTGTTGGTCACAATGGACTGTTAGATCGATATCCCCGTAACTACGATGAGTCAGTTTAGACTTTAAAGCGAATAAATTAGCTCAGTGTTCATGTGTTCATAGATAGTTTGATTCCACAGGACTTATTTTACAAACTTGGTGAGTCTGAAATTCATTTCTCATGTTAACGTGTAATTAGACAATGATTCAGGATTTGGGGAGTCTGGCTATTGCAAAAAAACGGCTGTGATCTGACATTCGTAAACTTTTAACAGGGGAACCAGACCAACTGAATCATGGTTACACATTTCAGAAACTATTTGAAAAGTGATAGTTTCCTCACGATTACTATTTATTACCCCATTCGTATGGGTTTTATAAAAAAAAAACAGTTTCAGTTCTAAGTATTTACCCCACAACATTTTTTTTATTTTTCTGTTGTTGTGTAAAAATCGCAATGCGGTCAACAAAATGCATCTATTCACCAAGTTTCACAGAAAGACAGACATCAAGACGAATCTAATAAGGGTTCCGTTTTTACGGACCCTAAAAAGTGGCTGTGATATACGGACGGACGGACAGACAGGACGTGACGAATATGTAAGTGTTCCGTTTTTTGTCATTAGGCTACGGATCCCCAAAAATGAAGTAGGTATAATACTTAAAAGTTTAAAAGTTACAAAATGCATTACCAAAATGCCGCCGTAATCATAATCATAATCTTTATTGTGGAACACAGGTGAAGAAGAGACATAGATTATTCTTAAAGAGCTACTGTGACCTGCCTCTTAAGGCGTACAAAATATTTTGACTTAAACTCTATAATAAATTAAAACACATCAGTAATAAAATTAACATAGGTAAATAACCAAACAATTAAATTATCAAATTAAATCATGCAATATTAAATTGAATGAAATTTGAATGTCATACTTATTATATTACATTTTTGTCAAAAAAGAAGTCTTTAACAGAATAATAACATTTTTTAATTAGGTAGTCAGATAGTCGTTTTTTAAATATATAAATGTCATTTACATCCCTACTGACCTTTGGAATCTGGTTGTAGATGCGGGGAGCCATGCAAAATAAAGATTTACCAAATAAGGTGGTCTTACTGAAAACAGATCATAGCTTGCCCTTTTGCCTTTCCCGAGTAGGGATGCAACATCGCTCTTAAAAAACATCGATATTAGAACATCGATATTTTCAAAACTGAAACATCGATGTCGAAAACATCGAAGTTTATGAACGATATATCGATTTTTTCTCGATGTTTTTTATCACCATTTATATATCGAATAAATATATTTTTTTAACAGAAGTATCGCAGGCGTTTGTTTATATTGCAGATTGCAGAGGGCACAAAACGCTAAATAACAAAATCAACGCTTGTGTTGTGTGTGACTGAAAGAAGTGTCAGTTAGGCAGTGTTGCCAACTTAGTGGATTTTCTACTAAAACTGGTTGTTTTGACTGTCCATTTAGTGGCAAAAAATTACTTCTAGTGGCTGGTGGATTTTTCTAGTGGTTTAGTAAAATTCAATTTCAACGGAAGATAGCACTATGATAAAATATCGTTCATAAAACATCGCTCATGAAGAACGATGTATCGTCGATGTTTTAGGTTTCAACATCGATGTTAAAACATCGATGTTTATGAACGATACATCGATGTTTGAAAAAAATCGATGTATCATTTGCATCCCTATTCCCGAGTTCTAAATTGAAATTTGTTTAGCTTTTATAAATTTCGCACTCTCAAGAATATATACATATGGAAGAGGCAAAATACCATGTTTTAAAAAGAATGCCAAAATAGCCAGTTTAATCATTTTAATACCGAAACAAAACAGTGATCAAAATCGGCTTCACCCATTACCTGTTCAACCGACACTGAGCCATTATGTCATAGCTGGTTTCGCAACTTGAAAGTAGACATAGTTATCCACTCGCTGCCATACAAAATGCCATACCTATTGAATAATACCTTAGCGAGTTAGTTCTCGTCCCACGACCAAAGAGTCGAGATGTGTTGATAAGTTTTTGTTATCTTAAAACATAGTAAAAAATACAATTGTGTCCGTGTTTTAGTGGGAAATTGACCTGTGTGTGTTAAAGTAAATAAGTGATGTTTTCTGTGTTATTATAATGTTATTGGCTATGTACAATCAGCTACCAAATGGGAGGTTTCCATGTTTGAAGTTATTTCATGTCAAGGTAAATAATTGTTTGATTATACCTAATAACTAATTATTAATAATTAGGTTCATATAATTTGCCTTAATGTGTCTTTTATAAATAAAAAAATAATGGGCGATCGGAATTATTAAAGCATTGTAAATAATAGTAAGATAAAATGTAATTTTGGCGACTAAAGTATTATTAGGTTGGACAGTCACGTGATCTTTAATCTCAATTTTGAGAGCTGCTCAAATATGTTGTTGTCTCTGTCGTAACGTTTACTTAATTATATAAGTTACGAATAAGTTATTTCTTTCCTCGTAGTGTGGCAAACGAGCAGACGGATCACCTGATGGTAAGCGATTGCCGCCGCCCATGCCCATGGACACTCGTGACACCAATGGAGTCCTAAGTGCGCTGGTAACCTTTAAACCCCCCTTTCCCCCGGATTGGGCCTCCGGTACCCTCAGTCACGCAGCGAAACAGCACAGTGCTACTTCACACTTGTTTTCTGTGAAGACGTGGTATCACTGCAGTCGAGCTGGCCCATTCATGCCGAAGCGTGGCTCTCCCACGGTAAACTATAGGTCTGTCTGAAGAAATCACTACAAGCGCTAAGACCGCCTTATTTTACTGCTGTTGTTGTATCATACTTAATTGTATTTTGTTTTTGTGCAATAAAGAATATCTATCTATCTAAGTTATAGAGGTAAAGAGAAGTCTGCAATATTATTTATTTATTTATACTATGTATATGTACTCTGATTTTAAATTATGAGAACTAAACTGACAGATGCAAACTTATGTCAAGTTCACATACATTTTGACACGCATCTGTCAAAAGTTTTTTTTTAATGGCTTGCTGTTGCTCTTACGAGACAACTCTGCCGATGTCATGTGATTAAAGAGACACGTTCCTTAGAAAATTGGTTGAGTAAAAAGCTGGTTCTCTTCAATTAATTGTGTTTGGGTTATTATTGTTGGAATATTTTAAATTAAGCCTTTTTGATATGGTATACTCGTGTATGGTATCACTGTTGTTATTGTTATTTTTGTTTGTGGTTCTGTGTCTCTGTGACATTAGCCTCCGGTGTTCATGTTTATTTTCTACTCGTAAATTCTACAAATAAATACCAAATTAAACAACAACAATCGTTTAATCATATTAGGTTATGGGCCCAACACCACCTAAAACAAACAAAACGTACTCTGTCATACACATTTCATCATCATCATCATCAGCCCATTTAAGTCCCCACTGCTGGGGCACGGGCCTCCCTCAATCACATGAGGGGCAATTGCCATACTCACCACGCTTGGCAGACGGGTTGGCGAGGGTAGTGATATAAATGCAGAGTTTTCCTTCTCTGGGTGCTGATGATCATGCTAGCAGCTTTACCTTAGTCGCCTTTTACGACACTTCGGTAAAAGTGAGGGTGGCCTATTCATACACATTTAGACAACACAAACTTTGTTAATTGGAAGATTCATAGAAATTGTTACTATAATCTTTATACCTACAATTTGATATAGCTACATAAATATTCAATAAAACGTTAGAAGGAAAAGGAAAGGAGGAAAGGGAAGTTGATGGGGCGTGGAATTTTCGAGGGTAGGATGTCATATAACGTTGTGTATTTTCGACAGTTGAAGACTGTCAAAAGTAGCAAATGTATAGAAATGGCACATTGACACCTGTCAGTTTAGTTCATATAATTAAAAATCATGGTTTAGATAAGTTCACTCGACATTGGCAAAATTATAGAAGTGTCGCAAGACATAGTAGCAGCCATCAATTAATAAAAAAAAATAGATAAGTTCTTATTTATACATAGAATGTCTAACGTAGTTACACCTATTGAAAAGATTTATATGTAAGGTGTATAGGATTATATCTTAATCTGCCTCGGTGGCGCAGTGGTTAGTGGGTCGCACTTTAAAGCGACGGCTGCGCAAGAGGTCCCGAGTTCGATCCCTATGTCGGGCCTAAAATTTGTAACTAAGTTTTCGGTAAGAAATTCTTAGTGTCAGCCCGGAGTCTGGAAGTTGGCGGCCCTGTACCCCCGTGCCTCGGATAGCACGTTAAGGTGTTGGTCCTTCGCCCGATCCCTCTCCGGTCGTGTAACAGTAGTGTGTCCCATCGGAATATGAGGGTAAGGGAATAGAGAGTGCTAGTATTTGCGCACACACTTGAGC
This sequence comes from Marasmia exigua, assembly GCA_019059595.1. Classification (NCBI taxonomy): domain Eukaryota; kingdom Metazoa; phylum Arthropoda; class Insecta; order Lepidoptera; family Crambidae; genus Marasmia; species Marasmia exigua. The sequence goes on along the minus strand of CM032487.1, from coordinate 2,867,058 downwards.
ACTATAATATATTCTGCGTACGTGACTTGTCGTTGAGATTGCCCGCCGTAGCCGTAATCGGTTGGAGGATATTATATCTTATTCAAGTTAGGTAAGTAAGCAGGACCTACTTAAGTTATGAATGTAGATAAGAATAATGGCGGTCACCACATAATGGCGGTCACCACATCTTATTGGTGACCTACCCTGACTTTGTTTCGGGGCATTAGTTACTTATTCTACCAATAGATGGCGCTGCGCGTCGAATACATCGCGCAAGTGTTTACGTATAAGCCGGGTCGTTTTCTATAGAATTCACCTCTTTATAAATAGTATCTAAATAATAGTAATAAATAGTATCAGCCGTGTGGTCCCCGGCAGAGTAGAATAGGCCACCCCCACTCTTACCGAGGTGTCGTAAAAGGCGACTAAGGTAAAGCTGCTGGCATGATCATCAGCACCCAGAGAAGGAAAACTCTGCATTAATATCAAAACCCTCGCCAACCCGTCTGCCAAGCGTGGGGAGTATGGCAATTACCCCTCATGTGATTGAGGGAGGCCCGTGCCCCAACAGTGGGGACTTAAATGGGCTGATGATGATGATGATGATAGATTACCTTTAAGATCAACAGAATGCGTAGTTCAGGTACCAGGTTAGGATGATATATGGAGGATATTAGGTATAAACAGCCACACATCAGGTGTCACCAACCTATCGTTCCTTTATTAAAATTGAATCACATGTGTTTGACATTAAAGTGAGGGTCGATTAAAGAATTCAACAGATTTGTATATGTCGCCGGAAAATAACAAAATCCGTAAGTTTATCAATTTACTAGGAAGTTTATAAACTTTCGTAGGATTCTAAACGGAAGATAAATTGTATTATTTTACGTCCACACTTTTGCAAATGTATCAATTTCCGACGTCACACGGTAAATTTATAAAGTAACAGATATCGATTCGTAAAATTTGACATGGGTCGACCAATCACAGAAACTCTTTTAAATACGTAAACTAACACACTGCTCTCTGATTGGTAAATGTTCATAGTGGCAATGCCAATCAGTTCGCGCATAGCGTTTGGATATTGCTCACTTATTATTTTACGAGTGAGTTCAGTATGTTTATCAATGTACGAAAGTGTGGACGTAAAATAATACAATTTATCTCCCGTTTAGAATCCTACGACAATTTATAAACTTCCTAGTAAATTGATAAACTTACGAATCTTGTTATTTTCCGGTGACATATACATTGATGTTGTGGCTGTCCGTACCGTAGGTAAATCAGTAAGCATGTCCAACATAGTTGTATGTATGTAGTACCTACACACACCATACATATTTACCTTCTCAAGGTCACTTAGGCGGTCGAGTGGCCATAATAATAATAACAATTTCATACATACGTTTACATACAACATAGTATAATAATATCCTCCAACCGATTACCGCTACGGCGGCCGATCGTAACGATCGGAACGATGAAAATTGAAATTACCATAATATTTGACATTCATAAATGTTCTTTATTGAATAAAGACATTTTTCATTTTGAATGTATAAAAATTGATTTAGATTGATTATTCAATAATTGACAAGATGCTAACCACCTACTATTGTACACCTCGTCCTGCAGTTTATTAGTCTGGATTAAGTAACTACTACTCTTTGTGACCTATGAGGGGAACCTAAGTAGTCATGCTCACTCAAATGTCTCTGAGGTGGTGGCGCTATGTGGCGGGTCATTACATTCCCTCTAATATGGTTGAGTGAAATGATGGCTGACACGTACGTCATACTTGTGAACAGGTGCCACCTTTGGGGACTGGTCTGCTTCGGTTTACCTCATAATATTTATTTTATTATTATTTCCTTTATTTTATTTTGTGTAACAATTAAACTGTATGGCTTGGTATGATGATGACACAACATTGTATGAAAGTTTGGCGATTAAAAAGAGTAACTGGCGAGTTTCTTGCCGGATCTTCTCGACAAGAAACAACTTTCCGAGCCGGTGGTAGAATCGCATTATGTTTATTTATTTCTTTAGTATATTTTATGTATCAACATATATATGTATTAACATGTAAATTATACATAAGTACTTATAAATAGTTTTAAGTCATTAAAAATGTATGACGATTTGTAAGTGCTGTATACAAGCCTATGCAAATAAAGAATTATTTGATTGATTGATTGATTGATCAGCCAGGATATATTATAGTGCTCAAGTGTGTACGCTAACACAAGTGCACCCTCTATTCCTTACCCTCGTATTCCAATTAGACTAAAGCGTGACACGACCGAAGAGGGATCGGGTGCAGGACCAACGGCTTAACGTGTTTTCCCAGGCACGGGGGTACAAGACCGCTCACTTCCGGACTCCGGGATTTCTTTCCGAAAACTTAGGTACAAATTTTTGGCCCGACCCAGGACCTTTTGCGCAGCCGTCGCTTTATACACTGGGCATCAAATAAACCGAGCCACCAGCTAATTTTCATACAAACGTACTCAGTTCAGAGGCCTACAATTATGAAAATTTAACTGCTATGGAAATAATTTAAATGTAAATCGATGTCAGAAATGTTTAATTTTAATTTAAGCATTTTCAAATTACGCCAGAAACATGCCCATTTCCTAAAATATAGGAAAATATAGGTGGATTTCGCATCCCATAAAATCCTGTATGAAGCAAGAAAAATTATTTACATTTTATTTTGAGAATTGTCATATTTCTGGGGTCAATTAAAGTGTTTATTAAAAAAATTAATATCATGGACATTTAATTACATTTAAATCATTCATGGGATCAACCATGGGATTCGATGCAATTCAAAGCTTTTAAATTAGTGTCTAGTGGTTTTTAGTGTACAAATTTGGTGTTTATTTGTGCAGTGAAGTGCCGCAAAGTGATACTAATATTTAATAAGAATCGTTGGATTGTATCGTTTTTAACACTGCTATTGTGTGTCGAGTGCGTTGTCTCGTGACAACTTACTTGGACCTAATAGTCTTAAACCTGCGACTGATTTTAGAGTGATATCCGCTGAATCTGTAGGTCGATTACATTTTATCGACCTACAGATTCAGCGGATAACACCTGCGTTTTATTAAGAGACTGTGATGACTTCGATTGAATTTGACTGTTGACTACCTACTTATTCTGAATAAGTTACTTGACATTGGCGAATTATCTTCGGGTAGAGCATAAAAAAAATTGTAGGCTTTCGTTTGTATGAAATTTAGCTGGTGGCTCGGTTTGTTTGCTGCTCAGTGCATTTGCGACCAACTAACCACTACGCCACTGAGGAAGTCTGAACATAATATAACAGTTATACTTTTTGAATAGTTGTGCCAATATAAAAGGGCACATTTGACACTTCAACAAAATTCGACAACGTAACCTTGTAACAACGGTCATTGAATTTATTAATCTTTCTATGATAAAAAAGCGCAATTACCTACTTAACTTTTTAAAAAATATATGTTTGAATTTATTTATTTCAATAAAGACAAAAAAAAATCCCTATTTAATTTCTCTGCTAAACTATTATACATTTACTTTTCTAGAGAATTGAACGTTGGTACAATGTTGTGTGTGTGTGTCAACCTATTTTCTTTTTAAACTCTAGTGATGTTCCCTAAATAGTCGAACGAATTCAATGTTATTCGTGTAGGAATATTCATCCATAAATGAAAAGCCACATTCTGATTACAATAAAACGTATTATTCTCTGGTTTAAAAATATAAATACATTGATAACTTTGAAAAAAAAATCTATGGCACACAATATCAGCTTTTTGATTTCGATGAAAATGAAATAAACTGGCCGCGGTTCGATATCTAGGATCGGTACCTACTTTCCTCTTTTCAATAATTTTGATTGACATTTCTCCAATTAAAAGTACCTACTAATAACTTCTTTTTTCGATTCGATTCACGTTTGTTTGAAGTACTAATCGAAGTTTTTTAGTAGTTCACCTCTCTATGTGACCTATGAGGGGAACCTAAGTAGTCATGCTCACTCAAATGTCTCTGAGGTGGTGGCGCTATGTGGCGGGTCATTACATTCCCTCTAATATGGTTGAGTGAAATGATGGCTGACACATACTTCATACTTGTGAACAGGTGCCACCTTTGGGGACTGGTCTGCTTCGGTTTACCTCATAATATTTATTTTATTATTATATCCTTTATTTTATTTTGTGTAACAATTGAACTGTATGGCTTGGTATGATCATGACACAACATTGTATGAAATTTGGCGATTAAAAAGAGTAACTGGCGAGTTTCTTGCCGGATCTTCTCGACCAGAAACAATTTTCCGAGCCGGTGGTAGAATCGCATTATGTTTATTTATTTCTTTAGTATATTTTATGTATCAACATATGTATTAACATGTAAATTATATATAAGTACTTATAAATAGTTTTAAGTCATTCAAATTTATGACGATTTGTAAGTGCTGTGTATAAGCCTATGCAAATAAAGAATTATTTGACTTTGACTTTGACTTATGAATCTAAGATTTAGAAACGTCAAATGTAGCCACATGTTGTAGCAGTTGAGCCAAGCTAAACCTTTTAGCTTGGCTCAACTAAGTATAAAAAGTAGCATGGAACGTAGGCACCTGAGTAGGTACGATGATTCACCTCTATCATCAGTTTTCATGACTTGGCAATTTTGGGAAGTTTTTATCAAACTCTGAGCAAAGGGAGGAAAAAAGACACTTTGCCAATCATTATTTCGTGATGAGGATTTTCCTACACAAGAGGTTCACCTTCGGTCACGGTAACAAATGATGAGGTTGGGCCTTATTGGCTACAGAATTTATCCTATTTGTGTATTTGTCATTCGTGTTTGATTGTGTTTAAATTCGTGTTCTGTGACCAATAAAGAAATATTTATCTTACTTTTTATGTGATAGGTGGCAGACGAGCAGACGGATCACCTGATGGTAAGCGATTGCCGCCGCCCATATACACCCGCGACACCAGTGGAGTCACTGTGCGCTGCCAAGCTTTGCCCGGATTGGGCCTCTAGAACCCACACTCACGCAGCGAAAAACAGCTCAGTGCTGGTTTCCTGCCGCCGCCGGTTTTCTGTGTTTCTGTCGGGCACGACACTGCGTTCTGTCCAAACGTGGAAAGTCACAGAAGCTATTGCATTCGCTCTATCGAAGGACCGTGGGAGAGCCACGCTTCGGCATTAACGGGCCGGCTCGACAGGAGTGATACCACGGCCTCACAGTAAAACGGCGTGAAGCAGCACTGTGCTGTGTTTTGTTGCGTAAGTGAGGGTACCGGAGGCCCAATCCGGGGGATAGGTTGGCAGCGCTCTTGTGACTCGGTGTCGCGGGTGTCCATGGGTGGCGGCAATCGCTTACCATCAGGTGACCCGCCTGCTCGTCTACCGCCTAAAAAAGTAAAGTAAAGTATCAGCTTATAAACATTCTTTTCGCTCGACCCGGGATCGAACCCATGACCCCGAGATCACGGCTCGGATCACTAGAAAAATATGGCGTTCGTCGCCCCATCTCTCTTTAGTTTACTAAGTTATTAACAATGTAGTCGTGCTCTGTATAAGTAGTGTACCATAAATAACAAAATATTTCTCTTCTCTTTCAGACAATGAAGTTTCTCTACGCACTTCTGGTCTTCACCATCATATCAGCGTCAGAGGCTGACAGACGCTGCCGGGGCATATATTTCAACGGGAAATATTACGACGTAGAAATCGTCAAGGAAGGCGTGAACCGAATACACCAAATGGTCTTAAACAGGAATGACAACACGATATATTTTACATATGAACAAATTTCCGAATATCCTAGCAGGAGCTTAGGCTTTTTAAATTTGAACACCCGAGAGGCTGGTCTCATAGGTGGAGTGAGGAATGCTTCAGGAATTACAGTAGATCAAGTAAGGAATAAGATCTACGTTGGAGGTATCGATGGGTTGTATGTTCTAAACAAAGAAAGGGTACCAGAGAAATATCCTGTATATGAAAGCATTGAAAAATTGTTCTTTAGAAACGTGTTATATTACATCAATAGTAAGAAAGAAGCACATATTTTTGATAACGGCGTAATCAATCCTTTAATGGAACTAGAAGGCGAAAAAGTTGATGATTTGATAGTGGACGATGATAATAACGTGTTTTTCCTGCAAGGTAACAGTCTTTTAAGAGTAAAATTAGGAACCAGAGCTATAAATGTTCATGATGGTTATGTAGTCAATATTTTAACCGTAGATCCGTATTTCCGAGCATTCGTGAGCACAGATGATGGTGTTTATATATATAACACGTATAAATATGCTTTGGATAGAGTGTCTTATATAAGAGATCTGAGAGCAATGACATTTTCCAAAAATTTAGAGCCTATTTATGCGGTAGTCGATGTGTTAGTGAAACTAAATGTAAATCCAATAAAATGTGTCGACTATTAGTTCTTAATTTTGTCCAGTAATAACGGTGTTACCAGACCAATAGAAGGCATCGATCACGTTGCTGGGTAGTGTTCGACTAACCAATCTGCTGATAAGATAGATAGATAGATATTCTTTATTGCACAAAAATAAAATACAAGCATGATACAACAGCAACAGACAGTACAATAAGGCGGTCTTATCGCTTGTAGCGATTTCTTCCACTTCTTTTGGGTAGAGGAAAGAAATATAGAGTATTTGTAATAAGATTCCACCTGATTCCGCCGGTCGAAGTAGATTGACGGGTATAAATAAATTTAATTATCAATTGAATAAATTTAATTGTCAATTGATCTGGTAGAACATCATATGCCTATGGGTCAAAGAGTAGTATTATATACTGGATACTATGGGTAGAATTTATCTTTCGATCCATTCAGTCCAGAATGTCAAATTCCCAAAAAGTGAAGCGGTTTAAAAATGTCAAGTTTCCGGAAAATCAAGTTTTAAGTTAGTCTATGAAGATAATCTCATTTAGTACCTAACAAAAAAAAATATGACTTTGGGGGAACTGGACATTTTGGTAACTTGACATTTCGGGAACTTTACATTTTGAAACCGCTTGACATTTTGGCTTGTAATACTATTCATCATCATCATCATCAGCCCATTTAAGTCCCCACTGCTGGGGCACGGGCCTCCCTCAATCACATGAGGGGTAATTGCCATACTCACCACGCTCGGCAGACGGGTTGGCGAGGGTTTTGATATCTATAAATGCAGAGTTTTCCTTCTCTGGGTGCTGATGATCAAGCCAGCAGCTTTACCTTAATACTATAATTCTAAGCATTTTGGGAATTTGACATTCTGAACTGAAAGGCTATCGACTTCAACTAATCCATATTACCATCGATCGATTGTCAGGTCTGTTACATCTACTGATTGACGCCAATTTATCCATTCTACCATCGATCGATGCCCTCGATCGACGATCGATCGTTGGTCTGGTAGCACCCATAATCAAAGATGTTGTGATAAAATTGTGTTGATTTGATAACTAAGTAATTTATTATTTAATATGTAACGTGCAAATGAAGGTTTTGTTATTAAAATTCAATTTTAAAGTACATTTTTGTTTTTCATTCATAACAATGCTTGTTCTTGAAGAGATTCCTTAAAAACATTACAATTTATTCAAACACAAACAACTTAGTCCCAATTCGGGGAATCTCTATCCGAGAATAAATTCATGGTATAACGTTACACGAATCGTACCTATGGTCAAGCGTTATATCTCTTGTACCTATTAGAATTTTTGACAACGATGATGTAATAACTCCCAATCCCTTAAGCTAGGTAGGTACAGATTGGTGCAATGCAACATGTAACGCACCATTCTGCCTTACATTGCATGATCTCTGCTGCCTTGGACGTGTGACGCGCACGGTGCGCGCATTGACTCGAGCGAGATTCTTACCTAGCCGGTAGGTACCTATGGTCAAGCGTTATATCTCTTGTACCTATTAGAATTTTTGACAACGAAGACGTAATAAATCCCAATCCCTTAAGCTGGGTACAGATTGGTGCAATGCAACATGTAACGCACTATTCTGCCTTACATTGCATGTTCTCTGCTGCCTTGGACGTGTGAAGCGTGCGGTGCGCGCATTGACTACGAATCATATGCCACTCATTTTAGAGGGCGTATTACTCGAGCGAGATTCTTACCTAGCCGTAACTCAGTCTCGACTAGCACGGTTGGTAAAGATTAGCGTTATTTGTATACCGCTAACTTTAAACTATTTTTTTCTGTCTTTGATTCTTCTGTTTGATTTATATTACTGGGTTGGCAAGGTATACAAATCATACTTCTATTAAAATGTTGTATAATAATATTATTGTACAATGCCTACTAAAATAAAAGTCTATTGTCTAGTGATGTAATTAATATGTAAAGTGAATAATTTTAAGTAGTGGTAGCGTTTTTATTTACTATAAGTTAATATGGTTGTTCAGGCTAACGCCTGATAAGAAGAATCGGCCAGGAAACATAGTACGGAGCTTTAGCCGCGTTAAAATATAAAGTTTATTTATTTATTAAATGTGTAGGTAGATCTGTCTGTCGCCGTGTGGTCCCCGGCAGAGTAGAATAGGCCACCCTCACTCTTACCGAGGTGTCGTAAAAGGGCGACTAAGGTAAAGCTGCTGGCATGATCATCAGCGCCCAGAGAAGGAAAACTCTGCATTTATATCAAAACCCTCGCCAACCCGTCTCGTGGTGAGTATGGCAATTGCCCCTCATGTGATTGAGGGAGGCCCGTGCCCCAGCAATGGGGACTTAAATGGGCTGATGATGAGATCTGTCTTGTTAAAATTCATCCCGAAGAACACGCATCATTTTAACGTTAAAATTACCAAATCAGGAATAAATCAAGAAATTTGGGTTTTAATTAACTCCATATATGTCCACGAAGAGACAATGGTATATCTACATGTTGTTACTTTTTTGAGAAAATAAATTCATTCATTCATCATTCGAGAAGCGCGAGCGCGCTCCTTTGTGTTAGTACAGAAAAACCGACAAATCTCGGATCGCGCCGAGCACGCGCACGAGCTGTAACGTTCGGCGCGTGCGCGTCCAATCCATGAGAATTTGGTGCATTACATGTTGCATTTCAACAATCTGTACTCGACTTTAAACAATAAATTGTCTAAGCCCAATCCCAATTACTTATAATGATTGAAATATACATATATATATGTCACCGGAAAATAACAAGATCCTAAAGTTTGTCAATTTACTAGGAAGTTTATAAACTTTCGTAGGATTCTAAACGGGAGATAAAATGTATTATTTTACGTGTCCCCACTTTCGTACATTTATTAACTACTGAACTCACTCGTAATATAATAAGTAAGCAATATCCAAACGCTACGCGCGATCTAATTGGCATAGCCACCATGAACATTGACCAATCAGAGAGCAGTGTGTTATTTTACGTATTTCAAAGATTCGTATATTTTAAAGAGTTTCAGTGATTGGTCGAACTATATAAAATTTTACGAATAGATATCCGTTATTTAATAATTTTACCGTGTGACGTCGGAAATTGATAAATTTACCTACTAAAGTGTGGGCGTAAAATAATACAATTTATCTCCCGTTTAGAATCCTACGAAAGTTTATAAATTTCCTAGTAAATTGATAAACTTACGGATCTTGTTATTTTCCGGTGACATATACACATACAAGGAAATGAAAACATACCTTATGCAATAACTCCCTATGACATTATACTTATTTTACAAATTCGACAGTTTATATCCAGAGCATGATACTTGCATGAAACAATTAATTGGTAAGGTGACGGGTAGGGCATGCACACTAGCGACCCCAATTGATTTAAGTTGTTAAAATTCAAACCGGATATCTTTCTAACAATTTCGAAGCTGCATCTCTCGGAAAACACTTATACTAATTATTTAATACTTATACTTAGGTAACTTTTGAATTACCGCCAAAAACGGCTACTTATGGCGTTAATCAAAATTTCGAGTACAAAAACATATCAAAAAGTAGTGCAAAATTATAAAATACTTAAATAGTACAAACGTTTGCTTAGAGAATCCTTAGAGCTTAGAGGTTGGTGTCGTTAGTTAGGACTACACAATTATAAATAAATAAATATAAATATTTCACAACATCACATACATTGATCTGACTCCGAGATAGGTAGCTTAAGCACCTGTGTTACGGATATCAGAATCAACAGTGGGATACAATTGCGTATTAATCATTGTTATCTATTTCACCCGTCAGGGTAGGGCACACTGGCGACGCCAATCGATTTTATTTTTTAGCTACTGAACCGGATCTATTATAAACAATTTCTCGACAAACACTTATACTATTTATAAAATAACCATGCACAATCCGTTTTTGTACACGAAAAATTGATTCACGCCAAAAGCGGTTACTTTTCGCGGTAATCCAAAACTCGAGTGCAAAAGTAGACCAAACAGTTAACTATAAGTATTAAATAAATATTATAGGTGTTTGCCGAGAGATTGTAACCCCGAAATTGTTTAAAATAGATCCGGTTTAGTAGCTAAAAATTAAAATCGATTGGGGTCGCTAGTGTGCCCTATAAATCACCTTAATCAAAATTTCAATTGCAAAAACATACAAAAAGGTGTGCACAATTATTAAATAAATAGTACAAATGTTTGCTTAGAGACTCCTGCTCCGAAATTGTTTAAAATTGATCCGGCTGAGTAGGTAACAATTTAAATCGATTGGTGTCCTAAGTTAGGGCAACACAATTGCGTAATCATTATCTATTTAAGCTAATCACTAATGACGAAGCTTTTACTGTTAATCTTGCTACTAACAGGGTACGTGTACAGTCAACTCCAAAATATGTATACACTTTAGGACGTTGTCACAATATATAATATAAGAAAGTGAACCTCTACTTTCATATAGGTAAGTATTGTGACAAGGTCCTAAAGTGTATACATATTTTTGGAGTTGACTGTACCTACAAACCATTACATTTAAAGATCTGTTGACATTGTACATGATGCATTACTCAATAAATAAATATATTATAGATTTCATCATCATCGTCAGCCCATTTAAGTCCCCACTGCTGGGGCATGGGCCTCCCTCAATCACATGAGGGGTAATTGCCATACTCACCACGCTTGGCAGAAGGGTTGGCGAGGGTTTTGATATAAATGCAGAGTTTTTCTTCTCTGGGTGCTGATGATCATGCCAGCAGCTTTACCTTAGTCGCCTTTTACGACACCTCGGTAAGAGTGAGGGTGGCCTATTCTACTCTGCCGGGGACCACACGACGTGGACTTATTCTCGGATAAAGATTGGTCGAATCGACTCAAGATGATTTACCTACTATGGAATTAACTTATAAAGATAAAAATAAAACACGTAAACTCAGATTTTTAATTCGGCGAACTAAACTGACAGCTGCAAACGTCAACTTCCTATACATTTTGACATTTTGCATTTGTCAAAAGTAGCAAAAATGTATGGGAATGACACATTGACACCTGTCAGATAAGTTGGCCGAATTAAAAATCAGAGTTTACAATATGTAATTTGTTTAGTATGTATTTATTATCACGCACCAAGTTTTCTATTTACAAAATACACAAACAGAAAAATGTTTAAAGCTCAATAAATTTTGAAAATAAATTACCAAAAATACATATTAAAAAGAAAAAAAAACTTACAAAATATGATGTATTATTTACAAATTGTAACAGTTTCTACTTATTATCTATAATTGTTAAGATGCCTAGTTGAAAATCTATTATGGTAACAGATTATTTTCTATAGTGATTTTTATTTAGATGCACAAGAAATCCACCATATCATTATAACACAAAATCAGAGTGTTCTCTTTTTTAAAAAGGCCGGTAACACATTAGCGATCTCTCTGATTTCGCGGAAGTTCATAGGCGGCGTTATTTTTTATCAGGTGACCCGTTGGCCCGTTTGTCGCCTCTAGCATTTAAAATACGTGTGTGATAACAAATAAAAAGAACTCGTGATAAAAGGCTGAGAGCACATAAATAATAATTATACAAAACCGCCAACTTCCAGACTCCTGGCTGCCATTAAGAATTTATTACCGAAAACTTTACAAATTTTTGGCCCGACCCGGGTATTGAGCCCGGGAAAAGCACGTTAAGCCGTTGGTTCTGCGCGCGATCCCTCTCCGGTCGTGTCACATCGGAATATGAGGGTGAGGGAATAGAGAGTGCACTTGTGTTTCCGCACACACTTGAGCGCTATAACATATCCTGCGTACGTGGCTGATTGTTGAGATTGGCCGCCGTAGCCGTAATCGGTTGGAGGGTACTAATATATGCATGCATGTGCTGCGTAGCCGGTTTAAAACGCGATGTTGGAGGCTGGCTTTCTTTGTTTATATTTATATTTTGCGAAAGTTTATGAACTTCCTAGGAAATTGATAAACTTACGGATCTTGTTATTTTCCGGCTGAACATAATCATACATAATAATAAATTTGTACGTACCCTTTGCATCATAAGTTATTTGTTATCACAAGCACAATTCCCTGGAGAAGATTCCGGATTACTTAAAAATCACTGTATAGAAGTTATTGCTAAACATTCTATCAAATATTAAAGATAGAAACCTATCTAATTATATAATTAATTAGTAATTAGGTACATACAATTGTAAACATTTAACACTATTAAAGTTTTTTTTTGGTAGCAATTCTTTCTTAACATAATAAGCACACAAAATATACAGGGTGTACGTAATAGTGAACCGTTCCATCCTTCTAAACACGTAGGATTTTGGAAAAAATATCTCTTTTTTTTTTGAAATTTGCACAATATTTTTCCCATAAAAAATATCGAACAGAACTGGAGCCCAATTCTCGTGCTCGTGACATTTATTATCATACGACATATATCACTCAGTTTTTTTTGTGTGGTTTTCAGGTGATATCCGCCATGTTTTCAAAATATCATGGGCATTAGAATTGGCCTCCTGGTAGCCTTTGTCTGAAAAGTCAGTATTTAAAAAAAATAACGGGTCAAATAAGTGTTTGAAAGGTTGTGCTGTTCACTGTTAACACCCTGTATGATATTATTGATATTATTTTCGATTAGTATCAAATAGTATTGCCTTGTATTCATATATATAAATACTTTTGATTAAGTATTAATACTTAATCAAAAGTATTTATGGTCGATTGCTAGTCATACCCAACACAAGTGTCTTAGACAACTTACTGGGTAGTCTCGGTTACATTTTGTAACCATGGTTAAAGAAATAAATGAATTTTTATTTTATTTATTTTCATTATTCTAGTATTGTCAAAGATAATGAATACTATTGGTACTATCGATAATGTAAAACACTATTCGAAGATCAATACGACATTTGAGAACCAATTACATACATTTAAGTTCTTATCCTAGAGTGTGTTTCCCGGTTGCGTCCAAAGCTGTCGCTTTGGGGTCAACTTGGACCATTGATCAGAATTTACATGTTGATGTTTTATCTTTTTTCTCTAGTGAATGGTAGAAATACGCACATAATATATTTAATTTAAATTTAAACTATAACTTAGGTGCATTTAGAGTTCAATTTATACCATGTCCTTTCTTAGTAGTTACAATGCGTCAAGAAACTCTCGACAACCGATTTTCGAGGAACCGAATTCCTATGTTTTATCATCAATGGGGTTGACATACCCTTTGACGTGAGTGACAGTGGCGCCATCTATTATTTTCACGACTATATTGACACATTGTAGTACTTTGATATGGACTAAAGTTAACGTTGTCTCAATCACATACGTTTTTTACTTCTTTTGACAGATGGGGAATTTGACATTTGCATCTGTCAGTTTAGTCCACATAATTTAAAATCACAGTATACATTTGGTTATGGTTCTTAAATGTCAAATAGTATCGATACTAACTATAGATGCGAACAAATTTCGAGCTTGATAGTTTCACTATCGATAATCGAGTATCAATAAAAAAAAAGCGCCACTACTATCAAATATCTCCAATAAGTTATGAACTACATGTATAAAGTTTAAGATTCAAAATAGGTTCACTAAATTTGACAGTTGTATGTTCATGTACATGTAAACCAGCCGAAGCGAGATCCTCTGTTTGTGACATCCAGTGTTTATGAGAAAAAAATCTCTTCGAAGTGTACGAAAGTCAGGCATTCATTTATGCAAATGGAAATCGCGAGTGAAAAGTCCTCCAGATGGCGTACTGTTGGACTGGGGTTTAATTTCTTTTTTATATTATGGCTCTACCCGAAGATATCTTGCCAATGTCAAGTATTTCATTGAAAATAAGTGGGTAGTCAACATTCGAAGTCAGCAAAGTCAGTCACTCAATAAAAGGACGGTGTTTTGCGTTTTATCGACTCACGGATTCTGCCAATATCACTCTAACAGGTAATGTCAAAAATTAAAAACATCTGTGACAATGACAACGCGATTTGGAATTCCCTAGGATATTAGTTGTTCCGTCAAAATTGACGGTCTAACGATTTACTATCAGGGACCGGAACCCGTTACCCTTATTAGGGTTATCGATAAAGTTTTTTGATAGGCTTTTTTCAATAACCCTATCAATAAGGTAAGCTTATTATTAGCTTACCTCATCAATATGCTTACCCATTCACGGCAAGCGCTATCTTCACGGAAATAGGCTTACCATATCAAGATAGGGTTTTAGAATTCTAACAAGCTATTTTTATCTCTACGCGCAAAGCATTTGAATCAATATTGCGCACCTTGCTAACCGTGGCAGCCGTTTGGTCGGATTGAGTTCGTTCGTTTGACAGGTCGTGGAAAAGAGATAGACAATCAATAGGGTAATCCTTACTATGCGGTAAGCGATTGTAACCCTAGCAACAGGGTTACCAATCCTATAAGGTTGGTAAGCTAACAATAGGGTTAGCCTATCGATAGGGTACTCTAAAAAAGAGGTTTTCCGGTCCCTGTTTACCATTGGAATAGGCGCTGTTGGATGAGTAGTTGGTGGAACGGATTTTTATTTTACACTGCATAATAACTGCGCCATATCATAGATTTATCGTTGGATAAATATTGGACGAATTCGCTCTGAGATGTGTCAATTTTCCGCTGGTTAGAGTCTTTCGAGACAAAATACAGTAACATAAAATTTCAGTTATGTAACTTATGAAAGAAATAAGTTATTTCTTTCTATTTGATTGGTAACTAAAGTTATTAATCCTATAGCTATATTTTTATGGTTCTAAAACAGGGTTTAAATACGGTTCATGTATGATGGTTAAAGTATCACTTTACTGACTAATATATTTTAGGGCACACTAGCGAAGCAATGGACAACATTTCAAATTTGCTAAGCTCTGAAACAAAAAATACCAATACTTTGTTTACTTTTCCGCTGCTCGAATATATATTTTTAATTTTTTATATTGCTAATTTACTGAGAAAAAAATTAAAAACTAAAAAACGTAAGATGACGTCATCGGACGGCAGAATGTAAAATATTTCTTTGCTTAGCACATTATAGTTTTAAATTTACGAAATGCCAAACCCATGACATGCAACTGTCAAAAAAAAAAGACAACTTGTCATCGTTGAATATATGAATGACGTTGACAATGTTGACCCTAGTATTATTTACCTTTGACAGTAGTACCTTTTTTTTATTAAAACAATGATAAGCAAAGGAATATCGCTGTATTCAGCCGTCCGATGACGTCATTTGGCGCTTACGTCTATTTAGAATATAAATGAATGAAATGAATTTCAATAATTATTTTATGCATGAAAATGGCCAAATTTTGAAAAAAGAAAAAATATGGGTCTGTTCATTTTATGTCTATTTTCATATAAAAAAACAATATGGACATGTTAAAAATATGAAATGTTGTCCATTGATTTAAATAGTTAATTACTAAGACGGATCTATTTTGAAAAAAACGGGGTCTCTATCTAGCCTATCGGCAAGCCCGTAAACTATTTATTTAATGATTGTGCGCAGCTTTATATGGTCTGATTTTACACTAAAAAAAATGTTTACCGCCAAAAGCGCCCACTTATGGCTTAAAACTAATTTTCGAGTGCAAAAACCGATTAAAAAGTTAAGTATAAGTATTAAATAAATTATCTATGTATATATTATTGGGTATGTATGTATTGTTTATTATTATTTATGTAATGTAATAATATTAATATATAAATTAATGTATATTTCTGCCATTCTCAATTTCATTTGCTAAATTACTTTGCACTGCCTTCCATTATTACGAATACGATATTTCTTTCCTCTACCCAAAGGTTGTCTGGAAGAAATCGCTACAAGCGATAAGACCGCCTTATTGTATTGTCTGTTGCTGTTGTATCATGCTTGTAATTTATTTTTGTGCAATAAAGAATATCTATCTATCTAAATAAATAGTATAGGTGCTTTCCGAGAGACTGGTGGTGTTTCTAAATTAGTTTAAAAGAGATCCAGTTTAGTTGATTGCGCTAGTGTGCGCTACCAGTCACCTTAATAGGTATGATGACATATCGGTTAAAACAGTTGTTATACCGGTTTTTCTATTCATTCAAGCCCTATTTTAAATTGTATTTTAGTATTAATATCCCCTGTTATATAAATGTACTGAGACGGTTCGAAACACTTAACAAAATATAATTATCACTTTTAACCACACATTTAAATTATAAGAAAAACTTAAGGCCACGGGTAGCCTAACTAGCGGCACCAATCGATTTAAATTGTTATTTTTTTTGTTTATTTTATGATATAGGTATCACCTGATGGTAAGCGATTACCGCCGCCCATGGACGCCTGCAACACCAGTGGTGTCACAACTTACCTTTTAACCCCCCTTGATTGGGCCTCCGGTACCCCCACTCACGCAGCGAAACACAGCGCATGCACTGCTTCACGCCTGTTTTTTGTGAGGACGCGGTATTACTCCGGTCGAGCCGGCCCATTCATGCCGAAGCGTGGCTCTCCCACTGTTAATAAAATTAGCCGGATCTATTGGAAACAATTCGGAGTGGGCGTCTTTAAGCAAACTTTTAACATTTATTTGATAACTGTGCAGTACTTTTTTGGCGGTAATTCAAATTTCGAGTACAAAAGCAGCCCCAAAAGTTAGGTAATAAATAAATAGTATAAGTGTTTTCCGACAGGCTGCAGCTTCGAAATTGTTAAAAAGATATCCGGTTTAGTTGCTAACAATTTAAATCAATTGGTGTCGCTAGTGTGCCATACCCGTCACCTTAAGTAAAGAAGACAAAACTGTGCGTCTTAAGTACAAAAATGAGAAGTTTCCTTAAAAGTTAGTTTAAAAATAAAAATACTTAAATACCTTTACAGCCATAACCTTTACCAAACATAACAAAAAACTAATTTATAAAACATCTTCATTATTATAGTAAAAAAAAAATGATCAGACTAAAGAAATTTCCATAAATTTTTGGGATTTTACATATTACATATTATTTTTTTAAAAACACAAAAATATTTTTTTTATTAGCTACCTAATTTTAATAATAGGTGTTAAATGTTTTTTTTCCTAAGATTTTTACTGTTTAAAATAATCTGGAATACACTATTACTATAATATTATAGTTACTACAGCTACAACTAGATAATTTAAAGCGTAAGTTGCAATTTTCATATAAGGCAATGCCAATATAAACGTTTTATAGGTTTTGAAAAGGTTTTTATAAGTTTGTAAATTACAATATTACGTAAACTCAGATTTTTAATTATGCGCAGTAAACTGACAGATGTCAATGTGTCATCCCCATCCATTTTTTTGCACCTATTGACAGATGCAAAATGTATATGTTTGTGTTAATTATTATGTAATGTATATGTAATATGTTTGCATGCCAGATTCTGGTGAATTATGAGTTAATTTATATTTTGTATCATCAGTGTTGTACCACTTTTCACGCAAAATAAAAATATTCTTTGTCCATTCTTCTTATTCTTATAAGAACTTGACATTTGCAGCTGTCAGTTTAATTTGTATAATTAAAAATCTTTTATGAAAACTATATAAGTTTTTCCCATTAATGTGTCAACTACTGGAAGAAATCTGAAAAATAAGTGGCTATATCGGTCAGTGGGGGATTATTTCTTACCATTTATCCCCCTGATATTCAAATGTCATGATTTGGCATTTTTTTATGTCATAGGTGTCAGACGAACAGACGGATTACCGAGGCGGATTGCGATTGCCGCCGCCCATGGTCACCCGCGACACCAGTAGAGTCTCAAGTGCGCTGCCAACCTTTAAACCCCCCTTTCCCCGGATTGGGCTTCCGGCATCCTCACTCACGCAGCGAAACACAGCACAGTGCTGCTTCACGCCGGTTTTCTGTGAGGCCGTGGCATCACTCTGGTCGAGTATTTTTTACTGCAAGAAATCGGAAAAATAAGTTGCTATATCGGCAAGTGGGGGATTCTTTACCATTATTGGACAAAAAGTGGTGGCATCGGGAGTACAGGCCCCTAAGGAGGGGTGTAAAAAGAGTAAAGATTTTGTTATTATGACTATTAAAATTGACTTTAACGCCTTCTAGTATAATCAATAATGCAAAGTTTGCAGATCTCTTTACTTAGATGAGATTTTTTTTTCTATGTATTTAGTTTCATATTAGGAAGTGGGACTTGCTATTTGATACAAGTCATCTGCTGTCAATGTTAGATTTGTGTTTCGCTGTACTATTTGTTTTGATTCGCGTAAATGCGTAAAAGATGGGAACAATACAAATAATAGATATATAATTTACTTAGATGAGATTATGTTTGGCAGTTTTTGATGTAATTTTATTCATGACAGTAAATAAGATGGTATATAATATAGATATATAGATAAGATGGTAATATAGGTGAAAATTTAGGTACTGATCCGGAAAAATGTTGTTTGATAGCTTCGTCTTTTTAATTAGCTACTGAGCCCTAGAAACTGTATCAGCGGTTTGGCTTGACAAACACCCTCTTATGAATCGTTTCTTTCGTTACAACACATTGTAACTCAAGAAGGGATGGACAAATTTTAATGTTATTTGATTGGTTGTATTTTTCAGCTGGTAATATTTAATAAAATATTTGGGAAAAAACTAAATTTTGTTGGGTCGCCTGATGGCGACTGACTGATGGGTAAACTGATGTTTAGGAAGTAAATAAAAATAAAACTTTTTGGTTATGTACTTAAGGTTTGTCAATCGTACGCTGTAATCAAAATGAACTATTTTGTAATAAATATTCAGTTCACATTCGCTTAAGGCCACGGGTTGCTCTAACTAGCGACACGAATGGATTTAAATCGTTAGCTACTAAACCGGATCTATTTTAAACAATTTCTGAGCGGGAGTCTCTAAGCAAACAATTATACTATTTATTTAATAATTGTGCACTACTTTTTGATCTGTTTATGCACTCGAAATTTGGATTAACGCCAAAAGTGGTCGTTTTTGGCGGTCATTCAAATTTCGAGTACAAAAGCAGACCCAAAAGTTAAGTATAAGTATTAAATATATAGTATAAGTGTTTTCCGAGAGGCTGCAGCTTCGAAATTGTTAAAAAGATCTGGTTTAGTTGCAAATAATTTAAATCAATTGGCGTCGTTGGTGTGCTCTACCCGTCGCCTTGACCATTTTTTAATTTAATTTTGTTTATGTTGGTTAGTTATGTATGGTTTTGAAATCTGTCTGAATTATTAATTTTTTTATTCAACATATCAATTTTGATCATGCGTGTGAGATTAAGGAAAACTAATTTTAAAAACTCAATATTTGAGATAATTAATAAAATAAATGCCAAAAAATGCTTTAACAAAAGGAAATAATAAAAGGAACGTGCCATTAATTTGAACTTTGCGTCATCATCAGCCTATCGCAGTCCACTGCTGGACGTAGGCCTCTCCAATTGGCCGCCGGTACCCTCACTCGCGAAGCGAAACAGCACAGTGCTGCTTCACGCCGGTTTTCTGTGAGGCCGTGGTATCACTCTGGTTGAGCCGGCCCATTCATGCCGAAGCGTGGTTCTCCCACGGTTAAACCCCCCTTTCCCCCGGATTGGGCCGCCGGTACCCTCACTCGTGAAGCGAAACAGCATAGTGCTGCTGCACGCAGATTTTCTGTGAGGCTGTGTCACTCCGGACCACACTTGTGATAAAAGTATGTTTTTTCATCACTGTTTCTTAAAATGTTATCACATAAAATTATTGTCCGCAAACCAAATTCAGACGACCAATTTTTTCGTATTTTTTTTTTCGAGTGAGCCCTGGCCACCTTTTTCGACTTATCGCATGTACAGTCAGCGTCAGATCAAGTTACCACCCTGCAGTGGAAAAATAGCACTTGTACCCCAGACATAATGACGGTCCAAAGGTCAACAAGGGTAACTCGACGTGACACCGTGTGTACTTAACATTTGGCATAGTATTATTTATTCCCGGTTACTTCCAAAGACATAGCTTTGAAGTCCGCATACGCTTAAACCATGACTTTATAAGTACTACAATATCAGACCAATCGATCGATCGTCGATTGAGGTCATCGATCATTGGTAGAATGGATAAGTCGACATCGATTGATAGTTTAATCCAAACTTATATCAATCGTTTAAAGCTACCAGACGCATCGATCAACATTGATCGATGCCTACGATCAACGATCGATCGGTCTAGCAACACCATTTTCGACGTCATATATCATCTGAACACAGCAGACAAAGGTTGTACTTAAGCACCCCTGCTTTGAATAGATGATGGGTGTGCGGCCTATAGTTGTTCATTAATATTGTCCTATGTCATCTGATCCTTGCAATAACAGTACATGTTGAGATGCGGGTGTTTTAAGTGGATGCAGTCCGGTTCGTGGTTGTACCTGAAAAAAAAAATACAAAGAAATATATAATATTCGACACCTATAGTCCATTCAGTATCTGAAGGTGAATAGGACAGTTCAAACGTACAAATAAAAATATAAATTTTTAAAAATCATTAACGTTTTTGTGTCTTTATTCTTCCAAAATAACAAGTGATAATCTTTCTCAATAATCTGAAGAAGAACTTTAAATAGTTATTCATCATCATCAGCCCATTTGAGTCCCCACTGCTGGGGCACGAGCCTCCCTCAATCACATGAGGGGTAATTGCCATACTCACCACGCTTGGCAGACGGGTTGGCGAGGGTTGTGATATAAATGCAGAGTTTTCCTTCTCTGGGTGCGCTGATGATCATGCCAGCAGCTTTACCTTAGTCGCCTTTTACGACACCTCGGTAAGAGTGAGGGTGGCCTATTCTACTCTGCCGGGGACCACACGGCTAATAGTTATTACCAATAGAATTTGTAAAAAATATCTCATGAATTGCATAATGCGCTGATCGGAATGTTTGCTAATAAGGATTGACACAAACAATCGCCATAAATCAGTAATCGGTATGGCGACCATCTTACCATCGAATCACGATTATTGTCTCGTGCAAAATATGTCCGCATAGATTGCATTAGGGACCAAGAACTAGTAATTTATTTTAGTGACAAAGGTGGTTGTGACACGTCCAGCGAGTGTTGTTATTTCTCAGATGAATAAGATGCATATTTTTAAATTATTTGTGATTTATTGCGTGTGCACCACTAAGAATATTTACATATTGTATAACATATCCAGATAATTCAAAATCATAGATAAAATGTTAATTAAAAAAATAAAAATCAAAGAAATAAAAAGTCGATTAGATTTCTAAAGAAAATATAATCGCCTTCAGGTACTGAATGGACTATAGCGTGTAATTGCCTTTGGTCCAAGGGTTGCGGGTTCGATCCTAGCACGGTACAAACATTTGTATTGTACAAACAACACAATTTATACAACATTGAATACCCGATTGGATCAGTGGTAGTGAACGCTGCCTCTGATACAAGGGTTGCGGGTTTGATCCCCGCACAGTACAAACATTTGTGTGCATGAACATGTTTGTTTGTATTGGTCTGGGTGTTTGCTATGTATTATAAGTATGTATTTACAAAAGAAAAGTATTATATGTATATATTTGTAATCCCACTGTTGATTCTGATATGCGTAACACAGGTGCTTGAGCTACCTATCTCGGAGTCAGATCAATGTATGTGATGTTGTGAAATATTTATTTATTTATTTGTGTGCATGAACATGGCTATTTGACCAATAGGTCTGGGTGTTTTCTTTGTATTATAAGTATTTATTTACAAAAGAAGACTATTAAATGTATATAATATTTGTAATTCCGCTTCCGATTCTGGAAGTCCGTTAATCACAATAAAGCGAATGTCATCTGACTTTGGCCACCCTTTAACAGGGGAACCAAACCAATCAAATCATAATTACACGTTTCAGACACCACGGACTCACAGACAACCGGCGTGAAACAGCACTGTGCTGTGATTCGCTGCGTGAGTGAAGGTACCGGAGGCCCAATCCGGGGGAAGGGGGGTATAAAGGTTTGCAGCGCATTTATGACTCCACTGGTGTCGCGTGTGTCCATGGGCGGCGGCAATCGCTTACCATCTGGTGATCCGTCTGATCGTCTGCCACCTATCACATAAAAAAAACCGACAAAGTCGGTCATATAGAATCATCATAAAGGGGAAATAATACTTACATGTTAGTTCTGGATATATCCCGTATATCGACTTCAAACTTGTCTTCTTTTGTCCTATATGACATTGATGCTTCAAAGACACCTACACCAGGCCCCACGGTGATCTGAATTTAATAAAATTCTTAATTGAGAAGTTAAAGAAATAAAGGTGGTGTCCCAAATTGAATTAATGAATTAATGAGACATTTATTTATTTATTGGATTATCAACATAAGAAACAGCAATGCATAATTATTATCACAGTGACATAGAATTAATAATTTTAACTGCACTTACAATTAGAGATAACCACATCTTGCATAAGTAAAAAAAATAATGGGAATATAATAATGTCATATGAATTTTGAATGATAAATTAATGGAAGTAAAAACAATGTCAGAAATGAATAATTTTGAATACAATAATAATGGATTTCGAAGTAATTCTTACATTGCTGGTTGAGGTACGTTTAATTTCAAGATATGTATGAATTTAGGGAGACTCTGAAAGTTTATGTCAAGTTCTGGCAATTTCTTTGTTAGATCGTTATACAGACGAGACACGCGGAACAAGGGTGAGCTGCGGCCTAAGTTAGTTCTATAGAGTTTGTTTTTGAACAAACCACACGGTATTTATTGACACAACAAATATATAACAGATATCACACTAATTAAGATATGGAAACCATAATAATAACAATGCGAAGTGAAAGATGCATAAATCGCGAGTTTGCACTGTGTCTGTAACCAAAGACACTGGGTAGAAAGCGGTGTACACCTCTCGGCTGACCCGACCCTGAGCTGCTCACACTAATTGCCCGCCTTGCTAGATCTGGTTGCTAGATTTTGCTTGGCCTCCAGTTGGCCTAACATGCGCACCGCGACATAACTTTGTCTACCCCGTTGTAACGTTGTTAATATTTACTTCTGATTTTTCTATAATATTTTGTTACAGTTTTAGAATCTAAAATATCTATATTGTGTGATTCGGAACGCGTCCGAGCGGTTGGTCACCGCGGGGTGTCCGCGGGGTGTCCGCGGGGCAGGACGGGGGTGAAGGCTGACCGTTGGCAAAACTCCTGCGCGACACACGGCGCGGCCTTATCCACGAGTACCCGTGTGCCGCTCTCACCTTTGAGCCTCAATTATATTTACGCCGTAATACGGTATATGACTATTTTTTTTTTATTTTTGCAATCAAAAGACCTCTCAATGATAGAAACATCGTTAAAAGAATCACTTGATTCTCATTTAAACTACCTGAGATATCACAACTTTAAAATCACATTATTTTGGGCAAACCCAAAACGCTCCATACAAATGGCTACTAAGATTTGACGTCACACGACAGTATTTTGTATGCATTTCATTTGAATTTTGTATGGTAGCTATATCGAATGTTTCGTTTATGTCAATGGTTCTATTATAATAGTTGGTGCAAATTGTATGGATTATTCAATGGTATAATATTTTTTTAATAATTTCATACTTTTAAAATGGACTTGCCCATGAATCTTTGAATGACCATAAAACCGTCTAGACGTTATATTTTTGATTGAGAATTTTTGCCATTGGCACATATTGACCTATATTTTGATAAAATATTTATATTTTGTAAAATCTTGAGCTTAGTCATATACCCTATTGTAAAAACGGCTGAGTTTTACTTTTACTTCAATCTATAACCGAGTTAAGGTTACTGGTTGCCTCAGATACATCATACAACTTGTGTTTGTGTATTTTTTCGATCCCACACTGGGAACTCCGTACGGGTTGGAACACTATCTGCCTGTCGGGCTTGCTGTACCGTGTTCGTCGTGGAAGATTTTCTTTATCTGGACTTTGGAACAGAACAGACGGTGGAGCGAAGAACGAGACGGCCGTACAGGGAAGTGTCTTTCTACGGTCAACGCAAAGTTCAACCACAAACCTACCCACGACTCTGTTTACGACCACGACCTATCGTAATAATTATTTCTTTACTAATTTTGTCGTTTTATTTAAAATCATTTAAATAAAACGTGACACCGTATCTCGTGGTTAATTGAATGAACGAAACCAGTGTAGCTTTATAAGAAAACAAATGTATATTTCAAGGGGCAACACTGGTTTGTCTACACGAGTAATCCTTTGTCTACCACGAGAAATTTGTCGATCGCGATGCGCATGTTAGAGAAAAAGACATATTAGTCGATATCGACAAATTTGTCGTATCTCTTCCGTGACATATCTCGCGATGGCATGTTAGCCCGACTGATAGCTTATTATAGGGGGCCCATCTAGTGGGTGGCGTGTCACCACCTGCCCAATAGTATCTGTTTTTTATTCATATAAATCGTAAATAATATATTTACCTTAGCCTGATAAGTTTCAATAGGCACTTTCATCTTTGGGCCAAACGAACCCACGTACCCGTCGGCATCCTTCGCCTCCTTGAACGCCAACACTCCTTCATTGGCTTTCTGCTTCATCACCCACGATATAGAAGTAAGAGTGCGAGGTATGCATTGAGATCTGGAAGAAGCAAACAATGTACAAGTTAGTTTTGGTAGTTGTCACGAGGTGGCGTTGCTTGTAGTTTGAATTGCGTTTGAAAATTGCGCTAGATGGTTGAGGAAACAAAAAAATGTACATAGAACATTTTCGAAAAAAGATTTAATTTGAATTTTGTATTTAGACATATAATTGGAAATTAAAAATAACTCATCTAAAGTTTTTTAAAAATGCACCCTTACAGGGGGCCAAATAGGAGGGGAAAGGCAGTATGGGGGTTTAGCAATTTTAAAACTATTTTTTTTTTATTTTTGTAAATTCAACCGTTAGAGGGACCCCACCCCTTTAACGGTTGAATTTTCATAGTTTGTATGAAAATCCGTTGTGTTTGATGTTAGGATTGTGTAAATTTGTATTTATACGTATAATTTGAAATAAACAGAAACGGTTTTCGAAATCACCCTTTGAAGGGGTGAAATGACCTATATTGGTTTGCTAATTAGTAAAGTAAGAAACCTTTCTTGTGATTTACCTATTTTTTTTATTTAGTTTTAACTTAACCTATGTATTGCACACGCACAGTGACGTCCCTTAGTTCCTTGGACTCCACGGAAGACCAGCGTCGGGGTGTCCTTTAGACACTGTGACACATGCTGAGTGGAGCCCATTTCAGTGCCATTCTAATGTCCATTTCGTTATATTTTTATTTTGTGTATGTTTGGCGCTGAATAAATTATTTTATTCTTATTCTTAAATGAACTTTATTCACGATATCTATCATGAGGTTTGCGAGACGTAAACGATAAAAAAATAACAGTGTATAGGCTGATAATTTAATAGATGGCTTTGATGAGGATTATATCGCCCATATATCGAGTAGTCTATAGAATTAACCTCTTTATAAATAGTATAGAATATATCGCACCCCCTGATCTAAAGGGAGTCAACTCAAAAATTAAGAGTTTTTAGTTATACTCACGATCGAATTTCCTTGTCTCGCTACCTATCGACCCACAAAACAG
Source organism: Marasmia exigua (assembly GCA_019059595.1). Lineage (NCBI taxonomy): Eukaryota > Metazoa > Arthropoda > Insecta > Lepidoptera > Crambidae > Marasmia > Marasmia exigua. Next base: position 2,840,949 of record CM032487.1, on the reverse strand, counting down.
ATTTTAAAATAGTTTAGATCTGGGCGTGCGATATGATTCATGTTGTGTTTTCACGAATGTATATGAAAAAGGTCTATCTAATCAAAATATGTATGTAGCTATGCCGATGACCCTACTACCTACGCGTATAGATCCACAATTTCGGAACTAACCAAACACAAAGATAAGATAAAAAAAAACGTCACTACGTTATCTAAATAAACACTAAAAGGTTAGCACATGGACCGCGTATCTTCAAAACAAATAAATCAAAGTCGATTCACTAGTGATAACAGTATATATACTCTGACGATTATCATCATCATTTCAGCCAATAGACGTCCACTGCTGGTCGTAGGCCTCCCCCAATGTTCTCCACACAGATCGGTCCTGTGCCGCCCGCATTCAAGCGATTCCCGCGACCTTCACCAGATCGTCGGATCACCTTGTGGGGGGTCTGCCACGGCTGCGACTTCCTCTACGTGGCCTTCACTCTCTCTCAAGACGAAAGTCTTTAATGCGTGTGTGTTGCCAGTGATGACAATCGGAACCGAAACGTAGCCGCTTACAATGTGCCGACTAAGGAGGCTCAAAGTCACCCAGTGAGAAATGGAGAGGACTATATGCGTGATCGTATCAGAAATGATGAGATCCGCAGGAGAACTAAGGTAATAGACATAGGCCAAAGGATTGCATGTCCCAAGTGACAATGGGCAGGGCACATAGCAAGTAGAACAGACGGCCGTTAGGCCGGAAAGGTCCTCGGGTGGAGGCCACGTACAGGAAGTCGCAGCCGTGGCGCCCCCCACAAGGTGGTCCGACGATATGGTGAAGGTCGCGAGAATCCATTAGATGCGGGCGGCACAGGACTGATCTGTGTGGAGAACATTGGGGAAGGCCTATGTCCAGCAGTGGACAGCTATTGGCTGAAATGATGATGATGACATTACCTGACGGGTTCTGTGAGCTTGTTGATATAATCGACCAGAGCATTCGCGGCCCGCCGGTACATGGCATCGTCCCTTAGCACCGGCTGCCACGACACGCACGCACACCAGTGGGGTTCGACTCCCGCCTCGCTGCAAGATCTGTTCTTTGGAATCTGTAAGGATATTAGTTTCGTAAAATAGCCAAATGAATAAAAATTGAAATAGCCATTCAATATTTTGTTTTAAAGTGAACTATCTTAGAGCTTAGACGATAGTAGGTCTTTTCGGTCTTTCCAGAAGACTATATAAAGCTGAATTTCTCATAATATGATAGCTCGTAGACCAGCAGACGGGTCACCTGATGAAGCACAGCTTAGTCGCTGTTTCACGTCGGTTTTCGCTGAGTTTAATAGTTACTATCTCTACTGATGGATGGCGCTGGGTCAAATTCATCGCGCACGTTTCGTTTAACCTATAAGGCTTGTCATTGTTTGTATAATTTACTTCTTTATAAATAGTTTAGATAGATTTAAAAATCACAGAAGAAAAATACTGAAAATACTAGCATATCTTAATGTTCTTTTCAGTCTGTACTGATCATTTGCATGCTCCAACACGTTTATGTACCAAGATAACACGATATTTTCATTCTTTTCAGAAGATCATAAATAAAACTCACCGGTTCTAGCAGAGTCATTCCTCTGGGCAGATCAGCACCCTCCAATTTATATGGGTTCCAATGATCTGTCATTCCTATAGCATCTAATACCGTGGCGAATATATCGTGAGGAGTTGTCAGTACGTTCGCGTTCGCTTCTAATGCCAGGCGGGTTTCAGGTCTTTTCGCAAGCAGTGCATCGGGAAGTCGTATTGCCATGAGTGGTAGACGTTCTTCCAGTCTACCTTGGAGAGTGGCGCGGACTTTCGCGTACCTGGAAAGGAATAATATTCAAGTGAGTAATGGTAGCTTAGTGGGTATAACGTGGACCTTTTTAACGGAAGGTCGTAGGTTCGAACCCGAGCATGCACCTCTGCATTTTTCAAAACTATATTTCTACAATTAATTCGGCGGTGAGGGAAAAAACATATTGAGGAAACCTACACGTTGCGGATTTTTTTTAATCGTGTAACCATGATCCAGTTGGCCTAGTTCCCGTGTTAAAAATAAATCCTGAATTATAGTCCATGCGTACCCCGGGCTTCGAAGCAACGGATTAGAACGCAACTAGGAATGACACGCTGAAATGACGATGGACTTACCTCGGTCCATGGTCCCCCATAACGAACAAGATGGTGTCCTTATCACGCCCAGTCTCCATGAAATCCTTCAGAAACTCGACGGTATCGTCATCAGCCGTCGATATCCGGTTGAAGTCGTCGTGAGTGATGTCTGCTATGAACGAGAATATGTACCGCTTTCCATCCAGTTTTAGGAACTGAAACAAACAGGGTTCTTAATTATTAACAAATTATTTCTCAATTGTAATTACCAGACATCCAGATTCATGAATCATGGTTCAAGCGAACCCCGGGCTTTCAAGCGACAGCTTTAGACGTAACCAGGAATCACACGCCAAGATGAGAGTACTTGTTCAATGTTCATATTATTAAATTTCTACAGCAATTTCTTTACGTATGTTCAAGGTTTTTTAGGTGGCAGACGAGCAGAAACAATGATAAGCGATAGCCGCCGCAATGGACTATTCTTTGATTGTCTGTCAAAGTACAGATTAATATGGGATTTCATAGGCGAGGCTTATGTTCATCAGTGGGCGTCTCTTAACTGAGATTATTATCATCGTATCTCACCTTAGTGATTACCTACCAATTTTAGCTAATTCTTCGCAGTAACCCTAAATCAGGGTATATTGTTTCTGCATCTCTATTTCTTTTTCTTTTATATTCTAGAGGCGACAAACGAGCAAGTGGGTAACCGGATGGTAAGTAATCACCGCCGCTTATGAATATCTGCGAGATTAGATAAGACTCCGATGCGTTGACGATGTCAGTGACTTTTCTTATATTTGGATGATTTCGTTGTTTTTTGCTCGTACCTTTTCAGTAATCTCCATCATCAGCTTATACCTCGGCGTGTCACCTACACAGTACTTGTTCTTCGTGTATGTCTTCCCATCTTCCAGGAAGAACGCGCGCAGGTAGTGGTCCGCCGGCTGTCTGTTGAATCCATTGAAGCGGTACTGGAACGTACCTATGGTGGGACTGTCTTCGAAATAGGCTGTTCGGTAGCTGGAAGAAAATATTAAGCGTATAAGATATAAGGGTACATAAGATTTCATTTAGGCCCCATGGATGTCATGTCACAATTTGCTTATCAAATTAGAAATCCTTTTTTATTTTAAATGTCTTGATTAATTTTTCATTTATTATTTAATTTTAGGGTGGCAGCCGCCACTGATCCATGAAATGGCTCTTAACTAACGTTAGATTACGCTCCTGAGAGATGAAATTATTGATAGCTAATTAGTATTCATGCTGTAAACTTACAGGGAGTATCTTACAAATCTTAAATAATTTTATGTAATGTAATTATGTAAAACTATGGAACGAACTATCGCCTGCGGTATTTCCGGACAGATACGACCTGCAAACCTTCAAGAAAAGAGCGTATTCCTTTTTAAAAGGTCGGCAGCGCACTTGACTCCTCAGGTGTTCATGGGCGGCGGTAATGCTTAAAATCAGGTGATCCGTCTAGTCGTCTGCCCCTTATCCCATAAAAAAAAAACACCTTAACCTTTTTTTCTTTTAGGCAAACGCGTATCATCTTAGAACTCATCGTCGTTTTCCATCAGGGGCGATTGTGGTCAAGCGTTAGCCTATTCACCAAAAAATACCTTTACGTTGTACTAACTAGGTTGGCGCAACGACCCATTCGACTTCGATAGTAAGATTCTCCATCTAGGCCGGTCCTGCATCACTTCCTCCCACCTTTACATTTACGCTTTTATGTTTTATTAGTCGAGTGGACGCCACGTACAGGAAGACGCAGCCGTGGCAGGCCTCTCACAAGGTGGACCGACGATCTGGTGAAGCTCGCGCGAAACCCTTGCATGCGGGCGCCACAGGACCAAGCTGTGTGGAAAACATTGGGCGAGGCCTATGTCCAGCAGTGGACGTCTATTGGATGAAATGATGATGTTGATCAATACTTACCCATCTTCATGAAGTTTGGAGAATATAAACGTATTGACGTCCAGTGTATTATTGTTGTGCATCTTTTTCCTCACATCTGGCATCTCCAGCTCTGTCTTCCCGGAGAGAATGGGGAACAGGGACGCTGGCGTCCCGTCCCCGACTATGTTGTATCTGAATGACAAAAAAAAAGTATATGTCCCCTATCAAAGGGTTGCGAAGGGAGACCATGACCATGGGAGAGCCACAGGGTCTGCGGTTGCCACAATAGCTCAAATACTGGACGCAGTGGCCATGAAACGTAAGGCTTACCCCATTTCTTTCAAATGAAAAATGGGAGAGCCACGCTTCGGCATGAATGACTAATTTCAACTCTAGTTACTATTCCAACCTACACTGTGTAGTTTATAGTTTATGTAAATTGTATAGAAAATGAAAGCGTCAAGGGCGCTCTCACGTACTGACCGTTGACTATCAATGTTAAACCCATAAATATGGGCTAACGACCATTTTACATTGTTGCCAAATGACCATTTGGGGCGCAATCAAAATTAACTCTAAAAAAGTGGGCCAATAGAACCTACGTAAACTAATATAGTTTATAACTACCGTGGGAGAGCCACGCTTCGGCATGAATGGGCCGGCTCGACCTGAGGGATACCACGGCCTCACAGAAAAACGGCGTGAAGCACCAATGTGCTGTTCGCTGCGTTAGTGAGGGTACCGGAGGGTTTTTACCCGACTACTATACTTATTTTAGCAATCTATGTATGTATATATTATGTAAGTATTTTGCCTTGTTTCTCTCTCTCTATAAATGGTGGCCCGCCCTTATTTCGTTTCGATTCAATTTTGCTATAAGTTGCCAATAGATGGGGCTGGGTGTCGATTACAACGCGAATGGCTTTTGTTTCCGGGTTACATAGAAGCCTTGTGGTTGTCTGTCTATACAATAGACAAATCTCTTTACAGATAGTATAGATGAGCATTGTTATAGATTACTAGTGGACCACACTCACTTCCGTTTCGGAAAATTTGTTCCAATCTACACCAATAGATAGGCGCTAGGTGTCGATTACATCGTGCAAGCTTTTCATGATTACCTAAACTCAGATTTTTAATTCGGCGAACTAAACTGACAGCTGCAAACGTCAAGTTCCCATAAATTTTGACACTTTGCATCTGTCAAAAGTAGCAAAAATGTATGGGAATGACACATTGACACCTGTCTGATTAGTTCGCCGAATTAATAATTGTGCAATTAAAATTGAAAATTTAAAAAACCCCCGACACCACTAAAGCTCTTTCATTTGATACCTATATTGAGGCAGTGGGAACAACAAATAGGTTATTCGTCATTTTCTGACGGCGGCCATCTTGGATTTAAAAATTTTCATAATTAATATATTCTGCTACTCAAGCCCTTTTATATGATACCCCAATTGTGGGAGTTCTGTTAAAACATAAAATCCAAATCTTTGTGACGGCGGCCATCTTGGATCGATTGTTATTCAACATAGCTAAGAACACTCCCTCCTTATTCATCTTTCAAACAAAAAAAAAAAAACAAAATCAAAATCGGTTCATTTGTTCGGGAGCTACGATGCCATAGACAGACACACAAACACACAAACACACACACAGACACGTCAAACTTAACACCCGTCGTTTTTGCGTCGGGGGTTAAAAATCAGGATTTATAAGCGTTGCCGCTGTCTTTAGTATTTATCTCTTTATAAATAGTATAGATAATAAGAAGCTTACCCATTCAAAACAGTAGCACCCATCTCCTCTGTCAGATATTTGTAACTGTTCGGCATTCTGCGTATAAACCCGTTCTTAGCCGTGGAATCGAAGCCGAAGATCAGCACATTGAGTGTTTCCTCCCTCCCTGGGGGAGGGGGTTTAGGTTTTACCGACTTCCTGAACCCTATGACGACTCCAACCCACTTCGATGGTAGGATACTGGAAAAAAATAATGACATGTTAAGATCGAATTATTTAGGTAATTAACTTAACTATCGGTCTTGAAAAAAATATTCAAAATACTTCAGGTTATTGTCTACAAAATGTGCTAATTTGATTTTGATGATTTTTACTTTACTCGATTAAATAAAGCCCAAAACGAGCTCGTGAAAAAATCTATAACAAATTTATTAGCACTTAAATAATCAAAATTTTTTTCTCATTTAAAAAAACAATTGCTTAAAAGAGACGAGACGAGTTTGATAGAGACGGTTATCTGTGGTGCTGATACCTGGTCTTAAGATCGACAGTTTTATAAATGTTCGTGTTGCAAGCGGACCTCTTGTGACCACGGCTGCTGTAACGTAGCCGAAACGTCAAGCAAAATGTGAATACAAAATAATGTAACCTTATATTAAACTTCGTGGTAATTATTGTCTTAATTAATTATAGCCCATATGAGGGCCGAAATTAACCCATTTGTTATTCATAATCAGGGTTGAAGTGATAATTATCATTGATAATTATCTTTGATAATTATCAAGATAATTATCAAGATAAATATTGGTTGATAAATATCTTGATAAGTATAATAGAAAATATTTGCTATTTGTTATTCAGGTACAGAAAACCCCCGTCCAGTTAACGCAGTTGAGGTTGATGAAGATGATATTCCACTCATCAATTTATTTTAATTAAATAAGTACAAGTATTATCGTTGTAAAAGTATTATATAATTAGTTGATTAACTGCTCGTATTTTGGTTTGCAAGTTATTATACACGAAATTATAAAAATAAAAAAATAAAAGTTGACCTTGATTGTAAAATGACTCTAATTTATTTAAATCACTTGATTCTAACGTAAAATATTGATATGTAATATCAGTTAAAAAAGGATTACTAGGCTTATATCTGTTTGATAATTATCGGATAATTATCTGATAATTATCTTGATAATTATCTCGATAATATACTAATTTGTGCCCTGTAATATACTCAGCTGTGTCCAATTATATACTCATTTGTGCCGTATAATATACTCATTTGTGCCCCGTTATATACTCAGGTGTGTCCAATAATAAACTCATTTGTGCCCCATAATATACTCATTTGTGCCCCATTATATACTCATTGGTGCCCCATTATATACTCATTGGTGCCCCATAATATACTCATTTGTGCCCCATAATATACTCATTGGTGCCCCATAATATACTCATTGGTGCCCCATATTATATTCATTGGTGCCCCATAATATACTCATTGGTGCCCCATAATATACTCAATAGTGTCCCATAATATACTCATTGGTTCCCCTATAATATAATCATTAGTGACAAAATGTGTTGATTTGTTACCCATTAGTGGTGAGTGATGTACCCATTTCTGGCGTATAAACCATTATTACTCAACTTAAAAAAAACTAGGCATTACAGAAACTTAAATGTACAATTTCGGCGGTTTTATTGCTGGAAGCGATTTCTACCCGACAACCTTCAGGCAAAGGATATTTGATAGTAGAGGTGTGTAAGTAGATAGTTAGTGCAATACTGAGAATGTAAATAAAAGTGAACTGTATATTATATTAAAATTTATAATACCAATACATAAATAAAAACAATATATACTAACAAATACAGTCAGTTCTATAGTACGCCATTGATCGGATTTTTCACACACAGTAGTCCCCATTATGGTATTTTTAATTCAAGACCCTGACTAGAAATACTCATAAACGCAAACTCAAACTAAAAAGTGTCTATTACTTTCATGAATGTTACAATACAGACGGTATAGAAGTTAGTAAGGTAAGTACATCATGTTACCCTCTTGGACATAGCTAACACAAGTTTATACATTTAAAATTAACATTTGCTTAGGTGCAATGGACAGTTAAGTAGTAACGTTTCTTAGTATTAGTAGTGTCCCTTTTTTAAATATTAATTTTATTATGTCATTATCATATTAGAAAACACATATCTTAAGTGTTAAGGCGACGGGTAGCCCTATCCGACACCAATCAATTTCAATTGTGAGCTACTAAACCGGATCTATTTTAAACTGTTTCGGAGCGACAGTCTCTATGCAAACATTTATACTATTTATTTAACAATCGTACACTACGTTTTGATCTGCTTTTGCACTCGAAATTTGAATTAATGCCATAAGTGGCCGTTTTTGGCGGTAATTCAAATTCCGAGTACAAAATCAGACCCAAAAGTTAAGTATGTATTAAATAAATAGTATAAGTATTTTCCGAGAGGCCGCAGCTTCAAAATTGTTACAAATATATTCGGTTTAGTTGCTAACAATCTAAATCGATTGGCGTCGCTAGTGTGCCTTACCCGTCACCTTCATTATTTTCACAAAAATGTAGCTCAAACCCAAACATACAAAGCACACACATAATACTCTTTTATACAAAAATATATATATACGCAAACTACTTACGCACTGTTTCCACTACTGCAAATAAACAGAAAATTTAAAAATTATATAATTTCAAATTAATCAAATTAAGGGGCAATATTTTTTTCAATTTTAATTATGCAGCCGAAACTGACAAATGTCGCACGTGTCATCCCCATACATTATCACTCATTGTGACAGATACAAAATGTCAAAATGTGTGGAAACTTGACATTTGCATCTGTCAGTTTACTCTGCATAATTAAAAACCAGAGTAACGGCGAGTTTTGGCGGTAAATTGTTAAAAATAGTTACTTTTAGTAGTTTACATTAAATCAAATCAATTAGCATAGATACTACGGTAAACCCTTAAAATAGCTTGCAGCATTTAGAATTAATTATCATACTATTTATGAGGAAAAGTAACAGAGTGATTTTTAAGTCGCTTCGTAATTTTTATATTACAAAAAAACATAAGAGGAATATTTACAAATCTGGTTTGGAAATAATATAATAAAAAAAACCGCCTTCAAAAACAACGAATTAAAAAGTGTAAAAATTCTATCACTTTATACAGTTCAAATAACATTTTATAACAGTACACTTGAGAAAAGGTTTTACCACAGTCGGCGCCTAATCTCTGTTGAATAAGATTTGCATAATTGATTTAAGGATTTAAGGCTGTGTTTCGCTGCGTGAGTGAGGGTACCGGAGGCCCAATCCAGGGGAAGGGGGGTTAAAAGGTAAGCAGCGCACTTGTGACATCACAGGCGTCCATGGGCGGCGGTAATCGCATACCATCAGGTGATCCGTCTGCTCGTCTGCCACCTATATCATAAAAAAAAGGTAGGTACGTTCAGATTCTTAAAAATAAAATATGTTGGACTAATTTAAATATCTAATATTTAATTTAAATTTGTTCAACTTATTTTAAGGTAATTTTCTAATTTATACGTAATCTACGACTGTTCATTTTCGACACAAGTTAAAAGTCAGAATAAATTAAAAAATGAAATCATTCATGAGTTACTTTACTAGCATTGTGCAAACATCCCTCGACATCGTGCGAGCTGTCATTTTTGACAATCACATGCAATTATTGCAATGATCAGAAATAGTTACACAACAATTATTGTTAATTAACAATTAATTTATTATATCTATTAAAATGCTATTTTCAAGATATAAAGATTAACAGGCATTATCTATAATTTCAAAATAAATACAAACGCTGCTATCTACAAAATGCATTAAACACATGCAATATAAAAATCTCACCTTTTCAAATGCCTGCCCGTACACTTGACTTTGACGTGGTCACTTTTGTCCAAAATGTATGGTTTAGCCCCATACACATCCACAGGGGAGCCTAAGTGGTACCGCAGATCGCTGTCGTATATGATATCTGTGTATGTGCACACGATATCCATAGTAGTGTCCAAAACATCCTTTTTAACTGAACACTGATGCGTCTAAAATACATAAATATAAATATAAATAACTATTTACAACATCTCATACATTGATCTGACTCCGAGATAGGTAGCTCAAGCACCTGTGTTACGGATATCAGAATCAACAGTGTGGGATTACAAATATATACACATAATACTTTTCTTTTGTAAATACATACTTATAATACATAGAAAACACCCAGACCAATACAAACAGAGATGATCATGCACACAAATGTTTGTACTCTGCGGGGATCGAACCCGCAACCCTTGCATCAGAGGAGGTCGAAGCCATGGCAGGCCCCCACATGATGGACCGACGATGTGGTGAAGGTCGCGGGAATCCCTTGGATGCGGGCGGCACAGATCCTATCTGTGTGGAGATCATTGGGGGAGGCAGCAGTCGACGTTTATTGGCTCAAATGATGATGATGATTCTACAATATCGCATCATCGTCAGCCCATTTAAGTCCCCACTGCTGAGGCACGGGCCTCCCCCAATCACATGAGGTGTAATTGCCATACTCACCACGCTTGGCAGACGGGTTGGCGAGGGTTTTGATATAAATGCAGAGTTTTCCTTCTCTGGGTGCTGATGATCATGCCAGCAGCTTTACCTTAGTCGCCTTTTACGACACCTCGGTAAGAGTGAGGGTGGCCTATTCTACTCTGCCGGGGACAACACGGCTAATATCGCATCAAATACAAGAAACTCAACTTACATCACATTTCACCCAATCCCGACCAGAACATTGAATTTTGCTAAAGGTTTTATCAAATTGAGTAACTTCTGGATTAAATGGATCTAAATGGGGAATCTCACATCCTGTGCCTTTGTCGATCTTTAATGCTTCTTGGAGCCGTTTTTCTATGTAACTGTAAAATAAAAATAAAAAAATATATTAAAAAAAAAACAAAGATCTAAAAAACATATTTTTGGTACATATTATGTATTTATATACAAGGCTAAAAGCAACTACATAATTCATGACATCTAAAATAAATCATGATGCAATATGGTTAATAAGCATGAAATACAAAAACCAAAACAACTTACTTAATAATTGAATTTCTGTAAAAAACAAATCAAAAACATACTTTAGTACAAACCAACATGCTTAGAGTAAATACCAAACAAACTAGACTAAATAAAAATATCAAAAAGCATATAAAACTATTCAGCTTCGAAGTTACCAAAATAAAATGCAAAAAAAGTTTTATTTTTTTATATTTTTTTGTAAAATTTACAAGACCAAAATCTCAACGCAATACGATCCAATGTGGACATGTTTTCAAAATATTAGAACGTGTTTTAAAATGCTTCATTTTTTAAAACGCCAATCGATTTAATTTTTAGCATTTAAACCATTATTTTAAACAATTTCGGGGTTACAATCTCTCAGCAAAAACTTATACTACGTCTAATACGTTTTTGTACAAGTGGCCGCTTTTGGCGCGAATTATTTTTACGCGTACGCGCTGGACCCAACATTTGTGCATGGTTATTTAATAAATATTATAAGTGTTTGCCGAGAGGTTGTAATCCCGAAATTGTTTAAAATAGATCCGGTTTAGTAGCTAAAAATTAAAATCGATTGGCGTCCCTAGTGCGCCCTACCCGTCTCCTTAAACGGTTTAATTACCTACCTATTATGTGTTACGCTTCGTTTACTTAAAAAACCATAGAATATTTTATTTATAATTAAAAATATATTACATAACTTCACTTAGATTCTACAAACAAAAATCGATTTGTAAAAAATTAGGGGCCCTTACACAATACAGGTCTCAAAAATCAAGCTAAATGTGTTAAGTATTTATGTTTCAATAAATATTTGCTTTTATTATCGTAACGAAAACTCTCGTATTTGTTTATTTTGATCGGGTCAACACGCCACAGTGATTTCATAACATAATTAATTTTTGTTATGTATCATAAATCATAATAAATAACTATTTTACTGTACTGGTACTGTCATTACTGCTTATCTTGTGATTACTGACTTGGTTAATTTTAAAAGCCGTGGAATATGACACAGAGATGTAGTGTGTCATTTTTAAAATGGTTTAATTAATTAATTAATGGTAAAATTAATTTAATAAAAAAGAAAATGAAATGATACGTCTTGCTGAATAATGATGTAAAAATAAAATTAATCAAAATAATTATGAATTGTAAAATTAAAATTTTGAATGACATTTGCACATCGACACATCGATAGAATATGTTGGAGTTTATTTATTTAAGATCATTTGTAACCATATTCTGGTAAATAAACAATTATTTACTTAATATAATTACGGTTACCTTAGAAAAAAATATATAACTTTTACGTTTAGTATAATTATTGTGTACAACGGACTTAGGTATTTTTTTTTTATCGAAACAAACATAATTTCTGAAATCTGGTCTTAGACAATTTTCGTTGGGCAGAGTGTTAAAAATTGTAAAGTATTAAAACAAGTGGTAAATTGTACATGAAGAAAATGGGGCGTATAAAAATCGGAAATCCAGTCTAAAATTGATTACTATCAATTTTATCGAGTAACAATTTATCAACAATATTATCGATACCTTTGATACAAGGACATCCACACGTTGGTACTTATGCGATTAAGACCTTACCAATATTTGACATTAAGATATAATTGGATAAAGAAAATTGACAGAATGTATAACTGCTTGTTACTTTTTGTTCGGTATGGTTAAATTATAGATAGATAGTTAGTCAAGTCTATTGTGAAGAACATGAATGCCAGCGAAATTTCAAAACTCACTATACCGAGTTCTCAGTTTATCCATAACTTTATTAGACACGTCCCAATAATAATCAAAAACTGTCTTTGATGACGTGGCGGTCTTATTCGCTTTTCTGTAAAAATCAAATCATAAATGAATAAAACATAAAACCCAACATTGGTACTTTATCTGAACCCAACTACGATTTTCCCCTACATTTACCATTTATATTACATATTACTTTGATTATAGCTGGAAAGCCACAAGGGCGACCTTTCCATGGTCCGCGGGAGGCGAGGGTAGGAGTGCGCTTCTCAAATCAAAAAAAAGTTATATTTAAGAACTAACAAAGTACCCATTGTGTCTGCCATCCTCACCCTAATGGCCTGCTGAGATGCCGTTTCACGCCCCGCCTAAAAGACCCCGGATTGTATGAAGGAGGAAACACATGAGCTGGGAGGGCATTCCATGCCTTGATGGCTCGGGCAGGAACGAGGAGCAAAACCTCTTGGTGCGCGCCGCCATTGTCTGGATGGTATGCGGATGGCAACGCTGTCCAGCACGTGTTGTTCGGAAGTGGAAAGGGGAGGATGGGATAAGTTGAAATAACTCATCAGAGCATTCCCCGTTATAGAGGCGGTAGAGAACACTTAGACTGGCAATGTCTTATATTTGGAGCTAAAATTTTTCGATTGGTCATGCGCATTCCGCCCTTCCCCCCTCTCCGCGCGTCCCGGGGACAATGGTAGGGTCGACTTTGTAGCGGTAAAGCTACAATGATGCCTAGATGGATAGTTTTCATTCAAACGGTGAGGCAAAAATGAGATTAATATGGGCGGACTTTACTTCGCCGACACGCACACAAACATAGCATTTATGTCGTACGTACGAACTGAAGCCGTCTTGGAATAGATTAAGGGCGATGGGTAGGGCACACAAGCGATACCAATTGATTTAAGTTTTAGCTAGTCAAGCAGATATATTTCAAATAATTTCATGGCTCGAGTCTCTCGGCAAACACCTATATACTATTTATTTAATACTTATAATTAACTGTTTGGTCTGCTTTTGCACTCGAATTTTGGATTACCGCCAGCCCACTTTTGGCGTGAATCAATTTTGTGCATGGTTATTAAATAAATAGTTTATGTGTTTCCCGAGAGACTGCAGCCCCTAAATTGTTTGAAATAGATCTGGTTTACTAGCTAAACATTCTAATCAATTGGTGTCGCTCGTGTGCCCTACCCGTCGCCTTAAAGGGCCTCACTTATGATGCGCGGAATCTAGGCGTTATAATTTTACGAAATACAATTATTCCTTTACAATCCCACAAGTAAGTTATCACTGTAATACAAACACTAAAATGTATGTTACATCTAATTTGATTTCATAGAGTAGTCGATAGCCTTGAAAAATAATCGATGAGTAGATATTTTTATTCGATATCTAGAAATAAATGTCGATATTTTAATTCGATATAAATAAATAACTACCAAACCCTAATGACTCTAATGTAAAATATATTTTTGTGCAAATATATTTAGTGACACAATTATCTACATGTTATATTCTACTATTTTTATAGTTAGAACTATTTTTAGGTCTAAAGAAAATTAATAAAGAAATTTAAGAGGAACAAGACGTAAAGACTAGTGTAGGATGTATTGACAATTTTTAGGCGTAATTTAATTTAAAATATTTTACTTTAAATAGATAATAAGGTGACGGGTAGGGCACACCAGCGACGCCAATCGATTTTAACTTTTAGCTACTAAACCGGATATATTTTAAAGAATTTCGGGGTAACAACCTCTAGGCAATCACTTATACAATTTATTAAATAACTATGCACAAATATCGGGTCCAACGCGTACACGAAAAATTGATTCACGCCAAAAGCGGCCACTTTTAGCGTGAATCAATTTTTCGCGTACAAAAACGGACGCAAAATTTGTGCATGGTTGTTTAATAAATAGGATAAGTGTTTGCCTAAAGGTTGTAACCTCGAAATAGTTTAAAATAGATCCGGTTTACTAGCTAAAAATTAAAATCAATTGGCGTCGCTAGTGTGTCCTACCCGTCACCTTAACTGACTGAACTGGAGCGATGGTAGCCCAATGGATACGAACGCGCCTTCTACTCAGGTGGTCGAGATTCGAATCCGAGCATGCACCAATGGTTTTTTCAAATCTATGTGCGTATTTCTACCATTACCATCTGCTCGGCGGTGAGGGAAAACATCGTGAGGAGACCTGCTCGTTTCGGAAAAAGTTTCTGAAACGTGTAACCATGATTCAATTGATCTGGTTCCCCTGTTGGCGAAGGTCAGACGGCAGTCGCTTCATTGTAATTACCAGACCCCCCCAATCCTGAATCAAGGTCTAAGCGTACCCTGGGATCCAGTGCGAATTACCCGCTACCGGCAATTACACGCTAAGATGAAGAAGAAGATAATTCTATTAACTACTAGTGTATCTAAGAAAATCTAATACCTACGTTATTCTACAACCAACCTCCAGAAAAAAAATCTTCATAAAGGCCAAAGCCTAGAGGATAAGAAGTTAAGACCACTAATTTAAGGACTGGACTCATTTTGGCCAAGGCAAAAAAGAAAATATTAAGAGTCCTAAATTCAAGAGACCTACTTCAATAAGATTTGACTCATAAAACTGAGTTTTTACATGGACCTGATTACCAAATATTTTTAATCAACTTATTCTTGACCATTTAAGCCCGAAATTAAAGATGGGTTTTACCTAATCCTCATCCCATAATAATGCTCCGGGGAGGAAAATAGAAAAAAGATATAAAAATTATAATTATAAATTGTTACTAAATTATCTGGCCTCTTCTTAATTAATTATCTGATGTTAATTTTCTAGGCCTTGTTTTTAGTGTGAAACAAACAAAAAAAAATTGAACTCGTGTCTATTTATGAGTTACTTGAAAGAGTACATAATTATAAAAAAAACTCGAGTTCTAGAGTCATTTGAAAGGACTCTTGAGTCTTATCGCAAAAAAGGTTTGAGCTCTCATTGAGGAGTCTAGCCTGAAAGCTTACGAGTCCAGTCCAGGAGTTAATAAATTCAAGCACTCGATCAATTGCTTTACCAATTCGAAATAAATGCCTACATCTACACGAAATACTCTGATAAATTTTTACTTTTACGAAAGAACGCGTTTACAATTTTTTGGTAAATAGTATAAAAATTCAATTCGATTCGATTTGGTCTAAGCGTACCCTGGGCTTGGATGCACCCGCGAACTACAGGCTTAGATGGACGAGTATAAAATACGGTATTTGACTTTTTTTTGTAATCAAAAGACCTCTCAATGATAGAAACATCAGGGAAAGAATTACTTGCTTCGCATTTAAACTAACTACCTGAGATATCACAACTTTAAAATCACATTATTTTGGGCAAACCAAAACGCTCCATACAAAATGGCTACTTAGATGTGACGTCACACCTAAGCATTTTGTATGCATTTCATTTGAATTTTGTATGGTAGCTATATCGAATGTTTCGTTTATGTCAATGGTTCTATTATAAAAGTTGGTGCAAATTGTATGGGTTATTCAATGGTATAATTATTTTTTAATAATTTCATACTTTTAAAATGGACTTGCCCATGAATCTTTGAATGACCATAAAACCGGCTAGACGTTATATTTCTAATTGAGAATTTTTGCTTTTGGCACATATTTACCTATATTTTGATAAAATATTTATATTTTGTATTGTAGCTTTCTCAAATACCCTATTTTGAAACGTGTCGCCGGACTTCATGATACATTCATGATATCAGAAATATACTACAATAATAGCGCTGATACATTCATGTAAATAAAATAGCAAATTAAGAAATATCAGAAAATAAATAACTAAAATAAAATAAAAATTATTGGTAGGTACCTGTTTATATGCATCGCATGTAAGTACATGAGTTTCTATATTAAGTCTATCAGACGAACAGTTTACTCGCCATCTCATAAACGGAAATGTGATAGGAGCATTTGAAATGTGATTTGACCTTTAACTACACTATTAACAGTTCCATATAAAGGGTCTCATTAGACGACCCGTTTGGAACAGTGGTAGCGAACGCTGCCTCTGGTCCAAGGGTTGCGGGTTCGATCCCCGCACAGCATAAACGTTTGTGTGCATGAACATGTTGTTTGTATTGGTCTGGGTGTTTCCTATGTATTATAAGTATGTATTTACAAAAGAAAAGTATTATATGTATAAACTTGTAATCCCACTGTTGATTCTGATATCCGTAAAACAGTGCTGAGATACCATCTAGACGGAGTCAGATCAATGTAGTAATAAATAAATAATAAATAAATAAATAAATATTTGACAGCACACAGATTGATCTACTCAGAATGGTAGCTAACGCACCTGTGTTACGGAATCGAATGGTTTAATAAATTAACCATGCACAAGTTGGGTCATTTTGTACGCGAAAAAACTAATTAAGCCAAAAGAGGCCGCTTTTGGCATGTGAATCTAATTTTCGCGTACAAAAATGGACCCAACATTTGTGATGGTTAATTAACAAATAGTTTAAAAGTGTTTACCAAGAGGTTGTAACCTCGAAATTTTAAAAATAGATCCGGTTTAGTAGCTATAAATTAAAGCATTGGGCGTCGCTAGTGTGCCCTACCCGTCATATTAATTAACGCGCTTCATAGTTTATTGGTCAAGAGCCTTAAGGGTTAGTTTATATAATGGAAGACATGGGTTAAAATCCCGCCTGATCACGCGATGCGCCTAATATCATCGTATAAAATACAGGAAAATAATGCATTGAATTAAAAGCAGTAACTCCTACCTAGTTACTGCCTAGTTGGTAGCTCCTAGCAACCTCTCTCTTTTTTTTATTTTTTTTTGTTGTATTTTATTTTGTCGATATGTACCTACTAATATAATGTTAAGTCATTTTGTTACTAACAATCTATGAATCAAAAACTATGGTCTGAAATATTTTTTTTAAATTTATTTTTTATTTATTTTTAGTAAGGCATGGATCACAATTTACTGAATGACCGTAGCCTCATAATCTATAATTTTATAAAAAAATATAGTTTTTTATTTTACGATAATATAATATTTTGGAAAGGCCTTTGCCCAGCAGTGGAACAGTATAGGCTAGTTAAAAAAATATAACAGCATACTTTTTGTTTTATTTGTTTTGTACACCGTTCTTTTTTATCGTTTACGTCCCTAAAACCACATACATAATAGATATCGTGAATAAAGACCGTTTAGCATGTTAGATAAACAAAATAAGCGAAAAATAAAACTCAGCTGTTCCATACAAAAAATAAATTTCCACCCAGCGATAATGCTGATTTTTAGGGTTCCGTACCTCAAAAGGTAAAAAACGGAACCCTTATAGGATCACTTTGTTGTCCGTCTGTCTGTCTGTCTGACAAGACCCTTTATCTTAGAAACGCGTGGACGTATCAAGCTGAAATTCACATGAAATACTCAGGTCTATTGTCCCTTTAAGCTGTGAAAATATCAAACTTCTAAGCCAAGCCAATCAAAAGATACAGCCGATATTTTCAACAAATTTTCGACACTCGCAAAAGAATCAAAACCTGCAGGGTACGTCCCGTAAACTCAGAATCTTGAAATTTGGCATGAAGCATTGTCATATATTGCAAATATAGGAAAAATTGCGAAAATCCCATTTATTTAGTTATATAATATAATAAAAATATTTTAATAAAATGAAATGCACGGCGGAACCCTCGGTGCGCGAGTCAGACTCGCACTTGGCCGGTTTTTTTTTATAAACAACAGATTTTTTCTTCGCTTATTTTGTTGATCTAACAAGCTAAATATACTTTATTCACGGTACTTATTATGAGGTTTTCGGGATGTGAACGATAAAAAAATAAAGGTGTATAACTACTGTGAGCATCTTTCTACAAATTAGTGTGGGTGTACGTTTTGAATTGTTATACGATTTACCAAATTTTTGCGTAGTTTCAAATTGGTAAAACACTATCGCATTTCCGAGGAAAATATACCATTACCTGTTAAGGTTAGCCAAACTAGCTTCTGAAATATTGTGGTCCGTTAATACTCTACCAGGAAAGCTCTCTACGGTTGCTCTACAAAAAAAGTGCATGCAAAAGAAGGAATTAAAAAGTAAGAAAAATTAAGGAATGTTAAAAGAAAAAAGCACCAACACCCCTTATTACAAATCGCGAGCTAAGGATAGGCCCGGAACAAAATTTGTACCAGGCAGGCCCCTTTTTAATCGACTTCAAAAAAACCGGCCAAGTGCGAGTCGGGCTCGCGCACAAAGGGTTCCGTAGCAGCAAATATACATTATAAAGATTTTATATCATCGCGGATTTTTAAAGGTGTACAATACTGTAGTATATTTTTTGATCTATCTTATAAGGTTCAGCCATCGTTTTCAGTGTAAGCACAATAACTTAACCAAAATTACAGTTAAATCAACCTATCTCAAAAACTATAAGAGATACTTTGATCAAACCAAAAATCGTTGAAAGAGTTAATTAGCATGCATCACCTCTATTTTTTTTAGAATTTTATACCCCGTAGTTATAAAAATAGAGGGGGGGGGGACATACTTTTTACGACTTTGAGAGCTGATATCTCAAAAACCGTTCACTTTAAGAAAAATGTTTTTTAGAAAACTTTATATCATTTTAAAAGACCTTTCCATTGATACCCCACACGGGTATGTACATCGAAAAAAAAAATTTCATCCCTCAGTTACATGTATGGGGGGCCCCACCCCCAATTCTTTTTTTTACTATTTAGTGTCATATTTTTGTAGCGGTTCATACAACACATATTCCCATCAAATTTCATCACTGTAGTACTTATAGTTTCCGAGTAAATCGGCTGTGACAGACGGACAGACGGACAGACGGACATGACGAAACTATAAGGGTTCCGTTTTTGCCATTTTGGCTACGGAACCCTAAAAAGGGAGGAGGTTCTCAATTCGACATGTATATATTTTTTTTGTTTGTTAGTTATTTGCAAAAAAAATAGACTCTAAAAAGCTTTATAAAATCATGCGAAAAAAAACCGCCTTCAAAAACCACGAACTAAAAAGTGTAAAAAAATAATTTTAACACTTTATACACTTCAAATATAATTTTATAATAGTACACTCGTGAAAAGGTTTTACCGAAGTCGCGCCTAATCCCTGTTGAATAATTTAATTTTGTATTAAATTACAAGATAGTATTAGGCGCCGACTTCGGTAACACTTTTTCTCGAGTGTACTGTTATAAAATGTTATTTGAAGTATTAAAAATATTATTTTACACTTTTTAGTTCGTGGGTTTTGAAGGCGGTTTTTTTAAACATCGCGTGTTGGAACGGGACGACATGAGCTTTAGTAAGGTAATAAATTAAGATCGCGATTTATAATAAGGTGACTAGAGTCCGCGCCACCAAAGAAATCCCTTGAGAAGCGCGCTTCAGTCGTCATCAACATTCAAATTTTGGCTTTATGTCCATTAACAAAAGGAACCTCAAATTTTAGTTCCATGTTTAGTAGCGGGACTTTTTTCGAGGCGCGGACTCTATACACAAACAAAAAACATTGAAGCATATCAAGTGAAACACAGTGAAAGTGATTCCTTTCCAAATATTTGCAATGGCAACATTAGCAATTTATGATCAATATGATATCTTTCAAACGTGCACTTAATTTTTTAGTCGACAGTGCATTTTTTTAAGGTTTTTCTTTTAACAAATTGCAAAATGTGATGATTATAATTTTTTTTAGAGTTTCGTTCATAAAATCTTTATTTTTTTATACACGACACCATACACAGAACGCCCTGTTGTTCTAGTGGTTTAAGTTCCGGGCTAGCAATAAGTATGTTTCGAATTTTTATATTCCCAATGCGGATTAGTGCGATGCGAAACCCAATTGTGATCACCAATCCAAATCAGGCAAGAGCGTGGTGATTAAACCTATCCCCATCATAGTAGCGATAACTTGATTTCTATGACGGAGGCCTGAAGTGGGACAATTATATGCTGATACTTTACGACACCATAACAATAACACATTGAAAATAATATAAAGTAGTAAAATATCGTAAGAATGAAGATAAAAAAAAACTTTTCAAGTTGCAAAAAAAAAGTTGGTACCACACTGTATGCGCCTTGTTTTCATTTACAATTAATTATACAATCCCCACCATTTCGTCAAATAAAAACAAAATAGCGGATAGACAATGAGTTTTTAACTTTTTTATTTATTTTGTCTCCTTATGTTTAAAATTGCGATTTTTTTTGCATAGTGAAAATGAAGCGCATTCAATTTGGCATGTTTGGGATTATCCATAAGTTACGTCACAGACACGTTAACAGAAAGAGAGGGACGATGGAGGTGGGGGAGGGCCGCTATTTTGTCCTGTCACATTTTTTAATCATACCTGAAAATTGTAAGACGAAGTTTGAACGAAAATTCCCACCATGATGGATTTTTTTTATAATTTATTTATGTGGAAACAAACAGTCATTTGCAAATTTTGCACAAAAAACATGATTAATAATAGACTTACAGTTTTACTAATTGCAATTAAAAACAGCACTAAGATAGACTAATTTAAACTTTAGAACAAACATTTTAGTTCAGAATGGACTTAAACTATCGTTACAATAAATCTAACATGATAAACAAAAGCAAAAATGTAAACGAATTTAGTTAGGGAAAAACTGATTTTACACAAGTTTTTAACTTTAAAATTTAAGTAAGTTGTTTTTTTCTGAGAACAGCAAAACATCATGATTTTTTTTAATGACTTCGTCGGTCAGTTCGTATATTCAGTTTCTCATTTAAATCGGAGATATTTTTCATCATCATCATCATCATCATCAGCATATCGCAGTCCACTGCTGGACGTAGGCCACTCCAATTGTTCGCCACTGTGATCTATCCATGGCTTCTCGCATCCAGCTCTTGCCAGCCATCCTGCGCAGATCGTCCCCCCACCTAGCCAGAGGGCGCCCTATATTACGTTTGCCAAGACGCGGTCTCTACTTCGAGGACAACTTCGAGGATGAGGTGAATAGGAGAATCCAGTTAGGTTGGGCAGCATTTGGAAAACTACGTCGTGTCTTCGTATCGTCGATACCACAGTGCCTAAAGATATTTTTCATTCAAACTTAATGTTTCAATGCTCATACATAGTTTTGAAATGTGACGTCACAAAATGGCGGATCACCTCGTAACTTTATTTATTGGTATAAGTAAACGAAACCATCATAAAAAATTTAATATTATCAAAGTTTTATATTTTTATTAGCCAATATTTAACTGTACGAGGTCCTGGCTGAGACTCCATACATTATGGGACATTTCCTTTGTGTGACGTAATTTTTGAGTGACCCCATAATGCACTTTTGCAATAACTAATGCCACAGAAATCATTACGATAATGTAAGAAAGGAAAATTCATTTAAAGTAGATTCACATGCACTAATAGTATACAACCTCATTCAAATATCAACCTTATTGTTTCGCTTTAAGAGTCGAGGTGTTTACATTTCATTGCAGGCGACTGTATATGCTACGTAATAACAACACCAGCTTGCAATACATGACCATGACATAACTGTAACTAATTCATTTCTGTGTTTTATAAATTAACAATAGGCTTATTGTTTATTTAAATTCCTTCAGTACAGTCGCGATTTTCAATCTTTAACGGTAGAAAAGTGGCGTTCGCATGAATCCGCTAGATGGCGTACTGTTGGACTGTGGTTCAACTTTAACCGCATTTGTCGTTTCGTTCGTCAAATTAACATTTATTTGCATTTTAACAACCATACACAATACAACACAATGTATTACATAAATATCATACAATAGGGTATTTGACTAGGTTCGAGATTTTACAAAATTTAAATATTTTATCAACATAGCAAAAATTCTCAATTAAAAATATAACGTCTAGCCGGTTTTATGGTCATTCAAAGATTCATGGGCAAGTCCATTTTAAAAGTCTGAAATTATTAAAAAATAATTATTTCATTGAATAAGCCATACAATTTGCACCAACTATTATAATAGAACCATTGAGATAAACGAATTGTTTGATATAGCTACCATACAAAATTCAAATGAAATGCATACAAAATACTTGCGTGACGTCACATCTCAGTAGCCATTTGTATGGAGCGTTTTGGGTTTGCCCAAAATAATGTGATTTTAAAGTTGTGATATCTCAGGTGGTTTAAATGAGAATCAAGTAATTCTTTCAACAATGTCTCTATCATTGAGAGGTCTTTTGATTACAAAAATAATAAAAGAATAGTCAAATACCCTATTGCACCCTGTTTAATATTATTTAATTTTGACATACATATCATGTTCAAAAATAATTAATCAACTTGAGATGGATGGAGATCTCAGTCCTATTCCCATTAAAATTAAATGCTTTTATCACCCAATGATAAATTATCACTGACCTTTGGTTCTAAGGAAAATAATTTTCTTTTTTTTTTATGGCGATAGACTTTAAGATTGTTATGTGACAAAGATAATAAAATAGAATCCCGTGATTTTTAACGTTATAAAAATAGCTGTCAGTTTATCAGTAATGTTTTGTATATAATATAAAGTATAATAATAATAATAAACACTTTCCTTACATATTATTTTCACTTAATATTGAAAAAAATCCTAACAAACTCGATTTAAAAACAGTAAGACAAACAATATGAAAAGAAATTACACCATGACAGTACAGGCGACAAAAATATGTAATACATTTTAGCATTTAAGTCAATGTAATTAGGTTCACAATTGACTACATTTTTTTCCAAACTCGATAGTCGTTATTTTTTCGATATTTGACTAACGAAATAAAAAAAAAACACTTGAGTTTGGCGAAATTCCTCCTCATATAAAATTCAAAATTCAACATGAAAAATATAAATTATAACTATGTATATTATACATGTAATTAAACATATGTGGATACAAAAAAATATACTAAGAAATGAATATGTAACTAAATCGTGATTCTACCACCGGAATCGGAAAGTTGATTCTGACGAGAAGATCCGACACGAAGAGGGTATAGCCCAATAAAAATTGGAAACTAAGTATATCGACTTTTTATCGAAGATAATAAGGATTACACAGTGACTAATGTCCGTAGATAAAACGTCATATCACCTTATTACAAATCACGATCTGAAGTTATTACCGTACTAAAACTCATTCCGTTTCAACGGGCAATGTTAAAACGGGCTGGCACGAGTTTTGTTCCGGGACTATCCTAAGTTCGAGATTTGTAATAAGGGGGATAAGGTTTAAAAGTGGACCAAACAAAAAATATCGCTTTTTTTTTATTTTTTTTGTTTATATGAGAGGTGGCAGACTTTATGTTTTATTCAAGCAGCCCTTTAAACATTTTGTGATAAAATATGATTGTTGCACACCGAAAGAAATTTAAGTAAATAAGAAAAAGAAAGGACATCCTGTTTTTTGGTCCAAGTGCCGGCCAGTGATATTCTTTTATGCGGTATTGTGTAGGACTTGTCTCCTGAGTAATTATTACTATGGCACCAAAGCTGTAGGGACATTCCCTCTTATTCCAAAACGTGGTTTAAAATAAGTAGTGGGATTAATACTGGGAATAACTGAAGAACTACAGTAACCAATATTACAAAACTAAGTTTAACGTTATTTAGTATATCAACTATAATACTTAAGTTAGTACTAAAATAATAACCTCAAAATATCGATTCAGTAACCATGACAACTTATCCCTGTGACAGGCCATTCCGTTTTACACCAAAGTTATTTGTGAGAAAGAAGTTAATTTATTTTTTGGATTTAATCCCAAAAATATAAATAATTCCTATGCATATTACTTGGAAAACCTTACTTATGTTAATATTTTAATTTATGGTTGCTTAAAAACAATTCTTAAATATTTTTACTTCAGACAACAAAATAAGGTTATGTAAAATGAAATGTCACTGAACGAATGATTCGATCAATTTTGACACTATCCTGCGGTACTAAGTGGTCTATGGTTAGTCGCGGATTTGTAATAAAAAATTGAAGGACTAACTACTAACTTATTCAGTAATAATCATGAACTTTCTAGTTTAGAATTAAAACCGGTATCAGAGCTGTTTTTTATAATGAGAGGGATTGAGTTCAAAAAGCAACATCTTCATACATTTTCATTGAATGAACTAACAAAAACTTTTATTTCATGCCAATTTTTAAAATTTGAAGGGGACAAGCTCTAACAGAATTAAGCAATTTTTTTGGCTAGTTTTTTTAGTATAATTTTTAATAAGTACTAGAAAACATCAATAGTTTAAGATCTCTTTAGGCTTAGCATAGGGACTTGAGCAATCTCGTGAGAAGGTGAGTGCTGGGCCAGGAGGGATAGCCATTGATTTGAGGGGTAGGACTTAATGGGCCGCCTTGACCGGAGTGATACCACGGCCTTGCAGAAAACCGGCGTGAAGTAGCATTGTGCTGTGTTTCGCTGCGTGTGACTAACCGTTGGCCAAATCCGGGGGAAAAGGAGGTTAAAGAGGCTGGGAGCGCACTAGTGACTCCACTGGTGTCGCGGGTATCCATGGGCGGCGGCAGATGCTTACCATCAGGTGATCCGTCTGCTCGTCTGCCACCTATCTCATAAAAAAATGGAAGGGGTAGGATGTAGTATTTTTACGTTTCAGGAGGCGGGTAGTTAGGAATATTGACGGCTCGGTAAAGAAGGGAAGGGTATATATCGATAGTTTAACTTAATAATTTATACCTTATCATATACTCGAAACTTAATTATTATTAGTTTTCTTTTTATTTTTTACTATATATATATTTTATTACTGTTTCAATATACTTAATAAACTTGCATACCTTGTTTTATATAATTATGTACCTATGCATATTTAGTCATATTATACATATATTTCTGTATCGCCTAATGGTTGACTGGTTGAGAATGCTGTATAGCATTAAGTCCGGCAATTGTACTTTATTTTCTTGTGCCATAAAGAATAAATAAATAAACACATGTGTAAAATTAAATTAAAAAACGCTTAAGTATACATTTCGCGATTATACGACGCAAAGTTGTTTACAACTTGGATACTGGTTTCTTTTTATTCATCGGGATTGCTTGACAAGATTTGTGATTGTTAAAATAAAAAATAAAAAAAAAGATGCTCTAAAAAGTACAAAACAAGAAAATGGTCTCTACTGAAATTATTATGCCGTATTGCCGTGATCGTAAAACGTTTCGATGACATGACAGGGGCGGGAGGGGGTCTTTCTTATAACACATTACGTAACATTGTTTCTTTCTTTGAATAAAAAATTAGGGAATTAAAACTCCCAAATTGGCAACCCTTTTCGTTTACGTTTTACGGGGAATCCCTCGATTGTATTAGTCTGGTCGTCATTTTAAATTTGTTCTCGCAAGTTGGCAAACCTTTTCGTTCATATTTCACGAGGAATCCTAGATTGTATTGTACGTCATTTAATGTTGTTTTCGTTGTCAGTATTCGTTAGTGTTTATGCAGAAGCACTTTGCTGTAGTCGGTGTTATTAAGTTTATAGTATTTTTTGTAATGAGGGAGATTTGTATCATCAGCTGTTCTTGGGCTATAAAAGCTATAATGTATCGGCCATTTTTTTGTTTGAAAAATAAACAAAATACGCTTTCCAGTATTATTAACGCAAAGACAGATAAAACTATACCAAGGATAAAAACTATAACATAACTTTTTGCGACTTTAGAGTAAAAATGGGGGGTTACAGTGCGTTTCAGGAGGGTGGGGGGGTCAAAAATCTTCGAAAATTGCGTTACGTAATACTTGAACGCTCCCTAACAGCAAGGAGGGAATCATTTGTTATTATTAGCAAAATATTTGTAGTTATTTAACTGTTATGTAATGTACAAATTATGTCAAAGTAAGCACAATAAATGATTTGTATTTGTGTAACTATTTCACAACACTAGCGAATATTGCATACGAAAAGACTGAGTGTTCAGTAAACCAATACGAATGAATTAGTTACAGTGAGCAATTTCACACAAAATTTGTTTCTAGGCATGCAGCTATGGTTATATGACCGTTTCAGAGATTTTGCCTGAAAAGATTTCAGTTAAAACTATACCTACTAAATGGAAAGCCTTGTGGCAGATGACGACATACAGTGCAGACAAGACTTTTTTGGCAAATTTTCAACTAACAGAACGTCGAGTGGTGAAGAATGCGGAGTTATCGATGATGTAACCCACGTCTTGATGGAGTGCGTCCGGAGCGAACAGCTCAGAGCTCATCTGTTCAGGGATAATAAATGGGCAATTGGCAGTTGTAATAGTGTTCTGCCGCCCCCCTGTCAGATGAGGCAAAAAATCTGTACCAAATGTTATTATTTATAATCATCATCACCATTTCTGCCAATAGACGTCCACTGCTGGACATAGGCCTCCCCCAAAGTTCTCCACACAGATCGGTCCTGTGCCGCCCGCATCCAATGGATTCCCGCGATCTTCGCTTGTGGGGGGCCTGCCACGGCTGCGACTTTCTGTACGTGGCCTCCACTCGAGAATCTTTTCGCCCCAACGGTCGTCTGTTCTCCTCGCTATGTGCCCTGCCCATTGCCACTTGAGGCATGCAATCCTTTGGGCTATGTCTGTAACCTTAGTTCTCCTGCGGATCTCATCATTTCTGATACGATCACGCAGGGAGACTCCTTATAGAGATTACCTATTTATAATGCTGTTGTTGATTGTTTTTTTTATGTATCTTAAACTTACATTGTGCAAACCTGACGGAGCGACATGGTCATTGTTGACAAAGCTAAAATAAAAAAAGAAGTCAAATTACCCTTGTTGGACTTTGGACTGTCCTTATGTCTTGAAGTGTTATTTTTTATATTTGCACTAGGGGGAAAAGGTAGTAACGTGAGCTGACGCCGTCTGTACATGAGCGGGTACAATGATCTCGGTCAGGTTCGGTGTTTCTGTTTCAGACTATGCGGAACGTGTGCGGGCAGTGCGGGGGCGACATCATACTATATACTGCCTAGCGCGTAGGTCAACGAACTCGGGCCAAATGGTGTGTGTATTCAGTTTGTGTTACGTTTATCTAAACTTCAAGAGATTAGTAGAACAATGACTCTTGTCAATGTATTTTTTCGGCCAAAACAGCCTTGTTGCACTATATGTATCTACACTGTGGTGTCATAGATTATTAATAAATTAATAATAATAAATTACGTCTTACCTTTGAGTATAATAAGATATTCAATTAAATTTAGCACAAAGTACATGTTACTATTACATGCTAATACTACACTGCCTTGCAAAAAAATCGACCCACCTTGTAATAATAATATCATGCACATTTCACATTAGTTGAAACACACACTACATTCAACTAACGTACAAATTATAAAATAAAAACCCCCTTATTACAAATCGCGAACTAAGTATAGTCCCAGAACAAAATTCGTGCCAACCCGTTTAACATTGCGTGTCGGGATGGGATCACATGAGCTTTAGTACGGTAATAACTTAAGGTCGCGATTTATAATAAGATAGAATATGAGACTGCACATAACTTGGTATTAAAACACTCCAATGCTATTAAAAAACTCGCCAAGGATAGTTTCTTTTAAGTCTCTCTCGTTTCTTCGCTTTCAAAATCATTTATATATGACAGTCGCATAAACTACTATTATTTTAGGATAAATAAAATAGAATTCCTTAATTTTTAACATTATAAAAATAGCTGTCAGTTTTTAGTAATGCTTTGTATATAACATACGGTATAATTACACAACGGATTTAAAAACAGTAAGACAAACAATATGAAAAGAAATTACACCATGACAGTACAGGCGACAAAAATATGTAATACATTTTAGCATTTAAGTCAATGTAATTAGGTTCACAATTGACTACATTTTTTTCCAAACTCGATAGTCGTTATTCTTTCGATATTTGACTAACGAAATAAAAAAAAAACACTTGAGTTTGGCGAAATTCCTCCTCATATAAAATTCAAAATTCAACATGAAAAATATAAATTATAACTATGTATATTATACATGTAATTAAACATATGTGGATACAAAAAAATATACTAAGAAATGAATATGTAACTAAATCGTGATTCTACCACCGGAATCGGAAAGTTGATTCTGACGAGAAGATCCGACACGAAGAGGGTATAGCCCAATAAAAATTGGAAACTAAGTATATCGACTTTTTATCGAAGATAATAAGGATTACACAGTGACTAATGTCCGTAGATAAAACGTCATTTCACCTTATTACAAATCACGATCTGAAGTTAATAATAATAATCCTCCAACCGATTACGGCTAAGGCGGAGAATCTCAACGATCAGCCACGTACGCAGGATATATTATAGTGCTCAAGTGTGTGCGCAAACACAAGTGCACTCTCTATTCCCTTACCCTCATATTCCGATGGGACACTACTGTGACACGACCAGAGAGGGATTGGGCGCAGGACCAACGGCTTAACGTGCTTTCCGAGGCACGGGGGTACAAGACCGCCAATTTCCAGACTCCGGGCTGCCACTAAGAATTTCTTACTGAAAACTTAGGTACAAATTTTTGGCCCGACCCGGGGATCGAACCCGGGACCTCTTGCGCAGCCGTCGCTTTAAAGTGCGACCCACTAACCACTGCGCCACCGAGGCAGTCAATCTGAAGTTATTACCGTACTAAAACTCATTCAATGTTAAAACGGGCTGGCACGAGTTTTGTTCCGGGACTATCCTTAGTTCGAGATTTGTAATAAGGGGGATATGGTTTAAAAGTGGACCAAACAAAAAATATCGCTTTATGTTCAATTCAACAGCCCTTTTAGCATTTTGTGATAAAATATGATTGTTGCACACCGACAGAAATTTAAGTAAATAAGAAAAAGAAAGGACATCCTGTTTTTTGGTCCAAGTGCCGGCCAGTAATATTCTTTTATGCGGTATTGTGTAGGACTTGTCTCCTGAGTAATTATTACTATGGCACCAAAGCTGTAGGGACAGTCCCTCTTATTCCAAAACGTGGTTTAAAATAAGTAGTGGGATTAATACTGGGAATAACTGAAGAACTACAGTAACCAATATTACAAAACTAAGGTTAACGTTATTTAGTATATCAACTATAATACTTAAGTTAGTACTAAAATAATAACCTCAAAATATCGATTCAGTAACCATGACAACTTATCCCTGTGACAGGCCATTCCGTTTTACACCAAATTATTTGTGAGAAAGAAGTTAATTTATTTTTTGGATTTAATCCCAAAAATATAAATAATTCCTATGCATATTACTTGGAAAACCTTACTTATGTGAATATTTTAATTTATGGTTGCTTAAAAACAATTCTTAAATATTTTTACTTCAGACAACAAAATAAGGTTATGTAAAATGAAATGTCACTGAACGAATGATTCGATCAATTTGACACTATCCTGCGGTTAGTCGAGGATTTGTAATAAAAAAAGTGAAGAAATAACATTATTCAGTAATAATCATGAACTTTCTAGTTTAGAATTAAAACCGGTATCAGAGCTGTTTTTTGTAATAAGAGGGATTGAGTTCAAAAAGCAACAGCATCATACATTTTCATTGAATTAACTAACAAAAACTTTTATTTCATGCCAATTTTTTTAATTTGAAGGGGAAAAGCCCTAACAGAATTAAGCAATTTCTTTGGCTCGTTTTTTTTTGGTATAATTTTTAATAAGTACTAGAAAACATCACTAGTGTTAAGATCAGTTTAGGCTTAGCATAGGGACTTGAGCAATCTCGTGGGAAGGTGAGTGCTGGGCCAGGAGGGTAGGCATTGAGGGGTCAGACTTAATTAGGCCGCCTTGACCGGAGTGATACCACGGCCTTGCAGAAAACCGGCGTGAAGTAGCATTGTGCTGTGTTTCGCTGCGTGAGTGTGACTAACCGGAAGCCAAATCCGGGGGAAAAGGAGGTTTTAGAGGCTGGGAGCGCACTAGTGACTCCTTGCCTGATGGATGACGAGCAGACGGATCACCTGATGCTTACCATCAGGTGGTCCGTCTGCTCGTCTGCCACATAAAAAAATGGAAGGGGTAGGATGAAGTATTTTTACGTTTCAGGAGGAGGGTAGTCAGGAAGATTGACGGCTCGGGTAAAGAAGGGAAGGGTATATATCGATAGTTTAACTTTATCATTTATACCTAATGTATTATAATATCTGTGACCTAATCATACACTCGAAATTTAATTATTATTAGTTTTCTTTTATTACTGTTTAAATATACTTCATAAACTTGCATAATATTGTATTATAGTATAAATATGTATGTATATTTAGTCATATTATATATTACTCACATGTATGTTCATGGATATATATTTATTAAGCCGTCTTAGATATTTCTGCATCGCCTAATGGTTGACTGGTAGAGAATGTTGTATAGCATTAAGTCCGGCAATTGTACTTTATTTCTTGTGCCATAAAGAATAAA
The DNA here is from genome assembly GCA_019059595.1 of Marasmia exigua. Lineage (NCBI taxonomy): Eukaryota > Metazoa > Arthropoda > Insecta > Lepidoptera > Crambidae > Marasmia > Marasmia exigua. The sequence goes on along the minus strand of CM032487.1, from coordinate 2,809,778 downwards.
TAAATAAACACACGTGTAAAATTAAATTAAAAACGCTTAAGTATACGTTTCGCGATTATACGACGCAAAGTTGTTTACAACTTGGATACTGGTTTCTTTTTATTCATCGGGATTGCTTGACAAGTTTTGTGATTATTAAAATAAAAAATAAAAAAAACACGCTCTAAAAAGTACGAAACAAGAAAATTGTCTCTGCTGAAATTATTATGCCGTATTGCCGTGATCGTAAAACGTTACGATGACATGACAGGGGCGGGAGGGGGTCTTTCTTACAACACATTACGTAACATTGTTTCTTTCTTTGAATAAAAAATTAGGGAATTAAAACTCCCAAATTGGCAACCCTTTTCGTTTACGTTTTACGGGGAATCCCTCGATTGTATTAGTCTGGTCGTCATTTCAAATTTGTTCTCGCAAGTTGGCAAACCTTTTCGTTCATTCATATTTCACGAGGAATCTCTAGATTGTATTGTACGTCATTTAATGTTGTTTTCGTTGTCAGTATTCGTTAGTGTTTATGCAGAAGCACTTTGCTGTAGCCGGTGTTATTAATGTGAGTTCATAGTATTTTTTGTAATGAGGGAGATTTGTATCATCAGCTGTTCTTGGGCTATAACAGCTCTAATGTATAGGCCATTTTTTGTTTTTTTTTGTTTGAAAAATAAGCAAAATACGCTTTCCAGTGTTATTAACGCAAAGACAGATAAAACTATACCAAGGATAAAAACTATAACATAACTTTTTGAGACTTTACAGTCAAAATGGGGGGTTACAGTGCGTTTCAGGAGGGCCAGGGAGGGTGGGGGGGTCAAAAATCTTCGAAAATTGCGTTACGTAATACTTGAACGCTCCCTAACAGCAAGGAGGGAATCATTTGTTATTACTAGCAAAATATTTGTAGTTATTTAACTGTTATGTAATGTACAATTTATGTCAAAGTAAGCACAATAAACGATTTGTATTTGTGTAACTATTTCACAACACTAGCGAATATTCCATACGAAAAGACTGAGTGTTCAGTAAACCAATACGAATGAATTAGTTACAGTGAGCGATTTCACACAAAATTTGTTTCTAGGCATGCAACTATGGTTATGTGACCATTTCAGAGATTTTGCCTGAAAAGATTTCAGTTAAAACTATACCTACTAAATGGAAAGACTTGTGGCAGATGGCGACATACAGTGCAGACAAGACTTTTTTGGCCAAATTTTCAACTAACAGAACGTCGAGTGGTGAAGAAAACGCAGTTATCGAAGATGTAACCCACGTCTTGATGGAGTGCGTCCGGAGCGAACAGCTCAGAGCTCATCTGTTCAGGGATAATAAATGGGCAATTGGCAGTTGTAATAGTGTTCTGCCGCCCCCCTGTCAGATGAGGCAAAAAATCTGTACCAAATGTTATTATTTATAATCATCATCATCATTTCAGACAATAGACGTCCACTGCTGGACATAGGCCTCCCCCAAAGTTCTCCACACAGATCGGTCCTGTGCCGCCCGCATCCAATGGATTCCCGCGATCTTCGCTTGTGGGGGGCCTGCCACGGCTGCGACTCCCTGTACGTGGCCTCCACTCGAGGATCTTTTCGCCCCAACGGTCGTCTGTTCTCCTCGCTATGTGCCCTGCCCATTGCCACTTGAGGCATGCAATCCTTTGGGCTATGTCTGTAACCTTTAGTTCTCCTGCGGATCTCATCATTTCTGATACGATCACGTAGGGAGACTCCTTATAGAGATTATTTATAATGCTGTTGTTGATTGTTTTTTTTATGTATCTTAAACTTACATTGTGCAAACCTGACGGAGCGACATGGTCATTGTTGACAAAGCTCCTAAAATAAAGAAAAAGTCGAGTTACCCTTGTTGGACTTTGGACTGTCCTTATGTCTTGAAGTGTTATTTTTTATTTTTGCACTAGGGGGAAAAGGTAGTAACGTGAGCTGACGCCGTCTGTACATGAGCGCGTACAATGATCTCGGTCAGGTTCGGTGTTTCTGTTCCAGACTATGCGGAACGTGTGCGGGCAGTGCGGGGGCGACATCATACTATATACTGCCTAGCGCGTAGGTCAACGAACTCGGGCCAAATGGTGTGTGTATTCAGTTTGTGTTACGTTTATCTAAACTTCAAGAGATTAGTAGAACAATGACTCTTGTCAATGTATTTTTTCGGCCAAAACAGCCTTGTTGCACTATATGTATCCACACTGTGGTGTCATAGATTATTAATAAATTAATAATAATAAATTACGTCTTACCTTTGAGTATAATAAGATATTCAATTAAATTTAGCACAAAGTACATGTTACTATTACATGCTAATACTACACTGCCTTGCAAAAAAATCGACCCACCTTGTAATAATAATATCATGCACATTTCACATTAGTTGAAACACACACTACATTCAACTAACGTACAAATTATAAAATAAAAACCCCCTTATTACAAATCGCGAACTAAGTATAGTCCCAGAACAAAATTCGTGCCAACCCGTTTAACATTGCGTGTCGGGATGGGATCACATGAGCTTTAGTACGGTAATAACTTAAGGTCGCGATTTATAATAAGATAGAATATGAGACTGCACATAACTTGGTATTAAAACACTCCAATGCTATTAAAAAACTCGCCAAGGATAGTTTCTTTTAAGTCTCTCTCGTTTCTTCGCTATCAAAATCATTTATATATGACAGTCGCATAAACTACTATTATTTTAGGATAATTCAGAAAACGCAAGGGCATTCACATAATGGCCTTAACAGATTGCAATCCTAGTAAAAATAGTCCATACCGTCTGGTGATATCTAGGTTAACTCCAGGTTCTTCCCAGTTGCCAAACGTCGTGTAGTACACCAGGCAACAGATCAGGATGATGAAGAGGACCAGCTGATTCCGTCTGGAGCGGTACCATCTTTTTACCAGGCCTGACATCTGAAATTTCAAAAAAAATGTTTTTTTAGGCCTTTGCCTAGTAGTTCAGTGGGACCGTAAAGAAAAAAAACCATGATGACGGGATGCGAGAGGGTTTTTTCCATTTGCATGGCGGTGAGGAAAAAACGTGCATGTTTCGGATAATTCCTCAATAGTTTGATATATTATTATTCTAAATTTGTAATTTTAATCCAGTTAGTCTGGTTCCCTTATTCAAGGGTCGCGAAGATCAGACGGCGTCGCTTCATTGTAATTATCAGACTTCACAACCCTGGATCACAATCCAAGCGTAGACCGGCGTACGTCTCTGAAGCAACGGCAATTGGGATCAACCCGCTGAGATGATGACAAAGCAAAATAAAATACGAAGAAAGGTAGTTATAATAAATCCGTGAAACTGTAATATAGTGACCTCTTTAGTGAATGAATAAATGAGTACTTTTTATGTATGATTTTTAGGGTTGGCAACGAGCTTGCGACTCCACTGGTATTGGGTTACAAAAGAAAACAACAGTCCGACGAAACAATAACAACAACACACATAATAAATGTCATCCAGACTATATTTCGAAATATACGAGGGCAACACGGAAAGTTTTTAGAACTGGCCATTTATAAGACGATGATTAAAAAAATAAGTTTAAATTTTGAAAATGGAACTCTTTGCCAATATTATAGTCTATGCATTTAATTCGATTCTTTTTTTTTCCGATTTGGCGGCAAATTGAAAATAATCTTTAACAAGTGAGCATGAATTTAACGCGAGAAAATTTCCGTGCAATGATTTTCTATGTCAAATAAGTACTTTCGACGTCAAATAAGTCAACAAAAAGTTATGATAGACTTCGATTGGCCTTCCACGATGAAGCTCCATCTCGTGCCACTGTTTACAACTGGTTTAATGAGTTTAAACGTGGTCGCACTAATCTCACCGATGATTTGCGTGAGGGACGGCCATGTACGGCGACTACCGAAGATAACATCAGTATTGTGCGACGTATGATAGAGGCCGACAAAAGAGTGACCTATCAGCAGATTCGGAGAAGTTTAGGCATTGGTATGAGTCAAGTACACAAAATCTTCATGAACATTTAGGGGCCAGGAAGCTTTGTGCCCGGTGGATACCTCATAATTGGACAGAGGCCCAAAAACTACGTCGTGTTGATTGGTGCCGCGATATGGTTCGAAGATTTAACGGAGGTGACTCAAATGCTGTTTTTGACATACTAACAGGTGACGAAAGCTGGATTTATTGTTATGATCCTGAAACTAAATGACAATCTGCTGAATGGGTGTTTAAATTCGAGGAGTTGCCAACTAAAGTGAAGAGAGGTCGCAGCGTGGGAAAGAAGATGGTCGCCTCGTTCTTCGGAAGGACAGGTCATATCGCAACAGTTTGTTTTAGAGGATCGGGAGGTTCGGGAAAAACGACCTCGCAGTAGGATCCTCCTTCACCACGACAACGCCTCGCCGCACACCGCCAAGCAAACACTCGAATATTTGGCGACGTCAGACGTAGAATTACTGGGTCACCCGCCATATAGCCCAGATCTCGCACCCTGCGATTTTTATTTATTTCCAAAAATAAAAGAAAAACTAAAAGGAAAACGTTTCACGGACGCCGATGAAGCAGTGGCTGCGTATCAAAAGGCCGTCGAAGAGACCCCTTAAGAAGAGTGGGCCAAGTGCTTTTCTAAGTGGTTTCATCGAATGCAGCAGAATATATTGATGTGAAGGGACACTATTTTGAAAAGATATAATAAAAGTAACAACTTGCTATATTGTTCAGTTTTTGATTTTCTAAGAACTTTTAGTGTCGCCCTCGTACGTCCTATCTTCGATAAGCCAGGTTTACTTTTTATGAAATAGGTGGCATGGTGATCCGTCATCACCTCATGGTAAGCGAGATTGCCACCGCACATGGAGCCATGTACACTATTGCACGGTGGGCCGCCTATAGGTCGCAGCCCCCATAACTCATTTTTTTTATGCTAGAGGCGACCAACGAACAACAATATTGACAATGAATATTGGCAATTCATATAGCACGGACTGTTGATATCGATAATGCCAGTGATTTGTTCTCTGGGCCGTACCTGCCGAGGCTATGAATATCATGGCAATTTACTCTTATCAATTGGCTTCGGAAGTGAACACATCTTGTGTTCTTCTTGTTGTTGATCGCTCCTTATAGGTGACTCATCTGCGCGGTTTTTGTCTATGGTGATTTTAATCATTTCTAATTATTTTGTTGTTACTGTGCGATTGAGCCTCCGGTACCCCACTCACTCGGCGAAACACACTTCATGGCCTGGTGGTTTTCTGTAAGACTGTGGTAGGTATCACTCTGGTCAAGCCGGCCCAGTCATGCTGAAGCGTGCTTCCACGGTCACATTTCAGTGTGTAAGCAAACACTAGTGCATTCTCGATTTCTTTACCTTCATATTCTTAAGGAACACTTTAACACACAACTGGAGAAAGATCGGATTGTATGACTTAAGCTTATTCGACGGGTATTGCAAATGAACTGGCTTAAAAGATAACGCATTATTTATTTATTGGTGCAAACGATAATATGCTGGGCTTTATGTATACAGTCTCCCTTAATGTCAATCACCTTAAAGGTGGAAATCGAATGGATAATTTTGACACACGACGTTTGGCTGTCCAGTATCAGTATATATCATAGATACCTGGTAGTAAGCCGAATTTTTATATCTTATCTAACAAAAAGTTATTTGTGTGCCAAAATATTATTATTCTGGGAAAATTTTGTATACGGAAGGTAAGAATCAATCACATCGAGTTAATTGCAAAAACGGAAAGTAATAACATCGTGAGGAAACCGTAATGTCACTAGCACGAGAATTGGGCTCCTGGACGCAACCAGAAATTACACGCTGAGATGGGAGAAACCACTTTATACGGAAAGTAAAGTATCAGCCTATTTATTGTCCCACTGCAGGGGACAGACCCACAGAAAGTAGACCAAATATAAGTTAGAAATTAATAAATAATTTGAAATGTCTCAAACCAGGATAAATGCTAAGAATTATTCTCCATAAGAATAAAATTTATATGCGGCAAGTGGATCGATTCATATCAACGTGCTTTGTTGAGCTGGCACAGCAATTCGCATTGATTGATGTACGGTCAGCGAACGTAGCGGTGTTTAGTTAGACAGCAAAATCGCTTGCACTGCGGTATGCGTGCGCGCAGGGATTCGCTTCGCTCAGCCCGCTGCGTGTGCAAGCGATTATCGTCTAGTGCTGATACATCGAAAAATTCGTCGACTGTACATCGTCTCACGGAAAAATCAATGAATGAGTCACAAGATCCAATCAGATTAGAATAGATACTCCAAATATGGGGTGACTAATAAAAAGTACAGATGGTGGATCAGTGGATACTATTGTGTGACTTCAAACAGGAGGTTCAAATCCAAGGACACACATACAAATTTTCAACTGGGTATCTCAAATTCACAATTTTGAATGGACAACATTTCATATTTGTAACATGTCCATATTGTTTTTTTATATGAAAATAGACATAAAATGAACGGACCCATATTTTTTCTTTTTTCAAAATTTGTCCATTTTCATGCATAAAATATTTTTTAAAATTCTTTATATTCTAAATAGACGTAAGTGCCAAATGACGTCATCGGACGGCTGAATACAGCGATATTCCTTTGTTTATCATTGTTTTAATAAAAAAAAGGTACTACTGTCAAAAGTAAATAATACGAGTGTCAACATTGTCAACGTCATCCATACATTCAACGTTGACAAGTTGTCTTTTTTTTGACAGTTGCATGTCATGGGTTTGGCATTTCGTAAATTTAAAACTATAATGTGCTAAGCAAAGAAATATTTTACATTCTGCCGTCCGATGACGTCATCTTACGTTTTTTAGTTTTTATTTTTTTTCTCAGTAAATAAGCAATATAAAAAATTAATAAATATATATTCGCGCAGCGGAAAAGTAAATCAAGAAATGGTATTTTTTGTTTCAGAGCTTAGCAATTTTGAAATGTTGTCCATTGTAAATTAGGTCTAGTGGTTTAAGTGGCGGGCCGTGATCTCGGGGTCCTGGGTTCGATTACCGGGTCGAGCAAAGGTATGTTTCGAATTTTTCGAACATAGCTCGGGTTTGTGCTCACCAACCCTCATGAGGCAAGCGTGGTGATTAAGCCTAATGCCAGCATTGTAGCGATGACTGATTTCTATGATGGAGGCCTTTGAACTGCAGTGGGACAGTATACATATAGGCTGATACCATACGATATTATATTTAAATTAGCAAGACTTTAGAGGGTGTATCGGTAAACACATTGCCAAATTAAAGATCATGTCCAAGCATACCCCTAGTAATGTCCTCCAAACCGATATTTCGGTCATGGCGGACAATCTCAGCGATCAGCCATCGACGCAGGACATATTATAGTGCACAAGTATTTGCGCAGACAGAAGTGCGCTCTCTATTCCCCTACCCTCGTATTTCGATGGGACACTAGTGTGACACGACTGAAGAGGGATTAGGCGCAGGACCAACGCCTTAACGTGCTTTCCGAGGCACGGGGGTACAAGACCGCCAACTTCCAGACTCCGGGCTAACACTGAGAATTTCTTAACAGAAAATCTCGGGTCCTAATTTTGGCCCGCCCCGGGGATCGAACCCGGGACCCCAAGCGCACAAACCATTTCGCCACCGAGGCAGTCAATACCCCTAATAGAAATGAATTAAACATATGACGGAAATCGATATATTTTCTTTTTACTTGTATTTATTGCATTTCAATCTTTAGTATTATTTTTTTCAAGGTAAAGGCGTCACCCAAGGTCCAGCCTGAAAACCAGCGCTGCAGCTGTTGTTTGAAGCAGTTGCAGCATACGCTGAGGCTGAGCCTTGTTGGCCGCAACTTTTTGTCTCTGTACCTTGTTTTCTTTGTTTTATTCTATGTGTAATGTGTTGTGGTCCATAAATTGTTTCTTATCTTATCTTATCTTAAAATAGAGAATAAATTAGTTTTTTCATGCAAAAGTAAATTTTACCGACACGGAAAATGAAATAATACCAAATATTAGCACGAGTCGGATTAAAAATCGATTAATTATTATGCTTTGATATCATATTAAGTGCTGTTGGCTTAAATTATTTATTCATACGATAGGATTTTTATGGACGTACTTTTATTGATTGATGGATGACGACCATAAAGATATACTGTTTTATGTAATCATCACCGGAACTAGGTATTTAAGGTGACGGGTAGGGCACACTACCGACGCACACCAAATAGTTAACTATAAGTATTAAAAAAAAATCTGCAAACTGAAAAGTGTAAAATAATATTTAAATCACTTTATACACTTCAAACACACCGTGTGGTCCCCGGCAGAGTAGAATAGGCCACCCTCACTCTTACCGAGGTGTCGTAAAAGGCGACTAAGGTAAAGCTGCTGGCATGATCATCAGCACCCAGAGAAGGAAAACTCTGCATTTATATCAAAACCCTCGCCAACCCGTCTGCCAAGCGTGGTGAGTATGGCAATTACCCCTTGATTGAGGGAGGCCCGTGCCCCAGCAGTGGGGACCTAAATGGGCTGATGATGAGACACTTCAAATAGGTAAACATTTTATAATAGTACACTCGAGAAAAGGTTTTACCGAAGTCCGGAGGCCCAATCCGGGGGAAAGGGGGGTTTAGAGGTTGGCAGCGCACTTGTGACTCCACTGGTGTCGTGCGTGTCCATGGGTGGCTGCGATCGCTTACTATCAGGTGACCCGTCTGCTCGTCTGCCACCTATCACAAAAAAAAACATGGTTACACATTTCTGATATTATCCGAAACGTGCAGGTTCCACTATGCTTTCATCACCTAGCGAAAACCATAATGATGGTAATAAAATAAACGTAATTTAAAATTAATGATGTGTGTTAGTATTTATCATGGTATGGCCGTGTGGTCCCCGGCAGTATTCTACTCTGCCACCCTCACTCTTACCGAGGTGTCGTAAAAGGCGACTAAGGTAAAGCTGCCGGCATGATCATCAGCACCCAGAGAAGGAAAACTCTGCATTTATATCAAAACCCTCGCCAACCCGTCTGCCAAGCGTGGTGAGTATGGCAATTACCCCTCATGTGATTGAGGGAGGCCCGTGCCCCAGCAGTGGGGACTTAAATGAGCTGATGATGATGATGATTTATGATGGTAATTATTGTAAATGACAATGAAAATGTTGGTCCAGGGTGGGAATCGAACCCCGTGAATGACAGAGACGTACTATAACGAACACTTCGATATGAAGGCAGCTATAGAGCCGACATTCTGTGTCTAGTTTTTAGGTACTTTTTGATTACCCCTTGCCCGGCAGACCGATTATTTTTCACATATTCAGGTGACCCGTCAGCTCGTCTGCCCCCTATCTCATAAACAAATATTTAAAGAAACATAATTATTTAAATGTAAGACTTACTATCAAATAACAATAATGTGAACATGTTCTTCTCGCAAAAGTAGAAATTTCAAAATTCATAATTTTTCGTTAAGCTTGAAATATTGTGACAGTTTTTAGGTAAAAAGCTTGCTATTTTGTTAGGTTTTAATGTAAGAATCTTGAAATCTTGTAACGATTTTAAGGTAAGAATCTTGAAATCTTGTAACGATTTTAAGGTAAGAATCTTGAAATCTTGTAACGATTTTAAGGTAAGAATCTTGAAATCTTGTAACGATTTTAAGGTAAGAATCTTGAAATCTTGTAACGATTTTAAGGTAAGAATCTTGAAATCTTGTAACGATTTTAAGGTAAGAATCTTGAAATCTTGTAACGATTTTAAGGTAAGAATCTTGAAATCTTGTAACGATTTTAAGGTAAGAATCTTGAAATCTTGTAACGATTTTAAGGTAAGAATCTTCAAATCTTGTAACGATTTTAATATAAGAATTCTATCATGGAATGGGTGCAATGTAAAAAACTTCAATATTTGAATCTAATTTCTAAATTTATCTTCTATCTTCAGTAGTGCTTTGCGTGCTAAAATGAAATGTTTAAGAAAAAAGCTAAACCCATAAGAAAATAAATATCCTCGAGGATGCAGTTACAAATACATAATATGTATTTTAACTGCTATTATGTGTTTGAAATCAACCAATAGCGTAAATTAATAATAAGCAATTCGTTGCCGAACGTATCGCGCGCTTTCGACCAAATCTGACATTCCAAGATGGCCGCCGCGCTTCCACAAATTATGGAATACATCACCGATGAAAGAAAATATTAGGTTTCCGAAAAAGCTTTTGATCTAAGTGTATGTCGAACCACAGGTTACCATTAAATAATAAAATAAAGCTTTCTTCATTAAACCTTTGTTAGCTAAAATGGTGTTATAGAGCAGTTTTCACGTTTGAAACAAAAAAATCGTTCAAAATTTTCGAAAAAATGAATAAAACCTGCTTTGAACAACCCCGTTTTTAGTTAACAAAGGTTTACAAACATTTATGTTAATATTATTTTGGTTGTGTAATGTTACCATATACCTAGTCATATACATAGTCATATGTAACGCAATTAAATAAATAAATAATAATAATTGAACACGTGTCGTATTGTTCGTAAGTTCCTGCAGGACGATGCAAATCATATGAACCCAATAACAGAAGCTGCGGCTCACTTGGCCTAGGTCCGTGAGTCCAGTATGAACACCAAAATGTTTTTAACAAACATTTTGAGACAAAAAAATGTTTACAAAAAAAAAAATTATTTCACAACATCACATACATTGATCTGACTCCGAGGTAGGTAGCTCAAGCACCTGTGTTACGTATATGTATGTTGTATAAATAAAAACTACGCAAAGTATTTTGATGTTTTTTTTAGTCGGCAACGCATTTGTAATGATCCGTGTGTCGCAGATCGCAGGGCGGCGGTAACTCACGTACCATCCGTCTGCTCGTTTGTCTGCCATAATGTAAAAAAAAGATAGAGTCGAAGTACCTAATTCAAAAGGAAGGTTTATACGTATAAAGTAGTAAAGTATCAGCCTATAAACTGTCCCACTGCAGGGCAAAGGCCTCCATCCTAGAAATCAAGTTATCGCTACTATGATGGGATTAGGCTTAATCACCACGCTTGGATAATGAGGATTGGTGATCACAAACCCGAGCTATGCTCGAAAAATATTTCGCTCGACCCGGAAATCGAACTCAGGACCCCGAGATCACGACCACTAGACAAACGGGGCGTCATAAAATAAATAATTTATGAATAATATTATTATAGGCCCAAAAAAAGATGGTGTGACGATTTCAATACGTATGTCCAAGAATGGCAAGTAAAGGCATTGGATAGGGAGGAATGGAGAGAATTGGGGGAGGTCTTTGCCCAGCAGTGGGACTCTACAGACTAATTTAAAAAAAAAATGAATAATATTGCACCCGTGCGAAGCTGGGACAGGTCGCTATTTATAATATTTTAGTACAGTGCTAAACTGAGTCATCGTCACTATTGTGACATTGTTTTAATTAGAACTGTATGATAGATAACAACCACAATGTTGATGTTTTATCTGAATATAAACAATTCGGCACAGCCACACACCAGGGGTAGAAACAAAACGGAATTCACGACCCAGTCTTATCTCTATTCCTTTCTCTCGCGTTGGGCGTCTCTTTTATTGGTTACGTTTGTAAACAATCAGGTTACTCTATTCGGTCAGGATTTTTGAATTTATTTTTCTCTTTGAATATTATGGCTTTACCGAAGATATCTTGCCAATTTCTAGTTACTTATTGAGAATATTGTCACAGTCACACAATAAAACGCCGGCGTTTTTACGTTTCATCGTCCTACGGATTCAGCAGATATCGCTCTAAAAGTAATCGCGGGTTTTAAGACTCTATTAGGTCCAAGCAAGTTGTCACGAGACAACGCACTCGACACACAATAGCAATGTTAAAAGCGATACAATCTAACTATTCTTATTATTAAGATCACTTCGCGGCACTTCACTGCACAAATAAACAAATTTTTACACCAAAAACCACTAGACACTAATTCAAAACCTTTTAATTGCGAGCGGCTATTTTTTTATCTGACAATCAATCATCTTTATTCAGGTAAATTAAACCCACATACATTGAAATTAAAATTACATTCATATCGAATTATATAGCTTTTTTAAATAATAAATTATGTATATTATTTTTATCACATATCAAATCAAATTACGGATTTGAATATTTACTACACCTACCGGCACGAAATCTTGGCCATAGAGTAATTTTCATACAAATAATAATATGCTCTCTTCACAGGTTCACAGAGCAAAAAGCATTGTTTTCACTGTAGCAATTTTAACGTTTGTTTAATGTTTGAATGCTCAACTTTCAATTAATTAATTCGATCGACTCTTGAAACCACTCAATTTCTTCATAATCAAGGAAGAACGATTTTCTTTTTCGCGTTGATACAACGTCATATGGGATGTAAAAAGAAATCATATTCTTTCTGATTTTGTAGAAATCCAGAAGTTTCATGAGTTGATTGAATCAACCCCTGGATTGATCCGGTACCCTCACTCACGCAGCGAAACACAACGCATGCACTGCTTCACGCCGGTTTTCTGTAAGGACGTTGTATTACTCCGGTCGAGCCGGCCCATTCATCCACTTGACTGAACTGAACAAGCTGGGACAGTATGAATGAATGAAAACTTTATTTGGCACAATACAAAACAAGGAAACTTAATTAGAAACATAACCTACACATAAATCATTAACGAAAAGTAGGACAACATTATCCCTGTATGCGCCAAAGAGGCGGCCGCTCAGCATTAGTCGGTGCAATAGAAGGTTAAACTTGTAATTTTTTGCTAGAGGTTTTTGTTCTATCACAAATGAGGAAATTGCAGAAAAACCAAGGTCATGAATACAGATAGGTACACATTTATACATATACACTAAGTATGCAGATGATTTTATTAGACCGAGTAAATAAAGATAAATTCACAGAGACTATTTATGTCGAAAGTGGGACAGTTATTTCTTACTGTGTAAGACAGTTATTAAGGCGACGAGTAGGGCCGTGTGGTCCCGGCAGAGTAGAATAGGCCACCCTCACTCATACCAAGGTGTCGTAAAAGGCGACTAAGGTAAAGCTGCTGGCATGATCATCAGCACCCAGAGAAGGAAAACTCTGCATTTACATCAAAACCCTCGCCAACCCGTCTGCCAAGCGTGGTGAGTATGGCAATTACCTATCATGTGGTTGAGGGAGGCCCGTGCCCCAGCAGTGGGGACTTAAATGGGCTGATGATGAGTAGCCCTAACTAGCGACACCGTTCGTTTTTAATTGTTAGCTACTAAACCGGATATATTTAAAACAATTTCGGGGTTACAACCTCTCGGCGAACACTCATACTATTTAGCAAATAACCATGCACAAATGTCGGGTCCGTTTTTGTACGCGAAAAATTGATTACCGCCAAAAGCGGCCACTTTTAGCGTGAATCAATTTTTCGCGTACAAGTGTTGGGTCCGCATTTGTGCATGGTTATTTAATAAATAGTATAAGTGTTTGCCGAGAGGTTGTAACCCCGAAATTGTTTAAATTAGATCCGGTTTAGTAGCTAAAAATTTAAATCGGTCGTCGTCACCTTAATACTGACGATCCATTTGGATCAGTGTTAGTGAATACTGCCTTTTTGGTGCTAGGGTTGCGAGTTCGATCTCCGCTCAGTACAAACAAGAGTGTGCATGAACATGTCTGTTTATTTTATTTTTTATTTTATGTAATAGGTGGCAGATTAGCAAACGGATCACCTGATGGTAAGCAATTGCCGCCACCCATGGACACCCAGTTGGCGCTGCCAACCTAAAAACCCCCGTTTTCTCTGGATTGGGCCTCCGGTACCCTCACTCACGCAGCGAAACACAGCACAATGCTGCTTCACGCCGGTTTTCTATGAGGCCGTGGTATGACTCCGGTCGAGCCGGCCCATCCATGATATAGCGTGGCTCTCCCATGGTTAAAACACTGTTTGTGTCTGGGTGTTATCTATGTATGTATTTACAAAAGAAAAGTATTATAAGTATATATTTGTAATTCCGCTGTTGGTTCTGATATCCGTAGCACAGGTGCTTGAGCTACCTATCTCGGAGTCAGATCAATGTATGTGATGTTGTGAAATATTTATTTATTTATTGATTCATGCCTTATGTACCTAATGAGAAAAAAAATTACAAATACCTAGATTTAAAAACTGAGTGAGATGGACTGATTTTAAAAATTCTTTAACATTAGAAAGGCATGTTTTCCTTCAGTAATATTGACTCCATTTTACGCAGATTTTTAGAGCAGTTTTCATTTATTTTTTCGAAAATTTTGTACGAAAACATTTTGTTTCAAATGTCAAAACTACTCTATAACACCATTTTAGCTAACAAATGTTTATTATATGTTAACGAAAAAAGCCCTAAGTACCTTCAATTTTAGTAGTAGTTTTAACTTTCATCTTGTTAGCTACTGCCACATCTGATCAGCACATTGGTCCAAGGTCCAACAATAATATCCTCCAACCGATTACGGCTACGGCGGCCAATCTCAACGATCAGCCACATACACAGGATATATTATAGTGCTCAAATGTGTGCGCAAACACAAGTGCACTCTCTATTCCCTTACCCTCATATTCCGATGGGACACCAGGGTGACACGACTGGAGAGGGATCGGGCGCAGGACCAACGGCTTAACGTGCTTTCCGAGGCACGGGGGTACAAGACCGCCAACTTCCAGACTCCGGGCAGACACTTAGAATTTCTTATCGAAAACTCCTATACACAATGTCAATGTCACTGTGTAGGAGACTTCAATTAAATTCAATATCCTCTTTATTCAGAAAATTTTTTTTGTACATGACTTGAACATGAGTAGGGCATTAGGGACAAATCCGTCTTCAGAACCGGCGTGCACTATTACTACCCGCTGCCCTTTAGATATTGGGCGTTTTAAGCCTTGAGTGGACTCATCCGACCAAGATTTCGATTTTGTGTGACTCGAATGCACGTACGATTCGTCAATATACACAATAGGGCGCCCTTCTTCCCTATATTTTTTTAATTTTTATAAGTATCTAATTCTTTTTAATCGAATATCTGTTGTCTCTACTAAAACTTTTCTATTAGTTTCTGTCATTCGCCATTTGAAACCCAAATCCTTAACTACTTTCCTTAAACTATGTTGTTGACCTTGAAAATTAATATCATTTTTCAGTTTTTCCAAAAGTTTCTTGATAGTCACCATTTCTTTTTCTGTTTCGTGAAAATGGTGTATGCAGCGCTTAATAACGCCTTGGTCGAAATTGTCAAGACCGGTGATAGGTTTGGCTCTAGCCCTGTTTTTCCCCGGCGTACGAAATACAGAGATCATGTCGGTGGACTGACCTTCCTTCAAAATTCGACGAACGGTCCTCTCCGATGTCCCAGTGGCCTTGGCCACTCTTGAGTGCACAGCTTTCAGATCCACCACTCCTTCTTCTTTCTCCTTCTTCATAAACTCGGCCACGTTAAAAATTATTTTCCGTGCTTGTCGACGAAGTACCGTATTCCGATTCGGCATGTTTGTACGCTTAGTAATAATAGTATAACAAAAAAAGGAAAAAACTTAACAATGAAACAACACGGCAATAACAATAAAACAACAACTAAACAACAACGAAAAATTAACAAAAACTTTATCAACCGACTGTACCGACGAGAGAGATAGTGACGCGAACAACAAGCAATTGCTGACGAGTGACTGAGAAAAGAAATAGAAGCATGCTTTTGGTATCGTCGTGACGGAGCATGGTAGGGATGTGTCACTTACACTTGTAACCACAACTCAACATGATTAATTGATCTAATTAAATAAATTATCTAATGATGATTATCCTAAAAATCTCGGCAATGTATGATTTGTATGAAATAATTTTTACAATTGTGTACTGTGTGTTTATTTTATTTTATGATATATGGTAGGTATTTTATTAAAAATGTAAATAAAGTAAGCCTGGGTTATTACATCAATCATCTTTTCGCAATACGTTCTGTATTCTGTAATCTCTATACTACGAGTACCAGATAGCGACTACCAGGAACGTTTCTCAGAACACACAGACTCAAGTCAATTTAAAAAGTTCATTCATTAATAAATTGATCGTTGTTGATTTTCTGCCACAATGACCTTCTTGACCTACTTTTTACGTATATATTGTATATTAATGTGTTCTGAAAAAACAAATGAACAAACCGTAAGTAATGAAATTAAAAATAAGATCTCTGATATCATAGTCGATAAAATCGATAATATCGATCGTGCTGGGATTTTGCCTATACACATCTCTATTGTTCTTCATCGCCCCCGCACTCCCCGCGCCCTGTCACCGTTTAGTTCCAAAAATCGTCTATTGCGCAGTCTTTCGCGGCAACTTCACCCCGGCCAACTTACATCGCGCGTACTGTACAGCGATATTCCTTTGCTTATCATTGTTTTAATAAAAAAAAGGTACTACTGTCAAAGGTAAATAATACTAGTGTCAACATTGTCAACGTCATTCATACATTCAACGTTGACAAGTTGTCTTTTTTTTTTGACAGTTACATGTCATGAGTTTGGCATTACGTAAATTTAAAACTATAATGTGCTAAGCAAAGAAATATTTTACATTCTGCCGTCCGATGACGTCATCTTACGTTTTTTAGTTTTTAATTTTTTTCTCAGTAAATAAGCAATATAAAAAATGAATAAATATATATTCGAGCAGCGGAAAAGTAAACAAAGAATTGGTATTTTTTGTTTCAGAGCTTAGCAATTTTGAAATGTTGTCCATTGCCTCCACTTTACTCTGTCACTGGCTAGCTTATTATCGACCTGCTACTTTAATTATCTCATCCTCCCATCTGGTGTATAGTCTCCCTTTCTTCCTTGACCTCTGGGGTACCATGGCCGTGACCGTGAGAGACTTATGAAAGTCAAATCTTATCTACCGCCTGGTATTGAATGTCAATACCGTTATAACAAGCATTCAAACCATATTTTTATAGGTACTCATCTGTATCAAATAAATTGATATTGACAATAGTTATCAACTGTTATTCTAACAAACACATGTTAGTATGTTTCAAACGGAGCCAAAGATAACAAAATATCATTAAAACAGTTTTGGAGATGAATTAGAGCATTACATTCAACCAATGATTTTATCTATTATATTGTATTAGAGTTTTTTTTTTATTTTAAATCAAAAAAATTTAACTTTGTTGCGTTAAAACACACATATATAATTCATAGAATAACATCCAGACCAATACATACAGACAATATGTTCATGCACACAAATATGTGTACTGTGCAGGGATCGAACCTGCAACCTTTGGACCAGAGGCAGTGTTCACTACCACTGTTCCAAACGGTTGGATGTATTAATCTAGTACTGCATACAGCATTTGCAGCATAAATATTTGCTGTATGAATGAGATGTTTTCCCACAGTAAAATGGAGTCAATATTACTGAAGGAAAACATGCCTTTCTAATGTTAAAGAATTTTTAAAATCAGTCCATCTCACTCAGTTTTTAAATCTAGGTATTTGTAATTTTTTTTTAAAGTAAAGTAATGTTAAAACTACTACTAAAATTGCAGGTACTTAGGGCTTTTTTCGTTAACATATAATAAACATTTGTTAGCTAAAACGGTGTTATAGAGCAGTTTTGACATTTGAAACAAAATGTTTTCATACAAAATTTTCGAAAAAATAAATGAAAACAGCTCTAAAAATCTGCGTAAAATGGAGTCAGTATTACTGAAGGAAAACATGCCTTTCTATTGTTAAAGAATTTTTAAAATCAGTCCATCTCACAAATAAGTTTTTAGTTAAATAAAAAACCACTTATGTAATATTTGGACAGCCCTAAATTATTATCTTCTTCGGTCTCATTTTTTATTTATTATTTATAATGTATAGTACAATTTAATCATTCATTGTTTGAGGGGTTTAGTATTTACTCCTGTTTTAATGTATGGACCTTAATTGCATAAAGATTTTGCTTATTTAATCATTTATTTGTTTTCCTTACTTGTATACCATTCCTTCTTTGTCTTCCACACATTGTTCTGATTTCACATTAGTATGGGATGTTGAAATAAAATAAAAAAATATGTAAATGATAATGATAATGATAAATGATAATGATAAATGTTTATTCAAAAGCCAAATCTTTTACAACTTAAGTGTAGACTTTCTCTATTAAGTACAATAGCACCTGTGTCAGAGAAAATCATAAACAACGAATGTATTGGTAAGTGTGTTGTGTCCCAGTGTAAATAAAGTATAACATAAGGATGAATAAGTGATTTAAAAAAAAAAGTTTAAGGCAAATCAAATTCCCACAAAAAAAAATTAATTAAGAAGATGATAATTAAACTAGATAAGGCAATCTAGAAAATAGGACCCATTTGTAGTACCTACATACTTCATTAAAAGTAAAAAATGGATTATGAAAAAATTTGAGAATGGTTAAGAGCTTAACGCAACTGTTTGAAAGCCTTGGTAAGTAATTTAAATGCGTTTAATGACTAATAATAGTACCATTATTTAAAAATCTCAGCGGAAACATGAATTTGGGACAAAAATTTGTGCACAAAATATGGTACTAATGTAGTTGAAATTGTTTGCTTAAAACTTTAAAAAATTAATTAAAAGTTGTATGTTTAGTAGTGATTATCAGGAGAAAATACTTACTTTTTAAATCCAGTAAATTGACACTGTCTAAAGATGCAAAAAACAGGACAATATTGTAGTCCTTAAGACCGCATATACCTGACCTAGAAACACCAAACTTTTTACGAAATGTCGAGCGCTGTGGATTAAAAAACAAAACGGGTTACTCCAACACTCACTAACACGATACTAATTCTCAATTTACGCTAAATAGTCGGAGATATCGTTATCACATTGCGGCAATAACACTCGTCGTTTTCCGATTTACAATGACATCTCATTGACGTAAAAGTACGTGCCAGTATGACAGTTTGGCACGTACTTTTACGTCAATGTCAGTATGACAGCTACTGTCATTAGCGTTTTTAAAATCACGAGACCGTGGTATAAATATTTATAAAGCCAAACTATATTCTTCTTTATTATTGAGGAACTATGAATTCCTTTGATTTATAACTATTACAGGGTTACCTATTTATTTATTATTACTCAGACACCTTACAAGCTAACAGGAATCAATCCAAAGAGCAGTAGAAAATTAGGATACATTATTATTATATTCGGGTTTATCGGATAATTTACAATAAAAAAGGCAGAAGAATACAATTCTTGTTAAGATAGATAGATAGATATACTTTATTGCACAAAAAAAACACAATTCAAAAAAACTAGGCATTACAGAAACTTAATTGTACAATTTCGGCGGTCTTATCGCTGGAAGCGATTTCTACCAGACATCCTTCAGGCAAAGAACAAGTTAAATACATTAAAAAAAAGCACATCAGTTATTAACATGAATGACCCAAATTTTCAGTATCAGAGTCAGGAGAAGCAACTTAAAAATACATCATACACTATGATGTAAACGGCAGTGACTGTGGCCGTGCCGCCGCCGACCTATTGGTGGTCACAGCCGAGCTATTGGTAGAAATATGCACACTAAGATTTGAAAAATCCATAGGTGCATCATCATCATCATTATTACCTTATATCAACCCACATACACGCATTGCTGAGTAAGGTCCGATTTCTGTCCTTATATTAAATCAAAATAGTAATTTGGCACGTGGCAAAAGTCAGAACTAGTGCTGTTTTGACATTTTCGCATAGAAAAAACGTTTTACAATGCCCCCTGTCAATGTCACTGAAGTGCCCTCTGATCTTGGTGGGTCGAGAGTATTATTACGTTACTCTATTGGCGAGGCAAAGATCATGCGCGCTCCCCTAGCGGCGATAATTGGAAGCTCTCTAAGAACGACACTTCGCTATATTTTGAAGTAATGTTGGGTTAAAAGTTTTAATTTACTCATGATCACGATTAAATAATATAAACCGGCTAGTAATGAAGCAGAAAAACGAAGTATTGTTGTGTTCCTCAATGTAATACGTACGTAGCTTCGGGAATAAGTTCCCAAAAGACAAAATTTTGAAGTTAAACATTTAAATGGAAGACTGTTTTAAGATTAATCAAGCCAATTCCACTATAAATGAGTTTGTTCTCATCATTTTCAGGCTCCAAACTATTTTCCAAACAGTAAATATATTTTTTTGTGTCACACAGCACAGACACTAGTGGCGCCCTCCAGAACTTTAGCTGTCAGCAATAGCTACAGCATAGAGTAGGTAACTTATAATACTGAGATAGAGGCATCAGTCGGCTGGCCAGTGCTAGCGCCATCTAGAGGAAACCGACCAATACTCAACGGCTATGTAGTACGGCCATTTTTGAGAATTAGTCAGGGAGATGATTAAATAACATATCAAAAGTTATTTTATTTGCTAAATTATACCAAAATTTCCAATACCTTCTGGATCTCTGATATATATCCCTACTGTTAATGTGGGTAGGCGCCTTGAGGTCATTGTTTCGGAAACACGCTTTACTAGCGCGATGTAAAAATGCATAGTGACATCTACCGAAACTACGCCGAACCATCTGCTTGCAATTGAAGTTACATTTGCTTTTTACAAGCTCCATCTAACGAAAACCGCTGAACAATTTTTCCCATACTAAGGAAAAAAGTAACTAAGTGAAATGACCCTGGGCTCTAGGTAGGGCTGTCAGTGAGCTAATTGAGGGCTATGCTCGGAATCTCCTTGCGTGATCGTATCAGAAATGATGAAATTTGGCAAGAGAACTAAGTTCACAGACATACCCCAAAGGATTGTAAGCGTCAAGTGGTAATGGGCAGTTCACATAGCGAGGAGAACAGACGGCCGCTGGGGTAGAAAGAGTCTTCGAGTGGAGGCCAAGTACAGGAAATCCCAGCCGTAGTCGCAGCCGTGGCGCCCCCCAAAAAGTGGACCGACGATCTGGTGTAGGTCTCGGGAATCTATTGGATGCGTGCGGCACAGGACCGATCTATGTAAAAAACATTGGGGGAGGCCTATATCCAGCAGTGGGCGTCCATTGGCTGAAATTATGATTATGAGGGCTGTCAATGCGACAAGGGGGTCCCATTTTTAAGGTAGGGCAATGCTAGCTACGGCCGTGCCGCTCTCACTTCGTTTCGGGATAGTTTCGTGACATATGGAGCCCAATTCTCGGGACGTGACATTTTGTCATCATACGATGTATATCACCAAAATATAGTTTTTTTGTATGGTTTTCGGGTCATTCGCCGAAAATATTAAATTTTGCCTAATTTCCTTGGTACATATAAAACATTTTTTTTTCGCACATTTCTGTTCCATTTAAGAAAGAAAATGGAAAACGGTACTGAATTTTCTAAAAGGGGTGTCACAAAAAGTTTTAGAAAAAAAGTTAGAGGGTGTTGAAATTTTGGTAGTCAAGGAAATTAGGAAAAGGCCAAGGAAATTATAAAACCAATCATAGAAATTAGAAAAATATCTCTTTCTTGTGATTTTTTTTATTAATTAGTAAGTAAAATCAGTTCGAGACGTAGCACGGAATATATATTTAATAAAAATAAAAAGTTTTTCTTCACATGATTGGTAATAAATTGTCTGTTACTCACACAATAATCATAGTTAACAAAAATAAAATAAATCTTAATTTCTTAACATAAATTGCCACTTATTGAGATCAAAGCATTATTTATATATTTACTATAATTAAATAACAAATACTAAATGAAGTGTATATTACACTCAATTTAGTATACTTATATTAAATCTTCGAGGGGTCAATTCATATGATATATACATATATATATATATATATATCTATATATATACTATATATATATATATATATATATATATATATATATATATATATATATATATATATATATATATATATATATATATATATATATATATATAGCAGAAAAAAGTATTACCTAATACTACTAATATTAGTAGTAGTATTAGTAATACTTTTTTCTGCTCCTTTTTTTATAATACCTTGCTCTGTCTTTAGGTTTAAACTCTTCATAAAGCTGAGGATCACTTTTTATTCTTACTAGTCGTCTTTTTTCTGCCAACCTTTTTTTCTTTAATTTTTCTTCTCTTGTTTGCTTTTTTTCGTTCGACCCATTTTTATACTACCTACACAACAAAAAACAATTTTCAATTATATTCAAATATTCATTGTGGCTGAAGGAACAAGTATTATAATTAAAGTGTAAGTTTGATTGTGTACTTTTATTTTTTGTTATATCTGCCCTTTGTTTAATTTTAACTATTTAACAAATAGTAAATACAACATATACATATTAATAACCCAAATTTAAAATCGTATTTTTATAGTTATTATAATTTCCTTGATACTTCATAATTTCCTTGGCCAGTTTTAGGCCACGGAATACAAGGAAATTAGTACCAAGGAAATTAGATTTATGCCAAAAAACCACTATAACTTAGAAAATATTCACTCCAAATTTTTGTTATTTAATATGAAGGTTAAGCCCCACAAATACTATTGTTGTTAAAAAAACACTTAAACAAAGTTCATTTTAAACCTACAAAAAAGTGGCCAAGGAAATTGTCTAATGCAAAAACAAAAATCCAAGGAGGAGGTTACTTACGCGACTGGCGCGGAACCGATCAAAGGTGCGCAGGTCCTGCCTGGTTGGCCTCTCGAAGCGAAATGCTATCTACTATCTAGTCTGTGGCGAAATGGCCGACGTGACGTGATGTAGTCCGTTAAATTCAATTATTTGTGCTTTTCGATCTACGCTGCTGGAAATGTTGACCCATGGAAATTATAGTTTTGACCCGGACAATAAACAAATTACGTTTTCCATGTTGGTTTTAGCCATGAGATATGAGTTAGTATATTATTTTATTAGGATGATATCCCTAAATCATATAATTAGTCTTTTTGAACTGAAATAAGAATACGATTGGGTTCTATATACCAATATTGAGAAAAAGTAAACAAATGGACATACCAAGGAAATTAGAATACTTGGTTTCGGATATTTTTTTTATGGGTCTAAATTATACATAATTATGTTTAAATAACATAAACAAATCAAAATTAAGGTATTTATTACAAAAAAAATATTTTCAGCTTACAAATAGTAAAAAAATGTGAGTTCGCCTGTCCGGACATGGAAAATACACCGAAATGGCGAATAACCCTTTCAGGTGATATCCGCCATGTTTTTTTCATATCCAAATCCCCAGAATTGAGGTCCTGGTTTAGGGAGTATTACCTACTTACCACAACTATTAATTATCTCTATGGTCATCATAAATTATTATTACCTACAAACCGCCAGCTTATCGCAAGGTAACTAGGTTGTTTACTTATAAGTATAACTCATTACCGTTTTAATTGCTCATGTTTGTGACTGCGTTCATTTACCTACCTATTTGTGTACAATAAACCTTCCGTAAACCTTGTTATCAGGTTTTTAATCGCAGAAGCTGTTGAGTCAATAAAGTCGGGAGAAAAAATTATGGCGCCACTGCCGCTTACGTCATAGGGCATGATAGCCATATTGGTTATAAAAATGGAACTAGAAGTCAGCGGAATGTGCCATCTTGGAAAAAACGTCACAGAGCCCAGGAGCCCAATTCTCGGGCTCGTGACATTTATTTTCATACGACATATATGACTGAAACATAGTTTTTTGTATGGTTTTCAGGTGATATCCGCCATGTTTTCAAAATGTCACGAGCACGGGAATTGGGCTCCAATTCTCGTGCTTGTATTTTCATACGACATATATCACTAAAACATAGTGAGCCCAATGAGGCGTTTTCTTAAAAAAATAAAAGCTAATAAAATAATAACTCTATAGATGGCGCTTAGATAGTTCTGTAAATGTCAATTCCGTTGACTACGTATGTAGGTACTATAGTCGGATTTTTATTTTTTTTGTTATGACTCTACCCGAAGATAATTCGCCAATGTCAAGTAATTTATTGCGGATAAGTAGGTAGCCAACAGTCGAAGTCAGTCAAATTCACACCTACGGATTCAGCTGATATCACTTAATTACTTATACTATTTATTAAATAACTATGCACAAATATTGGGTCCGTTATTTTTTTAAATTGATTACCGCCAAAAGCGGCCACTTTTGCCGTGAATCAATTTTCGCATACAAGAACGGACCCAACATTTGTGCATGGTAATTTAATAAATAGTACAAGTGTTTGTCATGAGGTTGTAACCCCGAAGTTCTTTAAAATAGATCCGGTTTAGTAGCCAAAAAATAAAATCGATTGGCGTCGCTAGTGTGCCCTACCCGTCATCATAACTTGTCTTTGTACCCCTTATTAACAGGGACGGACGTACGAATATCCGTTCAAGTTTTCCAACACACCCTAGATCCTAGACTGGGAATCGAACCCGAAAGTACCTCACACACTTGCACGCCACAAAGCAACTGGTCATGTTGGTCGTCAAACATGAGGTTTCTCTTGGCAGCTTTAATAAATAAATAAGAAATATAATTCATTATACCTACTTAGTGTATGGCAAATCGACATTGGCTTTAAGCAAGAGGTAAAACTCCAGAGAGAAACCCTAAAAGACGAAATCACTTTGCGCGATGTAATCAACAGCTAGCGCCATCTATCGGTATAAGTTGAGCAAATTAGAGAAGTTGAATGATATATTTGAAATGAAAGGATATTCTCGTATAAAATTGATTTATTTCTGGTTATTTACATTCGCTTATATAATAAGTAGGTAAATACTTGTACCTACTTGACTCAGTGAAGAAAAAAGTGGAATATATAGCAAAATATTAAAAAATATAAATAATTATGTACTTACATACATACAGCAAAGTATTATAATATACAGTATTCCTACTAATTATATTGATACAGTCACAATTTAAAAATTATCTTTAATTTTTTTTTTGCTGACTGTAATTTAGTGAGTAACATAAAAATGCTTAAAAAATAGCAGGTGGTTTCATCATACATAATTAGTAATAAAATATATATAAATAAAACTAAAAATAAAATTATACTGGCCCTCATTTATGTTAAAGTTCTAGAAATATAAATTTACTTCACAACTATAAAGAGGAATAAATATAAAATATTATAGTAGGCTTATATATTCTTTTAAAAGAAGATTTGTATAAAAAATCTAAAATTATAAGTAAAGCGTAATATGGCCATTATCCTTGACATAGCAGAAAGTCGTAAGAGTATAAAAACTAAAATTTATAAAATTCCTACTAATAATTACACTTAAATAACGATTTGCTTGTGAAAACTTAAATAAGCCTCTATTTTTTACTTGCAAGTACCATAAAGACCTCGAGACACTATTGTCATTGGTTCACTTTATGTTGATTGAAACCAAACGCCTATACTTTTTCAAAGGCAATAACATGAATTGCCATTAAAATATTATAGGCGTTTTATTTTTATGACTCAGATAGTCATACGAACAGATGGATCAATGGACCCGTAACACCAGAGCAGTGCGCTGCTAATATTTGAACTACCCTTCCCTAGGATTAGGTCTGGTACCTCACACACATCGTTAATGTTACCACAAGCAAATATTATTTTAATCCTTTGACTTGAACACAGTTGGTAAACCTTAACCCTCCAGTCAATGGTCTATCAAGACTAGGGGATAAGGGTCGATATTTCCTTTTAAAGCATCAAAATGGTGAGGAACACTTGGCCTCCTAGTAAGGGCCTCCCTGGTTTTGGTAACCACCTAAGCTTTGGCTGTTCCTGTCGTAACCACCTCGTCCAAGACCGGTGTCTTCGTAAGAGATCCTTGGTTTGTAGCCATCTTGGTCAGCTTCGTATTGTACAGTCTGAAATGATAAAAGGGTTTAAGTAAGGATAATATTTCTTCTCTAGTGTGGACTATTATGCCCTGCTTAGAGTCTTAATCTGCGTAGAGCCTCCGACGTTTTTTTATGTGATAGGTAGCAGACTAACAAACGAGAAGACAGATCACCTAATGGTAAGCGATCGCAGCCGCCCATTGACATCCGCCACACCAGTAAAGTCACAGGTTCACTGCCAACCTTTAAACTCTCCTTCCCCCAGATTGGGCCTCCGGTACCGTATCGATTAATTAAACGGTGAGGATGCTCCGTTTTGCTCAGTGAGTATGGGAACCAGTGGCTCAATCTGGGGTGTATAGGTAAAGGGCGCAGTGCAATTCACTGCATTAGTGTTGTGTGCACATCCGTCAATGGATTGCGGTAATTGCTCATCATCAGGTGATCTGTTTGCTCATCTTCCACTTATCACATAAAAACCAGTCTTACAAAATACTGGATCATGATTCAGTATTCCAGGGTAAGCCTGTCCAAGCATCGGGATATACTCTAAAGCGACAGTTTTGAAAGCTATCGGGATTGGGATGCTGAGGTGATGAATATATTAGATATAAGTGGTAGGATATCCAGACATACCTGTTTCCTGCCATCAGGCAAGAGCACATAGTACAAGCCCTCAGCCCTGTCTCCCTGCCTTGATTCCCTGTGCCCGAAGTCGTTGCCAGACTGTTCATCCTTCACCATGTATTCGAAGTTGTAGTTGGCTGGTTCCTGGAATTTGATAGTTATGGTTACTTAAAAAAATGTTTATGTAATAGGTGCCAAACGAGCAGATGGATCATCTGATGGTAAGCGATTGCCGCCGCCTATGGACACCCGCGACCGTGGAGTTAAGTGCACTGCCAACCTTTAAACCCCCCTTTCCCCACACACAGCCAGCGCTCAACACTCACAATGCTGCTTCACGCCAGTTTTCTGTGAGGCCGTAGTCGAAGCTCTCCCACGGACAATGGACGAGAACGTGCGCCTTTTTTAGGAGCGGTCATCTACCATAAGCTTAGCGGTGGGAGAAAATCGTACCTAAGGTAATCTTAGAAATTTCTCAAAACGTGCTGGTCGTTTTGAATAATTTCTAAAACGTGCATAATTCAGTTGGTTCGGTTTGTGTAAGAGTTCCAAAGGCCCGGGAGAAGTCGTGGTGACAGGTTTCGTACCTCACCCCACGACGACCCAACTATGGACGATGAGGGAGAGTTCCAGGAGTTTTAGTCGGTATGCCTCTGGCCGGCTTCTCTTGAGGAGAAGCCGTCGCCAGAGGAGAGTCCGACATACCCATCCATTTACTGACGGATGGGTATGCATACCGCATTTCTCCTGGGTCACCAAAAAAAAAAGGAGGAGTTGCTAAGGTCGTACGGCGGTCCCTTCATGAAATTACCAGACCTCCCAAATCCTAGATCTTGGTCTAAGCGTACCCTGGACTCCAAAGCATCGCGTTGGATGCTACCGGGAATAATAAGTTAAGAATGATGAGGAAGTATCTTTTCGCGACCTGGTAAATTTAGAAAATGTAATATTTTAAATTGTCTTTTCTTATTTTGGTGGTCAACTCACCCCGTTGCTACCATCGTCGTTGCCGCCGTATCCTCCCCTTCCACCTCCAGGGGGCAGGTACGCTCTGTTCTGGTCTCCTGCGAATCCACCTCCGTTCTGGGTGTATTGCTGAGCACCTGTAATATTAGAGGTTATTAGGAGAAGGGCTATGCCCAGGATCGTACAGAAATAAGGTTTAACCGTTAAAGAACCCTCCGACCGAAGACCGAAAGACCGAATCTTAGTAGACGCTTACAAGGTACTTTGCACTGGTGTGTTTCTTTACTGGCTTCAAGTCTTTTTACTGACCCATCTCAATGTCTCTTCTAACCAAATGAGGCGTGAAACACCACGGCACAAGCGACTCGCGCACTTACAGTTCCCCATCAATCAAACCTACAGATCAAACCCCTTCCTAATTTTATATTTTTGTTAATGTTAAGCCTTGCAGTCAAAGAACCAGGATAATCTTCATTGCTTTTCAGCAATTCTTGCTTTTCAGCACTGGTATTGAGCTGATAATATACGCTGATGCGTTGTCATCCAAATAAACTTGATGCTTGAGGACAATTGCTTGTCTTATGCAACTTATAAAACATACCTCCAAATCCAGGGGCACCGTATTGCTGAGATGGCCTGGCCTGTTGACGGCCAAACCCAGGGGCACCATATTGAGATAACGGCTGACCTCCTTGGTTCAGACCAGGAGCTCCATACTGAGACGAAGGAGCCTGGTTGAATCCTTGGTTAAAACTAGGAGCTTCCGTATTGAGACGAGGGGGCTTGGGACTGGGATAGACCTGGGGCTCCGTATTGGGATGAGGGGGCCTGAAGAACTCCTTGGTTGAGACCAGGGGCACCATACTGAGATGAGGGGGTCTGGAAAACTTGGTTGCGACCGGGGGCACCATATTGGGATGAGGGGGCCTGAAGAGCTCCTTGGTTCAGACCTGGGGCTCCATATTGGGAGGAAGGAGGGATGTACTGGTTGGAGGGGCGGCTGGAGCGGCTGTTGAAGGCTGGGGGACCGTAGGATGATGAAGGGCGGTTTCTGAAATTAAGACATACATAATTATGAAAAGTGGGGGTGAGTTTGAACTTTTAAAAACAAAATAATTACCAAGATTAAAAAAAGTTTATTATAAAAAAAATTTGGAAATGTGCGGAGTTCTAGAGATGTATTTAACCACAAAATTAATCTATACTTTTTATATATACAAGGGTCAAAGGTGATGTTGTTTTTGTTATTTTTTTTGTCTTGTGATATGGCAAGAGCCTGTATTCTCAATTGGAAGAAATATTACTAAGAAAATAATTTTAGGCACTTTTACCTGAACACAGCATCAGTTTGCCTCTGTCCGTTGAACCCTGATCCAGCACCAGGGGCTCCGTACGACTGCGAGGGTGCTCCGAAGCCTAAGTTGAAGCCTTGGTTGGGAGGTAGGTATCTGGAATTTAAAATTATTATGTAACAATACCTAAAAATAAAGATTGTAATTTTTTATTGTGTCTATACACACCTTTAGTTCTGCCAATGTCGAGTGATTATGACGAGAATGTTCAACAGTGGATTGAGACTGATAATGATGGATACAGATAAAGGACTAGGACTTACTGGTTGTTTACAGGGGGCTCTGCTAGAGCGGCAATAACAGCCGTACACAGTATGAGGATCTGAAAGAGAAAGCAAGTGTAAAGGCGGAAACCTGGCCGATTATTTCAAGATTTTTTTACTGGTCACTTTTCTAACTTAACCTTAGCAAAATTTCGGGTTTCCCTGATGGTCTAGTGGTTTAAGTACCGGGCCATGATCTCAGGGTCCTGGGTACGTTTCCCGGGTCGAGCAAAAAGTATGTTTCGCATTTTTCGAACAATGCTCAGGTTTGTGATCACCAATCCGCATTTGGCAAGCGTGGTGATTAAGCCTAACCCCATCATAGTAGCGATGACTTGATTTCTATTATAGAGGTCTTTACCCTGCAGTGGGACAGTATATACCTAGGCTGATACTAAAAAAATAAAGTATGTACCTATAATAATCACAAATATTTTGGTTGGGTTAAGTAAGAACAGCGACCCGCTGGTTTCCCCCTAATCCCTTGTTCTAACACATGTTTGGTAAATAAATACTTATGTGTATTAATGAACCATAAAATATTGAGAATAATTAATTAATTTGTACTTGTATAAATCGCGTCTTGGCAAACGTAATGTAGGGCGCCCTCTGGCTAGGGGGGGGGGGACGATCTGCGCAGGATGGCTGGCAAGAGCTGGATGCGAGAAGCCATAGATAGATCACAGTGGCGAACAATTGGAGAGGCCTACGTCCAGCAGCAGACTGCGATAGGCTGATGATGATGATGATGATGATGATGAAAGTTAATTTCAACCATTTTCAACACACATCATAAGTGCATAAGTAGGTAAAAATGCAGTGGACTGCGATAGGCTGATGATGATGATGATGATGATGACTTGTATAAATATTTGTGTCGTCAACAAAAAAATGTCCTGGAGCGATAGAGTACGCGACCCTTGTTCTAAATCGATACTTATACTAAATCGATACTTATACTAAGTCATCATCAGCCCATTTAAGTCCCCACTGCTGGGGCACGGGCCTCCCTCAATCACATGAGGGGTAATTGCCATACTCACCACGCTTGGCAGACGGGTTGGCGAGGGTTTTGATATAAATGCAGAGTTTTCCTTCTCTGGGTGCTGATGATCATGTCAGCAGCTTTACCTTAGTCGCCTTTTACGACACCTCGGTAAGAGTGAGGGTGGCCTATTCTACTCTGCCGGGGACCACACGACTGATACTAAGTACTTTGTCTTATATGTTTAAAGGTTGGATGGTTTATATTTACATGGTATTCATACATACCTTCATGATTTTGTTGATGTTATTCCTCCTGTCAAAATCTGCAAAGTGACAAACGAAACAAAATTATTGGTAAAAATCAAATCATCTCATCAAAAATAAGACAGAAAAATAACTCTAAGCACTGCTTGGTAAAGAAAGCCACACATCAAGTTATTACAAGTTACAAAAACGTGCTTAGTTATTTGAAGAGAATATCTAGATAGATAGATATATAGATATTCTTTATTGCACAAAAATAAAATACAAGCATGATACAACAACAGCAACAGACAGTACAATAAGGCGGTCTTATCGCTTGTAGTGATTTCTTCCAGACAACCTTTGGGTAGAGGAAAGAAATATCGTATTCGTAATAAGGGAAGGCAGTGCAAAGTAGTTTAACAAATGAAATTGAGAATAGCAGAAATATACATATTTAATATATACATAATATGACATAACATAAATAATAATAAACAATACATACATACCCAATAATATATACATAGATAATTTATAACAAACATTCAATAAAAATATTTCTTATAGTTAGGTATGAATGACCAGAGAGCAGACCACATAAAAAAGGAAGAAGAGGCAAGGAAAAAACAGCGTACAGTCAACTTCCAAAAATATGTATACATTTTAGGACGTTGTCACAATATATAATATAAGAAAGTAGATCTCTACTTTCTTATAGGTAAGTATTGTGACAAGGTCCTAAAGTGTATACATATTTTGGCGTTGACTGTACCTATTTATATCTATTGAAATTGACAGATTTGTAGACCTACTAATTTCTTTTTTTAATTGGATTTTTTGACTGCCTCGTTAGCGCATTTGGGTAGAATTGCGCTTGGGTCCCGATCTCCGGGGCGTGCCAAAATTTGTACCCCAGTTTTTCTGTTAAG
Source organism: Marasmia exigua (assembly GCA_019059595.1). NCBI lineage: Eukaryota > Metazoa > Arthropoda > Insecta > Lepidoptera > Crambidae > Marasmia > Marasmia exigua. The sequence goes on along the minus strand of CM032487.1, from coordinate 2,778,526 downwards.
AAATTCTCAGTGTCAGCCAGGAGTCTGGAAGTTGGCGATCTTGAACCCCCGTGCCTCGGAAAGCACGTCAAGCTGTTGGTCCTGCGCCTGATCCTTTTTCGGTCGTGTCACACTAGTGTCTCATAAAAATATGGCAGTAAGGGAATAAAGAGTGCTCTTGTGCCTGCGGAAACACTTGTGCGCAATTATGGACCTGCGTCGATGGTTGATCGCCGAGATTGGCTGCCATGACCGAAATGTTGGTTTAGAGGACATTATTATTAAATATTTAAATTTGCAACAGCTCTTGATTTGGATATATTTTCCGTTTATTTTCTGGTTGATAAATTATTTCTGATGATAAAATTATGATACACATTTTTACAAATGACAAAGATACCTAAATAGCTCTAGAAGGATGAAGTTTTATATTTATTTGCACGTTTTCGAGCCTTCCCTTTTTAGTTAGGCACTAAAATTAACTTAAGTGAAACATTTTCAGTTCTTACCTTCACCTAAATAAATCACAGAGTTCACAGGGTAAAGATAAGTGACACTTAGAAATATAAACTTAAAACTTTTCTGTTTTTTTTTTGGGAAAAGATTTAGATAATATTTTCATTTTGAAAAAGGACCATTACACTTTCACACATTTAAAAATCTTGGTGCTAAGTTAAAGTTATTTAAAACCAATGTTCGTTTTACCCCGAACTACCTTAACCTATATCCCTGCCCTGATAAAAAATTACATAAATTAAAGTCATATAAAATTATGGATCGCATAACCCCGTCCTACCTTAACCCATATATCTGCACTGATAAAAATTGAACTTAAATGAAAGCCATATAAAAATATGGATCGTTTTACCCCACTCTACCTTAACCCATATACCTACCTACACTTATAAAAATTTAACTTAAATGAAAGTCATATAAAAATATGGATCGTTTTACCCCGTCCTACCTTAACCCATTTCCCTGCACTTATAAAATGTAGCTTTTAATATTTTAAACACTCCTTATCTATTACAAATTATTATTAGTAAGTAAGTACCTTATGTAAGGACGTCAGTGCCCCAATGTAGATGGTACCGTAGTGATGAACTAAATCCACCAGTTACCTTATATACTGCACTGATTAAAAGTATTTCTGCTCATCCTTTCCCATGTGTGGGTGTAGTGCACGCGGTTGCGTCTGTGTGCTGTACGGATTGGCTCATCTTCTTGACGGGCGGGGAGTGAAACCACGTATCTTACTATCGGTCGGTTTTGTATTTTGATATCTTACCCGACTCATCATCATCATCTTAGTGTTTTGTCCCGGTTGTGTCCCAAGTCACTTTTCCTTCTTCGTCTTCTCCACTTCGCACTGGCTTGTGCATCCCTAGTTGTTTGTGTGTTTATTACATGCGTGCTAATGTTGCGCGTGATTTTTTATAAAAATATATCTCGGATTAAATTAGTTATCGAAGATGTGGAAAAATATGAAAGCATTAATCCTTAAAGAAACCTTAGTCTCATTATAAATAGCGGATGAACGGAGCAACATTTTTAAGTTATATGCCTTCAACGAGTATTAGAAATTTATATGGCATTAAATGACATGTACGTGTCACGTAGAGTTACCCTTGTTGAACCGTGCTTATTTCTGAGACACAAGTGCTATTTTAGCACTCCTGGGGGTAACTCGACCTGACGCCTGATCTGTACTAAGAGTACCTAGAACACAATACCAGTAAATTCTAGCAGCTGGGACGAATAACATGGTGGATCCACTGCAAGGGATCCGGGTCACAAAGTCAGTTAAAAAAAAGTTGCTAAGTACTAAGGGTCTTATTCATAAATGTTGGTTAAGCCTTTGTTACCTAAAGTATCACCTTATAAACAGTCCCACTTCAGGGCAAAGGCCTCCATCATAAAAATCCAGTTATCGCTACTATGATGGGCTTAGACTTAATCACCACGATTGCCTAATGCGGATTGGTGATCAGAAACACGAGCAATGTTCGAAAAATTCGAAAGTTACTTTTACCTCGACCCGGGAATCGAACCCAGCACTTCGAGGTCACGCCCGGTACTTGAACAACTAAAACAGTGATATAAAGCAGTTTCATTTTTGTTCGGAAATTTTTCCAGAATTTTTTTTGTTCACACGTCACAACTGATCTATAACACCGTTTTAGCTAATAAAGGTTTATTGAATATTCATGAATAGGCATTCATTTAAGAAAAGGGTTCGTGAGCATTTTTTGACATCTAATCTTTCCGCATGACTTAAGTGCTAATATGTATATAAATAATATACTATATGTAGTATTTTTTTCTTATGTATTTTACTTTTTTGTTTACAGCTATATATTGTCTTTATTTATAATGTACTTATTAATAATATATTTATTTAAATATATTTATATATGTAGGTATATATATAATGTAGTTATTTAATATTAGTGTTTTTTCTTTCTCCTTACTAGTAACTACAAATTTTCCTTTCGCCGCACCACTGCACTTTCTGCATGACCCAAAGGTTGACTGGTAGAGAATGCTTCTTGGCATTAAGTTCGCCTTATTGTATCAAAATTTGTGCAATAAAGTTTTAAATGAATAAATAAATGAATAAACACGAGAACGTTTCTATTTTTACTAAAAATGACATACATGCTTTTGCTTTCAAGGCGGCATGTTTAGAAGGTTACTCTACTTCTTTAAAACTTTTCGCCGATAATTCGGATTTAATTGGCGGTTAGGATAGCTGTTAATCTTTGTTTATAATAGTTTTATTAATGAACTTGTGAGTCACGATGGTGAGATATGAGCCTACTGACGTTTGATCGTAGTTTTATTTGGAGCAATGACACGGTGGTGTGATTGGTCAGTATTAATTTATATTGCAGCATTGTACACACATCCACACATTGAGTTACAACTTACTCTGTCAAATTTTAATTGATATTGAATAAAATGTTTACCGTGGGAGAGCCACGCTTCGGGATGAATAGGCCGGCTCAACCGGAGTGATATCACGGTGATAAGCAGCAGTGTGTTGTGTTTCGCTACGTGAGTAAGGATACCGGAGGCCCGATCCTGGGGAAAGGGGGGTTTCAAGGTTGGCAGCGCTCTTGCGACTCTACTGGTGTCGCGGGTGTCTATGGGCGGTGGCAATCGCTTACCATGAGGTGAGCCGTCTGCTCGTCTGCCACCTATCACATAAAAAAGAAAATTACACCCATCCACACATCGAGTTTTACTAATGATCTGTCAAATTTGACTGACCGGATGGCGCAATGGGTAGTGACCCTGCCTCTTACGCCAAAGGTCGTGGGTTCGATCCCCACCCTGGACAAACATCCGTGTGATGAACACTTGTGTTTGTTCAGTGTCTGGGTGTAATATATGTATTTAAGTATATATTTGTGTTCCTCTGTTATCTGCTATCTGTAACACAAGTGATTAAGCTACTTAGTACGGAATCAGGTCAATGTATGAGATGTTATGAGAATTAAACATTAGAGTACAATAATAAAAAAAAAATTAAATTGATATTGAATAAAACGTGGCCGTGTGGTGGCAGAGTAGATTAGGCCACCCTCACTCTTACCGAGGTGTCGTTAAAGGCGACTAAGGTAAATCTGCTGGCATGATCATCAGCACCCAGAGAAGGAAAACTCTGCATTTATATCAAAACCCACGCCAACCCGTTAGCCAAGCGTGGTGAGTATGGCAATTACCCCTCATGTGATTGAGGGAGGCCCGTGCCCCAGCAGTGGGGACTTATATGGGCTGATGATGATGATGATGATGAATAAAACGTGTTCGATAATAGGGAATGGACTGAATCCTTCTCATTTTAGCGTATAATTCTAGGTTGCATCCAAAACTGTCGCATTGGAGCCCGGGGTATGCTTAGCTTACAGAAAACCAGCGTTAAGCGTCTGTGTGTTTCGTTGCATGAGTGAGGGTACCGCAGGCCCAATCCGGGGAAATTACTCCACTGGTATTGCGAGTGGGCGGCGGTGATGGCTTATCATCAGGTGATCCGTCTTCTTGTCCGAAACATATCACATAAAAAAGATCATGATTCAGGATTTGGGAGTCTGGTAATTACAATGAAGCGATTGCCATCTGACTTTCGCGACCCATTAACAGGGGCACCAGACCAACTGTTATTAAAATTATTACACATTTCAGAACCTATTGGAATTGTGCAGTTTTCCTTACTATGTTTTCCCTCATTGCCTAGCTAATGTTAGATATGGTTCATTGTCAAGAAGCATAAAAATTTAAGGCATAAAATAAGTTAATACTACTAATGATAATTTCGCATAATACTAATAAGCATAAACATGAATAAAATAATTAACCATAAGTCATTAAAAAGCGGCTTACGGGTGGCCCAAGGGCCACCCCCGCCGCACCTAAACCTACTTTTACTCTGTATAATATAGGAAATAATAAATGCATTATGCTATTGCCCTAAGACAAGCCGAGGATAGGGAAGAATGGAAAGACCTTGTCACAGCTTCTTTAAAGCCATTTCAAGTAAGGCACGACCTTCAGTAATGAAGAAAACGATGAAGAAGAGTATGCTCGGAATATTTACGCTATGGATATTTCGTTCTTATCCACTAAGCTACTATCTTTCTTGGCCGTGTGGTCCCCGGCAGAGTAGAATAGGCCACCCTCACTCTTACCGAGGTGTCGTAAAAGGCGACTAAGGTAAAGCTGCTGGCATGATCATCAGCACCCAGAGAAGGAAAACTCTGCATTAATATCAAAACCCTCGCCAACCCGTCTGCCAAGCGTGGTGAGTATGGCAACTACCCCTCATGTAATTGGGGGAGGCCCGTGGAGTGGGGACTTAAATGGGCTGATGATGATGATGACTAATTTTATTAAAGTTTAATCATGAATAAACAGTGTTCATCACAAGACCAATATTTGTGGAGAGTGGGAAAGGATTGCATGCCTCAAGTGGCAATGGGCAGGACACATAGCGAGGAGAACAGACGGCCGTTGGGGCGGAAAGGTCCTCGATTGGAGGCCACGTACAGGAAGTCGCAGCCGTGGCAGGCCTCCTACAAGGTGGACCGACGATCTGGTGAAGATCGCGGGAATCCATTGGATGCGGGCGGCACAGGACCGATCTGTGTGGAGAACAAAAGCCATCGTCGTGCGCACTGTGCTTTTGTGGTGTTGTTGTGTCGTGACTCCACTGAAGTGGAGTCGCGGGTTTCTCTACGGGCGGCGGAAATCGCTTACCATCAGGTGATCTCTCCGCTCGTCTTCCACCTATTACATAAAAAGAAATCTAATAAAAATAACATTACATTATTATCTATTACATTAACGCCCTTGTGGCAACCATAAAATTAGTTCAGAAACCAAAATAACAAAAAAAGTACGACATAAATAATACGACATGTGTTGTTTTAATATCATACGATTCAATCATATAGTCCTTGATATAACTAAGTTGGTTTTATTTCAATCATACAATACGTAGGTCGTTAATATTAACTCATTTTCAAATTATCATCTCGTCTAATTTGGTACGGATGACTAATCATAACTATAAATCTTAATTAGGTACAGTTTAAGGGGGCTTTTACAGTCCAGTGGCGATGCCATTCAATTTTTATTAAAAAAAAAACGAAATTTTATGAATTTGTCATATCCGTCCGTATGTTACAGCCACTTTTAATTACTTATACTTACTTATGTTTCAGGGTTTCCCCAGACTTTTTTTTATTAAACTATATAGGTATTGAATAATGATAAGTATTCAGGTTTGTAAATATCATTCAGAAGAAATTAAATTAAATTCAAATTCGTTCATACAAAAGAAATTAAAATAATTTTATTTTAAGTTGACTTAAATTTCAAGTACAACGATTGTGTTATGGATGGCGTGTGCAAAATATGCTTCATAATCACCAATACTCTTACAAAATTAATTAAAAAAGTAATAGCCTATAAGCCGTCCCACTGCAGGGCAAAGGCCTCCATCAAAATCAAGTCATCGCTACTATGATGGGATTAGGCCTAATCACCACGCTTGCCAAATGCAGATTGGTGATCACAAAGCTGTGTTCGAAAAATTCGAAACATACTTTCCGCTCGATCCAGGAATCGAACTCAGGATCCCGTGATCACGGCCCGGTATTTAAACCACTAGACCAACAGGGCGTTAAATTCATTATAATTATTAGAAATTAACTTGCGGCGCCACTGGACCGCAAACTACCTCTTAAGCCGATGAAAGATACGTCATGTTCGATAATTAAACCAAAAATAAATAAAATGGTTGCCTGCGAAAACCCATAATAGTGTCAATTCTCTCACTGACGCCATTTAATTGGTTAATCATTTTGTGGTCACTTTCATTCATCATTCCAGTTATGTGATGTGTGACTGTTTGTCGCTAACACCTATTACAATAATATCCTCCAACCGATTACGGCTATGGCGGCCGATCGTAGGTAACGATCAGCCACGTACGCAGGATATATTATAGTGCTTAAGTGTGTGCGCAAACACAAGTGCACTCTCTATTCCCATACCCTCATATTCCGATGGGACACGGAGGGATACGAAGAGGGATCGGGTGCTGGACCAAACGGCTTCATGTGCTTTCCGAGGCACGGGGGTAAAAGACCACCAACTTCGAGACTCCGGGCAAACACTAAGAATTTATTACCGAAAACTTAGGTGTATTTTTTTTGGCCCGACCGGCGAAATCGAACCCAGGACGCTACCCACTGTCGGGCCCGCAGTGTAAGTGGGCTCTCCGCCTGGGGAAGGACGTGAAGTAAGGTTCTTTAACCCGTACTCATGTCCCCTCCCCACTCTGGCGATGAGGGAGCGTCGCTGGGGTTTAGTCGGTATGCATCTTGCCGGCTTCTCGCTAGGAGAAGCCTCCGCCAGAGGAGAGCCCGACATAACTCGCCTGCCCCCCGTATGCATAAGGAGGCAGGAGGGTATGCATAAGGAGGCATTCCCCAGCGTCAAAAAAAAAAGGACGCGGCCCACTAACCACTGTACCCCACCAAGCAGTCTAACATATATTAAGCTACTGTCCAATACTGTAGAGAAAGATCGTCACCCATCACTTCACCCCAGCACTAACAGCTTCGCACGGTTTTTTTTTCACAACATCACATCCATTGATCTGACTCCGAGATACGTAGCTCAAGCACCTCATCAGTCAGCCCATTTAAGTCCCCACTGCTGGGGCACGGGCCTCCCTCAATCACATGAGGGGTAATTGCCATACTCACCACGCTTGGAAGACGGGTTGGCGAGGGTTTTAATATAAATGCAGAGTTTTCCTTCTCTGGGTGCTGATGATCATGCCAGCAGCTTTACCTTAGTCGCCTTTTACGACACCTAGGTAAGAGTGAGGGTGGCCTACTCTACACTGCCGGGAACCACACGGCTTCACGGCACACAGCTCAAGCACCTGTGTTACGGATATCAGAATCAACAGGTACAGGTACAAGGTTACAAATATATAGGTACATACAGATGTGTCTCAATACTCAATTCTTTATTGCTACAAAGCGAACACTATAGAACCTGTTAGGGAACTGCAATATGAAAGAAAGCAGCATTTTATCTAAAATTATTATGATATACCCGGATATTTATATGAAAAAAAAAGTATCTGTGAACATTTAAATTCCTTTAACCACATGTTCTACCAACCATTTTGAACAATTGTTCTTTGACTTTTCGAAATTCGTTGAAAATTTTTTCATCTACAAAATGACCAAGTCACGTGACCTACTTTGTATGAAAAGTTGAATTGTTTTTTATGCGAATTTCCAAAAGTCATAAATTTACAAAAGTAAATGTTCACAGATACACCCTGTATAATAAATATATTTATTTTTTAAAAAACATACTACATAGAAAACACCCAGACCAATACAAACAGACATGTTCATGCACACAAATGTTTGTTTTGTACGGGGATCGAACTTGCAACTCTTGGATCAAAGGCAGCGTTCATTATCACTGTTCCAAACGCTCGCTGGCTCACTATGGTTAGGGTGCACATTTATGATTGAAACCTATTGAAACTAACTCTATCCAAGGTATGCCTCAGAGGCACAGTGTTTAGTGGTTCGCACTTTAAAGCGTCGGCTGCGTCGGTTCGATCCCCGGGTCGGGCCAAAAATTTGTACCTAAGTGTCGAGGACAGACCTCCTTGCCGCTTAGGCGCCCTTTATAGAATAGAAAAAGTATTTCTTTGACGTTTCTTCTTCTTCTGACGTTTCGGCCGATAACATGTAAATTTTCTGTATTTTTATAATTTTATTTTGTTAATATATTTTCTTTACCCCTCTTATCGGTGTCTCCTTTTCCTGTCCGCCACACTAAGTTTTCGGTAAAAAACTCTTAGTGGCAGCCCGGAGTCTGGAAGTTGGCGGTGGCGGTCTTATACCTCCGTGCCTCGGAAAGCACGTTAAGCTGTTGGTCACACACTTGACCACTTATAATATATCCTGCGTACCTACGTGGCTGATCGTTGAGATTAACCGCCATAGCCGCCTGTGAATCATGACAAAACTGCGGATCAAAGGAAGGAAGGATTATTGCAATCTGTCACAGGACTACCATTCACGGTATCAGCCTATAAACTATCCCACTGCAGGGCTAAAGGCCTCTATCATAGAAATCAAGTCATCGCTACTATGATGGGATTAGGCTTAATCACCACGCTTGCCAAATGCGGATTGGTGATCACAAACCCGAGCTATGTTCGAAAAATTCAAAACATACTTTTCGCTCGACCCGGGAATCGAATCCAAGACCCCGAGATCACGGCGCGGTACTTAAACCACCAGACCAACGGGGCGTTTCACGGAACACAACACTATTTCGTTTCATTCCACTTAATTCAAAAAATATGTGGGTTTCCACGTAAAATTGAAAAATATTTTTTCATGAAAAACAAGCCGGGCCGATATGGCCTCCTATTTGAAAAAAGGTTTACACGCTTCATTATTATCTGTCTCTTTTTGTCATGTCATGGCGTCATCTCTTTCCCAGGCTCTGTTGGTCTTCTAGCAGGGCGGCAACTTTAAGTCTATGGTATGGATGGAATGGATGTAAATGCTCGCAATACAACCTGTATAGTAAGTAATTTGCCGATCCAATTATACTAATAAAAGTGCTATCTTTCCACGTAACTATAATCTGCCCATTGATTAGAATCAATTGTCTGCCCCTTTGGAGGTCAGAACATCACCCATTACCCAACAAATACCATCTCATGCGGGATAAGATTGCGCTTCGCCATTCCTCTCAACCTTGAACCAAAGATGAAAGAGAAAGAAGACGTATATGTTGGTATTTTATTAGATCAAAACGTATCTTTTAAAAGATGATGTCTTTGCATCTGGATCAGTGCAAAGATGCGGTTGGCATCGTTAGTGTGCCCTACCTAAATTACAATTTAAAATAAGTAGATGATTCGATGACTAATGAAAAGAAGGGAGAAAATTTAAATATTACATAACCACGCCAGACATTTGGTGTGGAAACATTTGTATAGTGAAACGCTTCATTTTATTCATTTGGAACATCAAATCTTAAATAGATCCGTGATTAAATGATTTTGTTACGAATGAATAATCGATCCCCTCCTGCTGTGCCATGTAATATACCTATTTCTTTTCCCCGCGTAATACATGGAAAGACGGTTAACTTTTCACCGCAAACAGCCCACCGCTTACTCTTTCACTCTGAATTCGGATGATTCCGCTCATTCGGATCATTCGGGTCATTCGGATCATTCAGCTCACTCGGATCAATAGGCTCATCCGTATCCGTAAGCGAGTTACTGCCGCGTACCGATTGATCACAGATCACTCAGGTCGAGATCCATTTGAAATGGACCATTTGAGTCGAATGATACATTCGGTGTGAACGTTAGAGATTCGGAACAGTATTATAAAGGCTGAGTCGGATCACTGAGTAGTTTCAGTAAAGAGTTACACACGTCTATATTTTATTATATTTATTTATTTATTAATTATCATAGCACACAAAACAGATTACAATCAATGAGACTTATTTAAGTAGCATGAAAATGTACATAACGAGATTGTAGTCCGAAATGATGTATGCGTAAAAGCTCAAGAGTTAATTAACACAACAATAAACAAATGAAGTATTAAATTATAAATTGAATTAAATTATAAATTATACCAAATTATAAATTAAATGTCAAATCATAAATTAAATTCATTACAAGTCAAAATTAAAATATAATTACAAGTCAAATTAACAATTTAATTACAAATTAGGTATTAGATAACAATGACTTATTATAATACAATTGTCGCCGGAACTGTTGCAGTGTTAGATAGAATATATCCATATCTCTGTCAAATTTTATAATTTCATTGTATTGGCGACACATCCTGACTATTGGGTTGTAATAAGAATAAGAATAAATATAAAAGTAAATATTTGGAGATAAAACATATTATAATTGCGGTTATGAGATCTAAATCTGGTATTAAAATTAAGCAAAGAGAGGAGATAAGGGGAGTCAATTTTGTAGTGTATTATTTTATGGAGCATAATAAGATCAATATGCTGTCGCCGTATATATAGTCGTATATATTTCTCTATCAATAACGTAACCACCACAAACAAAATCCCAAACATTTGCATTTCTAAACTGATATTGTTCTCTAACACGTCAGAAATAAAGGTGAAATTAGCAACCTAGTAACACAATTTTTGTAAGTTCATCTGTTGCCGTGCGTATGCACATTAAAAGGCGCACGATAAATTATGGGCAGTTATGTTTCGCAAAACAAATTTTAGTTTTAATCGTATGTAGTCCAGTTTTGATTGCATTTTTAAAAATATTTTATTTAAATATATATTTTTTAATTAGCATAGCAAGGAAATTATCAGAAATGATGAGATCCGCAGGAGACACAGACATAGTTCAAAGGATTGCATGCCTCAAGTGGCAATGGGCAGGGCACATAGCGAGGAGGACAGACGGCTGTTGAGGCGGAAAGGTCCTCGAGTGGAGGCCAAGTACAGGAAGTCGCAGCCGTGGCAGGATCAATGATGATGATAGCAAGTAAGCAAAGCTGGTAGCTTAATGGATAAACACGCGTCTTTCATACGGTGAGGTCGTTGTTTGAATCCGAGCATGCACCTCTGGATTTGTCACTACCACTAGCTCGGTGCTGAGGGAAAACATCGTGAGGAAACATGCACGTCTCGGATAGTTTCTTGTTCAAAATGGTGGATAACTACAATATTTGAGATTATTGATTGAATGGGCCGGCTCAACCGAAGTGATACCACGGCCTCATAGAAAACCGGCGCTCTTTGTGGCAAACGTCCATTTGACAGTTGCAGGTCACTATTTCCAAGATTAAAATATACTTACAGTCCCTTGCATGTACATACTAGAAATATTCAAGTTTGTCAAACAACACCCCGAATTATTTAAAAAATCTAGTGATGTATTTCCACGAAATACCAGAGATAGTAACAGACTTGCCTTGGACTTTTTACCCAGAACGACTGCCTGCCAGAAAAAAATGTTATTGCATGTGTGTCAAAGTGTATAACAAAATTCCAAACCATTTCAAGTGTGGACCTGCGGGTTTGATGACAAAAAAAATACGGCAATGGCTGGTGGATCATCATCATCATCAGCCCATTTAAGTCCCCACTGCTGGGGCACAAGCCTCCCTCAATCACATGAGGGGTAATTGCCATACTCACCACGCTTGGCAGACGGGTTGGCGAGGGTTTTGATATAAATGCAGAGTTTTCCTTCTCTGGGTGCTGATGATCATGCCAGCAGCTTTACCTTAGTCGCCTTTTACGACACCTCGGTAAGAGTGAGGGTGGCCTATTCTACTCTGTCGGGGACCACACTGCTGGTGGATAAAACGTTTTATAATTGAAATGAATTTTATAATTGTAACCATTTTGCATTTTAATATTATTAACTGAATAGAGATTCTTATTTCATATATACCATCATGTACTGTACCTGTTCTATGCAAATAAATAAATGCTTTGAATGCGAGTGCTCATGGGGCGCGGCGATCGCTTACCATAAGGTGATCCATCTGCTCGTCTGCCACTTATCTTATTTATTTTATTTTGACTGATGAATATTTCCTAAATAACTATGTAAATGATATCTTTTGCTGACATTTAGAATTTTGTTTTTCCTTATTTATTGTGTGTCGTATTGTTATTGCTATTAATTTCTACTATTTTTTAATGTAAATTATTTGAATGAAAGGGCAAATTGTAAGTCAGGAATGGGCAGGACTCGGAGGATGTATTTTTCAATTTTTATCTTTTGTAACCCGTTTCCACAATAAAGAACTTCCTTACTTACTTACTTTCACATAAAAAAAGTAGGTACTACATAAATCTGTGGCAAGTTCCTAAGTAATTAATTCGTTTCTGAGAAGGAAAAACTATTAATAGAAATAGACTAACATACAGGAAAAGGAAGTAAATATTATAATATTTTGCTTTAATCATTATGTCACACATAATTACGTTTCCGTTATGTTGCTATGACAACAGAAAAAACCGGCCAAGTGCAAGACGGACTCGCCCATGAAGAGTTCCGTAGCAGCAAGTAAGATATATGGAAAGTATATTGGTTTACTACTTTAAAAAAACTACTTACTAGATCCAGTTCAAACCAATTTTCGTTGTAAGTTTTCACGGTAATGTATATAATATATTTTTTTTTTAGTTTTATCATTCTTTTATTGTAGAAGTTAGGGGGGGGACGGGGGGATGACGACGACGACGACAAATTATACCACTATGGGAGCGTCTCTTGCGCAAAGTCTTAAGTTTAGAAAAAAATTGTGACACCACTGGTGTTGGAACCCTAAAAATATGGTTAGTAAATATGAAAAAGAAAACATCGTTTATTCAAGAAACACTGTTACATAGATATTTGATCTGCTCTCACATAAGGTCGCCCTGTGTTGTGCGAGGCGGCTGTTTTTAACCCCGACGCAAAAACGACGGGGTGTTATAAGTTTGACGTGTCTGTCTGTCTCTCTCTCTCTCTCTGTGTGTGTGTGTGTGTGTGTGCGTGTACGCGTTTGTGTGTGTGTGTGTGTGTTTGTGTGTCGATCCAAGATGGCCGCTCTGTCACAAAGATATGGATTGTATGTTTTAACACAACTCCCTCAATATGGGTATCATATAAAAGGGCTTGAGTAGCAGAATATATTTATTGTGACAAATTTAAATCCAAGATGACCGCCGTCGAATGGTTTTTAAATTTTCATTTATTAGAATAATATAATACTACTAGCTGGAGTGTTTTCGTAATATTAAAAATGATACAAAGATGTTCGTATTTTTATTAATTATTTACTTTTAGTTACATACATTATCTACAATATTAATAAAGAGGTAACTCCTCGCAGCGCGTGACTGACTGACAGACTAAAAGACATAAGGACGGTCAAAAGTCCAACAAGGGTAACTCGTCCATGATGCCGTGTGTACCTACTATATGTTACTGTACCTAAAAGCCCGAACTACGGTGAATAAGATTAAGCGAATTGACTTGGTAAATGTCGAAAAAAGTTTGCGATTCGATTACCACTATTCAAAGTAGCTGTTATCGACCCCTTAAATCTCACGTGGACTTGAACCCACGACCTCCAGGCTTAGGGCCTCTCAGAGATGCACTGGTTTCGGTAGCGAGTCACGAAATGCGTGCGCAAGAGTTAAGTACAGTCAGCCACACACCAGCCTACCACAATTTGTCTTTCCCTATATTGGACCCGTCGTGTTTGGTACTAAGGTGATAATTTATTAAAGAAATTTTAATATTTTTTTCAGAAAATACTTGGACCACGATTCTGCGGAGGGTAGTAGAACGAGCCGTATCGGCTGACGCAATTCAAAGGTTTTAAATTAGTATTTAGTGGTTTTTTTTGTACAAATTTGGTACGGTTTTGTATAGTGAAGTGCCGCAAAGTCATATTAATATAAGAATCGTTGGATTGTATCGTTTTTAACACTGCTATTGTGTGTCGAGTGAGTTGTCACGTGAACAACTCGCTTGGATCTAATAGGGTCTTAAAACCTGCAATTTCGTTAAGGGTAGTCTCGGCTGAATCCGTAAGCCGATAAAACGCTTAACACCTACGTTTTATTGAGTGACTGTAACTTTGACTGACTTCGACTGTTGACTTCACTTTTTTTTTAATAATGGCTCTGCGTCTTGGACACAACTTGCCAATGTCAAGTGATTAAAGAGACACGTTTCTTTTCCTGTAGAAATTGGACGGTGATGCGAGTTGGTGAATCTCTTTAATGGAGTATTTTATTATTATTTAAAAAAAAAATTTAAATACTGACAGAACACCACCTAAAACAAACAAAATAGTACAAATAGACAACACAGAATAACTTGCGAGATTCTTATTATTTGTTGTTATAATCTATATGTATATGACTATCCACTTAATCTCAATAAGTTACTTGACATTGGCAAGATATCTTCGGGTAGAGCCATAAAAAATTAAAAAAAATTGACAGATTTCTACACATGTTTGACGCTGTCCGTGCAGTAATACGTTTTAAATTTAAAATGTACAACCTGTGCGGATAAAGAATGGGATCAGAAATGGCGGCGCATCTATTCACTTCTCGCTCGCACACTATTTGCGTCTATACTCGCACTCGTGGGGTGCCCACCCGTCCTTAAGTCACGGACAACTTGCTTGGACCTAATAGAATCATTTTTTTAATTCATTTTTGTGTTTAGAGTGGTATCGGCAGAATCCGTAGGGCGATAAAACCTAAAAATCCGACGTTTTATTGAGTACTTGTAACTTTGACTGACTTCGACTGTTGACTACCCGCTTATTCTCAATAAGTTAGGTACTATATATAAAATATACTATAAATAAAATAATCCTAGGGAAGCGAAATATTAGTGCGTTTTTAATGTTATCCATTCTATTTAAAGTAAAGTATCAGCCTATAAACTGTCCCACTGCAGAACAAAGGCCTCCATCATAGAAATCAAGTTATCGCTACTAAAATGAATCCATTCTATTTTATTTACAAGCTTTTATTTAGTTTCACCTGTCCCGTTGTCTGTCGTTCTGTAATCAAATCTTGCAACTTAAATTTGATCCACTTCCTGGTTTCCGATTGAGCCGAAATTTAGAATGCATGTATAAATCGGATGACAATGCAATGTTATTGTGGCATAGAGCCGACCTGATGATGGAGCTGGAAGGTGGCCATAGAAACTCCGTAAGTAAATGATGCAACCCTATCGAGTTTGAGCTCATTAGATTCGTCTTGACAAGTACTTTGATACTATATGGTAACCAGGGTCTGATGATGGAGCCGGAAAGTAAAGTATCAGCCTATAAATTGTCCCACTGCAGAACAAAGGCCTCCATCATAGAAATCAAGTTATCGCTACTAAGATGAATCCATTCTATTTATTTATTTTATTTTATTCTAAAACTATTTGCCCTAGTTTAAAGATTACCGTTTTAGTAAATAGTTTACATTAGATCTTCGTTCACCATGAAATTTTTCGTTCAGTCACGGTTTAGAGCGAAGCTGAGTTAGCTAAATTAATTATAGGCCGTTTAAAATCGAGGATCGATCGGCTTAATTGCAGACTGGAATTCAGATTACCGAACATAAGATGTGTGATGTGCTGTGTAGAGTGACCAAATATGCACCACCATGCATTCTTTGTCTCACTTTTTTATGTGATAGGTGGCAGACGAGCAGATAGATCACCTGATGGTAATTAATTGCCGCCGCCCATAGACGGGTGTCTATACGACATCCGGTACCCTCACTCACGCAGCGAAACACACAGTGCTGCTTCACGCCGGTTTTCTGTGAGGCCGTGGTATCACTCCGGTCGAGCCGGCCCATTCATGCCGAAGCGCGGCTCTCCCACGGTCAACCTACCTAAATATCTCAACAATTGAGGAACTATCTGAAACATGTAGATTTCCTCTAGATGTTTCATCGCACTGCCGAGCTAATGGTAGAAATACCCAGATAGATTGAAAAAAAAATTTGTACATTCTCGAACTTACCTACGACCGCCAGTTCAATATACACACAATATTATCCACCATCAGTGTTATATAAATAAATGTTTAGATCCAAAACTGCTATTTCTCAGGCGGACCAAATAGGCTATTTCTCAGTTTTGTTATTTTCCAATCTACCTGAGACTATTTAAGGTGACGGGTAGGGGACACTAGTGACGCCAATCGATTTATATTTTTAGCTACTAAACCCGATTTATTTGAAACAATTTCGTCGTCATAACCTCTCGGCAAACATTTATACTATTTATTAAATAACCATGCACAAATGTTGGGGCCGTTTTTGTACGCGAAAAATTTATTCACGCTAAAAGTGGCCGCTTTTGGCGTGAATCGATTTTACGCGAAGAAGAAGGAGGGGGGGAGGGGGGGGGGGGATCTGCCAAAGAATGAGACACTAAAAGGCTTGAAAAATTAATTCTGTAAAAAAACCGCCTTAAAGAACTACGAACTAAAAAGTGTAAAATAATTTGAATGTTGCATTAAATTACAAGACGGTATTCATCATCATCAGCAACCCACACTCGTCTACTGCTGGACATAGGTCTCCCCTAATGCATGCCACTGCTCCCGATTTTCGGCCACTCTCATCCAGCCCACACCAGCCAGCCTTCGAATGTCATCATCCCATCTTGTCGCAGGGCGTCCTACACTACGCTTACCGAGTCGCGGTCTCCACTCAAGGACTTTACGGCTCCAACGGCTGTCAGTTCTGCGGCTAATATGACCAGCCCACTGCCACTTCAGTTTGCTAATTCGGTGGGCTATGTCGGTGACTCTGGTTCTCTGTCGGATTACATCATTTCTGATGCGGTCCTTCAGAGATACTCCGAGCATAGCCCTTTCCATAGCTCTTTGAGCGACTTTGAACCGGTGGAAGACCGTATTAAATTAATTATATTATATTTCTCAGTTTCATCATTTTCCAATCTGCCTGAGACACTTATAGTAATATAATTCAACTTTATGGTAAACCCAGTTCAATCTACCGGTGATACTAATCGTGAAGTCAGCTCATGCAATCCATAAAACTTATAAATGTTTAAACATTTATAGCAACTTGGAAGTCTGATGTTTGATCATTTAATTTTTATATCGATTTTATATCTAACAAAAAAAAACATTGGTTTAATTACGTCCCACAGACTCTAGATCCGTATCTTTTTTACCCGACTACGGTGAAGCAAGAAGGAGGGCTATGATTTTGACCTGTATGTATGGTTGTTCATCTGTTCCGTCATAACTTCTAAACTAGTTATCAAATTTGAACAAATGAGGTGTCGTTAGAAGCGTCTTGATTTTCTTCTGGTTATTTGCGACATGACGTCACGATAAATTGACTACAGCGCCCTCTAGGGAATTTAGAGAAAGGAACTAAAAAAATTGCTTGACGGTACCGTGTGGGGTATCAAATGAAAGAGCTTTTTTAGCACATTTCAAATATTATGTAATTTAATTTACATAACTAAAAATATGTTAAATAAAAATAAAGTTTAAAACTAAACCAAAAACCACGCTC
The DNA here is from genome assembly GCA_019059595.1 of Marasmia exigua. Lineage (NCBI taxonomy): Eukaryota > Metazoa > Arthropoda > Insecta > Lepidoptera > Crambidae > Marasmia > Marasmia exigua. The sequence continues at coordinate 2,760,895 of CM032487.1, read as the reverse complement.
TAAAAGTACGGAACAAGAAAAATTGTCTCTGCTGAAATTATTATGCCGTATTGCTGTGGTCGTATGCCACCTACTATAGCAAAACAGATGAAATCAATGTGGCATACGACCACGGCAATACGGCATAATAATATCATCTCAATACATTTTTGATTATATTATGTTTGTACGCAAGAACTTGCACCTTTACTCACAAAAATCAGATTTTCATAGCTTTAACACGCGAAATAAACATAGGCTTGCTGTCCCAAATCTAAGACTTCATAAAATTGGAAATTCATTTGTAGGATTGAGCATTAGAATGTTCAATAAGTTACCTCAAAATATTATTGATTTACCGGTACATAAGTTTAAGTTGCATGTAAAAAACTGCCTAATGCAGAAAGGCTACTATAAAGTATATGATTATTTGAATGATAAGGATTCCTGGAAATGTTGATCTCTTCGCCTGTCCTCTAATGTATAATTCATTTCATAATTTTTCTTTGACGATTTATCTAAACGATATATGTAGATTTATAAGCATTGTATATCATACTGTCACTGTAATCATAATTTGTATAAGAATGAAAATTGTAATTACCATATTATTTGAGAAGATTAACTACGGAGTTTCTTGCTGATTCTTCTCGGTAGAAATTGACATTCCGAATCAGCGGTAGATTACGTAATATTTGAAATTCATAAATATTCTGTATGGACTTAAATTGAACTCAGCAGCTGGTTACATAGTTTGCTTGCTCAATTATACAAAATAGTTTTCTTACACACAGTTCACGCTGGTTTTCTGTGAGGCCGTGGTATCACTTGCTCAAGCCGGCCCTTTCATGCCGAAGCGTGGCTCACACACGGTTGAAATCTATTATTTGCATGTCGTGTTAGATAGAAACAGAGCATGTATTATTATATTATATTATAGCCCGCTCTCGGCCGCTGGGCAAATACCTACACATAAATCCCTCACACCTTTGTCTGAACGCATCGTGCATTTCGCAACTCCTGCGCATTACGAGTATTATGACAATCGCGATCGGCGAGTAATCGGCGATACAAGGTCGATGTGCGATCTCTGCATTCCGAGATTTTGATCTGAATCGATTATCGGTGGGAAATATTCGATAAATGAATAACTTTTCGACTATTGGATCAATTTGAGCTGTTTGGGTAATGAGAGTCTTTTAAGGTTGGAAGCTCTACACTGGAAGTTGTGGACGAGTACAACTACCTCGGACAAAAAGTCCAGCTTGGAAAGTCTAACTTCCAGAAAGAGGTCGATCGACGAATTCAACTCGGCTGGGCAGCGTTCGGGAAGCTACGCAGCATATTTTCGGCCCATCTACCGTAGTGTCTCAAGACGAAAGTCTTCAATGCGTGTGTGTTGCCAGTGATGACATACGGAACCGAAACGTGGCCGCTTACAATGTGCCGATTAAAGAGGCTCAAAGTCACCCAGAGAGCCATGAAGAGGGCTATGCTCGGAGTCTCCCTGCGTGATCGTATCAGAAATGATGAGATCCGCAGGATAACTAAGGTCACAGACATAGCCCAAAGGATTGCATGCCTCAAGTGGCAAAGGGCAGGGCACATAGCGAGGAGAACAGATGGCCGGTGGGGCGGAAAGGTCCTCGAGTGGAGGCCACGTACAGGAAGTCGCAGCCGTGGCAGGCCCCCCACAAGGTGGACCGACGATCTGGTGAAGATCGCGGGAATCCATTGGACGCGGGCGGCACAGGACCGATCTGTGTTGGGAACATTAGGGGAGGCTTATGTCCAGCAGTGGACGTCTATTGGCTGAAATGATGGGTAATGAGAGCGATGGTTGGTTCGTGGTTCAGAACGCGTCTTCCATACGGAGCGTCATGGTTCGAATCCGAGCATGCACATCTTTATTTTTCAAATCTATGTGCGTCATTCTACTATTAACTCGGCGGGGAGAGAAAACATCGTAAGTAAACACCTGCACATTTTGGGTAGTTTCTGGAACGTGTAACCATAATTCAGTTGGTCTGGTTCCCCTGTTAAAGGGTTGCGAAGGTCAGATGGCAGTCGCTTCATTGTAATTACTAGACCCACCCCCAATCCTGAATCATGGTCTAAGCGTACCCTGGGCTCCAGAGCGACAGTTTTGGACGGGAACTGGGAATTACACGCTAAGATGAAGTACGGAATCAGGTCAATGTATGAGATGTTGTATGAATAATAATGAGTAATATGGTAGTGAAAAGTTTAAGTATAAACTTTGTAACTAGTCACCATTGATTTATTTCAACTGGTGCGTTAAATGGTTCTAGTTGCTGTGTATGCGTGTATGTTTATTGTGTTCTGTTTTCTGTGTTACGGTCTCAAATGATTAGTTTTTTCTTTTACCACTAGTTATTTTAGTACCTACCTACCTACCTCCTTTGATCGGAGCCATGTCGCGATAGTCTAAGTTTTTTCTGCTGAATATTATTTTAATCCCAATGTCTGGTGGTTTTTCTGCTTAGCTAGCTCTCCCTCTAACACCTAGTACCTAGTTATTTCATGTAATGTCAATACTACTTAAATTTAGCACTCTACTCTTAAGTATTATGTGGATAATTGTTTTGGCCTAATTTATTTTATATAATGTAACAATTTGTGCTTGTATTTTGTAAATGGCTGTTATTCCTAAATAATTAACATTAAAAAAAAAAATGTATTTATTTTCCACTACCGATTGTATTATTTTAAAAAACGAAGTATGTAAGGTAGATAAGTTCTAGTGTTACGGAAATACCTATGTACCTGTTCTGTTTTATGAGAAAGCAATAAACGTATTTTTTTTTTATTAGGCTTCGAAGATGGTTTCTACTGTTTGTTGCTGATCCATTTACAAAATTGAATGGTAACTTCAATATTGGCAACTTGTAAACTCATCAAGTACGTCTTCAACTCGTCCCAGTTACCTAAATTGTAAGTATATTACAATAGCGTATTTGCAGCCCAACCGCTTCCTCCTCGGAGCACTTAGAGAAATAGCTCATTTCTCGGCTGTTGCAACCATTCCGTGGTTAACGTCCCCAGCTCACTATCGATTAGTCAGGTTATTGGTGGTCCAAGTTAGAAGATCTCCCTCTTAGGGAGTTGCCACACTGGTGGATTGCGAGCGTTTTTAAACGGCTTCAAAAATTTTTTTTCTGCAAAAAACACCGCCTTCAAAACCACGAACTAAAAAGTGTAAAAAAATTTTTTGAACAAATTATACACCTCAAATAACATTTTATAACAGTACACTCGAGAAAAGGTTTTACCGAAGTCGGCGCCCAATACAATCTTGTAATTTAATACAACATTCAATTATTCAATAGGGATTAGGCGCCGACTTCGGTAAAACCTTTTCTCGAGTGTACTGTTATAAAATGTTATTTGAGATGTATAATGTAGGTATTAAAATATTCATCATCATCATCATCAGCCCATTTAAGTCCCCACTGCTGGGGCACGGGCCTCCCTCAATCACATGAGGGGCAATTGCCATACTCACCACGCTTGGCAGACGGGTTGGCGAGGGTTTTATTATTAACTAGCTTTTGCCCGCGACTTCGTCTGCGTGTAATTCGAATAAAAGCAAGATCTTATAGATATCTTTATAAATTATAGCCTATGTGTTATTCTGATCTATAAGCTACATTACTGTAAAGTTTCATTAAAATCCGTTTAGTAGTTTTTGCGTGAAAGAGGAACAAACATCCATCCATACATCCATCCAAACAAACTTTCGCCTTTATAATATTAGTAAGGATGCAGAGTTTTCCTTTTCGAGTGCTGATGATCATGGCAGCAGCTTTACCTTAGTCGTCTTTTACGAGACCTCGGTAAGAGTGAGGGTGGCCTATTCTACTCTGCCGGGGACCACATGGCTTAAAATATTATTTTACAATTTTAAAATAATAGTTCGTGGTTTTGAAGGTGGTTTTTTTTCGCAGAAAATTTTATTTTCAAGCCTATTAGTGTCTCATTTTTTAGCAAAGCGGAGCGACGACGATTCGACGGCGTTTTTCTGCATGGCCGCTCAAAAATACAATGGGGTTAAACTTATTTCCGCAGCGAATCCGTCGCGTATCCGTAGCGCTTCCGCGTCGTCGCTCCGATTTGAAAACTCTCACTAATCGACTCACAGATAGATCGGTGATTCGGCTCACTCGGATCATTCAGCTCATTCGGATCATTCGGCTCACTTTGATCATTCAGCTCATTCGGCTCATCGGATCCTTCAGCTTATTCGGATCGGGATGACGACCCGTTTGAAACAGTGGTAGTGAACGCTGCCTTTGGTCAAAGGGTTGCAGGTTCGATCCCCGCACAGTACAAACATTTGTGAGTATGAACATGTCTGTTTGTATTGGTCTGGGAGTTTGTATGTATTATAAGTATGTATTTACAAAAAAAAAGTATTATATGTATATATTTGTAATTCTGCTGTTGATTCTGATATCCGTTACACAGGTGCTTGAGCTACCTATCTCGGAGTCAGATCAATGTATGTGATGTTGTGAAATATTTATTTATTTATTTATTCGGTTCACTCGAACTCGAGATCCATTTGACTCGAATGATACATTCGGAGCGAACATTAGAGATTCGGAAGAATGTATCATTTGACTGACTCAGATCAGCGAGTCTTTCAGTAAAGAATTAAACGACTAAAGATCGTACATTTGCTGCTAGCTCGGGAGAGTAGTGAAATATGTATTTATTCCCAGGATAGGCAGGGCTAGGGCTCTAGGGACTTAGTGTCCTAGACAAAGGGGCTCTAGGCTCACTAGAGAGTTAGGTTCCCTCCCTTCCTTATATTCTGTTCGCCGGGACGCGGTGCCTTACAACCGTCGCTTCCCGCCCGTACATTTGATTGTGGCCCTGTTAGGCCAGGAGAACTGTTGCTGAACTGAAGATTTCAACCGTCTGTGTTGGGTCTCATTTCTCCCGCTGCGGCCAAGACACCTTTAGCCGTCACTATGATCAGTCGAGTGAGCCTGCTCGACTGGCAGCGGTTCCCCACCTACCTACCGTCCTGATTCTTCCCGCTTGCTACCCTGGGCGACCCGGGAGCAACTTATCTATATATGTATTTATTCCCAGGATAGGCAGGGCTAGGGCTCTAGGGACTTAGTGTCTTAGACAAAGGGGCTCTAGGCTCACTAGAGAGTTAGGTTCCCTTCCTTTCCTTATATTCTGTTCGCCGGGACGCGGTGCCTTACAACCATCGCTTCCCGCCCGTACACTATAGCTCCCAGATTTTTTATTTTATTACTGTAGTAATATCGCTTCACTTGTACCAACTCCTAAACGGTCGGCAGATAATCTTTCCTCGCACGAGTCGCTATCGTGAACCTCATCGTCTCATCCCGCCTAATGATAGAGAGATGGTACCCGCTATTACAAAATTAACATTTTTGCAATTTTAATACTCCACACCTACTATGAACGTACTATCGTGAGCACTCTATTTACGAGTCTTGCGAAATCGATACATTTAAGGATAAAATCGAGATCGTATTCGTTGTTATTTGATACATGATTAGATATCGAATTAGGGTTCTGTCTATCAATTTGATTGAAACAATTGTATTGCAGTTTTTGTATCACGATTCAACATTTAGAAGTAATTGAAGGTTTTTATTAGTGATGCGCCGAACAGGGGTTCCACCGGATAACCGAATAAGTACCTAATAATATTTGGTTTAACTTTTAACGAACCGAATGTTCAGCCGAATTATTCGGTTCATAATTTCATTCGATTTCCCTCACTAACAGGTTCCAACAATGTAGGCTACATCACAACAATGACAAACATTGCACAGTTAGTTATAATGTTATTATAATGTGGTTGTCATAACAGAAATATTAACATAATTTAATTTCAATCCCTTTCATTATAAAAAGTGGGTTAAAAGTAGGTAAATATTAATTAAAGGTTTCAAATAAATGTTGAATATACAGACACTAACTAACTAATAGACAGCTTAAGTAAAAATATGCTGACCAAAAGATTCAAAATAAAAGTTGATTTGAAGTCTATTTGCTATATTCTATTACCTTTATTCAACACATTTGTTTCTTTAAGTTCTACATATAAAACAAATACATCTAGTATCTATCGTCACAAAACATTGCATGCTTTATTATGTCAATAAATGTATTCTTATTCTTATATAACATAAAGAATAAATTTTGTATTTTAGATCTATTCGAAGTCATGTAGCAAAGAAAATAATTATACTGAATAATTCGGCCGAATACGAATAGTGGAAATTATGCCAAATATACCGAATACGAATCGAATATTAAATTTTGGCAGCGCACTTGTGACTCCACTCGTGAAACGGGTGATCTTGGCCGGCGGCAACCATCAGGTAATACGTCTGCTCGTCTGCCACCTATCACATAAAAAAACGCAATCAAACACAAATCGAGGTGGTAAGGCAGTAATTCAAGGTCATCGGCATAGCTCCGAATCCGTACAAGATGAGTGAGTGATTGGAAAACTACCTGCATACTTGGATAGGTCCTACATGATGTTTCTTAAGAACCCAACTCCGAAAGATAAGCCAAATATTTCCCACATAGTCGAATTCGATCGACGAGACTTTGGAGTCGTCCTGGCGCGGAGAAAATAATGACGCATTTTCGCGTGTATGCATGCAACACTTTTACGCGCGTCTGCATAACGTTTACGCACGATTAAATATTACATCATGGTAATGGGCGTCTACATCAAGTTTAAGCGCGTCTGCATCACGTTTTTGCGTGTCTGCATTACGGTTACACGCGTCTGCATAACGTTTACGCACGTCTGCATAACGTTCACGCGCATCTACATCACGTTCACGCGCGTCTACATAACGTTTACGTGCGTATACATCAAGTTTACGCGCGCCTGCATAACGTTTATGCACGTCTGCATCACGTTTACGCGCGTCTGCATAACGTTCACGTGCATCTACATCACGTTCACGCGCGTCTGCATCACGTTCACGCGCGTCTGCATCACGTTAACGCGTGAACTCATTCAGCTTTAAGCCAACTCGCGTTGGCATCGTGATTTGGCGACAATTGACACATCTATACTATTTACATAGAGGTAAATCTTACAGACAGCGTCAAGTCAACGCTTATAGGTAATCCGAAAACTCGAAACGCTTGCGAGATGTAATTGGCAATTAGCGCCATCTTTTGGTGTAAAGTGGAACTAATGTCGCAAAACGACGTAAGGGCGGGCCTCTAGTGTTTAATAAAATGGAACCATTTTCGTTAGTTAGTTACTAGGAAATATAGGTTCAAGCGAATTTCGACCTACATGTATTGAATGACAGTAAATAATACCTTTAGGTATCTGATCATGATTCAATTTATCGACTGAGTTTCTTGAGAATCCCAATCTCCAAAAGATAACCCAGATATTTCCCACATACTGATCAATATTAATTTGTCCGTCTCTCGCAGCTGCGTCTGCGCACGACGACTTGCGACACGGCCTATCGTGTTACGATTTACATAGAGACTTTGTAGTCCTCGTGACGCGGAGAAAATTATGATGGTTAATCCCTTCGTGGGTTGCTGGTCACAGATTAAGTAGTGTGTAAGGGATAATTGACAGACGGGAATCACAGTAAAATGATAGTCAGCAAGCAAACTTGCTAGATAGATAGATAGATAGATATTCTTTATTGCACAAAAATAAAATACAAGCATGATACAACAGCAACAGACAGTACAATAAGGCGGTCTTATCGCTTGTAGCGATTTCTTCCAGACAACCTTTGGGTAGAGGAAAGAAATATCGTTTTCGTAATAAGGGAATACAACTCCACCAAGTGGCTAGAATTTTCAACTAACCTAAGGTTTTCTTGTAGATACCTAAGTACTAAGTATTAGTGATAACTAAGACCGTGATTTTATTTATCAATGGCTATAATAAAGTTCCGTTACCTTTTGTGCAATGAAGAGTATCTATCTATCTAAACATTTATTGACCACATGAAATAATTTATACCGCTGCACTTTTCCTTTACCCCAAAGATGAAAAGAGAAAGAGAAAAGAGATGCTATTAGCGATAAGACCGAGAGTATATTTTTCTCTAACCATGGCATGAAGTTGGGTAACTTTTTTTTAATCAGCCTATAAACTGTCCCAGTGCAGGGCAAAGGCCTCCATCATAGAAATCAAGTTATCGCTACTATGATGGGATTAGGCTTAATCACCACGCTTGCCAAATGCGGATTGGTGATCACAAACCCGAGCTATGTTTTAAAAATTGGAAACATACTTTTCGCTCGACCCGGGAATCGAACCCAGGACCCTGAGACCACGGCCCGGTACTTAAACCACTAGACCAACCGGGTAACTTTTAATGCAACAAAATTCAAAAGTACCTTATTTGCATATGCATCTTATATGTAATAGCTCAAATATGTATATTATACATGTAATTAAACATATATGTCGATACAAAAATATATAAGTACTAAGAAATGAATAAATATAATGTGATTCTACCACCGGAATCGGTAAGATGATTAATTAAACATTTATTGATTACAGACAAGATAAATACAACAATATGCACAATAAAAACTTTTGTAGTAAAAAAATATATTATGTAAATGCATGTTTTTAGATATATGTGATAGGTGGCAGACGAGCAGACGGATCACCTGAAAGTAAGCGATTAGTCTTTGCTGCATATGGACCCCCGTAGGACCAGTGAAATTGGGTTGGGTTGGCCCCCGCATTGGACCTCCGGTAACCTCACTCACTCGACGAAATACAACGCAAGAAATGTTTCACGTCGTTTTTCTGTAATGCCGTAGAGTATTTTTTTTCATGCACGGTGTATGGTTAATTTGACACAGAGTTTTGAAGGTCTTTTCATGACCAGCTTAAATATTTTTTGATGAATGAAATTTAAAAAAAAGTTTAGAACAGGATTTCTTACTACTTTTCACATCACTGTGCTAACGTTCTTCAGGGTAAATTATGATTTTGTTGGTTAAGATTTAGGATTTAATGTCACGACATGTTTGATATGACCAATCATGGAATACTGCTCGTTTTAGCTTTTCTTAGAGCGGCGTTTTTGAAATGCGTCTAAGAAACGCGCATTTCTACTATCGCACATTAAAAATTGCATAATTAATATAACATATTACCTACAAATATGCGATAGAAATGCGTCTTCTTCGAGTTTGCGTGTCTTTATCTATACCCAAAACTGGAATTCAAGACCAAAAAATCTACTACAATGTTGCCAATGCAATAAAATGATCGTACAATAGTATATACTTAATTCTTAAAAACATACGCCGACATAATTTGTTAATTGGTAATTATAATTCTATAATCTAAAGAAGTAATTTTAATGACTTATATTCACATAAATACAAGACACTGTAATAAAAACTTAATCATCCGTAATGTTTGGTAGAAAAGCTGGTATTGAGCTGGTGTCACTTCAGGTGTTAATAACATTTGGTACAACATTTGAACTGACTTGTTATTGTTTCGTGCAGTAAGGCGCCGCATAGAGATATTAATATAGGAATCTTTGAATTCTAAACGTTTTAAACAATGCTATTGTGCGTTGAGTGAGTTGTCACGTGAACAACTTGCTAGGACCTAAGAGAGTCTAAAACCTGCGATTTCGTTAAGAGAAGTTTCGGCTGAACCCGTAGGTCGATAACGCGCCGCCGTTTTATTGAGTGACTTCGACTGTTCACTTTGTCAAAATATAACTTGACAATATTCTTTACGAGGTATTTCGCCTAATAATGCCTTAAATCTAAAACATGTGCAAAACTGAACGAATTAATTACTCGAGTGGTGGAAAACTTTATTCTACAAGTGACCGACAGATTCCGTAGTCAGAGATTCTGACATTAGTGAAGGTAAAGATGAAGATGTAATTAAGTTTCTATTTTTTGAGAAAATCCTTATCACGAATTGTGCCAGCCTATACTAAGAAAATAAGCATATAACGAAAAGGTTTTTTTTTTGTTTTGTAATGGCTGCTATTGTGTTTGCTTATGCCAAACACATTTTTTTAACTCTGCCAACGTCGAGTGATTAACGAGACACGTTTTAAAAGAAAAATTGACCGGTATAGATGAGATTAAATTCTTCAGGATATTATTTTAATTTGAGTTCTTACACCACCTAAAACAAAAAAATACAACAAAAACGTATAAACAAACACATAGACGGCACAAAATGTTAAGTGGGAGTTTCTTTCAAAGTCTAATATTATATTTAATAATATATCTACATAAATATTCTATAACAGAGGAGAAGGACAAAGAAAGAAGAAAAGAAAAGTTAATAGGGCGGGGAATTCTTGGGGGTAACGAAAAGGTTGATAAAACCTGAAAACTTGATTTGACATTGACATAAGTGACATCGATTGATTTGACACTGACGTATCTGTCGTAGTTTTTTTGGTCTTGAATTCCAGTTTCGGGTATAGTTAATTTTGCGCGCGTCTGAACTGTCCCATCTCCAACACATAGGTGGGCGGGCATAGATTTACGTTTTAGTGCAATGTATTAATGCGTGTCTTCGTCAAGTTATCTTTACGTCTGCATCGCGTTTACGCGCGTCTGCATCACGTTTACACGCGTTTGCAACATGTTTACGCGCGTCTGCATCACATTTATGAGCGAATTCATTAAGCTACGTCAATCTGCGTCATAGTTGCCTTTGAGAACGTCTTCATCGTGCTTAGACCCGTCTGCATCATCATCATAGCGTTTTGTCCTGGTTGCGTCCCAAGCTATGGCTTCGGAGCCCGGGGTCTGCTTAGGCGCTCTCTCCATAGCATTTAAAAAGCGCTGTTGAGGATTGCCGAAAGGATATTACACCATTAAAACGTACTCGCGTGTAGAATCGATGAATTTTATTGGCCGAATGACAGGACAGAAAAAGACATATGAAAACAAAATGTATAAAAAGCAAATCACTAAAATTTGGAGTTATTGGCCAAAAAGTATCATATCGATGCTGGTCGCCAACATGGCCCCCGACGGTGTGAAGCACCAACTCTACTGGCCGGCGACCAGCAGCGCTACCTTGCGGGTAGGTCGGCGCAGCACGCCCCCTTTCGTGGCGATATCCACAACCCTCACAACGCCGTCCTTTCCTGGGTGTACGGCCACAATCCGTCCACGTGGCCAACAGTTCCTCGGCAGATTGCCGTCGGCAACGAAGACAAGGTCTCCAACCCTCAATGGCCGTGTTGTAGGAATTGCTTTCTTAGCCACAAGTGTCGGTAGGTACTCTCGCACGAAGCGCTGCCAAAAATGGTCAGCGAGTCTTTGCGCCTTTCTCCACTCAGCACGTCTGTGCAGATCCGCATCGTCGAAAATTTTCACCGCCGACTCGGTGCCGGTGGTTCCGATTAGGAAGCAAAATGGTGAAAGTGCATGCTCCGCATTCGCCTCAACTGACACATGGGTCAGTGGTCTAGAGTTTACAGTCGCTTCAGCCTCCAGTATCAGTGTTCGGAGCACTTCTTCTTTAGGTGACCGTTCCTTGAGCGTCACTGCAAGCGCACTCTTTACTGACCGTACCATCCGCTCCCAACATCCGCCCATGAAAGGCGCAGACGGAGGAATAAATCTCCACTGTATTTTGCGGCTAGTGCAGAAGTCAAACAGCTCCGGTAAAATCTTAGCGGCACCAACAAAGGAGGTGCCGTTGTCCGAGTAAATTATAGCTGGGCAACCTCTCCTGGCAACAAAACGTCGCAAAGCCATCAGAGCAGAATCCGAAGATAAACTATGGACGACCTCCAAATGCACCGCTCTGACCGACAAGCATGTGAACAGCGCGATCCATCTCTTTTCGGTGCGTCTGCCGATGGTCACATTCAAAGGACCGAAATAATCTAGCCGACATGGGTAAAGGGGCGTTCATGGTGTGCTAATCTTGAACGGGGTAAATCTCCCAATGGCGGTGTCACCGGTGTGGTCTTCCGATTGCGGCAAACCTGGCATCTCATCGCTGTTCCTCTTACAGCTGGCCTTAGACCGAGGACGTAAAATCTCTGCCGAAGTTCGTTGACAACAGACTCGTGGCTTCCGTGAGCGAACCTGACGTGATAGGAATGTATCAGGAGCCTGGTTATCGGATGCTTTCCGTCTAATATAATGGGTTGAGACTCCACGGCTGCGGTGGCGGTAGTCCGGCCATCAAGGCGAAGTAGGCCATCTTCTCCAATTTTAATCGCAAGATTTCGAAGTTTACTTTCGGTTGAAATGGGTCGTGCTGCATGAACGCGTATTAAATCATCGAAAAATGAATCTAACTGAATTTTGAGAAATAAATTACTTTCTGCAACGTTAAGATCGTTGACTGACAAAAAAAATATAATTGTTAGAATCCCGAAGGGGGATAGACGAAAATTTTGAATTTGGACGTATTCTAGATAAAAAGATTGCCAAACACTGATGGATTCGCGCCGTAGTACGAAGCAACCGTAGCCAACAACTAAATCGTTGGTGATCCGCAACTACCGGTGAAGGCAGTTGTCGCGGTGAAGAAACTATATGTCCCACCAATTCCGAAGTACGCTTCAGCTCTTCGGAAACTGGAGGGACTTGACTCACCGGTTCCTCGGGCCACTTTGACTGCGGAGACAAAAGAAACGAGGGACCAGTGAACCAACGCGACGAGGTGGCAAAGTCGTTGTTTCGCGTAGCGTCGTCCGCAACATTTAAAGTCGTGGGAACGTATCTCCAACTTTGAACGTTTGTTGTTTCAGCTATCTCTCCCACTCGGAACGAAACAAAGGCTTTAAACGAGCAGGCGTCGCTGCGGAGCCACTTCAAAACAGTAAGCGAATCTGTCCAGAAAAAGGTCTGATCGGGTTTCCGCTTGTGTGCATCGATAATATAGGCACTGAAACGAGACGCGATAAGGGCAGCCTGTAATTCTAACCTTGGAATAGAGATAGGCTTTAGAGGCGCTAATCGACCCTTGCCCCCAATCAGAGATAAGCTTACAGTTCCGTCGTCGCTAGTAAAACGCCAATAGGCAACGCAAGCGTAAGCTCGTTCGCTCGCGTCAGCAAAGATATGAAGTTGGACGTCTTTGATCTTAGCAGAATCTAGCAAATAGCAACGGGGTACGAAACAGTTACGCAAATTTTGAATTTCGAGGAACCAATTATTCCAATCTTTGATCAAATGGGCCGGTAAAATTTCATCCCAATTAATACCCAATTTCCAGGTCTTTTGAAACAAAACACGTCCTTTCATAATGATAGGGGTCAAAAAACCCACAGGATCGTAGATTGACATCAGCAACGACAAAACTGACCGCTTTGAAAATATCGTAGGAAACTTTGGTAGAGACTGTAAAAAGTAAAGCCTGTCCTCAACAACGTTCCACGTTAACCCTAACACCCGAACCTGTGAAGGAGAAGTAGGACCAAGAGTCACTTCAGTGACATCCGTGGCGTGCAATTCTGAGGGAATCAAAGCTAATGCACTTTTACAGTTTGAAACCCATGACCGCATATCAAAGCAAGCCTCTTTGTGAATAGACAAAATCTCAAAAGCTCGTTGGGCAGCTTCGTCCACTGTATCAAAACTTCCCAAAAAATCATCCATATAATGGTCATCGATGATAGACCGTACAGCTTCTGGATATTGCAGTTGGAACTGGGAAGCATTTTTATTTTTTACCCACAGTGCAGTACAAGGGCTAGATGCTGCACCGAATATCATCGAAGACATTCGAAATTGTTGTAAAGGCAAATCAGGGCTGTCTCTCCAAAAAAAACGTTGGGAATCCCTGTCTTCAGGTCTTATTTTAATTTGTGGAAACATTTCCCTGATGTCCCCGGACAGAGCAACCTTGCCTTCTCTGAAGCGTAATACGATCCCGAGCAATGGCTGAAGCAGATCGGGCCCCGCTAACAAAAGCGAATTAAGGCTGACCCCTGCACATTTCGCCGCTGCATCGTGAACAACGCGTAATTTCTTTTTGTGAGCATGAACTACACCAAAGTGCGGGAGATACCATGGGATCCGGCTAGTAGGAGGACCTGAGCAAGGTTCCGCGTAGCCTTTGCTAATCATGCCATGGACGTTCTCTTTATAGGCATCGGCATACGCGGTGTCTTTGACCATCTTCCGCTCTAGACTAGTGAACCTAGAAAGAGCTAACTCGCGGCTGCTAGGAACGAAGTTTATATTGTCACGCCATAAAAGGCATGTCTCAAACCTACCAGACTCTAGGCGCCTGGTTGTGTCTTCCAAAATATTCAATGCGCGTTGTTCACAAGCCGTGCGGTGGTCAACCTTCTGTATTCCAATGGAATCTAGACGAAAATAATCTTTAACCACAACATCCAACGAGGTGTCCGTATTGACAGCGCCAGTGATGTGATTAACTGACAGATGAGAAGACAAAGTAGCGACAGACTCATTAGATGCAGTGGCACAAGATCCGTTAGGCACATGACCAAACAAAACCCACCCCAGGGCGGTACGCGCGGCCGCCGGTTGGTCGCGAGTGCCGCGGCGTACTTCCGTGGGAATTATTACGTGCCAATTATCCGCACCTATAAGAAGCATGGGTTTCGCATCGTCATAACACAGACAATCTGCTAAATCAGACAAATAGCGATACTCAATAATATCATCTAACCGAGCAGATTGTCTGTTGATGCCTAGGTTAGGTATCGATCGCGCGCAGATGTCTAAGGCGTTATCACTATGACGACCTTTTACCTTAATGTCCACGTACCTCATGTCGGTCTGTGTGCTCAAACCACCTATGCAGTCAATGTTCAGCTTACACTTAGGTCCCTTAGCACCCACAGAGTCGGCAATAGATTGGTCTAACAGGGTCACGGAGCTCCCATCATCAAGGAGCGCGTACGTGTCCACGCTTCCCAGAGGTCCAGAAACCGTGACCGCCATCACCTTGAGTAGCGGCTTCAGGCTAAATCGATGAGGCGGCGCAGAGCTGTGCGCCACGACAGCAGTTGGCGACTCCACCTTTGACGAACTTGGTTGCGGAGTTTCGGTGTCAGAAATATTTGTAGCCGAGTGTACATCGACGTGCGCAGACGTAACGTGTGGTGTCGCCTGAAGGTAAGACATCCTTCAACCTCACACCTCTTTTTGCAAAGTCGGTAATTGTGCGAACCCCTACTCAAACATTTCCGACAAACCTTATTATCCATCACCCATTGCCAACGATCATCAACACAAAGTGATATAAAACCTTCGCAATCAAGACGCTATGCTTGCCTACACGACAGTACTGGCATAGATTAGAACTATTCGAACCATTTGACGTTGTCGCGATTGCGTAGATTTTGTCTTTGACAGTTTTGATGGGTTGACTTTGATATTTGACGGCATTGACAGGAGTCAACTGTGATGTTATGAACCCAAATTTAATTTGCAAATTAGCTTCATATTCCAGAAAATCAGCTAAATTTTCCAACTTAAATTTAGTCGAGTTGACTCTCGCCATCGCAAAATCAGCCCACCTTGACCGAAGGAGTGGGGTCAACTTACCAACTATTGTGTTGGCGAGCTCAGGTTGTCGCGTAACGGAGGGTTACGGAGCTAAAAGGTAGGGGGAAGAAGAAAAGATAAGAATAGAGGGAAGAGGGCTATAATTATAAGAGGTATGTACAATGATGGCTCGTCCAAAAATCTTAAATCTAACTTAAAACTAACTTAAAACTAGCTATTTACACCGGTACACTACACTAAATAAATATACAAGGTAAAAGTTCAAAATGGGCAACCGTGGTAGGGCGGTAACACAGGGTGAGCACAGGCAGCGCGCCGGTAGGATCCAGCGTCGCAAGAGGCGGGCGGTAGGGCTCCGCCGAGCGCAGGAGGCAGCAAATGGGGCGCGCGACGCAGATACGCGCACGCCGCAAGCCGGCCGCGGGTAGGCGCGACGCGGATACGCGCACGAATGAAGGTAGACGCGCGTAGGTGCAGGGAGGCAACACCCTTCGTGCCCCGGCACCGTTACTCTACGGGTAAACGTATACTGGCACTGTTATAGCATGAGGTTCTGAGCTTCTTCAGAGCTGGTGGTCGACTGGTGGTCCTGCCCATGTGCGTCCTTTTATATTGCCCATGCGCATTCTATTCTACAACATTTAAATTTTAAAATTCATACAATATAGAATATTCTCGAAACATAGCTAAACTCCATAGTTAAATTTGAATAGACAATTCGATAGAAAAATAAAAACAGTTAGACAACGTCAGCTGTCGGACAATGTCAGATAGACAATCTAAATATTTACAACAATAACTTTAAATTTATTTACAGATAAAAATGTACAAGGAACATTAAAATAACACATATAAGAGTAATGCTAATACAAGACATAATCATAAAATGATATACAAGCTCTATAGCAAACGGAAAACGAAGCTCTATAGTTAACACCAAAGGTAACTTTCTTTATGAGTAGTTATGTAGTATAACGAAGCCCCTGCAGGCTGCGTTACATTTCTCCCACGACCCCAGAAAAATTTTCGACTCAGAGAAAATTTTGATTATAAGGTTAAGAGAATACTATCCTTACTATCAGTCTAATCAGTCAACCTTCACTTAAACATACCATTCCACAATCCAAAAACAATTCAAATCCAGTCACTCTAACAATCACTCTAACATACGAACCAATCACAAAGAGGAGTAGGGTTCACTATCAATGACGCAAACTCCATAGGAAGTACCCTATAAGAATGACTTTAGGCTTAGTTTAGGGAGTTGTCAGCCGCTCCGTTTCTTAAAACCCATTAGTGTCGATGACCATAGCCGACAATCTAGTCTCTCTCAGGTATTCCCTATCAAAGGACACAAATTTTAAAGGTTGAATTTACCTTTAAAAGAAACGCCTCTGTAGTCAAAGAAGCGCTAAGTAGTAAGTAGATAAGGCAAAAGAGAGCCCTAAAGTTTAGAATTAAAAGGTCAAGAAGCGCCTTTTAAAAGAAAACGTTAAGCAAGTAAGTAGGTACTATAAGAGAGAATCCTATAAGTAAAGAGAGACGAGATTAGTCGCTAAGTATATATAAAAAATATCAGACTGAAGTAGCCAAAAATCAGTCCAATGTGTGTGCAAATAAATACATATAATACTAGTAAAGTCAAACAGTAAGGTAGTCATTTCTTAAAGTCTTTTACATGCCATTTACCGCGGCAACCGTTGCAGTCCTCAAGAATGTATACAAGAGGTGACAATTTCTCAACGACTTTGCATTTAACATATTTAGGTGCTAATTTTGCGCTAAAATATGCACCAGCATTGCTTAAAGAGTAGTCTTTACGCCACACTATATCTCCAACATTGAATTCTTTAAAAGAGTGCCTTAAATTGTAACGGTTAGAATTCTTTACATGAGATATGCGCAGTGCAACCTGAACTCTATCAAAAATTGACGATAGAAGGCCAATATTTCTAGCATATAAATCACGAGGTAAAAAGGTAATTTCTTCTAAGTCGTAACCCTGAGAATAAATAGATCCACAAGTAATGAGTTCACGACCAAATACTAAAAATGCAGGAGTAAATCCAGTTACTTCATTTACAGAGTTATTCATTGCAAACTGAATCTTAGATAGGTGAAGGTCCCAAGACCTATGGTCTTCACCGACCAGTGAAGCTAGTGCGGTAATAATTGTTTTATTGTAGCGTTCTGTAGTATTGACCTGAGGACAATAGTGAGGAGTGTAAGATATATGCGGAATTCTATAACGTCCAAGGAAATTATGGAATTCATGCGATTGAAATTGTGGACCGTTATCCATAATAATTGTTTGAGGTACTCCATGAACTAAGAACACGGAATTCTCTAAGTAATGTATAATACTAGTAGTTATAGCTCGTTTCAAAGGAAAAATAAGTGTATATTTGGTGAATAGACAATTTACAACGAGAATGTACTGGTTACGTCGCCTAGTCATTGGCAATGGACCTATTAAGTCCAAAGAAATGCATTGAAAAGGTCTAGAACAAATTTTGGGTTTTCCCATAGGACCGTAAGGCGAGTGGTTAGAGTGTTTATAAGCCAAACAAGTTTCGCAATTGGAAATAAATTTAGCTATATCTTTAAACATGCCAGACCAGTAATAACAATGATATTTTTTTGTATGTTTTAAATACGCCCAAATGCGGATCTGTAGCGGAACCATGAGCATTTCTTATCAAAGATTCTCTTTCAGAAGGGATAGGGACTTCTTTCCAGATGAAATCGTCTGTTAAAGAATAAGGAGTATTAGTGCAACGAAATAGTTTATTATCCTTAATCGTATAGTTAGGATGACTTTGAGGATCAGTTAAACAATTACGAAAGATTTTATTATAGCGCTCTAAGTCTAAAGACGTGGCTTCATTCGAAGATAAAGGAGCGATAATATGACTGTCCTCGCTTTTAGAACGAGAAAGTAGATCAGGGACAATATTATCCTTTCCTCTTTTATGTTTCAGCGTGAAATTAAAGCAAGAAAGGCGAAGTGACCAACGAGCGAGTCTACCAGAAGGATTTGTTAAATTCAAAAACCACTTTAATGCGGCATGATCAGTGTATACAGTAAACGGTTTGCCATTGTCAAGATAGCACCGCCAATGTTCTAAGGCAATGATAACAGCTAGAGTTTCTCTTTCAGTAGTAGAGTAGTTTCTTTCATTTTTGTTAAGTGATTTGCTCATGTAGGCTATAACAACTTCTTTGTCGTTAACCGTTTGAGTAAGCATGGCTCCAATGCCAGTGATAGATGCATCACAATGCACAGAAAACGGTTGATCAAAATCAGGGCAAGCAAGAATTGGGGTAGTTACAAGATATTCTTTTAGTTTCAGAAAGGAAGAGTTAGCCTCAGAACTCCAAGAAAATTTCGGAGAAGTTCTAGCAGATGATGTTAATTTATTAAGAGGTGCAGCTATAGTACTGAAATTAGGAATGAACCTACGAAACCAACTACACGTACCCAGAAATTTACGCACTTCTTTGCGTGAAGTAGGTACAGGAAAGTCCATAATAGCTTGAATTTTGCTAGGATCAGCTCGTAAACCATTATCGTCAACAACATATCCAAGGTACTTTAATTCTTTCTTAAAAAAATGACTTTTTTCAAAGTTAATGGTAAGTTTAGCGTAAGTTAATTTTTCAAGCACTTTAATTAGAAGTCCTATGTGTTCTTGGAACGAGGAGCCTATGATAATAATGTCATCAAGATAACAGAACACTTTGTTGTCAAATTCAGGAGTGAATAAGATATCCATTAACCTCTGCTGTGTAGCAGGTGCATTAGTTAAACCAAAGGGCATAACAGTGAATCTGTACATTCCTCTACCGGGGACATAAAAGGCGGTCTTATCCCGATCGTCTACATGTAAAGGAATCTCCCAGAAAGCTTTAGCGATATCGATACTCGATAAAAATTTAGCGTTTTTGAGATGGTCAAGTATTTCATTGATAAAAGGAAGACTATAGGCATCCCTACGAGTAACTGAGTTGAGTTTTCTACTATCGACACAAAATCGCCATTCGCCATTCTTTTTAGGCGTAATAAGAACCGGAGACAACCAAGGGCTTTCACATTTCTCAATGACCTTCCACTCAATCATTTTATCCACCTCAGCAATTAGAGCTTTTTGTTTCTCGGGAGAGAGTCTATAACAACGTTGTTTAATAGGCAGCGTATCTCCAGTATCGATACGATGGCTAACCAGATCAGTACGACCAAGTTCACCCTTAGCTTCAAAGGAAATTTGCTTAAAACGCGAAATAATATCATCAGCGATAACCTTTTCTTCAGAAGTAAGATTTTCGTAAGGTAGGATTTGTTTCTCCACAGAGTTGTTAAAGTGGGATGGTTTATTAAGAGAAAAGGCACACGATAAAAGTTTGGGAACCAAATTAAATTCCCTCCAAAAGTCAACACCAAGTATCAAAGACGGGTATATTTCAGGAATAACATATGTTTTAATAAGTCTAGTTTGGTCGTTAAAGGTAAAAGGAAGAATAAAAAATCCTAAAAATTTAACACGATGCTTACTAGCAGTGCTAACCGTAATATAATCAGACTTGGATAACGAAAAGCCCAGTTCCAAAATTTTAAAGTGTGAGTTATTACCTAAAATAGTCATTGAACTACCGCTATCAAGTAACGCCGTAAACTCAACATTTGAAATAGAAACGTTAATAAAAGGACGGTTAAAATCTCTTTCGTTGTCGTAGTAAACTGAAGAAGTTCCATAACTAGCGAAAAAGTTCTTAATTATTTTTAACCAATTATGCCAGTCATCAACATCAAAATTTTCTTTTCGTTTATCCAAGTCATATGTTAGTTTTTTTGAGTTAGAGGATGAAGAAGGTTGAGGCTTGTCAGCTTTACATTTCGGGCAATCCGAAGCTCTAAAGTCTTTCAAACCACATTTAAAACAGACTAAGAATCTTGGTTTAGTGCAAGAATTCAAAGAATGACCATTTATTCGACATCGAACGCAAAACAAATGCGCCTGAAACTTGGGAGCATTTTCAGATATCGCATGTGCAGAATTTTTATTCTGCGAAGAAAAGTTCGTACGAAAAGGCTTAAAGTTATTAAATTTATGAGAATCATAATTAGGAGTGAAAGAATGTTTAGAGTGAAAAGTATGTGTAACATTAGGTTTAGTGTTCGGTAAAAGTGTAGAATCGTGTTTAGGTTTATAGGATAATTCAGGAATAAGAGTATTCATTTCAGGTTCTTTAAAATTATTGTCGCGGTCAATACAGCGCTCAAATTGTTGACATACAGAAATTAAAGAGCCAATAGAATCAACTTTATTAAGAGCAACAAAAGAAGTATAACAAGGACGGATGTTACGTAGAAGTATTTGCAGTTTCTCCTGCTCAGGTAATTTCTCGCTTAGTCTCGAAAACATTTCAAACATTTTCGGAATATAAACCATAATAGACTCAGATTTACCCTGAGTACGAGATTTTATTGCCTGCAGTAGTTTATGGTCATAATCAGAATGGCCAAAGTCCTTAATTAACAACTCGGAAACGCGATCCCAAGTTAACGAAGGGTCACAACTTAGTTGGAATTTAAACCAATAAGAAGCATCGTCCTCAAAAATGTTGAAGGCCGAGCTTATAAGTATTTGCTTATCAAGTTTGTTCGTAAGTAAAAATTCATCAATTTTCGATAGAAAAGCTCTAGGACAAGTTGTCCCATCAAAAGTAATTTTTTTTAGCTCATTTAGATAATTTGGTAAGAGAAAATTATGAAAAGGTGGCATACAGTTAGGTTGAGAAATCGGCAAAGGTGAGTCCAAAGAGGTTTGTACCTGTGAAGTCTCAGCTGGTTTTGAAAAAGCGTCAAAACGTTCAGTCAAAAGAGTAAACTTCTTTTTTAAGTCGTCATAGAGTTCTATAAGGTTTGAGTCGCTGTCACTTACATCAGTGTCAATTCTGTCAAGTCGATAAAATAAGTGATTTATATAAGTTTCAATTTTCTTAAATAATTTCCGATTACCCGATTCGTATCGGTCCAACATCGAAGATAAATATAAGATTGTAGAAGAAGCTTGTGACAAATCGTCACTCAGAGGAACGGGAGAATCAATAATGTCCTCCGTAGGAAAATTACGAAGCAATAAAACAATTTGTTTTCTAAGCGATACAAGATTATCCGCGGGAGTTTCGTTCCTAATTATAAGTTCGTATTCAAGTTCCGCCTTGTTAAGTAAATTAAAGTTTATAAGACGAGCCATTTCTAAGATATTTGTAATTTTAAAGCAATAAAATATTTACAATAGTTTTTATTTTATTTACTTTATTTTAGTGAGAAAAATAGAGGAAGAATAGGGAAAGAAATATCTAAGAAGTAAGAGACGTCTAATAGGGAGCCAAAAGGTATGTTATATACAGAAACTTGTGCAAGTTTATTTTAGAATTTTGAGAACAGGGAGGGATTCTATAGAGTTGGGCGCCAAACTGTCGCGTAACGGAGGGTTACGGAGCTAAAAGGTAGGGGGAAGAAGAAAAGATAAGAATAGAGGGAAGAGGGCTATAATTATAAGAGGTATGTACAATGATGGCTCGTCCAAAAATCTTAAATCTAACTTAAAACTAACTTAAAACTAGCTATTTACACCGGTACACTACACTAAATAAATATACAAGGTAAAAGTTCAAAATGGGCAACCGTGGTAGGGCGGTAACACAGGGTGAGCACAGGCAGCGCGCCGGTAGGATCCAGCGTCGCAAGAGGCGGGCGGTAGGGCTCCGCCGAGCGCAGGAGGCAGCAAATGGGGCGCGCGACGCAGATACGCGCACGCCGCAAGCCGGCCGCGGGTAGGCGCGACGCGGATACGCGCACGAATGAAGGTAGACGCGCGTAGGTGCAGGGAGGCAACACCCTTCGTGCCCCGGCACCGTTACTCTACGGGTAAACGTATACTGGCACTGTTATAGCATGAGGTTCTGAGCTTCTTCAGAGCTGGTGGTCGACTGGTGGTCCTGCCCATGTGCGTCCTTTTATATTGCCCATGCGCATTCTATTCTACAACATTTAAATTTTAAAATTCATACAATATAGAATATTCTCGAAACATAGCTAAACTCCATAGTTAAATTTGAATAGACAATTCGATAGAAAAATAAAAACAGTTAGACAACGTCAGCTGTCGGACAATGTCAGATAGACAATCTAAATATTTACAACAATAACTTTAAATTTATTTACAGATAAAAATGTACAAGGAACATTAAAATAACACATATAAGAGTAATGCTAATACAAGACATAATCATAAAATGATATACAAGCTCTATAGCAAACGGAAAACGAAGCTCTATAGTTAACACCAAAGGTATGTAACGCAGCCTGCAGGGGCTTCGTTATACTACATAACTACTCATAAAGAAAGTTACCTTTGGTGTTAACTATAGAGCTTCGTTTTCCGTTTGCTATAGAGCTTGTATATCATTTTATGATTATGTCTTGTATTAGCATTACTCTTATATGTGTTATTTTAATGTTCCTTGTACATTTTTATCTGTAAATAAATTTAAAGTTATTGTTGTAAATATTTAGATTGTCTATCTGACATTGTCCGACAGCTGACGTTGTCTAACTGTTTTTATTTTTCTATCGAATTGTCTATTCAAATTTAACTATGGAGTTTAGCTATGTTTCGAGAATATTCTATATTGTATGAATTTTAAAATTTAAATGTTGTAGAATAGAATGCGCATGGGCAATATAAAAGGACGCACATGGGCAGGACCACCAGTCTACCACCAGCTCTGAAGAAGCTCAGAACCTCAAGCTATAACAGTGCCAGTATACGTTTACCCGTAGAGTAACGGTGCCGGGGCACGAAGGGTGTTGCCTCCCTGCACCTACGCGCGTCTACCTTCATTCGTGCGCGTATCCGCGTCGCGCCTACCCGCGGCCGGCTTGCGGCGTGCGCGTATCTGCGTCGCGCGCCCCATTTGCTGCCTCCTGCGCTCGGCGGAGCCCTACCGCCCGCCTCTTGCGACGCTGGATCCTACCGGCGCGCTGCCTGTGCTCACCCTGTGTTACCGCCCTACCACGGTTGCCCATTTTGAACTTTTACCTTGTATATTTATTTAGTGTAGTGTACCGGTGTAAATAGCTAGTTTTAAGTTAGTTTTAAGTTAGATTTAAGATTTTTGGACGAGCCATCATTGTACATACCTCTTATAATTATAGCCCTCTTCCCTCTATTCTTATCTTTTCTTCTTCCCCCTACCTTTTAGCTCCGTAACCCTCCGTTACGCGACAAGGTGAGGCAAGGTATTCTGGCTGATTGAGGAGCCGGATAACCTCGACACAGTTACGGACTCGGCATGCAAGGATGTTCAGCTCCCGCGGGGCCTCGTAGACCTCGTAGTCCTACGAGGACCTCGTAGTCGAGACCACGAACGAGAGCGAGTTGCTGCAGGACTATGTACTCTGGTTGGGCGAACCTATTCTCCAGCGCCGAGATGACAAGTTCAGGATCGTCAGCAGAAACGAGAAGCATTGCCACTGCCTCACGTGCCGGGCCGTGGAGCGCCGCGGAAATCCTCGCGATGTTGTCACTCGGCGAGAAACTGGCTTTGGACTGATGATAAGCCCTCTTAAAAGGCAGCCAGTCCAACGCGCGGCCATCAAACCTAGGAATGTCACTCACCCTGATATTCTTCTTTCCCAGGTCCGCGATAGCGTTCGCCAACATAATAAAATTGTCAGGTGTACCTACATTTTGGTTCTGAGTTTTATTTCTGTACAAATCACAGTCAATACTACGGTGGTGTGTGCCTAACAATGGTGCATGATGTGAGTTGGTACAGAAGTCCGTAGCGTGGTTTTCTGGCACGCCGCTGTGACAAGGGAGGGTTGTAGTGCGCAGCACAGCAGGTTCCCCGGCGTAGCGGGGCGCGGAGGCGCGCACCGGGGTTGAGGAGGCCTCTCTGGCCTGCAACTCGGCGGCTGCAACTTCGGGCGGCGGAGCGCACGTTCCCAACGGGGGGTCGTGTGTAACGCCGAGACCCCGATCATTATTACATTCCCTGTCGAACGAATGCACAGAGTTACAATGTTGATTCAGATGTTCGCTTGAACGCGCTAGCCATTGTTCTACTCCAGCCCGTGAACTACGTGACGTGCTGGCAATGGCAGCGAGTTCCGCTCTTAGTTCGAGGTCCGCTAACGATTTCTCGCGTCTAGCGGCAGCCTCCGCCCGCTGCTTGGCGGCCCTTTCGCGCTCAGCGGCGGCCCTTTCGCGTTCAGCGGCGGCCTTTTCGCTTTCAGCAGCGGCTTGATCGCGTTCTGCCTCGATTCTAGCAAGACGTCGAGCGTGCTCTACTTTTGCTGCCAATTTCTGAGCCCTAATCGTATTGGCTGAATTAGAACTATTGGATGCAATAGATAAAGGAGGGGTAAACCGTATCGGTGCGCCCTGTACGGGCGTTTGAGGGTGAGGTACGCAGAACGTCGCCGGTGCGAGGGCACCGTCAAGAGAAGCGCCGTCCTCAGATGCGATATCACGACGACACGTCGCCTCCTCCTTGCGAGCAGCTGCACGAGCTCTGGTTTCCATGGGCTCCGCTTTGCTTCCTGACACCAACTTGTTGAGGATTGCCGAAAGGATATTACACCATTAAAACGTACTCGCGTGTAGAGTCGATGAATTTTATTGGCAGAATGACAGGACAGAAAAAGACATATGAAAACAAAATGTATAAAAAGCAAATCACTAAAATTTGGAGTTATTGGCCAAAAAGTATCATCGATGCTGGTCGCCAACAAGCGCTGTGTGCAATCAATTCAATGAATAGGTAAATAAATAAATAATAAATAAATAATTTGTTTTCTCATCACAAAGGTCAATCAATGACAATACATTACTTTAGGTAACATAATATTTGAGGTATATAACCTTGTGAGAGACCCCCCCTATGATTTCTAAAATCAACAAAAGGCCCCAAGTGCCCGGCGGTACCGGAGGCCGAGCCGGCGATGACGGAAGCGGGCGAGGCGCTGGGACCAGGGGTGCCAAGAATCCCCGGGTGGCAAATACCTACCGTCAAACAACCTTGGCCCTGGCAACGTACAACACACGCACACTGCGGACCGAAGAGAAGCTGCTGGAACTAGAGGAAGAATTAAGCAGAATTCGCTGGAGTATTGTAGGATTATCCGAAGTCCGACGACAGGGCGAGGATACGATGATCCTTAAATCCGGGAATCTGCTTTATTTCCGGGAGGGCGAAGAACTGTCCAAAGGTGGAGTCGGGTTTATTGTCCACAAGTCCCTCGTGAACAACATTGTACAAATCGGAAGTGTGTCGAATAGGGTGGCGTACCTTACACTCAAAATTACCAAACGGTATTCGTTAAAGGTAATACAGGTTTACGCCCCGACCTCGACACACCCCGACGAGGAAGTGGAAGTAATGTATGAGGATATCTCTCGGGCAATACATACTTCCAATACTCACTACACTGTTGTCATGGGAGATTTCAACGCAAGGCTAGGCAAAAAGGGCGATGAGGAGTCGAAAGTGGGGCAATTTGGATCAGGAATCCGGAACCACCGAGGTCGAATGCTAGCCGAGTATATGGAGAGTGAGGGACTCTACATGATGAAATCCTTCTTTAAAAAACGGCTGCATCGTAAGTGGACCTGGGAAAGTCCGGATGGCGTTACAAAAAATGAGATTGACTTCATCATGTCTACCAAGACCCGGATATTCAATGATGTCTCAGTGATCAATTCGCTGAACACTGGAAGTGATCACCGAATGGTAAGAGGCACTTTGAATCTACACGTTGCATCCGAAAGGTATCGACTGATGAAATCTACGCTCCGCCCTGTAGCCATCCAAATTGAAAACCCCGAAAGCTTTCAACTTGAACTGGAAAATCGCTTCGATTGCCTAGAGAGCTGCTCAGATGTGGACAAATATAATGACAGGCTAGTAGAAGCTGTCCTTACGGCGGGTGCAAAGGTCTTCAGACCCAGCCGTACGAAAAAAGCCAGTAAAATTAGGAGCCAACTCTAAAGCTAATGGAGGAAAGGCGGAAAATGGTTCTGCAAACCTCTGATGAAGCGCGTCAACGACGGCAGCTTAGCAAGCGCATCTCCAAGTGCCTGACCCGGGACATACGCCGATTTCATACGGAACGTATTAAAGAGGCTATAGAGCGAAACAAAGGCTCCAAAGTCTTCGCTAGAGATCTGGCTATTGGAGAGAGCTTGTTGACCAAGCTGAAAACAGAGGATGGCAGAATCGTCACGTCACGCCCAGAGCTTTTGGCCGAGATCGAACACTTTTATGGACAGCTTTACGCGACATCACGCACACCTGTCATTCAGGCCGTTGAGCGCAGAGCCAAATTAACCCGGCACTACACCGAAGATATCCCGGACGTCAGCCTATACGAGATTAGCATAGCTCTCAAACAGCTTAAAAACGGTAAGGCACCGGGTGATGATGGAGTCACAGCGGAGCTTCTGAAAGCAGGTGGACGACCTGTCCTGAAAGCCCTTCAGAGGCTTTTCAACTCCATCATCATTGAGGGAAAGACACCCAAAGCGTGGCACTCTGGCGTGGTAAGGCTTTTCTTCAAAAAGGGTGACAAATCCCAATTGAAGAATTACAGGCCTATCACGCTGCTGAGCCACATATATAAGCTGTTTTCGAGAGTTATGACGAATCGTCTCGCACGCAGGTTCGACGACTTCCAGCCTCCCGAACAAGCCGGATTTCGAAAAGGCTTTAGCACTATAGACCACATACATACGCTGCGGCAGGTTATACGGACGCAAATAAGCAATAAGTCGTTAACCCACAAAATTTCCGAAAATGAATTAAGTATGCAGTTCTATTAGAAACCAGTCTAAGAACATTTTTCAAAAACGTTTTATCAAATATACACCTTAGATCATTAAAAAAACACGTATTTTTATTTATGATAACGCCCTATGAACCTTACATAAATTTACAATAAATTGCTAAATGCCTTGACTTACACTTTTGAACATTTAGCGCCACCTGTTAGTTCGCAATAACAACTCATGAAGCATGACAAGTTATTGCGAAACAGCAACACTAAATACTTCGATTTGTAACCGTCCGGTGCTAGCTTCTTTGATAAGAGTTTTTTTCGACAAAAGTTGTTTATATATAAATATTACTGGTGCATTAGTATGTTGAGATAATAAAGTTAACAAGAAACATTGGTTGTTGCAAGGTAAGTGTTTAATATGGTTTATTTAGTCATTTTTATTCACTTACAGGTTAGGTTATCTGTGTTTTCGGTTTAATTAAGTAAAAAGTATACATTATATTGTGAATGAAAGTTCAAATATATTAAGAATTGGTTAAGTTCAAACTATTCAAAGTGCAAAAATAACCGAATTCATAAGTTTAATAATGTTTTTCGGAGCGAAAGTCACTTAATTAGTTTTTGCAAAATAGTGAATCCACGATAGCTATAAGTTTGTTTTATGCTTATGTTACTTAATAGATTTTTGCAGAAATATCTAAGGCAACATTCAGCATACAATTTCGTTTCATGATCCTTAGCATATTTTTGCCAAATAGTAATAAGTACTCAAATGATTTTTTTTATAAGTCGTAAATGAGTGAAAACCTATACTTTTAGAAGTATCCAAGGATGTGATCACGCATTAATCTAGCAATTTATTATTGGATTAGGTTACATTGCTTGTTCAACAGCTTTTAAGACCCCTTTAGCACAGTGGTTAGACGCCAGCTAAGACACTAGGGTCGCTGATTAGTTTCCCCGCCTACACAAATGTTTCTAGGTTGTAGGGTGTGTGTTTTGTAGTATAATATATATGTATATGTATATTGATACAACATCACATCATCAGCAACCCACACTCGTCCACTGCTGGACATAGGTCTCCCCTAATGCACGCCACTGCTCCCGATTTTCGGCCACTCTCATCCAGCCCACACCAGCCAGCCTTCGAATGTCATCATCCCATCTTGTCGCAGGGCGTCCTACACTACGCTTACCGAGTCGCGGTCTCCACTCAAGGACTTTACGGCTGTCAGTTCTGCGGCTAATATGACCAGCCCACTGCCACTTCAGTTTGCTAATGCGGTGGGCTATGTCGGTGACTCTGGTTCTCTGTCGGATTACATCATTTCTGATGCGGTCCTTCAGAGATACTCCGAGCATAGCCCTTTCCATAGCTCTTTGAGCGACTTTGAACCGGTGGACTAGTCCAGCCGTGAGTGTCCACGTCTCGGCACCGTAAGTCATGACCGGAAGGACGCACTGGTCGAAGACTTTCGACTTAAGACTTTGAGGGATGGGTGACAAGAAGACTTGACGAAGTTTACCAAATGCTGCCCAGCCTAGCTGAATTCTTCTATTGGCTTCTCTCTCGAAGTTGTTTCTGCCTAATTGGAGCGCTTGTCCTAGATAGACATATTCCTGAACAACTTCGGGAGGTACTCCATTAACAGCGACCGGTCCCGGATCAACGAGCTCGTTGAACATGACCTTGGTTTTATCCAAGTTCATCCGAAAACCGATGTGTTTGGAAGATTCAGCCAGGCTGCTCACCATCTCCTGTAGGTCTTGTAGGGTTTCCGCCAAGATGACGATGTCGTCTGCGAATCGTAGGTGTGACATGTACTCGCCATTAATATTGATTCCGCGCTCCTTCCAGTTTAGCGTTCCAAACATGTCCTGCAGCGCAGCGGAGAAAAGTTTCGGAGATATAACATCTCCTTGTCTCACACCACGTCGCAGCAGGACAGGCTCAGTTTGGCCATTTTGGATTACTACGGACATATTAGCAGCGTCATACAGACACCTCAACACCTCGATATATCGCCATTCGACTTGGCACCTTTGCAAGGCCTCTAGAACAGCCCAGGTCTCGACGGAGTCATAAACTTTTTCATAGTCCACAAACGCCATTCACAGGGGCTGGTTATACTCTTTGGTCTTCTGTATAAACAGCCTCACTGTGTGAATATGGTCTATGGTGCTATAACTCCGTCGGAATCCGGCCTGCTCTGCAGGTTGAGCTTCGTCAAGTCTTCGTGTAAGGCGATTCGAAATGACTCTTGAGAACAGCTTATAGACGTGACTCAGGAGAGAAATTGGTCGATAGTTCTTCAGTAAAGTTTTGGTCGCCTTTCTCGAAGAACAATACGACCAAGCTCCGCTGCCACGCCCTAGGAGTTCTCCCGGAGAAAAGAACTGAGTTAAATATACGCCGAAGTTCCTTCAGCACCGGCTTGCCGGCTGCTTTCAGAAGCTCGGTTGTAACTCCGTCTTCTCCCGGGGCTTTTCCATTTTTGATGTCGCTGCTGCTGATGTCGGGAAGATCCTCCGTCGCATGGCGGGTTAATGTGGCTCTTAAATCCTTCTCATCCGGCGTAGGGTGAGGTGAGTGCGACTCGTATAACTGGCTGTAGAAGGTGTAAACTTCCGAAAGAATCTCAGGCTTTGAGGTAACGACTTCTCCGTTTGTTTTGGTCACCTTCGACAGGTAACTCCTTCCAAGCTGTTGTACGAAGACTTTGGACCCCCGGTTCTGCTCAATTGCTCTCTGTATTGAGAGTGTATTGGAACTTCGGAGGTCACGTCTTATCAGCTTGGAGATGGACTTATTCAGAGCCCGTTGTTCTGCCGAAGTGACTGATGGATCGTTCCGCCTCTTGTCCATTAGGTCCAGAGTCTCTTTCGAAAGTTTAGACCGCTTGCCCATACGTCGCAACTCACAAAATTTTGCACCCTCGTCCCGAAGGATTTGCACCACTTGGTCGAGTTCTTCGTCGATATCCACGTCAATTGTGGTTTCCAAAGCAGCGAACCGATTTTCCAATTTTAGTTGGAGGGCGTCGAAACCAGCGAGCGATTGGAGCAGATTTGGCCGGAGCGTGGACTTCATCAACCGAGAACGTTTAAGCTTAAAATCGATATTCAGAGTGCCTCTGAGAAGTCGGTGATCACTTCCGGTTTTAAACCTATTGATCACTGAGACATCTCTGAATATTCGCTTTTTGTCCGATATGATGAAGTCGATCTCATTTTTAGTCATAGTATCGGGGCTCTGCCACGTCCATTTCCTCTGGGGCTGTTTCTTAAAGAACGAGTTCATTAAAAAAAGCCCCTCGCGCTCTAAGAAATTGACGAGCATTTGCCCCCTATGATTTCTACTCCCAAAGCCGCATGATCCCAACATCGATCGCTGCAAGTCTGTACACCCATTTTAGCGTTGAAGTCCCCCATGACAACGTTATAGTGAGCCTTGGTGGTGGCGAATGTGTTTTGAAAACACACCTACGTTTGTACACTGCCGATGATTTTATCGAAGTCATAAGAAATTGCCGTAGAAAGAATAAGTTTCAAGTCACGAAACTTACAAAGGACGATTTCTTTTCCATAGAATCGATTCAAAACCAAATAATGAATAGAAAATGCGACATACAAAAACAAAAAATCTCTTGGCTGGACACATTTGAAATTGAATTCTGAGAAAAGTGAAAAATGAGTCAACCATCCTGCACATGAAGTCAAAACTCACAGATGACGCAAAAAATATTGACATAGGTAAAGGAAGGAAAGGGCGTAAGAAACAAATTGATTTTGAAACTGCTTTACCTTTGCTGCACCCTGAAGGACGGGAACTCAGTAGAGAAAAAATTAAAAATTTAAAAGATATATTAAAACTGATTCTAAGTGATGCTAAACCATTTTATAATGTTTTAAAAACAGCAAGAAGTGGTGGTTTTAGCGATGATGTAGATGGGTTTGGTTCTTCTATAGATTTTGATGTTTAAGAATTAATAAGAGAACAGTAGAAGACGAGGGCTTGCTCTCCACTTTCGTTTTGTATTTTCTTTACCTTTCTTATAATGATTTTATTATTTAAAAACAAAAATGTTTGATTGAGCATATTAGTAATATTTTCAAAAATGGCGAAGTGATTTATTGTGACATTTTGTAATTTCTTTATTTTATTACTGATATAAATAAGGAAGATGTATAAGATAATGATAAGTATTATACGTATATATTTGTAATCCCACTGTTGATTCTGACATCCGTAACACAGGTGCTTGAGCTACCTATCTCGGAGTCAGATCAATGTATGTGACGTTGTGAAATATTTATTTATTATTATAAGTATAAAAAAATTGAGACTGCTTATTATCTAAGTATTAAAAATACGTAAATACATATACCAAATACTTAATGATAAACAAATAAATAAGTGCAATGATAGAAATAAAGATACACTAACAGAGTATTGAAAAAATGAAGACTGTTTTTAACTTAAAAATAAGTTCCTAATAATTAGTGCAGAAGTTCCTACCAATTTATTTTTGTAACGTTTATACAATAAAGTTGATTATTTTAGAATTATGGTTTTTAATGATATAAAAATGCGGAATAAGATAACACATATAAAAATTATTCAATAACAACTCAAGTAACATGATTTGTTTCTTAAAGCTACTCAACAACGGTTTTTATTTTTACAAAAGTGTTTCAAAGCCCTTAACGCATTTAAAAAAAAACTACCAAGATCAATTGGTAATTTAACAAAAACATTTTATGTTACTTGAAATGTTTTATTAGATGTAAATAAGCTATAGAAAGTTTTGCTATAAAAAAAAACTGTTTTTTTCTCCTAATACCAACTTTATTTTTCTATTATTTATATGGAAATAAGTTTAATAAAATAACTGACTTTGATATATCATCAAACATGCCTATATTTTGGAAAATCTCCATACAAAGTAATTAAAACTTGTTCTGAATTTTCAAACGCCATTTTCTCGGAATGACAGTTAGGTGGGTTAACACATTATTGCTTATTTGCGTCCATACAGAAGACCGAAGAGTATAACCTGCCATTATGCTTAGCGTTTGTGGACTATGAGAAAGCTTTCGACTCTGTCGAGACCTGGGCCGTGCTACAGTCTCTCCAAAGGTGCCGAATAGACTACCGATACATACAAGTGTTGCAGTCATTGTACGGAAACGCCACAATGTCAGTCCGTCTTCAGGACCAGGAATCAAAACCCATTCCTCTCCAGCGAGGTGTGAGACAGGGTGACGTTATATCGCCGAAACTGTTCACGACTCTGTTGGAGGACGTGTTTAAACTTCTGGACTGGGATGGACTTGGCATCAATATAAATGGTGAGTACATGACGCACCTTCGATTCGCTGATGATATCGTAGTCATGGCTGAGACCTTGGAAGACCTAGGCACAATGCTTGACGACCTCAGTAGAGTCTCCCAACAAGTGGGTCTGAAAATGAACATGGACAAGACGAAAATCATGTCGAATTCCCATGTCGTACCCACTCTTGTGAAGGTTGGAAGCTCTGCACTGGAAGTTGTAGACGAGTACATCTACCTCGGACAAAAAGTCCAGCTTGGAAAGTCCAACTTCCAGAAAGAGGTCGATCAACGAATCCAACTCGGCTGGGCAGCGTTCGGGAAACTACGCAGCATATTTTCGGCCCACCTACCGCAGTGTCTCAAGACGAAAGTCTTCAATGCGTGTGTGTTGCCAGTGATGACATACGGAACCGAAACGTGGCCGCTTACAATGTGCCGATTAAGGAGGCTCAAAGTCACCCAGAGAGCAATGGAGAGAGCTATGGTCGGAGTCTCCCTGCGTGATCGTATCAGAAATGATGAGATCCGCAGGAGAACTAAGGTTACAGACATAGCCCAAAGGATTGCATGCCTCAAGTGGCAATGGGCAGGGCACATAGCGAGGAGAACAGACGGCCGTTGGGGCAGAAAGGTCCTGGAGTGGAGGCCACGCACAGGAAGTCGCAGCCGTGGCAGGCCCCCCACAAGGTGGACCGACGATCTGGTGAAGATCGCGGGAATCCATTGGATGCGGGCGGCACAGGACCGATCTGTGTGGAGAACATTGGGGGAGGCCTATGTCTAGCAGTGGACGTCTATTGGCTGAAATGATGATGATGATGATGGTGAGAGACTTGTGTCCATACTAGGGTAATCCCTGTGTTACGGATCGCCAGATACCCACCCTCAGACTTATTGGCTTAGTTGACAAGTAAAGGTTTGTATATTAATGACTTATGGATAATATTTTTACAAAAGAAAAACAAAAAAAAAACCATTTTTTTTTTATGTAATAAATAGGTTGGCAGACGAACAGACGGATCACCTGATGGTAAGCAATTGCCGCCGCCCATGGACACTTGCGACACCACTGGAATCACAAGTGCGCTGCCAACCTTTGAACCCCCCCTATCCCCTGAATTGGGCCCCCGGTACCCTCACTCACGCAGCGAAACACAGCACAGTGCTGCTTCACGCTGGTTTTCTGTGAGGCCGTGGTATCACTCCGGTCGAGCCAGCCCATTCATGCCGAAGCTTGGCTCTCCCACGGTAGATACATTCTACTTTTAATAAATGTCTCTCTTATCGAAATTTATACGTTTATGTTATTTAGTTAATGGAAAGATATGGCCTAGGTCTTAGGCTGAGTGTTTTGCTAAATTATAGTCTAGATCACGCAAGGCTTGAGGTTGCAACATTTTGATGTGAGTAGTAAAAATCTTTGAACATCGCATAGTAGTCCTCCACATCTCAGCTTCTAAAGCTGTTGCGTTGCCCGGGGTACGCTTGGACCATGATTCAGGATTTGGGGAGTCTGGTAATTACAATGAAGTAACTGCCTTCTGACCTTGGCAACCGTTTAACAAGGGAACCTGACCAACTGAATCATGGTTACATGTTTTAGAAACTACCCGAAACGTGCAGGTTTCCTCACGATGTAACCCTCACCGCCGAGCTCATGGTAGATACGCAGGCAGATTTTAAAAAAATCACATCTATATTTTCTGACTTAGTGGCCCCTTCGATTTTATCGTTCCGCCCTACTTTTTTGAATGTATCGGCGTGAATTCAAACCATTACAGAGTATGTTATTTGACCAGAGTATTGAACCATTTAGGGCCGATTTGTGTAAAATATCGCTATAATGTGTTTTTTGAGATTGCTCAAATTCTATTGAGTCATCATCATCATCATCATCAGCACATTTAAGTCCCCACTGCTGGGGCACGGGCCTCCCTCAATCACATGAGGGGTAATTGCCATACTCACCACGCTTGGCAGACGGGTTGGCGAGGGTTTTGATATAAATGCAGAGTTTTCCTTCTCTGGGTGATGATGATCATGCCAGCAGTTTTACCTTAGTCGCCTTTTACGACACCTCGGTAAGAGTGAGGGTGGCCTATTCTACTCTGCCGGGGACCACACGGCCAAATTCTATTGAGTAAGCTTGACCAATAGTCATATTCCAAGGAATTACGTCACCTTGACGCTGTCACTTTGAGTATTGGTTAGACAGTTAACTATAGGTAGTTAAATTAACCAAAAGGCAACTACGGATGGGTGATTCTCCGAAATTTGACCTTTCGGTTTCTTCGATTCTGATTTCCATGGGCTCAAAAATATTGTTCAAATTACAAGTTTATATTAAAATCGGAAGAATGTTAAATTTAAAGAAGGGTAGATATCTTTACGTGTTCTTATTTTAATTTAAAATTCTAATTCGAACAATATTTTTCAGCCCATGGAAATCAGACGCGAAGAAACCGGAAGGTTAATTTCAGAGAATCACTAAGATCGATTCGGCGGGTAGGGCTACAACAAGCCGCATGGGCTGATGCAATTCAAAGATTTTAAATTAGTGTCTAGTGGTTTTTAGTGCACAAATTTGGTGTTTATTTGTGCAGTGAAGTGCCGCAAAGTGATCCTAATAATAAGAATCGTTGGATTGTATCGTTTTCAAACAGCTATTCTGTGTCGAGTGAGTTGTCTCGTGTCTCGACAACTTGCTTGGACCTAATAGAACCCCGCGATTGGTTTTAGAGTGATATCCGTTGAATCCGTAGGTCGATAAAACGTAAAACACCGGCGTTTTATTGAGTGACTGTGACTTTGACTGACTTCGTCTGTTGACCTACTTATTCTCA
Organism: Marasmia exigua; assembly: GCA_019059595.1. Lineage (NCBI taxonomy): Eukaryota > Metazoa > Arthropoda > Insecta > Lepidoptera > Crambidae > Marasmia > Marasmia exigua. The sequence continues at coordinate 2,725,353 of CM032487.1, read as the reverse complement.
ATAAGTTACTTGACATTGGCGAATTACCTTCGGGTAGAGCCATAAAAAAAATAACTACGGATCAAATATCGGCCCTTATTTATGACGATCTGTTCGGATCACTTGTAGTGAACGCTGCCTCTGGTGAAATGGTTGCGGGTTCGATCCTTGCACAGTATTAACATTTGTGTGCATTAACATGTCTGTTTGTATTGTTCTGGGTGTTTTCTAAGTACTTTAAGTATGTATTCACAAAATAAAAGTGTTTATTTATTTATTTATTTAATTAGAACACCAACATAAAGTACATTTTGACAATACATAAGGGGTTAATTAATGGGGTATAAAGCTTAATGCATTTACAATTACAGGTGCAGACTGCATGCTATAGAATAAGTTAAGAAGCAATAAAAAAATTGTAAAGAAAACAATATTTGTTATACTTATGTATATACTTGTAATTCCGCTGTTGGTTCTGATATCCGTAAAACAGGTGCTTGAGCTTGAGCCCTGTGTTTCGCTGCGTGAATGAGGGTACCGGAGGCCCAATCCAGGGGAAGGTAGGTTAAAAGGTAAGCAGCGCACTTGTGAAACCACTGGTGTTGTAGGTGTCCATGGGCGGCGGTAATCGCTTATCATCAGGTGATCCGTCGGCTCGTCTGCCATCTATATCATAATAAAATGTATGTGATGCTGTGAAATTTTTATTACTATTATTTACCACACACATAAAAAAAAGAAAAAAAAAAGCATCAACAGAGTAAAACATAATCATAACACATAGGTACATCAAATCATACAAAACTGAGAAACTATATACATATATTAAATGATTAATAGGTCTATATGTTGATTGGTTTACCTTGCGCTGTCACTTCGATTCGCAAGTGCGTCTGTCAGGAGCAAATCATCGTGAGAGGAGGTAGCAATCAATTGATGTTGAGTCTAATCGGAATGCAATATGATTTTGTGGTTCTTGTTTTTAGTGAGACTAATAAATTTATTTATTTATTAGTCACACTAAAAAGAGTTACAGTAGGTACAGTGAAACAAGACATGTTAATCTATATTATTTAGGCTGTAACTTCACTAATAAGTGTGATCAGCATGTTTGTTATCATCAAAATACGAATTTTAGGATAATAATAATAATAATAATAATAATTCTCACAACATCTCATACGTTGACCTGATTCCGTACTAAGTAGCTTAAGCACTTGTCTTACAGATATCAGACAACAGAGGAACACAATATATAGGTATACTTAAATACATATTACACCCAGACACCGAACAAACACAAGTGTTCATCGCACGAATGTTTGTCCAGGGTGGGGATCGAACCCACGACCTTTGGCGTAAGAGGCAGGGTCACTACCAATTGCGCCATCCGGTCAGTCAATGCAATATAAAAATAATATTAATGCAAAAATTTGTTGGGCCGATACCCGGGGATCGAACCCGGGATCTCTTACGCAGCTGTAGTGTAGCTTTAAGGTGACGGGTAGGGCACACTAGCGACGCCAATCGATTTTAATTTTTAGTTACTAAACCGGATCTATTTTAAAATAGATCCAGTTTAGTAGCTAAACAATTTTAATTCGATTCGCCAATCGATTTTAATTTTTAGTTACTAAACCGGATCTATCTTAAAATAGATCCAGTTTAGTAGCTAAACATTAAAATCGATAGGCGTCGCTAGTGTGCCCTACCCGTCGCCTTAAAGTGCGATCCATTCACCACTAGGTGGCGCTAGGTACCTATTTGTAATTTGTAACACATACCCTATACACGACCCATCCCAGTTGGTAGGTATATGTATATAATTACATTATTATGGTGAACAAACACAAATTATAGACGATAGCTATTTCATCATTGATGTGGGCGTAATTTAGCATGGTTAAATTGTCAGACCCATAGCTTATAGTCATATCTTATTAAATTTTATTGAGATAGCTATATAAGATGTTGTTGGACCGATTATATTATTGCTTTCACTGTAAGAATTTGTGGCTTATGCCATCTTGATATAATTGAGATAATTCGTCGGTTTCGAGGTTTAGCATCGATTTGTGATTTACAAAGCGTATGGTTGATATTTTGATCTGAGATCTTACCATCCTCGCTATCCAAAACTATTGCTCTGTCTCTTTCACTTGCACCACAATGAAAGGGACAAAGCGATAGTTTTCGATAGCGAGAACTGTTTTTCAAAGTCATGGTAAGGGTACAGTAACGTATGTAAAATGTTAGCATAGTTGACTTAGGAAAAAGTCAGTTTTGTGGGAAAAAATATAGATTTTTTAGTAGACTATAATAATAACAATAACAATCATCATTTTATTCCAGTTGTAAGTAACAATATTTCTTATGTTATTAAAATAATATCCTTCAACCCATTTCGGCTAAGAAGGCCAATCTCAACGATCATTCACTTACGCAGGATATACTATAGTGCTCAAGTGTGTGCGCAAACACAAGTGCACTCTCTATTCCCCTGTCTTCATATTCGGATGGGACGCCAGTGTAACACGACCGGAGAGGTTAAACATAGATTCCGAGGCACGGGGATACAAGACCGTCAACTTCCAGACTCCGGGTAGGCGGGCATTTAACGAACGCCCTAGGCGTTTAATTGGTTTGCTAATTTAACCAGATCATCATTATCATCATCAGCCCTGTAGTACCCACTGCTGAGTATAGGCTTCCTTTCCTTTACGTCAATGTACCCGGTCTTGAGCCGCTCGAATCCATATAGTCCCCTCGATTTTAGTGATGTCGTCGACCCATCGTGACACTGGACGACCCGGATTTCGCCTGCCAGTTCTAGGATACCATTCAGTCAGGATTTTACTCAACCTGCCATCACCGCGCCTACCCAAGTGTCCTGCCCAATTCCACTTTAGGTCCATCACTCTTGATCCGATGTCTTGGACTTTAGTCTTGCGACGGATTTCAGAGTTCCGGATTCGATCTTGTAGTCTGATGACCAGCATTTTTCTCTCCATGGCCCTCTGAGCAACTCTAAGTTTGTGCACAGTCCCCATTGTGATAGTCTATGTCTCGGCACAGTAAGTCATGGTTGGCAGGATACACTGGTCATAGAATAAGGGTTTTCAGGCATTGTGTAGTCTTTTCCGACCTCGTAACATCCTCTAGCTTACCGAATGCGGCCCACCCAGATGGCTGGATTTTGGATTCAGATGGATGAAATTTAACCAGATGGCTGGGATATTATTGGCATCTGTAACTATGACTTTAGATATTCTAAAGCCATAGTTTCGGATCCCAGGGTAAGCTTGGACCATGATCCAGGATTTGGTACGACTTTTTTTGAATGAATGAATGAATGAAATTTATTGTACACGAAATCAAGGTTACATTAAACAGATCTATTCGTTTACAAACACCTATACTATTTAATTAATACTTATAGTTAACTGTTTGGTCTGCTTTTGCACTCGAGATTTGGATTACCGCCAAAAGTGGCCGCTTATGGTGTTAATCCAAAATCCGAGTGCAAAAACAGATCAAAAAGTAGTGCAGAATCATTAACTTACCAGACAAATATACATCATTTATTTCATTGGTTTTCAAACTTATCTCAACTGCACAAAGTTCAAAATCTGGTGGACTCGTATGAACCATTGCCTGGTTAAACGTTAAATAAATAGCATAATTGTTTGCTTAGAGACTGGAGTCTGAACAGGGGAACCAGACTAACTGAATCATGGTTACACGTTTCAGAAACCCTCCGAAACGTGCAGGTTTTTCCCGACGTTTTCCTTCACCGACCAGTTAATGGTAGAAATACGCACATATATTTGAAAAATTAAGAAGTGCATACTAGGATTCGAACCGCAACTTGCCCTATGAAAGAAATATTTAAATATTTTAACCGAGGCTTCCCAATTTATCCTCGACTGCATTATGTATGTACGTAAGAACTTGCACACTTTTCCAAAAAAGTCCGATAGTCATAGTCTTAACACCAGAAATAAACATAGGCTTGCCGTCCCGGTCCTCAGACTTCATAAAATCGGTAATTCGTTTGTTGGCTTAAATATTAAGATATTTAATAAGATACCACAACATGTCATTAACCTATCACTGGATAAGTTTAAGACTCATATTAAAACCTGACTAATGAAGAAAGGTTACTATAGTGTACAAGACTATTTAAATATAAGGATTCTTGGTCATGTTAATTGATTAATCTTTTGAGCTGTTATTCATAGTAGTCTATTAACTTTCATAATTGTATTTTTTTTTCTCTTCTCAATTGAAGCTCTGTAACATCATCAATATTTGAAAAGAGTAACTACTGAGTTTCTTGCTGGTGTCTTCTCAGTAGAATCGACATTCCGAACCTGTGTGTTATAAGTGTTCTGTGTGGACCTAAATTGAATAAAGAATTTTTTATCCTTTTTTATAAAGTTTCGTTCTTTAAAAGTAGGAAGTTGGTTGTGATTTACTTAAAACTCACTCCATAGTGCTTCCAGAGCTTCCAGGCGTTTTAGTCCAGACTCTTTTGTTTTGCGGCTGGAGGAGTCCTTCTTGAAGTTAGCTATGATTTTCTCTATAATAAATAATAATAATAAATATTTCACAACATCACATACATTGATCTGACTCCGAGATAGGTAGCTCAAGCACCTGTGTTACGGATATCAGAATCAACAGTGGGATTACAAATATATCCATATAATACTTTTCTTTTGTAAATACATACTTTTCGCGGGTAGGCGTGAAACGGCAAACACGCAAATTTTTGCTGCTCTATTTCAAGTTGGTTTTATAATAAATAAAACAAGTTTAAATAATATAAATTAATTTAATTACGTTCCTTACTTACCTGCCAAGCAATTCCTATAATAATAACACAGTTGACATCACTTTTATTACATCTCCTTACGTCACAACACGTCTCTAACTGAAGCACACAAAATGGAATCCCTACAACAATCGCTCATGGATGTAAAGGAGATTACGAATACGATATTTTTTTCCTCTACCCAAAGGTTGTCTGGAAGAAATCGCTACAAGCGATAAGACCGCCTTATTGTATTGTCTGTTGCTGTTGTATCATGCTTGTATTTTATTTTTGTGTAATAAAGAATATCTATCTATCTATCTATCTACTTATAATACATAGATAACGCCCAGACCAATACAAACAGATATGTTCATGCACACAAATGTTTGTACTGTGCGGGGATCGAACCCGCAACCCTTGCACCAGAGGCAGCTTTCACTACCACTGTTCCGAACAGGTCGTCTTTATTCCTTCGGTAATGATCTGTTGTATCACAAGTTCTTCATGTTGTAAGTGGGGAGGTTTCATTTGTGGTCGTTCTCCAGGTGCTGTTAGCCCGTGAGGATAATGCTCTCTGTAGTATGAGCGACTTCTTAATCTTTCAGTGTGACCAGTCGCCGCGGCAAACATCACCAATACTACCTGGAACCAATCCCTTCCAGAATGCTTCGTTTTTCCCACGCTTGTGCAAAACTCTGCAGCTCTGGAATGAGCTTTCAGCCGCGGTGTTAAAAATATTCTCATCTTTGGGATGGCTCAGCCAAATACCAGCTTGAGGCGTTAGAGAGTATTGAGAGAAGGGCCAAGAGGCTAATTGGCTACGACGAGCTTGTGTTTTGTCAATCGACACCGGTACATGGTAGAAATACCAAAAGTCCGCACAAAGAGGTTTGAATCCTGTTTCCTTATTCGTACTGCGAAACAGTGGAATCAGTTGCCTGAGGAGGTGTTCCCTAGAGGCTACAATTTAGGGGTTTTCAAAGCGCGAGTGAATAGGTATCTTCTAGGTAATCGTGCTACATCTTAGACCATATTATCACTTACCATCAGGTGAAATATTCTCAAACGCTTACCTATCTACAGTAAAAAAAAAAAATATTTTACACTTTTTAGTTCGTGGTTTTTGAAGGCGGTATTTTTTGCAGAAAATTTTATTTCTAGCTTTTTAGTGTCTCAGATCCTGATATCCTTATCATGATACTATTCCGGGACTATCTACTTTTGAACTAAAAAATAATCATCTAAATCGGTTCATAAATCAAAAGGCAAAGAAATCGGCGAATAAACATTAAAAAAAAATAGAAAATATACATGTCGAGGCAGTGTGGTCCCCGGCAGAGTAGAATAGGCCACCCTCACTCTTACCGAGGTGTCGTAAAAGGCGACTAAGGCAAAGCTGCTGGCATGATCATCAGCACCCAGAGAAGGAAAACTCTGCATTTATATCAAAACCCTCGCCAACCCGTCTGCCAAGCGTGGTGAGTATGGCAATTACCTATAATATGTGATTGAGGGAGGTCCGTGCGCCAGCAGTGTGGACTTAAATGGGCTGATGATGATGATGATGATACATGTCGAATTGAGAAACTACTTCTTTTTTTTGAAGTCGGATATAAATTCGCGGCCGTCAGCAAATTCATAATGTAGAGCGTGCTCGTACACCTCTGAATTACCTATAATATATTGGTAAGTTTCAACATTTGCCGTCGTATAATAAATAAAGTATACCATTCAAATTAATCGAAAATTATATTAATCATAAAATCGTGACCCGCGTACAAGTATGAGAGATGTATGAGTAAGGTGCGGTCCAGTCTGATTAACGATAGCTAACTAGTCCGCAATTATACATCTAATTAAACTAGTGTTGCTTATCGATAGTCCACTATCGATAGTCTATCGATGGACTATCGATTGTAAAAGTAAAATCAATAGTATCGATAGCCTATCGATGGTATTGCTATTTGTCAATAGTATCTATAGTAAAATTAGATCAATACTAATAACGCTAATACAATCGATTATTTAATATCCGATACTACCGATAGCCGTACCGGTAGCCACGCCGTGTGGTCCCCGGCAGAGTAGAATAGGCCACCCTTACTCTTACCGAGGTGTCGTAAAAGGCGACTAAGGTAAAGCTGCTGGCATGATCATCAGCACCCAGAGAAGGAAAACTGCATTTATATCAAAACCCCTCGCCAACCCGTCTGCCAAGCGTGGCGAGTATGGCAATTATCCCTCATGTGATTGAGGGAGGCCCGTGCCCCAACAGTGGGGACTTAATTGGGCTGACGATGACGATGACTACCGATAGTATCGGACGCATTTAATCAGGCAGCAATACTATCGACATATAGCTGACTATCGATAGTACAAAACTATCAATAGTTTTTATTAATTCTGGTAGGAAACACAATAAGTACTTTTTTGGCATTAAACAATCGATAGTATTGAACAATACAGTTTAGAATTTTGAGGTCAACTATTGATAGGGAAACTATCGATAGTTCCGCAACACTAAATTAAACTTCTCATATGCCATTACGATATAATATATTACACCACAGTGGTAAAATAGACAGTAGTGTAAGTTGCCCGCAACACAAATGGAGTTACATGTGCGCGACCAACCTTTTGAGGTGACGGGTAGGGCACACTAGCGACGCCAATCGATTTTAATTTTTAGCAACTAAACCGGATCTATTTTAAACCATTTCGGGGTTACAACCTCTCGGCAAACACATATATCCTATACCTGAAGTCCTTATGTCCTTTACCTGAAGCTTGTCTGTTAGAGATCGCTCCCAGCGATAAGACCGCCTAAATTGTACATTGTATCTCTGTATACCTAGCTTTTAAGTTTTGTATGTTGTGCAATAAAGAGTATCTATCTATCTATCTTATACTATTTATTAAATAACCATGCAAAAATGTTGGGTCCAACGCGTACGCGAAAAATTTATTCACGCCAAAAGCGGCCACTATTACCCAGAAATTGTGCATGGTAATTTAATAAATAGTATAAGCGTTTGGTGGGAGGTTGCAACCCAGAAATTGTTTAAATTAAATAGATCCGTTTTAGTAGCTAAAAATTAAAATCGATTGGCGTCGCTAGTGTGCTCTACCCGTCACCTGAACCCGATTGGAACCTCTCTCACTCGGCGAAAGAGCGCAGGTGTGCTTTTACGCCGTTTTTCGTTAGCATGCTGTTTTCAGCGGTACCAAACAGTAGAGGAAACACACAAATCATACATAGTGGCCCGCCCTCATTTCGTTTCGGGACATTAGTTCAACTTCATATTAATAGATGGCGCTAGGTATTGATTATATCGCGCAAGCGTTACGTGTTTTCGGATTACCTATAAGCGTTGCCGCTGTCTTTCGGTGCCGGATTCACCTCTTTATAAATAGTGTAGATAGATAATAACCAATGATCGGAGTAGGTAGTGCTATTTGGGTTTAGGCTATTTTTTAATTTTTTTGTACTTTATTTTTAATCGTACTAAACTATGGATCTATGTATGTTGTCTGCATTAAAGAAATTTAAATTGAATTGGGCCTACACCTAATGGCTATTTTTATAGTGTGTTTAGAATAAGTGGTTTATTTAATGATGACTCGCGAATTACAAGTGGGTAATCATTCGGTTTGGAGGCAATATGGTTGCTGAGTATACTCACAGATCTACAGGCAGACAATACAGGGCAGGACAGATAACACAGGGTGTCTCATTTTAGCGTGTAATTCCCGGATGGGTCCAAAGCGTACCCTGGGCTCCAGAGCGACGGTCATTAAGACGGTCTTCGCAACCCTTTAAGGTGACGGGTAGGGCACACTAGCGACGCCAATCGATTTAAATTTTTAGTGAAAAATTGATTCTCGCCAAAAGCGGCAACTTTTGGCGTGAATCAATTTTTCGCGTACAATAACGGACCCAACATTTGTGCATGGTTATTTAATAAATAGTATAAGTGTTTGGCGAGAGGTTGTAACCCCAAAATTGTTTAAAATGGATCCAGTTTCATCATCATCATCATCAGCCCATTTAAGTCCCCACTGCTGGGGCACGGGCCTCCCTTAATCACATGAGGGGTAGTTGCCATACTCACCACGCTTGGCAGACGGGTTGGCGAGGGTTTTGATATAAATGCAGAGTTTTCCTTCTCTGGGTGCTGATGATCATGCCAGCAGCTTTACCCTAGTCGCCTTTACGACACCTCGGTAAAGTGAGGGTGGCCTATTCTACTCTGCCGGGGACCACACGGCGATCCGATTCAAATGGATCCAGTTTAGTAGCTAAAAATTAAATTCAATTGGCGTCGCTAGTTTGCTCTACCCGTCACCTTAACAAGGGAACCAGACCAACTGAATCATGGAAATATGGTCTAGGACACCAAAATTTCATCTCTTTTCGGTTTGTTAAATGAAAAAGAAAATGGTTGTTTCGTGGTATTTATTTCTTGTATCCATTAGCTATTTGAATCACAGTCGACTAAACATTTTATTACAATAAATGTATTATTAAAATATTAATGATCACAATTATTATTAAATTCGTACAGTACAGCGTTATTCGGTTGAAACATTCGTTTCATTCATAATTTAATTATTAATATTATTATAACACAATAAAAAAATAGGCAGACTCGATTTCGTTAAGGAGTGTGCACACATGACTGAAAAACATGGCTATTATAATTTATACACTATACATAATTTAATTTAATCAAATGCAGTTTTTGAAAATGTTGCATTATTTAAATTTTATTCTAACCAATTATTGTTTGATTCTGCTTTTTGTAGTTTGTTGTTAAGTATATAGGTAACACTGGTACTTGTCATGTTTATAGAAGAGCGGTGCCTTCTGACACAAGCAATTCCATGCTTACAAGGAGGCTCCAGCCACTGTTGATGCCAATGTAACCTATTTGAAAATAAAGATTTTATTTATTTATTTATTTATTTATCATGAATCTGCGTTATCAAGTTAGAGCCCTCTTATTACAAATTGCCAACTATGGATAGCCTCAGAACAAAATTCATACCAATCCCTTTTAACATTGCGTATTGGAACTAGATGGCAAGAGCATTTAGTACGGTAATAAATTTACATTGCAATTTATAATAAAATGGTAAAAGTTTTGTCTGTGAATACAGGCCCTTAAACAAAACGGAATTTAAGATCAAATCCTTATTTCTGTTCCTTTCACACGCGCTGTGCGTCTCTCTTGTTTGGAAATCAATTTGTTACGGCACGGTTTTACTATAGGTCCTCTGAAACTTTGGGAGGCGCTCAAATATTGTGCCATCCCTTTCTAAGCTGAAGGAGATGCCTCAAATTGTATGGAAGCGAAACCACCATCTTGCACCTACTGTTGCCCAAAATATATATGTTCACTAAAAAAATTTAGTACCGAGCAAATATATGTACTGAACTTTCTAACGGTCACATTTTTTATAATAACTACAAAAAAAAGAACAAAATTATAGCAATACAGAACAGTGATAAACTATCATCGTGCGGTTGAAATTTTGTAGGCGTCAATTTTGTATTATGACATTACAAAAATAAAGTTTGTATCAAATATACAAGTTCAATCTGAGCAATAATGTATCAATACGGGGATTAACACAATATTTATTATGTGAAACAACATTGTGTACTCACATATTTGGCTCGACGTTTCGGCTACGTTACAGCAGCAGTGACCATGCCGCGGCCACGTATTGATACATTATAGTTATAATGCAACGCGAAAATCTAAAAAACTATTCAATCTGAGCAAATTATTTATTTAATAATAAGGCGCATGTCCCTTTTTTGTTTGCCTGATTTGTATTTTTTATGAATGTATTTTGAAATTAAAACATGATAAAAAACCATTATCATTTTATCTTCAGAAAATAAAAAAAGTATTTAAATTCGTAACGTACCTAGGTACTTAATTAATAATAAAAATAAACTGTTTTGTATTTCCCTGTTTTGTTTTGTTTTTTAAAATGGAGAAAAATAAAACTGTTTTGTTTATCAAAATGGAGGCTTTGCAGAGTCAGTGAACAGGGTCCTTAACGATACACAAACTTATATTAACAGGAACATAATGGTTAAGTATTTATGCTGATTTTCTTATCTGGAGCTGAAGAGTTACCCCGCCTGGAAATTAAAAAAAAATGGTTAGTTTTGTGTGAAATTCCAAAAGATTTTCGAAACGCAGTTTCATCACGACTTTTCCTCTAACTACCTAAGTAGAAATACGCACATAAAATATACAGGAGCTTAGATTAAATCAAAATAGCGGAAGATACGGCACGTCGCTTCAATTAGACAACTGAAAACGGACCTATTTGTTTTGACATAAACTCGAGGGAGTCATCAAATGTGCTACGCGCATGTTACATCAGTGTACGTGAAATTAGGCGACGGGGACCTACCTAATTCATGCGGTCCATGCGGTAGTCCTATCTTTTTTTTTTTATGCTAGAGGCGGACAAACGAGCAAGCGAGTCACCTGATGGAAAGTAATCATCGCCGCCCATGAACATCTGCGAAATCAGACAGATCGCTAATGTGTTGCCGGCCTTTTTAAAAAAGAGTACGCTCTTCTCTTGATGGTCCCTAAGTCGTAGCCGTCCGGAAATACTCCTGCAGCCAAACTGTTCCACAGAACTGAGGTACGTGGTAGAAAGTTCCGGGAGAAACGCACAGTATTAGACCGCCATCCATCGAGATGATGAGGATGGAATGACAATCGCTTGCGAGTGGTTCGATGTAAGAATTCGGCTGCAGGGAGTAGAGTGGAGATCAAACAGTTCTTCAGTGCACTCCCCATTATAGATGCGGTGTAGAATGCTGAGGGAAGCTATGTCCCGCCGCAATGCTAATCTTCCGCTATTTTGATTTAAGATACCTATTTTTGATTTACTCGTATTCTTAGCGTGGTCGCATGCCACGTATGTCTCATGAAGCCGATTTTCCTTATTTTTCAATCATTTGATTTCCATGTTGCAAAAATGTATACCTTAGTTTTCGGTTTCTTACCGAAAGCTTAGGTATAAACTTAGGTATTCTTATGGTTAGCCCGGAATCTGAAAGTTGGCAGTCTTGTATCGACGAGCCTCGGAAAGCATGTTAAGCCGTTGGTTCTGCGCCCGATTCCTCTCCGGTCGTGTCACATTGGTGTCCCATTGGAATATAAGGCCAAGAGAATATAGAGTGCACTTGTGTTTGCGCACACACTTGAGCATTATAATATACCCTAATCATCTTAGCGTGTAATTCCCGGTTGCGTCCAAGTCGTCGCTTTTGAGCCCAGAGTACGCTTAGACCATGATTCAGGATTGGAGGGATCTGGTAATTACAATGAAGCGACTGCCGTCTGACCTTCGCAAGCCTTTAACAGGGGAACCAGATCAACTCAATCACGTTTCAGAAACTTTTTCCTCACGCCGTTTTCCCTCACCGCCGGTAATGGTATAAATACGCATGCTAGGATTCGAACTTCGACCACCTGCGTGGAAGGCGCGTTCGTATCCATTGAGCTACCATCGCTCGAGCGCTATAGTATACCTATCCTACGCAAGCGGCTGATCGTTGAGATTAGGCGCCTTAACCGAAATCGGTTAAGTTTAGGTTAAAAATTATTGTTATGATACTTACTAAAGCAGGATACAAGAAGGTATTCGCCTGGTGGGAGCCAAAAGCATTTGTGGCCTGGCACGTGAACTCGCCCATGTCACTCCAGCGGAGAGAGGAGATCACCAGCTCGCCTGATCTCAGGACCTAGAGACAAACAAAAAAAACGAGATTTTTTTATGTGATAGGTGGCATACGAGCGGACGGATCACCTGATGGTAAGAGCGCGACACCAGTGGAGTCACAAGTGCACTGCCAAACGTTAAACCCCCCCTTTCCCCCGGATTGTGCCTCCAGTACCCTTACTCACGCAGCGAAACACAGCACAGTGAAGCAGCAGCAGCAGCAGCCGGCCCATTAATGCCGAAGAGTGGCTTTTCCACGGTATAGTTTCCTTTGTCTTTCCTGGTATGTTAACATTAGATTCCGTATTTGAAGCAATGGAACCACTTCCGAAATAAGTATAAACTCAATTCGTTTTTTTTACTATGTGATAGGTGGCAAACGAATAGACGGATCACCCGATTGTAACACAGCACAAGGTAGTGCTGCTTAACAGAAAGTAGGATGATACAAATGCGCCTATCCACTAATCAGGTAACGAAAATGCATAGGTACTACTACTAGATAATTAAAGAGATATTATAACACCCAGATTATTGAACGAACACAAGTGTTCATCACTGGAATATGGAACCCCTGTCTATTCAGTTCACGAAGTTATTGTTATCTATAACCTTCTTGATTCAGTTTGCATCCGCAAACAAATGCAATAATCCTGAAGGAATAGTACTGACAAAGTCGCTCGTAGATGAACTTTTGCCGAAACTATTTTGTAGGCGCTATGTCTAGGCCATTGCCTTCTCCAATGGACACCGGCAATACGTCCTCCTACTTTTAATGTGTGATTGCCCGGTGTAAGCTTGGATTATTATTCAGGATTTGGGGAATCTGATGATTACAATGAAGCGACTGCCGTCTGACTTTCGTAACTCTTTAACAGTGAAACCAGACCAACTGAACCATGGTTACACATTTCAAAAACTATCTGAAACGGTTGGTTTCCTCACGATTTTTCCCTCACCGTCAAGCTAATGGTAGGAATACGCACATAGATTTGAAAAATCCAGAGGAACATGGTCACTCCCAAATATGAAAGGGACGTTCTCAATTGAGTTACCTTCGTTCTATTCCTCTAACTAATGAGTCTATAGCTAATATTGTAACAATGGCGAATTCCTTCGCTGCTGGCCATATTAACACTATGGCTAATTATTTAAAAGAAAGAAGTTTTTCAATTCTTGGAATAAACCTATATTAGAGTTTCTTTTCTCCATAGCAGCGCGACAATATATTTCGCTATATACCTTCGTCCTCGGAGTCTCCCTGCATGATCGTATCAAATGATGAGATCCGCAGGAAAACTAAGGTCACAGACATAGCCCAAAGGATTGCATGCCTCAAGTAGCAATGGGCAGGGCGCGTAACGAGGAGAACAGACGGCGTACGGGACGTTGGGGCGGAAAGGTCCACGAGTGTAGACCGTACAGGAAGTCGCAGCCGTGGCAGGCCCCCCCCACAAGGTGGACCGACGATCTGGTGAATGACGACGATGCGAGCGGCACAGGACCGATCTGTGTGGAGAACATTGGGGGAGGCCTATGTTCAGCAGTGGACGTCTATTGGCTGAAATGATGATGATGATGATATACCTTCATCCTAGGGTCCCTGGCTGTGTTGGTGCCGTTGTTGTCCCGCCACGTAACGCGCGGGCGCGGGTGCCCCCTGGCTCGGCACGGGAGCACTACGGCGCTCCCGATGCTGTCCACCAACGCCTTGTACGAGACCAGAATATGCGGCGCTAATGGCAGGAGCTTGGCGCGCTCTGTGATGTCTGTATTCGTGCCTGAAAGACATTTAAAACAGTTCAAGATAGTTCAAGGCAGTTCAAGGCAGTTCAAGACAGTTCAAGACATTTCAAGACAGTTCAAGACAGTTCATGACAGTTCAAGACAGTTCAAGACAGTTCAAGACAGTTCAAGACAGTTCAAGACAGCTCAAGACAGTTCAAGACTGTTCAAGACAGTTCAATACAGTTAAAGACAGTTCAAGACAGTTCAAGACGGTTCAAGACAGTTCAAGACTGTTCAAGACAGTTCAAGACAGTTCAAGACAGTTCAAGACAGTTCAAGACAGTTCAAGATAGTTCAAGATAGGTGTATGATAGTTCAGGAATAGTTCAAGAATAGTTCAGGGTAGTTCAGGATAGTTCATGATATTTCACGAACTCACAAATAAATTCAAGTATTACTATGATAAGTAGTTCATGATAGTTTAAGATAGTTTAAGCCAGTTTAAGGTAGTTCAGGATATTTCAGAAATAAGCCATAAGATGGAGAACCATCTAGAAAGATACTTAGAGATAGTTCGAGACAATGATTGAGGATGATAGAAAAAGATCCATACCAGTGCTATACACGGTGGTTGAAGCCCTCAATGTCTTGCTCCCTGAGGAAGCGAGACAGGAGTACTCGTCCACCTGGTCTGTCCTCGTCACCAGGAGCGTGGAGGATATTCGTGCGAGGGAGCTGGGGTTGACGTCGATCTGTTCTGAGGATTCAGATGAGTGCTGGAATACAGAAAATATAACTTTTATAAGACGAGTCACCTCGTGGTAGTCAATGATTACCGCCGACCATGGACCCAAGCAAAACCAGAGAGGAGTCACATGTGTGCCAATGACCTGGCTAGGCTTGGCCGCTCTTTTCTTGAAGGTTTGAACGATGCATCGGGAGTGGCGTAGCGTGGGCGTCTAATCTAAGACTAGTTTTCTTCCTCAAACCCCTGATGAAGCTTAAATTATCCTCCCTACCCCCTAGAAAGTCTCTAAAAAGTTATCGGAAGCTGAGATTCGGCCCCCCTCCTAAAAAGGTTTATTTTTTTTTATTTGGTTCCAGAGCTCATGACTTCATGACCCTCATAATTCATCTGAACCGAGTAAATCTATAACAGGGGAACCAGACCAGCTGTGTGATGGTTACACGATTCAGAAACTATCCGAAACGTGTAGGTTTCCTCACGATGTTTTCCCTGATGGTGGAAATACACACATAGTAATGAAAAATCCAGAAGTACATACTTGGATTCGACCCATGACCTTCTGTATGGAAGACGCATTATCAGCTATCATCGCTCACAATCTGTATTATCCTCTTCATAATCGCTTACCATCAGGTTATCCGTCTCTTCGTCTGCTCTCTCTAATTTAAGAGCGACGCTCTTGTCGGTGGAGTAGTCTCCATTCCTCTCTTGCTTTTTCCTTAAGTTGTAGGACGTAATTTCTTCTTCGTCTTCCTCTTCCTCTCTTTCCTTCCACATTTCCTTTCAATAGTATTTTTATGAACATGTCATGTCGGACCAAGTACCCCATCATATTCCCCCTCCTGATATCTATAGTTTCGAGCAAAGACCACCTCTTCGTATGCTACCTATCACATAAGAAATCGTCTACATACCTCATAAACGGGCTGTGAATTTCGAAACCAACGTATGGTCGGCGCCGGAGCTCCCAGCGCCTCGCACGTCAGCGCTAGCACGGTGCCCGGCGTGTGCGCATACGACGCGTTCGGCCTCTTATTGAGAGCTAGGAAGCGACGTGGACTGCCTTGTTTTGTGGAGAAACCTGGAATAGAAGAGAAGAAACCTATAACAATTCATGTCACTGTACGTTAAAGCTATTTTAGTGCACGGCTTCGGCATGAATGGGATGGCACGCCCGGAGTAATACCATGGTTTCACTCAAAACCGGTGTGAAGCAGCGCCCGAGCTTTGTTTTGCTGAGTGAAGGAGGGTAGCGGGGGCTTAAAGGTTGGCAGCGCGCTTATTACTCCGCCGTTGCCGGATTTTATCAGGAGACGCTCATCTACCACCTAGATATTCATAAAAAAGCGCAGTGTTAGCAAGTTTATGCAAATTTATTTCGAGCGATGTCCAGTTTCGCAGTCATCTGGAAGGCAAAGCTAAAATAGCTTCGAAAAACCTGGTGTACCTACTAATAGAGCAAAGCGGTATTTCACACCAGATCATCGGATACAACTCTATAAGGACCACGTTTGGCTCCATATGGAATATTGCTCCCATCTCTGGGCTGGTGCACCTCAGTACCAACTTCTTCCGTTTGACCGCGTACATCGTAGGGCTGCTCGAATTGTCGGCGACTTGACTCTCTCTAGTCGACTTGATCCTGTAGCACTGCGACGGGATATAGCTTCCCTCAGCATTCTATACCGCATCTATCATGGGGAGTGCTCTGAAGAACTGTTTGATCTACTCCCTGCAGCTAAATTCTTATATCGAACCAAACGCAAGCGATTGTCATTCCAGCCCCATCATCTCGATGGATGGCGGTCTAATACTGTGCGTTTCTCGCGGAATTTTCTACTACGTACCTCAGTTTTGTGGATCTGTTTGGCTGTGGGAGTATTTCTCGACGGCAACGACTTAAGGACCTTCAAGAGAAGCGCGTACTCTTTTTTAAAAAGGCCGGCAACACATTAGCGATCTCTTCGTGGGCGGCGTTAATTACTTTCCATCAGGTGACTCACTTGCCCGTTGGTCGCCTCTAGCATAAAAAAAATGCAAATAAAGGTTTTTTTTTGTAAGTACTTACTGTTACTTTCTATACTGTTATCCAGCTCTGGTAATAATTTAAGATGTTTGTTGACACTGGCGGACCGACAACCCGAGCACAGCAGCGCCGCGGCGAAACAGAGAACTAAGTGGTACATGGTAATACTGATGAGATTCGAAGGGGTACGTGGTTATCTGAAACAAATAGAAAAAGGTTTGCATTTTTTGACCTGTTAGGTTACCATATTTTTAAATAAATAAATATTTCACAACATCACATACAACATCTGACTCCGAGTTAGGTAGATCAAGCACCCGTGTTACGGATATCAGAATCAACAGTGGGATTACAAATATATACATATAATACTTTTCTTTTGTAAATACATACTTATAATACATAGAAAACACCTAGACCAATACAAACAAACAAGTCCATGCACACAAATGTTTGTACTGTGCGGGGATCGAACCCGCAACCCTTGTATCAGAGGCAGCATTCACTACCACTGTTCCAATCGGGTCGTTTTATTATCTAACTATCTATTTTCGCCTGATGGTAACTAGTGTGGTCCCCGGCAGAGTAGAATAGGCCACCCTCACTCTTACCGAGGTGTCGTAAAAGGCGACTAAGGTAAAGCTGCTGGCCTGATCATCAGCACCCAGAGAAGGAAAACTCTGCATTTATATCAAAACCCTCGCCAACCCGTCTGCCAAGCGTGGTGAGTATGGCAATTACCCCTCATGTGATTGAGGGCGGCCCGTGCCCCATCAGTGGGGACTTAAATGGGCTGACGATGGTAACTAGTGTGGGTAAGTGTGGCCTAGTTGGGATAACGAGGCGGATGAAACCCCTATACACATAATTACTGAATGCGGACCGCTGATGCGCAAACGTAGCTTACATCTGGGAAAACACTTTTTAAGCCCGAATGAAGCTAGGGATCTCAGTCCCAAACAATTAATACCCTATCTGAAAAAAAAATTCTACAAAAAAAAAATCGCCTTCAATAACCATGTACGATCTAAAAAGTGTAAAATAATATTTTTTACACTTTATACACCTCAAATAACATTTTATAACAGTACATTCGAGAAAAGGTTTTACCGAAGTCGGCGCCCAATACTATCTTGTAATTACATACAACATTGTATTTAATACAACATTCAATTATTCAACAGGGATTTGAATACTTGAATGTGTCTCATTTTTTGGTAGCTTAAGGTGACGGGCAGGGCACACTAGCGACGCCAATCGATTTTAATTTTTAGCTACTAAACCTGGACTACTTCAAACGATTTCGGGTTACAACCTCTCGGAAAACACTTATATTATTCATTAAATAACCATGCACAAATGTTGGGTCCGTGCACAAACGCAAAAAATTGATTACCGCCAAATGCGGCCACTTTTAGCGTGAATCAATTTTTCGCGTACAAAAACGAACCCAACATTTGTGCATGGTTATTTAATAAATAGTATTAGTGTTTGCCGAGAGGTTGTATCCCCGAAATTGTTTAAAATAGATCCGGTTTAGTAGCTAAAAATTAAAATCGATTTGCGTCGCTAGTGTGCCCTAACCGTCATCTTAAAAAGATATGTTCTTAGGGCTATTATACATGACAATGTTAAGTAGGGTTATTGCAACAGAATTTAATCTTAATAATAAATATATTAATAATAAATTTAGGTATAAGATTATATTTTCTTAACAGACCTATAAAATGTTTTATCATTTTGGTACACGTCCACTGAATAATAAAAATTTCTAATTCCTCTCTTAAGAGGCGGCAACGCATCTGTGATGCCTCATGTTGCAGATGTCCATTGGCTGCGGTAATCACTTACCATTAGGCGAGCCGTCTGCTTGTTTGTCCGCCATATTTTTTTAATCTAAGATTTTTCTGCTTAGTTATAAGAAAAGAATGAGAAAAATGCGTATCAACCTCTTATTACTGTAGAGAAATGTACTCGTAAATACCTATTTGGAATTACATATTTTTAGATTTATGATGGTCTGCGTAATGGCGACGGAATGCTTGGAATTCCTTATGAAATCAATACCTACCGGAAAACCCACCGATAGGGCTGTAGGTTATTCGATAAAAATATATCGAAAATAAATTAAAAAAAGAAATGAAGAAATTCTTGTTTTTTTATGTGATTGATGGCAGACGAGCAGACGGATCCTGATGGTAAGCGATGGACACCCGCGACACCAGTGGAGTCACAAATGCGCAGCCAACTTTTAAACCTCCCTTTCCCCTGGATTTGGCCTCTGGTACCCTCACTCACGCAGCGAGACACAGCACAGTGTTGCTTTACGCCAGTTTTCTGTGAGGCCGGGGACACCAGACCAACTGAATCATTGTGAGTGAGGTTATCGGAAGCCCAGTCCGGGGGAAAGGGGTTTTGAAGGTTGGCCGCGCAGTTTTGTTGTTTAAAAGTAGCTAAAAATTAAAATCGATTGGCGTCGCTAGTGTGCCCTACCCGTCACCTTAAGAATGTCAGTTTCTCTTCAGTTACTCATTTTAGCAGATCAGTACCCTTACTATGAGTTTGAAAAACTGTTTTCGCTGTCAAAAACTATCGCTTTGTCCCTTTCATTGTGGTGCATGTGAAAAAGACGGAGCAATCGTTTTGGATAGCGAGGAGTATAGTATTTCAAACTCATGGTAAGTCAGAAGTAAAAAGATTGTTTTTTATATTATTTATAGATTATTTTTTGAAACTTTTTTATCTTTAAATAATCTTTTTGATATATATATATTTAACAAAATATACATCGATAGAATCTTAATTGAGATATATCGAAAACATCGATACTGTTTTTATATTTGTCGTGACACATATTTTATGAAACGCGGTACAATGAACTTTATAAATTAACGTACACATAAATTGAAAGCCAAGGTTTTATCGCATATAACCTTTATTATTACGTGCTATTATGCAAGTTTATTACATTCCTTTTGATAGAATCACTTCATAGGTACCTAATTAAATTATCTACGAGTATTTGCCTGAATTAGAAAAGACGTACTATTTTTTAACGGCGATACGAGATTAAAAATAACCTTTTTGCGAAAGAATAAAAAAATTAACAGATTTTTTAAATAGTTTACGAAACGAATTAAAAATAGTTTACGTACGAAATAATTACAAACTTTAAAAAAACTATTAAAATGAGCGAAATTCATGATCACTAGAAGTATAAAAAAGAAATAAACAAAATAATGAATAAAAATATCAAAAACGACGATATTTGTTTTTATGTTAAATTATTTTGCAAGCAAAAAAAAAACATAAAGAAAAAATCAAACGTAATTTTACAAACTAACATATTTTTATTCCACTCATTATGTTTATTTCATAAATGACTAAGCATGGTGTAACTAAATAGAAAATAAAAATAATAAAACAAAACAAAAAAATAAAATAGTTATTTACAGGATTTCTACCATGCCTTATTTTTGAGTTTCAACTTCAGTTACTCCGTGACCATGGCGCTTGCAACAGTGTCGAAATATCGTAAACTCAAAATTATGGTACATGGTAGAAATCCCGTAAATAACTATTCTAATGTTAGTTACCATAAAAACAAAAAAAAAATACCTTTTAAATTCCCTATCACGCACCACCTTTTCACAAAACAAAATTAACGAAACAAAAAGTTGAAAAAAATAAAAACTATCACAAGCGATCGGGTTCACAGAGTTACAATTTTGAATTTAAATTTTGATACAGAGACGTATCCTGGTGAAAAGTCCAGAATGAAATGGCTTGGCCACTGTAAAAACCTCTGTTTTATATTGGCGGGCCGGCAGGATCGTATTAGGGTTACTCTCTATTAAAATTCACCATGTTTCTGCATCGCAGGCGGCCCCCAGATAACTCTAAAAGAGGGATTGACTAACGCCCTTTTTGTGTACAATACGATTTGAGTGCTTATATCAAATTTATTTCATTCGACTCATTAAGAGTTAATAAGATAATTTTGGTATAATATCGATATAAATATACTGATAGAATATGCTTTGAGCAGCCCGAAGAAAATAAAGTTTAAAATGAGATCTTTTCTTGCATCGTTATTATATTAAGTCCATTCAGAAGAAAGGGAAGAAGAAAAAAACAGCATTATTTAACCACGTTAAAATAGTTATGTTCGTTTTTAAATAAACATGTTTGTTAAAGTTTTGTTAACTAAAATGGTTTTATAAAGCAGTTTTCATTTTTTTTTACAAATTTTACATGTTTTTTTTTGTTTCAAACAGTTCTATTACGCCGTTTTAGCTAACAAAGGTTTATTGAATGTTTATGAATAAAGTGAACATGATAAACCTAATATTATTTTAAAGAATAGCAATAAGTAATACGTGATATTTTATTGTGGAATGTGGAACATTTTCAAATTCATACATAATTACATACATTTTTACTTTAAACATTTATTGATCAGCAATGTACATAATTGTTTGTTGCTTAAAATGTATAGGTACTTAAAGGTACACCTATCCATGAATAAATATACCTTTGAGAGTACGGACAACCACAGAATTGGTTATTAAAATCTTTCCAGTTACCATAAATACTATTGAACCAAAATAAAGTGTGTTTGACATTATGCGAAATAGATAGATAGATATTTTTATTGTACAGACACAAAATGCAAGTATTATACAACGACAACGAATAGTACCACGGCGTCACGTCGAAATACTCTTGTTGGACTTTGGACCGTCTTTATGTCGGAGACATTAGTGTTAACGTGACCTGACGCCGTCTGTACAATATGGCTGTCTTATCGCTTGTTGTGAGAATTGCATAAAAGGAACAATTTCGTAAATTAATTGAGTCTTAGGTATTAATACATATTTCTTATATTTTTCTTAACAGTGTTTTAAAGCAGTTTTCCTTCTTATTTCGAAAATTTTGTTTAAATGTTAAAACGATCTATAACACCGTTTTAGCTAACAAAGGCTTATTGAACGTTTAACCATAGGAGAGCCACGCTTCGGCATGAATGGACTGGCTCGACCGGAGTAATACCACGGGCTCACAGAAAACCGGCGTGAAGCAGCATTGTGCTGTGTTTCGCTGCGTGAGTGAGGGTGAGGGCAGCGGCAACCACTTACCATCAGGTTATCCGTCTGCTCGTCTGCCACCGATCACATAAATAAACCCCATAGTCTACAAGTCTACATTATTATTATTTGATAGAAATGGGGTGAGCCTTGCGTCTCATAGCTACTGCGACCAGTAGAGGATCTATTGTGGCAGCCAAATAACCTTACAGCACCTCATATAGCTCCAGTTCCAGGAGAAACCCAAGAATGGAGCTGATGGGGGAGCTTTTGATCTCGTCTGCCGAGATCATGTGTGCTCCCAGGTGCCGGCTTCTGCAGCGGTGCAGCGCTATGCACTCGCCGAGGACGTGGATAATCGTTTCCTCGTCCTCGCGACAGAACCTGCAGATTTTGGTATCTGAAAGGCAACAAGTCTACATTGCCACGGTGCTATTAATGTTAAAACCTATCCCTGAATCCTTCCCTGTCCTCATGAAGCTTTCATGAAATTCAAATAAATTAAATATTGCACGCACTCCTGTAAGAAGTAGTCCATACAACAGTATAGCTGATGCAGTCCTTCCCAAGTTCCAAGAATAAGATAGAAAATTGGTTTGTGCCAAATATAACATTTTACTAGTCCTAGTAATATTAAGGTGACGGGTAGGGCACACTAGGGACGCCAATCAATTTAAATTTTTAGCTAAACCGGATCTATTTTAAACCATTTCGGGGTTACAACCTCTCAGCAAATACTTATACTATTTATTAAATAACCATGCACAAATGTTGGGTCCGTTTTTGTAGGCAAAAATTTGATTCACGCCAAAAGCGGCCACTTTTGGCGGTAATCCAAAATTTGAGTGCAAAAGCAGACCAAACATTTATGAAATAAATATTAAATAAATAGTATAAGCGTCTTCCGAGAGGTTGTAACCCCGAAATCGTTTAAAATAGATCCGGTTTAGTTGCTACAAATTAAAATCGATTGGTGTCGCTAGTGTGCCCTACCCGTCACCTTAAATGCGAAAGTTTGAGAGGACGTATACAGGGTGTATCTGTGAACACGTGTTCACAGATACACCCTTTTAAACAAAACATTTATTCAACGACTTTTCGAAATTCATCGAAAATTTTTTCGACTTCCCATACAAAATGACCAAGTCACGTGGCTGACTTTGTATGAAAAGTTGAAATTTTTTCATGCGAATTTCTAAAAGTGATAAAACAAATGTTGTTCATAATGGTTAGTAGAACACGTGGTTAAAGGGATGTAAATGTTCACAGATACACCCTGTATGTAAGGATGTTTGTTGCTCTTTCACGTAAAAACTACTTTTTTTGTGTGTGATAGGTGGCAGACGAGCGGACGGATCACCTGATGGTAAGCGATTGCCGCCTCCCATTGACACCCGCGACTCCATTGGAGACACAAGTGTGCTGCTAACCTTTAAATCCGTAAAAAAACAGTGGGAGAGCTACGCTTCGGCAATAATGGGCTGGCTCGACCGGAGTAATACCACGTCTTCACAAAAAACCGGGTGTGCATGGGCTGTGTTGCACTGCGTGAGTGAGGGTACCGGAGACCCAATCCAGGGGAAGGGGGGTTAAAAGGTAAGGTGGTAAGGTAAGCAGGTGATCCGTCGGCTAGTCTGCCACCTATATCGTAAAAAACCCTTTCCTCCGGATTGGTCCTGCGGTACCCTCATTCACGCAGCGAGACGCAGCACAGTGCTGCTTCACGCCGGTTTTCTGTGAGGCTAGGGTGTCACTCCAGCTGAGCCGGCTCATCCATACCGAAGCGTGGCTCTCTCACAGTTAAAATGGTTACTACCGAATGGATTTTGATGAAACTTGACAATAATATAGCTAAAATATGTCTCGTTATATTTCAAAAGTTTAGAGTACTTCAAAACTAAACAAAAATATTTACATTTAAGATAATAATATACCTAACTATATAAAAATAAATAAATAAATAAAAAAAATATAGGTACTTTTATGGTCCCTGACATTAGAATAGTTATCTACGAGATTTCTACCATGTACATTTTTTTTGGAGTGGAGACCGCGTCTTGGCAAACGTAATGTAGGGCGCCCTCTGGCTAGGTGGGGGGACGATCTGCGCAGGATGGCTGGCAAGAGCTGGATGCGAGAAGCCATGGATAGATCACAGTGGCGAACAATTGGAGAGGCCTACGTCCAGCAGTGGACTGCGATAGGCTGATGATGATGATGACATTTTTTTTGAGTTTCCGATATTTCGGTACTGTTGCAAGCGCCATGGTCACGGAGTAACTGAAGTTTTTGCGGGTAAGATGTTACTGGCAGACAAAAACAAACCAAGTGTCATTTCGCGGCCAGATACTGTGAGTGTTGTGTGTCGAGAACAAGTGCGAGAAAATAGTGAGTTAGTGAACAGTGGTACCGCAGGTGCGCGTAGTAAAAGACTGCGAAGGAGGGTAGACCGTTTTGTCTGCCAGTAACGTCTTACCCGCAAAAACTTCAGTTACTCCGAGACCATGGCGCTTGCAACAGTGCCGAAATATCGGTTACTCAACAATTAGATACATGCATAGAATAATAATTAATTCTATGGGTACATGGTAAAAATCTCGTAAATAACTCTTCTACTTTGGTCTTTTTCTATGCAAATCATGAAAACTTATACACTTTTGGATATGTAAATTCATCTTAAATTTAAATTGCTTATGTGGTGTTAGCATTTTGATTACACATTATAATTGGTATTTAAATATTTATAAAAAATTTAAGATATGCAATTTTAAAATTGGTCGGTTGAATCAGTGACAGTGTCAGTCCAAGGGTGGCGGCAGTCAACAGGTGATCATCATCATCAGCCCATTTTAGTCCCCACTGCTGGGGCACGGGCCTCCCTCAATCACATGAGGGGTAATTGCCATACTCACCACGCTTGGCAGACGGGTTGGCGAGGGTTTTGATATAAATGCAGAGTTTTCCTTCTCTGGGTGCTGATGATCATGCCAGCAGCTTTACCTTAGTCGCCTTTTACGACACCTCGGTAAGAGTGAGGGTGGCCTATTCTACTCTGCCGGGGACCACACGGCCATGCATATGCTTAATTGCTACCTCATCATCATCATTTCAGCCAAAAGACGTCCACTGCTGGACATAGGCCTCCCCCAATGATCTCCACACAGATCGGTCCTGTGCCGCCCGCATCCAATGGATTGCCGCGACCTTCACCATATCGTCGGTCCACCTTGTGGGGGGCGCCACGGCTGCGACTTCCTGTACGTGGCCTCCACTCGAGGACCTTTCCGCCCCAACGGCCGTTTGTTCTCCTCGCTATGTGCCCTGCCCATTCCACATGAGGCATGCTAGGTGGTAGAATCGCATTATGTTTATTTATTTCTTTAGTATATTTTATGTATCAACATATATATGTATTAACATGTAAATTATACATAAGTACTTATAAATAGTTTTAAGTCATTAAAATGTATGACGATTTGTAAGTGCTGTATACAAGCCTATGCAAATAAAAAAAAAATAGATTTGATTATAGAGAATAGAGAGTGCACTTGTGTCTGCGCAAAAACTTGTGCACTATAATATGTCCTGCGTCGATGGCTGATTGCTGAGATTGGCCGCCATGACCGAAACATCGGTTTGGAGGACATTATTATTATTACACAAAAAATACAGCCATGAACGTAGGCTGTATGTCACAATTATCTACCGGACCCAACGACCCGATTAGCGCAGTGGTTGAGACGCAAGGGCCGCGGGTTTTCAGATATTCGTGTTGGGTCTGAGTGTTTTCCTTACCTTCGTTTATGATTTCCATAGTACATGGGAAAACCTTCATTTGGGATTAGGACAATGAATGTGATGTTGTATTGTTATCCCGTTTGGAACAGTGGTAATGATCGCTGCCTTTGGTTCAAGGGTTGCGGGCTCGATCCCCGCTCAGTACAAACAATTTTTTGTGTGCATGAACATGTCTGTTTGTATTGGTCTTGGTGTTTTCTATGTATTATAAGTATGTACTTACAAAAAAAAGTATTATATCCTCCAACCGATTACGGCTACGGCGGCCAATCTCAACGATCAGCCACGTACCCAGGATATATTATAGTGCTCAAGTGTGGACGCAAACACAAGTGCGCTCTCTATTCCATTACCCTCATATTCCAATGTGACACCAGCGTGATACGACCGGAGGACAGGACCAACAGCTTAACGTGCTTTCCGAGGCATTGCGGTACATGACCGCAGACTTCCAGACTCTAGGCTGACACTAAGAATTTCTTACTGAAAAGTTAGTACAAATTTTTGGCCCGACCCGGGGATCAAACCCGGGACCTCTTGCGCACCCGTCGCTTTAAAGTGCCACCCACTAATCACTGCGCCACCGAGGCAGTCAATGTATAATATATAAGTATATTTGTAATGCCACTGTTGATTCTGATATCCGTAACACAGGTGCCTGAGCTACCTATCTCGGAGTCCGATCAATGTATGTGATATTGACTGACCGGATGGCGCAATTGGTAGTGACCCTGCCTCTTACGCCAAAGGTCGTGGGTTCGATCCCCACCCTGGACAAACATTCGTGCGATGAACACTTGTGTTTGTTCAGTGTCTGGGTGTAATATATGTATTTAAGTATATATTTGTGTTCCTCTGTTGTCGGATATCTGTAACACAAGTGCTTAAGCTACTTAGTACGGAATCAGGTCAACGCATGAGATGTTGTGAGAATTATTATTATTATTATTATTATAGTGAAATATTTATTTATTTATGTCGTTAAAATATGTGAAACAGATGTAGATACGGCTATCAAAGGTAAAGGTATTATTTAAACAGATGTTTAAGCTTGTGTAATAAGCTGTAAGACGTCATTTAAAATAATAATTATAAGGATTTTATTTGCAAAATTATCATTGTTAAGAATTCTTTTAAAGTTTTTATCAAGTGAGTCATTTTAGTACAAGAGGTGTTTCGTGAAAGACACCGCACGTCCTTCATTACATATTATTTGTGAACTTGCAAAGCAAAAACGCCACTGTTTTGACCGTGGGAAAGGCTCAACCGGAATGATACCACGACCTCACAGAAAACCGTTGTCAAGCAGCATTATGCTGTGTTTCGCTGCGCGAGTAAGGGTACCGGAGGCCCCAATCAGGGGAAAGTTGCGTTTAAAGGTTGGCAGCGTGTTAAACTTACTTGGGTTTCCATAGACAAAGTCTACACTCTGGATTTAAGAAGACATCCTGTATGTCAGTCTGTTCGGTGTTCAATTGTCTGCTTACCCAAATATATGTCGTATGTAAATACAAATATGCCTGTTTACTTTGCCCCTCAACCGATATAAATAAATCAGCGCACTCCACTGGTGTTGCGGGTGTCCATGGGCGGCGGCAATCGCTTACCATCAGGTGATCCATCTGCTCATCTGCCAACTATGTCATAAAAAAAAAACTGTTCTGTGTATTAACTTAGACCAGTGGCGTTTTTGCTTTTTAAGATCATATTTTGTGGAAATTCCTCACCCTACTCACATATTTTCCAGTAGATATTACTCCAAAAAATTACGAATATTTTTTTTTTCCGAACATTTTTATATTTTTTTAGATATGTTTCCCCGTCAAAACCAATGCGTAAACTATTTATACAATCGTGGTTCCCACACCGCCGCTTTCCAATGAAAGTTCAACATCTGGCGCGTATATTTATGTTCGGCCTGAGTTTAGAGGAAATAGTTGTTAAATAAGATTTTCTTTGTTACATTATTTTAAACTATATTTGTAGCTGTAACAGCGAAAAAAAGGCGCCAAAATCAGGCATTCGCTTGATACAGGTTTCCATTATTTATTAAAGCTTACGCCAAACGGAAGTATCGCTTATGAGACATATTATTACGTAAAACATTATTATTATAATGTTTTGCTCTAGAATATTTAAAACGCCGAAGTGAGTACGCTCGAATATTCTTTTTTTTAAATCGAAACGGGAATGATTGTAGTCGGTTATCTTGAAATTTTCTCGCTCGACCTCCTGTACTATACCGGCTATAGTGATTTTCTCTTAATACTATAGACACACACGTAAGTGTAAACAGCTGTTTTAAGAATACTGAAAAATCTATATTCAAGTACTATTTGATGAGTAATAATAAGAATATTTATAATTAATTAGAATAGTTATTTACGAGATTTTTACCATGTACCTTATTTTTGAGTTTCCGATATTTCGGCACTGTTGCAAGCGCCATGGTCACGGAGTAACTGAAGTTTTTGCGGGTAAGATGTTACTGGCAGACAAATCGGTCTACCCTTCTTCGCAGTCTTTTACTACGCGCACTTGCGGTACCACTGTTCACTAACTCACTATTTTCTCGCACCTGTTCTCGACACACAACACTCACAGTATCTGGCCGCGAAATGCACTGGAAATACCGCAGGTGCGCGTAGTAAAAGACTGCGAAGGAGGGTAGACCGTTTTGTCTGCCAGTAACATATTTACCCGCAAAAACTTCAGTTACTCCGTGACCATGGCGCTTGCAGTGCCGAAATCTCGTAAATAACTATTCTAATGTTAGTGATCATGAAAGTTTAAAACAATATATTTATAATTAATGCTCCACTGTCATTTCGTTTCGAAACTTTATTAATTCAAATTAGAAGCAATGAATGCGGGCGGTTAGGACCCATCTGTTTGGAGAACATTGGGGGAGGCCTATGTCCAGCAGTGGGCGTCTATTTGCTGAAATGATGATGATGATGAGGTAGCAGTGGGGTCACCTGATAGGAAGGATTGCCCATGGCCATACGCAACACCATGGGAGTCATAACTACACTAAGCTTTTCCTTTTCTCACTGAATTGAGACTCTGGTATCATTAGTCCTCTTCCACATTTTATTGGCACGAATGGGCCGGCTCGACCGGAGTGATACCTCAGTTTCGCCGTGTGACTGAGATTACCGGAGGCCCAATGGGGGGGAAGGGAAAAAGGTTGGCAGCGCACTTGTGACTCCACTGGTTTTGCGGGTGTCCATGGGCGGCGGAATTGCTTACCATCAGGTTATCCGTCTGCTCGTCTGTCACCTTTCATATAAAAAAAAAGAAGTTTCCAGTTTTGTCAGTCAAGCTACTGGCCCCCACACGCTGTCCCACACACATCGTCCAACAATTAACACGCCCAATTGGACTCATGAGGGACCAGGGATTCATTGATATTCATTCATACCGACTTTCTCAATAAAGCTGAAATTGGCAAGCGTGAGTTGCGCAGAGTTTCAGGGGCTTCTGAACTTTCATTATTGTGAAATATTGATATAATTGGGACGCAAATATTGAGTTGGTAGTTCAGAGCATAAGAACGAGCCTTCCATACGATATGTCGTGGTTCGAATCCGAAGATATAGGTATATGATAAAGATTTTTCTGATCTATAGGCAAATGTCTTTCATTAGTTTTTTAGATTTTCGCGTTGTATTATAACTATAATGTATCAATACGAGTTCCTATATTGGACAAACGAAGCGGTCAATTGCAGAACGTGTCAAGGAACATATCGCAGCTGTTAAAAATCGACAAGCGAATAAATCGGCAATAGCAGAACATCTACTGGAAATGGGAGTTAATCATTGGATGGAACTACATGACCCGAAAATCCTCTCCACCGATCGTCATTATCATACCAGGATAGTACGTGAAGCGATTGAGATCAAGAAGTATAAGACTTTCAATCGGGAGGATGGATTTAAAATATCATCCAAAAGTAGTCGCTTTTGGCGTGAATCAATTTTTCGCGTACGCGTTGTATCTACCCAACATTTGTGCATGGTTATTTGATAAATAGTATACGTGTTTGCCGAGAGGTTGTAACCCCGAAACTGTTTAAAATAGATCCGGTTTAGTAGCTAAAAATTAAAGTCGATTGGCGTCGCTAGTGTGCCCTACCCGTCGCCTTAAAATAAGAGAGAGAGAACCCTAAAAGTATCTGCAGTCGCCACTCAAATTTAAATATACAATCACACCACATCTGCTACGTTTTGTTATTCAAAGCGAGGCTCGGGAGTCAGACGAAAATAGCGCCTATTTATGCTACTGTTATAACGTTTTGGAAGGTCTTCAACGATCAAGAAGGCGTGAAGATTATCAGGCGTTTTATTAGGCCAGTATTATGTATCCATAGAATCCGAAATGAGGTGATCCGGCAGAGAACCAAAGTTATCGACATTGCTCGCCGGATATGCAAGCTTAAGTGGCAGTGGGCTGGCCATATTAGCCGCAGAACCGACAACCGATGGGGTAAACGAGTTCTGGAGTGGAGACCGCGTCTTGGCAAACGTAATGTAGGGCGCCCTCAGTTTAGGTGGGGGGACGATCTGCGCAGAATGGCTGGCAAGAGCTGGATGCGAGAAGCCATGGATAGATCACAGTGGCGAACAATTGGAGAGGCCTACGTCCAGCAGTGGACTGCGATAGGCTGATAATGATATAACCATAGACCTGGCACCCTAACCAGACTGCCTTTTCATAGAAAGCCATACTGTGAAAAAGGCGCGATGCCGTTAGTACTAGGGTGATGTCCTGGGTGACATTCTTTCTCTACCGCACCCGTATAGAGATGCATAAAGCTGCGTCAGGGTCGGTTGGATCTCTTTCACACTCTGTGACGGTTTTTTTGAAAATGGCACAATCCGTTTAAAAAAAAAACTTTGGTTCACAAAGGGAGGCCAGATGGAATCTTCTTACTGTCAAGATCTGTTACCAATTTCTCGGGATTATCGTAAACATGGGCGTAGGTTTGGCGTGGCGCTTGCCCCATCCTGGCTCTGACCTATAATGAAAACTGAAACTTAAGAAATTTGTAAGTCATCAGTCATCATGCACTCTCATGCATGCATCGTTCACACATCCACTCACATGCTCTTACTTTACACAAACTCACGCACAATTACACACTCACACATTTTGACATATAAATGGATGATATATTACACACTTACCCGCACACTTACACACTTACCCGCACTCTCAAACGCACATAAACGCTTAGAAGCATGCAACTGTGACTTGATAAATAATTATAAAAATTATTACCTACGGGACAGGCATAGCTTATAGTAGGAATCATTGCAAAGTTACTGCATTGTAAACATAATTACACAGCAATCGAACAGATACAATTAGAATAAATTGTTGTTTAGTTTGATATTGGTCCGCATTGTTGATCTCTTCTACTGACAATCTTAGATATTACCCCTTGCAAAATTGTCATTGTAGACTTACATATTAATAACTCTTACCTCCCTATTATAAAACGCCATCTAAGAATGGTTCTGGAACAAAACTCGGTCTATCTCCTTTTAACATTGCTTGCTCGAACGGGAAAGCATTAGCATTAGTACAGTAATAACTTTGGATCGCCTTCTTCGCCTTCTAATAGGTTGCATAACTATAACTATTAAATGTCTATATGTATAATGTACTTAATACTGTGGTTGTTGTTGTAATATTTTTTTTTTCCGCGCAATCGCGGTCGGAAACCCACAGCCGGGAGTAGACCGTACCGCTAATAGCGCTCGCCGCTTCACCCCTATCTGGCGCAATACAGCCCTTCAACGCTATACGACCTACCAGGACACCCAGTAATGTCGTCCCCCGCGGAGTCGTATACGTACGCTCACGTACTCCGAAAGCCCGTTTATTCGCTTCTTCGACAGGCCGAGTAAACCTTAGCAGTAGTTGTTAAACCACCCCTATCCCCCGGATTGGGCCTCCGGTATGACGCAGCGAAACACAGCACATTGCTGCTTCACGCCGGTTTTCTGTGAGGCTGTACCACTCCTGGTTAGCGTAGGTCACCCACGGGAGTTAACCTTCTTTCCAAATTTGTCAACGAAAATAAAATCCAAACTGTTCAGGTTTTAGCATTTAGCATAATGATATGTTGAGGACACAACTGTCACGTTGCATAACTCGTGTTACAAAGGACAAATAAAAAACACTTCAAGTCTCGATATGATAATGGCGACCTGAAAATTGTCAATTTGGCCAAAACGTGATATGAACATTTTTATTCAGGATCTTAAAATAGGTACACGTGTTGGAAAATATTTATAAATTGTAATATAATTTTAACATAATTTTAACATAATTTTACTTTCATTGTTATAATAATATAATGTTTTGGCTTTCGAATTGCGGTTGAATTATTGAATAATGTATGGTAGATTTTTTACTGAATGTTAAGCATTTAGTTTCGCAGAAAAAAATAATTTTATACTGCTTGTTCAATATGTGGGTATGACTTAGGGCAAAAAACACTGCTTGTTGCTTGTTTACTAGTTGCAAGAAAAACTTCGAATTGGTTTTGTGGAAAATGTTTTAGGTGAATCACTGAAAATATATGACGGTATAATATCGTTAAATGTGATCCGTTTGTTCGTCTGTCCCCTATCTCATAAAAAAATAAAAGTGTGTGCGGAGCAAAATTATTTATAATTTAAAATCAACAAACAAAACTATGAAGCTGATATCGAGACGGCAAGACTGATCTATTTCAGCTATTTCCACAGTGTGATGTCATATGGTCTACTGTTGTGGGGGTCTGCTGCTGACATATAAACTATTTTTGTATTACAGAAAAGGACCAATGATAAGGATTCTTGGTCATTTATTTATTTATTCAATTACACAGGCACTTAAACCTAATTACGTAATTGAGACACACAGTAACAAAAGTTTTATATAAAACATTGATACAAAACAACAAAAACAAAAAAAGTAACAGGGTAAAACAGATAAAAATTAATCATGTTAATTGATTAATCTTTTGAGTTGTTATTCATAGTAGTCTATTAACTTTCATAATTGTATTTTTTTTTCTTTTCTCAATTGCAACTTTGTAACATCATCGATATTTGAAAAGAGTAACTACTGAGTTTCTTTCTGGTGTCTTCTCAGTAGAAATCGACATTTCGAACCAGCTGTAGATTTATGTACCTATTTTGACATTCATAAGTGTTCTGTGTGGACCTAAACTGAATAAAGAGTTTTTTTATCTTACCTTTATCTTTTATCTGAAGGTAACTAGCAGAAAAAGGCACGGTTCTAGAGTTTGTGGTATGTAATTAAACCAATAAAAAAGTGTTGAATTTTGAACCCCAATAATTCAACCCAATAATTCCCTACAGCGTTGGTGCCATAGAAACAAATACTTAGGGGGACAAGTTCTATAGAAGACAACTAAAAAAAAATCTCGCCGGTACTTGGACCAAAAAAAAGGATATCCTTAAGCATTAAGAAGGCCCAATCCGGGATAAGGGGGTGGCTCCACTGGTGTCCGTGATCCGTCTGCTCGTCTGCCGCCTATGACTTAAATAATAATATCATCTCCCCATCTGAAATAACTTGGTCCGCCTGCGCACAATGATAAATAGATAGATATAGGTATACTCTTTATTGCACAACATACAAAATTTAAAAGCTGGGTATACAGAGATACAATGTACAATTTAGGCGGTCTTATCGCTGGGAGCGATCTCTACCAGACAACCTTCAGGTAAAGAACATTAGATGGTTGCCATCACTGAGTTATCATTTTAATTTTTTGCACTTAGGTTTTAGATTCGACAAAAAGTCACTTTTAGGATCCGTGTCTTAAAAAATAAGGCATTCATTTTCTTATAGATAATTAAATAAATAAATAAATATTTCTCACAATACATCACTTACATTGATCTGACTCCGAGATAGGTAGTGGGATTACAAATATCATCATCATCATTACCAGCCTATCGCAGTCCACTGCCGGACGTAGGCCTCTCCAATTGTTCGCCACCGTGATCTATCCATGGCTTCTCGCATCCAGCTCTTGCCAGCCATCCCGATGGGGTAAACGAGTTCTAGAGTGGAGACCGCGTCTTGGCAAACGTAATGTAGGGCGCTCTGGCAAAGCGGAGGGATGATCTGCTCAGGATTACATATATATACATATAATACTTTTTGACTCACGCAGCGAAACAGCACAATGCTGCTTCACGCCGATTTACTTTTAATACTTATATAAGTATTGAAAGAAAATTTGGTATATGCCAAAACTACTCATTTCCCTGAAAAGACTCTTCAAGCCTAACATCTCTGTGATGGCAACCTCTGTGCGCAGCAGGCCAAACTCTTTCGCATCAGGGGGCTCCACTGGACCCTATAAAATCTACCTCTTTCCCCTTCGTTTCCAAAATCCCGCGACCCACCGGTCTATATCCGTTATGTGCAAAAAATAAATCATCATCATTTCAGCCAATAGACGTCCACTGCTGGACATAGGCCTCCCCCAATGTTCTCCACACAGATCGTCCTGTGCCGCCCGCATCCAATGGATTCCCGCAATCTTCACCAGATCGTCGGTCCACCTTGTGTGACTTCCTGTACGTGGCCTCCACTCGAGGACCTTTCCGCCGTCTGTTCTCCTCGTTATGTGCCCTGCCCATTGCCACTTGAGGCATGCAATCCTTTCCGCTATATCTGTGACCTTAGTTCTCCTGCGGATCTCATCATTTCTGATACGATCACGCAGAAAGACTCCGAGCAGGGCTATGCTCCATTGCTCTCTGGGTGACTTTGAGCCACCTTAATCGGCACATTGTAAGCGGCCACGTTTCGGTTCCGTATGTCATCACTGGCAACACACACGCATTGAAGAATTTCGACTTGAGACACTGCGGTAGATGGGCCGAAAGTATGCTGCGTAGCTTCCCGAACGCTGCTCAGCCAAATTGGATTCGTTGAAAAAATAAAAACAAATGAATAATAATCATTATTCATAAAAGAAAAAGAAAAAGTGGGAGCATTCTAAAAATTTCAAATTAAAATTGGAACTCAGTTCAATCTACGCTTTACTTCGATACATGAACAATGAACATAAATAAAAAGAAAATATGTTTATTTCCAGCCATCTCGAAAGGATAAACGCTACACCGCATTATTCAATAAGTTTAAAATTCTAGGTACCTACCGAAAATCCTTGATTTCGGGACTATTAAATGAAAATTTGATACTAGAAGGCCAATTTTACATACCATAGTGTCAAGGTTGGTTTTTTATGACCGTAATAAAAACCGAGATAGGTTAGATTTGAATTTCTAAGTCTTTGAGTAATATAAGTTGCGCAATTGAATTTTTCTGTATTTTTTACAATTGATAAATTGTGTTTTGATTGTTACACAACTTCTTTACTGTTTTAGTTAAGTAGGTGTGTGTTATAAACTACTGTTATTCGTGTTTTTTTCATACATTCCAATTTTAAACGAAAAGAAAACCCGGACAAGTGCCAATCGGAATTGCTGACTGAAAGAGTTCCGTACCTTAGAATATTGATATACAACCTGTGCGGATAAAGAATGGGATCAGAAATGGCGGCGCATCCATTCACTTCTCGCTCGCACACTATTTGCGTCTATATTCGCACCCCACGAGTGCGAGTATAGACGCAAATAGTGTGCGAGCGAGAAGTGAATAGATGCGCCGCCATTTCTGATCCCATTCTTTATCCGCACAGGTAGTACCTATACTTAAGGAATTAAGTTTCTACCGTTGAAGAGCCAAGCTTTGGCATGAATGCTCGACCAGAGTGATGCCACGGCCTCACAGAAAACCGGCGTGAAGCAGCGCTGTGCTCTGTTTTGCTGATGAGGGTACCGGAGGCCCAATCCGGGGGAAAGGGGGGGTGTAAAGATTTTTTTTTATTCTCATAACATCTCATACGTTGACCTGATTCCGTACTAAGTAGCTTAAGCACTTGTGTTACAGATATCAGACAACAGAGGAACACAAATATATACTTAAATACATATATTACACCCAGACACCGAACAAACACAAGTGTTCATCGCACGAATGTTTGTCCAGGGTGGGGATCGAACCCACGACCTTTGGCGTAAGAGGCAGGGTCACTACCAATTGCGCCATCCGGTCAGAGATTGGCTGCGTACTCTCAAAAAAACTTCCCATACTAAAGTGATTAGCTGATTTTTTTTATGATATAGGGGGCAGACGAGCAAACGTATCATATGATGGTAAGCGATTACCGCCGCCCATGGACAGCTGTCACGTTGAAGGGTCACAAGTGCGCTGCCGACCTTTTAAAAAGGAATACGCTCTTTTCTTGAAGGTTTGCAGGCGATAGTTCATTCCACAGTTTTGTCGTACGAGGTGGAAAGTTTCTTGAAAAACGCACTGTTGAAGACTGCCAACCATCTAGATGATGGGCATGGAACTGTTGACGAGTGGATCGACGATGGAATGAATCGGCAGGAATCAGTCCGAACAATTCGTCAAAACATTCCACATTCTATACACGAAGACTTTTAATCGGTGATCGGGACCTACTGATTCCGACTAGGTGGATGATGGCCATTGCTATAGTAATAGTAGTTACATGTCAGCGTTCCATTTTTTTTTCTTGTCTGAGACTTTAAGTTAATAACTATGAATATGGTCATCCTACTCCTCCTTGTTACAAATAAAACCTCTTCATAAGTACAGGTACAGTGATGATAACAAACCTCATTAGAGACTTAAAGTTTTTCATGTTATTGGTAGAAAACTGTCAAATGGCAGACAACGTCAAATAAAACAAATTAAAGAAAATTAAAATAAAAATTAAAATACACATCTAAATGTAGGAAGACCATACATTCCAATCAAATTTAGATATCTAATAAAATTTAAAATAAAACCTAAACAAAAAGAAAACATGTAACTACTATTACTATAGCAATGGCCATCATCCACCTAGTCGGAATCAGTAGGTCCTGATCACCGATTAAAAGTCTTCGTGTATTATGATTATGGGAAGGTGGATATTTTTTGAGATTAGACCCAATACATCATGCTAACTAATTATAAATGTAAAAGTGTGTTTGTTTGATTTTTTTTATACTACGTCGGTGGCAACACAAGCGTGCGGCTCGCATGATGGTAAGCGATTACCGCAGCCTATGGTCTTTTGCAACTCCAGAGGACCTGACCCCTTAAAAACCTTAACACTCCTTTTTTGAAGAACCTCATGCTGTATTCTCTCGGGAAAACCTCTGATGGCAGCTCATTCCACAGCCGGAGCGTTCGCGGGAGAAAATTCCTCTGGAACCGTACTGTGTGAGACCATTTGGGTTCCAATGTGTGAGGATCACGCCGTGTGGTCCCCCCTTTCCCCCGTATTGGGCTTATCGTACCCTCTCTTACGCAGCGAAACACAACACAGTGCTGTATCACATCGGTTTTCTGTGAGGCCGTGGTATCATTCCGGTCTAGCCAGTCCATTCATGCCGAAGCATGGCTCACCCACGGTCTCTTACCCTCATATTCCGATGGGATGCCAGCGTGACACGACCGAAGAGGGATTGGGCACTGGACCAACAGCTTAACGTACTTTCGGGGCACGGGGGTATAAGACCGCCAACTTTCAGACTCCGGGCTGACACTAAGAATTTTTTAACGAAAACTTAGGTACAAGTTTTTGGCCCGGCCCGGGGATCGAACCCAGGACCTCTTGCGCAGCCGTCGCTTCAGAGTGCGACCCACTAACCACTGCGCCACCGAGGCAGTCGTTTCTTAAGCCACTTAAAGTATTATTAAACGGCATTTAACTTAAGTTTTCGTGGAAACCAATTAGTCTAAAAAATATTGGAGTAACTTAATTACTTTAAGATTCTTCCTAGAATGTTGGTTTATCTGGAGACACTTTAACTTGGTAAAAGTTATGCAAAGTAAGTTCGGTTTACAGCGGGACAAAGCTTTTTTGGCCGATAAATATCATTGACAGCGACTTTTTAATCCCTGAAAAAGGGGGTTGGCAAGGTTTCTATGGAGCCTGGCCCACCTAATAATCCGTCATTTTAATTTTTTTTCCAAAATCGCTGCCATAAATTTTATTAAGAAATTGATAGAACACATCAAATGGGACATTAGGGAATGCAATCACGCAACAACATTTCAATCATGGTATTTGCGGGATTCGGAGATCTGAATCCCGCGGGATCCCGCATCTTTCTCTACATCATTCAACGAAAATGAGAGAAATCCTATATCATCTAAAATTAAAAATGAGATAAATGAACATTTTTCAAGTGTTTTATTGAGAAATGAGAAATTAATAAAATCATGTAGGTGTGTCATCATCATCATCACCCCATTTGTGTCCCCACTGCTGGGGCACGGGCCTCCCTAAATCACATGAGGGGTAATTGCCATACTCACCACGCTTGGCAGACGGGTTGGCGAGGGTTTTGATATAAATGCAGAGTTTTCCTTCTCTGGGTGCTGATGATCATGCCAGCAGCTTTACCTTAGTCGCCTTTTACGACACCTCGGTAAGTGTGAGGGTGGCCTATTCTACTCTGCCGGGGACCACACGGCTTTGTAGGTGTGTAAGTAGGTATAAAATAATAAAATGTATGACAAAGAGACATTAGGTAGTTTAGGCATTATTCTGAAAATAACTGCCCATAAAACATAATAAAAAAACTATAAACATGTCGAATTGAGAACCTCTTTTTCTTTTGAAGTCAGTTAATAACAAGTCTTGTCTGCCAAACGACTCCTGACTTTACATGCCAGATAGCCAACCGCAGAAATCGTCCGTTCTGCTTCCACGCTTGAGGGACTTCATCATCATCATCAGCAACCCACACTCGTCCACTGCTGGACATAGGTCTCCCCTAATGCACGCCACTGCTCCCTATTTTGGCCACTCTCATCCAGCCCACACCAGCCAGCCTTCGAATGTCATCATCCCATCTTGTCGCAGGGCGTCCAACACTACGCTTACCGAGTCGCGGTCTCCACTCAAGGACTTTACGGCTCCAACGGTTGTCAGTTCTGCGGCTAATATGACCAGCCCCCTGCCACTTCAGTTTGCTAATTCGGTGGGCTATGTCGGTGACTCTAGTTCTCTGTCGGATTACATCATTTCTGATGCAGTCCTTCAGAGATACTCCGAGCAAAGCCCATTTCATAGGTCTTTGAGCGACTTTGAACCGGTAGACTAGTCCAGCCGTGAGTGTTCACGTCCCCGGCAGAGTAGAATAGGCCACCCTCACTCTTACCGAGGTGTCGTAAAAGGCGACTATGGTAAAGCTGCTGGCATAATCATCAGCACCCAGAGAAGGAAATCTCTGCATTTAGTTCAAAACCCTCGCCAACCCGTCTGCCAAGCGTGGTGAGTATGGCAATTACCCTTTCGACAAGTATTTATTTTAGTTTTTATCTACTATCTATTTTAAACAATTTCGGGGTTACAATCTCTCGGCAAAAACTTACGCGTACGCGAAAAATTTATTCACGCCTAAAGCGGCCAATTCTGGCATGAATTAATTTTTCGCGTACAAAAAAGGACCCAACATTTGTGCGTGGTTATTTAATGAATAGTATAAGTGTTACCGTCACCTTAACTGCAAGTTATCAGCCCAGCCGAATCGTCTGGCACGACTCATCGTTGGCCGAATACATTTCAAATCCTAAAAATTGTAACGGTCATAATTTTACAAAAATCTTCAAAACAATCGCCATTTTCTTTGTCCTTCAACGTCTAAATCTAGTGTTACCAATACGATACTACCATATTCTACCAAATAGAGCTACCAAGGGAGAAAAAATAACTTTATAGTGGTCTGAGGTCTGTGGTTGAGAGCAATCTCGATTCCGCCAATGCTGACTTCTGGCAAGTCTTCGGTGAAATGGCGTGTTAATGTGGCCCTAGAGTCCTCATTTTCAGGATCAGGTCGAGATGCATGCGAAGCGTAAATCGGCCAAAGAAGTCTTCCACTTCTCGAAGGACCGCCGGCTTTGAAGCAACAACTTCTCCACGTGATGTGGTCAGCTTGGTCAGGTAGCTTCTTCCGAGAGATTGTACGAAAACCGTCGACCCCCGATTCTGCTCGACGATTACGATGATAAATCTACTCTGATGACGAAGATATTTTCACATTATAAAAAATCTCTGACATTACACACTCTTCATAATAAAGATATCAAGTTCAGTCGTGCATGGAGTATTGCAGTCACCTATGGGATGGCTCTGCCAAGTATCAGCTGGCTGCCCTCGACTCGATTGAGCGTCGAGCCATGAAGTTAGTTGGTGACGCAGAATTAGTGGAGGGTAAATCCCAAAGCCTCGCTTACCGACGTAGAGTGGCCTGTCTATCGGTTTTTTATAGGATGCATTTTGGAGAGTGTTCAAATGAGCTTCACGACCTGATACCACCTTCTCCTTTCTACCACCGGACATTACGGAAGACGACAGGAATCCACCCTTACACTGTGCAAGTTCCACCAGCTCGTACTAAGCGTTTCGCTTCCTCTTTCTTGGTACGAACTGCTAAGGAATGGAACAACTTGTCGGCTTCTGTATTCCCAGAGAGCTACAATTTGGGTGTCTTTAAGTCGAGAGTGAATGGGCTTGTTCTGGGTAAGCACGCTACATCTTAGACCTTATTGCCACTTTCCATCAGGTGAAATGAGGTCAAGTGCAAACCCATTTAATATATAAAAAAAAAATCCTTTTATTTATAAGTCCCATACATTTTTTTTTCTACGAAGCGTGGATCTTCCACGGTTAAAACTTTCCTAATTCGGGATCATGGTCCAAGCATACCCCAGGCTCCGAAATTAGAGCCCTTTTTCCTACAGCGGGACAATAGGAGGCCATGAGAACCAGAGTGGCCTAACTCATTTTTTTTTGGCAGTATTGAGTTTTAGTTGTACAGTGGCGGATACTTCAAGCTATACAAAACTGTCGAATTTCCTCAATCGATTTCGAACTCAATGTGTAACAATTATAAGGTTTATAATCGAATGAAGAAATTTGACAGTTTTGTATAGCTTGATGTGTCCGCCACTGTACAACTTATCACGGACCCAGAGTCTGTTTTTTTTTATTATTTTTGTTTGGTTTAATCTGATTTTGACGATGATTGTAACAAGTACAAAGTGTACATATTTCATTCAATCGACATAAACGCTAGATGAGAGATTTGATGCGAAACGACCCTAGTGTGTTGATTAATTATATAGTATCAAATGAACATGTTGAGATCTTGTACATTTAGACTCTTTAATTATTTTTATTAAGTATTTTTGGTAGCATTTACTGCTCCTCCATTCATAGTAAGTTGTCATTATGAGAAGTTGGCATTTCGAAAAGTTGCCATTTTGTAAAGTTGGCATTTCGAGTAGTTGGCATTTCGAGAAGTTGGCATTTTGCGAAGTTGGCATTTTGCGAAGTTGGCATTTCGAGAAGTTGGCATTCAGCGAAGTTGTCTTTTTGCGTACGGTTGGCATTTTGAGCATAAACGCAATTACGTTTATCGTTTACTTATAATTGATAGAGCCACAGCGGCCTCAACGTTTTTTATCACTTTTTCCTTTAGATGACAGCACATAGTTTTAATTTTTAATCTATGATAAAAAATTTAAGTGCCAAAGCGGCCTAAGCAAATTTGGCCAGTTTGGCTCTGGGGGCTAATTAGGCCACTCTGGTTATATATACTGATATCTACTTTAACTTTTAGATGTGTTTTGCGCGATGTAATTAACACCCAGCGACACCTATTAGTATAAAGTGGAACTAATGCCCCGAACACCGAGGCCATGTGGTGCCCGGCAGAGTAGAATAGGCCAGCCTCACTCTTACCGAGGTGTCGTAAAAGGCGACTAAGGTAAAGCTGCTGGCATGATCATCAGCAACCAGAGATGGAAAACTCTGCATTTATATCAAAACCCTCGCCAACCCGTCTGCCAAGCGTGGTGAGTATGGCAATTACCCCTCATGTTATTGAGGGAGGCCCGTGCCCCAGCAGTGGGGACTTAAATGGGCTGACGATGAATGCCCCGAAACGAAGTGAGGGCGGGCCACTAGTATCTAACATGATCATAATTTACTTTGATATGTACCATAACCCAAACTGCAGGCAGAAATAAGAAAATCCGATGAGTTCAAACTCCTTACCTGAAACCATAATAGATATCAAAACAAACACACAGGATACATTGCAGATCTTTCAACGCTGCTTTGCTATTTTGTAGCTGAGAAAACAAACACGCGTGTTTGGTTATGTTTGAGTCTGCAGAATACGGCCTCGCCGTTGAAAGATTAAATAAAACATTAATTAATGAGTGTAAAGAGTATAGATTTTACTAAATTAAAGGTTTTTTTTTTATGATATAGGTGGCAGACGAGCAGACGGATCATCTTATGGTAAGCGATTACTGCCGCCCATGGACGCCTGCAACACCAGTGGTGTCACAAGTGCGCTGCTTACCTTTTAACCCCCCTTCCCCTGGATTGGGCCTTCCGGCACCCTCACACACGCAGCGAAACACAGCGCATGCACTGCTTCACGCCGGTTTTCTGTGAAGACGTGGTATTACTCCGGTCGAGCCGGCCCATTCATGCCGAAGCGTGCGAATTGCGACTGGAGTGCGCAAGTTTCTTTGCGAGATCAGAGTGGCAATTCTCGAGATTGAATTCCATCCCCATCATCTCGACGGATGGCGGTCTAATACTGTGCGTTTCTTGTGGAACTTTCTACCACGTACCTCAGTTCTGTGGAACGGTTTGGCTGCGGGAGTATTTCCCGATGACTACTACTTAAGGACCTTCAAGAGAAGAGCGTACGCTTTTCTAAAAAGGCTAGCAAGACATTAGCGATCTCTCTGATTTCGCGGA
The DNA here is from genome assembly GCA_019059595.1 of Marasmia exigua. Taxonomy (NCBI): domain Eukaryota; kingdom Metazoa; phylum Arthropoda; class Insecta; order Lepidoptera; family Crambidae; genus Marasmia; species Marasmia exigua. The sequence continues at coordinate 2,682,495 of CM032487.1, read as the reverse complement.
TGTTCATGGGCGGCGTTGATTACTTTCCATCAGATGACTGGCTTGCTCGTTTGTCGCCTCTAGCATAAAAAAAATTAAAGATAAAGATAAAGATAAAAAACATTTATTTGTTAAACACACATCATTACAAATAAAGAACAAAAAAAAAACAAACTTCTGAAGTTTATACTAGTAAAAACAACACATTAAAACAAAGGAAAAATAAACAAAAAATAATAATCCAACGAGTTAAAATATTTAAGGCGGGCAATATATACCTACATTGTGTCCAGGTGTGTCGCGGTGCATACAAAAAGGAGCTCACTCAGCTAAAGCCACGACCTAAGGAAGGGGTAGGTTCCTTCCTGTAGGCCATGGCGCCTAATAATTTTAGTCGAGTGAGAGATTTGTATACACGAATGTATGAAATTTCATAATTCGAGTTCAATGTCGAGAGCATGAGAATTGGCCCTCAGGAGGCCAATTCTCCGGATATGAAAAAACATGACAGATGTCACATGAAAACCATACAAAAAAAAAATGTTTTAGTTATATATGTCGTATGAAAATAAATGTACGCACGAGAATTCTGGGGATTTCGATATGAAAAAAACATGGCGGATATCACCTGAAAACCATACAAAAAAACTAAGTTTTGGTGACATATATCGTATGATGACAAAATATCACGTCCCGAGAATTGGGCTCCAGGATCCTCTAGGCAAACGCGTTACATCCTACACCTCATTGTCACTTTCCATTAGGTGAGATTGTCGTCAAGCGTAAGCCTACAGTTCATAAAAAAAAATCCAAATGTCAAGTTAAAGCAAACCTTCAAGAAAAAAGCGTACTCCCTTTTAAAAAGGCCGGCAGCGCACCTTGAATGATTTTATTTTTTATTTTATTTTATTTTATCACAAAAACCACAGCTCTTAGTGCTATTTACAAGTTATATGAACTTGATGTGAATCCTTTGACGTGGCAGGTGTCAAAGGGCGGCAGTAATCGCTTACCATCCGGTGGTACGTCTGCTCGATGCCCCCTATATCATAAAAAAAAGTATACGAAGACAATTTACCACTTTGGGAGCGTCTCTTGCGCTAAGTATTTTGTTAAGAAAAAAATGATGTTAAAAACCTCAACATCATTTTTAAAGACCTATCCATAGATACCCCCACTTATAGGTTTGATGAAAAAAAAATGAGTTTCAGATTCAATTATGGACACCCCCCAATTTTTTTATTTTTTCCCATTAGTGTGTAAAAATGGTAATACGGTTAACAAAATGCATCTGTTTTGTTTTATTGCTAAAATAAAATGTTAATTTAAGTCCTTTTTTCTCTTCGTTTCTGCCTAAGTTACAGGAAATTCCTAGTTTAGGCAGTAAACTTAAAATTGCTACCTAAGTTTAAGTAGATTATAAGTCTTTTATGTTCTAAAGATTTTTCAATAAATTTTATTTATTATTCATTTATTTATTATTTATTTATTTACCAAGTTTCAATAGTATAGTTCTTATAGTTTCGGAGAAAAGTGGCTGTGACAGGCGGACAGACATGACGAATCTATAAGGGTTCCGTTTTTTGCCATTTGACTACGGAACCCTAAAAAAATTATGAGAAAAGGAGGCAAATGAGCAAGCAAGTCACTTGATGGTAAGTCATCATCACCGCCCATGTACATCAGCCACACCAGAAGGAGTAGAGATGCGTAGCCGTCCTTTTAGGAAGGTATAAGCTCGTTTCTTCTCGCGCTCGTGACATTTTTCATCATGGTTTAAGTGATATCCGCCATGTTCTCAAAATATCACGAGCACGAGAAATGGGCAATTGTGATATTTTGAGAAAATGGCGGATATCACCTGAAAACCATACAAAAAAAACTATGTTTTAGTGTATAGTTTAGTGTTAGTAAAACTATGTATAGTTTAGTGATATATGTCGTATGAAAATAAATGTCACGGGCACGAGAATTGGGGTCCTGGAGCCCATTTCTCGTGCATATTTATTTTCATACGACATATATCACTAAAACACAGATTTTTTTGTATGGTTTTCAGGTGATATCCGCCATGTTTTCACAATGAGCACGAGAATTGGGCTCCCGTTCACTCTTGCCTTAAATATCATTCATCATCATCATCATCAGCCCATTTAAGTCCCCACTGCTGGGGCACGGGCCTCCCTCAATCACATAAGGGGTAATTGCCATACTCACCACGCTTGGCAGACGGGTTGGCGAGGGTTTTGATATAAATGGCGAGTTTTCCTTCTCTGGGTGCTGATGATCATGCCAGCAGCTTTACCTTAGTCGCCTTTTACGACACCTCGGTAAGAGTGAGGGTGGCCTATTCTACTCTGCCGGGACCACACGGTAAAATATCATTACTATATTATTAATAACCTGCCTAACACGTTGGTAGTTGTCTGAACCTGTTTACCGATACACTAGAACCCCACAGCTTTAAAACAATGTTGCTAATTTCATTAGAAATCGAAGTTACGTTCAATCGTTCCAATTCACAATCAATCGTGCTGATTTAGTAATGTTTTGGAAATATCTTAGATTCCCGCACTTTCTTAGCGAGTTATATGTGGATTGTTTACAGTATTCGCATAGCTTGCGGGTTCGGGTGATTTAGAAGGGGATTTATGGAGCAACTATTAGGGTGATTCTACATGATCAACTTTTTGTCGGATTGCTATCGGACCTACAAAAAGTCGGCCGATTTTTAATTGACTTCAAAAAAAAAAGGAGCAGGTTCTCAATTCGACAATTTTTTTTTATGAGAATAACGAGATACATGATGCCAACGAGCAAGCGAGTCTCGAGTGGAGATACGTTGCCGGCCTTTTAGGAAGGTATAGGCTCGTTTCTTGAAGCTAATTTCGTTTTATGTTTGTTCGCTGAGTACTTTTTTTTCTTTTTTTTATGACAGGCGGCAGACGAGCAGACGGATCACCTGATGGTAAGCGATTACCGCCGCCCATGGACACACACAACACCAGTGGAGTCACAAGTTGCTGCCAACCATTAAACTCCCCTTTCTCCCCATTTGGGCCTCCGGTACCCTCACTCACGCAGCGAAACACAACACAGTGCTGCCTCGCGCCGGTTTTCTGTGAGGCCGTGTTATAACTCCGGTCGAGCCGGCCCATTCATGCCGAAGCGTGGTCTCCCACGGTAAAAAATCTTTGCCATTTATGAACCGATTTAGATTATTATTTTTTAGTTGGAAAGTAGATAGTCCCGGATAAGAATATCAGGAGCTGATGATGGGATCCTGAAAAAACTGTAGGGAACCCTAAATTTTTAAAGGCACACGTAATATTTTTGTATCTTTTTTCAAAACTGCAACAGTATTTACGCATGATTGTATTGATTTTGTGTCTTTGCTGATGATGGAAGGTCAGCTCCTCAACGGTAAGGAGTTAAAGGATAACTCTTTCAATACTAGTATTGTATTATTTTATCTTTAGTTTTACCGAATGCCAAAAAATGGGACACTAAAAGCTTTTCGGCGAAAAAAAAACTGCCTTCAAAAACCACAAACTAAAAAGTCTAAAATAATATTTTTAAAAGTTTATACACAAATAACATTTTATAACAGTACACTCTCCTCTGCCACAATAGATCATCTACTGGTCGCAGTGGCTATGAGACGCAGGGCTCAACCCATTTCTATTAAATAATAATAGTACACTCGAGAAAAGGTTTTACCGAAGTCTGCGCCTAATCCCTATTGAATAATTGAATGTTGTCTTAAATTACAAGATAGTATTGGGCGCCGACTTCGGTAACACCTTTTCTCGAGTGTACTGTTATAAACTGTTATTTGAAGTGTATAAAGTGTTAAAAATATTATTTTACAATTTTTAGTTCATTGGTTTCGTGGGTTTTGTACTATTTCTCATGGGCTTTTTGTTTGTGTGCGTTGTGACAATCTCAACGATCAGCCACGTACTCAGGATATATTATAGTGCTCAAGTGAGTGCGCAAACACAAGTGCACTCTCTATTACCTTACCCTCATATTCGATAGGACACTACTGTGACACGACCGGAGAGGGATTGGGCGCAGGACCAACGGCTTAACGTTTTACCGAAGTCGGCGCCTAATCCCTATTGAATAATTGAATGTTGTCTTAAATTACAAGATAGTATTGGGCGCCGACTTCGGTAACACCTTTTCTCGAGTGTACTGTTATAAACTGTTATTTGAAGTGTATAAAGTGTTAAAAATATTATTTTACAATTTTTAGTTCATTGGTTTCGTGGGTTTTGTACTATTTCTCATGGGCTTTTTGTTTGTGTGCGTTGTGACAATCTCAACGATCAGCCACGTACTCAGGATATATTATAGTGCTCAAGTGAGTGCGCAAACACAAGTGCACTCTCTATTACCTTACCCTCATATTCGATGGGACACTACTGTGACACGACCGGAGAGGGATTGGGCGCAGGACCAACGGCTTAACGTGCTTTCCAAGGTACGGGGGTACATGACCGCCGACGTCCAGACTCCAGGCTGAGACTAAGAATTTCTTACCGAAAAGTTATGAACAAATTTTTGGCCTGACCCGGGGATCGAACCCGGGACGTCGCCGCTTTAAAGAGCGACCCACTATCGACTGCGCCACCGAGGCAATAGGCATAGAAGCAAGGCATATTTTTTTTTAATAAGTGGCAGAAGAGCAGACGGTTCGCCTGATGGTAAGCGATTGTAGCTGCCCATAGACACCCGCGACACCAGTAGAGTCACATGTGTGCTGTTAACCTTTAAACCCCTGATTGGGCCTCCGGTACCCAGACTCAGGCAGCGAAAAACAGCACAGCGCTGCTTCAAGCCGGTTTTCTGTGAGGCCGTGGTATCACTCCGGTCGAGCCAGCCCATTTATGCCGAAGCGTGGCTTTCCCACGGTAAAAAATTGATTCAGTTGGTCTGGTTCGCCCTGTCTAAGGGTTGCGAAGGTCAGACGGTAGTCGTTTCATTGTAATTACCAGACTTCCCGAATGGACAACATTTCATATTTTTAACATGTCCATGTTTTTTATATGAAAATAGACATAAAATGAACGGACCCATATTTTTTTTTTTTCAAAATTTGTCCATTTTCATGCATAAAATAATTATTAAAATTCTTTAAATTCTAAATAGACGTAAGCGCCAAATGACGTCATCGGACGGCTGAATACAGCGATATTCCTTTGCTTATCATTGTTTTAATAAAAAAAGTTACTACTCAGTTTGGTGTAATTCCCGGTTGCGTCCAAAGTTTCCGTACTGGAGACCAGGGTACGCTTGGACCATGATTCAGAATGGACAACATTTCAAAATTGCTAAGCTCTGAAACAAAAAATACCATTTCTTTATTTACTTTTCCGCTGCGCGAATATATATTTATTAATTTTTTATATTGCTTATTTACTGAGAAAAAAATTTAAAAACTAAAAAACGTAAGATGACGTCATCGGACGGCAGAATGTAAAATATTTCTTTGCCTAGCACATTATAGTTTTAAATTTACGTAATGCCCAACCCTTGACAAGTTCTTTATAAGGAAAGAGTCTTGTTTAATTGTTTCGTGTTCTCACAAAGAAAATTACTTTTATTACATAACTGCTAAAAATGTTATTTCGGTTAAGCATTTATCTCCAATTAAGTTGTTAACTTGAGTTTAATGGCACAGTCAGAATAAGTTAAAGCAAAGAATCTCTCTTATTTCTACAGAGTTAAAAAAAGGTCGAGGTTCAACTATTTATATTTTTTGTTTATATTTGTAGGTGAAAGTTAATTTCAACAATTTTCAACACACATTATAAGTGCATAAGTAGGTAATAATGCTAAGATCATAACGGTAAGTTTTTTTTTCAACCATAATAATATAATACAAAGAAAGAACATAATACACAGCATAACGCACATACCAAAATAAACATTACAATTTAAATTTAGAAATATCATATATTTTTAAGAGCTCATACCTACCTAAACTGTGTTTTTTTTTAATTTAATATGGCTCTACTCAAAGATAATTTGCCAATGTCAAGTAGGTAGTCATCCACTTGAGGCATGCAATCCTTTAGGGTATGTCTGTGACCTTAGTTCTCCTGCGGATCTCATCATTTCTGATACGATCACGCAGGGAGACTCCGAGCATAGCCCTCTCCATTGCTCTCTGGGTGACTTTGAGCCTCCTTAATCGGAACATTGTAAGCGGCCACGTTTCGTTTCCGTATGTCATCACTGGCAACACACACGCATTGAAGACTTTCGTCTTGAGACACTGCGGTAGATGGGCACATAGCGAGGAGAACAGACGGCCGTTGTGGCGGAAAGGTCCTCGAATGGAGGCCACGTACAGGAAGTCGCAGCATTGGGGGAGGCCTATGTCCAGCCGTGGACGTCTATTGGCTGAAATGATGAGGCAGTCAACAATCGAAGTCACAGTTACTCAATAAAAAGCCGGTGTTTTACGTTTTATCGACCTATGAATTCAGCGGATATCACTCTAAAAACAATCGCGGGATTTAAGGTGACGGGTAGGGCACACTAGCGACGCCAATCGATTTTAATTTGTAGCTACTAAACCGGATTTATTTAAAACCATTTCGGGGTTACAACCTCTCGGAAATCACTTATACTATTTATTAAATAACTATGCACAAATATTGGGTCAGTTTTTGTACGTGAAAAATAGATTCACGTCAAAAGCGGCTACTTTTGGCGGTAATCCGAAATTCGAGTGCAAAATCAGACCAAACAGTTAACTATAAGTATTAATAAAATGACAGCCGTTGGAGCCGTAAAGTCCTTGAGTGGAGACCGCGACTCGGTAAGCGTAGTGTAGGACGCCCTGCGACAAGATGGGATGATGACATTCGAAGACTGGCTGGTGTGGGCTGGATGAGAGTGGCCGAAAATCGGGAGCAGTGGCGTGCATTAGGGGAGACCTATGTCCAGCAGTGGACGAGTGTGGGTTGCTGATGATGATGATGATTAATAATATAGTATAGGTTTTGCTGAGAGGTGGTTACAACGAAATTGTTTAAAATAGATCCGGTTTAGTAGCTAAAAATTAAAATCGATTGGCGTCGCTAGTGTGCCCAACCCGTCCCCTTAAGACACTATTAGGTCCAAGCAAGTTGTTGTCACGAGACAACTCACTCGACACACAATAGCAGTGTTAGAAACGATACAATCCAACGATTTTTCTTCTTCTTATTTTATTTGTGGCAATCAACTTCTCGACTGAGAATTACTCCGGCCATTATCATGTTTTAGATTTTAGGCGTTATTAAGCGGGACAACCGAAGATAATTCGCCAATGTCAAGTAACTTATTAAGAACAAGTAGGTAGTCAACAGTCGAAGTCAGTCAAAGTCACAGTCACTCAATAAAACGCCGGTGTTTTGCGTTTTATCGACCTACGGATTCAGCGGATATCACTCTAAAAGCAATCGCGGGTTTTAAGACTCTATTAGGTCCAAGCAAGTTGTCACGAGACAACGCACTCGACACACAATAGCAGTGTTAAAAACGATACAATCCAACGATTCTTATTATTAGGATCACTTTGCGGCACTTCACTGCACAAATAAACACACACTAAAAACCACTAGACACTAATTTAAAACCTTTGAATTGCATCAGCCCACGCGGCTTCTTTTAGCCCTACCCGCCGAATCCAACGATTTTTATTATTAGGAGTACTTTGCGGCACTTCACTGCGCAAATAAATACCAAATTCGTTCACTAAATACTAATTTAAACCTTTGAATTCTAACTCCAGAATCCTTTAAACATTATTTCATTTGCTTTACTGTCATCTTTCTATACTATGTAGGCAGCGATTATCTAAAAATATTTAAGATTGGAAATTTCAACTGTTATAATATAGAAATTCACCTTACGATGACGTTTATGGTTATTCAAGGTATGAGAAAGCCATGACAAATCTTTTAATGTGAATGGTTTCGACCCACTTTCAATACGGGAAATGATGACTTCAATTCTTTTAATTCTGTAGAATAAAATCACCTTTATCACATCATTTTTGTTTTATGTGATACTTGGCAGACGAGCAGACGGATCACCTGATGGTAAGCGATTGCCGCCGACCATGGACACCGGCGACACCAGTGGAGTCACAAGTGCGTTGCCCATATTTAAACCCTCCTTTCCCCCGGATTGGGCCTCCGGCACCCTCACTCACGCAGCACAGTGCTACTTCACACCGGTTTTCTGTGAGGCCGTGGTATCACTCCAGTCGAGCCGGCCCATTTATGCCGAAGCGTAGTTTTCCCACGGTCATACATCGTGCCATTCGCAGTTGAGTCCAAAGCTGTCGCTTTGGAGCCCGAGGTAGGCTTGGACCATGATCCAAGAATCGGGAAGTCGGGTATTTACAAGGAAGAAACTGAGGTCTGACCATCGCATTCCTTAGACTTAGGAACCAGAGGGCCTAATTTAAAGCAGACCTTACGACCGAATCGGAGTTTCCTTCTCTTTCACACGCGCTGTGTGTCTCCTTTGTTCGGATGCGACAAGTATATTCTCGTTCGCTACGGGATGGCTTTATATTAAGCCACCAGGTCACGCCATTACGTTCAGAATCACTGGACGACCCGATTGGAAAAGTGGTAGTGAACACTGCCTTTGGTCCAAGGGTTGCGGGTTCGATCCCAGTATCAGATCACAGTACAAACATTTTTGTGCATAAACATGTCTGTTTGTATTGGTCCGGGTGTTTTCTATGTATTGTAAGTATGTATTTACAAAAGAAAAGTATTATTCTGTATATATTTGTAATCCCACTGTTGATTCTGATATCCGTAACACAGGTGCTCGGGCTACCTATCTCGGAGTCAGATCAATGTATGTGATGTTGTGAAATATTTATTTAAAAAAAAATCATTATCTAAAATATTGTAGGTACTTTTTTAAGTGACAGGTGGCATGGAAAGCGATTACCGCCGCCCAAAGACACCAGCCATACCAATGGAGTTACAGGTGCGATGCCAACCTTTAAACCCCCCTTTCCCTTGGATTGGGCCTCCGGTACCCTCACTCACGCAGCGTGTAGGTACTTATTCACAATATTGAGAAACTATCCGAGACGTACAGTTTGCCTCACGATGTTTTCCCTCACCGCCGAGGTAATACGGTATTTATTTTTGTAATCAAAAGACCTCTCAATGATAGAAACATCGTTGAAAGAATTACTTGATTCTCATTTAAACTACCTGAGATATCACAACTTTAAGATCATATTATTTTGGGCAAACCCAAAACGCTCCGTGTGGTCCCGGCAGAGTAGAATAGGCCATCCTCACTCTTACCGACTGTGTCGTAAAAGGCGACTAAGGTAAAGCTGCTGGCATGATCATCGGCACCCAGATAAGGAAAACTCTGCATTTATATCAAAACTCTCGCCAACCCGTCTGCCAAGCGTGGTGAGTATGGCAATTACCCCTCATGTGATTGAGGGAGGCCCGTGCCCCAGCAGTGGGGACTTAAATGGGCTGATGATGAAAACGCTCCATTCAAATGGCTACTAAGATGTGACGTCACGCAAGTATTTTGTATGCATTTCATTTGAATTATGTATGGTAGCTATATCAAATGTTTCGTTTATGTCAATGGTTCTAATAAAATAGTTGGTGAAAATTGTATGGCTTATTCAATAGTATAATATTTTTTGTGATAATGTCATAAGTGCTTTTAAAATTGACTTTTTTTATATATGAGAGGTGGCAGACAAGGAGACGGATCACCTGATGATAAGCAATTCCGCCTCCCATGAACACTCGCAACACCAGTGGAGTCGAAAGTGCGCTGCCAACCTTTTCCCCTTCCCCCCATTGGGCCTCCGGTAACCGCACTCACACGGCGAAACACAGCGCAGGCGCTGCTTTACACCGGTCTTCTGTGAGGCAGTGGTATCTACTTGCCCATGAAATTACTATAAAACCGGCTAGACGTCATATTTTTAACTAAGAATGTTTGCTATTGGCAGATATTTACCTACGTTTTGGTAAAATATTATATATTTTGTAAAATCACCACCACCAGCTCGGAATCAAACCACCAGCTCGGAATCAAACCACCTGCTCGGAATCAATATATCCTAACCTAACCTAACCGTATAGAAGGCGCGTTTTTATTCACTGATTTCCATCGCTCCTTTAAACATTAGACCTTAACATTACAACCAAGTGTAAGTCACCTTTCGTGTCAAATGAAATGCAACTCACTGTAACGAATTCTCCAAGACCGCAATTGCATCTACCTATATCAACTTAAAATCAACTCTGAAACTTACCCATTAGGGTATAATTTCTTCTGCAGTGTCATTGACAAAATTCACTTTTGAGATTATGAGTCTTATATATTCACTAATAGAGAGAACATTCGTTTATACTCCCATTAGCCGACGGAGCTTTTAGCTCTTAAGTATAAAGGAAAGTCGACCTTATGTCTTAAGGTGATGGTTGAGTTTTGTATGTGGGGTGAGTATGTATGTGATAATTGGACTGACGTCCGACTGTCTGCGCTCCGTGAGCGAAGTCACGTCGTTGGTGCGCGTGCCCGTTGTACTAGGAGACGGGGTAACGCGATGACGTGACGGAAGACGGCACGATTTATTTGAAACTATACTCCTTTCGTCGTAAAGTCCTTGAGTGGAGACCGCGACTCGGTAAGCGTAGTGTAGTGTTTGAAGGCTGGCTGGTGTGGGCTGGATGAGAGTGGCCGAAAATCGGGAGCAGTGGCGTGCATTAGGGGAGACCTATGTCCAGCAGTGGACGAGTATGGGTTGCTGATGATGATGATGATACTCCTTTCGCTTTATTATATCGGTGACAGCAGAACAGAGTTATATGTGAGTCACACGTTAGAAAGAGACTAACGTAAAAAATTATAGATTTTGGCATCTGTCACCCATATCATGCCAAAGCGAAATGAGTATAGTGGCCCGCACTCACTTCGCTTCGGGGCACTAGTTCCACTTTATTCCAATAGTTGGCGCTAGGTGTCGATTACATCGCGCAAACGTTTCGTGTTTTCGGATAACCTAATAGCGTTGCCGCTGTCTGTAGGATTTACCTCTCTACATATAAATAGTAGAGACTAAGCAACGCATTTTGCTCTATACCAGTCTTTCTCAAAGTGGGCGATAACACCCCTATTGTGGATGTTCTTGAACTAAAGAGGAAAACTCAATTATATAATTATTTTTTAATTTGAAGTTACAGCTCTTTATATACCGTAAATATCGCTTCATTAATTTGACAAATGTCACTTGACATTTTAATGAGCATAAGGTTTATCAGTTATCAGTTAAATATTCATTCCATAATTCCTAGTTGCATCCAAAGAAGTCGCTCTGCCCGGGGTACGCTTAGACCATGATTCAGGATTTATGGAGTCTAGTCATTATTATATTACAAATCAACTAGAGGCGAATCAAATTAACTGAATCATGGTTTTAGAAACTATTCGAATCGTACAGGTTTCCTCATCATGTTATATATATTATGCACATATATTTGAAAAATCTACAGGTGCATACTCGGATTCGAACCACGACCCCTTGTATGAAAGGCGCGTTCTTATTCACTGAGGTACCACGCCACAGAATTATATTCTAAGCTTTCCTCACGCAGTCATTGCTTACAGTATTTAGAATTATTATAGGCGTGATCATCAGTCCATGTGATGTGAGTCACGCCGAGTGACTGAGGGTACTGAAGTCCCAATGGTGGGGAAAAGGGACTTTAAAGGAAAGGCAGTACACTTGTGACTCCACTGGCGTTGCACCCCATGGGCGGCAACTTTCGCTTACCATCAAGATCATCTGTCTGCTAGTTTGCCAAAAAAAAATACAAAAAAAAGGAAACTTAAAAAGTCTTTATTTTAAATTTATCTTTTTTATTCGACTACGGTAAAATCAACAAGAAGGGAAGGATTTTAGCAGTCTATGTATGTATCTTTGTATGTTCCAAGTCGATTTTGATTTTGAATGAGGTATCAATCGATTCCTTATTACTGTCCAGGTGATCTAGGCTTCTAATGGGGGCTATCGCGTGTGTACTATGGGACTGAGGTCCATCTACACGGTGATTGGGTATTTTAGACGTGATATGTCAATTTGTCATTTTACGAATAAATCAGGCAATGATGCTCAAGTTGGACCTCGGTTCTCAAGCACGCCATCTAGCGGATATTTCATACTCGATAGCCCAATATGTCAATGTACCACTGTTTCTAAGCAGCAATGGAAACACGCCAGCTGCATGCACTCTAAACTTTTCCTATACTTTGTTGCCGAGGTTTCTTCCTGCCATAGATAACACGGATACCACATCCCATTGACTCTATTATTCTTACTTTATGGTCACGTTTCTTTAATTGGCCTTTATGGGTTACTTAGACCATTGAGTAAGGTTGGACGAGTGCTACTTAGTGGTGGCAGACGAGCAGACGGATCACCTGATGGTAGGCGATTGCCGCCGCCCACGGAAACCCGCAACACCAGTGGAGTCACAAGTGTGCTGCTAAAAGTTAAACCCTCCTATCTCCCGGATTGGGCCTCCGGTACCCTCGTTTACGCAGCGAAACACAGCATACTGCTGCTTCACGCCGGTTTTCTATGAGGCCGTGGTATCACTCCAGTTGAGCCGGCCCATTTATGCCGAAGCGTGGCTGAATTCCAATAAATGAGAATCAACAATGATAATTTAGAATAACTTATTATCATTGTCGATTCTCATTACAACCGCTTCTCCGCTCGAGACCACGGCTGCTGTAACGTAGCCGAAACGTGTGCAAAATATGTGAGTACACAATGTTGTATCACATAATAAATATCGTGTTAATTCCCGTCTTGATTAATTATAGTTATTGCACCTATGTGCTAAATAATGATTTTATTTATGTCACATTTAAAAATTCCTTTATAGAGTCAGAACTTTTTTCTAATAAGAAGGCCTTCTTTTTCTTGAAGACATGTAGCTTATACACAACACGTTTTAATTCCTTTGGTAATTTATTAAAAAGATAAACACACTGATATTTGGCGCAGTGCTTTTCAGCACTGCGCCAAATATCAGTTTTTTTTTTTTGCAGGCAAGAACTGACTGCTTCCAAACTCTGCTCCGCAAGAAAGTGACATCGCTGTTAAACCGGGTGCGAGAGAGCGACAACAGCATCCTGAAGGTAATAGCAGATGATCCGCATGCACCTATATTGAGGCACTTTGTATGAACAATGACCGAGGTCAAAATTAGCACTCCCTCTGGATCACATGTATACGGAGTGCCTCTTAGGTACATGACCAAGTAAACTTTGTTATTATTTATTATGCTCACTAACCCTATGTTTATAAGCGACTTTTTACTAACCCATGGACTATGTTGTCTGAATAAATAAATTTGAATTGAATTGAATTGAATTTTCCACATGCAATTTGGTAAAGAATAGGTGGTTTAAGTTCATTCGACGTGTACTTTCCCTAATTTTCCTATCATGGTCAGTCTCATACTCATGAATAAATTTAGCAAAGTTACTTATAAGCTCCTGTACCCATACCATGAGTTTGAAAAACTGTTCTCGCTATCGGAAACTATCGTTTTGTCCCTTTCATTGTGATGTTTGTAAAAGAGACAGAATAGAATAGAATAGAATCTTTAATTTTTTTGTATAACATAGGTAAAGTATCATCATCATCATCATCAGCAACCCACACTCGTCCACAGCTGGACATAGGTCTCCCCTAATGCACGCCACTGCTCCCGATTTTCGGCCACTCTCATCCAGCCCACACCAGCCAGCCTTCGAATGTCATCATCCCGTCTTGTCGCAGGGCGTCCTACACTACGCTACCGAGTCGCGGTCTCCACTCAAGGACTTTACGGCTCCAACGGCTGTCAGTTCTGCGGCTAATATGACCAGCCCACTGCCACTTCAGTTTGCTAATTCGGTGGGCTATGTCGGTGACTCTGGTTCTCTGTCGGATTACATCATTTCTGATGCGGTCCTTCAGAGATACTCCGAGCAAAGCCCTTTCCATAGCTCTTTGAGCGACTTTGAACCGGTGGACTAGTCCAGCCGTGAGTGTCCACGTCTCGGCACCGTAAGTCATGACCGGAAGGATGCACTGGTCGAAGACTTTCGACTTAAGACTTTGAGGTACAGTATAAGTTGACAAATTCCATTGAAGTCCTCCTTGTTTTGCTTTTAAAGGCTTACAAATATTCGGCATTACATGTAATAATGCCGAATATTTGTAAGCCTTTAAAAGCAAGTGTTGTCCCCGGCAGAGTAGAATAGGCCACCCTCACTCTTACCGAGGTGTCGTAAAAGCACCCAGAGAAGGAAAACTCTGCATTTATATCAAAACCCTCGCCAACCCGTCTGCCAAGCGTGGTGAGTATGGCAATTACCCCTCATGTGATTGAGGGAGGCCCGTGCCCCAGCAGTGGGGACTTAAATGGGCTGATGAAAATGATGACATTTAATAAAAAAAAATAAGTACATGCAAGTCACAAATAAATATTTAAGTTACGTATCAGAAGTTTTTGTCAGTCAAATAATCATTAATAAAATAATAACATTTATCAATTAGTAAATTATATAGTGTTCTTTTGAATAATTTTCCTTTCATACTTTTCATATATACCTAATGTTAGGGAGCACTATTTTTATTGAACAAAAACACAAGAAAATTAAGACAATAACTAAGAAATAAAATTAAACTAAAAGTAAATAAAAAGGAAAGTTAAAACAAAGTAGGTCCCCGTGGCAGTGTCCCCAAAATGCTGGCAGCATTACCCCGCTGGATCGCGATGGAAATTCGCTGGGCGAGGTAGCTGCCAGCTTTTGGCTCTCCCGTGACTTCGACAAGACGCTTAGCTAAGTCACGGAAGAAAGAGAGAGCGTCGGAACCCCACGGGCCCAGTGTTTCAACACCGAAAGCTACAAAGTGGTAGGCACCAGATAGATGCCTATACTTTGTAGCTTTCAGTCTCTCTGCAGCGTCAGCCGCAGCTCCGGCATTCCTCGTAGTCCCGGGAAGATGAGACGGTGCCAGAGTGTCGACGCAGGTAGCATCCCACACTAAAGCACGTCCCATCTTCCAAGGGATGAGAGACATTCCGTCTGGTCTCTTGCCATCATCACGTAAAATGCCGTTCGGCTCTAAGTTTGCCGGCACATTGATGGTGGCAAGCGACCGACGGATAATCTCGTTTAATGAGGAATGCCTGGAGAGACGGCCGGCACTTTTTACACAGGAGAGCCCATGGTGCCCCAAGGCGCTAACAGTGGTGCCACAGAGACATTTGTGTGGGATACAGTTGGTGGTTGACGACCCGTTTGGAACAGTGGTAGGGAACGCTGCCTCTGGTGCAAGGGTTTGCGGGTTCGATCCCCGCAAAGTGCAAACATTTGTGTGCATGAACATATCTGTTTGTATTGGTCTGGGTGTTATCTATGTATTATAAGTATGTATTGACAAAAGAAAAGTATTCATCATCATCAGCCCATTTAAGTCCCCACTGCTGGGGCACGGGCCTCCCTCAATCACATTAGGGGTGATTGCCATACTCACCACGCTTGGCAGTCGGGTTGGCGAGGGTTTTGATGTAAATGCAGAGTTTTCCTTCTCTGGGTGCTGATGATCATGGCAGCAGATTTACCTTGGTCGCCTTTTACGTCACCTCGGTAAGAGTGAGGGTGGACTATTTACTCTGCCGGGACCACACTGCGAAAGAGGTAGGTGAGAAAAGTATTATATGTATATAATTGTAATCCCACTGTTGATTCTGGTATCCGTAACACAGGTGCTTGAGCTACCTATCTCGGAATCAGATCAATGTATGTGATGTTGTTAATTATTGAATAATAATAAATATTTAATGGTAATTTATTAAAAAATTTTGGTGCCATCGCTAATACACTATTTTTTAACTTGACTGCGTCGGTGGCGCAGTGGTTAGTGGGTCGCACTTTAAAGCGACGGCTGCGCAAGAGGTCCCGGGTTCGATCCCCGGGTCGGGCCAAAAATTTGTACCTAAGTTTTCGGTAAGAAATTCTTAGTGGCAGCCCGGAGTCTGGAAGTTGGCGGTCTTGTACCCCCGTGCCTCGGAGAGCACGTCAAGCCGTTGGTCCTGCGCCCAATCCCTCTCTGGTCGTGTCACAGTAGTGACCCATCGGAATATGAGGGTAAGGGAATAGAGAGTGCACTTGTGTTTGTGCACACACTTGAGCACTATAATATATCCTGCGTACGTGGCTGATCGTTGAGATTGGCCGCCGTAGCCGTAATCGGTTGGAGGATATTATTATTTTTTAACGATGAAGTTTTACATTGAACTATGCGTAGATTTGTGTACATGCTGAGTACGAGACGGGATACGTCTAGATTCGAGAGCAACAGATTTGGATAGCGAGGATAGTATTTTGAACTCATGGTAAGGTCTCTGGTAACTACTTAGGGCCGATTTCACCGCTTATACTGAACGAGATCAATTCGCTTGAACTCGGTTTACGCGCTAAACTGAGTTTCGTTCCATTGTCTACGCTTGCATTGATCGCGTTTTAGAGTTGATCGCGTTCAATTTCAACGGTGAAATCGGCTCTTAATGTGTAATGCAATGTACGCAGTGACACACCGCGAGCCAAAAATTCCATACATTTTTTACGGTAAGACCGCGGTCTGGTTGCGTCATACGAATGGCCTTCTGTACGTTACCCACCACGTGGGTACGAGGGTGACCATGACATGGAAAAAAATTAAAAACTTAGGACATTTCTTTGGGAGCGAAATTTTATCAAAAATATACCTAGTAATGTAATAATATTAATATATAAAATAATGTATATTTCTGCCATTCTCAATTTCATTTGTTAAACTACTTTGCACTGCCTTCCCCTATTACGAATACGATATTTCTTTCCTCTACCCAAAGGTTGTCTAGAAGAAATCGCTACAAGCGATCTGTTGCTGTTGTATCATGCTTGTATTTTGTTTTTGTGCAATAAAGAATATCTATCAATCTATCTAGGTATGAAGAATTCTGATAGTAGCGAAAAATCATTTTATTTATTGCTTAAGGAAAGCCAACAGCATTTTTACAATGATCATGCCTAAAAACTAAGATTAGACACTTAGACAATAACAGAGTTCCACGGCTATCTAAATTACATTATCTCACAAGACATTGACGCCTAGAATAATCACAAAAAGATATATAACAAATAAATCGACTGACCGGATGGCGCAATTGGTAGTGACCCTGCCTCTTGCGCCAAAGGTCGTGGGTTGGGGATCGAACCTGGACAAACATCCGTGCGATGAACACTTGTGTTTGTTCGGTGTCAGGGTATAATATATGTATTTAAATATATATATTTGTGTTCTTCTGTTGTCTGATATCTGTAACACAAGTGTTTAAGCTACTTAGTATGGAATCAGGTGAACGTATGAGATGTTGTGAGAATTATTATAAAAAAAAAATCAATATTTAATTATTTCTTTAAGACCGTAATGACGTTGCGTCATTCGAAAGCATCTCTACATTAACCACCTCGTGAGTAGGAGGGTGACCATGAAGTGTAATAAAATTAATAACTTAGGTCTTTTTTTGGGCGCAAAATGATATCAAAAATATACGTAGGCATGACGAAGTTTGAAAGTAAGAAAAAAAAACCTTTATTTCTGTCTTTAAGACCCTACGAACTGGCCCTCTTCAACTAAGTGGCCATGAAATGGAAAAAGAAGCTAACGACAAAGGTTTATTTTGGGTGCGAAATGATGTACCTAGGTGAACGAAAGACGCGAGTGTGTGAGCTAAAGTGGAGATGGGCAGGACACCTGTTAAGGAGTAATGATGATAGGACTATAAAGCTTACCGAATGGCAGCCAAGAATGGGACGACGTCCTGTGGGTAGACCACCTGCCCGATGGTCCGACGATATTGTGACGGCAGTGGGGAAACAATTGATAAGGCTGGCAGGGGACCGAAGGGAGTGGCGTGATAAAGAAGAGGCC
The DNA here is from genome assembly GCA_019059595.1 of Marasmia exigua. Lineage (NCBI taxonomy): Eukaryota > Metazoa > Arthropoda > Insecta > Lepidoptera > Crambidae > Marasmia > Marasmia exigua. The sequence goes on along the minus strand of CM032487.1, from coordinate 2,664,464 downwards.
TATACTTAGCAATGGGTGGATGTGGGCTGATATTATGATGATGATGATAAAGAGTTTTGATAGTTAATAAAAATCCATACATTTCTGTCTTTAAGATCGTAGTTAGGGTGTGTAATTCGAATTGCTTTTCTACTTTACCCACCACGAGGGTATGAGGGAGACCGTGAAATGGGAAAAATATGGATAGTTAGTATATTTTTTCGAGTGCGTGAAATTTAACTGGCGAGTAACTGGCGAGTTTCTTGCCGGATCTTCTCGACCAGAAACAACTTTCTGAGCCGGTGGTAGAATCGCATTATGTTTATTTATTTCTTTAGTATATTTTATGTATCAACATATTTATGTATTAACATGTAAATTATACATAAGTACTTATAAATAGTTTTAAGTCATTCAAATGTATGACGATTTGTAAGTGCTGTTATACATTTATTTTTTTTATCTAATTTTTTTTTGACTATCCTGATGCAATTCCTATTTTTTGTTCTTTGCTGGTAATCTAAAAAGAATATGTGTGTCTAAAATAAATTATTAAATGTAAATATTACAATGTACAATGCAGTTTTATTTTCTAAAAAAGTATTTCTTGTAAACAAACTCAACGTTTAAGGGATTGGAAAGAATTATATTTTTCCGATCTTGTAAGTAGATTTAATTCATTAAAAATATGGCAATTACAATACATACATCGCCTTGTTTGTGATCACCAATCCGCATTTGGCAAGCGTGGTGATTGAGCCTAATCCTATCATAGTAAGGTTAACTTGATTTCTATGATGGAGGCCTTTGCCCTGCAGTGGGGCAGTAAGTAGGCTGATACTTTACTTTACTTTAATTACAATATTATTGCACCAGAGTCAATAGTCGTACAATAGCATATAGTCCTGTGTAGTCATTGAGATAATGTAGTTAATGTTAATGTATAAATTCATCAAAGTACACATAATAATCTATAAATCAAATATTTATCTTATTACTGCTATAATAATGTTGTAATAAATTTATTTATAGGTAATCCTTTTATCTACAGCGATGGTGCTAGTTGCATTATGCAACGAAAGATTGTAGATGCGTAAAAATATAATAAGTACATACTAGTAATAATAAAATAAATACTTGAAATTTTTTTATGTGATAGGTGGCAAACAAGAAGACAGATCATCTGATAGTAAACGATAGCCGCCGCTCATGAACACCCCCGACACCAGTGGAGTCATATCACAAGTGGGCTCCCAACCTTTAAACCTTAATGAAATGAAATGAAATGAAAATTGTTTATTCAATTTAGGTCCATACAGAACACTTATGAATGTCAACATGTTTACCACTGGTTCGGAATGTAGTTTTCTGCCAAGAAGACACCAGCAAGAAACTCAGCAGTTACTCTTTTAAAAAAGAAATGTTTTACAAAATGTCACCATTAACTTAAAATATAGTACAATTTTTGTGTTACTAATATGGCCCTAAATTATTGTCATTCAAAAAATCGTCTATTTTATAATAGCCTTTCTTCATTAAACAGTTTTTTTATATACAATTTAAACTTATGTGTGGGCAAGTCAATAATAATCTGAGGTAACTTATTAAACATTTTTATGCTCAATCCTATAAATGAACTACCAACCTTATGGAGCCTGATATTTGGAACGGCCAGTCTGTGCTTATTTCTGGTGTTAAGGCTGTGACAGTCAGACTTCTTCGGGAACAGATGGAGATTCTTATGTACGTACATAAGGCAATCAAGGATGTATTGAGATAATCTTACCTACCTTCACTGATGCAGCGAAGCACAGCGCAGTGCTGCTTCACGCCGGTTTTCTGTATCACTCCGGTCAAGCCAGCCTATTCATGCTGCTCTCCCATGATCCCAAATTCTTGTTTAGATCCACTGAAGTGGATTGTGTGGATGTGAAAAAGTATTCATTGCTTTTTTTGTCAAAGATACTAAGTAGAAAGCCTAGTTAAAGTTTATAGTTCATCAACTATAGTGCTGCCCTTGTCCGTTCTGTTAAGGTGACGTGTGCCCACACTAGCGACGCCCATCGAATTAAATTTTTAGCTACTAAACAGGATCTATTTTAAACAATTTCGGGGTTACAACCTCTTGACAAACACTTATACTATTTATTAAATAACTGTGCACAAATGTTGGGTCCGTTTTTGTACGCGAAAAATTGATTCATGCCAAAAGCGGCCACTTTTGGCGGTAATCCAAAATTCGAGTGCAAAAGCAGACCAAACATTTAACTATAAGTATTAAATAAATAGTATTGGTGTTTCCCGAGAGGTTGTGACCCCGAAATTGTGTAAATTGATCCGGTTTAGCAGCTAAAAATTAAAATCGATTGGCGTCGCTAGTGTGCCCTACCCATCACTTTAACAGATGGCATAATGTGAACCAGATGTTACGACCAAATCCGAGTTTCCCTCCCATTCACATGTGCTATATGTCTGCTTTGTTTGGATGCGACAGATATATCCCCGTTACCCGGTTTTGTACCCTCAGCCTCGGAAAGTACGTTCAGCCGTTGGTCCTGCGCCAGATCCCTCTTCGGTCGTGTCACACTGTTGTACCATCGAAATATGAGGGTAAGGGAATAGAGAGTTTACTTGTGTCTGCGCAAACACTTGTGCACTATAGTATGTCCCGTGTCGATGGCTGATCGCTGAGATTGGCCGCCATGACCGAAATATCGGTTTGGAGGACATTATTGTTAATAGTATTGATAATGAAATCGCGCGAGGAATTGATAATACTAATTAGTACCTATACTAAAATAAGGTTATCTAACTTGAGTGTAATGAGTATGATGACATAGTTTGAGGAAATGATTGGCAAGAAGATCATCGGGCTTTTATATATTTTTGGTCCAAATATGAAAGTGCCGACCGAAAAAAATATTTTTGCTGTATTCAGTTAGGACTTGTCCCCATAATGTTCTTTGGCATAGCAAAAATATTTTTTTGTTAGTTAATTTAGTAAAAATGCACGGAAACGTTGACTTATGATCTCAAAGTATTTAAGTTGCATGTTAAAATCTGCCTAATGCAGAAAGGCTACTATAAAGTAGATGATTATTTGAATGATAAGGATTCTTGGACATGTTGATCTCTTCGCCTGTTCTCTAAAGTATAATTCATTTCATAATTTTTCTTTGACGATTTATCTAAACGATATTGATTATAAGCATTGTATATCATACTGTCACTGTAATCATAATTTGTATAAGAATGAATATTGTTTCTTGCTGATTCTTCTCGGTAGAAATTGACATTCCGAATCAGCGGTAGATTAAATAATATTTGACATTCATAAATGTTCTGTATGGACTTAAATTGAATAAAGACATTTTTGATTTTGATGAAGAATGATTGAAAACCAAGGATAATGAACCTTTTGTTTTGGTAATAAATACTAAGGGATACAAGTCCTACAGAATATACTAGTAGCAATTTTTTTTCAGGCAGCCACTTGGTCTTTGAATTTTAAAGAAATGAAAGGTTTGAATTTGTTTTCGTGTGGTAGACAAGCGAACGGATCACCGGCTAGTAAACGTTTGCCGCCGCCTATGGACACTAATGGAGTTACAAGTGGTTTTTTAAATTTTCGCGTTGCATTATAACTATAATTAATCAAGACGGGAATTAACACGATATTTATTGTGTGATACAACATTGTGTACTCACATATTTTGCTCGAAGTTTCGGCTACGTTACAGCAGCCGTGGTCACGAGCGGACGAGCAGTTGTAATAAGTTATTCTAAATTATCATTGTTAATTCTCATTTATTAGAATTCAGCCACGCTTCGGCATAAATGGGCCGGCACGACTAGAGTGATACCATGGCCTCACAGAAAACCGGCGTGAAGCAGAACTGTGCTGTGTTTCGCTGCGTAAGTGAGGGTACCGGAGGCCCCACACTTGTGACTCCACTGGTGTCGCGGGTTTCCATGGGTGGCGGCAGTCGCTTACCATCAGGTGATCTGTCTGCTCATCTGCCACCTATCACGTAAAAAAACTTTACCACTAAGTAGCACTCGTCCAACCTTACTCTATGGTCTAAGTAACCCATAAAGGACTAGTCCAGTCGTGACCACGGCCGCTGTAACGTAGCCGAAACGTCAAGTAAAAGATGTGAGTACACAATATTGTATCACATAATAAATATCGTGTTAATTCCCGTTTTAATTAATTAGTGTTACAAGTGCACTACCAACCTGTCCACTTAAGGGAAGAATTGGATTAGGCCTCTGGTACCCTCACAGCGCATGGATACTTGACGCTGGTTTTCTGTGAATCCATGGTACCATTCATGCCGAAGCATGGCTCTCATGGTACATTATTGTGTTTGGCCGATGTATTTGATGTCGACACCATTCGTTTTTAATTGTTAGCTACTATACCGGATCTATTTTAAACAATTTCAGGGTTACAACCTCTCGGTAAACGCTTATCATCATCATCATCGTCAGCCCATTTAAGTCCCCACTGCTGGGGCACGGGCCTCCCTCAATCACATGAGGGGTAATTGCCATACTCACCACGCTTGGCAGACGGGTTGGAAAATACTTATACTATTTATTAAATAACCATGCACAAACGTTAGGACCGTTTTTGTACGCAAAAAATGTATTACCGCCAAAAGCGGCCACTTTTAGCGTGAATCAATTTTTCGCGTACAAATGTTGGCTCCGCATTTGTGCAAGGTTATTTAATAATTAGTATAAGTGTTTGCCGAGAGGTATATAAAATATATTCGGTTTAGTAGCTAACAATTAAAATCGATTGGAGTCGCTAGTGTGCCCTACCCGTCGCCTTAAACAAATAACCACCACCATTGTCCTATCTGCATGACCCAACGGTTGACTGGTAGAGAATGCCTCTGGGAATTAAGTTCGCTTATTGTATCGTTTTGGGCAATGACGTTTTAAATATATACAAATTGACAAAACAACAGAGTGAAAAGAAATCTGTAGGTCATTTTGGCATGAATGGGCCGTGATGAGTGGCGTGAGTGAGTGAGGGAACCGGCCTAATCCGGGGGAAGGAGAGTTTCAAGGTTGGCAGCGCACATGCGACTCCAGCGGAGTTGCAGTTATCCATGGGATGTGACAATAGCTTACCATCAGCAAATGAATTGCTCGTCTGCCTCCTATAATATAAAAAAGTTCCCATTCTGTCTCATTTTTGCCAAACCCATGGCCACTATCCCAGCCATTCTTAACGCCCAAGAATGTCGAGCGGGTCTTCTCAGAAATTCCCGCGCATGGGTTACTATGTCGCCTTAGTGTTATTGTGATAAGGTTGAAAATTGTATGGCAAGTTCAGAGTTATCGGGAGATAAGATAATGCGCCGCATTCGTCCTTCCTGTTGCATCGGAGATTTTTTGACACGGTTTTATTGGCGTCTCTAGCAATGTCATTGTTTTGGAAGTTTCTCAATAATAATAATAATAATTAACCAGGCACATATTCTCTCATTCACAGCCTTATGTCCCACAAACACGCCCAATCACACAACCACACAGATCATCACAATCAAGAGTCATTACCCCCACCACATCACAATCAGATTCGCCTAGGCCTGTACATTTCTGAAGATGTTGGGTCGGTTTTTTACGCGAAAAATTGATTCACGCCAAATGTGGCCGCTTTTGGCGTGAATCTATCTAAATAGTATAAGTGTTTGCCTAGAGGTTGTAACTCCAAAATTGTTTAAAATAGATCCGGTTTAGTAGTTAAAAATTAAAACTAGTGTGCCCTACCCGTCACCTTAAACTATGCTACATTGAATATCATAAATAATTATACGCTATAACCTATAACCCAAAGCTTATATCGTGGTTCATTAAACCTACATTTCATTCATGATTGTTGGCACACTTGCGCGATTGCAAGGGTCACAGGTTCAAGGTTCGGTGTGATATGTGCGATTGACGCACGTGTGTGTTTCGAATGCGCAAGATTGTTCATTTGTTGACACTAGAAGTATTTGTCAATGAAAGTCCATATCATCTATATCTATATCAGAATATTTGAAATGCAGGTTTAAATTTAAAAGAGAGTTCAGCTGCCTTTTATCTTTAAGCTTTTTTTTTATGGCTTGCTGTTGCTCTTACGAGACAACTCTGCCAATGTCAAGTGATTAAGGAGACACGTTGTTGAGAATTAGCTGGTTCTCTTCAGATGATTGAGTTTGGGTTATTATTAAACATCACCTAAAACAAACAAAACGTACACTGACATACACATTTAGACAACACAAACTTTGTTAATTGGGAATCTTTAAGCTTTATACGCCCATTAAGGTGACGGGTAGGGCACACTAGTGACGTTAATCGATTTTAATTTTTAGCTACTAAACCGGATCAATTTAAACAATTTCGGGGCTACAATCTCCCAGCTAACACCTATACTATTTATTTAATACATACATATAGTAAACGAGTGCAAAAGCAGACCAAACAGGTCTGATTTTGCACTCGAATTTTGGATTACTGCCAAAAGTGGCCGCTTTAGTGAATCTATTTTTCGCGTACTCCGGTACCCTCACTCATGCAGCGAAACACAGCACAGTGCTGCTTCACGCCGGTTTTCTTTGAGGCCGTGGTATCACTCCGGTCGAGCCGGTGGTTTTGCGCATCTGTTCAATTACCTATCTATTAATTTTCTTGTCTCAATCTCAATTTCGCATGGATATGGAACAAATGCGCAATAATGTAATGGTAGTCGCTGAAAACCAGCGTCGAGGTTGGTCTCTTGGATCAGCACCGACTATTGCTGAGCGGCCGCCTGTTTGCCACATACAGGGATAATGTTGTCCTACTTTTCGTTATTGTTTATGTCTAGGTTATGTTTGTTATTAAGTTTGCTTGTTTTGTTTTGTGCCAAATAAAGTTATCATTCATTCATTCATATCATAATAGACCTCATTGTCGCTTTCCATCAGGTGCGATTGTGGTCAAGCGTTAGCCTATTGACCAAAAAAAAAATCCCGATTGGGTTCAAAGCTGTCGCTTTGGAGCCCAGAGCACACTTGGGCCATGATTTAGGATTTAGGGAGTCTGGTAATTACAATGAAGCGACTGCCGTCTGCTGCCTACCGCGACGTTCTCTGGCTGTCCGTCTCCAGTTCGTGAACTTTTTCGTCGCCTTAATATCGTCTTCGATGCAATCGCGCCATCTCTACTCAGGCTTGGTCTTTTCCGCTGCGGCTTCCAGTTGGTCTTTATTTTTGGTGCTCTGCTTTTGTCCATTCTGTCAACAAGTCCTGCCCATCGGAATATATTTTTTGACCAAATATCAATAAAACTTTATCTGTGTCCCTATGTTTTTTTTTTAAATATAATTCTTTTCTATAAAACAAAGTCACTTTCGGTGTGCGAAGCCGGGGCCCGTCGCTAGTAACTTATAAAACAAGGTCATTTCTCTCAGTCCGTTTTTCCTTAGTATGGGAAAAATAGTTCAGCGGTTTTCGTTAGATGGAGCTTGTAAAAAGCAGATGCAGCTTTAATAAGCAATCAATCAGATGATTCGGCGTTGTTTCCGTAGATGTGAGTACGCATTTTTACATCGCGCTAGTAAAGCGTGTGACCTCAAGCCGCATGCCCTCATTACCAATTTTAAAAGAGCATAGGATATAAACCAGAGATCTAAAATGTATTGAGAATAGAAAATTAATTCTGATGTTTTATTTAATCGTCTCCCTGACTGCTTCTCGTAGGGGGGCGTACTAAATAGCCAGTGAGTATTGGTCGTTTTCCTCTAGATGGCGCTAGCACCGGTTAGTGGACTGATGCCTCTACCTCAGTATGCATAAGTTACTCTATGTTATAAAGTGCGCGCAGGCGCTTTTAGGAGCGAGACCCGAGTTTTTAACCTTTTTTTATACGCTAATATATATACATTTAGTCTATATAGTCGTTCCGCAATCAGAACGGCTTCTGTGATTGACACCTACGAGTATTATGAATGAGTATGTCAGTAGGTAATAATTTACTAGACACGACATACAAAGACCGTGTCTAGACTGAAGGTTTTTCTGCGTCTAGAATCTAGACTACTCGGACTTGGATTGCGTCAGATAGAGAAAGGTGTGTCGTGATTGTGTGTTCTTTGTTAAGATTTTTAATTATTATTTTATTTATTTATTTTACCTAACCTGTTTACATGATCAGGGTTATAAATAACGCAATAGTGCCACATCATCATCGTAATTTCAGCCAATAGACGTCCACTACTGGACATAGGCCTCCCTTAATGTTCTTTACACAGATCGGTCCTGTGCCGCCCGCATCCAATGGATTCCCGCGATCTTCACGAGATCGTCGGTCCACCTTGTGGGGGTGCCACGGCTGCGACTTGCTGTACGTGGCCTCCACTCGAGGACCTGTCCACATAATTTTGCCACACTTTCGTGTTATTTACATCAATATTTTATTTAGGTCACACCTCTGTTTTATGCGTTGTTGTACATTCCAGCTATACTATGCTACTATATATATAATATTAATGTATAAAATAATGTATATTTCTGCCATTCTCAATTTCATTTGTTAAATTACTTTGCACTGCCTTCCCTTATTACGAATACGATATTTCTTTCCTCTACCCAAAGGTTATCTGGAAGAAATCGCTACAAGCGATAAGACCGCCTTATTGTATTGTCTGTTGCTGTTGTATCATGCTTGTATTTTATTTTTGTGCAATAAAGAATATCTATCTATCTATCTATCTATCTATGCAAAATGCGTCTGTCATCTACCCGTAGGTGCCCCTGAAAAACAGCGCCTCGGCATTATTCTACGTCTTGGCATTATGGTAAGGGTCACCTTTTCAGTACAAAACATTATTTTATTAGCTACTCGTAGCCCACCCTCACTTCATTTCGGAACATTGGATCCCAATAGATAATAATAATAACGTTTATTCTCATCATAATTAACATTTTACATTGTACAAACAATTACAAACACTTTTTTTTTATGCTAGAGGCGGACAAGCAAGCAAGCGAGTCACCAGAAAGAAAGCAATCATCGCCGCCCATGAACATCCGCGAAATCAGAGAGATCGCCAATGCGTTGCCGGCCTTTTTAAAAAAGAGTACGCTCTTCTCTTGAAGGTCCCTAAGTCGTAGCCGTCCGGAAATACTCCTGCAGCCAAACCGTTCCACAGAACTGAGGTACGTGGTAGAAAGTTCCGGGAGAAACGCACTGTATTAGACCGCCATCATACAGTAAATGTAGGGTAGGTAACAAAAATCTTAAGTTCGTAAAAGTTAAAGTACAGTAAAGTAAGAAATCACTATGGCGGGTGTTAGGTGTCGATGAAATCGCGCAAGCGATTCGCCTCCCATCCAGGAGGAACGAGCACCATGCCGAGACGGGCATGAGATGACGCCCGGGTAAAGGGTTTAGCTCAAAGCCCGAACTGCAATGTGCGATGAAGACAGTAACGTAACGTACGCAAGCGTGTCGTGTTTTCGGATAACCTACCTAAAAGCTTTGCCGCTGTCTTTGGAATAAACCTCTTTAATAGTAGGTATAGATGTAGGATTGGTGATCGGTAGATGCATGGTAAGGAACGTGTAAGAGATCGTTATTTGAATTATAGAATGACGTGCGAGAGTGAGATAGAGGACGCATGGCCGACGACTGGGAAAGGCGTAAAGACGTAGTAGACGATTATATTAAAGAAGTAGAACTATTCCCGAAACCAGTGGTGTGTTATTTATTCTGTCCCACATAGATGTAAGATTAAAATGTAATTAGTCATATAAGTTTTTGTTTGCTGAATAAATATTTTCTATCTATCATTTTATCTAGGTACAGACAGCCACAGCCAATCCCTACATTTTTTTTATGTGATAGGTGGCGGACAGACGGAGACGGACAGACGGATCACCTGATGGTAAGCGATTGCCACCGCCCATGGACACCCGCGACACCAGTGGAGTCACAAGTGCGCTGCAAACCTTTAGCCCCCTTTCCCCTGGATTGGGCCTTCGGTACCCTCCATACCCTACTCACGCAGAGAAACACAGCACAGTGCTGCTTCACGCCGGTTTTCTGGTATCACTTCGGTCGAACCCATTCATGCGGAAGCGTGGCTCTTCCACGGTCTTAGGCTGTTACTCGTTTGACGTGACAGGTGTCCATGGGCGGTGGTAAGCACTTACCATTAGGTGATTACCATAGACTCGTGTCTGCCCCGTACATCACAAAAAAAGAAAAAAAAGATCATGATTCAAGGTTGTGGAAGGCTGGTAATTAGAATAAAGCGACTGTCGTCTGACCTTAGAAACCCTTAAAAACCAGGCTGACTAAATGCATCTGAATCATGGTCTGACGTTCAGAAAAACCCCGAGGACATGTTCTGGTCATTCTAACCTACTTACGAGTATTTACCTCATTTAGTTGATATTTTTTGTAGCAATCTTTTGCGTACAAATTCTAGGTCCAGTAAAATTACAAAACGATGGCTGGAGGATACGCACAAACGTCGAAATAGAGAAGATCATCGGCGAGACCAAGGCGCATCGTCTTCGCTGGACCAAGCCAGAGTCACCTCGAGAGACTGGACGAGCATCGTCTCGTGAAGAAAGCATACCAGAGCCGACCGATGGGCCGACGCCCGGTAGGCCGGCCTAGGTATCGCTGGAAGGACGTCGTCGAGAATGATCTGCGAGAACTTCAGGCCGGTGACTGGCGACAAGTAGTGCAGGATCGATCAAAGTTGCGTTCTCTTGTTTCGGAAGCCAAGACTCGCTTCGGGTCGCTGACCCAGTGGAGTAAGTAAGTAATCTTTTGCAATTTATTCTTTAGTAAATAACACACTTAAAGAGTCATCTTGTGTTCAGGCGGGACTCGAACCCACACCTTCCACAATAATCAAATCAATATCGACAGCTCATGTCGAATCAAGCTCTTACAAATTTCGTCGGCTTACTAACACGTTCAGTGGTGTAATTGGTAGAAAATTCACCCGAATTGTGGAAGGTGTGGGTTCGAGTCCCGCCTGAACACGAGATGATATTTTTAAGTGTGTTACCTCATTTTTTCATGCTAGAAGCGATAACGAGCAAGCGAGTCACCTGATGGAAAGTAATCAACGCCGCCCATGAACATCCGCGAAGTCAGAGAGATCGCTAATGTGTTGCCGGCCTCATTAAGAGTACGCTCTTCTCTTGAAGGTTCCTAAGTAATTCAGAAAGTGTACTCTTATCCACTCCGTGTGCCGTGAGCCGTGTGGTCCCCGGTAGAGTAGAATAGGCCACCCTCACTCTTACCGAGGTGTCGTAAAAGGCGACTAAGGTCAAGCTGCTGGCATGATCATCAGCACCCAGAAAACTCTGCATTTATATCAAAACCCTCGCCAACCCGTCTGCCAAGCGTGGTGAGTATGGCAATTACCCTTCATGTGATTGAGGGAGGCCCGTGCCCCAGCAGTGGGGACTTAAATGGGCTGACGATGACGATGATGATGAACTACCATCGCTACACTCACCATATTTGACAGTTCCGATCAAATTAACCTAAGTTTATCTAAGCGTGAAATTCCCAAAAGTTTTGACCGAGGGAGAGCCACGCTTCGGCATGAATGGGCCGGCTCGACCGGAGTGATACCACGGCCTCATAGGAAACCGGCGTGAAGCAGCACAGTGCTGTGTTTCGCTGCATTTAAAGGTTGGTAGAGCACTTGGGACTCCACTATGGGTGTCTATGGCAATTGCCATAACTACACAATTATCCTCCAACCGATTACGGCTAGGGCGGCCAATCTCAACGATCAGCCACGTACGCAGGATATATTATAGTGCTCAAGTGTGTGCGCAAACACAAGTGCACTCTCTATTCCCTTACCCTCATATTCCGATGGGACACTACTGTGACACGACCAGAGAGGGATTGGGCGCAGGACCAACGGCTTAACGTGCTTTCCGAGGCACGGGGGTACAAGACGGCCAATTTCCAGACTCCGGGCTGCCACTAAGAATTTCTTACCGAAAACTTAGGTACAAATTTTTGGCCCGACCCGGGGATCGAACCCGGGACCTCTTGCGCAGCCGTCGCTTTAAAGTGCGACCCACTAACCACTGCGCCACCGAGGCAGTCACACAATTATAATTATACGAAACTACACACATATATAAAGAGACATAATTATTTTATTACTTACCAACTTCCACTCAATAATAAAGTTTATATCCCGTTAATTTATTTTAAAACACTACACTTCACTAAGTACTTAAGTAACCATTCAGTTTTCTATTATTATTTAAGCACTTATAATTTTCATGAATAAATAAATAATGTTAGCGAAATATTTAAATCATTTTTGTTAACGCAGTGAGTCCCCTTTTCGCGAGCACAGCGAGTCAATGTAACTCACAACCGTTCACAGTGAGTTATACATGAATATGACAGTAACTTGCCATGGGTTTGATAAGTGAGCCTTTTTCTTTTACAAGTCGGCATGACTCATGTCGGAGGTTCTCAAACATTTTTGGGGATAGTTAAAGAAAACCGTTATTAAATATGCAATACAACATCAGTTACAAAAGATGAAAGAAACAAAAAAAATAGATACAAAAAAAAAGAAAACAAAAAAAAGGAAAAACTTCCATTTATCTTACTTGCTGCTACGGGACCCTTCATGGCGATCCGACTCGCACTTGGCCGGTTATGTTAGATGTAGCTTTTTTTTATATGATATAGGGGGCAGACGAGCAGACGTATCACCTGATAATAAGCGATTACCGCCAGGACTCTCAGGTTCCAGGACTATGCTTAGTTTGAGATTTGTAATAAGGGGTTTCTCGTGGACTCCGGAACCCTAAAATTATTACTGGTTCCTTTAATAATAATTTTATCTTGTCCGGTTCAAAATGTACTGTCATCATTGAGAGAAACTTGCAAATACAAAGTGATAATTTGCTATAGCCAAAGATTGGGATAAGTGTTGCCCTAAAATAATACCCGAGGTTAAGGGAACTCTTTGGAAAATTTAGGCAAACGAGCAAGTGAGTTGCCTGATTGGAAACAATAGTTCATGCACACAATTTTTTTTTCAAATTCAAAAGTACCTCATTCGCAAAGGCTTATGTCTTTTCAATATTATTAGTAATAAATAAACCTTATGTATTTATTTGTACTCAATGTTATTCGGCACATTGTTACGGTAACGGGACGAAACGTGGCCGCTAACAATGTGCCGATTAAGGAGGCTATGGAGAGGCAATGGAGTGGACTATGCTCGGAGTCTCTCTGCGTGATCGTATCAGAAATGATGAGATCCGCAGGACAACTAAGGTCACAAACATAGCCCAAAGGATTGCATGCCTCAAGTGGCAGGCTATGGGCAGGGCACAAAGCGAGGAGAACAGACGGCCGTTGGGGCGGAAAGGTACTCGAGTGGAGGCCACGTACACGAAGTCGCTGCCGTGGCAGGCCCCCACAAGGTGGACCGACGATTTGGTGAAGATCACGGGAATCATTAGATGCGAGCGGCGCAGGACCGATATGTGTGGAGAAAATTGGGGGAGGCCTATTTCGGGTAAAAGCTAGATGTTTATACATAGATTTTGAAAATACAATGCGTCAGATTATTCCTGTAAATCATCCGTTATTAAAATTAAGCATATGTCAATATACTACTATGTGGCAAACGGAACTGACCGTGGTAGAGACACGCTTTGGCATGAATGGGTCGGCTCGAACAGAGTGATACCATGGCCTCACAGTAAACCGGTGTGAAGCAGCACTGTTCTTTGTGTCGCTGCGTGAGGTAGGGTACCGGAGTCCCAAAACGGAGGAAAGAGGGGTTTAATGCTTGAGAGCGCCCTTATTACTCCATGGATGATGCATGGGTGATGATTACTTTCCATCACGTGACTCGCTTGCCCGTTTGTCCGCCACTAGCATAAAAAAAATGATGGTCAAGCATCATCTGTAGCGATGAGTAGCTCGCGAGCGAGTTGGTAAAAAGAGCTAGCTCAACGTATATCTAGTCAGTCTCAGTCTCATTCAATTCATATCTAGCCTGTAGGTAGTCGATGGTCCATCTTAGATCCATTTGATTATCATATTATTATTATTTTTGTCTTTTTCTGATATCAATCTCACAATATTATATGTATGTATTTGAGCATAAGTTATTTATTAGTTTATAATACTGTATTGTATTTATGTATTAGGGTTATAAGTTATATTTTAACATTTGGTTGCTTTTTTTTTTCCTTTTTGAATATTGCACCCCCTACCCCTTCTCTACTATCAAATGTCCTTTACCCGAAGGTTGTCTGGTAGAAATCGCTTTCAGCGATAAGACCGCCGAAATTGCACACAAAAAATTCTGTAATGCCTAGTACTTAAGTTGTGTATTTTATGCAATAAAGTATATCTATCTATCTAGCTAAAGCGAGTCGGCGAAGTGCGACGCGGTGTATAGAAAAAGAGAACACATACCATTGCTTTAGCTCTCTAGTTCTACGTACGTGTTCGGTGTAATATGACCGAACACGTGACATTTTTACTCGTGCGCAATCGTTTGCGATCGATTACGTAATAATTAAATTTTAGTTCAACAAATCACGGAACGATCGCGACCGGGTGCGCTCACAACATTTTTAACATAATAACAGTTTGTAGAATTCAGTTTTAACATAATAAACATCTTTTAATCCAACGCTAAACGATCTCGAACGAATCCCTACATCATGATGTATTCAGATCGGACTCGAAGGACCATGGTCCTTCGAGCCGGATCTGAACCAGCGACCTATGGATGGACCTTCATTTCTTCTATGGACTTTCATTCAAATTTCATCTACAATATTATCAAGTCAAGGCGCTTATTCAGAAGTACAAATTTTGGGCGCAAATGCATACATAATTCGTTATTTTATGGGGTAATAAGGCGCTTATTATGATTAGAATTTTTGAACGCGAACGAAATATAGTATTTATTCACCTATTTATTTGTTACCTAGTGACATTTTTAGTAATTGTGTTAGTCTACTACCTTAAATTTAGCTAAATGAGCTACTGAGCTACATAGCTCTTATCTTTCCAAAGAGCTATTTCTCAGTGCTAATCTTAAGCTCCTGATGATAAGCATTTGCCATGGACAGCGGCAATTGCTTACCATCTATCTATATAACAAAATTAACAAAGTACTGGATATTTACAACAAAACCCAAAAACAACTTAAATATACTGTAACAGAATGGCTAACAACGTTAAAGTATGAGGAAGTTGAAAAGTTACTTAAAAAAGCGAACATAACACACGCACACAC
This sequence comes from Marasmia exigua, assembly GCA_019059595.1. NCBI lineage: Eukaryota > Metazoa > Arthropoda > Insecta > Lepidoptera > Crambidae > Marasmia > Marasmia exigua. The sequence goes on along the minus strand of CM032487.1, from coordinate 2,649,166 downwards.
AAACACACACAAAACACACACACACACATACACAAACACATATTATGCTTTTGTTTTTATATTAACGAAATAAAATGTCTTTAGATTGTTATTTGTCACGTACCTAAACATAGTATGATGTTAAAAAACTGAAGAGCGGAGGCTCCTGGCACAAGCATGTATATGCTTAAAAGGAGTCTCCAACCATAATTATGTAAAAATATCTATGTTCATGTAATAAAGCATTTTTTTTTTTTTTTTTTATTATCAATAAGTACCTAGTCTACATTTTGACAACCACTGGCCTATAACACAGGTGTTCAATACACTCGTCTCTATGGTCGGTTCTCAACAAAAAAATAGATTCTTCAATCACTTTGTATCTTGGGCTGTCATTAAAATAATAAAAATTTATGTGCGTACAGCCGCACACAAAAGTAAACAAAAGTGTAAAATTTCTACAATCGACTCTCACCTTAATGTCAAACACGTTTGGTTCATTATCAATTCTTGTGGTAAATTAATGTGTGGGTCTGTACCAAAACGTAAAAAACTGAAGTTATAAACATTTAAGTAATTTTACCGGTTCAAAGTCGCTCAAAGAGCTATGGAAAGGGCTATGCTCGGAGTATCTCTGAAGGACCGCATCAGAAATGATGTAATCCGATATAGAACCAGAGTCATCGACATAGCCCACCGAATTAGCAAACTGAAGTGGCAGTGGGCTGGTCATATTAGCCGCAGAACTGACAGCCGTTGGAGCCGTAAAGTCCTTGAGTGTAGACCGCGACTCGGTTAGCGTAGTGTAGGACGCCCTGCGACAAGATGAGATGATGACATTCGAAGGCTGGCTGGTGTGGGCTGGATGAGAGTGGCCGAAAATCGGGAGCAGTGGCGTGCATTAGGGGAGACCTATGTCCAGCAGTGGACGAGTGTGGGTTGCTGATGATTAAGTAATTTTAAATCTGTGTACGAGTAGCGGTTACTAAGGTAGAGCGATGGTAGCTCAGTGCATAAGAAGCGGCATTCCATAAGAGAGGCTGTGGTTCGAATCCGAGAATGCACCTCTGGATTCAAATGTATATATATATATATATGTGTGTGTGTGTGTGTGTGTGTGTGTGTGTGTGTGTGTGTGTGTGCGTGTGTGTGTGTTCGCAGATTACTTTGCCATTTATGAACCGATTTAGATGATTCTGTTATAAAATGTTATTTGAAGTGAATAAAGTGTTAAAAATATTATTTTACACTTTTTAGTTCGTTTTTTTATGTGGCAAAGGAGCAGACAGATCACCTGATGGAAAGCGATTGCCGTCGCCCATGGACACCTCCGATACCAGTGGAGTCACAATTGCGCTGCCAACCTTCAAACCGCCTCAATCAATCAATTCAATCGGGAGGATTGGGCCTACGGTACCCTCACTCACGCTACGAAACACAGCACAGTGTTGCTTCACGCCAGTTTTCTGAAGGCCGTCGTATCTCTCCGGTCGAGCCAGCCCATTCATGACGAAGCGTGGTTCTACCATTAGCTTGGTGGTTAGGGAAAACATCGATAGGAAACCTGCACGTCTCTCAAAAATTGATGCTTACAATATTTAAAGTTTATCTGGTTCCCCTGTCGAAAGGTTTCGAAGTTCAGACGGCAGTCGCTTCATTATAAAAACCAGACTTCCTGAATCTAGGATCATGGTCTCTCTTTTTTATTGAGAATAATAAATAAAATAAATAAATATTTCACAACATCACATACATTGATCTGACTCCGAGATAGGTAGCTCAAGCACCTGTGTTACGGATATCAAAATCAACAGTGGGATTACAAATATATACATACATATAATACTTTTCTTTTGTAAATACATACTTATAATACATAGCAAACACCCAGACTAATACAAACAAATATGTTCATGCACACGAATGTTTGTACTGTGCGGGAATCGAACCCGCAACCCTTGTATCAGAGGCAGCGTTCACTACCACTGATCCAATCGGGTCGTAATAATAATAATAGGCAGACGAGTATACGGCCCATCTGATGGTAAACGGTATCCGCCGCTCATAGACATCAACAATGCAGGAGCACAGTCATGCCGCTGCCTACCGTAGAAGAAGAACTCTTTTCAAACCTCGTTTAAAAAAGGACATGTCGTAGCGAACAACGTTGGTCTTCGTTGTTCGCTAACGGACCCCGGGCACCGAAGCGACTGCTTTGGACAGAACCGGGAACAACACGCTAAGATGAAAGAGAAAGAGGTACCTAAGTAATTTGTTTGACTAGCCGTTTGGATCAGTGGTAGTGAATGCTGCCTTTTGTGCGGGTTCAATCCTCGTACAGTACAAACATTTGTGTGCATGAACATAATTCTCACAATAATAATTCTCACAACATCTCATTCATTGACCTGATTCCGTACTAAGTAGCTTAAGTACTTGTGCTACAGATATCAGACAACAGAGGAACACAAATTTATACTTAAATACATATATTACACCCAGACACTGAACAAACACAAGTGTTCACCGCACGAATGTTTGTCCAGGGTGGGGATCGAACCTACGACCTTTGGCGTAAGAGGCAGGGTAACTACCAATTGCGCCATCCGGCCAGTTCGGACCAAACAAACATGTCTGTTTGTTTCGTCGTTTTCTATGTATAATAAGTATGTATTCACAAAAGAATAGAATTAAATGTAATTTATTGATCCATTACAATATCGCAAGATACAGTATAATGTAACAGTACACCGTTATTTTTTTTATCGTTTAACTTCCCGAAACCCTCATAATAGGTACAACCTGTGCGGATAAAGAATGGGATCAGAAATGGCGGCATCTATTCACTTCTCGCTCGCACACTATTTGCGTCTATACTCGCACCCCACGAGTGCGAGTATAGACGCAAAAAAAAATTCATAGTAACTTATATAAGTACTGCTAAAAATTAATATTAAAAGGTCCCGGGGGAAAGGGGGCGTAAAGGTTGGCAGCGCATTTGTGACTCCACTGGTGTCGCGGGTGTCCATGGGCGGCGGCAATCGCTTACCATCAGGTGATCCGCCTACTCGTCTGCCACCTATCACATAAAAAAAGGTCTTATAAACATTATGGTCAACATAGCAAGACAAGTTCTGAAATTACGAATAAAACAAAAAATACCACCATTATAAAAAAATAACTCACCGTTATCATCCACAACACTAATAGTAGAAATCAATAAAAAATCTGAATGAATTAAAAGCTTTAAGAGATTATAGCAACATCAACTCAATTATAAGCTTCAAAATAATTCTACAGAGGTATCTAAACAATTTTAAGAACCACTCAAAAACTCTTCCGTGAATAACTGTCAAATTCATTCGATAACTTCTTCACACTTGCAAGAAAAAAAACAAAAAGCATAGATTACGTAATATCTATAAGAAAGCACCGGACTGAATGACTCAGCCTCCGCGATGTGAAAAAAAAAACTACAAAAAGATGGTGGCCGCAAAAAGAGCGCGAAAAAATGACAGCAGGTGTGTTGCAAGGACAACCAATGAAAGTACTTTGTGGTTTTGGAGGTGTTAGGGGTCCTTAGAATAACATCGAGTTACAGAAACCTCATGCAAAGCATGCATTCAAAGCTGTCGCTTACGCTTGGGGAGTACGCTTGGACCATGATCCAGGATTCGGGAATTCTGGTAATTATATTGAAGCGACTGCCGTTTGACTGTTGCAACCCTTAGACAGGGGAAGAAGACCAACTGGATCACGGTGACACGTTCAGAATAATTATTTCAGACAGTGTAGGTATCCACAATTTTCTTGGTAGACTATCCGTATAGGTATCCGAGACGTGCAGGCTTAGACCGTAGGAGACGCTTCGGCATAAATGGGCTGGCTCGACCGAAGTGACGCCACGACCTCACAGAAAACTGGCGTGAATCAACACTGTGCTGTGTTTCGATGCGTGAGTGAGGGTACCGCGTAATGCGGGGGAAAGGGGGGTTTAATGGTTGGCAGCGCACTTGTGACTCTACTGGTGTCGAGCGTGTCTATGGACGGCGGCAATTTTATTTATTTATTTAAAATTTATTGCACAAATTTTGTTACAATGAGGCGAACTTAATGCCAAGAAGCATTCTCTACCAGTCAACCTTTGGGTCATGCAGAAAGTGCAGTGGTGCGGCAAGTGGTGGTGCAATCGCTTACCATCAGGCGATCCGTCTGCTTTACTGCCACCTATCACATAAAATAAAAAGGTTTCCTCCCGATCTTTTCCCTTACAACCGAACTACTTAATGCTAGAAATAGGCACATAGATGTGAAAAATCATGAGGTATATGCTCGGTTTCGTCCTGGTATGGAAGACACTTATTCACTACGTTTAGCATATCGATCGACTTACTGAAACATCCATACTAAATCAATACTAATTCATTCACGCTATATTATCGGTACACAAGTTTAAATATAGAACATTCAGGTGGTACCAGAACTATAGATCGATCGTCGATCGGGGGCATCTATCAACGTCGATCAATTGGACTGGTAGTTTTGTTGATCGACGGATATCGTTCAACTAAACAATTGAGGACGTGCACTGCGTTAAGCGGGTGCACGTCGCGGGCGGGCAGATAACTACGACAGGCTATTTGTCCGCGACAGAGCACGGCACGCCGCCCGCGACGTGTGCCCGCTTAATGGCAACCTTAAGCGGGTGCACGTCGCGGGCAGCGTGCCGTTTCATGTCATCTCTACAGAGCAGCGCAGCGTGAAGCGGGTCTTCCGTCACGCCCCGCGGTCTACTGGTGGCGCGGCGTTAAGGCCTCCGTACACAATGGCCTGTGATGGGCCATGTAGGCCAACTGTAGGCTTATTACTTGGTATTCACACAGTGGCGCATGCCTCATTGCTGCCTGGCAAACCACTTGCGATGGACGTAGAAGTAATTACGGCTGCGGCTATTTATTTATATACTGGTATTACAAAAGTGTGTACCATCACAGACTTATTTAAAAAAAAGAATCGGTGCAAATGGCGATGGCGGATGCTGACTATTCATCGGAACAGAACTTTCTTTCTTTTTCATTGCTCCACGATAGTGATATTTTGGGCGATCAAAAATTCTATTTCTAGCACGCATCAAAAAAGTGCACTATCCCGGTCAGCGGTCGGTGACGAACTAAACAATGACCGATTGTGTGAGCACTACAGGCCACGCTACGCCACGATTTCTTTGAAGTGTGCCAAAAAGACCGACAACTCCCCGATTGCGCGCCCCGATTTTCCGCCACCATATACCATTATCCCTTGTAAACAATGGCGATGGCCTGTTGTGGGCCAGCAAGGGTCATTGTGTACTGGGGCCATAATTAGAGGGAGGTCATTGCGGATATCTATGACGGGCTATTTAACCGCGACGGGGCGCGGCGCGGATGCCCGCGACGTGTACCCGCTTAACGCAGCGCACGGCCTGATTGAATCCATCGGTCGAAGTTTTTTGATAAGTAGTTATCAAACTACAAACGATCAATTGGTCTGGTAGAATCTATCGATCGACATTGACTTATCCATTCTAGCATCGATCAAGTTCCTCAATCGATGATAGATCGATTACTCAGGTAACATTCTAATTCATACCTTATTCGTACCTACCTGCGGGTGCTGTCCATCATCGCTGTAATTACCAGACGGCAGAGGCGGCAATCGCTTACCATCAGGTAATTAGTCTGCTCGTCTGCCACCTATCACATAAAAAACCTTCCTCCACTTTAAAAACTCCAAATCTTTTTAAAGATTAAAGTCACATAGCAACAGAGTCTTTTGCACTCGCTTGGTCACAGTATAAAAAAGTTCACAGCAAAGTCAAACTTACATAGTTGATTTATCTGTAGGCATATTCCACCCTATTACAAATCGCGACCTAAAGTTCTTCCCATTAACTACTACAGTAGAGCTCATTTCGTCCCGCTCCAACACGCAATGTCAAAAGGGGCTGGCACGAGTTTTGTTCCGGGGCTCTCCTTAGGCCTTGAGTCCGTCATGCTTTGTTTAGGTCCGTAATACTAAAAACAGATTTCGTTGGTTCATCGAAATAGAAGTGAGTAGAATTATCTGTCAGTGGCTTCCTTAAAATGGGTTTTCGATCTTGCTTTGTAACATACCCCCTTAGTACACGGTGAGTAACTGCCACTCTCTGAGACGTCAAATTAACTTTTTTTTTTGTCAGTACACTTGAAGCTTACAGAATGGATCCAAAATGCAACAAGTTTAAATTACTTAAAACAAGAAAGATGAATGAAATTACAAATGGAACTCGCATTTCTTTAAAAACCTGCGAAATCCCAATTTTTTGAGATTTAATTAATTAATTACAATGCAATAATAATAATAATGTTAAAATCCTGCCTGCCTGCCTTTAATGGTTACTTAAGAAAAAAATATTGATAGCTATTTCAATACGATAAAGACTTTCCATAATTAACTTAATGAACAGCTTAACTATTGACTCTGAGTGCGGCAGATAATGTTTAACAAGGAGTGATTTTAAAATGGGAGGCCTCCGATACGGTGGGAGACGACTTAAAAAGAACCTTTAGGAAGAAAATAATCCAGATATATTTTAATTTTTTATATGAAAGCTGGCAGACGAGCTGACCAATTACTTGCTTGTAAGGGCAGCGACAGCTTTGGACGTAACTGGAAATCACACGTTAAAATGAGAGGGGCCTCACTGCCTACCATTCCAGTATGTCTCACTTCCCAGGAAGTCAGCAGTTCTGCCTGTCATTAAAAACAGATCAGCTGATGATGTACTTTGCAAATGTTAGGTTTCAGTCTCCGTAATCAAGCACAGATTGCATGCCGCTAATGCTTCGCCTGTAGCTTTCGGACTTGGCTTCGATTTTATCGGACATGTCAAAATTAAAACGCGTTATTTGATGGCGTGATAAAGATGAGGCCACTCAGCAGTGGTGGATGTGGGCTGATCTGATGATGATGATAATTTGATCACTCACTCACAGCGCTAATTCTTGTTTACGTAAAAAACTGTCACTTCGAGTCCTAATTTAGAGAATTTTGAAAACTTGTTCCCCTGTTTTTATTGTGCGATGGTCAGACGGCAGTAGTTTCATTGTAATTACTAGACTTCCCTGAGTTTGCGCCATGGTCTACGCATAGCCTGAATTCCATAGATACAGCTTTAAATGCAGCTGGGAATGAATGATGAATGATTGTGTGAGCACCACAGGCCACGCTACGTCACGATTCCTTTGAAGTGTGTCCAAAAAACCGACAACTCCCCGATTGCGCGCCACGATGGAAAATTGTCCGCCACCATATATATACCTACCATTACCCCTTGTACACAATGGCGATAGCCTGTCGTTCTAGAAGAGTTCTAGAAGGGATTGGTTCCAGGTAGTATTTCAACTTCAAACAAACTTTCCGAATCGTGCAGGTTTCCTCATGATGATGGTCGAATCTGGGCGTTCGAATCGTATTTCTATCAATAGGTAACTTAATAATATGTCCACCGCAAGCGGGCTAGGAAGCTTTTTTATGGTCTTTTTATATGTTCTCTTTTTAAACGATCAGATCCTAACCTAGTTCAGAACGCACTTTCCATACGGGGGGTCCTTTAGTTTTTTTTTTTTTTCAAATCTACTTGCGTATTTCTACCACTAGCTCGGCGGTGAGGCAATACATCGTGGGGAAACCTGCACGTTTCGGATAGTTTCTGTAACCATGATTCAGTTGGTCTGGTTGACGACCCGTTCGGAACAGTGAATGCTGCCTTTTGTCTAAGGGTTGCGGGTACTATCCCCGCTCATTAAAACCTTTGTGTGCATGAACATGTTAGTTTGTATTGGTCTGGATGTTTTCTATGTATTTTAAGTCTGTATTTACAAAAAAAAGTATTATATGTATATATTTGTAATCCCACTGTTGATTCTGATATCCGTAACACAGGTGCTTGAGCTACCTATGTCGGAATCAGATCAATGTATGTGATGTTGTGAAATATTTATGTAAAAAAAAAAGATTTGAACCTAGGCAAAACCTCGAGTATAGATCGTGCTTCTTATCCACTGATCTCTCATTGATCCTCCGAGCAAATCTTCATCGAGAACAACCATAGAAGTGCATCCCATCAAAGAAACATATAAACGGAACCATGGGTCCCATAGGTAGAAATGGCTAATAACCAGAAAATGACCACAAAAAACATGACTGGATGAATTACTTTACAACTGCGCAGTACTGCAGCAAAAACATGGAGACGTGGAAATGACGAAAGCATCAGAAACCGGTTATAGTTCACACTGTTAGAGAGTTTCAGTTTGTCCGTCTATCACTTTTATTTAAAAAAAAAATCAGGCATAGATAGATAGATAGATAGATATTCTTTATTGCACAAAAATAAAATACAAGCATGATACAACAGCAACAGACAGTACAATAAGGCGGTCTTATCGCTTGTAGCGATTTCTTCAAGACAATCTTTGGGTACAGGAAAGAAATATCGTATTCGTAATAATAAGGGAAGGCAGTGCAAAGTAACAAATGAAATTGAGAATGGCAGAAATATACATTATTTTATATATTAATATTATTACATTACATAAATAATAATAAACAATACATACATACCTAAAAATAATAGATACATAGATAATTTATAACAAAAATTCAATAAAAATATTTCTTATAGATAGGTATAAATGACCAGAGAGCAGACCACATAAAAAAGGAAGAAGAGACAAGGAAAAAACAGTGTACCAATTTATAGAGATAGGAAGTGAGTTTTGACACATCCAGGGATGCATCATTTGTCGACACTATGGTCTCTGCAGGCGTGCTTGACTATAACCTCTTGGCAGAGCTGGAGAAGACATCTTCTTGGAGGAAATGACAACAAACAAGGATGCTCATAGGAGACAATTGCTGATGAAGATGAACATAACATCGAACAGCGACTGCAGAGCATGCAAAAGGAGACGGAAACCATAGACCTACCTTTTATGTAAATACAGAATAATAATAATAATAATAATTCTCACGTTGACCTGATTCCGTACTAAGTAGCTTTAAGCAATTGTGTTACAGATATCAGACAACAGAGGAACACAAATATATACTTAAATACATATATTACACCCAGACACCGAACAAACACAAGTGTTCATCGCACGAATGTCTGTCCAGGGTGGGGATCGAACCCACGACCTTTGGCGTAAGAGGCAGGGTCACTACCAATTGCGCCATCCGGTCAGCCTAAGCTAAGAATGTGTCCTTTAGATAACTTATCCGAAACAAGAAGATTACAGACGCTGATGATACGAATCTTTTCCGGGTAGAAGTACAGGTAAAAAAATACCATAGGGTGAGCGTGCTGCATGGTAAAGGACCATAACAGATAAGATAAGAAGATCATGTCATGGCACATTACACTCACAAAACTTTTGCCGACTTACCACTGTGCTTGATTCAGTTGGTATCTACCAGGTATATGAATAGCCTACTAATGCGCAAAGGTTTTTATGTTTTATTCAATTTAAGGGTTGTTGTTAGTACATCAGAATGCATGCTTGGAACTGGCGTCTCACTTTTTGAGTTGAGTAAAGATCTCAGCTGCTGTAAGAAGACCGGCGTGAAGCAGCGTCTGCGCTGTGTTTCGCCGTGTGAGTGAGGTTACCGGAGGCCCAATGGGGGGGAAGGGGAAAAGGTTGGCAGCGCACTTGTGAATCTACTGGTGTTGCGGGTGTCCATGGGCGGCGGAATTGCTTACCATCAGGTGATCTGCTCGTCTGCCACCTCTAATATATAAAAAAAGAAGAGCTTTGTGAAAATAAGGATTTCTTTTCTTTCAATTACTTTAGGTACTTAAAATTTTCAACATTTTGGAGATCTAACCACGTCAAAACCATTTCGACCATCCAGGCCAAGCCAAGAAGGCCAGTTGGCCGTTTAAGGTACTGATAGAGGGACAAGGTCGAAAAAGATTTGCATGGACTTCTGGCGGATGACTAGCAGGAGGTGGCGCAGGACCGACCTAGATAGAAGCTCTTATTATCGGAGGCCAAGGCTCACTTTGGGTCGTTGCGCCAATCTAGTTACTTTTAACCACGTCAGGGTCTTTGTGGATAGGTGGCAGTTGAGCAGACGGATTACCCGATGGTAAGTAATAACAACAGTGGTATGACAAGTGCAATTTCACACTTCCCGCCGATTGGGCTTCCGATGCTCTTACTCGCTCGGCGAAACACAGCAGAGGTGCAGCTTCATTCCGATTTTCTGTGAAACCGTGGTACCACTCAGGTCAAGCCTGCCCATTCATGCTGAAGAGTGGCCCCTCCACGAGAAGGTGGGTTAAAGAATATAGACCTAGAAATACATATCCATCTAGACGTCTCGTCTTTCCTTTCAAATTTAATTGAATTTTATGACATGAACTTGAATGACACCAAATTTAAATAGTAAATGACAAAATAAATATTTTTTAATTAATAAAAATATGTAATGAATGTAATAAAATTATCCTTAAGTACAATTTGAATTATTTTTATTTTTACTGTATTAAATAACGTGTGTAATTGATTTTCATCAATGTCAAAGTCAAATAATTCTTTATTTGCATAGGCTTGTACACAGCACTTACAAATCGTCATACATTTGAATGACTTAAAACTATTTATAAGTACTTATGTATAATTTACATGTTAATTCATATATATATGTTGATACATAAAATCATCATCATCATCATCAGCCCATTTAAGTCCCCACTGCTGGGGCACGGGCCTCCCTCAATCACATGAGGGGTAATTGCCATACTCACCACGCTTGGCAGACGGGTTGGCGAGGGTTTAGATATAAATGCAGAGTTTTCCTTCTCTGGGTGCTGATGATCATGCCAGCAACTTTACCTTAGTCGCCTTTTACGACACCTCGGTAAGAGTGAGGGTGGCCTATTCTACTCTGCCGGGGACCACACGGCCAATACATAAAATATACTAAAGAAATAAATAAACATAATGCGATTCTACCACCGGCTCGGAAAGTTGTTTCTGGTCGAGAAGATCCGACAAGAAACTCAATGTTGTGTCATCATCATACCAAGCCATACAGTTCAATTGTTACACAAAATAAAATAAAGAAAATAATAATAAAATAAATATTATGAGGTAAACCCAAGCAGACCAGTCCAGATTCATCAATCATCTTATTTCAAAATACAATATATTAAAAGCTCAAACAAACCCTGGATACCATATGAGTGTATCGCGTAACCTTGATATTGACCTCTTTTTCTTTTTGCGGTAATATGATACCTACCCAAATAAACATCGCGATGGACCAAAAAACATTTCATAACGCTCGAGTAATCAATTTCTGAGAAATTTCATTGGGAGATAGTTTTTTGATCGGCAAAAAAGAATTAATTCAAGTTGCCTGAAAGGTTTTAAGGAAGTAAGTATTACATGGCATTCTGCCTTATTACAAAACGTTCCATCATGAGTTAAGGGGCTTTTAGGCGGGGCGTGAAGCGGCATCTCAGAAGGCCATCAGGGTGAGGATGGCAGACTTAATGGGTACTTTGTTAGTTCTTTTGTGCCTGTCAACCTCATATTTGGATTTCACGGCCGCTTACCATCAGGCGGAGTGAGGTCATCCTGATTGGCCTTTCTATAAAAAAACCGTTCTAACACGTAATCTTAGAAGAGGCTGGAAAGAGTTTAGAAGCTTTTTTTATGTGAGAGGTGGCAGACGAGCAGACGGATAAGCTGGTGGTAAGCGATTGCCACCGCTTATAGATACCCGCGGCACCAGTGAAGTCACAAGTGCGCTACCAACCTTTCGACCCCCCTTTACCCCGGATTGGGCCTCCAGTACCCTCACCCACGCAGTGGAACACAGCACAATTCTGCTTCACGCCAGTTTTCTGTAAGGCCGTGGCATGTCTTAGATCGCGTTTTGTAATAAGGCTGTTTAAGTTGAAGATCAATACGAATCCTCCGGTTGCGCATTGGAACCTGGGGTACGCATAGACCATGATTCAGTATTAGGGGTAATTACAATGATGCGACTGCCGTCTGACCTTCGCAACCCTTTAACAGGGGTACCAGACCAACTGAATCATGGTTACAAGTTTCAGAAACTATCCGCTACCTCACGATGTTTCCCTTCAACGCCGAGCTAATGGTAGAAATACGCACATAGATTTTAAGAATCTAGAGGTGCATGCTCAGATTCGAACCACGACCCCGCATGGAAGGTGAGTAAGTATCCACTTTTTCTGATCACTTGATCATCTGACCGTGGCAAAGCACACTTCGGCATGAATGGGCCAGCGCTACCGGAGTGATACCACGGCTTCACAGAAAACTATCGAGAAGCAGCACTGTGCTGTGTTTCGCTGCGTGAGTGAGGGTAGGTACCAGAGGCCCAGTCCGGGGAAAGGAGGATTTAAAGGTTGGCAGCGCACTTGTGACTCGACTGGTTTCGCGGGTGTCCATGCGGCGGCAATCGCTTACCATAAGGTGATCCATATGCTCGTCTGCCACCTATAACATTACAAAAACACAATAATATAAAAGGTCTCAGCCGTATGGTCCCCGTCAGAGTAGAATAGGCCACCCTCACTCTTACCGAGGTGTCGTAAAAGGCGACTAAGGTAAAGCTGCTGGCATGATCATCAGCACCCAGAGAAGGAAAACTCTGCATTTATTTCAAAACCCTCGCCAACCCGTCTGCCAAGCGTGGTGAGTATGGCAATTACCCCTCATGTGATTGAGGGAGGCCCGTGCCCCAGCAGTGGGGACTCAAATGGGCTGATGATGATGATGATGATGATATTCCAAATTTTGATGTTTATAATAATAACTGTTTTATATTCTATTCAATTTGTCGTAAAAATAAAGAAAAGGCTATCAAACCGCGAGCTCATTTCTCAGAATAAAATAGGTTGATCCAAAAAAAGGAAAATTTATATGCGCAACTCAAAATCCAGTTCGCCATTTGCATGGTGATCTCATGTCGGGTGGAGCCATGTACGAAACCAATCCTTTATGGTGTTTAAAGTTTATTTCAGTAATTCGCTACAGCATAAGCTACTTCATAATAAATTTGAATCCTCTTACCTCCTTAATATGATAAAACTAAATACTAAACGAATCCCCGTCTACATTTCAAGAACTTTTATTTACAGACTTATAAAAATAATACATCTTAATACATCCGTCATCATCATCATCATCAGCCCATTTAAGCCCCCACTGCTGGAGCACGGGCCTCCCTCAATCACATGAGGGGTAATTGCCATACTCACCACGCTTGGCAGACGGGTTGGCGAGGGTTTTGATATAAATACAGAGTTTTCCTTCTCTGGGTGATCATGCCAGCAGCTTTACCTAAGTCGCCTTTTACGACACCTCGGTAAGAGTGAGGGTGGCCTATTCTACTCTGCTGGGGACCACACGGCGACACATCCACTTAATACATCCACTTGACAAGAATGTGTCGTCTTTATAACGAGCTATCAATTAAGGCGACGGGTAGCCCTAACTAGCGACACCATTCGTTTTTAATTGTTAGCTACTAAACCGGATCTATTTTAAACAATTTCGGGGTTACAACCTCTTGGTAAACACTTATACTATTTATTATATAACCATGCACAAATGTTGGGTCCGCAGATGGTATATTATGAGCTTTTGTAGGTAAGTTTTAAGGGAAGCTTTCCTCCTCATTCTTCGTGACATTCCCAGTTCAGTCCAAGGCTCGGAGCCCTGGGTACGCTTGGACCATGATCCAGGATTCAGGTAGTCTGGTAATTACAATGAAGCGCCTTCTGATCTTCGCAACCCTTAGACAGGGGAACCAGACCAACAGGATTCCTTCAACTATCTCCACTTAAAACTTTTTGACCGTGGGAGAGCCACACTTCGGCATGAATGGGCCGGCAAAGTGATACCATGGCCTCAAAGATAATCGGCATGGAGCATCAGCTTAGCCTGCTGATAAAATTAATACAAACAGGCGTAAATACTGGTGCAGCTTTGAAAAAAGATACAAAAACATTACATGTGCGCATAAAAATTGGGGGATGCCCTCGATTTCTCTGGGATCCTATGATCAGATCCTGAGTTGATGACAATGGGAACTTAGGAGTGTGTTCTTAAAAAAAAACTGCAAATCGGTCAATAACTGACGAAGTAGTCCGTGAACATTTTTTTTAAAAGTGGTGGCAAACGAGCAGACGGATCACCTGATGGAAAGCAATTGCCACCGCCCATGGTCACCCGCAACACCAGTGGAGTCACAAGTGCGCTGCCAACCATTCCCCTGGCTTGAGCCTCCAGTATCTTCACTCACGCAGCGAAACACAGCACAGTGGCGCTTCACGCCGGTTTTTTGTGAGGCCGTGGTATCACTCCTGTCGAGCCGGCCCATTTATGCCGAAGCGTGGCCCTCCTACGGCTGATCTGAGACATAGGTACACAAAAATAACATACATACAGTCGAACATAGAACCTCCTACTTTTTGGAAGTCTTGCCTATGAAGATGCTTATACTTTGTAGTTTTCAGTCTCTCTGCCGCGTCGGCCGCAGCTCCTTATACAATTTAATTAACGTATCCCTAGTGAATAAAGTTTAATTTACCTACACTTTGAGAGAATTAAAGACATAACCTTTTAGTCAAATGCAATGTAAGAATCCATCCATTAGGGAATTCATTGGATGCGGACGGCGCAGGACTGATCTGTGTGGAAATCATTGGGGGAGGCCTTTGTCCAGCAGTGGGCTATTGGCTGAAATGATGATGATGAATGTAAGAAATACAGGGCAAGATACAAAAGAAGAGAAGCCCAGGATGATGTAGAACATCTTGGCTTATAATTAAAAGCACCCGTTCTCTATCCAGAGCAGCTGTGTCCATTTTTATATGGCTCTAGGTACCCGAAGATATCATGCCAATGTCAATTAACTTATTGAGAATAGGTGGATAAGTAATCAACACTCGAAGTCTGTCAACGATTCTGCCGATATCACTCTAAACACAATCGCGGGTTTTAAAATTCTATTAGGTCCAAGAAAGTTGTCAGGTGACAACTCACTCGACACCCAATAGTTATATGTTAAATGATTTATGTCTAGGTTATGTTTCTAATTAAGTTTCCTTGTTTTGTATTGTGCCAAATAAAGTTTCATCATTCATTCATTCAATCGTTCATTCATTCTTTCATTCATTCATTCATTCAATAGCAGTGTTAAAAACGATATAATCCAACGATTCTTATTATCAGGGTCACTTCGCGGCAATTCTGCACAAATGAACACCAAATTTGTTTACTAAAACCACTAGATACTAATTTAAAACCATTGAATTGTATCAGCTCACGCAGAGTGTTTTAGTCCCACCGCCAGAATCTACTTACTGAAAAAATTGAACAGTTGTCTTTGTTTAAAGATGGCACTCAAGAAGAAGAATGTTAGAAAAAACCTAAACACGACATTGGCGGAATCACACGTGCGGCCGTCACCGTGCGCGGGATTAAGACCAAAAAAAATAAAAATACAAACAAACCTTTGCCAAAGCAAAGCCACAGTGCTAACTATGCCAGCACTTAATCAGATAATCAATTTATTCGCATCGAAGGAATACTCGATTCACTTGTAAAAGGTTGTTGTAAAAGGTTCCGAGAAGAAAATCCATCAAATGATTTTCTTCCCGGAAACCTTCTATCCCTCTTTGGGGCTTACGTGATTAATAAACTTATTGTATCAAGTTACTGGCCTTATGTACTCATATGTCACAGGGATATGATAGAAACAGAGATTTGATCGAATCCCCGAGTGATTTGATCAAACACCGAGAATGGTTCTTACATCAAACCACTCGCAAGCGATTGTCATTCCATCCTCATCATCTCGATGGATGGCGGTCTAATACTGTGCGTTTCCCGCGGAACTTTCTACCACGACCACAGTTCTGTGGAACGGTTTGGTTAGAGGAGTATTTCCCGACGGCTACGACTTAGGGACCTTCAAGAGAAGAGCGTAGTCTGTTTTAAAAAGGCCGGCAACACATTAGCGATCTCTCTGATTTCGCGGATGTTCACGGGCGGCGTTGATTACTTTCCAAAAATCTTCAAAAATTGCGTTACGTAATACTTGAACTCTCCCTAAACACCGCTCATGAACATCCGCGAAATCAGAGAGATCGCTAATGTTTTGTTTTGCCCTTATTGGGGAATATCATGGTGATACAGCCGAAGCCTCCCTCCACGATATTCCCCGGGCGGATGTCCGCCTATATAGTATGATAAACCTAATTCAATTATTGTTTTTTTATGTTACACACTGTTTTTGAATTACAATCTGGTTCCAAATGCACTTTATTTTTCTTACTTTGTTTTTTTACGCTTGCAATGTGTTGTGTGTTATAAATAAAAAAAAAATCGTCCTGCGTGAGTTGATCGAACCACTAAAGGGATTTGATCAAATCTCTGTTTCTATCATACCCCTGTGACATGTACACTGGGACAGCGATAAGTAACAGTGCTATGTGGGTCGGAGCGGGTGGATACACCATTCAAGGGAACAACTTTGCATTTACGTCATAGCTCTCACGTGGAGTATTGCTTACGAATGAAGGCAGACCACGGTGTGGACGAAGTAGGATTTTTTTAGACTTAAACATATAATATGCCTCTACACGAAGCTATCTTGCCGATGTCAAGTAGCTTATTGATAAAAAGTGGGTAGTAAACAGTCGAAGTCAAAGTCATAGTCACGCGATAAAACGCCGGTATTTAGCGTTTTATCTACCTACGGATTCTGCCGATACCACTCTAAACACAATTGCGGGTTCTAAGACTCTATTTAGCCGTGTGGTCCCCGGTAGAGTAGAATAGGCCACCCTCACTCTTACCGAGGTGTCGTAAAAGGCGACTAAGGTAAAGCTGCTGGCATGATCATCAGCACCCAGAGAAGGAAAACTCTGCATTTATATCAAAACCCTCGCCAACCCGTCTGCCAAGCGTGGTGAGTATGGCAATTACCCCTCATGTGATTGAGGGAGGCCCGTGCCCCAGCAGTGGGGACTTAAATGGGCTGATGATGATGATGATGATGAAGACTCTATTTAGTCCAAGCAACGTGACAACTCACTCGACACAAAATAGCAGTGTTAAAAAGGATACATTTCAACCATTCTTACTATGAGGATCACATTGTGGCACTTCACTCCACAAATAAACAAATTTGCTAAGTAAAAACTAATTTCAAACCTTTGAATTATATCAGCCACGCGGAGTGTTTTACTAAAAAACTCTTTTCTTCCTTAACATTTTGATTCAGGTTTTCATTTACAAAAAATGACATATATCTCTACCTCGTTGGGGCTGTGGGTAGTGCGTTGCATTTTAAACCGACAGCTGCTCTTGGAATCCCGAGTTCGATCCCTGGGTCGGGCCAAAATTAATTAGCAGCGTATATGCTGTGCATGTCAGCCCCAAGTCTGTTAAACCATAGATCCTACGCCTGATCCCTTTTCGGTCTTTCGGTCGTGACACTTTGGTGGCGAGAGGCTGTAGTGACGACCGCTCCGTGTATAAAATTCGTCTTTTCCATCACCTCATCTTTCTTTTCTTGGAGTAGACTACAAGTATACACACACGCATACACACAAATACAAAAAGTCAAATAGCATAACTTTTCCTTTAATTTAACGCTCATTAATCAATTAATTCTAAGTATTTCAATTCAATTTCAATTTCAATTTATTTTTCCAAAAACATGATGTTACACTAAATCAGCTTGTGATTGGAGCCTTCTTTTAAGCATAATAATGCCTGTGCCAGAAGACTCCGCTCTTCCATATCGTTCACACATTTGATATGATTAAAGAATACAGATTTTAAATTATTATATTCCCAATGTGTGAGATTGTAACTACTTATATAATGTTTGTATGAAAATGTGAAACGTGTGAATGAGAGTGTGTGATGTCTGAATGAAAGTGTGAGATGAGTGATTGAAAGTGTGGATATGTTAGTAGGTATAGTTTATATTGTGTGTTTTAATCTATGCAATTAAATGTGTAATAGTGAAACTAGATATGGTCCGTCTGTCTGCTAATTTATGTTTTTTTTATTAAATGTAACCTATTTTATTCTATTTTTTGTTTGTATTTAGTGTTGACTAACGAAAGTCGCGTATATACAGAATCTGATAACTTACGGCTATAGATTCTCTACAGGACAGGCCTAGCCTAGTGTAGTAATCTATGTAATTTATAAGGATGCGTCTGTCGGTGCAACTTTAGCACTATCCTTAGCTTTTATATACATCATAGTGCTGTGTGAAAATATTGTATTAAATGTGTTAAAGTTGTATAATAAATTTATTTTATTTATTTTAAATATCCACCTTTGGTGTCACTCCACCTACCCGATGGTTGCTTGAACATTATTTAGAGCGGAGCTCAACTCCACACGTTTCCCGACCTCCCTGAATAAACCTATCAAACATGAAAGGGTCCGTTATCATTCCATCGATTTACGATGCATCTGGAAACAGGTTGATCAAATTCATTTACGTACAACATTTGCTTAATATATACAATTATTCCTTACAATTGTATCGGGCGAGAGAAAATATTTAAATGCGAAAATGATACGTCAAAGGGACTCAGTTGAAAGACCTGCGCAAGATTCTATTCTGAAGGTCGGATGTTAGCTGAATACTTCGATCGGGTTGTTAAACCCATGGCATTTTCGAACACGTGATATGTCATTTGAAAGGTCAGTGCCCTTTTTTGTGTGATAAGTGGCAGAGTAGCACAAGGATCACCTGATCAAAAGGCAAGCGATCGTCACGTCACGTTGGGGGTGATCTGTGGTCACGCCCATGCATACCCATAGCAGCTGCCAGTGGAGTCACAAGTGCGCTTGCAACCTTTTGACTGTGCTTCCTCGATTGGGTCTCCGATACTCCTGCTCATCATTTCAGCCAATAGACGTCCACTGCTGGACATAGGCCTCCCCCAATGTTCTCCACATAGATCAGTCCTGTGCCGCCCGCATTCTGTGGATTCCCGCGATCTTCACCAGATCGTCGGTTCAACTTGTGGGGGGCCTGCCACGGCTGCGACTTCCTGTACGTGGCCTCCACTCGAGGACCTTTCCGCCCCAATGGCCGTCTGTTCTCCTCGCTATGTGCCCTGCCCATTGCCACGAGGAATGCAATCCTTTGGGCTATGTCTGTGACCTTAGTTCTCCTGCGGATCTCATAATTTCTGATACGATCACGCATACTCCTGCTCATGTCATGTAATATAATGATGTATAATACATGTATTTTTCTGACATTTTGTGGAATAAAGAATATCTATCTATCTCACTCGATGAAACATATCGCAGACCTAACTTCACGCACTTCATATTTCGATGAGACACCATGTGACACTCCGACCGAAGGTATCAGGCGCAGGACTAACGGCTTAGCGTGCTTCCTGCGGTACGGTCTTATACCCAAGACCACGAATTCCTGAGAGTGAGAATTCCTTAAAGGTGACGGGTAGGGCACACTAGCGACGCCGATATTAATTTTGAGCTACTAAACTGGATCTACTGTAAAGCAATTTTGGGATTACAATCTCTCGGCAAACACCTAAACTATTTATTTAATACTTAGAGTTAACTGTTTGGTCTGCTTTGCACTCGAATTTTAGATTACCGTCAAAAGTGGCCGCTTTTGGCAGTGCATCAATTTTTCACCTACAAAAACGGACCCAACATTTGTGCATGGTTATTTAATAAATAGTATAAGTGTTTGCTAAGAGATGGTAATCCCTGAAATTGTTTAAAATAGATCCTGTTTAGTAGCTAAAAATTAAAAACGATTGGCGTCGTTAGAATGCCCTACCCGTCACCTTAATTGAAAAACTGAGGTACAAATTCAGAAATCCCCGATCCGAAGATACCCGGGATCCCAGGCGCAGCCGTTCATCATCGTCAGCCCATTTAAGTCCCCACTGCTGGGGCACGGGCCTTCCTCAATCACATGAAGGGTAATTGCCATACTCATCACGCTTGGCAGACGGCTTGGCGAGGGTTTTGATATAAATGCAGAGTTTTCCTTCTCTGGGTGCTGATGATCATGCCAGCAGCTTTACCTTAGTCGCCTTTTACGACACCTCGGTAAGAGTGAGGGTGGCCTATTCTACTCTGCCGGGACCACATGGCCCAGCCGTTACTAGCCATTTATTTATTTTATTAAGGACACAAAACAGGCAACAGTTAAGAAAGTTATATATAGTAGCTTATAAGATAAATTACGAACTAGACTATTACCTAAGAACATGTATACCTGACATGGAACAAAATGTAAGAAAAAATTTTGATTGCGCAATAGAGGCAGATTAAAAGAGTTGAGAGAGAGAAGCCAATAGAAGAATTCAGCTAGGCTGGACAGCATTTGGTAAACTTCGTGAACCCCGAAATTGTTTAAAATAGATCCGGTGTAGTAGCTAATCTTTCAAACACATCGGTCTTCGGATGAACTTGGATAAAACCAAGGTCATGTTGAACGAGCTCGTTGATCCGGGACCGGTCGCTGTTAACACGTTAAGTGCGAAGCGAGGCCTAAATCACCCCTGATGCAACTTCCCTGTGGTGCGGCAAGCAAAAAAGTGAATTTCTCTGTCGTGCGAATGGCATAGCTTTAGTTTGGTCCAGTGTAGGAAAGAGATAAATATATATTTGAGATCACTAATGGTTCCGGACTCGGTGGTGTACCTACCTTGGTACCGGATGTCTTAGGCCTCGTGCCGCACTGAATTAATACAATTTTAAAACAGTGCGGCACGAGGCTAAAACGTCCCATATCCCCCTGACCTCGTACCGCACTCAACGCGAGCTTCCTGCGACCAGTGTTGTGCATCACGTCGATTGGAGAGCACGTCCTGTCCTTTTACAGCGCCGAACATGTCTAAACGATGTCGGAAGAAGTTAATTTTAAAAAACCCAGAAACAGAGCCAAAACAGGTAAGTTTTTAATGAAATAATCTTCAGTAAGTACCTAGTTTTTTCTTATCTTGGTAGCTATGTACCTAAAGTAAGTGTAAGATATTATTACTTATGTACACTCGAAAAAGGTGAAAAAAGGAGATGTGTTGGTTGTTACCAAAAACTACGCACATTTTTACCATCTCGTGAAGCTGATAAAAAATCTAAAAAGATTTTGACTCAGTGCACTCAGTGCAAAAAATCTTTTTGTCTTCCCTGTTTCAATGAAAAACACTCATAAATAAGTACAAATATATATTGAGATTTTTATAAAAAAAGTATATTGATACTGATTTTTTAATGTTAATTCAAGTTCTAATAAGTGTATTTTTAAAGCCCGAGGCAGAATAAATAGGACAGTTTCTTTTCTACTTCTGGTTGCCTTTTTTTCTATTCTGTGAACCGCATTAAGATTTTCATATACAAATAGAAAGATAAACCTTATGCATAAACCGTAATCCATTATTTTCCAATAATAAGTCTGTAATAGGTGCCTCTTAATGGTATAGAATGGAACGCTTCGTGCGCGAGTCCGACTCGCACTTGGCCGGTTTTTTATTCTTTATGGCGCCTTTAAGCACAATTTAGATTATTTAAAAAAATGTATCCTTTGATAGCTTTGTATTGTTTTGCCAGGTTTTGCCCTTAAAACGATCTAATGAGATATAATTGATCAAAATCGGTCAAGTCGTTGCGTAGTTAAGACAGTTTAAAAACGTCGATATTATTTTTCCCATCACTAATCGCAGCGAAAATTTGCCCTATTTCAGTGCGTTACGAGGTGTATAAGATCCCATATTTTGTTTTCCTAATAATTCCTAAACTAGCCATCCGATCCCGGGGCGACGGTGGATTAGGGTTCATCAATTCACTGTCTATATCAATAAGGACCAAAATTCTCATTTATCTTTGATTTCGCGCCAGAAAATGGATTTTAGTCTGTAAAAGGAGGTGGGGTCTAATAGACCGCGTGTCGCCCTAACGTCTGGTCACGGTACGGGCCGATTATACCTCGTGCCGCAGGAACGGAAAGTATGCAAAAATTGGTGCCGCAGCTAACGTGTTAATGGAGTACCTCTCGAAGTTGTTCAGGAATATGTCTATCTAAGACAAACGCTCCAATTAGGCAGAAACAACTCCGAGAGAGAAGCCAATAGAAGAATTCAGCTAGGCTGGACAGCATTTGGTAAACTTCGTGAAGTCTTCTCGTCACCCATCTCTCAAAGTCTTAAGTCGAAAGTCTTCGACCAGTGCGTCCTTCCGGTCATGACTTACGGTGCCGAGACGTGGACACTCACGGCTGGACTAGTCCACCGGTTCAAAGTCGCTCAAAGAGCTATGGAAAGGGCTATGCTCGGAGTATCTCTGAAGGACCGCATCAGAAATGATGTAATCCGACAGAGAACCAGAGTCACCGACATAGCCCACCGAATCAGCAAACTGAAGTGGCAGTGGGCTGGTCATATTAGCCGCAGAACTGACAACCGCCGTAAAGTCCTTGAGTGGAGACCGAGACTCGGTAAGCGTAGTGTAGGACGCCCTGCGACAAGATGGGATGATGACATTCGAAGGCTGGCTGGTGTGGTCTGGATGAGAGTGGCCGAAAATCGGGAGCAGTGGCGTGCATTAGGTGAGACCTATGTAAAGCGGTAGACGAGTGTGGGTTGCTGATGATGAAAAGAGTAGAAGGGTAAGAGGAAATTAAAAAAGTTTCTGTAAAGAACAAGATATGGAAATCTTACAAATAACATAATTATTAAATTTATAAAAGGGGATATAAATAATACCTACTGCGTAATTGAGGAAATCGGAACCCTACGTAACAAGACGCTCAGAAAAAAAATATTTGCATAATATTTCTGAAATAGAATTCCAATGAAACTTGAAGTCAGACTCTATTGAAGCAAATACACTCCGATCTAGATTTATTCTCTTGAATGAGTAATAAGGATGTTAAAATGCTAATATCGAATAAAAATATAGATTTGCTATTTTAAAGATTACAATTTTTTTTATGCTAGAAGCGACAAACGAGTCATTTGATGGGAAGAAATCATCGTCGCCCATTAACATTCGCGAAATCAGAGAGATCACTAATGCGTTGCCTTTTTAAAAAGGAATACGCTCTTCTCTTGAAGGTCCCTAAGTAATCGGGAAATACTCCCGTAGGCAAACTGTTAAACAGAACAAATTATTGTTTTCTCTGAATCTCTAGATTTTTCAAATATATGAGCTTTTTGATGTCATCGGTGGCAGACGAGCGGACGGATCACCTGATGGTGATCTGGGGACAGAAGGGTTTAAAGGTTGGTAGCGCACTTGTGATTCCACCTGGTGTGGTGTGACCAGGGGCGAGGGCAATTTTGATTTTGATTTTGATTTGATAAGAATTGCTCATCATTGTCATCGTTCGCTTCGTGGTCCGATTTCCTACTTCGACTCCTCCACTTCGAACGGTCTTGTGCATCCCTAGTTTCAAAAAAAAAATTAAAATTTAGAAGTACTTTATTTGCATAGGCTTATATACAGTTCTTACAAATCGTCATACATGAAAAATATAAATTATAACTATTTATATTATACCCATGTAATTAAACATTTATGAAGCCGTGTGGTCCCCGGCAGAGTAGAATAGACCACCCTCACTCTTACCGAGGTGTCGTAAAAGGCGACTAAGGTAAAGCTGCTGGCATGATCATTAGCACCCAGAGAAGGAAAGCTCTGCATTTCAAAACCCTCGCCAACCCGTCTGCCAAGCGTGGTGAGTATGGCAATTACCCCTCATGTGATTGAGGGAGGCCCGTGCCCCAGCAGTGGGGACTTAAATGGGCTGATGATGATGATGATGATGAAACATATATGTCGATACAAAAAATATACTAAGAAATGAATAGATATAATTTGACGACCCGATTGGAACAGTGGTAGTGAACGCTGCCTCTGATACAAGGGTTGCGGGTTCGATCCCCGCACAGTACAAACATTTGTGTGCATGAATATGTTTGTTTGTATTGGTCTGTGTGTTTACTATGTATTATAAGTATGTATTTACAAAACAAAAGTATTATATGTATATATTTGTAATCCCACTGTTGATTCTGATATCCGTAACACAGCTACTGCTTGACCTACCTATCTCGGAGTCAGATCAATGTATGTGATGTTGTGAAATGTTTATTATTTATTTATTTATAATTTCATTCTACCACTGGAATCGGAAAGTTGATTCTGACGAGAAGATCCGGCAAGAAACTCGCCAGTTACTCTTTTTAATCGCCAAAAATTTTATAAGTACAATATCATGCATATATCATAATAAATAGTACATTATCATAATAAATACATAAATAAAAATAATGGGTGTAGGCGAACAGTTTATCATTTCCACAGATTCTTGTCATTTAAGTAATCATTAACTGTATAATAGGCTTTTGCCATTAAATAATTTTTAACATGTGTTTTAAATTTAAGCATTGGTAAATCAACAAGCTTTTGTCGTAACTTATTAAATATTTTAATACTCATTCCTACAAATGTAGGAATCTAATGAAGTCTGAGATGTGGAACAAGCAAGGAAGGTTGAAGGTGAAGGTTGTCTGGTAGAGATCGCTCCCAGCGATAAGACCGCCTAAATTGTACATTGTATCTCTGTATACCTAGCTTTTAAGTTTTGTATGTTTTGTAATAAAGAGTATCTATCTATCTATCTAACAGCAAGCTTGTGTTTATTTCTAGTATTTAGGTTATGGTTGTCAGATTTTAGGGAAGTTTCCTAATTTTTTGTAAACATACATAATTCAGTCAAGTGGTCAGTTTATTAACACGCATATCATCTTTTACGAAGTCAAGCCACACCTTTTTAGGTCGTAATAAGAATCGATATAAATGTACTTAACCAAAGCCGTCACATCTCTAGAATCTCGATCTAAACCTTTTACAAAGGATACCTTTTTATCGATCGTTAGTTCCTAGAAAATAAGTGAAATGAGTTTCCTTCTAAATTCAGAGCACTGAGAGATATCGCGAGTTCATTGACCTCTAGATAAGTAGAATAGAATGGAAGCGTCAAAGTATCTGTTTAGCGACTAAGTTTACACCTGGGTTAGCGTGTGGTACAAGTTATGAGCGGGTAGCGAGTAGACGAGTGAAACTCTTTACTGAAACGACTCAGTGATCCGACTCAGCCAAATGATACACAGTTCCGAATATATAATATTCGCTCCGAATGGATTCGACTCAATGGACCTCGAGTTTGAGTGAACCGAATGAGCTGAATGATTTGAGGGAGCCGAATGTTCCGAATAAGCGGAATGATCCGATGAGCTAAACGATCCGAATGAGCTGAATGATCCGATGAGCGGAATGAATCACGGATCTATCCGAGCTGAGAATCAATGTTCTTAATAAAGCGTTTCACTGTTCCGCATCTCTGCACTGATCCAGATGCAAATGTTCCAATCTTTTCAAATATACGTTTTTGCCAGGTCTAGTAGTGAGATATTAGGATTAGGAATTTTGAAATCTATGTGCTATAATATTGAAATCTGTATAGCTATTTTTAAGAACACCCTGTTGGTCTAGTGGTTTAATTTATTTATATCGTTAGAGGGGCAAAGTAAATTGGCATATTTTTATTTGCATACGATATATTTTGGTAAGCAGACAATTGAATACAGAAAAGATTGTCATACAGGATGTCTTCTTAAATCGAGTGTAGACTTTGTCTATGTAAACCAAGAAGGTTTAACACCCCCCCGCAAAGTCAACACCCTGTATAAAAAAAAAATTGGACAAAAAATATTCAGCAAGTACAAAAAAACACAACATACCCTATATACACTACACACACACCCTATATATAAACGCACCCAAAAAAAACCTATATAAAGACACCTGAACCTACTTTACACACCTATCTATTATCTACACAAAAACATGATTAGAAAAAATAACACGCGACTTAACCTAAACCTAACCCTACTGTACACTTGTTGTGCTTCAGCTTCGGCAAAGGTTTGGTGAGGATGTCGGCGATCATGTCATGTGTGGATATGTACATGAGATTGATGTTGTGGTGTGAAAGTGATTCGCGAATAAAATGGTGCCTAATGTCGATGTGTTTGGTGCGTGAGTGGAATGTGTGGTTGTGAGCGAGTTTTAATGCACTTTGATTATCAGTGTGGATGACGATGGGTTGTGCGATAGTGAAAATTTCGCTGATGAGTGACTGGAGGTATATAGCCTCCTTGCAAGCCTCAGCTAGAGCCATGTACTCGGCTTCCGTGGTGGAAAGCGCAACAGTACGCTGCTTGCGTGCTTCCCAAGAGATAGGAGAGCCACTCACCAGGAAAACGAACCCTGTGAATGATCTACGGTCCACAAGATTGTTTCCATAGTCCGCATCGACGTACCCCACTGCACGGAACTGGGCTGTCTGATGGTAATGCAGCCGAAGTTCTTTGGTGCCTTTCAAATAACGAAGAACTCGCTTAGCGGCCCTAAAGTGTACCCCCCCGTAATGTGCATTGAACTGAGAGAGGTATGAGACCGCATGGGCAATGTCGGGTCTGGTACAAATGGCAATGTACATTAGTGAGCCGATAAGCTCCTGGTACGGTAATGCTGCATTGTCCTCTTCCTTATCAGGAATAGTCAATTTTAGACCGGGTTCAAGAGGGGTGGTGACAGATAGTGCATCTGTCATGCCAAATTTTTTCAAAAGATTTTCTATGTATTTTGTTTGGTCCAGGTAAATGTTCCCAGGACTCTGATTTACTCTCATGCCAAGACAGTCCTTGCATTCTCCAAGGTCTTTGACAGTGAAAGTATTTTTCAGATCATTTTTGAATTGCTTCTTCATTCTGTCATTAGTTGACACGATGAAGAAGTCATCTACAAACACAGCAACAAGGAGAAGGTCGTTACCTTCTAGTCTATAATATAGACAATGTTCCTTTGCCGATTGGTTCAGCAGGAGTTTGCGCATAGCGTCGCAAACCTTAGCGTTCCATTGACGCGGCGCTTGCTTGAGACCATACAGTGCTTTTTTAAGTAAGCACACTTTGTCCTTTGGATTAGTGGAGAAACCTTCGGGTTGCTCCCTAAAAATTTCCTCTTCTAAATCGCCATTAAGGAAGGCAGTTTCTACGTCGAGGTGGTCAACCGTCAAACCATTGTGAGCAGCGAAAGCAAATAACAATCGAACTGAGGACAGTCTAGCGACTGGTGAAAAAGTTTCACCATAGTCGACTCCCGCTACTTGAGTGAAGCCTTTGGCTACTAGTCTGGCCTTGTACTTCGTGACATTGCCACTAGTGTCCTTTTTTATTTTGTACACCCATTTACATTTGGTAGTTTTTCTACCTGCGGGTCTGTCGACAAGAATCCAAGTTTCATGTTTATTGAGAGAGTCAAATTCAGCCTTCATGGCATCCAACCATTTCTCTTTCTCCGGGTGATCGAGGACTTGCCTGAAGGTCTCTGGTTCCCATTCTGAGGTCAAGTGGAGCTGCTCCTCGTACCGTTGAGGAGGGCGCCTATCCCTGGTTGGGTACCTTCTCAGAGCTTCAGGTGCTGGCTCTTCAGGAGGGTCAGGATCAGTCGAACTCGAAACTTCGGGGATCGCAGGTGCATCTGAGTCTGTTAGGTGATCTGAAGTTGACGGGTCAGCCGTCACAGACGTACCTGGTTGTGGTTGATGTTCAGGCTGTGGAACTGGTTCATTGTCCGTGGGTACAAAAACTTGTTGAGGCTGTGGTGGCGATGGCAATTCACTGTCATTGGGTTGCAGGTTAGGCTGGTGCAGCCTTTTGTCTTCCAAGAAGACAACATCTCTCGATATAATTATATTCCTTGGCGATTGGGGGTCTACAAGACGATAACCTTTGCTTTCAGTAGAGTAGCCTACGAATATACAAGCTTGCGTCTTGGATTCCAGTTTAGTACGTTTCTCCTTGGGTACTAAAGCGTGGGCTTCGCAACCAAATACCCTCAAATGAGAGAGGTTTACTTTTCTTCCAGTCCACACTTCTTCTGGAATTTTGTTCTTCAAGGCTTGTGTAGGCAAACGGTTCTTCAGGTAAATCGCAGTATTGACTGCTTCGCCCCAATAAGCTAGAGGTAGGTTAGAATCTCTAAGCATGGATCTGGCTTTTTCAATTATTGTTCTGTTGGCGCGTTCGGAGACGCCGTTCTGTTGTGGGTTGTACGGGACCGTGGTCTGGTGTATGATACCATTCTCTTTCAAAAAGTTAGACAGGTCCTTGTTGACATACTCACGCCCGTTATCAGAACGCAGAACTTTGATTCTTTCGCCAGTCTGATTCTCCACTAAATATTTAAATTCTACAAATTTCGAAAAAACCTCTGATTTTGATTTTAAAAGATATCCAAAAGTTTTGCGACTAAAGTCGTCTGTAAATGTTAGCAAATATAGAGCACCGCCCCACGAGTGCGTACTCATAGGTCCGCAAAGATCCGAATGAATTAATTCGAGAACCTTACTCGATTTGCTTGTTGAACTTTTGAAAGGTTTTTTAGAAAGTTTTCCTTGTAGGCACGGAATACATTTTTCCGTAAATTTCCCGCTAAAATCTATGCCTTTACATTTACTTTTTAAAAGTTGCATAGTATTTCCGTTTAGATGGCCAAGGCGTCTATGCCACAATAAAGGGGACTCTTTGGTAGGTGTGTACAAAGCATTAGATTTGTCCACATCTAGTTTGTACATGCCCTTACAATTTGAGCCTGTCGCTATGACTTCACCTGTCAGTTGACATCCACCCGCCAAAGTTACAGTCGCGCCTTTCGATGTAAACAAAACATCGTAGCCTTTTTTGGTCAAATTACTTACCGATAAAAGATTAGTTGCTAAACCAGGAACAAAAAGGACGTCACTAATTCTATGTACATTGTCGGAAATATTTATATTAACAGTACCTTTGCCCTCACTTAGAATCTGGTTCTTGTTGGCGCAAGTAACAGTTGTGATTTGGGGGGACATGGCCTCATACCAGTCTCTCCTATTGCTCATATGTGAGCTAGCACCAGAATCTATGAACCAATCCTGTGAACCTGTGGATGAAGGATGAATTAAACAAGATGAAAGTGTAAATTCCGATGTATTGTTTGAATAAACCTTAGCCGAAGCTTTCTTGTTTTTATTCCTACAGTTTGACACTAAATGACCTAACTTTTTACAATATGTACAAAACTGTTTTTTCTTCTGTTTGGCCATCAGCACCGTAGGATCCTCAGGTTTGGTACTGGTGGTGCGACATGGTCGAGAGTCTTCTTTAAGGAGAGCTGCCACTACGTTTTCCGACGTAATTTTAGCATTGGAATGTTCGAGAGCCATGACGAGAGGCTTGTACTCATCTGGGAGTCCAGCTAGTATGATAATGGCTAGGAACTCATCATCAACTCCTGCTCCTATTCCTTGTAATTCTTGCTGAATTCCAAGTGAGGTATGTACATAGTTTTGCAAGTTTCCTTTATATTGATTGGAGAGCAACTTCTTCATTAGTTGCAGTCCTCTTGTTAGACCACTGTCAGCGTATGCCTTCTGGAGGCTTTTAAAGGTGTCATATGCCGTCTTTGCTCCTCGAATCACTGGGTAAATCGATTCTTCACACGTCAAGCAGATTTTGGCTCGCGCTTTAGCGTCCTTACGCTTGGCGTCGGGGTCCGTGGGGTCAATGGGTGAAGTAACCACGTCCCATAGCTCCAAATCCGTTAACAGGCATTCGATGGCAAATGCCCATGTGTTGAAATTAGATCCATTTAATTTATTTATGGAAATACCTGATGTACCAGCAGTTCCGTGCCGCGTGCCGTAAGGCACCGATGGATTATCCATAGCACTTTTTTGGTAACTATTTAATGACTATATAGCGCTCTTCAACGCGCGATGCCCATAACCATTTAGTTATATCGTTAGAGGGGCAAAGTAAATTGGCATATTTTTATTTGCATACGATATATTTTGGTAAGCAGACAATTGAATACAGAAAAGATTGTCATACAGGATGTCTTCTTAAATCGAGTGTAGACTTTGTCTATGTAAACCAAGAAGGTTTAACAGTTTAAGTACCGGGCCGTGATCTCAGGGTCCTGGTTTCGATTCCCGCATCGAACAAAAAGTATGTTTCAAATTTTTCGAACATTGCTCGGGTTTATGATCACCAATCCGCATTAGGCAAGCGTGGTGATTAAGCCTAATCCCATCATAGTAGCGATGACTTGATTTCTATGATGGAGGCCTTTGCCCTGCAGTGGGAAAATATTTAAGCTGATACTTTACTTTTACTTTAATAATTGCTACAAATACCTTTGCGAAGTTTCATCAACCGCTATTGAATGGAACTTACCTGTAAGTAAAAAGAAAAATATATCATTATTTATTTACTTCTAGATACCCGTAGCTCCGATCGCAGGAGGTCTGTTTGCCACTAAAATCCTCATATTCTCATTTTAGCGCGTGATTCCCTGTTGCATCTAAAGATGTCGCTCCGGTGCTGTTACGCTGCGATCATGATGGCAGTCGGGACTCGGTTTGCCACTTAAATATGTTGTCCAGACTTCACAGTTATAAAATGAGTAAAATTTTATTGAAATCCGTTCAGTAAGTTTCCGAGATTAGGGTGTACAAACAAACAGACATACAAAAACTTAAAAATCATTGAAACATGAATATAATTATTTTATGATCTTTGAAGTTTTTTTTTTATGTGATAGTTGGCAGACGAACAGACGGATCACCTGATACGGACCCGGTAAGCAATTGCCGCCGCCCATGGACACTCGCGACACCAATGGAGTCACAAGTGCGCTGCCAACCTTTGAACCCCCTTTCCCCCGGATTGGGCCTCCGGTACCCTCATTCACGCAGCGAAACACAGCACAGTGCTGCTTTACGCCGGTTTCCTGTGAGGCCGTTGTATCACTCCGGTCGAGCCAAGCCGACCCATTCCATTCCAGTCCCCCGCAGTTATTTTAAGATGAATATTCTGTAGGTAAAACCTGCTTTTTGTCTAATCAGACACTGGCAATATTGTGACACTTATTTGAATTTAATGTATGTACTTTGTTTATAACTATATATCATGTTTTGACTGTCTCCATGTGACCAAGATACCGTGTATACTTAAACCTATTAAATACAACTAGGTAATTATTTGGATAGCGGCTCTTATTCCGGCTTTTTTCCACTGCGTCCTTCCTCTGCATCAGAAGGTTATGAGCCCAGCACGCTTCCACTGCGTCTTTCCTTTGCATCAGAACATTCAATGTACAGACACAGCTGTTTTAAGTTTTTTTATCTTACAGGGTGTATCTGAGAACATTTGCATTGCTATTTTGAGCAATATCATTCTATGACCTTTGCGAATTCGTATAAAAATATGTATTTTTATAGAAAGTCGGTCACATGAGACAGTGTCATTTTGTATGGGAGGTCGAAAAAAATTTCGACGAATTTCGTAAAATCGTAGAAGAAATTTGTTTCAGAATGGTTGATATAAATCACGGTTAAACGAGTATAATTGTTCATAGATACACCATGTTATATTAAAGATTGTATGTAATCGCTTTCTCGTATACTTTGTACCAAAGAATAGTAAAAAAATACTACGCAGTAACTTACAATTTATTCCATTTTGACCAGCCTATTCCAGTAACTTAATTACCATTTAAGCTGGCATTAGTACTTTGCTGGTTATAAAGACTTTACGAGAATAAATTAGGTAATTCTGAATCCACATTTAGCTATATTAAGTTTATTTTCACATTACCTCTCTAAAATTTTCGACCGTGGGAGAGCCTCGCTTCGGCATGAATAGGCCGGCTCGACCGGAGTGATACCACGGCCACACAGAAAACCGGCGTGAAGCAGCATTGTGCTGTGTATCGCTGCGTGAGTTAGGGTACCGGAGGCCCAATCCGTGGGAAAGGGGAGTTTATTGATTGGCAGTGCACTTGTGACTCCACTGGTATCATGGGCGGCAGCAATCGCTTACCATCAGGTGATCCATCTGGTCGTCTGCCACCTATCACATACCTTTTTTGTCTTGCAGGAAAAAGCGAACAGTTTTTGATGGCTTGGCTATTTCGACTAAGCTAAGATCTTAGTCTTATAGAAAGAAGAAGCGGAGTTTGTGCCGACAAAAGGGACGTCGAGTTTCTGAAACGCGGAACCATGATTCAGTTGGTTTCATTATTCTCTGTGGACACGAGAGTCGACAGCTCTACATCCGAATTTCTATCAGAACATTATGAGGGTTGAGTGTTATTGAAAATACAATGGTATCATCTAGGTAGATGCATCTCAGTGCCACCAAGGCAGGCCACCCTGCAGGCGGCCAGAGATCAACTGCATCGGCAGATTACTAAGCGGTCGCAGTTGCGCCCGGCAACAGTCGCTGATGCACCGCAACTTGTGGCCAATCGCGCGTGTCATGAGATCAATTGGCAAGCCGACAGGGCTGCGAAAATAGTTTCATAGAACTCAAATAGAATTATATCCGTGAGAGTCACGCACGAATGGGCCATAGCCGAGCAATAGGTAACATCTTATATCGTTAGATGGCTCGTAAAAAGTAGATGAAGCTCTAAATATCAATCAAGCAGATGGTTTGTCGTTGTTCGGTAGATGTCACTATGCATTTTTACATCGCACTAATAAAGCGTGTTTTCGAAACAATGAGCACAAGCCACAAGTACACATTAGCAATTTAAAAAAAGATGGGAAATCAACCGGAGATCTAGAAAGTCTTTTAGATTTTCGCGTTGCATTATAACTATAATGTATCAATACGGGGATTAACACGATATTTATTATGTGAAACAACATTGTGTACTCACACAACGTCGAGCCAAATATGTGAGTATACAATGTTGTTTCACATAATATCGTGTTAATCCCCGTATTGATACATTATAGATCTAGAAAGTATTGGGAATTTTGGTATAAACCAAAAATAATTATTTACGATATTTTATTTAATCGTCTCCCTGACTGAATTCTCGAAGGTGGGCGTAATACATAGCCGTTGAGTATTGGTCGTTTTCCTCTAGATGGCGCTAGCGCTGGCTAGCCGGCTGACGCATCTATCTCAGTATATATAAGTTACTCTATGATGCTGACTTGCCTCCCACTCAAAGATATTAATTATTAAATCTATGAAGTTTCTTCATAGTTCAGCCCTGCGTTGCAAGGGAGACTGCATGGCGACAGGCCCGATGCAATCTCTGTTGGACTTTGACAAGCGGCCGGCGACAGACTCTCGACACGTGGATGGATTCAGTGACCTTCATACTAATCTAGAGAGATTAGTTGTATCTGTCGCTGTGAGAAAAAAAGACGTTTGGTATCTACGTACGAAGGATTTTTGTTTTGCTCATAATTTTACAGTGCACAATAGGATATTCGACTTAGCTCGAGATTTTACAGTCGCTAGTGTGCCCTACCCGTTACCTTAAGCACAGATATTATAATACTAGTCCTTAAGGCACCAATGATTTGTAGACTGTATAAAGTCAGTCAGCGGGCTATGAAAGAGCTTTAATAGGGTATTTGACTAAGCTCGAGATTCTACAAACTATAAATATTTTATTAAAATATAGGTAAATATGTGCCAATAGCAAAAATTCTCAATTAAAAATATAACGTCTAGCCGGTTTTATGGTCATTCAAAGATTCATGGGCAAGTCTATTTTAAAAGTATGAATATACCATTGAATAACCCATACGATTTGCACCAACTATTATAATAGAACCATTGACATAAACAAAACATTTGATATAGCTACCATACAAAATTCAAATGAAATGCATATACAAAACACGTGCGTGACGTCACATCTCAGTAGCCATTTGTATGGAGTGTTTCGGGTTTGCCCAAAATAATGTGATTTTAAAGTTGTGATATCTCAGATAGTTTAAATGTGACGACCCGATTGGAACAGTGGTAGTGAACGCTGCCTCTGATGCAAGGGTTACGGGTTCGATCCCCGCACAGTACAAACATTTGTGTGCGTGAACATGTTTGTTTGTATTGGTCTGGGTGTTTGCTATGTATTATAAGTAAGTATTTACAAAAGAAAAGTATTATATGTATATAATTTGTTATCCCACTGTTGATTCTGATATCCGTAACACAGGTGCTTGAGCTACCTATCTCGGAGTCAGATCCATGTATGTGATGTTGTGAAATATTTATTATTATTTTTTTTAATTAAATGATAATCAAGTAATTCTTTCAACGATGTTTCTATCATTGAGAGGTCTTTTGATTACATAAATAAAAAAAAGTAGTCAAATACCGTATTAAAGTTTTTTATGCTAGAGGGATGCTCTAAGGAACTGTTTAGACTGATTCTTGCTTATCATCATCAGCCTGTATTTTGCCACTGCAGGGTATAGGTCTCCTCCTGTGCTCACCACTCGCAGCGGTCCTGTGTTGGCCTCATCCAGGTCTCACCCACCACTCTATGTCGTCAGCCCATCTGGTTAATGGGCGTCTGTTGCCAATAATTGTTAATTGGGCCATGTTTTTTTCATAGAAATCCCGAGAATTGGGCTCCTGGAAGTAAACGATTGTCTCCGCCTATGGACACATCAGCGAAGTCAGAAGCGTGCTGCCAACCTTAGGAGGTCTTAAGGTTGGCAGCATGCTTGCCACCGGATTGGGCCACCGGTAGCCTAGGTCACTCGGAGAATCACACGCGAAGGCGAAATGAAGCAACAGTATTTTTTCTTTAATTTTTGTTAAAAGCTATTTAAGATAATAGTTAATTGCTTATTAGGCACCTTACATTTTTACAATAAACTAAAAACAGTACGGTAAGAATATAGTAAAAAACCGCCAAGTGCGAGTTGGACTCGCCCATGAAGGGTTCCGTAGCAGCAAGTAAGATTATTGCTTAATTGTAAAACAATTGAGTTGACTAAATGGAAGGTAAATTGCAGTTTACGCTTTATAACGTATTAATATATTTACTATATTTAATAAAACTACTTACTAGATTTTGTTCGAACGAATTTACCATTTACCATCAGATGGGCCGCATGCTCGTCTGCCTATTATTCGCAAAAAAAATCGTTTTCATGGTAATGTTTATCATATATTTTTTTTAGTTTTATTTATTATTTTATTATAGAAGTTAGAGAGGGAGGCGGGGGACAGGTGACACATATTACCACTTTGGGAGCGTCTCTTGCGCAAAGTATTAAGTTTAGAAAATAATAATTAGAAACCTCAACATCATTTTTAAAGACCTATCCGTAGATACCATACACTTTGGGTTTGATGAAAAAAAAATTGGGTTTCAGTTCTAAGTATGGGGACCCCTAAAATTTTTATTTTTTTTTCCTATTAAAAATACATCTATTTACCAAGTTTCAATAGTATAGTTCATATAGTTTCGGTAAAAATTGGCTGTCACACACGGACGGACAGACATGACGAATCTATAACGGTTCCGTTTTTTGCCATTTGGCTACGGAACCCTAAACCGTCAGGAAAGATATTCTGCTGCTGCCAAACAGAACAATAGGCACCTAATAGGCCTATGCCATGACTGTAGATAAAACCACTCACTATGTGTCAGTACAAAATGAGTGTAGATAATTAATACATTATACAAAGCTTTTTTTTAGAATAGCGAGACATTCGGCCACAATCTCACCTGATGGTAAGCGATGGTGTGGCCGAGGATGGATCATATTTGTCTCGTAACAGCCTATTCACATTTTTCTTGAATAAGTTCAGATCATAACATTCAGGGAACACATCTTACGGCAGAGAGTTCCATGGATCCAGACTATTTAAATGATAAGGATTCTTGGTCATTTTAATTGATTAATCTTTTGAGCTGTTATTCATAGTAGTCTATTAACTTTCATAATTGTATTTTTATTTTCTCTTCTCAATTGAAACTCAGTAACATCATCAATATTTGAAAAGTAACTACTGAGTTTCTTGCTGGTGTCCTCTCAGTAGAAATCGAAATTTCGAACCAGCGGTAGATATTATGAGCCTATTTTGACATTCATAAGTGTTATGTGTGGTTATAAATAGAATAAAGATTTTTTTATCTTTATTTTTTATTGCCGGTATTTCTACGACGTTCTTTGTGTCTATTTTTAGACTCAGCGAATAACACCTTATGTGATATACAGGCTGTATCTGTGAACATTTACATCCCTTTAACCACGTGTTCTAATAAACATTATGAACAACATTTGTTCTATCACTTTTGGAAATTCACATGAAAAAATTTCAACTTTTCATACAAAGTCGGTCACGTTACTTGGTCATTTTAGATGAAGAGTCGAAAATTTTTTCGATAAATTTCGAAAAGTCGTTGAAGAAATGTTGTTCAGAATGTTGGTAGAACACGTGGTTAAAGGGATGTAAATGTTCACAGTTACACCCTGTCATCATCCTCCTGCCCTTTTCCCAGGTTATCTGGGGTCGAAGTATGTTTTCCTTTTCCATACGTCCCTGTCATTAGTCATGGAATCATCCACCCCTTTAATCACTATTACATATACTGCAAAAAAGTTTTGGCTTAACGTCTTTATAGTCGGCCGCTTGACACCATCCTCATTTCGGAATGCTATTGCTGGTGATTTTCCCTTCACCCTTAGGTATGGTGCTTGGTGGTGATGCCCCGGACGCAAAACTCCCTTAGTCGACTTTTACGACACCCCAGGGTTGAGAAGGGGCTGGCAAATTCTACGTTTTTCTTTTACTCTCAGGCCCAGGTTGCTCACCGGATTAGCAAGCTTAAGTGGCAGTGGGCTGGCCATATTAGCCGAAGAACCGACAACCGATGGGGTAAACGAGTTCTAGAGTGGAGACCGCGTCTTGGCAAACGTAATGTAGGGCGCCCTCTGGCTAGGTGGGGGGACGATCTGCGCAGGATGGCTGGCCAGAGCTGGATGCGAGAAGCCATAGATAGATCACGGTGGCGAACAATTGGAGAGGCCTACGTCCAGCAGTGGACTGTGATAGGCTGATGATGATGATGATGATGAGCGTGGAAAATAGATACACCCTGTATTGATAGGTAAATTAATTCAAATGTTTGAAGGTTTGTGGGTGTAGCGACAGAAATACAATAATAGGATTAAAATTTAATCGGCCGCTTACTAATATCCGAAAATAGTTCGTAAGGACCTTGTATTGTATGGAATAGTTTGGAAACTTCTATATTGAATGACTTTACACTAAAGGTGCTGTTAGATATGTAGTCATATTATACAGGTGTATCGGTAAATAACTATATCCCTTTAACCACGGTTTCAACCCACCATTTTGAACATCGTCTAATGAATTCGTATTAAATTCTTGATACTATTACAGATTGTAACAAATAAAAGGGGTTTTTACGGCTGAGTAGCGCCTCCAGTGAGTTTAATTAAATGAAATGAATTAATGACATTAAATAAAAATTGTTGTACATTTTAAATAAAAAAGACTAGATGAATGGCATGTGCAAATTAAAAATCCTTTTTTATTTCAAATGTCTGGCATATTTTTAAAAATAAAATCCATTGTTGGCGCCACTACTCCCGTAATGGCCATGCCTCGAAACTAGCATCGCCAATCGATTTTAATCTAATGTGGCTAATATGACACATTTTTTATGGGATAGGTGGCATACGAGAGGAGACGGATCTATCCCTCAAGATAATCCTTTTTTATAAAAGCCGGCAACACATTAATGTGGGAGAGCCACGCTTAGGCATGAATGGGCCGGCCCGACCGGAGTGATACCACTGCCTCACAGAAGACCGGCGTGAATCAGCGCCTGCGCTGTGTTTCGCCGTGTGAGTGAGGCTACCGGAGGCCCAATGAGGGGGAAGGGGAAAAGGCTGGCAGCGCACTTGTGACTCCACTGGTATTGCGGGTGTCCATGGGCGGCGGAATTGCTTACCATCAGGTGATCCGTCTGCTCGTCTGCCACCGCTCATATAAAAAAAAATGTGATCTCTGTATTCGCGGATGTTCATGGGTGGCGTTGATAACTTTCCATCAGGTGACTCGTTTGTTCGTGTGTCGCCTCTAGCAAAAAAAAAAACCTATACATGCCTCGTTGACCCACTGCGTAGTGGGTCGCACTTTATAGCAAATGCTGCTCTTTAAGTCCAGGGTTCGATCACCGGATCGGGAAAAAATTTGAACCTAAGTTTTTTTTGTTAAGAAATTAGATAGGCAATTTCTTAACAGCCAGCCTGAAGTCTGGAAGTTAGTGGTCTTGTACCCCCATGCCTCGGAAAGTCCCTTAAGCCATTGGTCCTGCACCTGATCCCTCTTTGGTCGTGTCACACAGGTGTCCCAGCGAAATATGAGGGTAAGGGAAAAATAGAGAGTGCCCTTGTGTCTGCGCAAACACTTATGCACTATAATATCATCGCTGAGATCGGCCGCGATAACCAAAATTATTGTTTTGGAGGACATTATTAAAATTAATTAGACCTCGCTAACTTGGCGAAAGACTCAGTAGCTCGCGTTGGTCCAGCCTTACCCCTGTGTGGCAACGCGCTAGCCTCAAGGGGAGCGAAGGTGAGCAGGAGTCAGGAGCGACCAGGGGTCTGTCCGAGGAAATGCTTTGTTACTCATATTACAATCCTTAAACTAATATACTATATAGCTTGGGATGTTAAGATCGAATAGGATGTGAAAAAAACCGGCCAAGTGCGAGTCTGACTCGCGCACCGAGGCTTCCGCCGTACATTTCATTTTATTAAAATATTTTTATTATATTATATAACTAAAAAAATGTGATTTTCGCAATTTTTCCTGTATTTGCATTATATGACATGCCAAATTTCAAGATTCTGAGTTTACGGGAAGTACCCTGTAGGTTTTGATTCCTTTGCGAGTGTCGAAAATTTGTAGAAAATATCTACATAATCGGCTGTAACTTTTGATTGGCTTGGCTTAGAAGTTTGATATTTTCACAGCTTAAAGGGACAATAGACTCCGAGGGATATTTCATGTGAATTTCAGCTTGATACGTCCACGCGTTCTTGAGATAAAGGTTTTTGACAGACAGACAGACAGACGAACAACAAAGTGATCCTATAAGGGTTCCGTTTTTTCCTTTTGAGGTTAAGGAACCCTATTTAACGAACGAAAATGGTTCGTATTTTTTTATAGGGGCACAGTATATTGGCTCTCTTCAGCCTGATGGTAAGCAAGAGAAGAGCCCGCGTTGCAATTACAACGGAAGCGATGTCAGGCATCACCTCCGTTGGGACTGCCATACTGGCCCGCGAGATGCTTCTTCACGCTTCGTTCGAATCAATCCATATTGTAAGTGAAGACACAGTTTTTTATGTGATAGGTGGCAGACCAACAGACGGATCGCATGGTAAGCGATTGCCGCCGGCCATAGACACATGCGATACCAGTGGAGTGCTGCCAACCTTTAAACCTCCCTTTCCCCCGGATTGGGGGAAAGGGACGTCACCTGATGGAAAGCAATCATCGCCGCCCATTAACATCCTACCAACGCTAATGCGTTGCAGGCCTTTTTAAAAAGGAGTACGCTTTTCTATTGAATGTCGCGAAGTCGTAGCCGTCGGGAAATACTCCCGTAGGAAAACCGTTCCACAGAACTGAGGTACGTGGTAGAACGTTCCGCGAAAAACGCGTCGAGATGATGGGGATGGAATGACAATTCAGCTGCAGGGAGTAGATCAAACAGTTCCTCAGCGCTCCCCACGATAGATGCGGTATAGAATGCTGAGGGAGGCTATATTCCGCAGCACTGCTAGAGGATCAAGTCGACTACAGAGAGTCAAGTCACCGACAATTCGAGCAGTCCTACGTTGTACGCGGTCAAACGGAAGAAGTTGGTACTGAGGTGCAACAGCCCAGAGATGGGAGCCGTATACCATATGGGGCCAAACTTGGTTTGGGTTTGAGTTGTAACCGATGAGCTGGTATGAATTACCGCCCCGCTCTATTAAGTACATCATTTTTCTTTGAAGCTATTTTAGCTTTGTTTCCCAGATGACCGCGAAACTGGACATCGCTCGAAATATTGACACCAAGGATCCCGATAGAAGGCTTGACATCAAGTGGAGTGCCCTGAAATCTGATTGGAACATCAAAAGGACTTAGAACGGAGTAAATTGTGTCGATCCCAGTTCGAAACATGATTCAACATGTTTTCGACTTCAGACGCAAGTGTGTTCCGGTTTTCAATGAAGTTTTCGGGAGAAATATTTGCACGTCCGGTATACAGTGCATTTCCAGTACTATTATCGGCACAGCAATGAATATTGTTCTGAGACAACATATCATTGATGGGCAGAAGAAACAGTGTCGGAGATAGCACACAGCCCTGTGGGACACCAGCGTTCACGGGCTTCAGATCCGAGCAAGAACCGTCGATAACAACCTTAATGCTAAGCCTATTTAGAAAACTAGCGAACCACGTGCTTGAATTCTCCGGAAGACCGTATGAGGGAAGTATAGATACCAGAGCCGTGTGCCATACCCTATCAAAGGCTTTCGCTATGTCCAAACTGACAGCCAGAGCCTCACACTTACTCTCCAACACCTGTGCTTGCACGATGTAATCGACACCTAACGCCATTTAGCTCTTAAGTGGAACTAATGTCCCGAAACGATGGCGGGCCACTAGTAGATAAATAAAATGCATTCGGATATTCTGACACCAATAATTGAGATATCAAATTATAGAATGATTATCTACTCTGAACTAAATGCGCAATACGCTAATTAAATACTATTAGAAATACTACATAATGCGATAGTGATTTGTACGACTTAATTAATTTTAATACAAACCTCACTCTTTAATGCGCAGTTAAAGATTTACGATCAATATTTATTTTATGATATACCTAACATGCCGATAATCGCAGTATAAAAATAGTCAGAATACTAATTATAATATCCTCCAACCGATTACGGTTATGAAGACTTGGATGATAAACCCATGTTTATACAAGGGTAATGATTGCCAGGAGGCGATCGTTTCTTTATAATAACCAGACTTCCTAATCCTGGATAATAGTCCAATTGTACCCCGGGTATCGACAACTATGGATGCAATTGAGCATGACATTTTAGATGATAAAAATATTTAGCTGAATACTGATACAGCCTGTATAAGTAAAAGTGTGTCAAGCCACTGGCTATATAATCTTAGTATTGTAATAATACTTATTACGCATAAAGATATATTTCACTTATCAGTTACGAGTAATTTCTTATCAATAGACACAATTTCTCTCGGAAGAGTTGGTTTATAAAATTTTAATTAGATAGTTCAAAGTACAAATTGAAATTTCATATCTAGGCACTGCTTATCAATTAAAGAGAGGAGAAAATATGAGACAGAATAAGATAAAAGATTTTTTTTATTAGCCTGCGTCGTCCCACTGCTGGGCAAAGGCCTCCCCTAAAAGCCGCCATTGGACTCTATTTGTGGCGATGGTTTGCCAATTGCCCGAGAAGTGGTCAAAATCATCACGCCATCTCTCAATCGACGAATTAATTTATGTATATACAAAAAAAACACAACATCACATACATTGATCTGACTCCGAGATAGGTAGCTCAAGCACCTGTGTTACGGATATCTAAACCTACAGTGGGATTACAAATATAGTATACATACAATATTTTTCTTTTGTAAATTCATACTTATAATACATAGGAAACACCCAGACCAATACAAACGAACCCGTAACCCTTGGACTAAAGGCAGCGTTCACTACCACTGTTCCAAACGTGTCGTCAAAATACAATTCATAATATATTTCGATTTTTCTTGATTCACTCACGTATGTAAATTTTTAGGCTGGTAGCTCAGTGGATAAGAAAGAGGTTCAAATCTGAGCAGGCATCACTGGATTTTTTAAAACTGTCGTCCTCGTGTCGACGTTTTTACTCACCGCCGAGCTAATGGTATATATATATATATATATAAAGGTGGATTAATATAATTGGAAACTCGTGTTTTCTTATAAAATAGGGTGATCTTAGTTTTGAACCATCGCGATAATACGAGTAGTACAATGTACATCCTCTTTTATGGTCCAAGTGTTGGCCAGATTTTTTTAATGTATTTTGTAGGTCTTGTCCCTCTCAGTATTTATTACTATGGCACCAAAGCTGTAGGGTCAATATCCTTGGTTTTATTTGAGTTCAAAAATCAATATCTTCATATATTTTCAGTGAATTAACTAAAAAAAACATTGTTTTTTTGCCAAATCTTGATATTTGAACATAAGGGGCCCTAACCCCCTATGTTCAAATACAGGTATATAGATCAAATATAGTTCAAAGGGGTTAGG
Organism: Marasmia exigua; assembly: GCA_019059595.1. NCBI lineage: Eukaryota > Metazoa > Arthropoda > Insecta > Lepidoptera > Crambidae > Marasmia > Marasmia exigua. Next base: position 2,606,779 of record CM032487.1, on the reverse strand, counting down.
ACCCCTTATGTTAAAATATCAAGAATTGGCAAATAAAACATTTTTTTTTAGTTAATTCATATAAATCATTCTGAAAATGTATGAACATATTGATTTTTGAACTCAAATAAAACCAAGGATATGGACCCTACAGCTTTGGTGTCATAGTAATAAATACTGAGGGGACAAGTCCTACAAAATACATAAAAAAAATCTAGCCGACACTTGGACCATAAAAGAGTATGTCCTTTCATCATTAGATTCTCTCTCACCAAAATGTAATCAACACGTTCGGTTCAATCTCAATTGAGAAATTTTGATGGAATGTAATGACTTGATGTGTGGCTGACTATACATTCACTCAGATCGAGTTATTACAATAATAAATGACTCAGTTAGTGTCCCTCTACAATTGTCGTCAGCCACGCTTTATTGAAAATAGTTAGAAGCAGTTCGATTCGGTTATGTCGAGTGATGAATCCGATTATGTGCAGGTAGAAATCATTTCTTTCGTTTGAATGGCGAATACGATCTTTTCATCTTAACGAGTGATTTTAGTTGCGTTGAAAGCTATCTGGAGCCCGGGGTATGCTTACACCATGATTCAAAATTTGTGGCGTCTGGCCTTTCATGCCGAAGCGTGGCTCTCCCACGATTATTTTAGCGTGGTGATTACGCCTAATCCCACCATAGTAGCGATGACTTGATTTCCATGATGGAGGCCTTTGCCCTGCATTACCTTTCAACGAAGGGGTTTGTTCAAGAAATAGCAAACTATTTGACTCTATTGAGTGTTTTGATAAATACAGAGTGTGTCTGGGAACATTTGAATCCCTTCAACCACGTGTTCTATCAACCATTATGAACAAAATTTGTTCTGACTTTTAGAAATTCGCATAAAAAAAATTCTACTTTTCATACAAAGTCGGTCAAATGACTTGGTTATTTTGTATGGGGAGTCGAAAAAATTTTCGACGAATTCAAAAAAGTCGTAGAACAAATGTTGACCAGAATGGTTGGTAGAACACGTGATTAAAGGGATGTAAATGTCCACAGTTACACCCTGTCATCATCTTCCTGCCCTTTTCCCAGGGTATCTGGGGTCGGAGCAGTATGTTTTCCTTTTCCATACGTCCCTGTCATTCGTCATCGAATCATCCACCCCTTTAATCAATATTACACATACCGCAAAAAAGTTTTGGCTGAAAGTCTTTTTAGTCGGCCGTCTGACACCAACCCTCCTTGGTGATATGTTATACATGTCCCAACTAATCTAATTGTTTGTAATCTTCTTAGTAAATTAAAAAAAGTAAAGTATCAGCCTATGAACTGTCCCACTGCAGGGCAAAGGCATCATAGAAATCAGGTCATCGCTACTATGATAGGGTTAGACACAGTCACTCCACCAGCCCATGGTCCTTCCTACCGTCTCGGCATACGGACCGAATCTTGGGAGACGCTCACCAGGTACTTGCTAAGGGCTCTTTCCCCGGTGCGTTTCTTCACTTCCTACAAAGTCTGTGTCTGGGTCCCATCTCAATATCACTTCTCCCCAAATGGGGTGTGAAACACCACAACACAAGCGACTCGCGCTCACACGCGCGACTACGATGGGGTTAGGCATAATCACCACGCTTGCCAAATGCGGATTGGTGATCACAAAGCCGAGCTATGTTCGAAAAATTCGGAACATACTTCGCTCGACCTGATAATCGAACCCAGGACCCAGAGATCACGGCCCGGTACTTAAACCACTAAACAGGGCAGGGGTTACTTCTTAGTAACCCCTGCCAAAACTAATTGTCCTAAGATGAAGCTTATATGATCTTATTTGTTCTGTGTCGGGGGCGGCTCATTATTTTCCCGAGGTTTACTTGAGGATTCATCTATTTATAGTCATGATTGCTACAAGCACATTGGGTGTTGATTTTCCCTACTTTCATTGATAAGGTAAACCAGGGTCATTTCACTTATCACTTTTTCCTTAGTATGGGGACAATAGTTCAGCTGTTTCCGTTAGATGGGGCTTGTAAAAAGCAGATGAAGCGTTAAAAAGCAATCAAGTAGATGGTTCGGCGTTGTTTAGGTAGATGTCGCTATGCATTTTTACATTATACTAGTAAAGAGTGTTTCCAAAACAATGACCTTAATAACGTCAGTAAAGTTCTAACACCAACTAAGTAATTTTTTGGCGGTTTTGATATTTTGACGCCATTCGCTAGAGAATCGATAGACGCGTCATTTCGCCCAATCAGAATCGACATACAACCAAACAAACCTTTAAAATTACGAAAAATTAACAGCACGGAAGTCATAAAATGACATAGGCTTTAAGATGACCACCACCCAGTGGCGGTATGTGGTCATTTTTTTTTTTCTGTGAAACATTGTATTCCTGGAAAAACTTTGAATAGTTTGAGAAAATGCCAGAAAATATCAAAAGGCAACAAGCCTTATAATTTTTTCTGCGAACTTACTTCATTTGACCGTATTGTGGCCTTCATTTTAGCTGAGGCCATTGAAAGCGCTATTTGTAGGTATATTTCTTAGATTTTAATAAGTGCAGTATAAAAGTATTAATCTTTAAACTGTTCCCATGCAGAACAAAGGCCACAATCATAGAAATCAAGTCATCGCTTCGTCTTCTTCGGGTGCCTCTTCAGTTTTGAAGGTTGACCGCCCGTTTCTTGAACTACTCTTGACGGAAAAGCTCTACTACGCTGGTAATCCCGGTCCACTCCCGTATGTTTCACAACCACGATTTTTCCCTACGTCCAGGACGCCTCTTCCCATCAAATTTGCCCATCATTAAAAGTTGGAGAAGACTGTACCTATCGGATATCGTGTCTCAACACGTGGCCGAGGTATTAAATCTTCCTTTTTTCGACGGTCTGCATGAATTTTCGGGTTTGGCTGACGCGCTGGAAGACAGTCTCGTTACTGATTTTATGTACCCAGCTAAAGCCGAGCATGCGACGGTAGCAACACATCTCAAAAGATTCTAAGCGCTTAATAGTTTTATCTTTTAAAGTCCATGCTTCACATCCGGACTACTGGCCAGATATAACAGAAGAGGACTCGGTGCTTTTTATGTGACAAATACATTACAACATAATACTTTTCTCATTTTGTGAAATGGTGCTCGGGTAAACCTATACATATAAATTATTTACGTACCTATATATATCGTCCGTGCGTCACGTTAGGGCTCACATAAAACCAGCGCCATGACCTGAAGCTACTCCTACCTAAAGCCATGGCCGAAGCTGAGTGAGCTACTTTTCACTGACTATCGCAACATACCTTACACACACACACACACCTGTACGCAAATACTTATGGCCCGGCTTGAGAGGCCGTATTATTAATTTTTTTTTCCTCTCTTTTAATTTTTTTGTTTGTCTCCTTGCATATTTGTAATGTTTGGTTTGCTGTTTTAGTTTGTTGTACATAATTATACTTGTTGCGTCCTTTCTTATCTGTAAAATGTGGTGTGTCGTATTTTCAGTGAATAAATGTTTCTATCTATCTACCTAATCTCTATCAGGGTTTTAATTTCTTGTTCAGATTCCCATGCTGCAAGCACCAAGATATGTCGAACCCGCACAAATGTTTACCTCCCACACATATATCCGCGTGCTGATCAGGGTTCCTAGATACCACCATCATCTTTGTCTTATTGATGTTAATTGACCATCCCGCCTTCTCACTGCTTTCATTCACTTTGTCTACTATTTTCTGGAGTTCCTTTACAGACGCTGCTATGAGTACAATGTCATCGGCATAACGCAAGTTATTAACTACTCGCAGGTTGACTTTGACTCCAGCTTCAACGTTTTCAACAGCCTTTGACATGACAGCCTCCGAGTAAATGTTGAAAAGCAATGGGGACAAGATGCAGCCCTGCCGAACGCCACAACAGCAGACACATTGTCATGGCTGCTGCCCAACCTGGGCGGCCCAGGCTCCAGGTGCCGGCGTCTCTATGCCGGCATCCTGCGGAGTATGGCGCTCTACGGGGCGCCAGTCTGGGCGGACTCCCTAGCAAGAGGGGAAAACCTTCCCTTCTTGCGGGGGCCTCAGCGAGTGGTAGCGCAGCGGGTCGCTCGAGCTTACTGTACTGTAAGCTTCGACGTGGCCTGCTTGCTCGCAGAGACCCCCGTGGGAGTCGGACGCCGTGGTGCTCTCCGCCGTATATGATTGTACGGCGGAGAAAAGGGCAGCAGGGGAGTCCATCTGCCCCGTCGAGCGGGAGGCCGTGCGGACGGAGGCCTGCTTGGTCCTCCGGAGGCGATGGTCAGAGCACCTCGTCCTCACCCGCTACGGCCGGAGAACGCTCGACGCGCTCGCCCCGGTGTTAGGCCGGTGGCTTGAGCGTGCCCACGGCGTTGTCTCCTTCCGGATGGTGCAGGTAATGACCGGGCATGGCTGCTTCGGTTATTATCTGCACAAAATCGGCAGGGAGGAGACGCCTTCGTGCCACTCATGCGGTGACCCTGTGGACACGGCGCAGCACACCTTGGCGGTGTGTGCTCCGTGGGCACGGACTCGCCACGCATTGGTGGCAGAGGTCGGCCAGGACCTCTCACTCTCCAATATAGTGAGAGCTATATTGGCGAGTGAGGGTGCCTGGAAGGCCTTTGCTGCTTATTGCGAGCACGTGATGGGGGCGAAGGAGGCGGCGGAGCGCGAGCGAGAGGCAGATCCTCTCGCTCCCGCGATCTGCAAGGCACGTAGAGGGAGGAGAAGACGCCAATACTTGCGTCTCCTTCCCCTGCGAGGAGCAGGCCCGCTGGTGCGTGGGGCTGCAACCCCACCACCGGCATTGCACAGACCTCCTCCTACGCCTGGTGGGGACGGCACAGCTCTCCCGGCTGTCCCCACTCCCTCCCCCGACTCCGGGGAGGAAGCGCCATGCCCGCCGTGTAGGCGGGCTTCCGTCCGGGAGGGGTCGTGGTGCCAGGTTTCGTACCTCACCCCATGACCTCTCCCATTATGGACGATGAGGGAGAGTCCCAGGAGTTTTAGTCGGTATACCCCCGCCTTCTGCGGGGGGGGGGGGGGGGGTCCGACATAACCCATCCGTTTACAGACGGATGGGTATGCGTAACGCATTTCTCCTGGGTCACCAAAAAAAAAAAAAAGGAATAAGCTTTTTTCTTGAAGATCATCAGGTCGTATCTGTTCGGAAACACCATCGTTGGTAGCTGATTCCATAGTTTTACTACGCGCGGTAGGAAGTGGCGTAAAAAGCGCACTGTGGTGGAGTAAAATCCATCCAGGTGATGTGGGTGAAATTTGGAATTCTGTCGTGATGTACGATGGTGAAAATTTGCCTATTTGTTTGATTTTAACAACTCAATTATTAAACTTCATAGAATCGCTCGCGTTGTGGCCCCACCAAACGGAAACCAATTGATATAATATTTGATTGGTGTTGCAATATGGCACTTCGGCCACATGGCATAAAGTACAAATGTGTGTCATGTGGCAGAGGAGGGAGATGGAATTCGTTACAATGTTAAGCATCCTCTTACGTTTTAGTTACGTTGCAGTTAAATTGCCAAGATTATCTGTTGTGTCCGTTTTTTTATTCACAGTGGCACAGTATGTTGGCTCTCCTCAGCCTGATGGAACTTTTCTTTATTTAATGTTTGGGAAACGTCGTGTTTTTTATGGGATAGACGAACTAAATAAGAGCAATGATAGTTAAGTGAATGAAAAAAAAAATCTCGAAGGCAATAGACAACAGACAAGGATGCTCATAGGAGCGTTAACAGAGCATTATGCAACGAACAAAATGCTGATGAAGATGAACATGACATCGAACAGCGACTGCAGAGCATGCAAGGAGGAGACGGAAACTATAGAACATCTTTTATGTGAATGCGACTCACTAGCCAGAGGCAGAATGTGTCTTCTAGGTAACGCTTATCCTTAACCAGGAGACTACAGGCACTTCAATCCGAAAGACATCGTGATGCTGATGAAACGAATCTTTCGTGAGTAAGAGCGCAAAAGAAAGGGGAGGTACAAAAGATTCCTTAGGGTCGACGTGCCCCATGAAAATGGCCCCTAACAGATAAGATAAGATAAGTGAATGAACGAATATTAATTATACGACTTTATAAACCGGTAAAATAAAACTTTATTTGCATTTAAGTTAATTTTCAAACACTTTATTTGCATAAGCAGTTAGCAGATAGATTGCAGCAGCAGATATACAGCTCTGACAAATCGTCATACATGAAAAATATAAATTATAACTTTGTATATTATACATATATACGTCGATACAAAATAATATACTAAGAAATGAATACATATAATGTGATTCTACCGCCGGAATCTGAAAGTTGATTCAGACAAGAAGATTTGGCAAGAAACTCGCCAGTTACCTACTCTTTTGAATCGCCAAATTTTTTATAAAAAGTACAATATCATGGGTGTAGGCGAACAGTTCATCATTTCCACAAATTCTTGTCATTTAAGTTATCATCCAACTTAAGAGTAGGCTTTTGCCATCAAATCATTTTTAACATGTGTTTTAAATTTAGGCGTTGGTAAATCAACAAGCTCACTCTTACCACCCTCCACCCTCACTCTTACCGAGGTGTCGTAAAAGGCGACTAAGGTAAAGCTGCTGGCATGATTATCAGCACCTAGAGAAGGAAAACTCTGCATTTATATCAAAACCCTCGCCAACCCATCTGCCAAGCGTGGTGAGTATGGAAACTACCTTTCATGTGATTGAGGGAGGCCCATGCCCCAGCAGTGGGGACTTAAATGGGCTGACGATGACGATGATTAAATATTTTAATATTCATCTTCATCCTTTGGTTCGTCATAACGACGCCGAAATATATTTTTTGACTAGAGTTATACAAGTTAAGTGGTTCAGAATGCGTCTTTCATTACGAGTGATCGTGGTTCGAATCCGAAGATATAATTCTGGATTTTTTAAATTTAGTTACGTATCTATACTATTGTCGGAGTCAAGGAAAACCTTAAGTGGAAACCTGCACGTTTCGGATAGTTTCTGACGACGATTCAGTTAGTGGTCAGATGGCAGTCGCTTCATTGTTATAACCAGACTCCCCAAATCCCGAGTCAAGTCATTGTCCATGATTTCCCCGGGTTCTAGAGCGACAGCTCGAACGCAACCGGGTATTACACGCTAAGATGTTGGGGTAAATAAGCAAGTCCGTTGGGGAAGCCATCAACCATCAACTATTCTCATGAACATCGAATACACCAAAAGAATTTAAGATGCCTTCCTGGCCTTTTACGAAGATAGGCTCGTGTTTTGAAAATGTTCTTGTCGTATCGGTTAGTAAATATCCCAGCGGGTTGTTGATTCTATAATGACAAAGTACGTGGCAGGAAGTGTCCAGAAAAGCGCACGGTGGTGGGCCGCCTCCTATCCAGATACAATGGATGGAATCCTAGTTAACGGCGTGTAACACGATGGGAGAACTCAGCAGTGGAAAAAAATAATTAAATTATATTTTGAGATTTATTCTCGTGTTATTCTTAGAGGACAAACGTTTGGGCTGATTCGGATATCTACAAGATATTTTACTCCATTACTTCATTTTCGTAATAAACTCAATTGTGTTTGTCCAAAGCTGGCACAACTATACCACGTCTCACAAGTGAATGAATGAATGATATACGACTTTATAAACCGACAAAAAACGATATGTATTGTTTTGTGGTTTATCGTAACAACACCGAGGTATTTTTGTTAAGTAGAGGTATACAAGTAACGTCAAAAGTCAAACAGCTGTGACAATGACAACGCTCTAATTTTTAACCCTTGGATATTTCGTTTTTTTGTCAACACTGGCGGGTATTAACTATTTTCTCTGTTATCTCTTAGATTAGCAGTTGGTGGATTGAATTTTATCGTATAACTGAGTTTCACCATAGATTTAATCTTTTTTTATGCTAGAGGCGACAAACGAGCAAGCGAGTCACTTGATGGAAAGTAATCAACGCCACCCATGATTATTTTTTTTACATTATAGCGGACAAACGAGCAGACGGCACACCTGATGGAAAGTGATCACCGCCGCACATGGACATCTGCAACACCTGAGGTATCACATATGCGTTGCCGGCTCTTAAGAAAGGAGTACACCCTTTTCTTGAAGGTCACCAGGTCGTATTTGTTCGGAAACACCACGGATGACAGCTGGTTCCACAGTTTTACTGTGCGTGGTAGGAAATGAAGTGAGAAACGCACTGTAGTCGATATAAATCCATCCAGGTAATGTGGTTTGAATTTGGCGTTCTGACGTGATGTGCGGTGGTGAAAAATTGCAGCTGGAATAAGGCCGAACAGCTCCTCGGAACATTCACCATTGTAAATGCGATAGAATATCCGCGTAATCAGAGAGATCACCAACGTGTTGCCGGCCTTTTAAAAAAGAGTTCTCTCTTCTCTTTTAGGATTCATCTTCTCTCGAATCGGACATACGAGTATAGGTAGTGACCTGTAATAAGTGTGTTGAATGGTAGAAAAGCCCATTACATCAACGGACGACAAGGCCCGACGAGGGGTTTCATCTATACGTTGTTGGCTTACCCTTTATCCGCAAGAAGCGATTCGCTTCCACATTCATAATGCGGACAGCTAAGGAATGGAACTCCTTGCCAAGGTCTGTTATTCCGGGCCACTATAATCTAACAAGTGAGAAAGGCAAATTCTAGGCTAACACGTTTCATCGTCGACCTCATCGTCACTTTCCATCAGGAGAGATTGTGGTCAAGCGTTGGCCTAAAAGCGGCGTTTACTGTCCTTGTGACGTACCAGTGACGTTTGGTGGGTCAGTACTCCTACGTTCTACGCAGTGCGTACCCAAACAGGATAAGACTTATTGATATATTTACGACTGTGAGTCTGTGACTCATGAATCGATCAATTGACGTGTTTTGACTTCTGGCGGCGAGAAAAATTCCTACAGGATTGAGTGCGCAGTTACTCAATGAAAAACTGGTCTCGTTTCTTTTAGGTTTTGTATGCTGGAAGCGACAAATGAGCAAGCGGGTCACCTGTAGGAAAATAATACCACCCATGAACATCCGCGAAATCTGAAAGATCGCTAATGTGTTGCCGCCCTCCGTTTAAAAAAAAATGCGCTCTATTCTTGAAGGTAACTAAGTCGTAGCGTTGAAAATATCAAACCATCATTTTCATTCCATCCCTATCATCTTGAAGGATGGCGGTCTCATACCGTGCGTTTCTCGCGGAACTTTCTACCACATACCTCAGTTCTGTGGGAAGCACAGACGGTTGGGCTGCAGGAGTATTTCCCGACAGCTACGACTTAGGGACCTTTAAGAGAAGAGCGTCCTTTTTTTTAAAAGACCGTCAACACATTATCGATCTCTCTGATTTCGCGGATGTTCATGGGCGGCGTTGATTACTTTCCATCCAAGGGACTCGCTTGCTCTTTTGTCAACTTTAACATAAAAAAAATTAGGTCGTACTTGAGGATTGATCTAAATAGTCTTAAAAAGTAAATAGTTAGCTAAAGAACTTGCTCCACTTCTCATGGATCTAATGTCTCACCTCGGCATACCCTAACCTACTTCAAGCGATCACACGCTATATGATGACTCTGTGGCCTAGATAACTGATAATTCCCTACCTACTTAGGGCTAATGCGAACGCCACTATCTCTGGAGTGACAGGGCAAAGTATGTCTGTGTTAGCGCGCGCGCGCTCGCGGCCCGAATCGGCGACCCTCGGACAGCATCGCCCAAACCAACGCGCAGCGGAGAATCCGCGGGGAGCGCGGGGACGCCCGGCGCCTACGCGTCTGCCACCAATGACACACCGCTATCCGGCTCGAAGGACCATTTATTAGGGCAGCCTAGGCAATAGGCGCGTCTCCCCTTTTTTCCCAGCAATAAACATAATTTAATTCTACAGTCCACCTTTTATTTCAAGTCCTTTAGTTAGGACCCTAACAAATGGTCCTTCGAGCCGGATCGCGGAGTGTGGGTTGTGGCAGACGCGTAGGCGCTGGGCGTCCCCGTGCTCCCCGCGGAGTCCCTCTGCGCGTTGGTTGATGCGATGCTGTCCGAGGGTCGCCGATTCGAGCCGAGAGCGCTCGCGCGCCAATATCTGTATATGTATAACTTTGTCCTGCCCAGACAGCACAATACAATAGTTTTTGAGCAATAGATAGATTTGAAAAGGATCGTTTTCTTCATTGCTGAAGGTCGTGCCTTTCTTTTCTGAAATCCGAGGCGGTGACAAAGTCTTTCAATTCTTCCCTATCCTCGGCTTTTCTTAGGGCAATTGGCAAAGTGAGTCCGATTACATCCCTTATTTGGTCTGACCAAGAGTTGAACGGTCCCTTCGTCTTTTACCATTGACCTTCCCCGACAACAACCAACTTGTCCAAGTTGTCGGACTGTCTCCGGCCGATATGGCCAAAGTGACCCAGTACTCTTTGATAGTCGACAATCTGGTTTTGATCTTTAGTTGGTCGAGAATTGATGTATGTTGGCTCTTTTTTTTTATATGAGAGGTGGCAGACGAGCAGACGGATCACCTGATGGTAAGCAATTACGCCGCCCCGGGACTCCCGCAACACCATTGGAGTCACAAGTGCACTGCCAACCTTTTCCCCTTCCCCCCCCATTGGGCCTCTTTTGCGGTGTAAGGTAAAAAACCACGGCCTCACAGAAAACCAGCGTGAAGCAGCACTGTGCTGTGTTTTGCTGAGTGAGGGTTTTTTTTAATCAGCCCATAAACTGTCCCACTGCAGGGCAAAGGCCTCCTTCATAGACGGCAAGACTAGTCTATTTCAGCTATTTCCACAGTGTGATGTCATATGGTCTACTGTTGTGGGGGTCTGCTGCTGACATACAAACTATTTTTGTATTACAGAAAAGGGCCATATTTTAACCGTGGCTTCCCAATTTATCCTCGATTGCATTATGTATGTACGTAAGAACTTGCACACTTTTCCAAAAAAGTCCGATAGTCATAGTCTGAACACCAGAAATAAACATAGGCTTGCCGTCCCGGTTCTCAGACTTCATAAAATCGGTAATTCGTTTGTTGGCTTCAGTATTAAGATATTTAATAAGCTACCACAAAATGTCATTAACCTATCACTGGATAAGTTTAAGTCTCAATTAAAACCTGCCTAATGAAGAAAGGTTACTATAGTGTACAAGACTATTTAAATGATAAGGATTCTTGGTCATGTTAATTGATTAATCTTTTGAATTGTTATTCATAGTAGTATAATAACTGTCATGTTTGTATTTTTTTTCTCTTCTCAATTGAAACTCTGTAACATCATCAATATTTTAAAAGAGTAACTACTGAGTTTCTTGCTGGTGTCTTCTCAGTAGAAATCGACATTCCGAACCAGAGGTAGATAATATGTACCTATTTTGACATTCATAAGTGTTCTGTGTGGACCTAAATTGAATAAAGATTTTTTTATCTTATCTTATCTTTTATAGAAATCAAGTTATCGCTACTAAGATGGGATTTGGCTTAATCACCACGCTTGCCCAATGCGGATTGGTGATCACAAAATTCGAACCATACTTTTCGCTCGACCCGGGAAACGAACCCAGGACCCTGAGATCACGGCCCGGTACTTAAACCACTAGACCAACAGGGCGTTACTAGACCAACAGGAGTGAGGGTACCGAAGGCCCGATCCGGGGAAAGGTGGCTTAAAGCTTGGCAGCGCACTTGCGACTCCACTAGTATCGCGGGTGTCTATGGGCGGCGGCAATCGCCTACCATCAGGCGATACGTCTGTTCGTCTGTCACCTATCGCATAAAAAAAGTATGTAAACTCGTAATCTAGAAGAAGTAGGAACTTCCTTCCAGTTAGATGGCACTTATTTTGTTTCCAGGTACCATCGCCCTCACAATCGACTCAGCAACAATGTCAAGTAAGTATACTAAAAATAAACATATATTCACTATATTTCGTTGGTGTATTTCTGTCCTCATTACGTTTATTACATCTCCCAGGACCTTTATAGCTTAATGGAAAAAAAACATTAGCTAAGAAAGTTCACCAATATTAGATATGAAATATTTTCTCAGAAATACAACGCAAAATTAACGCGTAGCAATGTTATAAATAGTTACCGCCTATTTTCTCTCCCATAGAAACAATATATGTTCATCAAGTACCTACTCTTAATGTTTGAAAAATTAGGTACATACTTTTTGCTCGAACCTGCACCTAACTAGCCCCCGGCCCGGTATTTAAGGTGACGGGTAGGAACCACTACGACGCCGATTAAAATTTTTAGCTACTAAACCGGATCTATTTTAAACAATTTCGGGATTGCAATCCTTTGGCAAATCTTTTGGCAAACACCTCTTCTATTTATTTAAATCTTATAGTTAACTGTTTGGTCTGCTTATGCATTCGAATTTTGGATTTTTGTGCATGGTTATTTAATAAATAGTATAAGTGTTTGCCGAAACACCGAAATTGTTTTAAATAGACCCGGTTTAGTAGCTAAAAATTAAAATCTATTGGCGTCGTTAGTGTGCCCTACCCGTCACTTTAAAGTTTAAATCTACTATCCAGTCAAATGTTTTTAAATTAAATGAGTTGGACAATCTCTCCTCCTTGCGTCGCTTGTCCTCAGTACTGAGGGACGACCCTATGTAATGAGGGACGACCACGAGGTCTCGATGAGTAATTTCTTCCGGATTATCTTCTGCCAGCTCACTCTATCCTCGGCCGCGTGGATCGCATCACAGACTGTGGTGTTTAGGGTTGAGCTGAATTGATCGGACCAGCGCATGGGTCTTCTGCCTCCTAGGCCTTCTACCTCTCACCTGTCCCGTCAGAAGTAGCTGTTGTTTCCCGGACTAACTTCCGCCAGCTCACTCTATCCTTGGCCTCATGGATGGCATCACAGACTGTGGTGTTCAATGCTGAGCTGATTTGATCGGACCAGCGCATGGGGTTCTGCCTCTAGGCCTACTTCCTCTCAACTTTCCCGTCAGAAGTAGCTTCTCCAGGTTATCATCTCTCTTTCTGACGATATGACTCAAAGCTCCTCCGTAGCATGTGGTGCTGTCTCACTGGAATCTTGAGCTAAACCAATGAATTCCGAGCATCATCCTCCAGCACCACATTTTGAACGGGTCGATTCGTTGCCGGTCAGCTTAACAGTTAGAGCCACGCTTCGGCATGAATGGGCCGGCTCGACCGGAGTAATACCACGTCCTCGCAGAAAACTGGCATGAAACAGTACATGCGCTGTGTTTCGCTGCGTGAGTGAGGGTACCGGAGGCCCAAACCAGGGGAAAGTGGGTTAAAAGGTAAGCAGCGCACTTGTGATACCTGGTGTTGCAGGTGTCCATGGGCGGCGGTAATCGCTTACCATCATCGGTGATCCGTCGGCTCGTCTGCCACCTATATCATAAAAAAAGCTTTTTTTCTGTAAGGGTCCAAGTCTCTGGAGACTGGACCCTCACAGACAGATGGAAAAGACAAGATTGGCAACAAGATGCTTATTAGTCCTCCCCATGATGATTCTGTCGGTCCATACACGATCCAGCTGTGACATTGCATTCTTCACCATTCCAATTCGTTTTCAGATGTGCTTCTCATCATCATCATCATCAGCCCATTTAAGTCCCCACTGCTAGGGCACGGGCCTCCCTCAATCACATGAGGGGTAATTGCCATACTCACTACGCTTGGCAGACGGGTTGGCGAGGGTTTTGATATAAATGCAGAGTTTTCCTTCTCTGGGTGCTGATGATCATGCCAGCAGCTTTACCTTAGTCGCCTTTTACGACACCTCGGTAAGAGTGAGGGTGGCCTATTCTACTCTGCCGGGACCACATGTCCTTCTCACAAGACCCTTTATTGTTCTCACAGAACCCAGATATGTGAAATCCTCCACGATTTCCAGGCTCAACTTATTAGTCAGAGTTGGGCAAGAATGAATATCTTTTAATCAATGAGTTTCATACATTTTGTCAATTCATTATTGACACAGTGAATCTTCAAAGTGTTGCTCTCATTAAATATGCCTACTCAATGATCAGCATACATCCACGTGATCGTACGACTGAAGAAATCATAAAAATTGCAGGATTAGAATTACGGTAGGTATAGTAGAAACGTAGTAAATTTATTGCTACAGTATAATAGCCAGTAGCTTGAAGCGAGAAGTAAAGTAAAATATCAGCCTCTATTTTGTCCCACTGCGAAGAACAGGAGCTCTATTTTTGATTCACTCGTATGACTTAGCGTCGTCGCATGCGACGTAAGTCATATTTGTCTAAGTCGCATGAAGCCGATTTTCCCTATTTTTGAATCATTCGATTTCGATGTTGCCAATATAATACGGTAAATTGACATTCTAACCCTTCCGTGCAGAATTTTACAAAAACCGGTAACTTCCGCATTGCGTACGTACAAAAACCATAGATTATTGGCTGAATATGAAAATCTTTGCTTTTTTGTCACAAACCACTATGAATGTCACATTGTGTCAACTGTAAAAGTCAGTCAAATCAAAGTTTTGAAATTTATAATATTTTGTTTATGCTTTTTGCTATTGACAACTATTTTGACGTTGCTTCTACCGCTCGCTTTAAGTCACTCGACCAACGAGTGAGTGGGGTCACTCGTTGCAGACGAATGATTCAAAAATACGTAATTTCGTATGTCGAAGGAAAATCAGTAGAAATCGTGCGCTCGTCACAATGTTAAGTCATACGAGTAAATCAAAAATAGGTCTTCATCATAGTAATCCGTGGGAGAGCCACGCTTCGGCATGAATGCCCGTGGGAGTGCCACGCTTCGGCATGAATGGGCCGGCTCAATAGGAGTGATACCAGTTATACCAACACTTATACTATTTGTGCATGGTTATTTAATAAATAGTGAAATTGTTTTCCGAAAGATTGTAACCCCGAAATTGTTTAAAATAGTTTAGTAGCTAAAAATTTAAATCGATTGGTGTCGCTAGTGTGCGGGTCACCTTAATTTAATTACACGTATAACGGTATTTGATTTATGTTTGTTATTAACTGTATGTATATATGTGTTCTATTTAAGTAACTTGTACTATGGATGTAATTCCGAAATAAAGAGATTATTCTTAATATAATAGCAAGATAATATTAAGTAAATGTTAATTGGTTAGAAGGAAGAGCAGTCACCCTGACATAGGTCTATTTATTTATTTGTCTATATATACTTAAGGTGACGGGTAGGGCACACTAGCGACGCTCTTCAATTTTATTTTTTAGCTACTTAACCGGATCTATTTTAAACAATTTCAGGGTTACAACCTCTCGGCAAACTCTTATACTATTTATTAAATAGCCATACACAAATGTTGGGTCTTTTTTTGTACGCGAAAAATGGATTACCGCCAAAAGCGGCCACTTTTAGCGTTAATCAATTGGCCACTTTTAGCGTTGGACCCAATATTTTCGCATGGTTATTTAATCAATAGTATAAGTGTTTGCCGAGAGGTTGTGAACCCGAAATTGTTTAAAATAGATCCAGTTTAGTAGCTAAAAATTAAAATCGATTGGCGTCGCTAGTGTGCCTAAGTTAATATTAAGTAAATGTTAATTAGTTAGAAGGAAGAGCAGTATCACCCTGACACAGGTTTATTTATTTATTTTTCTATAGAGGCTTAGAAGGGGGTACTGAGGTTCTAGTTTAAGATTTAATATTTTGTAAAGCCCATATACATAGCCGGAGAAGGCTATGCTCGGAGTCTCGCTGCGTGATCGTATCAGAAATGATGAGATCCACAGGAGAACTAAGGTCACAGACATAGCCCAAAGGATTGCATGCCTCAAGTGGCAATGGGCAGGGCACATAGCGAGGAGAACAGACGTACAGGAAATCGCAGCCGTGGCAGGTGGACCGACGATCTGGTGAAGATCGCGGGAATCCATTGGATGCGGGCGGCATAGGACCGATCTGTGTGGAGAACATTGGGGGAGGCCTATGTCCAACAGTGGACGACTATTGGCTGAAATGATGAAAGCCCATAAACATTATTTATTTATTTATTATACTATTATTATATCTCTTTGCTTGAACCGGCCTATTCAAGCTGAAGCTTGGCTCTCCCACAGTCCAAACGTCTATCTTGTAGACTCCTGTCACTGAGTAACTTTATCATCATCATCATCAGCCCATTTAAGTCCCCACTGCTGGGGCACGGGCCTCCCTCAATCACATGAGGGGTAATTGCCATACTCACCACGCTTGGCAAACGGGTTGGCGAGGGTTCTGATATAAATGCAGAGTTTTCCTTCTCTGGGTGCTGATGATCATGCCAGCAGCTTTACCTTAGTCGCCTTTTACGACACCTCGGTAAGAGTGAGGGTGGCCTATTCTACTCTGCCGGGACCACACGGCTGTACGGAGTAACTTTATACTGTGTTATAAATAAATTCAAGTGAAAATGTCAACTTTGCATTAAATCGATTCTCGTACAATCGTAGTAAGGTTTTGTATGTCTCTGCGATTTGTATGGGAGTGTAGTCTGTGAATGAAGCCGAATCTGATATGTCATCGATTGTTACGCGATATTTGGGTCGAGGTGATTTTCAGTGGAAATACTACGCAGATATCTTGCGCAAAATCGTAGTACTTACGTAAGTATAAAGACAAGTAAATAAATAACCTACCGCTCGTAACTATGGAATCATCATCATCATCATCAGCCCATTTAAGTCCCCACTGCGGGGGCACGGGCCTCCCTCAATCACATGAGGGGTAATTGCCATACTCACCACGCTTGGCAGACGGGTTGGCGAGGGTTTTGATATAAATTCAGAGTTTTCCTTTTCTGGTGGCTGATGATCATGCCAGCAGCTTTACCTTAGTCGCCTTTTACGACACCTCGGTAAGAGTGAGGGTGGTCTATTCTACTCTGCCGGGGACCACACGGCGCCAATTATTAAGCAGAATATAGATGTATAATATAAACGTATAATATTTTTCATGTAAGTAGGCAGTTTTTATCCTTTTGTTATAAATTTATTTAGGTTAGGTAAGTGTGTAATGTAGATTTTAAATTAGATAAAGATATTATTTATAAGGATTGCTAGGCTATTGCATGAACGCCCTGATGGTGGTTAAGTACCGGGCTGTGATCTCAGAGTTCAATTCCCGGGTCGAGCAAAAAGTATGTTTCGAATTTTTCGAGGATAGCTCGGGTTTGTGATCACCAATCCGCATTTGGCAAGCGTGGTGATTAAGCCTAATCCCATCATAGTAGCGATAACTTGATTTCTATGATGGAGCCCTCTTTGCCCTGCAGTGGGACAGTTTATAGGCTGATACTTAACTTTTTTAGGCTATCGCATTAGGTTAAGGCACCTAATGATAGTTTAAGCTTTAAATAAATAAATAAATATTTATCAGAGTATTTATGTAAATGTGTATTACTATGTACAATTATCTTATCGTATGGTTCTTTAATTTTTTCAAGGCTTCATTTAATAGCTTAACGGAAATAAAAGATAATTGATTTGCACGGAGTTTTTGAATTTTTTTAGTATGGGAAAAATCTCTATGATGATAATGATTTTTTTTTGTGGCAGACAAGCAAACGAATCACCTGATGGCAAGCAATTCCGCCGCCTATGGGCACCCGCAACACCAGTGGAGTCACAAGTGCGCTGCCAATCTTTTTCCCTTCCCCCCCATTGGGCCTCCGGTAACCTCACTCACACGGCGAAACACAGCGCAGGCGCTGCTTCACGCCGGTCTTCTGTGAGGTAGTGGTACCACTCCGGTCGAGCCGGCCCATTCATGCCTAAGCGTGGCTCTCCCATGTGTCCCATGTGTCCAAGGCCGTGTGGTCCCCGGCAGAGTAGAATAGGCCACCCTCACTCTTACCGAGGTGTCGTAAAAGGCGACTAAGGTAAAGCTACTGGCATGCTCATCAGCACCCAGAGAAGGAAAACTCTGCATTTATATCAAAACCCTCGCCAACCCGTCTGCCAAGCGTGGTGAAGATGGCAATTGCCCCTCATGTGATTGAGGGAGGCCCGTGCCCCAGCAGTGGGGACTTAAATGGGCTGATGATGATGATGATGTGGCTCTCCCACATTTAATAGATTTAATAGAGATGATGAACAAACGACCACAAATGGAAATGCAACTTCAGTTATTGCAAAAAAAGTGTTAATATTTTTGGTAGGTATGAACGGTTTAAATCGTTTTGATGCTGACTCGGGACTCATTTCACAAGAATTGCTTGCAGAGTTGCAGCTTACATAGATTTATATTAAAAAATGACGCCATTTTTGTGTTCCCCGACCATACTTGCTCGGATTCGAATACAACTGTTTCCACCTTATTATGAATTGCATGCCTCAAGTGGCAATAGGCAGGGCACATAGTGAGGAGAACAGAGGCCACGTACAGGAAGTCGCAGCCGTGGCAGGCCCCCCACAAGGTGGACCGACGATCTGGTGAAGATCGCGGGAATCCATTGGATGCGGGCGGCACAGGACCGATCTGTGTGGAGAACATTGGGGGAGGCCTATGTCCAGCAGTGGACGTCTATTAGCTGAAATGATGATGATGATGATAAATCGCGGACTTTAGTTATTACCTTACTAAAGCTCAAGCACTAGTTTAGTTCCGAAACCGCTTTCTTAGACCACATTTTGAAATAAGGAGCTGCTTAAGAAGGGTCTAAGTCACATAGAGAGCAATGGAAAGGGCTATGCTCGGAGTCTCCTTGCGTGATCTTATCAGGAATGAGGAGCTCCGCAGGAGAACCAAGGTCAAAGACATAGCCTAAAGAATTGCATGCCTCAAGTGGCAATGGGCAGGGCACATTTTGTGACCGTGAGACAGCCACGCTTCGGCATGAATGGGTCGGCTCTACCGGGATACCACGGCCTCACAGAAAACCAGCGTGAAGTAGCACTGTGCTGTGTTCACTGCTTGAGTGAGGGTACCGGAGGCCCAATTCGGGGGAAACGGGGGTTTAAAGGTTGGGAGCGCACTTGTGACTCCACTGGTATCGTGGGTGTCTATAGGGGCGGCATACGCTTACCTACCTACGGTACCTAAAGTCGGCCAGTGGGGCAGAAAGGTCGTCGTATAGGAGGTCGAAGCCGAGGCAGGCCCCCCAAAAGGTGGTCCGACGATCTGGTGAAGGTCGAGGGAATTCCTTGGATGCGGGCGGCACATGACCGATCTGTGTGGAGAACATAAGGGGAGGCCTATGTCCAGCACTGGACATTTACTAGATGAAATAATGATGATGATGTTTGGAAGGCCCACGTTATCCACTGAGCTGCCATCTCTCTTAAACGAGATAGACTTCATCTATGATGATTGCTGATGATGTCATCATCATCATCATCATCATCAGTGGACGAGTGTGGGTTGCTGATGATGACATCACACTCGACATAGTACACATACATACGGGGACATAGACTCCCCTAATGCACGCCACTACTCCCGATTTTCGGCCACTCTCATCCAGCCCACACCAGCCAGCCTTCGAATGTCATCGTCCCATCTTGTCGCAAGGCGTCCAACACTACGAGTCAGACTTGGCTTCGGCTAAATTGAGCTATCATTTACGGCCTTGACCGAACCGTGCGATGAACTGTGCAGCCCCACTAATCTGTTCGGCCTAGAGATGTCCCGGACTCATTCATGATGCACTGGACGGTTGCTAACTGGATGTCTTAGTAGTAGTGCTGTTTAACTAT
Source organism: Marasmia exigua (assembly GCA_019059595.1). Classification (NCBI taxonomy): domain Eukaryota; kingdom Metazoa; phylum Arthropoda; class Insecta; order Lepidoptera; family Crambidae; genus Marasmia; species Marasmia exigua. The sequence goes on along the minus strand of CM032487.1, from coordinate 2,587,059 downwards.
CGATGGTTTTAATATCGATATTTTAAGAAAACAACAACGATTCTATCGAGAACACTCAAAATTAATAGGTTTTAAAAAACGATCAGTAGGTTTCCGTATCTCAAAAGGAAAAAACTGAACCCTTATAGGATCACTTTATTGTCCGCCTGTCTGTCTGTCTGTCAAGACCCTTTATCTCAAGAACGCGTGGACGTATCAAGCTGAAATTTACATGAAATACTCAAGTTTATTGTCTCTTTAAAACGTTAAGTGCGAAGCGAGGCCTAAATCACCCCTGATGCAACTTCCCTGTGGTGCGGCAAGCAAAAAAGTGAATTTCTCTGTCGTGCGAATGGCATAGCTTTGGTTTGGTCCAGTGTAGGAAAGAGATAAATATATATTTGAGATCACTAATGGTTCCGGACTCGGTGGTGTACCTACCTTGGTACCGGATATCTTAGGCCTCGTGCCGCACTGAATTAATATAATTTTAATGCAGTGCGGAACGAGGCTAAAACGTCCCATATCCCCCCTGACGTCGTACCGCACTCAACGCGAGCTTCCCGCGACCAGTGTTGTGCATCACGTCGATTGGTGTCACGAATTGTCGTGAATTTATCAGCTTATTAGAATCCAGCAGTAAGCTCCAAATATTTCATACCTATTTTGACGTTCAACATATTTTTTTATCTGTGGTGGCGCCAAAAGGTACATTGTTGGTTTTGGCATCTGTCAGATTTTTTCTTGGTAAAAAAGTTGTTGAAGGCGCGAAGTAAAAAGAACAAGCAGTAAGTTTTATTTACATTATAACTATTGTCCTATGCGAAATCATATCAGGTTTTATATGTGTTTGTGTTAGCCAAACAATACTTAACCTACATACCGTGAATCAGTCACAAATGTATCAGTCAATCAGTGTTATAGTCAGATCAGTGAGTGTTGAGGAAAGGGAGTGGCTGTAGGGGAGGTTGGAGGCCACTTGCAGGGCGTTCAGCCCTATTCAGATACTACTTTACCAATTAGTAATGACCATAAGTAATAATCAGCCAGGCAGATACGTGTGCACTTGGGTGCAGGTACGTATAGCTTCATACAGAGCATTCATGTTATTCGTTACCAGGTTTGCTGTCAGTACTTGGTTTAACGACATGGTGGAGGTGCTGGGATCTGTGTGTACCTATTTACATATCCCATGTATCCAAATGAAAACAGTGCATAGATCAAATCAGATGATATCAGTAGTCCAAAGCTTGATTGATCAACTATGAAAGTAACTTAATTATCAGCTACATTTGTGAATCAGCTATGCATAGACCTTGAGTAGGTCTTCTTTAGCACTTACCTGCAAGAGTTATTTAATCAGGTAGGTATGTTTTATTAGTTACAACAGATTATCATTCATTAAGACAAAGTTATGTCTTGTCAACCTAGTAAGAAAATACTAATGAATCATTGAGGTACTATAGATAGTTTTCATTTCTTAGATAATTACAGAGATGTTCTTTCGTTTTGTATGTTTACAAAAATATATTAACCTACCTACCTACATTATATTCTTATGTTGGGTGCGGTGGCAGATAAGCAAGATGTTTATCAAAGATAAAGAAATAATTACTTAATAAAAAGTAATACTAACATATGTATAGGTATAATATTTATATTACATATTTCTAAACCTCTACTGTAGGAAGTGAGAGGGTTTATAATGGTTATTCAACACATATTATTATCCTAAAAATACATATGGATAGTGTTTAAACTATTTGTGTAATCAACATTTCACTTCTTTATGCCACACTTAATTTCTCTGGTCATCTGTGAGTGTACACTGAGTGGTACATAATAAGTTTACCTTGATGCAAAAGTACAGTCAGTGAAAAATTAATGAAAATAAAAAATTAACCGATATTATTTATTATGTTATGAAGTTGAACAAGGTGGAGATTGTGATGGGTTTATCAAGTATTTATCTATTCTATGATATTTATACTAATAATAAATAAGCAAGATTTTATTTACATTGAATAAAAATAAAAAGTTTATCCAAAATTACAAGATTATTTATTACATTAAGGGATGTTTTTTTTAAATAAGGTATTTTGCCTTTGTTACAGTTGGAAATTAAGAAAGCATTTTTTTTTTGGATTTATGTACTAATAAAGCAAGAATGGAAACTATTGTCCGAACTCGTTTAAAAATAATTAATGACTCTGTGGAGTCATTAATATATTCTGCCCGCGACACCATCATAAAATTAAAAGAAAACACACTGCCCTATTCGGAAGCCCTTGTGATAGCAAATAAACTTAAAATATCCAATGAGCGTTTTGTGTCTGAAATGTATAATTATTTTAAATTGATCACTGAACCTTCAGCTGATGAAATATCAACTTATACGTCTATTCAAATGCAGGCCGACGAATTGATAGCTGAAATTGAAGCTAGAGCTCATACAAACACATCCTATGAGTCTGAGCTTAATAAGCAAATAGAGCCCTCTAAAGATGTTACGAGCAGATTACCACCTATGGTCCTGGCAAAATTCGATGGAGACGTACTAAAATGGCACCAGTTCTGGGACCAATTTTCGTCAAATGTGGATAGCCGAAATCTCAATGATGTAGACAAACTATTATACTTGCAGTCAGTACTGGGTGGTGAAGCTAAACAAGCAATAGATGGACTTGACACTACAAATAAAAACTATAAAATAGCAGTCGACACGCTCAAAGAGCGTTACGGTAAACCTGCAGCTATTATTGATGCTCATTATGTAGCGCTTTACCGAATTCAAGCAGCAGATAATACTTCTAAGGATTGTCGCAGTGTTTTCAATAACATTGAGCGGCATTTACGCGTATTAAAATCCCTCGGTGAAGATGTTAATCATAATCATTTGCGGGTTATGATAATGGAAAAGTTTCCAGAAGACTTGATATATGAACTTCGTATGAAACTTGACAAAGGCGATGAGTCCATTGAAACAATAAGGAAGAATTTAGAACACATTATAACGGCAAGGGAAACATCTAGTAGATTAAGAAGGGATACATTAAAGGGAAATCCTGTGGAGCAAAAATTCAGTCTTGACACACTCCATGTTCGAACAGAAAAATTAAATAAAAATGGCGATAGACAGGGATTTAGAGATACAAAGGGACATTTTAGACAGGAAAGAAATCGGAACAGTGAGAATAAATTTACTCAAAGAAAACGGTCATTTGAAGGATATAATAAATCTTACAATAACAAAAATCCAAATAATAAGCGGTCGAAACTTTCGTGTATATTTTGCCAAATGGAACATTTTAATGATGAGTGTACCAACGTCAAAACTATTCAGGAGAGGAAACAGAGGATAAAAGGCCGGTGTTATAATTGTCTGGGAGAAAACCATACAGCCCGTGATTGCAAATTTAAGAGGAAATGTAGACATTGTGGGATATTTGGTCAACATAACAGGTCTTTGTGCCCAGATAAAACTACGAAACAGGAAACCACGAAGATTCTTCATATCAACGTAGATAAAGCTGTCACTATGCTTCAAACTAGTATAGTTCAAGTACACAATGCCGAAGACAACTCTCAATGTGCCCTTGGTCGTGTCTTATTAGACTGCGGCAGTCAGCGTTCATATATCACTACGGATATGGCAAATAAATTGAAATTGCCTACTATAGAGGACAATCGCTTGTCAGTATTCACTTTTGGAGCCACAGAACCTATTGAAGTAGATAGCCCAATTGTGAAATTGAATGTTTTGACTAAATTACAAAAAATAAGGACTATTTATGCGAATGTAGTGCCGCATATAACAAAAAATGTTCCATGTCCTTATGGTAATATACAAAATATTATACAACATATTCCTAATTTTGATCGAATGGTACTTGCAGATGATGGTTCTAGAGGCGATTCAATAGACATTTTATTAGGAAATGACTATTATTACTCCTTTATGTCTAATCAAAAGGTCGAAGTATCAGAGGATCTTTATCTAGTTAATTCTGATTTCGGGTGGTTATGGTCAGGAAGATGTATTTTTCCTCAAAATGACAAAGAACAACTGATGTCAGTCTTAACTTACTTTCAAACCAGTCATGATTTTGATAATCATTTCCATAAACCTGACCTACCTCTCAGAAACGACAATTTAAAAAAAATGTGGGATTTAGAATCCATTGGCATAGTTGATTCTCCTAAATCTTCTCGAGAAGATGAAGCAATAAAACATTATAATGAAACTACACAATATCATGATAATCGGTACTTTGTTAAGTGGCCATGGACAGAATACCCTCCCAAAAGCTTATCAATTAATTTTGGTCTGGCTTTTGGCAGATTAAACACATTAATGAAAAGGCTGGATATTGACGCCGTTAAAGCATACGACACTATACTTCAAGAACAGTTACAGAGGGGTATTATCGAAAAAGTAGATGAACCTTTACATGCCAGGGAACATCCTGTTCATTATTTACCTTTACACGGTGTTTCTACTGAAGGAAAAGCTTTAAGAATTGTCTACGATGGGTCATCCAAAATTAAAGATTCCTCTAGTTTGAATGAATGTTTATATAGAGGGCCTCTCATGCTAGAAGATCTCATTGGGTTGATTATTAGATTTCGAGAACATGCTGTTGCTATTGTAGCGGATGTAGAAAAGGCGTTTCTACAAATAGGTTTACAACAAGAAGACAGGGATGCCACTCGTTTCCTTTGGCTAAAAGATGTAAATGGAGAAGTAGTGGCCGATAATTTACAACATTTCAGGTTTTGTCGTGTGCCCTTCGGGGTAATATCAAGTCCATTTCTTTTGAATGCAACAGTGAGACACCACTTAAACCAGACGAATAATAAAATTAATAAACAGATCGCAGAAGACATTTATGTAGACAATCTGGTAACCGGTACTCAAACAGTAAAAGATAGTCTTGAAGTTTACAAAACTGCCAAAGAGTCATTTCAGAATATTTCGATGAAGCTAAGGGATTGGAATTCAAACTCAAAAGAGTTTAAAAACCAGATTCCTCAACAGGACTTAGATAAAAAAAGTGATAAAGTTAAGATTTTAGGCATTGAATGGGACTTACTATTGGACACGCTAAAACTATCTCCTAATTATAACACTTCTATAAAAGATTCTTCCACCAAGCGCGGGATATTGAAAGTGATAGCTTCTATTTATGATCCATGCGGGTTTGTAGCTCCGATGATCCTCCCAGCCAAACTTTTGCTTCAAGAGTTGTGGAAGAATAAGATCAAGTGGGACGATCTTCTTTGTGACGAGTTTCTAAAGAAGTGGCAATCAATATTATCAGAACTACAAGACATAAAAGAAGTTACTGTTCCCCGACTTTACTCGGGTAGAGACAGCAAGGATATCTCAAAGCAAATGAAATACGAGCTCCATTGCTTTTCAGATGCCTCTATGCAGGCTTACGCTGCAGTAGTATACTTACGTGCATATTATGATTCTGAGAATAAAATTCATGTCAGTTTCGTTCTTGGAAAATCCAGATTAGCTCCAATAAAAGATAAAAAGGATCTCCAAATCCCACGTTTAGAGTTATTAGGAGCAGTTATAGGGAGCCGATTAATAAATTACGTGACTAAATATATGAGGCTACCTATCACAGCGCGATATCTATGGGTCGACAGTGAGATAGTGTTAAATTGGCTTATGTCAGAGAAACTATTACCTCCCTTTGTCTCTAACAGGATTAACGAGATAAAACTAAGTCAAGACCTTATTGTTAGGTACGTTCCCACCAAAAACAACCCAGCCGACGGAGCTACCCGACCAACGGATTCAGTACGCAGCAATACCATCTGGTTATCGGGACCTGAGTTCCTCAAGTGTAATGCAGACAAATGGCCAAAAGACTTTAAACGGGCTTCAGTTCCGACTCATACACATACTGAAACATTGGCTGTTGGGGAGGGTCTGTCAGACAGAAACAAATGCGCAGACCATAACTTAGAAATATTAAAATTGCAAGGAGAACATTTTCCAAAAGAGGTTCAAGGAATTAAAACGGACTTAGCGAGATCCCTTTTTTTATTCAAAGACGAATTGGGTCTATTAAGATGCGGGGGCAGATTTCAAAATACAGACTGGACAGAAGACAAAAAGTATCCGATTCTACTTCCCACTAACACAGAATTTACAGCGAAGATTGTTGAAGCTGCACATAAAGACAATTACCATGTAGGTGTAGGTCATACCTTAGCCATCATAAGAAGTAAATATTGGATAGTAAAGGGACGTTCGCTAGTGCAGAGAATTCTCAAAAAATGTTTCTCTTGCAGAAAGGAAGGAGGTGGTCCTTACCAATTACCGCAGATGCCACCACTGCCTCCAGAAAGGGTCAAGTACTCTGCGCCCTTTACGTTTACAGGGCTTGATTACTTCGGTCCTCTTACAGTTACTGATGGAACATTACAGAAGAGATGGATTTGTTTATTTACTTGTTTGGCAGTGAGGGCCATCCACATGGAAGTTGTCAATGATTTGTCGGCTGAAGAATGCCTTTTGGCTATAAGAAGGTTTGTGGCAGTCAGAGGATTACCTCAAGCTATTATCTCAGACAACGCTACTCAGTTTAAACTAACTTCTACTGTATTAACATCAGATTATTGTATCAAAAATAACATTTCCTGGCGGTTTATTCCTGAATTGGCCCCGTGGTTTGGGGGTTTTTACGAACGACTTATAGGGATAGTGAAGAACTGTCTTAAGAGAACGCTCGAGAAACATTTGCTGAATCACGGTCAACTTTATACAATCATCAAAGAAGTCGAAGCCGTAGTGAATACTAGACCACTCACAACAGTAGGACAAGAACTAGAACATGTTTTGACTCCTGCTGATTTTCTCAAAATTGGTGGTCCATTAGTACCAGATATATCAGTCACAGATTTTTTGGAAAACGCCACTGTTACGAAAGAAAACCTTGTGATGGGGTGGAAACGTGGGCAAAACATCTTACAAGAATACATTAAGATGTTCTCCTCTCACTATTTGACCAGCCTTAGGGAGAGGAATCACGCACATAAACAAAATAGAACAGCAGTAAAGAGGATACCAAAAATAAATGACTTGGTGCAGATAAAAAATGATAACAATAGAGCGCATTGGAAGGTAGGGCGAATTACAGAAGTAAAAATGAGTTCGGACGGACTAATTAGAGTTTCTAAGGTAAAGATGCCATCTGGGGAAATATTAACCCGCTCGATAGGGCACTTATACCCCCTGGAGATGGAGGAAACCCAGCATCCTGAAAGTCCAGATGTAGAGTCGCCTCATTCAAACTCGGTTACCCAGCAGTTATCAGAAGAGACGAAAAACCAAGGCATCGACTTTCATAGGCATACAGAATCAGATGGAGCTAAAGGTATTTTTATGAAGCTATGCCTATTTTTCATTACATTTACTATATTCATAATTGTATCCCGTGTAGTGACCACTTGCATAAATATTTTTTCAATTACTATTTTTAGATCAGATCAACGGAATGGGTATGAAAACAGCAACCGGTTCTAGGAGATGTGCAGCCCAGACCGCACGGGAAAAAATTAAACAATGGACTCAGCAACTGATCACTAACATCGGGATTTGTCATTCAGATAAATAATAATATTGTGTTATCTAACATTGTTAATGTGTCTATGTGATTCAGAATTAAACATATAGAGATTACGAGGCTTTCCTTTTCTTACTGTAGTCATTTCATCAATTCTTATCTTGGCGGGAGTGTCACGAATTGTCGTGAATTTATCAGCTTATTAGAATCCAGCAGTAAGCTCCAAATATTTCATACCTATTTTGACGTTCAACATATTTTTTTATCTGTGGTGGCGCCAAAAGGTACATTTTTGGTTTTGGCATCTGTCAGATTTTTTCTTGGTAAAAAAGTTGTTGAAGGCGCGAAGTAAAAAGAACAAGCAGTAAGTTTTATTTACATTATAACTATTGTCCTATGCGAAATCATATCAGGTTTTATATGTGTTTGTGTTAGCCAAACAATACTTAACCTACATACCGTGAATCAGTCACAAATGTATCAGTCAATCAGTGTTATAGTCAGATCAGTGAGTGTTGAGGAAAGGGAGTGGCTGTAGGGGAGGTTGGAGGCCACTTGCAGGGCGTTCAGCCCTATTCAGATACTACTTTACCAATTAGTAATGACCATAAGTAATAATCAGCCAGGCAGATACGTGTGCACTTGGGTGCAGGTACGTATAGCTTCATACAGAGCATTCATGTTATTCGTTACCAGGTTTGCTGTCAGTACTTGGTTTAACGACAATTGGAGAGCGCGTCCTTTTACAGCGCCGAACATGTCTAAACGATGTCGGAAGAAGTTAATTTTAAAAAACCCAGAAACAGAGCCAAAACAGGTAAGTTTTTAATGAAAAAATCTTCAGTAAGTACCTAGTTTTTTCTTATCTTGGTAGCTATGTACCTAAAGTAAGTGTAAGATATTATTACTTAAGTATATTATACCTAAAGATATTATTGGTAATAACGATTATTGACGTACCTTATACTTTGCAACATATCTAGAATTTCCTATTATTACCTACCTTACCTACCCACTCTTTCAACATTCTAAGTATAAAGCAAACACATTCATTTGATGCAGTTATACCTACATTATCATTGTTATTCTCATCTACGATCTAACCTAAGTAACAATGTCAGTTTTATTACGTTATCTTTACATTTTTGTTATTTTTCAGCACCTGAAAGCGCACGCCCTTGCCTCGAAAAGGGTGAAAAAAAGGAGAAGATGTGTTGTTTGTTACCAAAAACTACGCACATTTTTACCATCTCGTGAAGCTGATAAAAAATCCAAAAAGATTTTGACTCGGTGCACTCAGTGCAAAAAATCTTATTGTCTACCCTGTTTCAATGAAAAACACTCATAAATAAGTACAACATATATATTGAGATTTTTATAAAAAAAGTATATTGATACTGATTTTTTAATGTTAATTCAAGTTCTAATAAGTGTATTTTTAAAGCCCGAGGCAGAATAAATAGGACAGTTTCTTTTCTACTTCTGGTTGCCTTTTTTTTCTATTCTGTGAACCGCATTAAGATTTTCATATACAAATAGAAAGATAAACCTTATGCATAAACCGTAATCCATTATTTTCCAATAATAAGTCTGTAATAGGTGCCTCTTAATGGTATAGAATGGAACGCTTCTTGCGCGAGTCCAACTCGCACTAGGCTGGTTTTTTTTTCTTTATGGCGCCTTTAAGCACAATTTAGATTATTTAAAAAAATGTATCCTTTGATAGCTTTGTGTTGTTTTGCCAGGTTTTGCCCTTAAAACGATCTAATGAGATATAATTGATCAAAATCGGTCAAGTCGTTGCGTAGTTAAGACAGTTTAAAAACGTCGATATTATTTTTTTTATCACTAATCGCAGCCCTATTTCAGTGCGTTACGAGGTGTATAAGATCCCATATTTTGTTTTGCTAATAATTCCTAAACTAGCCATCAGATCCCGGGGCGACGGTGGATTAGGGTTCATCAATTCACTGTCTATATTAATTAGGACCTAAATTATCATTTATCTTTGATTTCGCGCCAGAAAATGGATTTTAGTCTGTAAAAGGAGGTGGGGTCTAATAGACCGCGTGTCGCCCTAACGTCTGGTCACGGTACGGGCCGATTATACCTCGTGCCGCAGGAACGGAAAGTATGCAAAAATTGGTGCCGCAGCTAACGTGTTAAGCTGTGAAAATATCAAACTTCTAAGCCAAGCCAATCAAAAGATACAGCCGATTATGTATTCGGATCCGATCCGATATTTTCAACAAATTTTCGACACTCGCAAAAGAATCAAAACCTACAGGGTACTTCCCGTAAACTCAAAATCTTGAAATTTGGCATGAAGCATTGTCATATAATGCAAATATAGGGAAAATACTAAGTTACAGAGGAAGGTCTCCCTTCATGTACGCTTTCATGGACCAGTAGCTCTTCCAGGCAGGCAGAACATAAATACAATAAATAAATATAAATATTTCACAACATCACATACATTGATCTGACTCCGAGATAGCTAGCTCAAGCACCTGTGTTACGGATATCAGAATCAACAGTGGCATTTATTATATAGATTAAACCAAATGGTTTAATCTAAGTCGCTTTCCATCATGTGTGATTGTGGTCAAGCGTTAGCCCATAGGACAATAAAAATAATAATAATAAAGATGATGCTTTTATCTGTATGAATTAGGTACAGTAGGTTTAGATTAAACCTTTGATTTAATTTAAGACTGTTTGTTAGGCTATTTATCGGCGCAACTACTTATTGCCATTAGATGGCTTCGTGGAGAAAGTTTGTCGAATATTGATTATAAAAAAATATGAAAAAATCTTGCATCTGTTTATACCCCTAGAAATATTATTAAATCATAAAACATTATTATTCGGTATTTTAAGATTCAAGTATTTGTCACTCAAGACCCGCCTTGTTCGATCGTTCGTTTTCCCGATATTCCTCTATGCTGCTGAGATATGGATATACGTAATATACGTAAAGTCACCTAATGGTAAGCAATTTCGCCGCCCATGGACACCCGCAACACCAGTGTACAAGTGCGCTGCCAACCTTTTCCCCTTCCCCTCCATTGGGCCTCCGGTAACCTCACTCACACGGCGAAACATAGCGCAGGCGCTGCTTCACGCCGGTCTTCTGTGAGGCAGTGGTATCACTCCGGTCGAGCCGGCCCATTCATGCCTAAGCGTGGCTCTCCCATATTGAAATCAGAATAGTGATTATCAAAATAGTGGTTTAATCTAAGGTTTCGTTTATCGTTAAATAACAAACACAATCACAATGTATCGTTATATTTTCAATCTGGAGAAAAATATTTTTACCCGACTACAGCGAAGCAAAAAGAAGGGTTATGATTTTGATCTGTATGTATGTATGGTTGTTCATCTTTACCTCATAACTTCTAAACTAGTTATCATAATTGAACAACTGAGGTGTCGTTAGAAGCGTTTTGATTGTCGTCTGGTTATAGGGGACATGACGTCACGTTAAATTGGCTACAGAGCGCCCACTAGGGGACTTAGAGTAAGGAACTAAAAAAAAATTGCTTGACGGTTCCGTGTGGCACTAAATGGAATACTTACAGTATTACATAGCACATTTGAAATATGTAATTTTATTTACATAACTAAAAATATGTTAAATAAAAACTTAAGCCCGACTACCAAAAAAACACGCTCTAAAAAGTACAAAACAAGAAAATTCTCTCTGCTGAAGTTATTATGCCGTATCGCTGTGGTCCCCTACTGTAGCAAAACAGAATCATTATAATAATAAAATAAAATCAATGCGGCATACGACCACGGCGATACGGCATAAAAATTTCAGCATAGACAATTTTCTAGTACGTAGGTACTTTTTAGAGCGTGTTTTTTTGGTAGTCGGGTTTTAGTTTTTAAACTTTATTTTTATAATCTATCTGTCTTTGAAGTTTCACGGTGACAGATAATTCGTTTTCTAAGCTGATTAAAAGATTTGATAAGTTAAATATTTAATAGTTGGCTGGTATCTTTCGATTATATAAATATTTTTACAGCAGATTTAATGATAACATGGACAAATTTATTAGTCCACGATAATAACAAGATAAGTACCTACTTACAGACGCCAGCCATATGTCGGGTAGCTAAACTTAAAGTTATATAGTTATAGTTACATAATAATTCTCACAATTCTCACAACATCTCATACATTGACCTGATTCAGTACTAAGTAGTTTAAGCACTTGTGTTACTGACATCAGACAACAGAGGAACACAAATATATACTTAAATACATATATTACACCCAGACACCGAACAAACACAAGTGTTCATCGCACGAATGTTTGTCCAGGGTGGAGATCGAACCCACGACCTTTGGCGTAAGAGGCAGGGTCACTACCAATTGCGCCATCCGGTCAGTCGTGATATGGAACGAAATGAGGCGAAAAACGAGTAAGCGAGTCACCTCATCAGGGGCGTCTTTACCTATAGTGCAGGGGGTGCGGTGCACCCGGGGGCGCCGGAATTTAGAGGGCGCCGAGAGCCCCTCGCTACACATAGAGCCTCCACTGTAACGCTCCGCAAGGAGCGGGTGCGAGTACTGATCGTTCTCCTCATCTTAGCGTGAGATTCCCAGTTGCGTCCAATGCAGTCGCTTCTAAGCCCGGGGTACGGTTGGACCATGATACAGGACTCAGGATGTCTGATAATTTTAATGAAGCGACTGCTCATAGGTAGTCGAACATGTAAGTATTAAATTTAGTTCGCACATTTTGAAACAATAGGGCGCCAGGTTATTGATTGCACCCGGGCAATTCTTGGGCTTTTATGGCCGTGTGGTCCCCGGCAGAGTACAATAGGCCACCCTCACTCTTACCGAGGTGTCGTAAAAGGCGACTAAGGTAAAGCTGCTGGCATGATCATCAGCACCCAGAGAAGGAAAACTCTACATTTATATCAAAACCCTCGCCAACCCGTCTGCCAAGCGTGGTGAGTATGGCAATTACCCCTCCTGTGATTGAGGGAGGCCCCAGCAGTGGGGACTTTAATGGGCTGATGATGATGATGATGATGAATTCTTGGGCTAGAGCCGCCCCTGCACCTGATGTTAACATCTGAGCGTGATCAGAGGAGTCTTTGCCGCATTAGTGAACCTTCAGGAAGGTGTAAGCTATCTCGCTCTCTCTCTAATGTTAGCGTGCGATTCTTATTCAAAACTGTCACTTTGGAGCCCAAGGTATGTTTAGACTTAGACCATGATTCAGAATTTGGGGAGTCTGGTATAGTGATTCCGTCTGCCGATGAGGCAGGAAGGTCCTCGAGTAAAGGCCGCTTATACGAGATCGAAGCCGCGGTAGGCGTTTGTGCAATAATATATATCTATCAATCTAATTTTTTATTAATAATAGGTAAATATTTGACCATATCACATACATTGATCTGACTCCGAGATACGTACCTCAAGCACCTATGTTACGGATATTAAAATCAACAGTGGGATTACAAATATATACATTTAATACTTTTCTTTTGTAAATACATAAGTATGTATTTACATAAGTAAGAACATGTCTGTTTCTATTGGTTGGTAGAAACAGACATGTTCATACACACAAATGTTTGTGCTGGGCGGGGATCGAACCCGCAACCTTTGGACTAAAGGCAGCGTTCACTACCACTGTTCCAAACGGGTCGCCAATATTGTAGGTTTCCACAATTTTTGAAAAACTATCTAAGATGATGATAAGATGTGGCAATGGGCAGGGCACATAGCGAGGAGAACAGACGGCCGTTGGTGCGGAAAGGTCCTCGAATGGAGGCCACGTACAGGGAGTCGCAGCCGAGGCAGGCCCCCCACAAGGTGGACCGACAATCTGGTGAAGGTGGCGGGAAATCCTTTAGATGCGGGCGACACAGAACTGATCTGTGTGGAGAACATTGGGGGAGGCCTATGTCCAGCAGTGGAGGTAAATAGCTGAAATTATAGTGTTGATGACTCCGTCTGACCTTCTCAACCAGGGGAACCAGACCAACTCAAGCATGGTCACGCGTTTCAGAAATCTCTTAAGTGATTGTAGAGCGTGAGTTCCTATTTTATGACGTCATCATCGCAACGCCCAGCTTCTACGGAATATTATCAAGCAAAACTGAAGTTAATGTTGGCATTGATTAAGTTTATAAATAGCATTCCTTGCGGAGTGTTTGTATTGGCTTCCCAGGTGCAGTCATGCAAATGTAACATAGCACTCACCTACATACAAATTGGTTTGAATGCCCTGTAGGGAAATTCACAAGTTTGTATAACATTTAATTTGAGCTATAGTAGCTAAATAGATAAGAACACGCCTTCCATATGACGCATATACTATGAGGTATGCTCTGAGGAATGGACAACATTTCAAAATTGCGGAGCTATGAAACAAAAAATACCGATTCTTTATTTGCTTTTCCGCTTCTCGAATATAAATTTATTTAATTTTTAAATTGCTTATTTACTAAGAAAAAAATAAAAACTAAAAAACGTAAGATGACGTCATTGGACGGCAGAATGTAAAATATTACTTAGCACATTAGTTTTAAATTTACGAAATGCCAAACCCATGACATGCAACTGTCAAAAAAAAGACAACTTGTCAACGTTGAATGAATGAATGACGTTGACAATGTTGACACTAGTATTCTTTACCTTTGACAGTAGTACCTTTTTTATTAAAACAATGATAAGCAACGGAATATCGCTGTATTCAGCCGTCCGATGACGTCATTTGGCGGTTACGTCTATTTAGAATATAAAGAATTGCAATAATTATTTTATGCATGAAAATGGCAAAATTTTGAAAAAAGAAAAAATAAGGGTCTATTCATTTTATGTCTTTTGTCATATACAAAAACAATATGCACATGTTAAAAATATGAAATGTTGTCCATTGTTCGGACTGATTCCGGCCGCTTCATTCCGTCATCGTTCCACTCGTCAACAGTTCCATGGATGTCGTCATCGTCCAGATGGTTGGCAGTTTTCAACTGTGCGTGAAACTTTCTCTCGTTTGACAAAACTGTGGAATGAACTAACGCCAATGGTGTTCCCGGACCGATACTAGCTGCAAACCTTCAAGAAAAGAGCGTACTCCCTTTTAAAAGGGCCGGCAGCGCGTCTGTGACACTTTTGACGTGGCATGTGTCCATGGGCGGCAGTAATCTCTTACCCTGAGGTGATAAGTCTGCTCGTCTGCCCCCTATATCATAAAAAAACGAGGGGTCGTGGCCAGTATCTAATCTATGTTATACCTACTCCTTTCGATTTAGCATGATTCAACAGTGGGAGAGCCACGCTTCGGCATGAATGGGCCGGCTCGACCGGAGTAGATAGATAGATATTCTTTATTGCACAAAAATAAAATACAAGCATGATACAACAGCAACAGACAGTACAATAAGGCGGTCTTATTGCTTGTAGCGATTTCTTCCAGACAACCTTAGGGTAGAGGAAACAAATATCGTATTCGTAATAAGGGAAGGCAGTGCAAAGTAGTTTAACAAATGAAATTGAGAATGGCAGAAATATACATTATTTTATATATTAATATTAATAATAATACCAAGTCCTCACAGAAAACCGGCGTGAAGCAGTGCATGCGCTGTGTTTCGCTGCGTGAGTGAGGGTACCGGAGGCCCAATTAAGGGAATTGGGGGTTAAAAGGTAAGGAGCGCACGTGTGACACCACTGGTGTTGCATGTGTCCATTGGCGGCGGTAATCACCATGGGCGGCGGTAAAAAAAATGATATGTGTGACAGATGTCAAAATCTTTACATTTTTCACGTTAGTCTCTTTCTAACGTTCCTAACTGCTGTC
The DNA here is from genome assembly GCA_019059595.1 of Marasmia exigua. Lineage (NCBI taxonomy): Eukaryota > Metazoa > Arthropoda > Insecta > Lepidoptera > Crambidae > Marasmia > Marasmia exigua. Next base: position 2,571,662 of record CM032487.1, on the reverse strand, counting down.
ACCGCTATCATGGTAAAGCGAATGGAGTATAATGATTCTGAAGGATTCGGCGGGTAGGGCTAAAACAAGCCACTTGGGCTGATGCAATTCAAATGTTTTAAATTAGTGTCTAGTGGTTTTTAGTGGACAAATTTTGTGTTTATTTGTGCAGTGAAGTGCCGAAAAGTGATCCTAATAGAAGTTGAATTGTATTGTTTTTAACACTGCTATTGTGTGTCGAGTTAGTTGTCTCGTGACAACTTGCTTGGACCTAATAGAGTCTTAAAACCCGCGATTGCTTTTAGAGTGATACCCGCTGAATCCGTACATCGATAAAACGTAAAAACACCGGCGTTTGATTGAGTGGCTGTGACTTTGACTGACTTCGATTGTTGACTACCTACTTATTCTCAACAAGTTACTTAGCACATTATCTTCTTATCACAATATCTTGCCGTGTGGTCCCCGCAGAGTAGAATAGGCCACCCTCACTCTTACCGAGGAGTCGTAAAAGGCGACTAAGGTAAAGCTGCTGGCATGATCATCAGCACCCAGAGAAGGAAAACTCTGCATTTATATCAAAACCCTCGCCAACCCGTCAGCCAAACGTGGTGAGTATGGCAATTACACCTCATGTAATTTAGAGAGGCCCGTGCCCTCGCAGTGGGGACTTAAATGGGCTGACGATGACATTATCTTCAGGTAGAGATATATTAAAAATATGATTCTGAACATATAACCGTGATCCAGTTGGTCTGTTTTCCCTGTTTAATGGTTGCGAAGGTCAGATGGCAGTCGCTTCATTGTAATTTCCAGACATCCCGAATCCTGGATCGTGGTGCAAGCCTACCTCGGGCTCCGAAGCGACAGCTTTGGACGCAACTGGGAATACACGCTAAGATAAGGATGAGTATTAATGTGACATAACGATAGAATTATTACAAGACTAGAAACCCAGTCTGCGCCCGCAATTTGAAGCAACTCAAACGGAGCCGTACGGCTCCAAACGCCCGGACCGCTCCGCAGTCGTCAATGTCAATGCCCGTCGAACGCATCTCCCGAAAAATTAATACCCATGACGAATCTGCCAAATGCAGTAAAATTTTGTCACAACAAATCTGAATAACAAAAAAAAATAGATATTTGGAAGCATTGTTCTAGGTATCAATAGGTAGTTGTAATATACAATATGCTTACAATTTAAACGTTTTAATTTTTTTAAATTAGGTATGAGGTGCTACTTTTAACAGTTCAATTACTTCAGTAACCATTTCCCATCTTTTTAAGGTAATATGATTTGACTGGTAACATTCATAAAGGTTGCCTGGAAGAGATTGCTCATAGTAATAAGGCCGCCTTCGTTGTACATATCCTGTAATACCTAGTATTAAGTTTTCTTACTATACTTTGAGTGCAATAAAAGTATATTCATTCATTCATTCATTCATTCATTAGGATTTTTATGTTGATACTACCAACTTCAAAAACCAAATTTATGCTTCAAATTTGAGGTGACAGCAAGGAAACTATCATTCTAGTCTTGTAATTCTATGGATTTTATGGATTCTATGAATTCTATGATACAACAAAAATAATCTTGCATCCTTCATTCTGCTGATAGCGGAGGTGTGCTACGGGCGTGAAACTCCCCTTCCTTCTTCTACTTCGCCGATTTTATTTGAGTCCGTCATTCCAATTGAGCTAGCCAACTAATGCAAAATAAACGTCTATATAAAAGTCTAATAAAGGTCCTATAAACCTTCTGCAGTCGCCTGTACTTAAATTATCAGGTACCAGCTATTATAGACCAGGAGTACTCGATCGCATGTGCGATCAATTGATTAAACGATTACTTCCTACGATGACTGGTCCGGAACGAATTTAACCACCACGTGTAGAGATATGTCGCAGTCATCTAGTAAAATTAGCCATCCAATTGGGCGTTCGTTAATTTCTGGCAATCTGTCAAATGGCTGAAGTACAACTAGCCATGTAGTTGATAGTAACTATAACATTTGGATGCCTAGGCCAATAGTTGTTTGAACTAAAATCATTCGACTCAAACTTTTTGTAAAAACTTGCAAATGACGTACTATTATTTGGCAATTCCATGTTTTTAGAAAAGTTTGACAATAATACATTTCAATTTTGCTTATAATTGCACACAAAGACGAGATAATCGAACCATGCCATTTACAGCTGTTTTCGCTATAAACGCCATATTTGTTTTACTGATTACTAGAGCTGCAGTGGAGAAAAGCGGAAATAAATTTGAATCACTGGGCTGAGTTTTTATCAGTAATGTCGAATGGCCTAACTTTCAATACACCAAGCTTTTAGATCAAACAACGATCGGGTGCCATTTTTAGCGTTTAACTAACGTCATTGACGTCTAATTGGATGGCTGATTTCACCAGATGCCAGCGACATAGAGATATGTGGGTAATTCCTCGTGCAAGCCATTGATAGTGCGCTTGTGTCATCATCTCAATCCCGTTCACTTTACGTCCGAATCTTGGGAGATGCTTACTAGTTACCAAATTAGGGGTCAAACAGTCGTAGCCAAATCATAAGAAAAGGACTAGTTAGCTTCAGAGCGACATCGCTGGACCTCATATCTCATCATCATCATCCTCCTGCCCTTTTCCCAGGTTATCTGGGGTCGGCGCAGTATGTTTTCCTTTTCCATACGTCCCTATCATTCGTCATCGAATCATCCACCTCTTTTTCCATCATGTCATTCTTCACACAATCCATCCATCTCTTTTTCGGCCGTCCTCTGTTCCTCCACCCACTTACGTTTAAACTCATCATTTTTTTGGCAACATGTTCTTCCCCTCTTCTCCTTACATGGCCATACCAGGAAAGACGATTTGCCTTCAATTTATCTATGATGGGGGCCACTTTCATACTTCCTTTAATATATTAATTCCTTATCTTGTCCATTCTCGTCACTCCACACATCCATCTTAACATTCTCATTTCTGTCGCATGCAATCGTCTTTCATCCGTCTTCTTAACGGCATTCTGATCCATACATAGCAACAGGTCTAATGACGGATTTGTAAATTTTGCCCTTCAATTTTAGAGGCATCCGTGGATCGCATGTTGTTGCCGTGACCTGTCGCCATTTCATCCACCTCACATCTCATGAACGAGCAAAAACCGATTTATCGGAGGAAAAGGAACGAAAAAATACCACTGAAAAAAAACTAATGGATAGAAATGAGACATTAAATACAAACGGAAATAAGCAGACATATAACGGGATGCAATACTAAAAGCAAAGTGGCATTACTTGGTGACCAGAATGGGAAAGGTATTCGTAACATCTTACAAAATGTTCTAGGAGAACTAAAGCCAAATGCACAAGTGGACCACTATTTGAAAGGAATTTAAGGATACTGACGATGTAATAATTTTAGCAGGGTCAAATGAAACAAAGTATATTAGAGGAAGTATGAAAGCGGCCCCCATCATTGATAAATTAAAAGGAAATCGTCTTTCCTGGTATGGCCATGTAATGAGAAGAGGGGAAGAACATGTTACCAAAAAGTGATGAGTTTAAATGTAAGTGGGTGGAGGAACAGAGGACGGCCGAAAAAGAGATAGATGGATTGTGTGAAGAATGACATGATGGAAAAAGGGGTGGATGATTCGATGACAAATGACAGGGACATATGGAAAAGGGAAACATACTTTTTTTTTCTTGGTCACGCAGGAGAAATGCGTTACGCATACCCGCCGCCTCCCCCCCGGACTCCCCCCCGCAGAAGGCGGGGGTATACCGACTAAAACTTCTCGGACTCTCCCTCATCGCGAAAATAAGTGGGGAGTATCATGGGTCCAGTGCACTGAGCCTAGCATCACGACACCCCCCGGACGATGCCCGCCTTACACGCCGGGCTGGGCGCTTCTCCCCCGACCCCAGGGATGGGGACAGCCGGGAGAGCCGTACCGTCCCTACCAGGCGTACTGCGCCTACCCCAGATAACCTGGGAAAAGGGCAGGAGGATGATGATGAAATGAAATAAACTCTCTTCGGTTTCAGTCTTAATTAGTCTATTATTTGACATTACTCACGGCAGAGTAGAATAAGCCACCTTCATTCTTACCGAGGTGTCGTAAAAGGCGACTAAGGTAAAGCTGCTGGCATGATATCAAAACCCTCGCCAACCCGTCTGCCAAGCGTGGTGAGTATGGCAATTACCCCTCATGTGATTGAGGGAGGCCCGTGCCCCAGCAGTAGGGACTTAAATGGGCTGATGATGATGATTGTCATTACTCGCAAACACTAACGTACTGGTTTGTGAAATACTTGAAAATAAGTAATTAAATTACGGCTACGGCAGACAATCTCAACGATCAGCCACGTACCTACTCAGGTTATATTATAGTGCTCAAGTGTGTGCGCAAACACAAGTGCACTCTCATTCGCTTGCCCTCATATTCCGATGGGACACCAGGGTGACACCACCGGAGAGGAATTGGGCGCAGGTACCAACGGCTTAACGTGTTTTCCGAGGCACGGGGTATAAGACCGCCCGCTTCCAGACTCCGGGCTGACACTAAGAATTTCTTACCGAAAATTAAGGTACAAATTTGTCTATCCATCGATATCTAGGGCGCCACTGGGCGCTTCCCGGATGATCGACCCAGGTACGTTAGCTTCACAGCTCGATCTGACTCCGTTCTCTCGAAGTGACCGAGCCAGCGCAGTTCAGCTGACTTTGTCTCGCCCATTGTGTTGGGTTCGGCCACGAGCTCTTCAATTTCGGTGAATTTTCCTTAGCCTCCATGTACCATAAAGCGATACAGTAAAATAAATTATTTTAATTAGTTTTGCAGTAGATTTTATAATAATGGTAATGTATTATAACATATTTGTGATAATGTATGTCATTATAATATTGCCTCGTGGCTTCCATAATTAGATATATTTCTGTTGCATCAATGTGCATGTGTTGTACCGCAACATCTATGGAGTCATAAGTCCGCTGCCAAATTTAAACCCTCTTTCCCCCGGATTGGACCTCCGTACTCTCACTCATGCAGCGAAACCCAGCACATTGGTGATAGGTGGCAGACGAGCAGATGGATCGCCTGATGGTAAGCGAATGCCGCCGCCCATAGACACCCGCGACACCAGTGGAGTCACAAGTGCACTGCAAACCTTTAACACCCCTTTCCCCCGGATTGGGACTCCGGTACCCTCACTCACCCAGCGAAACACAGCACAGTGCTGCTTCAAGCCAGTTTTCTGTGAGGCTGTGGTATCATTACGGTCAAGCCGGATTATTAATGCCGAAGCATGGCTCTCCGACGGTCAAAAAAATCATGCCAAAGCGTGGCTCTCCCCCGGTTATGATGGTTTGAGGCATTATTTGAAACGTAGGTTTCCTCGCGATGTTTTATCCTCACTGTCGAGATAGTGCTAGATTAGTAGAACATTGTACCCTTTATTACAAATCGCAAACTAAGGATAGTCCCGGAACTAAATTCGTGCGAGGCCCTTTTGACATTGCGTGTTGGAATGGGATGACATGAGCTTTACCACTTTTCTAGCAAATAAATGATTTCTGATATCTGATTTCTGATTTAGTCCGGTAATAATTTTAGATCATGATTTATAATAAGGTGGTGTTGTTTAAGAAATTATCTGTTATCAGTACGCAGTCTGGAAGTTAAGAGACTTTGAGCCTCGTTCCTTGGCCGCTTGTTAAACTCTCAAACCGTCTTCGGTTGTCCTTACACCAGTGTCTGCGCACACACTTGTACACTATCATAATGTAGGCTCGACTCATCTTTTATAAGTTTGATAATTATATTTATTAAAAATAGCTACTTAGGCATAAATAGACATTGTATTGCCGTGTGGCCCCGGCAGAGTAGAATAGGCCACCCTCACTCTTACCGAGGTGTCGTACAAGGCGACTAAGGTAAAGCTGCTGGCATGATCATCAGCACCCAGAGAAGGAAAACTCTGCATTTATATCAAAACCCTCGCCAACCCGTCTGCCTAAGCGTGGTGAGTATGGCAATTACCCCTCATGTGATTGAGGGAGGCCCGTGCCCCAGCAGTGGGGACTTAAATGGGCTGACGATGAGACATTGTATGAAAGTTATTTCATTCATTATTAATTTATAATGTTATACAGAGAACACGTGAAAAGCACGTGTCGACCACGCGAATCCGCGACCTTATCTCAATAAGAATAGAGTTGAAAATCGCGATTAAAAACCAATTATAGCGCGACTAAACAGTATTAAGCGTTACTAATCTATCACTTACCTATAACGTGGATCGTTGGTTCGTTATTTTATGGCAAAATACATGTAATATTGTATACAGAAAAACACATTTAACATTTTGCAAAACTTTCTCCAAATTTTTTTCTCACTCACTCCGGTTGCGGTGAAAGAGACGTCACGATAGGGTTGGGTGTAACTGTTATCGATAGTTACGTACGTACGTCTATTTTTCGCGAGAGTCCGCGTTAGAATGGCTGAGGTAAGTTTTATCAGTTACGAGTGACTTGGGAATGTTGTGTCAACACGCCGCTAGTGGTGGGCTGATATCGATTTTCGATGATCGAGCGTTCTTGGAAAGTGTGAATTGTGTTTGCTTCAACGTTACAGTCAATTTGGGTAACTTTGAATTACCTTGTAACTTTGAATAAAACTGGTTTAAATATTTTTTATTTTATTCCTTGGAATTCCTATACAATTTAAAATGGTATCTACGTTGAATGGATCGACCTTTAGATACCTTATTAAGGTAATTTAAAGTTACCCAAATTTACTGTACTCAATAATTTATTTTATTTTTTTATTAAAAACAATAAGTAAGTCATATTTTTCTTCTTCATCTATACTCGAAACTGGAATTCAAGTCCAATAAATCTAATACAATGTTGCCAATGCAATAAAATGATCTTAAAATAGTATATGCCTATTTCCTAAAAACACACGCTGACATAATTTATTTATTGGTAATATCAATTCTATAATTTAAATAAGTAAATTTAATTACTTATTTTTACATAAATACAAGACGCGCTTATAAAAATTTAATCATCCGTATTTTTTGTTGCAAAGCTGGTATTGAGGTAAAACAACATTTGACTGACTTCGACTGTTGTAGCCACTTGGTCAAAATATCACTTCATTTTTCCTGAAGAGTTGTTTCGCTTAATAATACAAAAAATCGAAATTAAGAATGAAATAAGACGAAAATAAGAAGAAGAATCCGAAGTTTACTCAGACTGTTCGAATGTGGTTTTGCTCCGCAGTGGTTTCTGTCTTGTTGAGTTTTAAAAAATCGCCGTCGCCTTGAAAAAAGTCTTAGAACCTGCAATTTTCGCTAAGACTCAGGCTCGGCAGAATTTATTTCTCATTTTAATAATATTCATTCATTCATTAATCAGACGCCGTGTGGTCCCCGGCAGAGTAGAATAGGCCACCCTCACTCTTACCGAGGTGTCGTAAAAGGCGACTAAGGTAAAGCTGCTGGCATGATCATCAGCACCCAGAGAAGGAAAACTGCATTGCATTTATATCAAAACCCTCACCAACCCGTCTGCCAAGCGTGGTGAGTATGGCAATTACCCCTCATGTGATTGAGAGAGGCCCGTGCCCCAGCAGTGGGGACTTAATTGGGCTGTCGACGATTCATTAATCAACAAAACACGATAATTGCGCGAGTGTAACTTTTACCGACTTTAACAGTTTTTCAAATATTCCACTTGACCGGAGTGATACCACCGCCTCACAGAAAACCAGCGTGAAGCAGCACTGTCCTCTGTTTTGCTGCATGAGTGAGGATACCGGAGGCCCAATCTGGGGGAAAGGGGGGTTTAAAGGTTGGCAGCGCACTTTTGACTCTACTGGTGTCGCGGGTGTCCATAGGTGGCGGCGTCGCTTACCATCAGGTGACCCGTCTGCTCGTCTGCCATCTATTACATTAAAAATATGTTATTGTTATATACTGAATAAATATTGTTCTTTCTTTCTTTTTCTTTCTTTCTCACAAAAAATAGAAGAGTATTAGAGCCATATTGATAATAAGTAGGTAAGTCTATACAAATTTTCGTGGCAGAACTCTAGCCAACTCGCAACAGTCGGTGCCATATTTCATTCATAATTTAAATAAATGAATGAAACACTCCACCTCCTGCCGCGAGTCTTTGCGTTTAGTATAATAAACTACATTTAGTGCAGGAACTAACGACTATGTGTGATTATTCTCTGGAATGGACAAAACCACAGGGCAATTCCAGTTAATCTTGGATAAGGATACGGAAAAATTTTCAACGCTTCTCGTTATGATAAGATCTATAACATCATCAGAATTGATGATGATGAATATCGCCAGTTAACTTCATGATGTCATATTCTTTAAATTATGACAAACTAGATATTTATTGAGGCTTGCCTTTTGAAACATGACATTTCGTGAAAGATCTCTTACCTTGATTCAGCTATATTCTCTTTCAGTAGTAATTAACTGGAATGTAATCTATGAAGCTGATTTTTTCATCAACATTGGTAGTGAACGCTGCCTTTGGTCCAAGGGTTGCGGGTTCGATCCCGGCACAGTACAAACAATTGTGTGCATGATCATTTCTGTTTGTATTGGTCTGGGTGTTTTCTATGTATTATAAGTATATATTTTACAAAAAAAAAGTATTATGTGTATATATATGTAATCCCGCTGTTGATTCTGATATCCGTAACATAGGTGCTTGAGCTACCTATCTCTGAGTCAGATCAATGTATGTGATGTTGTGAAATATGTTTAACCGACTTCAAAAAAAAGGAGGAGGTTCTCAATTCGACTCGTATATTTTTAATCTTAATTGTATTCGTTATTCTTAATTTCTGAATATCGTGTTTGTTCAGAAATACAATTAAACAGAAAAATAAAATAAAAATAATGTTTTTTTATATGTGATAGGTGGCAGACGATCAGATGGATCACCTGATATCTAAGCGATTGCCGTCGCCCATAGACACCCGTGACACCAGTGGAGTCACAAGCAATTATTAATTGCAACGTGTTGCAACCATTAGGTTTTATTTTTATTACAATCACTCATTAATAAAATTGTCATTTCAATTACTTAAAATTTCGCAAACCTTCAATAAAAAGCTTACTCATTTAAAAAAAAAAATTTAAAAAACTCCGTAGGCGGCCATCTTGGATTTGCAATTTGTAACATTAAATATATTCTACTTCTCAAGCCCTTATATGATACGGATATATTGTGGGAGTTGTGTTAAAACACAGACAATCCATTTCTTTGTGACGGCGGCCATCTTGGATCGATTTTATCCAACATAGCTAAGAACACTCCCCCATTATTCATCTTTCAAACAAGAAAAAAACATAACCAAAATCGGTTCATTTATTCGGGAGCTACGATTCCATAGACAGACACACAGACACACACACACACATCGTGGGATAAAAGGCCAGCAGCTCACTTGTTACTCCTTTGAAGTTGCAGGTGTCCATGGGCGGAGGTAATCACTTATCATCAGGTGATACGTCTGCTCGTCTGCTCCTTATATCATAAAAAGAAAACTACACAGTCAGACATTATACATAATACATAAATTTGACCGTGGGAGAACCACGCTTCGGCATGAATGGGCCGGCTCGACCGAAATGATACCACGGCCTCACAGAAAACCGGTGTGAAGCAGCACTGTGCTGTTTCGCTGCGTGAGTCAGGGTACCGGAGGTCCAATCCGCGGGAAAAGGGAGTTTCATGGTTGGTAGAGCACTTGTGACTCCACTGTCAATGAGCGGCGGCAATCGTTTTCCATCAGGTGGTCCGTATGCTCGTCTGCCACCTAAAACATAAAAAAAAATTGATTGGAAGTTAAATATTTCATTATTTATTTAAATTAAATAAAAACCAAATTACATTAGATTAACATTAACATTTATAATGCAACCGGCCGGCCCAAAATAAGAGGGATGATTTCAATAAGTTATATTATCCTCATACTGTGTAGGCTGTTGTATCATTCTTGTATTTTATTTTTGTGCAATAAAGAATATCTATCTATCTATCCCAAATGCAATTCAACATTTCATGCAAACAATATGTACCTAATGGCAATAAAAACGTTTATTTATTAAAATTATTTAAGATAAGAATTGATGAGTGGCTTCTTGAAAAATGCTTCTATAGTGTGAGGGAATGTCAAACTAACATTAAATTCTAATATTTAAAATAACTATGTACATAAATTGAAATTTATTGTAATATAAAATGATTATTCTACTGAAATGTACTGATACTCTGACCAAATGTGTTGAATTATGAATAATAATATGTATGTACCCTTGATTTTTAAATAATAACGAATATTAATTTTATTTAAACCTATAGATATAAAATGGTACCTAATCCCAGTAGAACGCAATTGAAACTCTGTATTCTGTAAACCAACCTGTAACAGTCGTTCCGTAAATAAAGAATTTTGTATTTGTATTTGAAAATACTCGAGTCCACAAATGGCAAAAGCATTGGAGAGGGAGCAATGGAGAGACTTGGTTGAGGTCTTTGCCCAGTAGGTATAGGAGTCAATGCTAACTAAAACTACGGAAGGAATTGTAATGCTGAAATTAATTTTCCTATTTTTTATCGATACTCCACGTCCCTTTCACGATGACGTCACTGGGTAGGTGTGTCGACTTAAAACTCTCTTATCTCCCTCATGTGTTAATTTCATGTGTAGGTAGGTACATGTCTTATGTAATGAGATAATTGTGATTGTGAAGAAATTCCATTTATAAAACGATAAAAAACGACAGTGATTTTCTCAGTAGACCCTCATTTGTACCGTGTGGGAGAGTCACGCTTCGGTATGAATGTGTCGGCTTGACCGGAGTGATACCACGGCCTTACAGAAAACCGGCGTGAAGCAGCTTGTGCTGTATTTAGCTGCGTGAGTGAGGGTACTGGAGGCCCAATCCGCACTTGTGACTCCACAGGTGTAGCGGGTGTCAATGGCCGGCGGCAATTGCTTACCATCATTTGATCCGTCTGCCACCTATCACATAAAAAGGTATTATGTATATTTATAAAAATCTGGATTGTTTTCCTAAAAAAATCTGATAAACATAGCCTGAACACCAGAAATAAACATAGGCTTGCTGTTCCAAATCTCAGACTTCATATGGTTGGTAATTCATTTGTCGGAATGAGTATTAAACTATTTAACAAGTTACCACAAAAGCTTGTTGACTTACCAATGCCTAAATTTAAAACACACATTAAAAATTATTTAATGGCAAAAGTCTATTAAACAGTTGATGATTATTTAAATGACAAGAATTTGTGGAAGTGATAAACTGTTCGCCTACGCCTTAGATATTGTAATGGATATATTTATTGTTGGACATGAAATCGACTTATTTATGCGAGTAATATAGTAAAAATAACATTGTGTTAAATTTTTGGCGATTAAAAAGAGTAACTGGCGAGTTTCTTGCCGGATCTTCTCGTCAGAATCAACTTTCCGATTCTGACCACTGGAGATGAAAAGACCGTGCGAAGTGGAGCAGTCGAAATAGGAAAGCGGACCCCGGGCTCCTGAAGCGGCAGCCTGAGACGCAACCGGCACAAAAAGCTAGGATGACGATCATCATTTCACCAATAGACGTCCACTGCTGGACATAGGCCTTCCTCAATGTTCTCCACACAGATCGGTCCTGTGCCGCCCGCATCCAATAGATTCCCGCGATCTTCACCAGATTATCGGTCCACCTTGTAAGGGGCCTGCCAGAGCTGCGACTTTCCTGTACTTGGTCTCCACTCGAGGACCTTTCCGCCCAACGGCCGTCTGTTCTCCTCGCTATGTGTCCTGCCCATTGCCACTTCAGGAATGCAATCCTAAGGGCTATGCCTGTGACCTTAGTTCTCCTGCGGATCTCATCGTTTCTGATAAGATTCATGCAAGGAGACTCCGAGCATAGCCCTCTCTATTGCTCTCTGGGTGACTTTGAGCCTCCTTTATCGGCACATTGTAAGCGGCCACGTTTCGGTTACGTATTTCATAACTGGCAACACACAAGCATTGAAGAATTTCGTCTTGAGACACTTGCCGTAGATATGTCGAAAATATGCTGCGTAGCCGAGTTGGATTCGTCGATCGATCTCTTTCTGGAAGTTAGACTTACCAAACTGGACTTTTTGTAAGAGGTAGATGTATTTACCACGAGACAAATTGTTCTTGCATAAGTATAGCAAACTGTAAGACTGTAAAATACCTTGGTATCGTGCTGGATAACAAGTTGGGCTGGCTTCCTCATATTGAGCTTGTAACAGCACGCGTCCGTAAATTAATATGGACTTTTAAAAAACTTCGCTATGCCGCCGAATTTGAACTCCTACGCAGTGTTTATTTTGCTTTGGCACAATCGGTTATCGGTTACTGTGTGGACGTATGGGGTGGTGCTTGCAAGTCATATCTCATCCAGCTTGAAAGAGCGCAAAGGTCTTTACTAAAAGTAATGACCTTCAAGCCCTATAGGTTTGGCACAAAACTTCTATATGAGAAATGTGAGGTGCTAACTATTAGGCAATTGTTTGTTTACAATATAATAATCTTGCAACATATCCACACCTCTTACAACCCAGAGATATGTCGAAATAAACGTGTAATACCAAATGTAATTACCCCAATAAGTTTCCGCACTGCCTTTGCAAGGCGACAACGTGCGTATCTCTCAATTTTTATTTACAATAAAATAAATAAAATATTAAATTTCTACCCTCTTTCTCTCCATGAATGCAAATCTACCATTAAAACTTGGCTTTTATCCCTTACTTATGAAGAAACAGAAAATTTATTAACTAAACAGACTAATATAATAAAATAATTAAATAGTAAAAATATAAAATTAATAATAAAGAAAACAAATTGCCTCAAATAAATAAAGTAATATAATATGTACATCAAATTATAAAAATATGTTACTAATATTATTAAAATACTTATTTATGTATTTTATTTATTTATTGATTTATGTATTTATAGAATATATATTTATTATTAAATATAACTACCTATATTATTTCTATTGTTTTTAGCACATAGTTTAAATACTCTAAATTTGACAGTATTGGTAAATTTAAATGGGAGAAGCCCCTGACTCTTGAGATACAGGCATCTTAGCCTAGTTTGAGTGTCAGAGTCTTCATAGGATGGTGTATATCAAATTATGTCAATAAAGAATTATTATATTATATTATTATTATTATATTTGTCTACAACTGTAGAGCTTCCAACCTATACAAAAGCGAGTACGACGATGATGACGATAATGATGTGCAAAGTTGGGATGTAGTCCATTGACGCCTGTACCATAAAAAGGCATCTCTTGCGCCGTCATTGATATCGCCTAGAGGTAAAGCATGCTCAAATTGTCGTTACTCATCATTCAATTTGGCTCCGATCTGACGTAGGGGAAGTGATATCATAGTGGGCGTGGGACACAAATGACACTACGGCCGTGTCCATTCAAGTCTTTCGTAAGAACGGGCAGCGTTAGAAGGGTTAAGGTTACAAGTCAAATAGGATACAATACTATGCAAGATTGCCCTGTTGGTCTAAGTACCTGTTGTAGGTTTAAGTACCGGCTGTAATAGGTATATGTGGCTGCCATAGGTGGCAGACGAGCAGACGGAATCGCCTGAATGGTAATCGATTGCCGCCGCCCATAGACACCGGCGACACCAGTGGAGTCACAAATACGCTACCAACCTTTAAACCCCCCTTCCGCCGCGGATTGACTATCCAATACCCTCACTCACGCAGCGAAACACAGCACAGTGCTGCTTCTCGCCGGTTTACTGTGAGGCCGTGGTATCACTCCGGTCGAGCCGGCCCATTCATGCCTAAGCGTGGCTTTCCCAAGGTCAAAACTACAAAAGACTGATTGCAAAGAGCATTTAAATGCGTTTATTTATTTGCAACTACTGCTAAAGATGATCTTGCTGTAATGGCGGATAGATGGCTTATGGATGTAACTGTCTCCAGGAAATTCATCCGCTTTGATAATAGTACAGTCATCAGTTGATCTACTTCCTCCTTGTACCCTGTGGCACAAAATAAATAAGTACAGAATCTCGGTTCTACTGACGACCCGTTAGGAACAGTGGTAGCCTCGGGTCCAAGGGCTGCGGGTTTGATATCCGCACAGTATAAACATTGTTTTGATCTGGGTGTTTTTATGTATTATAAGTATGTACCTATAAAAGAAAAGAATTAGGTGAATATTGTGAATACCACTCCCATATATCTCTCTGACAGAGTCGGCATCCTTGGGGTCGAAATATCTGACAGCGTTGAGTTCCGCGGTCATCTATAGGTCGAGGACGTATTTCATGCCGAGGCATCTCTTGCAACTTTATAATGCGCAGGTGCGTCCTCATATGGAATATTACTCTCACCTCTGGGCTGGAGCTCCCAAGTATCAGCTTCTTCCTCTAGGCCGTATCCAGCGAAGGGCAGTCAGAATTATCGACGACCAGGCTCTTTCCGACACGCTTGATCCTTTGTCATTGCGTAGAGATGTAGCATCGCTAAGTGACTACTATCGCATCTAAAATGGGGAGTATTCCGAGGAGCTGTTCGGCCTTATTCCAGCTGCAAATTTTCACCATCGTACATCACGCCAGAATTCCAAATTTCACCCACATCACTTGGATGGATTTTACTCCACCACAGTGCGCTTCTCACGCCACTTCCTACCGCGCGTAGTAAAACTATGGAATCAGCTACCAACGATGGTGTTTCCGAACAGATACGACCTGGTGATCTTCAAGAAAAGAGCTTATACCTCCCTTAAGAGCCGGTAACGCATCTGTGATGCCCCGTGCGTCGCAGATGTCCATGGGCGGCGGTAATTCACTTACCATCAAGTGAGCCGTTAACGTCTAAAAAAAAAAAATTGGAATCTGACTGTTGATTCTGATATCCGTAACACAGGTGCTTGAGCTACCTATCTCGGAGTCAGATGATGCTGTGGAAAAAAAATCTCGTACGGACCTACGGATTCAAGCTAATAGTACCTACTACACTAGCTATTGTAACTAAGTTAAACTAAGCACTTAGCTACTCTAACACTAGGACTGGTGCCACCTTTGGGGACTGGTCTGCTTCGGTTTACCTCATAATATTTATTTTATTATTATTTCCTTTATTTTATTTTGTGTTACAATTAAACTGTATGGCTTGGTATGATGATGACACAACATTTTAAGAAAGTTTGGCGATTAAAAGAGTTTCTTGCCGGATCTCCTCGACCAGAAACAACTTTCCGAGCTGGTGGTAGAATCGCATTATGTTTATTTATTTCTTTAGTATATTTATGTATTAACATATATATGTATTAACATGTAAATTGTACAAAGTTCTTATAAATAGTTTTAAGTCATTCAATTGTATGACGATTTGTAAGTGCTGTGTACAAGCCTATGCAAGTAAACAATTATTTGAGGTTTGACTGGGTTTTATTGAACAAAAGAACGAAAACACAAGAAAATTAAGACAATAATAATTGAGAAATAAAAATAACCTAAAAGTAAATAAAAAGGAATGTTAAAACAAAGTAGGTCCCCGTGGCAGTGTCCCCAAAATGCTGGCAGCATTACCCCGCTGGATCGCGATGTAAATTCGCTGGGCGAGGTAGCTGCCAGCCTTTTGCTCTCCCGTGACTTCGACTTGACGCTTAACTAGGACTCCATTATTAGTGATTAATCAAAAACCCCAAAAAGTTGCCATGCAAAACCTTGTCCTGCAAATATGACATTGATGTCGAAGAGTTCGTTGACCTACGCTAGGCAGTATAGGTTAGTATCGTGTCACTTCCGCATACGTTACGAAAAGTAGGTCTCTGTCACACGCCGAACCACGCCGAGATCACTGTAAGTATATAGATAGAAAAATACTCTTTTTTATGTGATAGATGGCAGACGGATCGCCTGATGATAAGCGAATTATTGCTCCGTTTTGCCCTGAAAAACGGACAAACAGACAGACAGACAAACTTACAGTTATTCTGGTTCCCATGTCAATTTACAAAGATCTTGCTAATGGACAAAAAAATTGCATTTCTATACGCTTTTCGAATAAAGAAAGAGAAAAAAGATAACTCATATTTTTTAGTTAACATTAAATATGTGTTTTTATTGAAATATTTATTTTTTAAATAATTAATTGACGTAGTGACGTCGGTGATATACGTCCAATAAAAAAAAATGGTGACTAAGTTACTTACTGTCACTGTCATCTGTCATCATTTTGTCTTGTCATTTTATGATCAGAGATTCTACTTTTTTTTTTGCTTTAACCAACGTGAGCAAAGCGTTATTACTTTGTTATGCCGAGTGATGATGTCACAGGAAGATTTTTACATTTTATTTTTTTTTTTCATGATATAGGTGGCAACGAGCCTACGGATCACCACGACACATTTGTTCACCTGATGGTAAGCGATTACCGTCGCCCATGGACACCCGCAACACCAGTGGTGTCACAAGTGCGCTGCTTACCTTTTAACCCCCCTTCCCCTTGATTGGGCCTCCGGTACCCTCACTCACATTATTATCTGTTCAAAGATTCTGAATTTATTTTACTTAACATTTCTATGAGTCTAATCTAGAAATGGTATTTCTAATTTCGAAAAATGATTTTTTGTCGCATTGTCCATTTTAACGGAATTGAAATTGGTGATGCTAAAAATTATATTTGAAGTTTCCATTATAGATTTGCGAATTGAGCATAATTGTTCTGTTTCCTAATATGGTATACTTACGTAGGTAGCTAATTATCATAATTATCAGAATTATCAGGGTTATCCCGTTTTGTTACAATAACTGCTATTTTTCTCAGTCCCATGCTAAAAAAATCTGGATGTAACCAGGTTAACCAGATGGTTCGTGGGAGAGCCACGCTTCGGCACGAATGGGCCGGCTCGACCGGAGTAATACCACGGCCTCGCAGAAAACTGGCGTGAAACAGCACAGTGCTGTGTGAGTGAGGGTACCTATAGGCCAATCCGGGGTAACGGCGGGTTTAAGGTGACGGGTAGTGTACACTAGCGACGCCAATAATTTTTACCTACCAAACCGGATCTATTTTAAACAATTTCGGGGTTACAACCTCTCGGCAAACGCTTATACTATTTTTTAAATACTTATACTTAACTTTTGGGTCTGCTTTTGTACTCGAAATTTGAATTATCGCCAAAACCGGCCACTTTTGGCTTGAATTGATTATTCGCGTACAAAAACGGACCCAACATTTGTGCATGGTTATTTAATAAATAGTATAAATGTTTGCCAAGAGATTGTAACCCCGATATTGTTTAAAATAGATCGGGTTTAGTAGCTAAAAGTAAAATCGATTGGCGTCGCTAGTGTGCCCTACCCTTAAAGTTTGGCAGCGCACTTGTGACTCCACTGGTGTCGCGGGTGTCCATGGGCGGCGGCAATTGCTTACCATCAGGTGATCTGTCTGTTCGTCTGCCTACCTTTTACATAAAAAAAATACACCCAAAGCTGTCGCTACGCTTGGACCAGAATTTGGCAAGTCTGGTAATTACAATGAATCGACTGCCGTCTGAATTTTGCAACCCTTTGACAGAAGAATCAGACCAGCTGGATCACGGTTATACTTAGAATTTCTTTTTTTTTAATGTGACAGGTGGCAGACGAGCAGATGGATCACATGATGACAAGCGATTGCCGCCGCCCATGGACACCCGCGACACCAGTGGAGTCACAAGTGCGCTGCCAACCTGTAAGCCACCCTTTCCCCAAGGACTCACGCCGCGAAGCACACAGTGTTGTGCTGTTACACGCCGCTTCTCTGTGAGGCTGGTTTTCTTATGGAGTAAGTAATTAATTGTTTATTTACCAGAATATGGTTACAAATGATCTTAAATAAATAAATTCCAACATATTCTATCGATGAGTCGATGTGTTGAATACGGTTTTTAGGGTTCCGTAGCCAAAATGGCAAAAACGGAACCCTTATAGTTTCGTCATGTCCGTCTGTCCGTCTGTCCGTCTGTCACAGCCGATTTACTCGGAAACTATAAGTACTACAGTGATGAAATTTGATGGGAATATGTGTTGTATGAACCGCTACAAAAATATGACACTAAATAGTAAAAAAAAGAATTGGGGGTGGGGCCCCCCATACATGTAACTGAGGGATGAAATTTTTTTTTTCGATGTACATACCCGTGTGGGGTATCAATGGAAAGGTCTTTTAAAATGATATAAAGTTTTCTAAAAAACATTTTTCTTAAAGTGAACGGTTTTTGAGATATCAGCTCTCAAAGTCGTAAAAAGTATGTCCCCCCCCTCTATTTTTATAACTACGGGGTATAAAATTCTAAAAAAAATAGAGGTGATGCATGCTAATTAACTCTTTCAACGATTTTTGGTTTGATCAAAGTATCTCTTATAGTTTTTGAGATAGGTTGATTTAACTGTAATTTTGGTTAAGTTATTGTGCTTACACTGAAAACGATGGCTGAACCTTATAAGATAGATCAAAAAATATACTACAGTATTGTACACCTTTAAAAATCCGCGATGATATAAAATCTTTATAATGTATATTTGCTGCTACGGAACCCTTTGTGCGCGAGCCCGACTCGCACTTGGCCGGTTTTTTTTTTCCTTTTGTTTTATTTTTATGTATTTTTAATTGTTTTATGTTTTGTTTTCTGTTTGTACCAAATTGTGTTCTGTTTATAATTGCTATATGTTCTGTGTTGTGATGTCTATAATAATAAATATTTTCTTTCTTTCTTTCAAAATATCACTCAAAATTTTAATTTTACAATTCATAATTATTTTGATTAGTTTTATTTTTACATCATTATTCAGCAAGACGTATCATTACATTTTCTTTTTTATTAAATTGTCAAATACATATAATTCATTCACCAAGTCAAAATATATGTAAGTATGAAATTATGGTCAATGTCAAAATTAAATTAAATGTCAAGAAATTTCAAATCCTATCATCCAGAAATTTATTAATTGTATAATGCATTTTTTTTTACTGTAGATAGGTAAGCGTTTGACCATATTTCACCTGATGGTAAGTGATAATATGGTCTAAGATGTAGCACGATTACCTAGAAGATACCTATTCACTCGCGCTTTCAAAACCCCCAAATTGTAGCCTCTAGGGAACACCTCTTCAGGCAACTGATTCCACTGTTTCGCAGTACGAATAAGGAAACAGGATTTAAACCTCT
Source organism: Marasmia exigua (assembly GCA_019059595.1). Taxonomy (NCBI): domain Eukaryota; kingdom Metazoa; phylum Arthropoda; class Insecta; order Lepidoptera; family Crambidae; genus Marasmia; species Marasmia exigua. The sequence continues at coordinate 2,552,383 of CM032487.1, read as the reverse complement.
TTGCGCGTACTTTTGGTATTTCTACCATGTACCGGTGTCGATTGAGGGTCTGCCTGGTGGAGTAGTGGAAAGAATGCATTTTGGGAATTAGAAAATTATGTAATGTCTTTTTAAATTTATGGTCTGGTAACAATTTAAATAGGTCAGGTATTTTATTGTAAATTTTTACCGCCATACAATTAATGTTTCTGGAAATACATATTATTTTAAAACCGAATATCACTCGAGCGGAGCTAAGGGCGGCAACTAGTAAATAAATACAATAAAAAAATATCCCCATTCAGCTAATTGTATCAAGGGATCATCAATAATACTTAGTCTCCTGCTAAGACGGTATATTGGCTGAACTAGTTCGTGTAATAACGCAGTTATTGGCAACACTCAGTGGGGGTTAAATTTAGATACTTGAAGATAACAAACCAATTAAGTGTAATAGAGAACTGTTGCCAAAAGAATTTTACTTACTGTGGACTGCTGCGTGGGTGGTTTTTGACATTGCTAAAAACGTCGCTGAAAAAGTATAAAACAAGCCTTCGTTGTCAATTTATGCAATATTCACTATGTAGAGATAAAATTTCATGTTTGAAAATCCGCAGTCACACGTTGTCAAAGGGTAGTATATTTAACGTGTGACTACGCCTTTCCAAACATGAAATTTTATCTCTACATAGTGAATATTGCATAAATTGACAACGAAGGCTTGTTTTATACTTTTTCAGCGACGTTTTTTGTCGTAGTTGGGTTTTAGTTTTTTTACTTTTATTTTATTTGTACTATTTTGGTGTCCAAGTGCTAGTAATATATATATATATATATATATATATATATATATTCAAAATGTACAAGTCAAGCGCTTTCAAATGATACCAAACACGGCATATTTATCATAACTTTATTTTTTTACTCTGTATGTTTTGTCCGCTAGAGGGCGCCACATTAGATTTTGTGAAACTTCATATAGCCTATAACCAGCGGACGATCAAGACGCTTATAATGATATGTCATTTGTCGAATTCTGATAAGTAGTTAAGAAGTTACGTGGAAACAGATGAACATACATACATACATACATACATACATACATACATACATACATACATAGCCTGTCAAAATCATAACCCTCCTTTTGCTTTGCCGTAGTCGGGTAAAAATAGGCAGTCGAGCGCACGGCCCATCTGTGACGTCATTAGCAACAAGACTTACCAGAAAACCATCGCTGAGTTGTTGTAAAGAGAACCGTTAATTTTTAAAAGTTTATATCCCGAAATCCTCATAATAGGTATTCTTGAATAAATAGTATTAGTAGTCTTACCGTGTGGTCCCCGGCAGAGTAGAATAGGCCACCCTCACTCTTACCGAGGTGTCGTAAAAGGCGACTAAGGTAAAGCTGCTGGCATGATCATTAGCACCCAGAGAAGGAAAACTCGGCATTTCAAATCCCTCGCCAACCCGTCTGCCAAGCGTGGTGAGTATGGCAATTACCCCTCATGTGATTGAGGGAGGCCCGTGCCCCAGCAGTGGGGACTTAAATGGGCTGATGATGATGATGATGATGATGTAGTCTTACCAATTGGACTACTGCGAATAATAATATAATGGAAGATCAGATTTTTTTTTCGCTGTATATGATAGATAGATAGGTAGATATTCTTTATTGCACAAAAATAAAATACAAGCATGATACAACAGCAAACAGACAGTACAATAAGGCGGTCTTATCGCTTGTAGCGATTTCGTCCAGACAAACTTTGGGTAGAGGAAAGAAATGTCGTATTCGTAATAAGGGAAGGCAGTGCAAAGTAATTTAACAAATGAAATTGAGAATGGCAGAAATATACATTATTTTATATATTAATATTATTACATTACATAAATAATAATAAACAATACATACATACCCAAAAATATATACATAGATAATTTATAACAAAAATTCAATAAAAATATTTCTTATAGATAGGTATAAATGACCAGAGAGCAGACCACATAAAAAAGGGAAGAAGAGACAAGGAAAAAAACAGTGTACCTATTTATAGAGATAGGAAGTGAGTATAGTAGGAAGTAAGTATATGGTAGGTTACAGACGAGCAGATGGATCACCTGAATCGATTGCCGCTGCACATTGATTTATTTATTAAAAGTACAGTCACATGATACATATTACACAAACTTAGCTTAACTTAGTCTATGAGCACATTCTCTGATATGTACCAAAATAACAGCGTACATAACACTACATTAAAATGTATTTACGAACATACATATTAATCAAACCATACTCAATTACAGAGCGAATACTTACCAGGCTATCGGCCTGATAAGTACTCCAAGACCGAACCCTTAAATTTAGGGAAGACATTAGAGAATATATCCAAATGAGGAGTTTCGTTACTTATCCGATTGTACTCTGCAGAAATACGTGCCAAAGGAGACTGGAGGCCAAGATTGGTCCGCGAGAATGGTAATGCGAACAATTTGGTAATGCGCTTTCTAGGATCATTGCAAGGAACCGAAAGAGATATGCGAGAACACTTGTAACAGCAGAGGAGTCACACATAAGTACGCTGCCTGCCTTTTGGCTATTCACTTGGCGAAGCACAAGCCGTGTGGTCCCCGGCAGAGTAGAATAGGCCACCCTCACTCTTACCGAGGTGTCGTTAAAGGCGACTAAGGTAAAGCTGCTGGAATGATCATCAGCACCCAGAGAAGGAAAACTCTGCATTTATATCAAAACCCTCGCCAACCCGTCTGCCAAGCGTGGTGAGTATGGCAATTACCCCTCATTAGATTGAGGGAGGCCCGTGCCCCAGCAATGGGGACTTAAATGGGCTGATGATGATAAATGGGCTGATGATGACTTGGCGAAGTACAGAGAAGAAGCACGCCGGTTTTCTGCGAGGCCTTGGTATCACTGTGGTTGAGCCGGCCATTACATGCTGGAACGTGTCTCTCCCAAATTTCCTGCATAGTTTGAGAAGATAAGTGGTGGGATGTCTGATCTAAATGGTCTAAAATATGTTTACTGTCAAATTTGAAATGACTAAAATTCATATAGTAAATAGTGAATGCTTATTTATAATCCCGTGAAGACACAAACACGTCCAAAAGTTTCAAAACACCAATTTACTTCTTGCAACTTTATTGATAGTTTCGATTTAAACTTAAGAAATATCGACACTATGATACATAATGGGACCACATTTGTATGTCTGCACATCTGCCTAGCAGATATCAGCATTTATCTCCATTTGTAAAATATATAAGTAAGTATAGGATGTCCCAAAAAATAGAGAAGAGGAAGTCCATGAAATAACACCGCTTGAAGCTGAATTGAAGATGTTCGAGTTCTGAACTTTATTTCTCATTTTGGAGATATGGCTTGTGTAATAAGTCAGATATTGGCAGATTTTTTAAATAGAATTGAGAAATAACGGTCAAAAGGAGCTATGTACAAAATTTCAGCTGGAAACATTATTTATTATTTTTGTTATGAGCCCTCAAAGGCAAAGATAAGCAAGTAAATTTTAAGCCTTAAATTTACGAAATATTATATCTTATTCAATTTATACCAACTTTTATTACGAAACCATTATCATAAACGCACTATTTCATATAGCTATCGAACAAAGCTATCTCGCGATGCGCACCAACTAGTGAGCGCTGACGTCACGCCTCGCGTCGCTGTTTGTATGGAGCATTTTGGGCAAGTCTATTTTAAGTGATTTTAAAATTGTCCTATCTCGAAGAGTTTTCAGGCTAACAAATCCATTCTTTCATCAATGTTTTCACTTTTGAGGGGTTCCTTATTACCAACAAGAGAAAAAAAGGACACAAGCCTATTCCCTGCATATATCACCTTATTACAGAACAAGATCTTAATTCTAAGATAAAGTCTTAGTTTAGATTCAGAACTATCTTGTTCTAGAACAAAACTCTTGCTTGCCTTTCTTCATAATAAATAGCGTTTGAAAAGTAATAACTTAACGAATAAAAACCCAAAGATTTTTTAAGTTCCTTAAATCTTTATGAGTTTACCTTTTATGCAGAAAATTATGAACATTTTAAGTGCATTTTCAACTGGCCAATAATCAAAGATTAACGTATAGATAGAGGCATAAATCGGCTAGCCGGTGCTAGCGCCATCTAGAGGAAACGATCAATACTTAACAGCTATGTCGTACGGCCACCTTCGAAAATTAGCCATGGAGATGATTAAATAAAATATCAGAAATAATTTTATTTGTTATATAACAAAATTCACAACATCTTGTACATCTCTGGTATATTTCCCATAATTTTTGGAATCTGCTAAAGTGGACAGGCGGCATGAGGTCATTTTTTCAGAAACACGCTTTACTAGTGCGGTGTAGAAATGCATAGTGACATCTTCCGAAACAACGCCGAAACTTCTGCTTAATTGCTTTTTTCCCATACTAAAGACAAAAGTACTTAGTGAAATTACCCTGCCAATAATGATCCATGCCTTTTTTGACTATTAATGCTCTTTGATCTTAAGGATCTTTCCTCCAGTATTCACGTCCCAGGAGATTTACGAGGCATGATAATTATGGCGTCAGTTTTTCAGTAGCGGTTTCCTTATCCCAGAGGATCCCTAAGGATGACACTCTCATACAAAGTGAGCAGTTTTTTTACGAATACGATTGACTTACGGTCTAGACAGTGAATAAATTTGCTCTCTATTATAAATTGTAATGTGACTTTCAAGCGTATGGAGATTAGGTCTGAGCCATTTTTTCAGAAACAACTGGTTGAAAATCATGAACATATTTTAGAGCGAGATATTATAATAATAATACATAGTGATACTGAAAACCGGTAGTCAAATTGGGCTTCTAACTCCAATGAAGGATATTTTGAAATTGAGTTAAAAACTACAACCCGACTACCTAAGATTAAATGTCCACTGAAAAGATAAAAACAAGTTTGCAATAGTAATAAATAAAAAAAATCTCACACTAAATTATAATTCTGTGCGTCCTGTGAAAAGTGGCACAAGTCGACGCATATCGAATTTGATTTTCATCTTGCTATTTCAACACAAAAAAACCTCTTTTAATCTGTCTGATCAGACAGAAAAATGGAGGATTTTTTTGCATGTCTGATCAGACAGAAAAATAGGAATTTTTGTGATGAAGTAGCAAGAATAAAATCAAAATTCGATATAAGTCGACTTGTCCCACTTTTCACAGGACGCACAGAATATTTAAAAAATATTTAAAAAAATTAAAATGTGTGTATTTAGGTATGTGTGTTGTGCTGTTTATTGTGTTGTGTTTTTTATTATTATTACGGTAAGTTTTTTTTTCTTGAGTAGAGGTATAAAGAGCCTCCCTCTTTATTACTATTTTATTGCTACTTACATTTACTAGAATTGTGTTTAAAAATATTATATTGATGAGTATTAGTATGATTATTTTCATGAGCCTGTGACTTAAGAAAACCTAGGTTTTGGCCTGTGCTCTCGTAAATCACAAGCTCATGACGTTGTGAGGCTGCCAAAGCTTGGTAATCCACTGTGTTACCCCTTTAGTAGCCTACAACCATTGCATCTCCAGTGGGGACTTAAATGGGCTGATGATGATTGCATCTACACTTATGACCATTTGTTTGTCTACTTCGCCAGACCTCGGCTAATCATCGTCAACACCCTGGACGCTACTTCTAACTCCGTAACATCTAGCTGAGTGGAGAATAATTGTCATCATCATCATCATCAGCCCATTTATGTCCCCACTGCTGGGGCACGGGCCTCCCTCAATCACATGAGGGGTAATTGCCATACTCACCACGCTTGGCAGACGGGTTGGCGAGGGTTTTGATATAAATGCAGAGTTTTCCTTCTCTGGGTGCTGATGATCATGCTAGCAGCTTTACCTTAGTCGCCTTTTACGACACCTCGGTAAGAGTGAGGGTGGCCTATTCTACTCTGCCGGGGACCACACGGCGTGCGCGTGGAGAATAGTGCGATAGTTTTATTGTTCTTTCTCACGAATCTACACGCCTGCCTTTCGATGGTTACTACTTGGAGTTCGTTAAACGCTCTACGTTTCATCGATGTTTTGGAGGTGCTTCCATTGAGTAGCAAGCTGAGACCCGGCGATATGCAGTGTTTTGTGCTTGCTTATAGTTTTGGTTCTCCGCGCACAAAAATTACTTTTCTTACATTAATTTACTGCTTAACTAACTTAACAATACCGCTAAGAGTTGCTCTGTGAGTCTGATGTTTGTGTTGGTAACATTATTCATTGATCAATTTATACAATTGGGGAGGTTCAAAGTGAATCACGTGATGATCACGCCACCACAACCCTTGATCTTTTTTTGTATGAATTTATGCTGTGCAGTGGTACCATTTACCCTGTATAATGTATTGTTATCACAACAGTATTTGATTCATTCATAGAAGAAAAAGGGGTGGATCACGCGATCACGCCACTACCCTAAACATTTTTTTCAAACAGATGCGTACAATGCACACTTCTCATTCTTTTGTTACTATAGTATTCAACAATTGATCCATTCATTCATAAATACATGGGTCGGAATAGTCGTACGATGATCACGCCACGTCTACCCTATTTTTTAAACTATGAACTAACTCGTCTCGTCGAAGGATATACTCCTTCCCTCTTATTCCAAAACGTGGTTTAAAATAATAAGTGGGATTAATACTGGGAATAACTGAAGAACTAGAGTAAACATTATTACAATACTAAGTTTAACGATAAGTAATTAAAAAATGATTATTTTTAGTGTGTTATTTACTAAACGTTAAACACGGCGGGACTCAAACACCTACAATCCGAGTGAATGTTCTACCAATTAGACCACTGAACACGTTAATAAGTCGACTAAATTTGTAAGTGCTTGATTCGACATGAGCTGTCAATAGTCTCCTCAATATTGTAGGTATATTAACAATATCCAGTGGAAATATTATTACAAATATTTGACCACCAGTTAAGATGAGACTGCTTAATCAATAGTTGATATTTTTTATAGCAATCTTTTGCAATTTATTCTTAACTAAATAACACACTTAAGGTGGCGGGTAGGGCACACTAGCGGCGCCAATCGATTTTAATTTTTAGTTACTTAATCGTATCTATTTTAAACAATTTCGGTGTTACAACCTCTCGGCAAACACTTATACTATTTATTAAATAACCATGCACAAATGTTCGGTCAGTTTTTGTACGCGAAAAATTGATTCACGCCAAAAGCGGCCACTTTTGGCGTGAATGAATTTTTCGCGTACTAAAACGGGCCCTAAATTTGTGCATGGTTATTTAATAAATAGTATGTTTGCCGTGTGGTTGTAACCCAAAAATTGTTAAAAAATAGATCCAGTTTAGTAGCTAAAGATTAAAATCGATTGGCGTCGCTAGTGTGCCCTACCCGTCATCTTAAAAGGGGCTGGCATGAGTTTTGTTCCGGGACTATAGTTCGCATTTGTAATTAAGGGATTATAGTTTAAGACCAGCGTTGATAGATCATTCACTCAGAAAGTCATTCAGCTTTCACTTGTAAAGATTTATATATATATATATATATATTTTATGATATAGGTGGCAGACGAGCCGACGAATCACCTGATGGTAAGCGATTACCGCCGCCCATGAACACCTGCAACACCAGTGGTATCACAAGTGCGCTGCCTTTTAACCCCCTTCCCCTGGATTGGGCCTCCGGTACCCTCACTCACGACAAAACACAGCGCATGCACTGCTTCACACCGCACCGGTTTTTTGTGAGGACGTGGCATGCCGAAGCGTGGCTCTCCCACTGTTATATTGGTTTTTGGATAGACATTTTTACGTGCCGTAACAAGCGCTTATATTTGAGTTAAGTTTTTTTAAACGTCTTCATGTCTATTATAGACTACCAAGAAATCGGCACCATCTATTAAGAACCCAAAAAAATGTACAGCGAACAAAAAATAAATAAGTTAAAAGAATGCTCTAAAATAATCGTAAATTGTAAAACCCCCTAATTTACACACATAACATAACTCAGTTATCACTGGGTGAGCCCATTAAGGGCCTATGGTCAGACAGGTGGGGCCATTTTAGGGTTCCGCACTGAAAGCAACTGAACAGTCCTTTTCTATCACGCAATTATCCGTCTGTTGTCAGACGGATAATTTAGTTTGATTTTATTGTACCGTGAGAGCGCCACGCTTCGGCATGAATGCCGAATGCCGGCTCGACCGGAGTGATACCCGGTCTGACAGAAAACCGCTGAGAAGCAGCACAGTGCTGTGTTTCGCTGCGTGAGTGAGGGTATCGGAGGCCTTATCCGAGGGAAAGGCGAGTTAAAGGTAAAGATAAAGATAAAAAATTCTTTATTCAATTTAGGTCCACACAGAACACTTATGAATGTCGAAATAGGTACATAATATCTACGTCCTGCAGTGGACTGCGATAAGCTGATGATGATGATGATATTTCTACATAACATGTTATGTCGTACTAAACAAAGTTTAGTAAGTACGGAACCCTCAGTGCACGATCCCAACTCGAACTAGCCCGGTTTTTTATAACATAACCGTATAATTGGGTGACCGGCCCATTGAGCGGGTCTATGAATGGGCGCATCGTCCGATCGTCACGCCACACCTCTAGTCTGATGCAATAGTCGACGAAATGCATGTCAGAATTGGACGCATGCGCACATGGGTTAGAAGGGAATTTATACTTCGAACTTTTTGGTTAGGCAAGCGCACAGGGAGCCTATTATTGTATAGTCAAAGGACGAAAAGTTTCGTCAGTTTTCAATTTTTTTCGTTGTCAGAGTAATACCTGTTGCACAGAAAAATATGCTTAACTGTTAGATCTGAAAGTTCAGATTTGCTTGTAGCAACATTGATACCTTTTAATGTCAAATAATTGGAAGAAGGTAGGCAGATCTTGTTAAATCGGTATGTTGTTGTAATCCTTGCCGTGCAAGCGAAAACTTATCTTAAAGTGACGAACCTTTTTAATCTCTGTATCGTACATCGTCGATGAAATTATAGTCAAATTAGAGATTAGACTTAAAGGACAGGATTAAGACTTAATACGTTTCCATTCATGCGTAAATCTTTTTATGAAAGAAATGTACAGTTGTCATAGAAGATGTATCGGTAAACTATTACCTCCATTTAACCAATGGTTATTTCAACAATACTGGTTACTTAGTATGGAGAGTCGAAAAAAATTTTGACGAATTTCGAAAAGATGTAGAACAAATTTTGATTAGAATGGTTGCAATAAAGGGATGTTAATATTTACCCACTTCCTATGTTTTCAGCGGGCCCAGACCAGAAATATTAAAACGTAAAGTAAGGAATACTATTGATAGTAAAACAAAAATTTCATTTTTTTATGCTAAGGGCGACAAACAAGCAAGCGAGTCACCTGATGGAAATTAATTATCACCGCGCATAAACAACCGCGAAATCAGAGAAATCGCTAATGTGTTGCCGGCAGTTTTTTAAAAAGAAGAACGCTCTTTTCTTTAAGGTCCCTTAGTCCCGACGACTATATTTCCCGAAATACTCCCAGGCAAACCGTTCCACCGTATGCGTGATCGTATCAGAAATTATGAGATCCGCAGGAGAACTAAGGTCACAGACATAGCTCAAAGGATTGTATGCCTCAAGTGGCAATGGGCAGGGCACAGAGCGAGGAGAACAGACGGCCATTGGGGCGGAAAGGTCCTCGAGTGGAGGCCACGTACAGGACCACGTACAGGCAGCCGTGGCAGGCCACAAGGTGGATCGACGATCTGGTGAAGATCGCGGGAATCCATCGGATGCGGGCGGCACAGGACCGATCTGTGTGGAGAACATTGGGGGAGGCCTATGTCCATCAGTGGACGTCTATTGGCTGAAATGATGATGATGAAACCGTTCCACAGAACTGAGGTACGTGGTAGAACATTCCGCAAAAAATTGTAAAATCCAGTGTTCGGATTCGAACCTCGACTCGTTTGGAAGGCGCGTTCTTATCCACAAAGTTACCATAGTTATCTTTTAATTATTATCTGTTTGTAATAAATTCGAATCAGAAAGTGACAAATTCAAATTTAAGATTCGACCAGAATATCTCAACGTTAATTAGTTTCCGTTTCACGCATTCTAAAATTAACAACAGCAGCATAGTTCTACTCTATGCGTAAAAAATCTTGAGGATAGGGTGATGCAATAATGGGCAGAGTGGTGGTCATGCGATCATGTCTTGTACATTTTAATATACAAATCATGTGCACCATTCACCAGTATTGCATTGCAACCATAATTATATTCTTAATACCTAGCACGTTCTGATTAAAGCTATTGACAACTAGTCAAGTACCTAGGTATAGGGATACCTATACCTACTTAACTAGTCAGTTACCTAGGGAGGTACAATGAAATGAAATGAAATATATTTATTCGGAATAATCATAGGTACATAAAAGATGTTAATATGGTATTGAGTTCCACTACAATTGACCTGGTATATGAATATTATGTGAAATTATAGGATAGGACTAAATGAATTTTATTATTATTACTATTATCATAATTTTGACTTAATAACTAAGTTTCTTAGATCAAGGTAGTTAAAGTAACCTAAGAGAGTACATCGGAGAGGTAAGCATCTAGTTTATAATAACATTTCTCTTCTAGACGTTTCCTAAGGGCAACTTTAAAATTCTTACTGTCCATTTCCATAATGCTTTTCGGAAGCAATATTAAACAAAAACAATATGAAAACCACGTTATTTCTTACAAATTTTTGTCAAAGAAGTCACTTAATTTTAAAGGTAATTTTTTTTGGACCCACTTCGTCTATTTGATCATTTTGGCACTTCAAATAATAAATAAATAATAATAAATATTTCACAGCGTCACATACATTGATCTGACTCCGAGATAGGTAGCTCAAGCACCTGTGTTACGGATATCAGAATCAACAGTGGGATTACAAATACATACATATACTACTTTTCTTTTGTAAATACATACTTATAATACATAAAAAACACCCAGACCATTACAAACAGACATGTTCATGCACACAAATGTTTGTTACTGTGCGGGGATCGAACCCGCAACCGCACTTGGACCAAAGGCAGCGTTCACTACCACTGTTCCAAACGGGTCATCAAAAAAAAATAATAATTACATGTTTCCTTCCATCAAACTGATTCGTTGCTTTATTTGAGTCTAATTTTTTTTGGATTATTTACAGTTTTTTTTCAAAAATACACAAAATCAGAACGAATTTTAAATTGTGTCTATAAGTTAACCAACACAGTGTGTGATGCGATCCACGCGGACGATAGAGTGAGCTGGTGGAAGATAGTTCGGGAAAAAACAGCTACTTCTGACGGGAAAGATGAGAGATAGAAGGCCTAGAGGCAGAAGCCTCATGCGCTGGTCCGATCAAATCAGCTCAACCTTAAACACCAGTCTGTGATGCGATCCATGCGGCCGAGGGTAGAGTGAGCTGGCGGAAGATAGTCCGGGAAACAACAGCTACTTCTGACGGGAAAGATGAGAGATAGAAGGCCTAGAGGCAGAAGCCTCATGCGCTGGTCCGATCAAATCAGCTCAACCTTAAACACCAGTCTGTGATGCGATCCATGCGGCCGAGGGTAGAGTGAGCTGGTGGAAGATAGTTCGGGAAACAACAGCTACTTCTGACGGGAAAGGTGAGAGGTAGAAGGCCTAGAGACAGAAGCCCCATGCGCTGACCGATCAAATCAGCTCAACCTTAAACACCACAATCAGTGATGCGATCCACGCGGCCGAGGTTAGAGTGAGCTGGCGGTGGTTAGTCCGGGAGAAATTTACTCATAGAGACCACGACCCTCAGCACTGAGGACAAACGAGGCAAAGAGGAGGAGGATAAGCATAAAGCTCAAATTTGAATGTTGATGAAAGCGAGCTTTTTACAGGACTTCTTTGGTGGCGAGGACTCTATGTTCGGGCCTCGACGCCATATTCCAAAAAGAAGAAAAAAATAGTTTCGAAACTTCATGTCAAGGCAAAATGAAGTCCCGATGCGAAGGGCTACTATAGTCCATTCAGTATGTGAAGTCCCGATGCGAAGGGCTACTATAGTCCATTCAGTATGTGAAGTCCCGATGCGAAGGGCTACTATAGTCCATTCAGTATGTGAAGGTGAATAGGACAGTTCTATTTTGACATTAAAAGTGAGACGCTCCTTTTAAACCTAACCGATATTTTTTAAGAATCGATAATATTTTCTTTAGAAATCTAATCGACATTTTATTTCTTTGATTTTTAAACTTAATCAACATTTTATCTACGAACTTGAACTATCTGGATATGGAATACAATATGTTAATATTCTTAGTGGTACACACGCAATAAATCATTAATAATGAAACAGTGAGAGAGCCACGCTTCGGCATGAATGGGCCGGCTCGACCGGAGACCGGCTAATACCACGTCCTCACAGAAAACCATCGTGAAGCAGTGCATGCGATGTGTACCATCACTCACACAGCGAAGTGTGAGTGAGGGTACCGGGGGTTAAAAGGTAAGCAGCGCACTTGTGACACCACTGGTGTTGCAGGTGTCAATGGGCGGCGGTAATCGCTTACCATCAGGCGATCCGGCGGCTCGTCTGCCACCTATATCATAAAAAATATGAATCTTAAAAATAACAACTCTCAATTGACGTGTCCAAACCACCTGCGTCACCAAGAGAAATGACCAATTCTTGGAACCTAATGCAATTATTATTATTATTAAGCTTTTATTGCAGATAAATAAATCCATACAAATTCGTTAGTAACATTTTGGTGCTTAAAAACTATGTTAGTACATCCAATTATTATTATTGGGGACAGGAGTGTGTAAGGACCTCCAGTGTCCCAAAAATGGACTATCTATCCGGTCCGCTACAACAACGAGGAGGCTGTTGCCGCTGGCCCGTGTCCGCCGCGCCATCGAGGCAGCCCTTTTGCGCTTAATTGTACCGAAGCAGTCCGGATCCATGCAAAAATTCCTATATCATATATTTTACAAATTTTTTTGCTAATAATTATTTGAAGTTCTTATTCAGATACATTGAAAAACATTAATACTTATCTATTATTTTGGAAGAATGAGAATACAAAATAGTAAATGATTTTTACAGCTTAATATTCTTTTTTATAGAAAGTTGGATGCATGATACAAAACGTTTTAACTGTCCTATTCACCTTCAGATACTGAATGTACTAGTAAATACATAAAAAAACATCTGTGCTCACACTTTACGAGATCTATTCAAACAATTAGATTGAAATCTTGCGTTATGTATGACGTACAAAGTCAGGGCCACACAGGGTTAAACATTGACGTAAACTAGTTATGGAGTAATAATGGTTTGTCGTCATGTGATGACGAATGTAACGGGTTCATGGGATTTAATGGCAATTACAAAGGAATAACTCCTTTGTAATTGCCATTAACATAGTAGATTCATTGATGATGAAATTCGTAGATGTAATATTTGAAATGAAGTCATCTTAACTTTGAATTCGCACTTGTTGAGAAAATTATAAATTACAGTCATGAAAAAATCTAGGTGCATTATATGCATTTTCTAACAAATAAGCCCCAAAATGTTCTAAAAAATCGCCCCGTTGGTCTAGTGGTTTAAGTATCAGACTGTGATCTCGGGATCCTAGGTTTGATTCCCGGGTCGAGCAAGATATGTTTTGAATTTTTCGAATAAATCGATTCGGGATTGTGATCATCAATTCACATTAGGTGATTAAGCCTAATCCCATCATAGTAGCAATGTCAGCACTAATTAGAATATTTAGTATTAACACTTTGTGCAATGAAATAATTTTAAATATAAAATAAAATAAATAAATAAATTAATTAAACAAATAAATAAAATAAATCATTTTTTTTTAAATTTTCGCGTTGCATTATAACTATAACTAATCAAGACGGGAACTAACACGATATTTATCATATGATACAACATTGTATACTCACATATTTTACTCGAGGTTTCTGAGTCCGCTCGTGACCACGGCTGCTGTAACGTAGCCGAAACGTCGAGTAAAGTTGTACGTATTTTTGGGACTTTCACTTTATGTACTCACTTTCATTCACTCACTTCAAAATTTAACCACCAATTGTGTAGACAAATATCAAACCCAGGTAAGTCCATTATAAACAAAAATGGGAAATTAGAGATTCGTGTAATTGGCTAGTGAAATACATTTTTTCTGTACTCAAATGGCTGCGTGACTGTTTCAACAATCCAACCCTTGTACCATCTTGGTGACCGCCCAGACCACTAGGCTACCGCGGTATTAAATTATAACTTTTCTAGTACTTATCTGCATTTTCGCTGCTGTGAGCAAGTGATTCATTAATGTTCGTAAACAAACATCATTATTTCAATACATTAATTATTCATTCATTTCAATTCATTTATTAAGCCTTGTGGTCCCCGGCAGAGTTAAATAGGCCACCCTCACTCTTACCGAGGTGTCGTAAAAGGCGACTAAGGTAAAGCTACTGGCATGATCATTAGCACCCAGAGAAGGAAAACTCTGCATTTTATATCAAAACCCTCGCCAACCCGTCTGCCAAGCGTGGTGAGTATGGCAATTACCCCTCATGTGATTGAGGGAGGCCCGTGCCCCAGCAGTGGGGACTTAAATGGGCTGATGATGATGATGATTAATTATTCATATCTAGACCATCACTAAACTTTCCTTCCCCCCGCGGATTTTGGCAGAATTTTTCAAAACTAAATCTGCGCTTTACTACGTCCCGTGTAAAGATTACATCTAACCACATTTTACCCGGACAAGTTCGTTTAATACTGGGTCAGTTAGGATCACACTATGTGGTCTAGATTTGTCGGGATGGCTTGTTACTGGCATTTACTGACAGTAATAATGTCGTTATGTAATCAAAATATTATTACTAGGCCTTGGTCGTACTTATCTACTTCTACATGTCTGTATTTTATGTAGGTATTTGTATTTTTTTTTTAATTTTCCTATTAATTATATTACGTACAGTACATTTGACAGTTTTGTATAGCTTGATGTGTCCGCCACATCAAGCTATACAAAACTGTCAAATTTCCTCAATCGATTTCGAACTCAATGTGTAACAATATAAGGTTTATAATAGAATGAAGAAATTTGACAGTTTTGTATAGCTTGACCTGTCCGCCACTGTACGCGTAACTGGATTTTTTTGTTGTTAATAGTAAAGAAACAAAGACTCATAACAATATTTAAGCGAAAAAGTATTTCAAATATTATAACGCCCATGGAGTTCTTACGTAATTTTTTTGGTAGGATTTTACGCTTACATTCAGGACACCAAATTTAATGCTATTCAAATATAATAAAAATGAACACGAAAAAAATTACTTACCTACAATTTTTTTAGCTTTCATACTATTTTTATGTGATAGGTGGCAGACGAGCAGATGGATCACCTGATGGTAAACGATTGCCGCCGATTATGGACACTCGCGACGGTAAAAGGGGGCCTTAAAGGTTGGCAGCCCCCGGATTGGGTCTCCGGTACCGTCACTCACTCAGCGAAACACAGCACAGTGCTGCTTCACACCGATTTTCTGTGAGGCCATGGTATCACTCCGATCGAGCCGGCCCATTCATGCCGAAGTGTGGCTCTATCACCGTATCAATACCACGGTTTTATAGTGATAAAGTGCTATTTTGTTGCGCAAAAATGATCAAAAAGGACCACCGCAGAGCAAAGGTTTTCATCATAGAAATCAAGTCATCGCTAAGGGTTAGGCTTAATCACTATGCTTGCCTGTTGCGGATTGGTAGCTCAAAAACCCAAGCTATGTTCGAAAAATTGGAAACATATGTTTTTTTATAAATGAAAAATAATCAATCATAATCCTTCTGGTTTCGGTAATGTACAGACAGGGGGACAATGGTGATCACTAACCATCAACTAACCCACTCCTATACGGCCTGATCCCAAAAAAAAATAGGCCAACTCACGCGTACAGGAAGTAGATAGCGAGAGCTATGTCAATTTTGACGATTCGACAAATATGTCGATTTAACCAGATACGCGACACGTGTATTTGAGTACATGGATTCGGCGCAAGCGCATGGCGCCATTGAACTGAATTATTTACTAGTTTCCGCCCGCTGTTTTGCTTCCTTCATTTTTTATGCTCCTGATATTTGCCATCTGCGGGTCTCAAATTTTAAAACAAATATAAGTATATTTAAGTGGAATGAATTATTCATATTTTAAAAAGAAAAAAATTTTGTATTAAGTTTTAACTAAACTATAAAAAATACTGGACCAAATACTTAATCTAGTGGATTTTCAGAAAAGAAACTAAAAAAAAGTGTTTTTTTTTTCATTTATTCCTTTACAAGTATTAAGTTCGGACTGACTGACAAAACGCAAGGCCCTGAATGACGAAAACATAATTATCTGGAAAGCCAGATTTCTTTGGTGGAATCAATTTATGTTTTTAATGACAGATTATAAAATAGTTTAATTGATAGTTTAATATTGATACTTTTTCTTAAAAAATCAATTGGTAATGAATGAATGAATATACTTTTATTGCACTTAAAGTACAGAATGAAAACTTAATACTAGTAATAATAGTAGTAGTAGTACTTAATAGTAGTAGTTAATTAATGTTTTAATTCATTCGATTCAAACTCAAAAAATGTTCCCAAAATATTGTTTAATACTATCATCCAGGCAAATGTAAGTAGTCCGAGAAAGTAGCCCAATCTGATTATAAATAACACTAGAAGTGCCCGCGACTTTGCTCGTGAACTTTGGTAGGTAAGTATTTGTAGACGAACGGACAGACAGATACTTTGGACTTCTGCCAGGCTATAAAAAAATGGTCAGTCTTGTCAGAAATAACTACTTTTTCCTGTGACTTTTCCTGCATTTATTAGCTCTGATAGGTGTTTCTACTTTGAAAAACATGACGAAAAAACAAAAAAAAAACATAAAATATTAGATAAATGCGTCTATATAAAAATATTAAAAAAAATTGCTGAAAATTTAAAGAGGATTTTCATTCAATAAGGTAAGTCCGTATTTTTAAATAAGTTGCAAAAAAATGCTATCATAAACATATCTTTTTAATGAAATAATTCACATTTAAAGCAAAAAATGCTTTACTGTTTTGAACTTAAAATATTTAATAAATGAAAAAAAAACCTAGTTTATTTTGATATTATTTGATAGTTACAAATTGAATTGTTGTTTAACAATAACAAACAATTATAAAAAAAGCGAAAAAAAAACTTTTTTACCACTTTTAATTTAAAAAATATCCAATCTTAAATTTTAAATATAATGTAGGAACCAAAATTTGACCAGTGATCATTAAGTCAGCTGTCTCAGTTCCAATATTCTCATTAATTTATCACACGGACAGACGGATGTCTACATTTATTTATAGATAATTGATTTCGCAGAAGACTCTCACGCACGTATGAAGAATTCCGAATGTCGCCTACTCTACAATGAATCATATGTTTGTATGTAGTAGGTATAACAATTTAATGTGATGCAATAATTAATGTAAATCTGAAATGTAGAGTCTTAAGCAATACAAATGTATTAGCAAATCGTAAGCAAATGGATAGCCAATTTATCTGTTTTTTTATATGATGGGTGTCAGACGAACAATAGGATTATCTGATGGCAGGCGATTGCTGAATTGCTTTAAACATCTTGTATAGATAAATAGTAAGAAAAATACAACTCTGGATTAGAAAGCATATTAGCCGCAGAACCGACAACCGATGGGGTAAACGAGTTTTAGAGTGGAGACCGCGTCTTGGCAAACGTAATGTAGGGCGCCCTCTGGCTAGGTGGAGGGACGATCTGCGCAGGATGGCTGGCAAGAGCTAAATGCGAGAAGCCATGGTTAGATCACGGTGGAGAATAATTGGAGAGGCCTACGTCCAGCAGTGGACTGCGATAGGCTGATGATGATGATGATGATGACACCTCTGGATTTTTCAAATCTATCTGCGTATCTTAGCTCGGTGGTGAGGGAAAACACCGTGAGGAAACCTGCACGTTTCGGATGGTTTCTGAAAAGTATAACCATGATTCAGTTCAGACCAACTGTATCATAGGTACTCGTTCTTCTGTTTAAGGGTTGCGAGCGAAGGTCAGACGGAAGTCACTTCATTACGAGACTCCCCCAAGTCCTGAATCATGGCCAAAGCGTAGGCTCCAAAGCGATAGTTCTGCAACTGGAAATAACACACTAAGATGAAGAAGGATATACCCAAAAATTTCAGTGAGTAGGTAACCATAATTTTTTTACAGTTTTTTTCTAGCAGGAAAAAGAGAGAAAATATCCGAACTTAAAAATGTTTTCCTTCCTCAATATTTTACTACTAAATCAGTGCAATAAACTGCACTTACACAAATACTAGAGGCCGAAGTATCCTCGGCCTCACAGGACCTTTAATATATTTTATTTTTATGTGTTTTTTATGTGTTTTTTCTCTAATTAATAAGCAAATTATACTTTTATACTCATGTTGTGTACACTACTCGTAGGGTATTGTCTGGTCTTATTTATAATTATATGCAAAACATCTCGAAATGTCAACGATTGTAACTTGTAAGTGTACCATAAAAAAATAAATAAATAAATAAACTTGAAATTCAAGGGCAAGGAATAATGACGACAAAAACTGCATTGTATTATGCAAAATGCACGAAAAAATACGTGTCGGACTAAGTTAAGGTGATGGGTAAGGTACACTAGCGACGCCAATCGATTTTATTTTTTAGCTACTAAACCGGATCTCCCTCAATCACATGAGGGGTAATTGCCATACTCACCACGCTTGGCAGACGGGTTGGCGAGGGTTTTGATATAAATGCAGAGTTTTCCTTCTCTGGGTGCTAATGATCATGCCAGCAGCTTTACCTTAATTAAATGTGATTGAGGGAGGCCCGTGCCCCAGCAGTGGGGACTTAAATGGGCTGATGATGATGATGATGATGAAACCGGATCTATTTTAAACAATTTCAGGGTTACAGCCTCTGGGGAAATACTTATACTATTTATTAAATAACCATGCACAAATGTTGGGTCCGTGCGCGAAAAATTGAATACCACCAAAAACGGCCACTTTCAGTGTAAATCAATGTTTCGCGTTTGTGCAAACATTTGTGCATGGTTATTTAATAAATAGTATAAGTGTTTGCCCAGAGGTTGTAACCCCGAAATTGTTTAAAATTAGATCCGGTTCAGTAGCTAAAAATTTAAATCGATTGGCGTCGCTAGTGTACCCTACCCGTCACCTTAAGGAAAATGCTTGCGAGTCTACGCCGTCAACAAAGTCGCCACCAACATTCAATTTTGAGCTTTATTTCTATAAGCACAAGGAATCTAAAAATTTTAGTTTTGTATTTTGCCGCGATCTTATTTGAAGCGCGGACTCTACAGGTAGGGACAGTCCACGATAAAGTAACTAACACTGTGTCTTTCTTCAATCAACTCTCACCTTAATGGTCTAACATATTTGGTTCTAAATCAATTGAGAAAATTTGGCAGATTCTGTATCTTATTTATGTTTTAACAAAACATTTGTAAATCAACATAGGCTAATAGACTGTTGACCGTGGGTGAGCCACGCTTCGGCATGAACGAGTTGGCTCGACTGAAGTAATCATCATCATCATCATCATCAGCAACCCACACTCGTCCACTGCAGGACATAGGTCTCCCCTAATGCACGCCACTGCTGTCGATTTTGGCCACTTTCATCCAGCCCACACCAGCCAGCCCTGAACTTTTTAACTTGAGCTTAAGCATAAAGTATTATCGTCTAAGCTGTTTTACTTACTCGAGAATAAATTTCACGATTTAATTGACAGAGTATATGTCAACTGACGGTTAGCAGTCGCCGTCGGTCATGGACGGACATGACCTAGTCAACTAGATATCTCAGCCAATCCAGTGCCTAGTGCCTACGTGCTCCCAGACTCATAGCCAGACCGTTTAACTAAAACGGACAAGAAATTTCCTAATTAATTCTTAAAAAAAGTTTTAAACTTTCATGGTCACTAACATTAGGATAAACCTTCAGTTACTCCGTGACCATGGCTCTTGCAACAGTGCCGAAATATAATATAATAATATAATATAATTCTCACAACAACTCATACGTTGACCTGATTCCATACTAAGTAGCTTAAGCACTTGTGTTACAGATATCAGACAACAGAGGAACACAAATATATACTTATATACATATATTACACCCAGACACCGAACAAACACAAGTGTTCATCGCACGAATGTTTGTCCAGGGTGGGGATCGAACCCACGACCTTTGGCGTAAGAGGCAGGGTCACTACCAATTGCGTCATCCGGTCAGTCAAATATCGGAACACATTAGTGATCTCTCTGATTTCGCGGATGTTCATAGACAGCTTTGATTTTTTTCCATCAGGTGACTCGCTTGCTCGTTTGTCGCCTCTAACATAAAAAAACTCAAAAATAAGGTACATGGTAGAAATCCCGTAAATAACTATTCCAAATCAATTCTTGTTAGCAAGTTATTTATATTGATTGTGGCGTATAGGAGTTCTCACTCACTTTTAAAAAAAGTGAGTGAGGGTACCTGAGGCCCAATCCAGGGGAAAGGGGGGATTAAAGGTCGGCAGCGGACTTGTGACTTCACTGTTGTCGCGGGTGTCCATGGGCGGCGGCAAACGGTTACCGTCAGGTGATCCGACTGCTCGTCTGCCACCTATTACATACATAAAAATAAAGGAAGTATACTTAAAGGAAAGTATGCGACCCACCTATGTAATAATTTCTTTCTACAAGTTACAAGTTGGCCGTGTGGTCCCCGGCAGAGTAGAATAGGCTACCCTCACTCTTACCGAGGTGTCGTAAAAGGCGACTTAGGTAAAGCTGCTGGCATGATCATCAGCACCTAGAGAAGGCAAATTCTGCACATATATCAAAACCCTCGCCAACCCGTCTGCCAAGCGTGGTGAGTATGGCAATTACCCCTCATGTGATTGAGGGAGGCCCGTGCCCCAGCAGTGGGGACTTAAATGGACTGATGATGATGATGACAAGTTACAATGATTTACAAATACTATTGTTACTTGTAGGAAGTAATTATTACAATAGTTAATACTTTCCTTTAGGTGACGGGTAGGGCACACTAGCGACGCCAATCGATTTTGATTTTTAGCTATTAAACCGGATCTATTTCAACCAATTTCGGGGCTACAACCTCTCGTTAAACACTCATACTATTTATTAAATAACCATGCACAAAAGTTGGGTCCGTTTTTGTACGCGAAAAATTGATTACCGCCAAAAGCGGCCACTTTTAGCGTGAATCAATTTTTCGCGTAGAAATGTTGGGTCCGCATTTGTGCATGGTTATTTAATAAATAGTATACATGTTTGCCGAGAGGTTTTCTCCCTGATATTGTTTAAAATAGATCCAGATTAGTAGCTAAAAATTAAAATCGCTTGGCGTCGCTAGTGTGCCCTACCCGTCATCTATAAGTGTTATTTGCTTAGTTTTTTTTAAATATAGATAGGTATTATTTTAAACTTTCATGGTCACTAACATTAGAATACATGGTCACTAACATTAGAGAACATGTCGACAAAAGCTGAGCGATCTCCTATTTGACACTTTTTTTATTATTTTATTTAGTATCTATTTATGTTATTGTTTTGTTATATTATTACCTGTTAACTGTATGTTCTTTTTACTTATTGTGTCAAATATAAAGAGAGACATTGCCAGTCTAAGTGTTCTCTACCGCCTCTACAACGGGGAATGCTCTGATGAGTTATTTCAACTAATCCCATCCTCCCCTTTCCACTTCCGAACAACACGTGCTGGACAGCGTTGCCATCCGCATACCATCCAGACAATGGCGGCGCGCACCAAGAGGTTTGGCTCCTCGTTCCTGCCCCGAGCCATCAAGGCATGGAATGCCCTCCCAGCTCATGTGTTTCCTCCTTCATACAATCCGGGGTCTTTTAGGCGGGGCGTGAAGCGGCATCTCAGCAGGCCATCAGGGTGAGGATGGCAGACTCAATGGGTACTTTATTAGTTTTTTGGTGCCTGTCAGCCTCATATTTGGATTTCACGGCCGCTTACCATCAGGCGGAGTGAGGTCATCCTGATTGGCCTTTCTATATAAAAAAAAGGTTATTCATTTGACGACCCGTTTGGAACAGTGGTAGTGAACGCTGCCTTTGGTCCAAGGGTTGCGGGTTCGATCCCCGCACAGTACAAACATTTGTGTGCATGAACATGTCTGTTTGTATTGGTCTGGGTGTTTGAATGTAATATAAGTATGTATTTACAAAAGAAAAGTATTATACGTATATATTTGTTATTCCGCTGTTGATTCTGATATCCGTAACACAGGTGCTTGACCTACCTATTTCGGAGTCAGATCAATGTATGTGATGTTGTGAAATATTTATTTATTTATTCATTTATTCATAAAGTTATCTACTCCCACGCAGTGAAATAAATAAGTACCTTCTTTACTTTATAAAACAACCAAAGGTTTATAAGGTAACGAGCAAGACGACACCTGAAACTAAACAAGGGTTTTCTAAAGCGTGGGACGTCGCAATAAGGTATTTGTAGGTACAATCAACTCCAAAAATATGTATACACTTTAGGACCTTGTCACAATACATACCTATAAGAAAGTAGAGGTCTACTTTCTTATATTATATATTGTGACAACGTCCTAAAGTGTATACATATTTTTGGAGTCGACGTACTTGCTTATATTTTGGGACAAAATTATAATATTCACATACTGTCGCATAATATATCCTTCAGGTAACGGGTCCTTAAACGCACACTAGCGACGCCAAACGATTTTAATTTTTAGCTACTAAACCGGATCTTTTTTTATATTTTCAGTTATGTAAATAAAGTTACGTATTTGAAATGTGCTAAAAAAGTTCAAGTTAAAGTTCTTTCTTTTTCAAGTTAGTGCGCTGTGTGGTCCCCGGCAGAGTAGAATAGGCCACCCTCACTCTTATCGAGGTGTCGTAAAAGGCGACTAAGGTAAAGCTGCCGGCATGATCATCAGCACCCAGAGAAGGAAAACTCTGCATTTATATCAAAACCCTCGCCAACCCTTCTGCCAAGCGTGGTGAGTATAGCAATTGGGTCATGTGATTGAGGGAGGCCCGTGCCCCAGCAGTGGGGACTTAAATGGGCTGACGATGAAAAATGTTCTTTCATTTGATAGCCCACACGGTACCGTCAAGCAAATTTTTTTTAGCTTCTTACTCTAAGTCCCCTAGAGGGCGCTGTAGTCAATTTAACGTGACGTCATGTAGCCTATAACCAGAACACAATCAAGACGATTCTTATGACTATGAATAATAATGATTCGAATGAATGAATGATTCCATTTGTTTAAATATGATAACTAGTTTAGAAGTTATGCGGAACAGATGAACAACCATACATAAATACATACATACAGGTCAAAATCATAACCCTCCATTTTGCTTCGCCGTAGTCGGGTAAAAAGAAAAGTATTTTAATATGTATATATTTGCAATTCCGCTGTTGGTTCTGATATCCGTAGCACAGGTGCTTGAGCTACCTATCTCAGAGTCAGATCAATATATAGATAGATATAGGTCTTTGAGTATATACTCAAAGATATAGGTACTTTCTTTTTTTTTATGCTTTAGGCGGACAAACGAGCAAGCGAGTCACGTGATGGAAAGTAATCATCGCCGCCCATGAACATCTGCGAAATCAGAGAGATCGCTAATGTGTTGCCGGCCTTTTTTTTAAAAAAAGAGTACGCTCTTCTCTTGAAGATCCCTAAGTCGTAGCCGTCCGGAAATACTCCTGCAGCCAAACCGTTCCACAGAACTGAGGTACGTGGTAGAAAGTTCCGGGAGAAACGCACAGTATTAGACCGCCATCCATCGAGATGATGAGAATGGAATGACAATCGCTTGCGAGTGGTTCGATGTAAGAATTCGGCCGCAGGGAGCCAATATTTATTTAGGGATATTTTATTGCACAAAATAGACAACTTAACTACTAGGTACAATATAAATTTTGTGTACATATTCGTCAGTCTTATCAGATCATATTTAAAGTATTTAGACTCGTTTGCCACCAGTAACACAAAAATAGCATCAATTTTCATTGCTTATCCATTTAGTATCCAATTTTTATTACTTACTTAGTAAACCCTTTTTGAGCACTATTGTTGCCATGTCAACATCATAGAAAGAACGAGCAAATAAAAAAAAACCGCCTTCAAAAACCACGTACTGAAATCATCATCATCATCATCAGCCCATTTAAGTCCCCACTGCTGGGGCACGGGTCTCCTTCAGTCACGTGAGGGGTAATTGCCATACTCACCACGCTTGGCAGACGGGTTGGCGAGGGTTTTGATGTAAATGCAGAGTTTTCCTTCTCTGGGTGCTGATGATCATGCCAGCAGCTTTACCTTAGTCGTCTCTTACGACACCTCGGTAAGAGTGAGGTACGTACTAAAATAATTGATATTTTTTTTATATAATAAGAATATATTAATTGTCTCTTTAAAACACATTTTAACATTATAAGTAGAAACAAATATAGAGATACAAGTATCATGCATGAGGCAAAGGGAAGGAGCTCAGCCAATGTTGCTACGAGGATGTGACCCCTGCCCTCTGAGAAGTTGTTTGTAAAATTTTTGAATGATAAACTGTATGTTTATAGAAATAGAAATCAAATCACAGCTGTCATTCTAGTCGGGCTATATTTTGCGGACTATATAGTATTGTTTAATTTAAATATAGTAAAACAGAATGTATACAGGTAGAATCAACATAGCCTGCGATAACTAGTGGTGGAAATTATTTAAGGCAAATGTGTTATATACTTAAATTTTTCTTTTTGTATTATAATGATGCTGTTGTTTTCCTGAATAAATAAATAAATAAATAAAGTTAATACTTGATTGACTGACAGTCATGATATTTTTGTTATTATTATGGTGCGATGTAACATTTTAAACTGCAAAAAAAAAGTAATTTAATCCTACTTTGACCAAGAGGAAACATAAAATATACGTCTCTAATAATAATAATGACATTGGCTTTATAGCAATCTTTTACAATTTATTCTTAAGTAAATAACACTTAAATTGTTAGCTACTAAACCGTATCTATTTTAAACAATTTCGGGGTTTCGGCAAATACTTATACTATTTATTAATCAACCATGCATAAATGTTGGATCCAACGCTTACGCAAAAAAAATATTTACCACTTTTGGCGTGAATCAATATTCCGCAGACAAAAACTCTCCCAACCTTTGTGCATGGTTGTTTAATAAATAGTATAAGTGTTTGCCGAGAGGTTGTAACCCCTAATTTTTTAAAATAGATACGGTTTAGTAGCTAACAATTTATAACGATTGGCGTCGCTAGTGTGCCCTACCCGTCACCTTAAAAATTTCATCTCGTATTCAGGCGGGACTCGAACCCACACCTTCCACAATCCGGGTGAACGTTCTACCAATTAGACCACTGAACCAGGATTGTGGAAGGTGTGGGTTCGAGTCCCGCCTGAACACGAGATGAATTTTTTAAGTGTGTTATTCGCGTACTAAAAAGTGTAAAATAATATTTTTAACACTTCAAATAACATTTTATAACAGTACACTCGAGAAAAGGTTTTACCAAAGTCGGCGCCTAATCCTTGTTGAATAATTGAATGTTGTATTACAAAATAGTATTCTAGTTTTTCCGAGGCCATACGCCGGGAACAAGATAAAAATAAATTTAAAAAAAAACTTAAAACATATTTTTTAGCTAATTTAGAGTAGCATATACTTAAGTATTTTTATTTTTTTAAGTTAGAGACTCGTGATCCCACAGACAAGCTATGCAAAAAGCTTTGCGGGACTACTGTACTTTAATGTAAATGTTGTTTGTTTAATCAATAAATAAATAAAAATCATCATCATCATCAGCCCATTTAACTCCCCACTGCTGGGGCACGGGCCTCCCTCAATCATATGAGGGGTAATTGCCATACTCACCACGCTTGGCAGACGGGTAGGCGAGGGTTTTGATATAAATGCAGAGTTTTCCTTCTCTGGGTGCTGATGATCATGCCAGCAGCTTTACTTTAGTCGCCTTTTACGACACCTCGGTAAGAGTGAGGGTGGCCTATTCTACTCTGCCGGGGACCACACGGCCGAAACAAAAATAAATAAATAAAATCATTTTTTTAAGTCGGTAAAAAAAAAAATTCATCCTATTGCATTCCCCATGCGACGGCTACGACTTAGGGACCTTTAAGAGAAGAGCGTACTCTTTTTTAAAAAAAAAGGCCGGCAACACATTAGCGATCTCTCTGATTTTGCAGATGTTCATGGGCGGCGATGATTACTTTCCATCAGGTGACTCGCTTGCTCGTTTGTCCGCCTCTAGCATAAATAAAAATTTAGTCCCATTAATTTATTAAATGCTGTCCTAGATTTCCCCTACAAACTATAAGGAAAACATTTATAAAAATCCCTGGTTGTTAAGAATACCGTTAGAACAATTAATCGGCTGGTAAGTAATGAAATTCTGCGTACGGATGACGTGTCGTGTGTTTTAATAGTCTATGGGGAAATACCACAGACACAGAAGGTCGGCACCTGCAGCTGACATTTTAGTTCGTTGACCTACGCAGCGGCAAAGGGCCTAATTTAAATCAGACGTTACGGCCGAATCCTAGTGCCCCTCTCTTTCACACGCGCTGTGTGTCTCCTTTGTTTGGACGAGACAGGTATATTCTCGTTTGTTACGGTACTGCTTTAAATTAATTCACCAGGCTACGCAATACATGCGCGCCTCGTCACATATATAATTAGACCCAGAATGCTGGCTGACTAATATATAATAATAATAATATTAAGGTCGATTATAATTTTTAACTTCTAAACTAGATCTATTTTAAACCATGTCGGGGTTACAATCTCTTGACAAACACTTATACTATTTATTAAATAACCATGCACTAATGTTGGGTCCAACGTGTACGCGAAAAATTGATTCACGCCAAAAGCGGCCACTTTTGGCGTGAATCAATTTTTCGCGTACAAAAACGGACTCCACAGTTGTGCAAGGTTATTTAATAAATAGTATGAGTGTTTGCCAAGAGGTTGTAGTCCCGAAATTGTTTAAACTAGATCCGGTTAAGTAGCTAAAAATTAAAATCGATTGGCGTCGCTAGTGTGCCCTACCCGTCACCTTAAGTGGTAGAACTACCCCTTATCCGCACGATGCGATTCGCTTCCACATTTATAATGCGGAAGTCTAAGGAATGGAACTCACTGCCGAGGTCTGTTTTTCGTGACCACTATAATCTGGACATCTTTAAGGCAAGAGTGAACAGGCATCTTTTAGGCAAACGCGTATCATCCTAGACCTCATCGTTGCTTTTCATCAAGTGAGATTGTGGTCAAGGGTTAGCTTATTGACCAAAAAAAAATCGTTTCAGTGATCTGTGAGGATTCATGTTATTTATACGAGTATGTCTACTGAAATACTACCTTATATACCGGTTATTGTATCTTACAACTTTTCATTTGTACAACACTATGTTTTAGTTTTCTCTAAATTGGTTTACCTGAGCGTTGCCTTGAGCTTTAATAAACAAGGACAGACCTGAACCCACTGTCTCCTGCAAATTGAAATTTACAATTAGGTTTTCTTTATATTAAACTGTTTCTTTTATTTTCAAGTAGAGGTGTGTTACTTTCACTGAAACAACTCAGTGATCTGACTCAGCAAAATGATACACTGTTCCGAGTCTTAAAACCCGCGATTGCTTTTAGAGTGATATCCACTGAATCCGTAGGTCGATAAAACGTAATACACTAGCATTTTATTGAGTGACTGTGACTTTGACTGACTTCGAATGTTGAATACCTACTTATTCTCAATCAGTTACTTGACATTGGCGAATTATCTTCGGATAGAGCCATTATAACAAAAATTTGTAAATTCTTAGTATGTTATCAAAGCGAGACATTTGAGGGGGCAGATGATCGCGTGAGTTATCATTATGTCTAGACAGGTGGGTACGTCATACACATTTTCTTAGAAGAACAGATGTTAAAAAAAGCTTGACGTATATATTTGACGAAATGAATGAGTTTGAAAAAGATATGACGTAAGAGAATTTTCTCGTAAATGGATTGTACTATAATATCCTCAAACCGAATACGGTTACTACCAATCTCAACGATCAGCCACGTACGCAGGATATTATATGTGTGCGCAAACACAAGTGCACTTTATATTCCCTTACCCTCATATTCCGATGGGACACTACAGTCACACGACCGGAGAGGGATCGGATACAGGACCAACGATTTAACGTGCTTTCTGAGGCACGGGGGTACAAGACCGCCAATCAGGTGATCCGTCTGCGCGTCTGCCACCTATCACATAAAAAAAGACCACGTGAATCATTTACACATTAGAATTTTTTGCTCTACAATTTTTTTTTGTTACAAATATCGCCATATTTTTTCTACACGACTTTATAAAACTCAATGACTATTACTTACATATCTTAAGGTGACGGGTAGGGCACACTAGCGACGCCAACTGATTTAAAATGTTAGCAACTAAACCGGATCTCTTTTTAACAATTTCAAAGCGGCAGCCTCTCGGAAAATACGTACTTATACTATTTATTTAACTTTTGGGTCTGCTTTTGTACTCGAAATTTGAATTACCGCCAAAAACGGCCACTTATGGCGTTAACACAAATTTCGAGTGCAAAAACAGATCAAAAAGTAGTGCAAAATTATTATATAAATAGTATAAATGTTTGCTTAGAGATTCCCGTTCCGAAATTGTTTAAAATAGATCCGATTTAGTAGCTAACAATTTAAATCAAAATCAAAAATTGGTGTCGCTAGTTGGGGATACCCTACCCGTAGCCTTAACATCTCGTTCTCGTATCTGGCCGCACGTATGATATTTCCAGCAAAAAAAACCATAGGGTGTGTCTTTTGATGTGCGATTTCCGTAGGCGGCCGATGACACTCCGCTAAATGATCGGGTGATTGAATCAAACATGTCCGCTTACGTCACGCTGACGTATGAATCAGGTGTTATTTTTTAAATTTCATTTGCCGTCTCATCTTTCCGCGACTACGAGGAGTGCCACAGCTCCTTCCAACGTCCTCCGACTGAAAGCTGCAAAGTATAGGCATCTATTAGGTACCTACCACTTTGTAGCTTTCGGTGTTGGAAACTGGGCACGTGGGGTTCCGACGTTGTGACAGCGTGCTTGAACGTAATAGATTCCTTAAAACCCATGTTTTTTTTTTATATATGAGAGGTGGCAGACGAGCAGACGGATCACCTGGTGGTAAGCAATTCCGCCGCCCATGAACACCCGCAACACCAGTGGAGTCACAAGTGCGCTGCCAACCTTTTCCCCTTCCCCCCATTGGGCCTCCGGTAACCTCACTCACACGGCGAAACACAGCGCAGGCACTGCTTCACGCCGGTCTTCTGTGAGGCAGTGGTATCACTCCGGTCGAGCCGGCCTATTAATGCTAAAGCGTGGCTCTCCCACATTTAGATGATTGTGATTAGAGTGGTAGAATCCGTAGGTCGATAAATCGTTAAACACCTGTGCTTCATTGAGTGAGTATGACTGACTCTAACCAGAGTAATATTACCTTACTCTAAGCTTTGACTGTTGATTACCCACTTATTCTTAATAAGTTACTTGACATTGGCATAATAACTTCGGGTTGAGCCTCAGACGGGCACCCAAAACAGACTGTGCCTTTTCATAGAAAGACCTCCTAGTACGTTAGTACTTCGTTTCGCGCGGTTTTCAAGTATACTTGAGAAACCGCGCGAAACCGTTAGTTACTGGGATGACGTGCTGGGCGACGTTCTTTCTCTACCGCACCCGTATAGAATTTGCATCAGGGTCGGTTGGATCTCTTTCACACTCTGTAACGTTTTTTTTCTGAAAATGGCACATTCAGTTTTCTGGAACTAGAAAACGCGATACTTCACATTTTAAAAAGATGTGTCATAAGCCGTGTCAGTAATGGGACTTTTTTTTATTTCACTGTTGGAGAGCCACGCTTTCAGTAGGTATGTATAAGCCAGTTGGACCGGAGTGATACCCCCTTTTTTTTGCGTCGGGGGAATGCGGCCGGCCCGTAGTGCAGTGGGCCGACGTGGCCTTATTCATACCCATCCACCACACCACATACCAAGCCCCCGACGGCGCTCCCTTCTTCGCCAGAGTGGGATGGAGACATGTGTACTAGTTAATGAACTTTAAATACACGTTCCTTCCCAGGCGGTGGCCCGCTTACGTCGCGGGCCCTACACTAACTCCCCCAGATAGGTTGGGGGGAGGGATAGGGACAGCCGAGAGCGCCAAGCCGTCCCTACCGAGCTGAGAAGGCCTGTGCAATGCCAACGCTGGTACCCCCGTACCACGCGCTGACCGGCCTAAGGAGTGATACCCCTTAACAGAAAAAAATGGGTAGCTACCCCCTTATTAAAAAAACGGGGTAAAACTTGTACCACATCACATCTTAGTGACTCAATAGCACGTACAAAATTGAATGGTTTTGCGAATCTGTTTTTGTAGCGCTCAAACTACCCGACCATATTAACGAAAATAGATGTGACGTTTTATGTAATTTTTATAATTATTTGTAATTGTTTTCTCATAGAACTAACTGGGTATATTCCTTTAAGGCCACTATTTTGGGGTGAAGGGTTAATTAATTATCTGAGATACAGGAACTCATCATCATCATCAGCCCATTTAAGTCCCCACTACTGGGGCACTGGCCTCCCTCAATCACATGAGGGGTAATTGCCATACGCACCACGCTTGGCAGACGGGTTTGCGAGGGTTTTGATATAAATGCAAAGTTTTCCTTCTCTGGGTGCTGATGACCATGCCAGCAGCTTTACCTTAGTCGCCTTTTACGACACCTCGGTAAGAGTGAGGGTGGCCTATTCTACTCTGCCGGGGACCACACGGCCACGGATACAGGAACTATCCTAGTTCAAATATCAACCCACCATAATTACATATTGTATAACTAGATACCTATATTGTTATGTATTTAACTGTGTATTTATGGTGGGAAATAAACGTTATCTTATCTTATCTCCTGAGAAATAATAGCTTGGCAACAGTATTGGCCCGGAGCAGTTAATTTTACTTCATCATCTTCCTGCCCTTTTCCCAGGTTATCTGGGTTCGGAGTATGTTTTCCTTTTCCATACGTCCCTGTCATTCGTCATCGAATCATCCACCTTTTTTTCCATCATGTCATTCTTCACACAATCCATCCATCTCTTTTTCGGCCGTCCTCTGTTCCTCCACCCACTTACGTTTAAACTCATCACTTTTTTGGCAACATGTTCTTCCCCTCTTCTCCTTACATGGCCATACCAGGAATGACGATTTGCCTTCAATTTATCAGCAGCAGTTAATATTACTTACTTACCATTTTTCAAGCTGTGACCAGACCATTTTAAATGTAAAAATGAAGTGGTTTTAAACTTAAAATCTTAATTTACAACCAAAAGTTACATCTGAAGTGATTTGAAATTCTGAAAACAAAACTCACCAAGTTAATATTAAATATGTAAAACGAGATTTATAATTCATATATTGTAATGTATTTAGGCTATATATAAAGGAAATGGTGACAAGCGCGAACTATCTGGGAATTTTAATATAATAAAAAAAAGTATTTCCCGACGGCTACGACTTAGGGACCTTCAAGAGAAGAGCGTACTCCTTTTTAAAAGGGCCGACAACGCATTAGCGATCTCTGTGATTTCGCGGATGTTAATGGGCGGCGATAATTGCTTTCCATCAGGTGACTCGCTTGCTCGTTTGTCCCTTTAGCATAAAAAAAAATTAATAATAATATCTTTCAACCGATATTCGGCTATGGCGGCCAACATCAGAGGTCAGCCACTTACTTAGATATTTTAGTGCCCGAGTGTGCGCGTAAACACAAGTGCACTCTTTATTCCCTTACCCTCATATTCCGATGGGATACCAGTGTGATATGACCGGAGAGGGATCGGGTGCAAGCTCAACGTGCTTTTCGAGGCACGGGGGTACAAGACCACCAACTTCCAGACTCCGGGCTGACACTCTGAATTTCGTACTGAAATCATAAGTATAAATTTTTGGCCCGACCCTGGGATCGAACTCGGGACCTCTTGCGCAGCCGTCGCTTTAAAGTGCAACCCAATAACCACTGCGCCACCGAGGCAGTCATGATTTTTTTTTATATGAGAGGTGGCAGGCGAGCAGACGGATCCCTTGATGGTAAGCAATTCCGCCGCCCATGGACACCCGCAACACCAGTGGAGTCACAACCTTTTCCCCTTCCCCCCATTGGGCCTCCGGTAACCTCACTCACACGGCGAAACACAGCGCAGGCGCTGCTTCACGCCGGTCTTTTGTGAGGCAGTGGTATCGCTCCGGTCGAGCCGGCCCATTCATGCCAAATTCATATTTAATTAGCATTTATATTGATATGAAAGATTATTTCATTCATAAGCGCATTCGGTACTTATCGTAGACTAAGATAATGGTCTGGTTAGTACTTAGTCATGGAATACTAAAGACGCACTATCTTAAAACCCGGAGTATTATTATGTTACTCTACGCTAAGAACTATTTGCCTACGAGAGCAAATTATATAGAGAAATAGAATGATTAGATCATCGTCAGCCCGTTTAAGTCTCCACTGCTGGGGCACGGGCCTCCCTCAATCACATGAGGGGTAATTGCCATACTCACCACGCTTGGCAGACGGGTTGGCGAGGGTTTTGATATAAATGCAAAGTTTTCCTTCTCTGGGTGCTGATGACCATGCCAGCAGCTTTACCTTAGTCGCCTTTTACGACACCTCGGTAAGAGTGAGGGTGGCCTATTCTACTCTGCCGGGGACCACACGGCCACGGATACAGGAACTATCCTAGTTCAAATATCAACCCACCATAATTACATATTGTATAACTAGATACCTATATTGTTATGTATTTAACTGTGTATTTATGGTGGGAAATAAACGTTATCTTATCTTATCTCCTGAGAAATAATAGCTTGGCAACAGTATTGGCCCGGAGCAGTTAATTTTACTTCATCATCTTCCTGCCCTTTTCCCAGGTTATCTGGGTTCGGAGTATGTTTTCCTTTTCCATACGTCCCTGTCATTCGTCATCGAATCATCCACCTTTTTTTCCATCATGTCATTCTTCACACAATCCATCCATCTCTTTTTCGGCCGTCCTCTGTTCCTCCACCCACTTACGTTTAAACTCATCACTTTTTTGGCAACATGTTCTTCCCCTCTTCTCCTTACATGGCCATACCAGGAATGACGATTTGCCTTCAATTTATCAGCAGCAGTTAATATTACTTACTTACCATTTTTCAAGCTGTGACCAGACCATTTTAAATGTAAAAATGAAGTGGTTTTAAACTTAAAATCTTAATTTACAACCAAAAGTTACATCTGAAGTGATTTGA
The DNA here is from genome assembly GCA_019059595.1 of Marasmia exigua. NCBI lineage: Eukaryota > Metazoa > Arthropoda > Insecta > Lepidoptera > Crambidae > Marasmia > Marasmia exigua. The sequence goes on along the minus strand of CM032487.1, from coordinate 2,518,751 downwards.
AATTCTGAAAACAAAACTCACCAAGTTAATATTAAATATGTAAAACGAGATTTATAATTCATATATTGTAATGTATTTAGGCTATATATACTTGTAAAGGAAATGGTGACAAGCGTGAACTATCTGGAAATTTTAATATAATAAAAAAAGTATTTCCCGACGGCTACGACTTAGGGACCTTCAAGAGAAGAGCGTACTCCTTTTTAAAAGGGCCGACAACGCATTAGCGATCTCTGTGATTTCGCGGATGTTAATGGGCGGCGATAATTGCTTTCCATCAGGTGACTCGCTTGCTCGTTTGTCCCTTTAGCATAAAAAAAATTAATAATAATATCTTTCAACCGATATTCGGCTATGGCGGCCAACATCAGAGGTCAGCCACTTACTTAGATATTTTAGTGCCCGAGTGTGCGCGTAAACACAAGTGCACTCTTTATTCCCTTACCCTCATATTCCGATGGGATACCAGTGTGATATGACCGGAGAGGGATCGGGTGCAAGCTCAACGTGCTTTTCGAGGCACGGGGGTACAAGACCACCAACTTCCAGACTCCGGGCTGACACTCTGAATTTCGTACTGAAATCATAAGTATAAATTTTTGGCCCGACCCTGGGATCGAACTCGGGACCTCTTGCGCAGCCGTCGCTTTAAAGTGCAACCCAATAACCACTGCGCCACCGAGGCAGTCATGATTTTTTTTTTATATGAGAGGTGGCAGGCGAGCAGACGGATCCCTTGATGGTAAGCAATTCCGCCGCCCATGGACACCCGCAACACCAGTGGAGTCACAACCTTTTCCCCTTCCCCCCATTGGGCCTCCGGTAACCTCACTCACACGGCGAAACACAGCGCAGGCGCTGCTTCACGCCGGTCTTTTGTGAGGCAGTGGTATCGCTCCGGTCGAGCCGGCCCATTCATGCCAAATTCATATTTAATTAGCATTTATATTGATATGAAAGATTATTTCATTCATAAGCGCATTCGGTACTTATCGTAGACTAAGATAATGGTCTGGTTAGTACTTAGTCATGGAATACTAAAGACGCACTATCTTAAAACCCGGAGTATTATTATGTTACTCTACGCTAAGAACTATTTGCCTACGAGAGCAAATTATATAGAGAAATAGAATGATTAGATCATCGTCAGCCCGTTTAAGTCTCCACTGCTGGGGCACGGGCCTCCCTCAATCACATGAGGGGTAATTGCCATACTCACCACGCTTGGTTGGCGAGGGTTTTGATATAAATGCAGAGTTTTCCGTCTCTGGGTGCTGATGATCATGGCAGCAGCTTAGATTAGATTAGATACCTATGTTTATTATTATAGATAAGAAACCACCGCACATCACGTCAGAACGCCAAGTTCTATCCACATCACCTGGATGGATTTATATCGACTACAGTGCGTTTCTCACGTCATTTCCTACCACGCACATTAAAACTGTGGAACCAGCTGTCATCCGTGGTGTTTCCGAACAGACACGACCTGTTGACCTTCAAGAAAAGGGTGTACTCCTTACTTAAGAGCCGGCGACGCATATGTGATACCTCAGGTGTTGCAGATGTCCATGGCGGTGATCACTTTCCATCAGGTGTGCCGTCTGCTCGTTTGTCCGCTATAATATAAAAAAAAAAGTGTGGCTTCTTGAAACCACAATAGTACTAAGTTAAGTATTCATAAGTGTTTGACACTAAAATAGTGTTGCGGAACTGTCGATTGTTTCCCTATCGATAGGTAGTTGACCTCGAAAATCATTCAGACTATCGATAGTATTGCTATTGATCAAAACTATATCTACATAACGATAGTAAAATTTGATCAATACTATTGGTAACGACAATACATTCGATTGTTTTATGCCCGGTACTATCGATAGTATTGTGTTTTCTTACAGAATTCATCAAAAACTATCGATAGTTTTGTACTATCGATAGTCACCTATGTTTCAATAGTATAGCTGCCTAATTGAATATGCCTGATACTATCGATAGTATCGGACAATAAACAATCGATAGTTTCAGCGTTATCAATAGTAGTGATCTAATTTTACATAGTATCGATACTATTGACAACCAGCAATACTATCAATAATTACTACACTAAAATGAGAATACTTTTTCTTGCTATTCTATTGCATACGCATTGCCGACCTCTTAAAAATATCAATACTCCTTTTTAAAAAACCGGCCAAGTGCGAGTCGGACTCGCCCATGAAGGGTTTCGTTCGGTAGCAGCAAGTAAGAGATATGGAAGGTAAATTGCGGTTTACGGTTTATAACGTATTAAAAAAAATGACTCACTATATCTAGTTCAAACCAATTTTCGCTGTTAGTTTTCAAGATTATATACATCATATATATTTTTTAGTTTTATAATTCATTTATTATAGAAGTTAGAGTGAGGGGGGACGGGGGGACGACACAATTTAACACTTTGGGAGCGCCTCTTGTGCAAAGTATTGTGTTTAGAAAAAAATGATGTCAAAAAACCTCAACATCATTTTTAAAGACCTATCCATTCCCCACAAGTATAGGTTTGATGAAAAAAAAAATGAGTTTCAGTTTCAAGCATGGAGACCCCCCAATTTTTTTACTTTTTCAAATTTTTGTATAAAAACCGTAATGCGGTTAACAAATACATCCATTAACCAAGTTTCAATATTATAGTTCGTATAAAGTGGCCGTGACATCCGGACGAACGGACGGACGGATGGACGGACGGACGGACGGATGGACGGACGGACGGACGGACGGACGGACGGACGGACGGACGGACGGACGGACGGACGGACGGACGGACGGACGGACGGACGGACGGACGGACGGACAGACGGACAGACGGACAGACGGACAGACGGACAGACGGATAGACGGACAGACGGATAGAGTAACAGATGGACAGACGGACAGACATGACGAATCTATAAGGGTTCCGTTTACCTCATGCTGTATACCTACAAAACTATGTTCTAAAAATTCTACCTACATGAGAATTTGTAATTAATATCAACCCCTTAATGCGAAGACAGCTATTTTAAGGATAAGAGTCCTTGACAGAAGTTGACAATATTACCTAATAGGATTGGGCCAGAGAAGTACTAGGTATCACCTACGCAACGCAAACAAGATAAGAAATTACCTTTATTCGAAGACCTGGCATCACTTGGTAGAAAAAAATATATAGCCTGCCTATCTTACCAAAGGTAATGCACGCGCATGCAACGCGCTTCGGCATAAATGGGCCCGCTCGAAACCGGCGTGAAGAAGCGTCTCTGCTATGTTTCGCTGCGTGAGTGAAGATACCGGAAGCCCAAACCGGGGGAAAGGCAGGTTTCAAGATTGACAGCGTACTTGTGACTCCACTGTTGTTGCGGTTTCCATGGACATCTGCAACGCCATAGGATTCACAAGTGCGCTGCCGACTTATTAAAAAGGATTAAAGTAAGTAAGTAAGTAAATGTTTATTGACCACATAAAATATTTACATAGATAGGACACATAACATAAACATAAGGAGATTGCACAGTAATACATAGAAAGAAGAAAAAATAAATAAAATAAGTTAATACATAAACTAGTGACCAAGGAAGAAGAAAAGGAACAAAGTGAAGTGGTCAACCGTGTGGTCCCCGGCAGAGTAGAATAGGCTACCCTCACTCTTACCGAGGTGTCGTAAAAGGCGACTAAGGTAAAGCTGCTGGCATGATCATCAGCACCCAGAGAAGGAAAACTCTGCATTTATATAAAAACCCTCGCCAACCCGTCTGCCAAGCGTGGTGAGTATGGCAATTACCCCTCATGTGATTGAGGGAGGCCCGTGCCCCAGCAGTGGGGACTTAAATGGGCTGACGATGACGATGAAGTGGTCAACAAGGTCCAAGCTCAGCATGTGCTGCAGCGGTTGCAGCCGCTGCCGCGCTGGTTTTCAGTTTGGACCTTGAGTGACTGGCGAAATCAATTTTTAATGTGACAGATAACAAAGAATGTTAAAAATAATCAAAGATAACCAAAAGAAAGACCATTCGGCGGGTAGGGCTAAAACAAGCCGCATGGGCTGATGCAATTCAAAGGTTTTAAATTAGTGTCTAGTGGTTTTTAGTGTTCAAATTTGGTGTTTATTTGTGCAGTGAAGTGCCGCAAAGTGATCCTTATAATAAGAATCGTTGGATTGTATAGTTTTTAACACTGCTATTGTGTGTCGAGTGAGTTGTCTCGTGACAACTTGCTTGGACCAAATAGAGTCTTAAAACCTGCGATTGCTTTTGGAGTGACATCCGCTGAATCCGTAGGTTGATAAAACGTAAAACACCGGCGTTTTATTAAGTGACTGTGACTTTGACTGACTTCGACTGTTGACTACCTACTTATTCTCAATAAGTTACTTGACATTGGCGAATTATCTTCGGGTAGAGCCATAATAAAAAAAAAACCAAAAGCAAAGACAAAAATAACGAAGACACGAAGAAACAGTAGTAGTTTTCTATACATATAATACAGTGATAGCCTTGGTGATGGCAGACCGCGCGCCGAGTGTGCAGCGCGAACGGGATGTGACCGGTCGTGTGGAGGTGCCGTCAGCTGTCTATGGACGTCACCTTCCAAGCAAAAAGAAAAAAAAAATGTCTATGGTTGCTGTATTTTTTCAGTCACAATCGCAATGTTTATATACTTTTAGCAGAATTTTCGTAATTAGCAATAAAATTGTACAATGTGCCGTTGGTGTCCCAAACGCTCTTTTCTTAAGGCGACGGGTAGGGTCAAATAGCGACGGCAATCGATTTAAATTTTAACTACTAAACCGGATCTATTTTAAACAATTTCAAATCATATCTAAACCTTAAAACTACTCTATTGGTACCTATTTCTGCAATTATTATTTCTGCCGCACCATCAAGAAATGGAACTCGTTGCCGGCGCATGTATTTCCCCCTTCCTACAATATGGATTCCTTCAAACGAAGCGTGAAGAAGCATCTCTCGGGCCAGTATGGCGGTGCCAACGGAGGTGATGCTTGACATCGCTTCCGTTGTAATTGCAAAAGATAAAAAAAAAATGCCAGAACACAGGTTATAAAAAGGTCTTAATAATAAAATAGTAGGTACAAGTATTCGACCTGCATGCAGGTGTGCAAAATCAAATGATTAGCATGCAGCAATATTATTTCTTATTTGACTAATTTATTAATATAATTCAATAATTTTAGCAACTCTTGCTTACCATCAGGCTGAGGAGAGCCAATATACTGTGTCACAATATAATTAAAAACACCGTTTTAGCTAACAAGGGTTAGTGGAACGTTTATTAATAAAGCTTTTACAGCCCTAAGTGGCTATCTGATAATCTTATATATATAGATTGTTCTGAATTGTCAACTAAATTTCTAAGATTCTGTGCACCTATCAAACGGACGAGACAAACTAAGTTATTCGCTGATTCACATACAGCAACTAATTAGCCGAGAATTCCATAATTAACCGCATTCATAGAACTTTTAATAATAAATTCAATGATATTGACATTTTAACTCTTCAAAAGGTATCTTTAAAAAAGATATTTTTGAAGCTCTCAAAGAGAATGAACATGTAAAATCCACCTAGGTAGGTAGGTAACATAAATTTCTAAGTTTGGGTTTATGAGCAGTACAGCATACACACACACTCTTAAGTACATCTACACACACACACACACACACGCACACACACACACACACACACAGATACACACACTTTTCATTTTTAGATTTTTTTTTATTGCCGATAAATAAAATATAACATACAAAATGTAAAACCATTGGCTGTAGGTTAAATTTAATTAAGTTCATATAACTTATAAATAGCACTAAGAGCTGTGGTTTTTGTAATAAAATAAAATAAAAAAATATAACGAAACGCTGGCGATGGGATGCTAATAAAAGCCACCGATATCAGCAAAACAATGTTAGTGTATTCACAGACACAGATACTAAGACAATCAATATAATAACAAAAGAATTTGATTTAATTAATTTAATAATTTAATTATTTCTCTTTCACAATACCGCCTTAAATCATTAAAATTATAACTATTATAATTAACAATAATATAATAATAATAATAATATATTAATAATCTATCAAAACCAGTAAAAAAGTATAAAAACATTAACAATATAAAATATCCAGCCGTCGATCCTCAACATCATCAAACGTAAGTAAAAAAAAGCCAATTCCTTAAAATTAATCACATTGACCTATTTTCATCTAATCATACCTAACAATGGACAATACGACAAAAAAAACGCATTTTTATATGCTTTTCGAAAAAAGAAAGAGAAAAAAGATGACACATATTTTGTAGTTATCATTAAATGTGTCTTTTCATTGATATTTACTTTTTAAATTATTAATTCATTTGCCGGAAGTGACTTAGTCCTGTGGCTCAACGTATTGTAATGTCGATGCTATATGCCCAATAAAAAAGTTTAGACGACTTTAAGTTACTGTCATTATTTTATCTTGTCATTTTATAATCAGAGATTTTACTTTTTTTAAATTAACGCGAGCAAAAGCGTTATTAATTTGTATTACCGAGTGATGACGTCACAGGAGGATTTTTACATTTTATTTTTTTGCTCCATAAATATCTGTCTAAAAAATCTAAAACTTTTTTTTTTAAATTCTATGAGTCTAATCTAGAAATAGTATTTTTCATTTCGAAAAATGTCATTTGTCGTGTTGTCCATTGTACAAACCAACTTACACTCTAAAGTTGCAATCAAATATTTGAATTCTTCCCCGCCGTCCCCAAGGACTGGCCAAGGCTAACAAAGCCCAAAACCCTGTTAACGAGAATTCTAAGATCGCTCCTGTAGGAGTCACCCGTATAAATACCGGTGCGACATGTCTCGTCTCCATTCGCGACTCAGAGACGTTCCGAGTACGACGTACAGTGATAAGTGAGTTAGTGCGATCGAGGCCCATTTGAGGTACGTAATTTTTAAGTGGCTGTTTTAGGGTTAAGTGAGAGGGAATGCAATTTGACAGAAGTGATATTCAACAAAAAAAACACATAAGTTTTAATATGATAAGTTAATTTTAAGAGGCTTTTTTAAAAAAAAACACTTCTTAATAAGAAATAAAGATATGTACTCTACAAAATATGTTAAGTGCCTACAATAAGTTATTTGCGGTATCTGTGTTTTTAAGTGTTTTTTAGGGTTAAGTTAAAGAAAATTTGACAGCAGTGACATTAAAAAACAAAACATATAAAAAAGTACAATACTAAAAAAAATGGTAGTAACACAGTAAATTATTATGTGTGTATTTTGTAGTAATTTTTCATGCATCAGATGACATATTTATTGTTCCTTTCTGTCTTATTGTTAACATCTTGTTGTTTGTATTTATTTTTTTTAATTCTAATGAAATTCCACGGACACTGGTTCCGTGCCCTTATTGTACTTGTTTTTTAAGTGTTACAAATTATTTTTGATATTTGCTCCGCGATAAAATTAACTAAATTAAATTACAATAACAATCTTAAGTTTAGGCAGTCTGTTGTTTGTATTCGTGTTTATGGTCAATAAATATTTTACTTACTTACTTAATATATTTGTAATTCCGCTGTTCTGATATCCGTAATCACCACCTGTGTTACGGATATCAGAAGCCATGAGTGAACCATGAGTTTTAAATGCTGTCCACGCTATCCAAAACTAATGCACTGTCTCTTTCACTTGCACCACAATGAAAGGGACAAAGCGATAGTTTTCGATAGCGAGAACAGTTTTTCAAACTTATGATAAGGGTACTGAAGAGCTACCTGTCTCGGAGTCAGATCAATGTATGTGATGTTGTGAAATATTTATTTTATTTTATTTATTTGAAGTACAACCCGTGCGGATAAAGAATGGGATCAGAAATGGCGGCGCATCTATTCACTTCTCGCTCGCACACATATTTGCGTCTATACTCGCACTCGTGGGGTGCGAGTATAGACGCAAATAGTGTGCGAGCGAGAAGTGAATAGATGCGCCGCCATTTCTGATCCCATTCTTTATCCGGACGGGTTGTAAGTACACATATATTTTTAAGTTTCTATTTTAGGATTAAATTAGAGTGAAGTTTTTGGTCCATCGATTAAGCTTACAAAAGAGATAAGGATTTAAAGTGACGGGTAGGGCACACTAGCGACGCCAATCGATATTAATTTTAGCTACGAAACCGGATCTATTTTAAACAATTTAGGGGCTACAACTTCGCGGCAAACACTTATACTATTTATTATATAACCATGCACAAATTTCGGGTCCGTTTTTAAACGCGAAAAATTAATTCACGCCAAAAGCGGCCACTTTTAGCGTGAATCAATTTTTCGCTTACAAATGTTCGGTCCTCATTTGTGCATGGTTATTTAGTAAATAGTATAATTCTTCGCCGAGCGGTTTTTACCCCGAAATTGCTTAAAATAGATCCGGTTTAGTAGCAAACAATTAAAATCGATTGGCGTCGTAAGTGTGCCCTACCCGTCATCTTAAAGTCGCGTATGTAATGCCGGTAAGATTAGTGAAAGTTTGTTTTTTTTTAAGAAATTATTTAAAATACTTTGCAATCATAGAGTGAAAGCTTAACTTTATCAGGACTAATTTATGTCACAAAAAGTTTATAAAAGTTTCTAGGTCATTTAAAAGGTGCTAAATTCATCTCTATCTCGTATATAAATAGGTACTAATGTTCTTTCAAATTATCTTTACAAGTGTTATTTCAACATATTTTATTTTATATGTTATGTTCTATTTTGAGAACAACGCGTACTTTTTGAATTTTACTAGATATTTTTTTATAATTAAGTCGGTTTTAACATTAAAATATCGTACTCGTACAATCAGCTTCTAAATTTTACATTAACAATATTTACGCCTAATTTTGTGTATTGAATACTAAGTCTAATAAATAAACTGTTATAATTAATAAAAAAAAGATTGCTGCAGATGTACAAAAAAATAAAAAAATGGATTTATTTTTCTATTCTTGACTTCAAATTTTAAATATAATTAGTCTTGCTGAAATTGTTATTTAATTGATTTTATGTAATTTTATTACCTATGTTTATTTTTATTAATATGTTAAATCCATATCATTCTTCCATATTTTATTGTTTATGAATCGCGTGACGGTCGAAATTAATGATTACATTCAAAAATAAATTAAAAATTGAATATAACTTAAGTTTAAATTATCATTTACACGATCTCAATAATATACCATTGCCACAAAGACACAAATAATATTAGAATAGACACAAATGCTGCCTGTAATTTTAAAATTTAAGGTAACGGGTAGGGCACACTAGCGACGCCAATTGATTTTAATTTTTAGCTACTAAACCGGAACTATTTTAAACAATTTCGGGGTTACAACCTCTCGGCAAACACTTATACTATTTATTAAATAACCATGCACATTTTTTTCGCGTACGCGTTGGACCCAACATTTTTGCATGGCTTTTTAATAAATAGTATATGTGTTTGCCGAGAGGTTGTAACCCCGAAATCGTTTAAAATAAATCCGGTTTAGAAGCTAAAAAATTAAATCGATTGGCGTCGCTAGTGTGCCCTACCCGTCACCTTAATAGATCAAAATACTCGCAAGTAATAAAAGAAGCTTCGCGCCCAAAAAGTTGTATGGTTGCACTACGTGACTCTTATCAGGCAGCTTAGTAAGATGACGAAAGCTCGTAAGCTCACCATACGAAAGCTGTTAAGGCGACGGGTAGGTTCAACTAGCGACGCAAATCAATTTTAATTTTTATCTACTAAACCGGATCTATTTTAAACAATTTCGGGGTTACAACCTCTCGGCTATCACTTATACTATTTATTAAATACTTATACTTAACTTTTGGGCCTGCTTTTGTACTCGAAATGTGAATTACCGCCAAAAGCGGCCACTTTTGGCGTGAATCATTTTTTCGCGTACAAAAACGGACCCAACATTTGTGCGTGGCTATTTAATAAATAGTATGAGTGATTGCCGAGAGGCTGTAATACCGAAATCGTTTAAAATAGATCCGGTTTATTAGCTTAAAATTAAAATCGATTGGCGTCGCTAGTGTGCTCTACCCATCCACCTTAACAAAGCTCACCAAAAAAGGGTGTTAACTATACATAGTACAATATGGGGTGAAATATAAAAGAATTCACTTTCCCATACAAATGACCAGCTGATTAATTCCCTATGTTTCATTGGGATAAATGCTTGTTATTGTTTTAAAAGTCTTTAAGATGGCCGAAAAACGTGGTATGTTTTCACTTTTTTGGTAGGCAGAATTGACGCTTTCAGCATTCATCGTCAGCCCATTTAAGTCCCCACTGCTGGGGCACGGGCCTCCCTCAATCACATGAGGGGTAATTGCCATACTCACCACGCTTGGCAGACGGGTTGGCGAGGGTTTTGATATAAATGCATTTCCTTCTCTGGGTGCTAATTATCATGCCAGCAGCTTTACCTTAGTCGCCTTTTACGACACCTCGGTAAGAGTGAGGGGTGGCCTATTCTAATCTGCCGGGGACCACACGGCTTTCAGCATTCATAACTTGTTTAATAAACAATGCTTTTTTCTGAAAACCTATTCCAAATTTACTTAAACTTTGTTCATTAAAGTACAGTTAAATGCGAAAAATTACCACTAATATTTACTTTGAAAATTAAAAAATGTTAGTATATCTGTGGTATGAAAAACACAGCTTTTCAATAATCTAGCTCGTGGGACAAAAAGTGTCAGTAAAGCGTCGGCTGCGCCATAAAAATGTGCACCTGACATTTTCTGTTAAGAAATTCTCATTATAATTCCAAATCTGGAAATATCCCATAATGCCCATACAAATCGGCCATTTCATACTTTATAAATAATATCCTCCAACCGATTTCGGCTAAGGCGGCCAATCTCAACGATCAGCTACTTACGCAGGATATATTATAATGCTCAAGTGTGTGCGTAAACACAAGTGCACTCTCTATTCCCTTGCCCTTATAGGCCATTGCCTCTCCGGATTCCTCTCTCTCCGGTCGTGTCACATTGGTGTCCCATCGAAATATTTAATATTTTAACCCCTAATATAAACCCCTACAATAGATGTCGTTAGGCGTTTGTCAAATTGTCAGTATTATACCTGAATTGAAAAAAATTGAAATATAATGAGTATGTATACGAATTAAATCTCTCTAGTAAATACTAACATCATAGTATTTTTTTAGTAGAATTTTCCTTATGTCTTGTTATACTATGCTAATACTATTCGTTATGATGTTAACATACCTACTTCCTAAGGTAAAGCTGCTAGCATGATCATCAGCACCCAGAGAAGGAAAACTCTGCATTTATATCAAAACCCTCGCCAACCCGTCTGCCAAGCGTGGTGAGTATGGCAATTACCCCTCATGTGATTGAGGGAGGCCCATGCCCCAGCAGTGGGGACTTAAATGGGCTGATGATGATGAAGATGATACCTACTTCCAGACACTTATTGACAGAACAAACATAGGTAACAGACAACTGTGTTTTTGTGGGAATTGAACCCGTGACCACCGAATATGTCACTTTACTCAACCTTAAAACCTGGCGTCTGCTAATTTCAATAACTAGCTAAGTCTGGAATTAATCCAATGTGCACAAATGTGTGTGCAAACACAAATTCACTCTCTAATTCTTTCGCTCTCATATTCTTCTCTCTCTTTTCTTTATTTTGATCTCCCTTTACTTTTGGTGGTAAACTGAGGTTTGACAATATATTCTTAAGTAAATAACTTACTTAAAAATTAACATAAAATTTAACCAAGGTATGTTATTGAACCAACGGAAGCTGGACCCAAATTTTCGTAGAGCGATTTTAGAGAGTAGAGAAATATTACTCATGGATTTATGACACCGTGTGCCAAGGGTCTTTACGTTTAGTATCATCAATCATTTCAGCCTATAGACGTCCACAGCTGGACATAGGCCTCTCCCTGAGCCCTGGGTCCGCTTTCCTGCGTTTTCCTCCATTTCACGTGATTTTTAGGGTTCCGTAGCCAAAATGGCAAAAACGGAACCCTTATAGTTTCGTCATGTCCGTCTGTCCGTCTGTCCGTCTGTCCGTCTGTCACAGCCGATTTACTCGGAAACTATAAGTACTACAGTGATGAAATTTGATGGGAATATGTGTTGTATGAACCGCTACAAAAATATGACACTAAATAGTAAAAAAAAGAATTGGGGGTGGGGCCCCCCATACATGTAACTGAGGGATGAAATTTTTTTTTTCGATGTACATACCCGTGTGGGGTATCAATGGAAAGGTCTTTTAAAATGATATAAAGTTTTCTAAAAAACATTTTTCTTAAAGTGAACGGTTTTTGAGATATCAGCTCTCAAAGTCGTAATAAGTATGTCCCCCCCCCTCTATTTTTATAACTACGGGGTATAAAATTCTAAAAAAAATAGAGGTGATGCATGCTAATTAACTCTTTCAACGATTTTTGGTTTGATCAAAGTATCTCTTATAGTTTTTGAGATAGGTTGATTTAACTGTAATTTTGGACTTTGCTGCTACGGAACCCTTTGTGCGCGAGCCCGACTCGCACTTGGCCGGTTTTTTTTATATATGTCTGTACCCGAAGATACCTTGCCAATGTCAAGTAGAATATTGATAAAGTGAGTATAACCTGTGCGGATAAAGAATGGGATCAGAAATGGCGGCGCATCTATTCACTTCTCGCTCGCACAATATATGCGTCTATACTCGCACCCCATGAGTGCGAGGCGATAGACGCAAATAGTGTGCGAGCGAAGCGAAGAGCGAAGTGAATAGATGCGCCGCTAGTTCTGATCCCATTCTTTATCCGCACAGGTAGTAAATCTTTCACAATATCACATACATTGATCTGACTCCGAGAAGGTAGCTCAAGTACCTGTGTTACGGATATCAGAATCAACAGTAGGATTACAAAAATATACATAATAGTACTTTTCTTTTGTAAATACATACTTATAATACATAGCAAACACCCAGACTAATACAAACAAACATGTTCATGCACACAAATGTTTGTACTGTGCGGGGATCGAACCCGCAACCCTTGTATCAGAGGCAGTGTTCACTACCACTGTTCCAATCGGCTCGACGAGCAAACGGATCGCCTGCGAATCTTTAAACCCCCTTTCCACCGGATTGGGCCTCCGGTACCCTCATTCACACAGCGAAACAGCACAGTGCTGCTTCACGCTGGTCTTCTGTGAGGACCTGGTATCACTTCGCTCGACCCGGTCGAAGCGTGGCTCCCCCACGGTCAGAATCGAACGATATTTTGCCTCGTCACAGGATTAGAACAAGTTTATTCACCCAATTACCACGAATATCAGGTGAACTATATATATTTCAGTGTCATCAAAATATTTCTACACTTTCATATTTACGTATATTTAGGTATACATAGGTGGGAATGGAAACCGAAACTATGTGGACGTCACGCTTATTAATTACGTATAATTATTTATGGATAGTTAGATTTGCACTAAGAACTGAAATAGGAACTTTGTGCGTATTAAGCAAAATGCAGTTTTCTGGGACGATTTTAACCGATTGAGGCCCGATTCAACCAATCTTTGCCAATGGATAAATCTATGTTATAACGTCAGTCTTAAGTCGAAAGTCTTCGACCAGTGCATCGGTCATGACTTACGGTGCCGAGACGTGGACACTCACGGCTGGACTAGTCCACCGGTTCAAAGTCGCTCAAAGAGCTATGGAAAGGGCTATGCTCGGAGTATCTCTGAAGGACCGCATCAGAAATGATGTAATCCGACAGAGAACCAGAGTCACCGACATAGCCCACCGAATTAGCAAACTGAAGTGGCAGTGGGCTGGTCATATTAGCCGCAGAACTGACAGCCGTTGGAGCCGTAAAGTCCTTGAGTGGAGACCGCGACTCGGTAAGCGTAGTGTAGGACGCCCTGCGACAAGATGGGATGATAACATTCGAAAGCTGGCTGGTGTGGGCTGGATGAGAGTGGCCGAAAATCGGGAGCAGTGGCGTGCATTAGGGGAGACCTATGTCCGGCAGTGGACGAGTGTGGGTTGCTGATGATGATGATGAACGTCAGATTTGTATAGAAGTTGATTTAGTATCGGATTAAAATTGGTCTAATCGACCTTCATTCTATTTTACATTACATTCGATTATCTATTTCTACCATTGGCTCAGCGGTGAGGTAGAACTTCGTTGGGAAACCTGGAGGTTTCAGATAGTTTCTGAACCATAATTCAGTTGACTGGTTTTCCCATGGAACTAGAAGTCAGCGGAATGTGCCGTTTTCGGAAAAAACGTCACAGAGTGTGAAAGAGATCCAACTGGCCCTGACGCAGATTCTATACAGGTGCGGTAGAGAAAGAACGTCGCCCAGCATGTCACCCCAGTACTAGTTGCTTCACGCATTTTGTCAAGAATGGTTTTCTATGAAAAGGCACAGTCTATTTAGGGTGCATGTCTACCTAAACCCTGAATCATGGTCTCAGCGTGCCCTGGGCTGTACCTGGAGCGATCGGGAGCTACACTCTAAGCTGAGGGAGGGCATTACCTCCATTAGTCAATACTCAATTTTTAATTGCATTCCAAAATGTCATAAGTGATTTAAATTTTTAGACACTATTTTGGACTCTGCTGCGCATAGAAATTAGATGTATAGTTCGCCACGAAAAAGTGAACGTGTCGTGAAAAGTGACAGCATTCAAATTTGAGCTTTACGTTTTTAAACAGAAGCTTCCCTATCCCATATCGCGAACTAGGGATAGTCCCGGAACAAAATTCGTGAAAGCCCTTTGATTGCGTATTGAAACGGGATTACATGAGATTTTAGTACGGTAATAACTTTAGGCTAGGAGTTTCGTGTTTCGTCCGCGGGACTTCTTTTGAGCGTGAACTTTAGAGACCCGTTCAAATCAAATTATTTAGCATGCTTTTTTTCAGTCTGCCAAGCCACCGAAGAAGACCCGTGACAGGCGCCACTTCTGTCATGCCAACATTTAATTTTGAGCTTTGTTTATATAAACACAAGAAGTCTCAGCTTTTAGTTCCTAGTTTAGCCGTATGACTTCTTTCGTCATTAGGGGAAGGGTGTAAGTGGGCCTATAAGATGACATATTCTTTGATCGATGATTCGCTCGCCAGAAATGCGGTCCCCCACGTCTGCGGTCTACCCATGCGGGCCCTGTAGAATAAGTTGCTGTCCGCAACCTGCATGTGGACACTAACGACCAAATAAAAGTTGAAATCGTTTTTTTTGAAGTAGCTCAGTACCTCAGCCTGAAGGTAAGCTATAGAAGAGCCCAAGTTGCCATTACAACGGAAGCTATGTCAGGCATCACCTCCGTTGGGACTGCCATACTGGCCCGCGAGATGCTTCTTCACGCGTCGTTTGAAGGAATCCATATTGTAGGAAGGAGGAAACACATGCTCCGGCAACGAGTTCCATTTCTTGATAGTGCGGCAGAAATAGGAACTGGCAAATTTTTCAGTCCGTGATGGAATGTTTTTCTGTGTAAAGCAGTGACAGCGTTGTCCGGCGCGTGTAGTTCTGTGACGGAATAGGGCAGGTGGGATGAGGGAGAAGAGGTCTTCAGAGCATTCGCCGTGATATAGACGGTAAAAGACGCTAAGCGACCCGATGTCTCTAGGTAGTTGAAGAGGTTCAAGATTTTTAGGATTATAATTTCATCATCATCGTCAGCCCATTTAAGTCCCCACTGCTGGGGCACGGGCCTCCCTGAATCACATGAGGGGTAATTGCCATACTCACCCCGCTTGGCAGACGGGTTGGCGAGGGTTTTGATATAAATGCAGAGTTTTCCTTCTCTTGGTGCTGATGATCATGCCAGCAGCTTTACCTTAGTCGCCTTTTACGACACCTCAGTAAGAGTGAGGGTGGCCTTTTCTACTTTGCCGGGATTATAATTTATTGTGACGAATATGAGAAATTTAAACAAAATAAGAAAAAAGTTTCGACGAGGTATCGCTTGAAAGTCGATAAAATCATTCATGAGACTGTTTAAAGATAAGTTGGTGGTGCTAAGCTTCTAAAAGACTACCTTCCTTGTACGGTCAGCATCAAAAGTAGCTTAACACTTTAGTAGGCACCATGTCAAGGTAACTGTTCTGCCTATTATAGACAGTTTCTAAGGGGTACGTAGAAATGTTACTTCGACATGGTACTAATCTTAAAACATTACTACCAAGTCGAAGTAACTTTTTTACTTACTACTTTTGATGCTGACAGCAACACATCAAGATTTATTATCAAAAAGTGTATAATGTAAAAGTCTGATCAAGAACACGCACGTCGACAGTGCTGCCAACTGGTGCCACCCATTTGAACTTAATTTACTCTGTTAGTACAAAGTGCTGCCACCTATTAGTTACTGTTCCCTATATCTATCTATAATCACAAGGTATTAGTTAGGGGGAGAATATTTTTTCCAGCCGACTGTACCTATGTGATGTTACCTAATTACAACCTGTGCGGATAAAGAATGGGATCAGAAATGGCGGCGCATGTATTCACTTCTCGCTCGCACACTATTTGCCTCTATACTCGCACTCGTGGGTGTGCTAGAGAGAAGTGAATAGATGCGCCGCCATTTCTGATCCCATTCTTTATCCGCGCAGATTGTACTAATAATCTTTATTTTTTATATTTTTGGTTAAGGTGACGGGTAGAGCACACTAGCGACGCTAATTGATTTAAATTGTTAGCATCTAAACCAGATATCTTTTTCACAATTGCGATGCCCTCCCGGAAAACACTTATACTTAACGTCTGCTTTTGTACTAATTTGAATTACCGCCAAAAACGGCCACTTAAAGCGTTAATCCAAATTTCGAGTGCAAAAACAGATCAAAAGTAGTGCACAATTATTAAATAAATAGTATAAATGTTTGCTAAGAGACTACCGCTCTGAAATTGTTTATAATAAATCCGGTTTACCCGCCGCCTTAATATTTAATTTGTATTGTTTTTCATTCTCATGATTATGATACCAAAATAGACATATTCCTCTTTATTTCAAAACGCGTACAAAGAAAATTTCCGGAACTAAACTCTTGCCTATTTTAACATTGCGTAAAAAGGTCGGCTTGAGTTTTAGTTAGGTAAATAACTAAAGCCCGCGATTTGTAATAACGTGGACAATCTTTATCTATTTCATTAAAAAATTCAAAGAATTTATTTCCTTTCAGATTACCTTACAACAACCGCCATCTATCGCCGAATAGCAAAATGATCAACATAGTCTCGCTACTCGTCGCCGCAGCGCTAGTATCGCTTCAGTGCGGGTTTGAAGCCAACGCACAGATAGAAGGGAAGAATGATTTAGACAACAATTTACAACCTAATGGTAAGTCATATAGAGTTCAAAATCATTATGGCACTGGGAGAGACATGCTTTTGCATGAATGGGCCGGGCTGCAGTGATACAAACCCCATCAAAAAGCCATAAGACTGTTGTGCTTCGTTGGAGGGAGGAAGGGGAGTTAAAAGATTGGCAGCGCACTTGTGACTGTCTGATGTCCATTCGCATCCACAACTTCGATGTTTTTTAACTCTGACCGTTGAAAAGATACGTTTGACGACGTAAATGATACCCTCTCACAAGTGCTACATTGGTTCACAAGAACTAACATCATAATTGGCGTGAATAAATTTTTCGGGTACGCATTGGACCCAACATTTGTGCTTGGTTATTTAATAAATAGTATAAGTGTTTGCCGAGAGGTTGTAACACCGAAATTGTTTAAAACACATCCGGTTTAGTAGCTAAAAATTAAAATCAATTGGCGTCGGTAGTTAAGGTGACGGGCAGGGCACACTAGCGATGCCAATTGATTTTAATTGTTAGCTACCAAAACAAATATATTTTAAATAATTACGGGGCTTCAGTCTCTCGGCAAACACTTATACTATTTAATAACTATGCCCAAATGTTGAGTCTGATTTTGTACAAAAAAAATGATTCAGGCCAAACGTGGCCGCTTTTAGCGATAATTTAAAATTCGAGTGCAAAACTAGAGCAAATAGCTAACTATATCTATTAAATAAATAGTATAGGTGTTTACCGAGAGACTGAGGCCCCGAAGTTGTTTAAAATTGATCTAGTTTAGTAGCTAACAATGAAAGGCTATACCCATCACCTTAATGCCAAGTAAACCAAATGTGCAAAATTTACTTGACGTTAAATTGCGCATAATAAATTTTGCACATTTGGTTTTGACAGGTCAATATTAAAATCAATACTAACCATAAATACTTCGTCTAATGAAATATCTTGATTAAGTATCATAATTACAACTATTAATTAGTACAATTCCATCATGAATAGCTAATGTATAATTTCAATGGTTGTAATCTGTTTTGTTTTCCTTAATTAAATAAATAAAATAAAATAAAAATTTCGAAACGTTTACCAACTAGTTTAAAAGCCAAATAAATTTAAAATTTCAAAAACCATTTAATATAAAATATATTCGAATGATTATGTACCCAATTGGTCATCGATATTTTAGACTGTGACTTTTCTCGATAAATAATTCAATTATTCGCATTGGTAAAGCGATTTGTAAGTTCAGATATTGAATTTCATGATTTCCGTGTCGAGTCTTATGTGCTGGGCTATGTGTATCAGAATTCACATAACATGTCGATAAAAAGTTAAAACGAAAACCTACATATGTTATCATAATGCAAAAGAATTTAAATATCATGAATTTATATACTCAGCAGTGAGTGGATGTGGGCTGATATGATGATGATAATGGTGATGGTGGTGATCTTAGATTTAATTTTTTTGGGTTAAATTGTCCTACGCAGAAAGGCATGTTAAGCCATCGTTTCCTTAGAATAGAGATCTTTTTTCGATCATATCAACGGCCCTGGATTGTTTTAAAAACCTAAAATCATTGATTGATAGCTCACACAAAAAGCGGTAGATTACGTAATATATGACATTCATAAATGTTCTGTATGGACTTAAATTCAATAAGGACATTTTTGATTTGATTTGAGTACATTTCTATTAAGGCGACGGGTAACCCTAACTGGCGACATCAATCGATTTAAATTGTTAGCTACTAAACCGGATCTATTTAAAAAATAAAAATATTTATACTATATTTATTAAATAATTGTAAACTACTTTTTGATTTGCTTTTACACTCTAAATTTTGATTAAAGCCATATTTGGCCTTTTTTGGCAGTAATTCAAATTTCGAGTACAAAAGTAGACCCAAAACTTAAGATAAAGTATTAAATAAATAGTATAAGTGTTTAGTCATTAGTCAAGTCGAATTTGTTAAATAGATATCCGGTTTAGTTGCTAAAAAATTAAATCAATTGGCGCCGCTAGTGCATCCTATCCATCACCTTAAATTAATAATCGTTATGGTAAATATTAGTAAATTTCGATAGCTATAAAACTAATATAATCAAAAAATAATAATTCAATAAATCAATGTTGTCCATTCTAATTCCAAATTATTTTCCTGGAAGCATCATCATAATCATCAGCCCATTTAAGTCCCCACTGCTGGGGTACGGGCCTCTCTCAGTCACGTGAGGGGTAATTGCCATACTCACCACGCTTGGCAGACGCTTTTCCTTCTCTCGGTGCTGATGATCATGCCAGCAGCTTTACCTTAGTCGCCTTTTACGACACCTCGGTAAGAGTGAGGGTGGCCTATTCTACTCTGCCGGGGACCACACGGCTAATTCCTGGAAGTGAAACCCTTTAATTCAGCCGGAAGTAGTCCTAAAACTTTTTCTATTGGCACAGTACAAAAATTCAATGACCGGTTATTAAATTAATTCAATGACCGTTCCGTTAATTTAACCGACGAAAAAAAAATGCTCAAAAAGCAATTCTTTCATGGATTTGAATTATATTAGTTATTTGAAAATATAATTTCTTCTTTAGGCCAGATGTCTAAACCGATTGACTTACAAAGTCCACGGGATGTGGATTAAAAAGGCAAATGTATCATTCTTAGCTCCAGAGCGCGTGTATGTATGTATGAATTAGTTAAAGCCACGGGTAGCCCTAACTAGTGACAGGAATCGATTGAAATTGTTAGCTACTAAACTGGATCTATTTTAAACAATTTGGAGGTTACAATCTGTTGGCAAACACGTGTACTATTTATTAAATAGCCATGCACAAATGTTGGGTCCGTTTTTGTACGCGAAAAATTGATCAACGCCAAAAGTGGCCGCTTTTGGCGTGAATCAATTTTTCGCGCACGCGTTGGACCCAACATTTTTGCATGGTAATTTAATAAATAGTTTAAGTATTTGAAATAACACAGTCTCTCAAGCACTACAGTGGTTCACTTATAATAACTTGATTGACACTTATTAAAACTGCCTAATGCAGAAAGGCTACTATACAGTAGATGATTATTTGAATGATAAGGATTCCTGGACATGTTGATCTCTTCGCCTGTCCTTTAATGTATAATTCATTTCATAATTTTTCTTTGACGATTTCTTTAAACAATATTGATTATAAGCATTGTATATCATACTGTCACTGTAATCATAATTTGTATAAGAATGAAAATTGTAATTACCAAATTATTTAAAAAGAGTAACTACTGATTTTTTGCTGATTCTTCTCGGTAGAGATTGACATTCCGAATTAGCGGTACATTAGTATATTTGACATTCATAAATGTTTTGTGTGGACTTAAGTTGAATAAAGATTTTTTTTGATTTTGATTTTGTGGAGAGGTTGTAACCCCGAAATTGTTTAAAAAGGATCCGGTTTAGTAGCTAAAAATTGAAATCGATTTGCGTCGCTAGTGTGCACTGCCCCCCGTCGCCTTAAAGAAAAATTCTTCGAGGCGTCTTTAGTAAGGAATTAAACCCGTCACGGGTTTGATTTGATACTGAATCGTCTACTTATGAGTAAATATCGAGCCACTAATGTCTTCAGTTGATCAGTTGATACAGATTTTTCACCTGGTTACAAAAAGATGGTGAGTTCGTATCTTAATTCTTTCAGTCGCATCGAAATAGGGACATTAAAATATCTTTATTTTACTACTGTCTAATAAATATATTTTTCGGGACCCAATTTCGGTATCAGTTCCGCACTTTACCAATAGATGGTGCTGAGTGTCGATTATATTGGGCAATATCTCCGGACCGAATATATCAGCAGTATTATGACGCTGATTAGCAAAATTACTCTTCTAATAATGACGTCTCTTTCTCCGCTCCTTTGCCGAGTTGTGCTATGGGCGTACGTAACGCCTGATTCGACAATTCTATATCCAAGAATAAATTTATTATAAAGAGCTGTGATAATATACGTTTGGTAGTGTTATACCATAGATTATTCTCAGATAAATATTGGTCATATCGAATCTATGTCTTGAAATCAACCTCTTAATAAATAGTATGGATAAATGTGGGATGAGGTTCCACATAAAATCCAGGGACTTGGGAATAAGTATTTTCTATTAACAATTAATCTTCGTAACTATGAACGTCTTTCATCATCGTCGGCCATTCGTCGTCTATCTCTCTCTCGCACGTCATACTATAATTCATCTCTTACACGTTCCTTATCATGCAAAACTTCTTTCTCCCCTTTTCCAGCAGTCCAAAGTCCCCCCAAGAGGCGGACCCTCCGGCCCTTTGTGAATATACTGGACCCCCCTCCGGAGACGGCGCGCCTCACCCCCGGGACTAGACTGGAACTGACCTGTGAGGTTATCGGGAAACCTGCTCCGACTGCCCAGTGGCTGAAGAATGGGCAGTTGGTAACTGATGTGAGTAAAACTTTTCTTACTTTTTATACTTGCTGTTCTGTCAGTCGCAAAGAAATGTATGCACTTTAGTACCAGGGGCGGCTCTAGCCCAAGAAGCGCCCCGGGCGCAATTAATATTAATACCCTCTTGTTTCAAAATGAGCGAACAAAATGGAATACTTACAACATGTTAGACTATGGGCAGTCGCTTCATTGAAATTATCAAAGATCCCGAATCTTTTATCATGATCCAAGCGTACCGCGGGCTTCGAGGCGACAGCAATGGGGACGTTCAAGTATTACGCAAGCAGATTTATTACAGTTATTTACCTATCCCGCTTGTCACCAAAGTAAGCAAAGCTCTTACCCCCTCCCCCCATGCTTACGTAAACATTTTTCGATTTTTTTTTGTCACAGCTCGGCAACCCTACTAACCGTATGCATTTATTTGTAGGTAATGGACAACATTTCAAAATTGCTAAGCTCTGAAACAAAAAATACCAATTCTTTGTTCACTTTTCCGCTGCTCGAATATATATTTATTCATTTTTTATATTGCTTATTTACTGAGAAAAAAATTAAAAACTAAAAAACGTAAGATGACGTCATCGGACGGCAGAATGTAAAATATTTCTTTGCTTAGCACATTATAGTTTTAAATTTACGTAATGCCAAACTCATGACATGTAACTGTCAAAAAAATAGACAACTTGTCAACGTTGAATGTATGAATGACGTTGACAATGTTGACACTAGTATTATTTACTTTTGACATTAGTACCTTTTTTTATTAAAACAATGATAAGCAAAGGAATATCGCTGTATTCAGCCGTCCGATGACGTCATTTAGCGCTTACGTCTATTTAGAATAAAAAGAATTTCAATAATTATTTTATGCATGAAAATGGACAAATTTTGAAAAAAGAAAAAATATGGGTCTGTTCATTTTATGTCTACTTTCATATAAAAAAACAATATGGACATGTTAAAAATTTGAAATGTTGTCCATTCCCCGAAAATTCGTTTCGTTTTCAAGCAAACAGAATGTTAGGGTTGCCATTTGTATTAAAAAGAAAATAATTATCGATGACGTAATCATCATCGACTTCATGATTTTTGGGGAAATTTCCCCAGAAGTGGAGAGATTACCCCAAAAGTGGGGAAATTACCCCACTTTTTCGGATGTCCTAGACTCCCCTACCCCCATGTCATCCCGGCGCCCTCTTACTTACTGCGTCCGGGTCTTAGGACCCGGACGCAGGAAGTTACAGATAGTGTACAAATGTTGGATCCAAGGCGTACGCGAAAAATTGATTCCGCCAAAAGCGGCCAATTTTAGCGTGAATTAATTTTTCGCGTACAAAAACGGACCCAACATTTGCGCATGGTTATTTAATAAATAGTATAAGTGTTTGCAGAGAGGTTGTAACCCCGAAATAGTTTCAAATAAATCCGGTTTAGTAGCTAACAATTAAAATCGATTGGTAGCGCTAGCTAGACCCGTCGCCTTAAGCCATAGAATAAATTCTTCTAAGATTATCCTTCTTTATTCCTGTTTATATGCGTTCAGTAACCATGGGAGGATACCCTGTTGCCATTTCTAAGGATTATTTTCCTTATCTGTTTGACCCAGTTTTATTCTTATCTAGCGAAAATATTTATAAGTTTTGCTACTCGCCCATAGATGGCGTTTTTTATTTTAGTAGTCACACAACAGAGTTACAGCAAATGAAATGATGAAAATTATACAAAGTTAATGTGCAGCCATGGTAAACTGTAATTCCAAAAGTATGTGTAAACAATATGCCAATCACAAAAACAAGCAAGCAACTATTACATCATTAAAACAGTTAAAATTTTTAATTTAAATTAATTTAAGTTAAATTTTTTAAAATTGTTAAGTGATTTTTACATTAACACTTGAGATTAAACATTAGTGTTTGATATTATTTATTTTACAACTTGCACGTTTCGGAGTTTCTAACGATGGCCACACACGATGATCAGTTCTTTTAAGACCTGTAAGGCAGGTACAGTCAGCATAAAAAGTAGCTTAACACTTTAGTACCATGTCGAAGTATTTTTTTTACGAAACCCTTGGAAACTGACTATAATAGGCAGAACAGTTACTTTGACATAGTAGTAAAGTGTTAAGCTACTTTTGATGCTGACTGTACCTAAACAAAGTTAAGAAAATTAATTATCTAGGTACTAACTATAGGTAATGGGTACCTACTTAATGTTCTCATTCGAGAGTCATCAGTCGACACAGAAAACTTGCGCGGTATGGGCTCAGAGTGCTCAAGGGTAGGGCAGCTCTCACCATCCCTAGGGGAAGGGTAATGGCTGCCCTACCCTTGTAGGCCCTGAACCCATATCTGGCTATGCCCATGGAAATAACTGACCGACCTTTGAACATGTTATGGTGACGGGTAGGGCACACTAGCGACGCCAATCGATTTTAATTTTTAGCTACTGAACCGGATCTATTTTAAACCATTTCGGGGTTACAATCTCTCGGCATACACCTATACTATTTATTTAATACTTATAGTTAAGCGTTTGGTTTGTTTTTGCACTCGAATTTCGAATTACCGCCAAAAGTGGCCGCTTTTGGCGTGAATAAATTTTTCGCGTACAAAAACGGACCCAACATTTGTCCATGGTTATTTAATAAATAGTATAAGTGTTCACCGAGAGATTGTAACCCCGAAATTGTTTTGACATTCATAAGTGTTCTGTGTGGACCTAAATTGAATAAAGATTTTTTTATCTTTATCTTTAAAATAGATCCGGTTTAGTAGCTAAAATTTTAAATCAATTGGCGTCGCTAGTGTGCCCTACCCGTCACCATAACATGTTCAAAGGTCGGTCAGTTATTTCCACGGGCATAGCCAGATATGGGTTCAGCCATTACCCTACGCCAAGGGATGGTAATAGCTGCCCTACCCTTGAGCACTCTGAGCCCATACCTAGGGTGCCAAGCCAATAAAGCCAATGATATAAGCAAAAAAGTGTTATATTTTTCCAAGTTCACATACATAGACATTAACAAAGACAATTACAAATTAACGGCACATGTATTTCCTCCTTCCTACAATATGGATTCTTTCAAACGAAGCGTGAAGAAGCATCTCGGGGGCCAGTATGGCGGTGCCAACGGAGAGTGGATTAGGTCTCAATAATTAAATAAATAATAATAAATAAATATTTCACAACATCACATACATTGATCTGACTCCGAGATAGGTAGCTCAAGCACCTGTGTTACGGATATCAGAATCAACAGCGGAATTACAAATGTATACATATAATACTTTTCTTTTGTAAATACATACTTATAATTTATAGATAGAAATCACCCAGACTAATACAAACAGACATGTTCATGCACATAATGTTTGTGGATAAGCATCTTGCAGGCCAGTATGGCGGTGCCAACGCAGGGTGATGCCTGACATCGCTTCCTTTGTAATTGAAACGTGGGCTACTGTGCCACTATAAAAAAAGAAAAAAAAATCATAAACAATAAAAGACTTACACAATAATCTTTCAAAACCAGTAAAAAAGAATAAAAACTACATCAATATAAAACAGGCTGGTCCAGCCGCCGATCTTCAACAGAATATATATAATATATATATATATATATATATTTTATTTAATTACAGGGTTACCAACATAAGTAACAGCAAGTTAAAATAGATACATTTAACAACGGTTGCTTCTGGCTAACTGCACTTACAATTATAGGTTAACCACAGCATGCGTAAATGAAAAAATGCTTAATAATTCTCACAACATCTCATACGTTGACCTGATTCCGTACTAAGTAGCTTAAGCACTTGTGTTACAGATATCAGACAACAGAGGAACACAAATATATACTTAAAGACATATATTACACCCAGACACTGAACAAACACAAGTGTTCATCGCACGAATGTTTATTGTTTAATAAAAACTAAACAATAATATATTTGTAAACCCACTGTTGATTCATAAATCCGTAACACAGGTGCTTGAGCTACCTATCTCAGAGTCAGATCAATGTTTTTTTTATGTCATAGGAGGCAGACGGATCACCTGATGGTAAGCGATTACTGCCGCCCATGGACACCTGCAACACCGGTAGTGTCACAAGTGCGCTGCTTACCTTTTAACATCCCATCCCCTGGTTTGGCCTCCGGTACCCTCACTCACTCAGCGATGTATGTGATGTTGTGAACTATTTATTCATTTATTCCTAATTTCCTCATTCCAGTATGACGAAGTGAACGAGATCACGAATGTGCACCCGTCTAGCCTGGCGCGCCTCACTTCCAAGGTGGTGATCTCATCTGCGGCCAACGGAGATGAGTACACCTGCATTGCCACGGCTGGGCTGAAGCAGCACATAGCTACTACCACTATCTACACTGCTGAAGGTACGTTGACACCCCATCATTGCAGCCAATAGACGTCCACTGCTGGACATTAGGCCTCCCCCAATGTTCTCCAAACAGATCGGTCCTGTGCCGCCCGCATCCAATGGTTTCCAGCTAGGATGGATTAGATATTTCTAACATTTATTTATTTATTTAATATTGCATAATGGACATTGCACTTAAGGTGACGGGTAGAGCACACTAGCGACGCCAATCGATTTTAATTTTTAGCTACTAAACCGAATATATTTTAAACAATTTCGGGGTTACAATCTCTCGGCAAACACTTATACTATTTTTTGTAGAATCTGCAGAATGTGTAACGAAGCGAATGAAACCCCTATACACAAACGCAATGCAAACGTAGCTCACATCTGGGAAAGCACTTTTTGAGCCCCAACGAAGCTAGGGATCTCAGTCCCAAACAATTAATACACTATCTGAAAAGTGTAGGGTTTGTGAAGAACTTGGCGAGCACAATAGATCAAACTGGTCGCAGTGATACTGGTCTGAATACCACCCGCTTAAAATAAAATAAAAAAATCCCTCCCTGCAAGACATTGATTCGATATAATTTGCAGATAATATTAAATCTCAAATATAATCAAATTGATAAATTGATTAGTAAAATACAATAGCTGGTAAATAGGTATCCATAATGTATAATTATGTAATTGGGTTCTTCCCGTTTAATAATATTAAATAAATATTTAACATCACATACATTGATTTGACTCCGAGATAGATAGCTCAAGCACCTGTATTACGGATATCAGAATCAACAGTGGGATTACAAATATATACATACCTTTCTTTTGTAAATACTTACTTATAATTATAATGTATCAATACGGGGATTAACACGATATTTATTATGTGAAACAACATTGTGTACTCACATATTTGGCTCGACGTTTCGGCTACGTTACAGCAGCCGTGGTCACGAGCGGACTTACTTATAATATATAGAAAACACCCAGACCAATACAAACAGACATATTCATGCACATAATGTTTGTACTGTGCGGGGATCGAACCCGCAACACAAACCAAAGGCAGAGTCCACTACCACTGTTCCAAACGGGTCGTGTTTTATGTGATAGGTGGCACACGAGCAGACGGATCGCCTGATGGTAAACGATTGCCGCCGCCCATAAACACCCTCAACACCAGTGGAGTCACAAGTGCGTGCCAACCTTTAAACTCCCCTTTCTCCCGGATTAGGTCTCAATAATTAAAATAAATAAATATTTCACAACATCACATACATTGATCTGACTCCGAGATAGGTAGCTCAAGCACCTGTGTTACGGATATCAGAATCAACAGTGGGATTACAAATGTATACATATAATACTTTTCTTTTGTAAATACATACTTATAATTTATAGATAGAAAACACCCAGACTAATACAAACAGACATGTTCATGCACATAATGTTTTTACTTTGCGGGGAATGAATCCGCAACCCTTGGACCAAAGGCAGTGACCACTACCACTGCTCCAAACGGTTCGTCTAATAATTAACTGACTAAATTAATTGAGTAAATCTAAACTCTTTCCCAGATGAAGACGGTGACGCTAACATCTTCGGCCTAGAAGCGTTATTCCGGAAGCCGTCCAAACCCGTTATCACGGACTTTTACAACGAGATCTTCCAGGACATTGGGACGACGGTGGTACTGCCCTGCCGGTACCACGGTGCTGGGAAGGCTCAGGTGTACTGGACGGACAGCCAGGATGAGCTGATCTATGGGAACTCGAGGATTCGGGTGAGTTTCGTTTTTGAAGTCGTAACAACATCATCATCATCAGCCCATTTAAGTCCTCACTACTGGGGCACGGGCCTCCCTCAATCACATGAGGGGTAATTGCCATACTCACCACGCTTGGCAGACGGGTTGGCAAGGGTTTTGATGTAAATGCAGAGTTTTCCTTCTCTGGGTGCTGATGATCATGCCAGCAGCTTTACCTTAGTCGCCTTTTACGACACCTCGGTAAGAGTGAGGGTGGCCTATTCTACTCTGCCGGGACCACACGGCGTCGTAACAACATTGTAATGTTTTTGTCGTTCATGCTACCAACCAAGGATTGACTGCTTCGATGGCGCAGTGGGTAGTGGGTCGCACTTTAAGGTGACAGGTAGGGCACACTAGCGACGCCAATCGATTTTAATTGTTAGCTACTAAGCCGGATCTATTTTAAACAATTTCAGGGTTTTACTTCATAAAAATGCACAAATGCGGACTCAACATTTGGTACACGAAAAATTGATTCACGCTAAAAGTGGCCGCTTTTGGCGGTAATACATTTTTCGCGCACAAAAACGGAATCAACATTTGTGCATGGTTAATTAATAAATAGTATAAGTAATGTTTGCCGAGAGGTTGTAACCTCGAAATTATTTAAAATAGATCCGGTTTATCCGCCTTGAGGCGGACATCTGCGCAAGAGGTCCCGGGTTCGATCCCCGGGTCGGTCCAATAATTTGTACCTAAGTTTTCGGTAAGAAATTCTTAGTGTTAGTCCGAAGTCTGGAAGCTTTCGATCTTGTACCCCCGTGCAACCGAGAGGATAAAGAATGGGATCAGAAATGGCGGCGCATCTATTCACTTCTCGCTCGCACACCCACGAGTGCGAGTATAGACGCAAATAGTGTGCGAGCGAGAAGTGAATAGATGCGCCGCCATTTCTGATCCCATTCTTTATCCGCACAGGTTGTACGAAAATTTTCAGGTGCCTTTTTTTATACAAATTTTATTTTTCTTATTGTTCATAGGTGCTGCCTTCTGGTGACTTGCTGATAAGTGGCATCCGCTGGGAGGACATGGGGAATTATACTTGTACTGTCAAAAATAAGTATGGGAAGGATGCGGCGCAAACGTTCTTATACCCGGCCAAAAAACAGGTATAAATTTTACACAAAATGTTTTGAAAATTGTGACACCTATTTATACACACATTTCTAATAAATACCAGGAGCCCTCGGCAGTCTTCAATCTGTAATTTTTTTCTTTTAGTTTTTCGAAAAAAACATTCTATATTTTCTAACTGATATGCAAATATCTCAGATTGCATATGTGATTTTGTATGTTATTTGATTTATTTTTTATAATAAGTAAGGTTTTCGTTATTTTAATAATTAGATAAGGTTTTATTTATTTCCTATTGAAGTACTTATACATAATGTATCAAGACGGGAATTAACACGATATTATGTATTAAGTGATACAACATTGTGTACTCACATATTTGGCTCAACGTTACAGCAGCCGTGGTCACGAGCGGACCACGGCTGCTGTAACGTAGCCGAAACGTCGAGCCAAATATGTGAGTACACAATGTTATCACTTAATACATATCGTGTTAATTCCCGTCTTGATACTTTATAGTTATAGTGCAACGCGAAAATCTAAAAAAAACTACATGTACATAAATACTTATTTCTATTTCTTCTTTTTTTTTCAGTAAGCGCCTACAACATCCGACAACGAAGTTACCCGCCGAAGTGACAATTTGATGTTCCTATACTTAAGTGTACCTATTTTAACTTAACCACAACTTAACTTATTGTTAGATTAAGTTATAACCGCCTGGGTAGGAGCATATCGAGATTAGAAACATTTGAGGTTATTTTTAAACCCTCCAGGGTATTTTTGGGATTATTTATTTTACCTTTAAGGTTTTAAATATTTTTTTATAACTTTTTATATTCATATTTTGGTCTAATAAGGACATGTTGACTCTACTTGCCCTTCTTGTGTATTTTTTAATGAATTTTATTTTTATTTTTCCATAATTTCATATATATTATTGAATTTAAATGAAATTCATATATTTTATCTCTTATATGCTCCTCATTCATGTGATACTTACCACGGATTCGACTGGATAAGAACGTAATTTATTTTTATTTAGTACTTAAGTTGTAAAATATATATTTTAAGTTATTTTTCTATAAAAACGCCTCGCAAACACCGTATAAATAATCAATCCTTATATGAAAATTTAATAATATACAAAGAATATGAAAACAGTTTGGACACTGACAGGAAAAAACAATCTTGGTACTACATACTTATGGTAAATTATTATTAAGTTGAATAATATAACTCATATATTTAAGTTCATTGTTTTAAATGACTCCATGACACATTCTGATCTCAATTATTATTTTTATATTTGAGTATGAATGAATTTATGAATAAAAACTTATGGTACATAAAAACGTGTTTTGTATTGTCATAAAAATATTTGACATCAAATGTAAAAAAGTAAAGAATTTATGTTTTCGTTTCAATGCGAAGCAAAATTTTTAATAAAATAAATTTATTCAAAACAACAGTATCACAACGCATTTAAATTTAATTATTGTTTTAAGTTAGATATTATTTTATACATTACAAATTTTGTACTTAATAATGATTTAGAAAAATTATATTTAATTTATTTAGTATTAAATTATATGAAATAAGAGAAAATCGTTTTTTAATATTAACTGCTATTTGTGTGAATGTTGTAAAATTATTATATACGATCCTCTGTGATTTGAAATAATAAATATTTGTTTTATTATAGAACTCTTGCTATTTCTGTTTTATTATTGTACCTTCCCTCTCTTACATTCCATCCTAAAAATATTTGGGATGTGTACAGACAGAATCGAGTCCAAGACCCCAAACACCCAGAGTTAAAAATCAATGAAACTTCGTAACTCAGGACGAAAGCATTATGGTCACCATGAGTCCAATTCTCGGGCTCGTGACATTTCTTTTCATACGACATATATCACTAAAACATAGTTTTTTTTGTATGATTTTCAAGTGATATCCGCCATGTTTTTGAAATGTCACAAACCCGAGAATTGGGCTCCAGTTGCTTTAGTACACATCGAAACGTACAAATTCTTGTGCGATGCGCAGCGCCATCTCTTACGATTCCGCGGAACTAATTATTACATTGGCGCGGGCAAGGGCGGTTTTACAGTATCAACAAGACATATTTTTACTGAAGATTATTATTTATTTCGATGCAATATTTTTATGTATTTAACTGTATTTATTTTAATTAGTTTATTTATTTATGCATATAACTTTATGTATTTATATATTGCTTTATGATTACGCTTAACATTATGATTATTCAATGGCTTTATTCATAAAGGTTCGATAAACATTTGTACAACCTGTGCGGATAAAGAATGGGATCAGAAATGGCGGCGCATCTATTCACTTCTCGCTCGCACACCCACGAGTGCGAGTACAACCTGCGCGGATAAAGAATGGGATCAGAAATGGCGGCGCACCTATTCACTTCTCGCTCGCACAATATTTGCGTCTATACTCGCACATTGTGTTAGTATAAATAGCAGAAATAAAATTAAAAAATATGTTAAAATAAATAAATACATTCAAAAAACCCAGAAATTAGTTAAGAAAAATAAATGTTTATGTAATAAGCTTAAATGTATTAAACAAAGAAGGCAATTAGGTGATGAATTGGACCTGTATTCTTTATTAATAGAAAATAACATAATCAATCATGAAAATGACATGAAACAATTTCAATCCGAAATTTTAAAACTTGAGGAGTCATTAGTAGACATGACTCATAGGTACAATTCAACCAGAAATGAGTATGGAGAACTGATGCTTGCAATGCAGGAATTATTAAATCCTTCCGAGAAAGACAGTATTATATCAAACAATACCCCATCCAATCATCAGTCCCCCACCACCCATAGCAGCCCTCCACCAGCATATTGTAATACCAATAGTTCTGCAACATCAAATTTGAATGATAAACATATTGCAAACAAAAAAAATTGTTATGTTTAGTGACGAGTTAGGTAAAGATATGGGACACCTTTTATTTTCTTCCGGACAGTCGATTATCAATCATTGTGTACCGGGTGCATCTTTTTCTGACATAATGAATAAAATTATACAAACAACTTTCCATAAGAATACCTCAATAGTAATTATGGTAGGGAATAGGGGAAATGTAAATAAAAACATTTTGTCTAAGTACCTACACTCTCTTAGTTTATTAGATGTAAATGAAATTGTATTATTTACACTTCCCTATAATAACAGCTTGCCACAGGTAGAAAATACTTATAGATATAATTTAAATATGACATTGAATACTTTGACATATAATGTAAAAAAAATCCATGTTATTGACATAAATAATTATATAAAGTCATACTTTCATTTGACAAAGGATAAATATTATCTTAATAAATACTGTAAACGACTAATAGCAATGTCGCTATCTTATTATTTAGATTGCTCAGCCAAAAATTTGGCTACCATATCTGCTCCTATTGAGCAGAAAAAATATGACATGTGTAATCAGACGTTGGAATTAGTTCCAATGAATTTAAATGTAATTTAGAGACAATAGAGAACACCTCTTGCACACTAGATTTAATGACAAAGGGGAAGTCTGGGCATTTAAATATTGTTCATCAAAATATACAGGGCTTCTCCGGTAAAGATTTGGAATTGGAACTTTTTTTAAATAAAATGAATATACATGTCCTCTGTGTAACTGAACACTGGTTAAGGCAACATGAACTTATTATTAATATTGATAATTATAAAGTCATAAGTGCGTTCACAAGAAAGTCGGCCATTAGGGGTGGGTCACTTATATTATTACATAATTCATTAAAAGCAAAGGAGCGCAAAGACATAGTCGCACTTTCAACTGAACGAACTATTGAACTATCTTGTGTAGAGATTGAACGGTTTATCATTATTTGTGTATACAGACCTCCCTCTGGTAACTACAATAACTTTGAGTCTGCCATGGAGGAGGTGCTGAGAAAAGCAACTAATTGCAACAAGCAAGTAATTGTATGTGGGGATTTCAATATTAACATCTTAGAACACAGTCAAAGCTCGGGTATGCTTCTTAATCTATTTAAATCTTTTGATTTACGCCATCTGTTTAATGACCCTACACGCATTACCCCCACATCAGCTACTTGTATTGATAATATTTTCTGTAATTGTAAGGCAATTAAAAAATCAATAATAAATTTTATAAATTCAGACCATACAGGACAGATAGCTGTTTTTGAACACCGTCATGCAACTGCTTCCTCTTCTTTTGTCTATAGGCCAATCACCACTAGTCGTGTGGAAAAATTTAAGGAAAATGTTGAAAACAACGTTTCCCTGATGCAAGTAAGTAAGTATGCTAATATTGATGAACTATACAATACTTTGTTTAATGTTATTGAAAAGGAGTTTGAAGTAATTTTTACTAAGAAAAAAGTCAAAGTAGACAATACTAAAACAATATTTAGCGATTGGGCTACTAAAGGCATCTTCAAAAGCAGGCGCACTTTATTTGAATTATATGACATTAAAGCTAACTCCAATGATCCTACAATAACTGAACATGTTAGAAACTATTCCAAGCTATTTAAAAAAGTCTGCGCAATAGCAAAAGCTAATTATTTAAAAGATAAAATTAAAAATTCAAATAATAAAATCAAAGCCACTTGGAATATGATTAATAAAGAGACTTGTAAAAATACTACTCAAGACCTCAAGTACTCTTTGAAAATTGATAATAAACAACTCAACGAGGACGTAGAAATAGCAAAGGCATTTGAATCTTTCTTTGCTAATATACCTCTTATTACCACTAGTAACTTAAATTCTAGTCCTCAGCTTGCTAATTGTCTTCTTCAATCGAGTGTGGACGAGTGCCTGACTTCTTTTAGTTTCCATCACATCAACCCGGAAACTATACTTAAAACTTTTAAAGAGATCAGCGTAAAGAAAACTGAAGATTTGTGGGGAATATCAGTAGAAATATTAAAAAATATAATAAAAATCATTGCCCCATATTTAGCTGTAATATTTAATGAATGCGTAGATATTGGTCAATTTCCAAATCTGATGAAATATAGCAAAGTTCTACCACTTTTCAAATCAGGTGATAGAAGTGACCCATCTAATTACAGACCAATATCCATTTTACCTGCCCTTAGTAAAATATATGAAAAAGTTATATTCCATCAATTATTGGGTCATTTTAATCTAAACAAATTATTGCATAATAAACAATTTGGATTTACTAAAGGCAAATCTACTACTGATGCGGGAGTTGCACTCATCAAGCACATTTTTGATGCATGGCAAAATAAGCAAGATGCTGTAGGTATATTTTGTGACCTATCCAAAGCATTCGACTGCGTTAATCACCAAACATTATTAATGAAGCTACAGCATTACGGCCTCACAGATAGCTCTCTGAGCTTAGTACGGTCATACCTAAGTGATAGAATTCAAAAAGTCAATGTTAATGGAACTAACTCTTCTGGCGCCCTTTTACAGATGGGAGTGCCCCAGGGCTCGATATTGGGGCCCTTACTGTTTATTATATATGTAAATGACCTACCTTACTTTACTAAAAACTTGTGTGACATAGTATTATTTGCAGATGATACTTCTTTGATTTTCAAAACTAATAGACATAAAGATAACTTTGACGATGTAAATAATGCTCTCACTCAAGTGCTACATTGGTTTACTGTAAATAATTTACTTCTCAATGCTAAAAAAACTAAATGTGTCAAATTTACATTGCCCAACGTAAGACAGGTCAGCACTAGGATTAATATGAATAGTCAAAATGTTGAAGTAATTAATTCTACAGTATTTCTAGGCGTCACGTTAGACTCAAAATTACAGTGGGGTTCTCATATTGCAGCCCTGGCAGGGAGACTTAGTTCGGCTGCATATGCAGTCAAAAAAATAAGACATCTGACCGATATTGAAGCAGCCAGACTTGTGTATTTCAGTTATTTCCATAGCGTTATGTCTTATGGTCTGCTGTTATGGGGCTCTGCGGCTGATATTCAAGCTATTTTTGTGCTACAGAAACGAGCTGTCAGGGCCATATACGGACTTAGACCACGAGACTCGCTTAGAAACTTGTTCAAAGAAATTAACATTTTAACATTAGCATCACAGTACATCTTTGACTGTATTATGTATGTTTATAAAAATTTAGAAAACTTCCCTCGAAAATCCGACAACCATAACCTAAATACTAGAAATAAACACAAGCTTGCTGTTTCACATCTCAGACTTCATAAGATTGGTAATTCATTCGTAGGAATGAGTATTAAAATATTTAATAAGTTACCACAAAATCTTGTTGATTTACCAATGCCCAAATTTAAAACACATGTTAAAAATTATTTAATGGCAAAAGCCTATTATACAGTTAATGATTACTTAAATGACAAGAATTTGTGGAAATGATAAACTGTTCGCCTACACCCATGACACTGTACTTAAAAAAAAATTTGGTGATTAAAAAGAGTAACTGGCGAGTTTCTTGCCGGATCTTCTCGTCAGAATCAACTTTCCGATTCCGGTGGTAGAATCACATTATATTTATTCATTTCTTAGTATATTTTTTGTATCGACATATATGTTTAATAACATGTATAATATACATAGCTATAATTTATATTTTTCATGTATGACGATTTGTAAGAGCTGTATATAAGCCTATGCAAATAAAGCACTTTTGAATTTTGAATTTTGATTTTTTTTTAATTATAGACGCAAATACTGTGCCAGCAAGAAGTGAATAGATGCGCCGCCATTTCTGATCCCATTCTTTATCCGCACAGGTTGTATAGACGCAAATAGTGTGCGAGCGAGAAGTGAATAGATGCGCCGCCATTTCTGAACCCATTCTTAATCCGCACAGGTTGTAAGCTAAAACGGTGTTACAAAGCAGTTTTTTTTATGTTATAGGCGGTAGACGAGCAGACAGGTCGCCTGATGGTAAACGATTCATCATCGTTTCAGCCAATAAACGTCAACTGATGGACCAATGATCTCCACACAGATCGGTCCTGCGCCGCCCGCATCCAAGGGATTCCGGCGACCTTCACCAGATCGTCGGTGCACCTTGCGGGGGGCTGCCACGGCTTCGACCTACGCAGCCTCCACTCGAGGACCTTGCTGCCCCATCGGTCGTATGATCTCCTCGTGCCCTGTCCATTGCCACTTGACGCATGCAATTCTTTGGGCTATGTCTTTGACCTTGATTCTCCTGCGGACCTCATCATTCCTGCTACGATCACGCAAGGAGGCCGCGACACGCGGCCTCCTTGCGTGGCCGTTTTTGGCAAACGCGTCTATCGTCGCTTTCCATCAGGTGCGATTGTGGTCAAGCGTTAGCCTATTGACCTCCTCACTCACGCAGCGAAGCACAGCACAATGCTGCTTCACGGCGGTTTTCTGTGAAGCCGTGGTATCACTCCGGTCGAGCCGGCCCATTCATGCCAAAGTGTGGCCCTCCCACGGTCATACTAATGAAAACATACATTTTCCCAAGGAACATAGGGTCTAATCTTAAGGCGACGGGTAAGCCTAACTAGCGACACCATTCGTTTTTAATTGTTAGCTACTAAACCGAATCTATTTTTAACAATTTCGGGATTACAACCTCTCGGCAAACACTTATACTATTTATTAATTAACCATGCAGAAATTTTGGATCTGTTTTTGTACGCGAAAAATTGATTACCGCCAAAAGCGGCCACTTTTAGCGTGAATCATTTCGCGTACAAATGTTGGATCCCCATTTGTGCATGGTTATTTAATAAATAGTATAAGTGTTTGCCGAGAGGTTGTAACCCCGCAATTGTTTAAAATAGATCCGGTTTAGTAGCTAACAATTAAAATCGATTGGCGTCGCTAGTGTGCCCTACCCGTCACCTTAAGGCGCCGCCAGTAGATTTGTGTGGATTGTATCGATTATGAGACATTTTTCAAAAAAGTACAACGGTGAAACAATAAAGGAAAGTATTAAAACATTTTAAGATTTACACAATCGACAAAGTTCCCGTTTTTCGACCTTAACGTATTGGAATAAGGTCGAAAAATGGTCTACCGGGAACTTTGTCGGATGTACATACAACCTGTGCGGATAAAGAATGGGATCAGGAATGGCGGCGCATCTATTCACTTCTCACTCGCACACCCACGAGTGCGACTATAGACGCAAATAGTGTGCGAGCGAGAAGTGAATAGATGCGTCGCCATTTCTGATCCCATTCTTTATCCGCACAGGTTTTATGTAATATTATTTTTGTACAAGTAATCTTAATTCTTATTACTGCCTAAAGTGGCCACTTTAAGCAATTACAAATATTATGGTTTGTTACGTGACGGGTAGGGCACACCAGTAGCGACACCAGTCGATTCTAATTTATAGCTACTAAACCGGATACTATTTATTAAATAACCATGCACAATTGTTGGGTCCGTTTTTGTACGCGAAAAATAGATTCACACCAAAAGCGGCCACTTTTGGCGTGAATCAATTTTTCGTGTTTGTGCACGGTTCCAACATTGTTATTTAATAAATAGTATACGTGTTTGTCAAGAGATTATAACCCCGAAATTGTTTAAAATATGTAGATCCGGTTTAGTAGCTAAAAATGCCCTACCCATCATCTTAAAGGGAGAAGTGATAACATCATTGTCCCAAAAAATCTTAATAGTTTTCTTTATGGATTCACCAGTGTATTTTTTATTGAGTTTGAGTACGACTTGAGTGGGGATCGAATCCACAACCTTTTGCGTAGGTACTTATATGGCAGGGTCACTACCAAATGCGCCTTTGGGCCAGTCAAGTAACGTAACTAACTAACTATAGCCATAAAATGCAATATACAGGTACAGTCGGCAGCAATTAGATAACAACATCCAAGACAAAATTCAATGCGTGTGTGTTGCCAGTGATGATGACATACGGAACTGAAACGTGGCCGCTTACAATGTGCCGATTAAGGAGGCTCAATGTCACCCAGAGAGCAATGGAGAGGGCTATGCTCGGAGTCTCCCTGCGTGATTGTATCAGAAATGATGAGATCCGCAGGAGAGAACTAAGGTCACAGACATAGCCCAAGGGAATGCATGCCTCAAGTGGCAATGGGCAGGGCACATAGCGAGGAGAACAGACGGCCGTTGGGGCGGAAAGGTCCTTGAATGGAGGCCACGTACAGGAAGTCGCAGCCGTGGCGCCCCCACAAGGTGGACCGACAATCTGGTGAAGATCGCGGGAATCCATTGGCTGCGGGCGGCACAGGACCGATCTGTGTGGAGAACATTGCGGGAGGCCTTTGTCCAGCAGTGGACGTCTACGAGTATTGGCTGAAATTATGATAATAATGATGATCCAAGGCTGTCAAATAGATGGATACAGCCAAAGTTTCCATTAACATCGGTACCGCCAAAGAAGTCAATTTATTGAATGCACCTAGTCTGACCAAACATATCGATACACCGTGTTGTTAAATACATAGATATATGCTAGCCGTAATTATTATCGGCCGATATAATGGGTGACTTGCACGTTACGTTACTTTTGACATGTCAATATCTATATGAGCGCCTCGGGTGTATCGATGTGTTTATTTATTTTATTATTTTATTTATTCAGGAAAAAAACAGCATCATTATACTACAAATAGAAAAATTTAAGTATATAACACATTTGCCTTAAATAATTTCCACCACTAGTTATCGCAGGCTATGTTGATTCTACCTGTATACATTCTGTTTTACTATATTTGAATTAAACAATACAATATAGTCCGCAAAATATAGCCCGACTAGAATGACAGCCGTGATTTGATCTCTATTTCTATAAACATACAGTTTATCATTAAAAAAAATTTTTTTTTACTTATATTACTGTTGACATGAAGAATTTTTTTTGTGACATCAATAGTTAGAACACTTTGGCTGTATGTAACTATGTGACAGCCTTGGATGTCGCTTTTTTTATGTGATAGGTGGCCAGACGAGCAGACGGATCATCTGATGGTAAGCGATTGCCGCCGCCCATGGAGTTACAAATGCGCTGGCAACCTTTAAACAACCTTTCCCCCGTATTGGGCCTCAGGTATTCTCACTCACGCAGCGAAACACAGCACAATGCCGCTCCACGCCGGTTTTCTGTAAGGCAGTGGTATCACTCGAGCCGGCCAATTCATGCCGAAGCGTGGCTCTCCCACGGTCGCTATCTAATTGCTGCCGACTGTACTCTATAGTTCTATGGTAGAGTGCTCCCAGGTGCCGGCTTCTGCACCGGTGCAGCGCTATGCACTCGCCGAGGACGTGGATAATCGTTTCCTCGTCCTCGCGACAGAACCTGCAGATTTTGGTATCTGAAAGGCCCATGTTGTGCAGGTGCTTATTTAATTTGCAGTGCCCTGTGAGGGTCCGAGTGAGTGCCCTAACATGTCCTCTGCTCAGTTTTATTATTTCTACAGCTCGTCTCTGATCGAACGCCTGTATCAACGCCTTAGACTGTTCTAGTCGAGGTAGTCTTTTCCAATATTCAGTGCTTTGCTTATGCTCCCACTCTTTTAACTCGAGCCTGACCATGCAGGCTGGAACGCCACTTATTGGTTCCGGTCCGAGTAGTGGGCTCTCTGCCCCGGCCTTTGCTAGCACGTCAGCGACTTCGTTGCCTCTGATATTGCAGTGTCCCGGTACCCAAATCAGATTTACGATGTTGGCATTGCCAAGCTGGTTTAGGAGCAGGACACACTCGCTAGTGAGTTTGGAGTCAAGTTCACAGGATGTTAACGCCTTGAGGGCAGCTTGACTATCTGAGAAGATGAATATCTTCTTATTCTGGAGATTCATTTGCAGACTCTCTTGGACACAGCCAATTATTGCGAAAACTTCTGCTTGGTACACTGTGGTATAGCGACCCAGGTTGGCGAATTTGCGTATTCTGAAGCGATCATTACAAAATCCCGCCCCGGATACGCCTTGCCTCCTGGAACCATCCGTATACCAAACGATGTCATTCTGGTTAACATTTCCGGGAGTTCCAGCCTCCCAGTCTTGTCTACTAGGTAACAAGACTGTAAACCGCTTATCGAAGCGGTATTCACGGATCATGGAGTCAGAGGGCATATCCATGACCGGAATTTTCATTAGTTCATTGTAGAGGTTACCTATGACCCTAGATTGCCATCTCGTCCTTCCTCTGATTTTTGCTCTCGTAATGGCCATCCTCGCTTCCATCTGCACGTGAATGTGCAGAGGTGGAATGTTCAGGAGGGCATCCAGTGCTGCAGAGGGAGAGGACGAAAGAGCGCCAGTGGCTATAAGGCAGGCTGTTCTTTGAACTTTGCTGAGGTTCTCCACGCAGTTGAGTTGGTGCGTCTTCTTATACCACACACAGCAGCCATAAGTGACGATCGGCCTCACTATGGTTTTATAAATCCAGAGTGCGGCCTTGGGCCGTAGCCCCCATTTTAGCCCCACCAACCTACTGCTTGCCCCCATCGCTATTTTTGCCTTTCTAGTAATGTAGTCGAGATGCTTGTTCCATGTTAGTTTTTGGTCCAGAAAGACTCCGAGATATTTGACCTCGTTGGACAAGCATAGCTTCGTACCAAGAAGTGTTGGGGCGTGAAGCGCCTCTAGTTTCCTTCTTTTGGTAAACGGGATTAAGACCGTCTTCCGTGCGTTGACTGTTAGCACGTGTCTTGTGCACCAGTTTTCTACTATTCGTAGGGCCCTTTGCATAAGACTGGAAATGGTGCTAGGACATTTTCCTATGACCATTATTACTATGTCATCTGCGTAACCCTGAGTCAGGAATCTGGCTTCATTGAGCTCACAGATGAGACTGTCAACAACCAATGACCATTGAAGGGGTGATAGGACTCCGCCCTGTGGACACCCTCTGGTCACTCTATAATGAAGAGTTTTATTCATCAACGTTGTTGTTGCAGTTCGATTTTGTAGCATGGATCCCATCCATCTGGTGGTGGTATCGTCGATTCCACGATTCACCATGCAACGTGTTATAACATCGAAGTTGGTGTTGTCAAAAGCCCCTTCGATGTCGAGAAAGGCACAGAGTGCAATTTCTTTGTCTTCTATGGCTTTCTCAATTCTGTCCACCAGATCAATAAGTGCCGTTTCCGTGGACTTGCCTGTTTGGTAGGCATGTTGTCTTGCACTCAGGGGTTTTTCAACGAGGTATGTTGCCCTGATGTGACTGTTTAACACCTTTTCCATCGTTTTTAGTAGGAATGAGGTGAGACTTATCGGTCTGTAGGACTTGGGCTGTGATTTGTCTTTGTCCCCTCCCTTGGGGATGTAAGTGACCCTCGCCCGAGTCCACGCTGATGGCAGATAACTCCAAGCAAAGCTTGCACGGTAAAGTTTTATCAGCGTTGAGATGATGATATCTTCGCCCCGTTGCAATATAGCCGGGAAAATACCATCGACCCCACCAGATTTATAAGGCTTGAAGCTCCTAATGGCCCAACTTATCTGTTGGG
This sequence comes from Marasmia exigua, assembly GCA_019059595.1. Classification (NCBI taxonomy): domain Eukaryota; kingdom Metazoa; phylum Arthropoda; class Insecta; order Lepidoptera; family Crambidae; genus Marasmia; species Marasmia exigua. The sequence goes on along the minus strand of CM032487.1, from coordinate 2,477,144 downwards.
GACGAAAAATAACGGAAGCTCTCCTCCAGTCTTCATTCCGCGGTCTCCTGTCCGGAGACTTACTGTCCTGGAGTTCTCTTTCGTTATTAATGTACACGGATTCCGGAAAGTGCGTTTGAGCAAGCAGTCTCAGTGTTTCCTCCGGGGATTCCGTGAAAGATCCGTCCGCTTTCCTTAGCAGGCCTAGATGGGATTCAGGTGTCTTGGCTAATATTTTGTGGATCCTGGCAGCTTGGGCAGTGTCTTTGATGGACCCGCAAAATTTTTGCCAGGATCTCCTTTTTGCTTTCCTGAGCTCCCTATTGAAGCGTGTTAGCGCCTTCCTGTAAGCATCCCAGTTCTTGTCTTTTTTTGCCTGATTAAATAAGGCACGGGCCTTTTGCCTCAGATGCTCCAGGTTTTTGTTCCACCAAGGCGCGTTCCTATTGCTCTTAGTGGTCTTAAGAGGACAATTTTCTAGATACGCTTTCATTAGGCTTCTGCCTAAGTCCTCTGCTGCGGCTTCCACTTGGTCCACAGTTTTAATGTATTTAAAATCTCCAAGGTATAACCTAAGGGAGTTCCTAAAGCCCTCCCAGTCTGTTCCCTTGGGGTCTCGGTACGTGTTCGGTTCCTTTGTTCCCGAGCATAGTATGTCGTACCTAATATGGGTGTGGTCGGACAAGGACGGCTCATCTGAGACGTGCCAATTGGTTACTCGGTGTGCGAGATTACCTGAACACCATGTTATATCTAGTACTTCCTGCCTAGAACGTGTGGTAAAGGTTGGTTTGCTACCCACGTTAAGAACAATTTGATTGTTGGTGAGCAAGTAGTCAAACAAGGACTCACCTCTTGCGTTCGTGTCGGAGCTGCCCCATGATGTGTGGTGGGAGTTGCAGTCGGTACCCACCAGCAGCTGGGTTTCTCTCTCCAGACAATATTCCACTACCGGTGTCACCTTGTTCACCGGATCCTGGTCCTCTCCGGGTAGGTACATGGAGCTGACTATGAGTGTCTCTGCACCTTTCCCCCCGGGGAGGTCTATATACGCTGCAACAGCATCGTCTGTACACAGCGAAGGGATCGGGAGGTAATTTATATCTCTCTTGAAGAGCATGCATGCTCTTGGCCTCACTCCGCAGGAGTTACTTAATATCTTACCTGCCGAGTTTAGCCCCATTACCGTGGTTTTGTTCACCCACGGTTCTTGGATCAAGGCGATGTCCAGGTCCTCAGAGAGGAATCTTTGGCAAAGGGCAGCTGTGGCTGCCTTTGAGTGCTGGAGGTTTACTTGTATCGCCTTAATCATTGTGTTGTTTTGGGGGACTGGGAGGGGAAGGGTTAGGGAATTTAGCTAAGACGGAGGGATGGGATAGGATTATATATAGGTGCCTAGGTTGTGTCTGTTTCTTTACGAAGGGGGGGGTTATGTGTTTTGTTAAGGATGCCACCCGAGCGCGGTTTGCATTTAATAAAGCTGGGGCCGTCACCATCGTCTGAGGTGCCAATACACTCCAAGATAGCACCTTGGAGCATTTCGACCCTCCCCTGGTCAATTTTACCCAGGGCGTCTATGATGCCGCACGTGACGGACCCAGTAACCTTCTTAAAGGTAGGCTTCGAGGTGGAAGGCTCGCCAAGTGTCGGTGCCTTGGTGGGATTACCTTGATTCGAGGTAGACGAGGTATTGAGAGGGCGCTTTGACGCCCGCTCCCTCGTTTCCCCCTCCTCTCGGATCCTCTGCTTGGCCTTTTCACTCATGCGCAGTTCTAGCGCCTGCTCGAAGGTCATACCCTTCGCTACAAGCCGATATATTAGTTTTCTATCAGCTCCAGAGAGCTTAACCCTGGGTTTACTCTCTGGCCCCTTGGTCGACGTGTCCCTTTGGTGCTTTGCGCCCAGAGGGGTCGACTCTGCATTGGAAGTACCTGGTCCCTCAGTCCCATAAATCAGAGATCAAAAGCTCCCCCATCAGCTCCATTCTCGGGTTTATCCTGGAACTGGAGCTACATGAGGTGCTGTAATAGGTTACGGGGCTGCCACAATAGATCATCTACTGGTCGCAGTGGCTATGAGACGCAGGGCTCACCCCATTTCTAACAAATAATAAATCTATGGTAGAGTTAGAGTGTAAGTCTAAAGGGCATAAAATCTTAACTATGATGTCGCTACATAATTACAGTAACCGGCCGTTGCGATAGCTAAATGTCGCGTCGACGCCGAATGGTAACAGTCGCGTAGAGTCGGCGGTGCACGGTAGAGAGCGGAGGCGATAAGAGATGGCGGAGGCGATAAGGTAGGTGCTCTACCTATGAAACTCCCATTGTGTACGGAGATTTATAAACCACTAACTTGTAGGTACGGTCAGCATTGGACGTGTTGAACTGACACACTATAATACCAAAATTGTATTTTGTAAGAATGTATAATGGACAACATTTCAAATTTTTAACATGTCCATATTGTTTTTTTATATGAAAGTACACATAAAATGAACGGACCCATATTTTTTCTTTTTTCCAAAATTTGTCCATTTTCATTCATAAAATAATTATTGAAATTCTTTTTATTCTAAATAGACGTAAGCGCCAAATGACGTCATCGGACGGCTGAATACAGCGATATTCCTTTGCTTATCATTGTTTTAATAAAAAAAAGGTACTACTGTCAAAGGTAAATAATACTAGTGTCAACATTGTCAACGTCATTCATACATTCAACGTTGACAAGTTGTCTTTTTTTGACAGTTACATGTCATGAGTTTGGCATTACGTAAATTTAAAACTATAATGTGCTAAGCAAAGAAATATTTTACATTCTGCCGTCCGATGACGTCATCTTACGTTTTTTAGTTTTAAATTTTTTTCTCAGTAAATAAGCAATATAAAAAATGAATAAATATATATTCGAGCAGCGGAAAAGTAAACAAAGAATTGGTATTTTTTGTTTCAGAGCTTAGCAATTTTGAAATGTTGTCCATTGAAATAGGATTGATTGTAATTTTTTTTTCTTTTTTAAGAATGTGTATAATTCAAATAGTATTGAAATCTGTATAAAAATGTAATCTGATCAGAATCAAAATTAATGATAAATAATTCTTTACTTACCTATACCTATATTTGTACGCCTACAAGGGCTAGACATAGTGCTACACTTACAAAAACATTTTAAAATCTGTATCATTCCACCTATGTTTTAAAAGATTTGTATTTGTATTTGCATCCAAAGTAGCTTAACACTTTAGTACCATGTCGAAGTAACAAATTTTTCGTACCCCTTAGAAACTGACTATAATAGGCAGAACAGTTACTTTGACATGGTACTAAAGTGTTAAGATACTTTTGTTGCTGAGCATACGACGAAGTACAAATAACATCTTCCGTCTTCTTTGTTCAAAAGTTACGAACATTGAAAACGTTTTTCTGCGTAACTAAATCGCCCTTATTACAAATCCCGATCTAAGAAAAGTTCCAGAAGTAAACTCGTTCCAGCCCCTTTTGACATTGCGTGTTGGAAAAAGATAAAATGCAATTTAGTACGGTTATAACTTTAGATCCTTTTTTTGTAATAAAGGGGAACAGGTTTTACTTACAGAATTATTTTAACTATAGCTATTAATCAGGACATGGGTTAACACAAAATTTATTATGAGGTACAATATTTTGTACTCACATGTTTTGCTTGAAGTTCACGTTGAGTACGAAATATTGTAGGTACTTCATAATAAATTTCGTGTTAATCCCCGTCTCCATTAAAACATAGTTATAATAATGCAACATGAAAATTTGAATATTTTTTTGCTTCAAGAATAATAATTACCGAGTTTTCATTAAAAACTTAAAAATGTGGTCTCAAATAAAAAAAAAGATAATTTATCGTTTCGGTTTTCATACTCGAAGGAGCACAAATCATAGGAGTTTTTATTTTTGTGTTACATTATAAATTTTACAATAAAACGTTTTACTTTTCAATTTCTGAAAGCTTGAATTGAGCGAGTATATTATGATTGAATGAAATAGTTAAATGTAATGAAAATATGACCCAATGATTACAAATAAATGAATTTCACTTTATTTATTTATTGTAAATTATTATGAGAAAAACACCAAGAGCGCTTAAATGTGTCTTAATAAATGTTTCCCGCTACCGCTATCTCTTATGAACGGCCAGCCTTCAGTTCAGACGTGGGAACCCGTTGCCTTCTCTGCAGTCCTTTGCATTTCGTGAGAGGCTCCTAAATGTGATCTATTTATGTGAGCCATTTCGAAAGGCTGATGGCTTCACTTGGTATCGCTCTCCAGTTTGGCAATGCTGAAAGGTACACAAACGCACTCGTGGGTTGTGTGTAGTTATTGAAATGGTAGATCAGTAGATAAAATCGCGTCTTCTATACGGGGTATCGTGGTTCGAATCCGAGTATGCACATCTACAGGAAATTAGCACGTTTCAGATAATCTGACGTGTAACCAAGTTTTTTTTTTTAATATTATAGCGGACACACCAGCAGACGGCACACCTGATGGAAAGTAATCACCACCGTATGGACATCTGCAACACCTGAGCTATCACATATGATTTGCCGGCTCTTAAGAAAAGAATAAGCCCTTTGAGTGGTCCCCGGCAGAGTAGAATAGGCCACCCTCACTCTTACCGAGGTGTCGTAAAAGGCGACTAAGGTAAAGCTGGCATGATCATCAGCACTCAGAGAAGGAAAACTCTGCATTTATATCAAAACCCTCGCCAACCCGTCTGCCAAGCGTGGTGAGTATGGCAATTACCCCTCATGTGATTGAGGGAGGCCCGTGCCCCAGCAGTTGGGACTTAAATGGGCTGACGATGAAGCCCTTTGAAGGTCACAAGGTCGTATCATTTAGTCTGGTTCCCTTGTTAAAGGGTTGTGAAGGTCAGACTGCTGTCGCTTCATTGTAATTAGTAGACTCCCCATATCCTGAATCATGGTGTAAGCATATTCTGGGCAACAAAACTACAACTTTGGACGCAACCGGGAATCAAAAACATTGTAACAACCGAACCGGACACTGAACCAACACAGGTGTTCGACTTAAGGTGACGGGTAGGGCACACTAGCGACGCCACTCGATTTTAATTTGTAGCTGCTAAACCGGATCTATTTTAAACGATTTCAGGGTTACAACCTCTCGGTAAAAACTTATACTATTTATTAAATAATCATGCACAAATGTTAGGTCTGTTTTTGTATGCGAAAAATTGTTTCACGCCAAAAGTGGCCGTTTTTGGCAGGAATCAACCAAAATTTTTGCATGGTTATTTAATAAATAGTATAAGTGTTTATCATGAGGTTGTAACCCCGAAATTGTTTGACATAGATCAGGTTTAGTAGCTAAAAATTAAAAACGATTAGCGTCGCTAGTGTGCCCTACCCGTCATCTTAAGTGAGAATCGAACCCGCACTCTTTGGTGTAAGTACTTATATGGCAGGATCAACTGTCAAACTTTGTGCTCAAAGATAGACTTAGGATGCCGCTCTAACGGCCGCACTCAGACACGACATTTAAGCTAATGTTCATTAACTTTAGTATCGGTAGTCTTTAAAAGTATCAAAATAAGTGTCAATATTTTTTCTTAAGTAGCCAACTAAGTTAATCAACGTCTCTGAGTGCGGCAGTTATTCTATGTGCGGTGACGGGTAGGGCACACTAGCGACGCCAATCGATTTTAATTTTTAGCTACTAAACCGGATCAATTTTAAACAATTTCGAGGTTACAACCTCTCGGCAAATACTTGTACTATTTATTAAATAATCATGCACAAATGTTGGGTCCGTACGCGAAAAATTGATTCACGCCAAAAGTGGCCGCTTTTAGCGGTAATTCCCATTTCGAGTACCAAAGCAATCCCAAAAGTTAAGTATAAGTATTTAATAAATAGTATAAGTGTTTGCCGAGAGGTTGTAATCCCGAAATTGTTTAAAATAGATCCGGTTTAGTAGCTAAAAAATATAATCGATTGGAGTCGCTAGTTGACCCTACCCGTCACCTTAGCTTCAAATGCTCAATTCAGAAACCGCCCCTTAAAAGAAACATCGTGTTTTAAACAGGTGACAGAGGAGCAGACAGATGTCCTTTACCTGAAGGTTGTCTGGTAGAGATCGCTCCCAGCGATAAGACCGCCTAAATTTAGTTTTGTATGTTGTGCAATAAAGAGTATCTATCTATCTATCATCTGGCCGCTTAACTGGATCGTGGTTACACATTCGGAATCATTACCTCAACAAAATAGTACCCACTATTCCCATCCTTATACTATTTGAGAAACTACTCATCCATTTTGAGAAACTATGCGAGACGTGGAGGTGTTTTTTTTTGTTTTGGTAGCGAATGTCAGAAATTCGGTGAAGCGTGTATGAGTAACTTAATTTAATAATGTAATTCAATTTAATTTAATATTATAGTTACACTAGCTGACCCGGCAAACGTTGTTTTGCCATATAAAAAATGACTAAAAAAGCTATTAAAAAATAAGGGTTGATCGTAGAAGGGTGAAAATTGAGGATTGTATGTATTTTTTTATGTTGTATCATAAAAAAAGAGAAATTAAAAATTTTGTCTAAAAAATAAAAATAAAAATTTAGGGGTGGACTACCCCTAACATTTAGGGGGATGAAAAATAGATGTTGGCCGATTCTCATAGATACCGGATAAGCACAAAAAATTTCATCAAAATCGGTCAAGCCGTTTCGGAGGAGTATGGCAACGAAAACTGTGACACGAGAATTTTATATATTAGATTTAATTTAATTCGATTTTTTCGAACATAGCTCCCGAGCTATGTTCGAAAAAATCAATCACAAACCCGTTTGTGATCACAAATCGGCAATAGGCTAGCGTGGGGATTAAGCTTAATCCCATTATAGTAGCGATGTCTCGATTTCTATGATGGGGCCCTGCAGTGGGACAGTATATTGGCTGGTACGTAAGAACTTGCACACTTTTCCAAAAAATTCCGATAGTCATAGACTTAACACCAGAAATAAATATAGGCTTGCCGTCCCGGTCCGCAGACTTCATAAAATCGGTAATTCGTTTGTTGGCTTAAGTATTAAGATATTTAATAAGCTACCACAAAATGCCATTAACCTATCACTGGATAAGTTTAAGTCTCATATTAAAACCTGCCTAATAAAGAAAGGTTACTATAGTGTACAAGACTATATAAATGATAAGGATTCTTGGTCATGGTAATTGATTAATCTTTTGAGTTGTTATTCATAGTAGTATAATAACTTTCATAATTGTATTTTTTTTTCTCTTCTCAATTGAAACTCTGTAACATCATCAATATTTGAAAAGAGTAACTACTGAGTTTCTTGCTGGTGTCTTCTCAGTAGAAATCGACATTCCGAACCAGCTGTAGATAATATGTACTATTTTGACATTCATAAGTGTTCTGTGTAGACCTAAATTGAATAAAGATTTTTTTATCTTTTTATCTTTGTTACATAATACGCACATGGATGTGAAGAATGCAAAGGTGCTAAAAAAATATTTATACCTACAAGTCTACGACCTCCTGTTCCCAAAAACGTACATTCTTGTCTTTTGACCGTCCATCGCTATATAATCGTGTAAAGCCTTTATTCCTTCACCCCCAAACATACGAGTATATTATCTTTCTTTTCTTTATTGTAAGGAAACATACAGTACTTAAAATAACACTATTTACCACACAAAAACATAATCATAAACCAATTAAGTTTCCACTAATAACTAATATTATGAAAACCGCAACATGATGTTCGTACCTAATATAAACAAAAAGGAAGAATCTAACTATTTACAAATATGTACTTTGTAAAATCGGGAGACAATTTACCCACAACAGCCTTTTTATACGCTCGCAGTGTAGTGTTAAATAGATCTAAGTCACAAAAATCGCTGTTATAATAACGACAGGAGCGCAACAGAAAGGTGTTACGGGCATAATTATCATTATCATTAATATATATATAATAATGGACAACATTTCAAAATTGCTAAGCTCTGAAACAAAAAATACCAATTCTTTGTTTACTTTTCCGCTGCTCGAATATATATTTATTCATTTTTTATATTGCTTATTTACTGAGAAAAAAATTAAAAACTAAAAAACGTAAGATGACGTCATCGGACGGCAGAATGTAAAATATTTCTTTGCTTAGCACATTATAGTTTTAAATTTACGTAATGCCAAACTCATGACATGTAACTGTCAAAAAAAAAGACAACTTGTCAACGTTGAATGTATGAATGACGTTGACAATGTTGACACTAGTATTATTTACCTTTGACAGTAGTACCTTTTTTTTATTAAAACAATGATAAGCAAAGGAATATCGCTGTATTCAGCCGTCCGATGACGTCATTTGGCGCTTACGTCTATTTAGAATAAAAAGAATTTCAATAATTATTTTATGCATGAAAATGGACAAATTTTGAAAAAAGAAAAAATATGGGTCTGTTCATTTTGTGTCTACTTTCATATAAAAAAACAATATGGACATGTTAAAAATTTGAAATGTTGTCCATTATCGTTATGGTCTTCATATCTTCTCATCCTGACAACTACCGTCAAATGTCTCCTACACAGAGCATAGCAAGATGAGGATGTAACAGTGGAAGTGGATGGGAGTTCGGAAGAAAGGCGCGCCCAGCGACAGATATCGCGGCAAGGCGACGCTCACATTCTGCCGAACGCAAGAATGGCTAGCACAGGGAGCTGTGGAGTCGACAAATACAAGTCCATAAATATATTTTTTTATGTGATGGGGGCAGATGAGCAGACAAATCAGAAGCAGAATAAGAAGACTAATTTTTGTTTTTAAAAAAATGCGCTATGTTGCGGATTCTAAGATTAAAACCCAGGTTTATTACGCACTATGCCAGGCACTTATTACCTACTGTATTAGGTTTTGGGGGGAGCGGATCAAAGAACCATACTAAAGATTGCCACCTTTCGCCCTATCCTTTATCCCACCAAACTCCTCTACGAAGACTGCAAAGTTCTTACAGGCCGTCGGCTTTTTATTTTAAATACGGTTCTAAAACAGCATGCCACTCTTCCCTTCGATCCCTCGATTTTATTAATACCAATTATGCCGATACCACGCTAAACACAATCCCGAGTTTTAAGACTCTACTAGGTCCAAGCAAGTAGTCATGTGAGAACTCACTCGAAACACTATAGCAGTGTTAAAAACGATACAACTCAACGATTCTTATTATTAAGATCACTTCACGGCACTTCACTTTTTTTATGTGATAGGTGTCAGACGAGCAGACGGATGACCTGATGGTAAGCAATTGCCGTCACCCATGGACACCCGCGACACCAGTTACAAGTGCGCTGCCAACCTTTAAACCCCCTTTCCCCCGGATTGGGCCACCGGTACCCTCACTCACGCTGCAAAACACAGCATAGTGCTGCTTCATGCCGGTTTTCTGTGAGGTCGTGGTATCACTCCGGTCAAGCCGGCCCATTTATGCCGAAGCGTGGCTCTCCCACGGTCAAAAACACTGCACAAATAAACACCGAATTGTTCACTAAAAACCAGTAGAAACTAATTCAAACACCGTTTAAGGTGACGGGTAGGGTACACTAGCGACGCTAATTGATTTAAATTGTTAGCAACTAAACCGGATATCTTTTAAAACAATTTTGAAACTTCAGTCTTATACTATTTATTGAATACCGATACCGGTATACTTGACTTTTGGTTCTGTTTTTGTAAAACGGCCAATTATGGCGTTAATCCAAAATTTTTATTGCAAAATCAGATCAAAAAGTAGTGCACAATTATAAAATAAATAGTATAAATGTTACAATGTATCAATACGGGGTTTAACGCGATATTTATTATGTGCACTCACATATTTGGCTCGACGTTTCGGCTACGTTACAGCAGCCGTGGTCACGAGCGGACTGATACTTATTATGTGAGTGCACATAATAAATATCGCGTTAAACCCCGTATTGATACATTGTAGTTATAATGCAACGCGAAAATCTAAAAAGTATAAATGTTTGCTAATGCTTGTTTGCGGTTTGGTAGCTAACAATTAGAATCGATTGGTGTCGAAAGTTAGGGCTACCCACCGCCTAAAAATACAAGGTCACGCGCTTGTCACCACCGTACCAGCTCCACAGATCTCCTGTTCTCGAAGCGCGCGGGCATACTCTGTGACCGGGTAACATTTCCCAAAGGTTAAGTTTACTGCGCTGTATGACTGCTACACGATCATGTTGGTGAGCGGTTATTTTGTTTATTGATAATATTCTGAGGTCATGGAAGGTATTTAGGGTAGGTATTCTCCCGAATAGGTGGGTCATAGTGACTTAGATCATATAAACGGTGTGCGTAAAAAAACAGCCGGAAGCAACCGCTCACACAAAACCGGCGTGGAGCAGCACTGTGCTGTGTTCCGCTGCGTGTGTGAGGGAACCGGAGGCCTAATCCGGGGGAAAGGGGGGTAAAAGATTTGGCAGGGTACTTGTGACTCCACTGGTGTCGCGTGTGTGTATGGGCGGCGGCAATCGCTTTCCATCAGGCGATATGTCTGCTCGTCTGCCACCACGAAAAAAGGAAAACAGTATTATGGACGATGAAATGGAGAAAAATGTAATAGAACAGTTTAACTTTTATAAATTGTTTTCGCCTAAATTGAAAAATTCTTTATTCAATTTAGGCGACGACCCGTTTGAACAGTGGTAGTAAACGCTGCCTTTGGTCCAAGGGTTGCGGGTTCGATCCGCACACGGTACAAACATTTGTGTGCATTAACATGTCTGTTTGTAGATAAGTCTGGGTGTTTTCTATGTACTTATTATTTATTTATTTATTTATTTACTGAACTTAATCTATTTTTACAGGCTGAGACCCAATGCAATAGACAAGCAACCCCACTAAAATTAACTATTATAAGTATACATTTACAAAAAAAAGTATTCTATGAATATTATTTATAATTCCACTGTTGATTCTGATATCCGTAACACAGGTGCTTGTGCTACCTATCTCGGAGTCAGATCAATGTATGTGATGTTGTGAAAATATTATTATTACCTAATATTAAAATATTATATTAATATAATATATAATTAAGGTCCATAGAGAACAATTATGAATGCCAAAATAGGAATACACATCTACCGCTGGTTCGGAATGTCGATTTCTACTGAGAAGACACCAGCAAGAAACTCAGTAGTTACTTTTTTCAAATATTGATGATGTTACAGAGTTTCAATTGAGAAGAGAAAAAAATTACAATTATCAAAGTTAACAGACTACTATGAATAACAACTCAAAAGATTAATCAATTTACATGACCAAGAATCCTTATCATTTAAATAGTCTTGTACGATATAGTTACCTTTCTTCATTAGGCAGGTTTTAATCATCATCATCATCAGCCCATTTAAGTCCCCACTGCTGGGGCACGGGCCTCCCTCAATCACATGAGGGGTAATTGCCATGCTCACCACGCTTGGCAGACGGGTTGGCGAGGGTTTAGATATAAATGCAGAGTTTTCCTTCTCTGGGTGCTGATGATCATGCCAGCAGCTTTACCTTAGTTGCCTTTTACGACACCTCGGTAAGAGTGAGGGTGGCCTAAAGTTAATGAACATTAGCTTAAATGATGTCTCTGAGTGCGGGCGTAAGTGTGTTATTTATATGAGTACTTATACGGTGTTTATTATAGGTCATTGAGGATTGGTCCACACCTATCACGTTTTGAGCAATTGTAGAACACGATTCAGATTCCACCTGTCTTCGAAGTAATTTATACGCTGCCCTTCTTCATAATAACATATATTTGCAAAATGACAATGTTGCCATAACTTACAGAGTATGGCATTCCTAATAAAGTCTTTAGACTTTCGCGTTGCATTGTACAGATGGCGTCAGATCGAGTTACTCATGCAGTGCGAAAATAACACTTATGTCTTAGACATTAAGATGATCCTTAGTTAAACACATCTTCAGTTCAACCCTTCATGTGATTCTCACCTAAATGTTGAAGACGTTAAGGTGGAAATTCCTGTACATCATTCCTCGTTGTGTTCGCAGTCGCTTCATTTTATTTTAAATTCATAGGTGGCAGACGAGCAGACGGATTACCTGATGGTAAGCAATTGCAGCCGCCGATGGGTGTCCATCCATCCGCGCCTCAGTGAAGTCACAAGTGCGCTGCCAACCCTTAAACCCCTTCCTTCCCCCGTATTGGGCCTCCAGTACCGTCACTCACGCAGCGAAGCACAGCACAGTGCTGATTTACGCAGTGGTATCACTCCGGTCGAACAGGCCTATTCTTGCGAAGCGTAGATATCGGAGGCCCATTCCGGGGGAAAGTGGGGTTTAAAGGTTGGCAGCGCACTTGTGACTCCACTGGTGTCGCGGATATCCATGGGCAGTGCAATCGCTTACCATCAGGCGATCCGACTGCTTGTCTGCCACCTATCACAAAAAAAAGAACGCGTTTTGTAATAAGGTAGGTAGTAACCAGTTTATCCTCAAAATAGAAGTCATTATTTATTTTTGTGATTCAAATAATGTGAAATATTTAGCCTAATGATAACATGAGGGTTCGTCACGATCTTCGCCGGTTCGATGCCCGGTCGTGACAGTCCTTTCTAAATCTAGTCTAAACATTGCTTTATTTGAGCTTATTAAAAGTCTGTATCCAATTGGTGGAGCTATGTGGCGGGTTATTACATTCCCTCTAATATGGTTAAGTGAAATGATGGCTGACACATACGTCATACTTGTGAACAGGTGCCACCTTTGGGGACTGGTCTGCATCGGTTTACCTCATATTTCGCTTTTAATTTGCTTCATTCTATTTTTTGTTGCATTAGACTGTAGGTATGACTTGGTATGAGGATAATAAACCATTCTATAAACCAAAAGTTGGCGATTAAAAAGAGTATTATTATTTATTATTTGATAGATGGGGTGAGCCTTGCATCTCATAGCCACTGCGACCAATAGATGATATATTGTGGCAGCCCCATAACCTATTACAGCACCTCAAGTAGCTTCAGTTCCAGGATAAACCCGAGAATGGAGCTGATGGGGGAGCTTTTGATCTCGTCTGCTGAGATCATGTGTGCTCCTAGGTGCCGGCTTCTGCAGCGGTGCAGCGCTATGCACTCGCCGAGGACGTGGACAATCGTTTCCTTGTCCTCGCGACAGAACCTGCAGATTTTGGTATCTGAAAGGCCCATGTTGTGCAGGTGCTTGTTTAATTTGCAGTGCCCTGTGAGGCTCCAAGCGAGTGCCCTAACATGTCCTCTACTCAGTTTTATTATTTCTACAGCTCGTTTCTGATCGAACGCCTGTATCCACGCCTTAGACTGTTCTAGTCGAGGTAGTCTTTTCCAAAAAAAGTGTAACTGGCGAGTTTCTTGCCGGATCTTCTCGACCAGAAACAACTTTCCGAGCCGGTGGTAGAATCGCATTATGTTTATTTATTTCTTAGTATATTTTATGTTTCAGCGCATATATGTAACTACATGTAAATTATTAAAATACTTATAAACAGTTTCAAAAGAAATTAATGTATGACAATTTGTAAGTGCTGTGTACAAGCCTATGCAAATAAAGAATCTTTTGAGTTTGACTATAAAACCACAGCATTACTTTTTTTTTCACAAACACCAAGCACATATCTATAGTCACTGTTACACAGCAAGGTAAACATTTAGTTAGACGGTTATCAAAAACAGTTTCGCTGGGCTCCACACTAGGATAGTCATAATCCATAGAATAACTTGTCATAAACAATAATAATTAGAGTGCGAGCGATATATTAATTTGTGTGTGTCTGTGTCTGTGTCTGCGTCTACGTCTGCGTCTGCGTCTGCGTCTGCGTCTGCGTCTGCGTCTGCGTCTGCGTCTGCGTCTGCGTCTGCGTCTGCGTCTGCGTCTGCGTCTGCGTCTGCGTCTGCGTCTGCGTCTGCGTCTGCGTCTGCGTCTGCGTCTGCGTCTGCGTCTGCGTCTGCGTCTGCGTCTGCGTCTGCGTCTGCGTCTGCGTCTGCGTCTGCGTCTGCGTCTGCGTCTGCGTCTGCGTCTGCGTCTGCGTCTGCGTCTGCGTCTGCGTCTGCGTCTGCGTCTGCGTCTGCGTCTGCGTCTGCGTCTGCGTCTGCGTCTGCGTCTGCGTCTGCGTCTGCGTCTGCGTCTGCGTCTGCGTCTGCGTCTGCGTCTGCGTCTGCGTCTGCGTCTGCGTCTGCGTCTGCGTCTGTGTCGGCGTTGTGCCTAATCTTCGCCCTAGACCAACTAAAATTGAAAAAAATATCTGTGCTACCGCTCTAATGCGCAAAAATGTTACTGAAATGGCTCCGAAAGTGTACAATAAACTCCCTGAATATATTAAACAATTTTATCTGTATAAATTTAGAAATGTGCTATCCCGAATTCTTATAGAAAAATGTTATTATAGTGTTAACGAATACTTTGATGATACTGCATTTGAATTGTAATTTATTTTTTCTCCCTTTTTTAATGTATTTAATCACCATAATAATTTAATTCTATTACCATACTAATTTGTAATGTTTTTTGTACTAACACTAACTAATAAATACCTATGTTTTTAAATGTTTGCCTATTATTTTCATCTAATAATATTGTGTATGATGACAAGTTTTATTATAATTATAATTTTTTTCGCATCTAATGATTTCGTATGCCATTGTAGGCGCATCATGGAGTTACCACATACATTACCTCTGTCAACTTTGTACCACCTGTGATGACGAATAAATGAATTTGTATTTGTATTTGACTTTAACTTGTACTATTTATTCAATACTTATATTAAACTTTTTAGTCTACTTCCTACTCGAAATATGAATTAGCGCCTAAAAAGGCTACTGATGGCGTTAATCCAAATTTTGAATGCAAAAACAGATAAAAAAGTTAATTATAAGTATTAAATAAATAGTATATATTCTAACAATCAAGAACAATCTGTCCTGGGTTGTCGGGTCAGGTAAAGTCGACCCCACCTAACGTGGGAAGAGGCAAAGAACCATCACACTCGCTCGCAAACAGGTCCCGCCAGAATATCATCGCTGCTGCGGCAATGCAGATATTGTAGTAGCAGCTAATGCTGAGGTCGGGACCTGGTTGACCACACACTATCCACATCTCTTTGTCCCTCTTCTGTGTAAAATTTATGTTGTGTTAAACCGTGTACCAACTGTATATGTTTGTTTCCTGTGTATTGTGATGGTCAATAAATGTATTTTCTTTCTTTCTTTCTTTCTTTCAAAGAAGAAGAAAATCCGTGTGCCGCCGATCTTCGTAATAGCGTTTAATTCCCGGTTACATCCAAAGCTCTCGCTTTGGAGCCCAGGGTACATTTTGGCCATGATTCAGGATTTGGGGAGCGACAGCCGTCTGACCTTCGCAAACCTAAAGTATTGGGATAAGGTCGAAAAGTGGTGTACCGGGGAACTTTGTCAGATGTACATGCTCGGCTTCGAACCGCATCATCCCGCATGGAAGACGCCACTAAAATAAGCTACGCGTAACAGAAAAAAAAATTCCTTAATGCAAGATAACGTCATTTTTTTTTATAAATAAATAAATATTTCACAACATCACATACATTGATCTGACTCCGAGATAGGTAGCTCAAACACCTGTGTAACGGATATCAGAATCAACAGTGGGACATTACAAATATATACATGTGGGATGGGATAAATAACACAACCAGGTATCAGGAATAAAAGCTTCTATAATAATAATCCTCTTGACTACGTCTTTCGCCTTTCACCGTCGTCGGCCATGCGTCGTCTTCTATCTCACTCTCGCACGTCATTCTATAATTCAAATATCGATCTCTTACACGTTCCTTACCATGCATCCACCGATCACCAATCCTACACTCGGCCATCCTACACTCAGTATGCCCTCATACTGCACTCATACGTACGTCTTCTATACACCTTAAAACTAAGAACAACACAAAATCTAAAACCACTTCACATCAATAGGTAACGTCTTAAAAATAAACCACTATAAAAAACACACATCTAAACTTCTTCCTCTTCTTATAATCCATCATGGTTTGTTCTCTCCAAACGTTATGTTTCGACCTTGATTTCAATCTCCCTCTTTTCCTCATTTTCCAAAACGCCGTCCACGTTCTACTCCTTTTCTTCTTACTGCCTCTGTGTCGATATCCTTTTCCACTAATCATTTTCCGACCTTGAGCTTCATAATTATTTGCCGCGAGATGTTTGAATATAACTTTAGTGTCAAACATTACATCTTTGACAGCCATCAATGTTTTGTCAGAGACTTCGTCTTGTAAACCATAAACAGATTCTGTTTTGGCGTGTGGCTGATTTCCTTGACAGCCCTTCAGGCTTTCCATTACCATTGGCATTGTCTCTGGCCATTCCTCTTGTGTTGACGCCATTAACAACTTCTTGTCAACTTGAAAACTGTCACTACTCAAAGCACCGTCATTATGAACAAAGTCAACATAGCATTCCTCTACGTAATTATTCATGTTTTTCAGCTGATCTTCCATACTCACATTGTCTATCACCTCCAGGTCTGAACTTCTGCGGGTTTCACGCTCCTCATCACTTTCACATCGGTTTTCTTCCGTTTGCAGACTAAAGTCACATTCTTCATCACACTCATTCTCTTCGTACTCCATACCTTCTTCATCGTCATCGTCATAGAATTCACATTCTGCGTCGTCGTTGTAAGTTTCATCTTCACTCTCTGCACCAAATATATATAAAAACTCCTCCTTAAACTCCTCATAGTCCTGGTAACGTAGATTACGAAACATTGCCGCGTCTCCAGCCAAGGATCTCAAGGCTATATGCAAGGTTAACTGGTCACTCCAACCTTCGTCATAGGCACACCTTTCAAGCCTTCTGAGCCAATCACCACCAGCATTGCGATCTTCTCCGTTTCCACTAAAACGTAGTTGGTTAACGTGGAAGTTCGCATGTTCATTCCGTCGCCTTTTTTCTTCGTCACACATCTTCTTCACGTCTTAATAACTTACAAATTCTTTTTCGTCTTTATTTCGTCTTGATTTCCCCGATCGTCATTTTTTATTCTTCTTTCGTCGTTATTCGTCTTAATTTATTCTTTCTCCTATGATGTTTATTCTTTATCCATCCCGGACGAGCCCCCAAATGTGGGATGGGATAAATAACACACCCAGGTTTCAGGAATAAAAGCTTCTATAATAATAATCCTCTTGACTACGTCTTTCGCCTTTCACCGTCGTCGGCCATGCGTCGTCTTCTATCTCACTCTCGCACGTCATTCTATAATTCAAATATCGATCTCTTACACGTTCCTTACCATGCATCCACCGATCACCAATCCTACATACATATAGTACTTTTCTTTTGTAAATACATACTTATAATTCATAGATAACGCCCAGACCAATACAAACAGATATGTTCATGCACACAAATGTTTGTACTGTGCGGGGATCGAACCCGCAACCCTTGCATCAGAGGCAGCGTTCACTACCACTGTTCCAAACAGGTCGTCCGGGTCTTGAGCTGCTGCGGACCAGTCTTTAAAGAACACGTCGAGTTCATCTCGCCACCGTCGTCTCGGTCTGCCGCGGACACGTTTAACATACAACAATAATAACAACTATGCTCCAGAACGATGTAAAAAAATTAAAAAATGAAAAAAGTTTATTCAATTTAGGTCCATACAGAACATTCTTTATTGCCAAGAATGTTCTTTTCTGCCAAGAAGACACCAGAAAGAAACTTAGCAGTTACTCTTTAAAAAAAATTGTTTTACAAAATGGCACCATTAACTTAAAAATAAAGTACAATTTTTGTATTTTTATAAGTATTCTTATAAGTAATCCATTCTTTTTTTTTGTATTTTTGTATTCTTATAAGTAATCCATTCAGTATCTGAAGGTGAATAGGAAAGTTCTAATTTGACATTAAAAGTGAGACGCTCCATTTAAACCTAACCGATATTCGACTTTTTATTTATTTGATTTTTAATTTTAATCAACATTTTATCTATGTATTTGTACTATTTGGATTAGGACACACGCAATAAATCACAAATAATCAAATAATTATGCATCTTGTTCATCTGAACAATAACAACACTCATTGACGTGTTGTCATGACCTTCGTCACCAAAAGAAAATACTAGTTTTTGGTCCGTAATGCAATTTATGTGGACATTATTTTGCACGAGACAATAATCGTGATTCGATGGTAACATGGTTGTCATACCGATTACTGATTTATTTCGATTGTTTGTGTCAATCCCTATGAGCTAATATTCCGATTAGCGCATTATGCAATTCATAAGACATTTTTTACAAATTTTATTGGTAATAACTATTTTAAGTTCTTGTTCAAATTAATTGAGGAATATTATACTTGTTATTTTGGAAGAATAAGAACACAAAAAAATTTATGATTTTTAATACTTAATATGTTTATTTGTAGAAAGATGGATGCATGATACGAAACGTTTGAACTGTCCTATTCACCTTCAGATACTGAATGGACTTTAATATGTCCCTAAATTATTCATCATCCTCCTGCCCTTTTCCCAGGTTATCTGGGGTCAGTGCAGTATGTTTTCCTTTTCATACGTCCCTGTCATTCGTCATTGAATCATCCACCTCTTTTTCCATCATGTCATTCTTCACACAATCCATCCATCTCTTTTTCGGCCGTCCTCTGTTCCTCGACCCACTTACGTTTAAACTCATCACTTTTTTGGCAACATGTTCTTCCCCTCTTCTCCTTACATGGCCATACCAGAAAAGACGATTTGCCTTCAATTTATCAATGATGGGGGCCACTTTCATACTTCCTCTAATATATTCATTCCTTATCTTGTCCATTCTCGTCACTCCACACATCCATCTTAACATTCTCATCTCTGTCGCATGCAATCGTCTTTCATCCGTCCCTAAATTATTGTCATTCACAAAATCGTCTATTTTATAACACATTTTTTTATTACAATTTAAACTTTGTCTCCAAAAAGACTGCTCTTGTCAAATGGGACTGGGCCAGCCATGTCTGTCTCGTGCCGGCTGAGCCTTGGGCCAAAATAGCCACAGAATGTAACATCATTGTTATTTAATAATAATAATTTCTCATCCGTGTTAAATGGAATAACCGCGTATGTCAGTCCGTCAGTCGAGATCGGTAGCAGAATTGCATTTAACCTACAAACAACGAGTTAACTGTGCCATAGGTTAAAACTACTATATGTAGTGATACCGGTAAATATCGATAAATTATATCAAGTGTTTATTTCACAATTTGTAGTTAGTCATCTACAAAACAAAAATTATACCCCATAGAACATAGGGTGAATTCTCAAATATATATATATATATATATATATATATATTTAAAGTCACCCAGAGAGCAATGGAGAGGGTTATGCTCGGAGTCTCCCTGCGTGATCGTATCAGAAATGATGAGATCCGCAGGAGAACTAAGGTCACAGACGTAGCCCAAAGGATTGCATGCCTCAAGTGGCAATGGGCAGGGCACATAGCGAGGAGAACAGACGGCCGTTGGGCGGAATGGTCCTCGAGTGGAGGCCACGTACAGGAAGTCGCAGCCGTGGCAGGCCTCCTACAAGGTGGACCGACATTCTGGTGAAGATCGCGGGAATCCATTAGATGCGGGAGACACAGGACCGATCTGTGTGGAGAACATTGGGGGAGGCCTATGTCCAGCAGTGGACGTCTATTGGCTAAAATGATGATGATGATATATTTTTAAGTGATAGGTGGCAGACGAGCAGACGGGTCACCTGATGGTAAGCGAATGTTGGGTCCGCGTTTGTACCCGAAAAATTGATTCACACTAAAAGTGGCCGCTTTTGGCGGCAATAAATTTTTCGCGTACGCGTTGGATCCAACATTTGCGCATGGTTATTTAATAAATAGTATAAGTGTTTGCCGAAAGGTTGTCACCCCGAATAGATCCTGTTTAGTAGCTAATTAAAAGCAATTAAAATCGATTTGTGTCGCTAGTTAGGGCTACCAGTCGCCTTAAAACAGAAACGTCCTGTTATTTCTAAACTCAAGGTTTTTTTTATGAAATAGAGGGCACACGAGCAGACGTATCACCTAATGTTAAGTATGGTTAGTAGTTCTAAATATCAGGCTCCATAAGGCTCCACAAGGAACTGCTTACAGTTCGTTTATAGGATTGAGCATAAAAATGTTTAATAAGTTACCCCAGATTATTATTGACTCGCACACACATAAGTTTAAATTGTATATGAAAAAAGGCTATTATTAAATAGCCAATTTTTTGAATGACAATAATTTAGGGACATATTAGTAACACATAAATCATACTTTATTTTTAAGTTAATAAGGTTAAGGTTTTGTAAAACAACTATTTTAAAAAAGTAGCAGTTTCTTGCTGGTGTCTTCTTGGCAGAAAACTACATTCCGAACCAGTGGTAAACATGTTGACATTCATAAGTGTTCTGTATAGACCTAAGTTGATTAAACTATTTTAATTTTTAGTAAACGATACGCATCGATAGCGCAACTATCGATAGTTGAACAATACCGCAACACTAGTCGACTATATTTTGTTTTAGAACCTATCATTAACAGAGATGAAAGATGTTCTCATTACGTAAAATAATTAAATAGGTGGATTACAAAATGTACCGAGAGTAGAGTTTGTTTACTGTCAAAAGATCGTTACCGGAGATAAGATTGCTTATTGCATTAGCAGCAAAAAATTCAACTCGGCTTTTTTTTGTCTGAAACATTGTGACACTCTGCAACATCAACAATATTTTAAGGAGAGAGACGAGAACGCACGGAAGAAGGTCTGACTGTAAACAAATTGTGAACATTTGCGAATACCAAAAATGATTAATAAAACTTGAATATTTTGTGTGTTACTAGTTTTCTCATGGTCGCATCATGTAGGCTACATTTGTAATAAGTTGAGATTAATCTTAAGTAAATTTTACCACTTAAAATTTAAAATTCCTACTACCACATTAAAACTATTATACCTACCTTTCATTATTAGAATCAATTTTGGATTACGCTCTTGACAGTTACAGACTAACATTTAAATCATACATTGATAAGCTTGAAATACTGCAAATTCGATTCCTTAAACTACTTGTAAATAACAAAACTAAAGCAAATTGTATAAGGTAATTATTGTAAATGATTTAAGATTTGTAGAATTCTCCCGGTCAGTCTAAAACATAAATATCTATTAGCAACAAATAATCATGCCAGTCATGAGGATAGCCCAAACTTGGTCAACCATAGTCATTGTACCCGGTCAATGTCTGCGGGCAAATTCGAAGTACCTAAAGTAAATAACTACTTTGGTAACAGAACATTAAAGAAACGGTTACCATACCTTTTGAATAGTTTGCCCGATAACATACGTCGGGAACAAGATAAAAATAAATTTAAAAGAAAACTTAAAACATATTTTAGCTAATTTAGATTAGCATATACTTAAATATTTATATTTAAGTATATGCTTGATTGGATCGGATCGACCGGAGCGATACCACGGTCTCACAGAAAACCGACGTGCAGTATCACTGTGCTGTGTTTCGTTGCGTGAGTTCCGGAGGCCTAATCCGGGGGATAGGGAGGTTTAAAGGTTGGCAGCGCACTTGTGACTCCACTGGTGTTGTGGCGGTGGCAGTCATTTACCATCAGGTGATCCGTCACCTAGTTGCACCTATAAAAACAATATTCAGAATGTGCACGATTTTATTCACTTAATAAAAATATCTGACAGCTCAAAAATAATAAGCATGAACTATAAATCCTTGCCAAAATCGAGGTCGCAACTCGATCAATCGAATTAGAAAATTGATTATCGATATTATTCGTGTTCACTGAGTAATTGATAAAATGAGATGTTATAGATACCTTTAAAGGTTAACACAATCATTTGTTTATTTTAATTTCGCTCATCAATTGATTGGAAATAGAACATTAATCATTTATTGGTGATTAACCAATAAGTCGATGTTAATTATTTGAATTTGAAACACCGCATTGTTTATTTTACTTCCAAATTAACTTTGAGCTGAATTTAGAACCATTTTCATCTTATGAAACAACAAATGTATAATCCATTGACATCTTCATCAAAAAAATGTGTAGCATAATTACTTAAAATAGTTCCTTGGACTCCACGGAAGACCAGCGTCGGGGTGTCCTTTAGACACTGTGACACATGCTGAGTGGAGCCCATTTCACTGCTATTCTAATGTCCATTTCGTTATATTTTTATTTTTTTGTGTATGTTTGGCGCTGAATAAATTATTTTATTCTTATTCTTATTCTTAAAATTCATTCTACGATAGTAATATTAAATTTCTCTTGGGCTTCATCTTTATATAATTGTAACTGTTTTGAGTGTATTGTACCTCCTACATTTTATTTCAATAATTTTATGCATAGTGCCTTTGTCATCCCACCGTAGGTGCCGCTGAAAACCAGTGCCTCGGCATTATTATGTCTTGGCATTATGCTGAGGGTCACCTTTTCGGTACAAAACCTTTTTTGCATGGCACCTAGGCTATATAACCACTTGCCTAAATGTATTTTACATTCTAAAGACATTATGTCATTCAAGCAAAAGGTTAAAAGGATCCTACTAGAAAAGAGCTACGACAGTGTTAATGACTACTTATCTGATAAAACGTTATATAATTTAATATTGTGAAATTAAAATATTGATCTAATTTAATTTATCCCAATGTAATTTGAAATATAATTTATTTTAATTTGAGTTATATTGTGACCTATTTGTAATCCCATATAATGTAGCGTAATCAATTCAATTTAATTTATAATTCCTAATAATAAACACTGGCCCGTTTTGCATGCCGTTTCTGGCCAAATATGGCGAACCATTGTACAAAACTTAACAGCTTTTATACCTACCCATATTTTGCAAATAAAGAATGTGTATATGTATTTGTATTTGTAAAAGTTTCTTTTAGTTCTAAGATAAATGTAACTAGTTTTAAGTTGTTGCTGAATAAATATTTTCTATTCTATTCTTATTTTATTCTATCTTTACCTGTCCCCAAGTGTAATAAAAGGCTTGATTATACGTTTTTCGAATAAAATTTAATTGTATTCAATAGCGAATTCTCTCAGCCCAATTCTCATCAATGTCATGAAATCTAAACGGGTTATTCTCAACGTGTTAGTTGTTCGATGTCCGTTTATGATAACCTTATGCTATTTCCCAGCGCAATCTTGGTATTTCCCAGCAATTTGATTTTGCAATGGTGCACTTGCTTGCAGAAAAATGGGTCTAATTATTGACTTAGCATGATAATCTGATATTTAAAAGACTGCCTTGGTAGCACAGTCATTATCATCGGGGTAATTTTCCGATATTTGACCTACCGGTTTCTTCGCGTCTGATTTTCATGGGCTCAATAATATTGTTCAAATTAGAAGTTTACTTTGAAATCAGAAGAAGTTTAAATTGAAAGAAGGGTAGGTGCCTTTACGCGTTCTTATTTCGATTTAAAATTCCAATTTGAACAATATCTTTGACCCCATGGAAATCAGACGTGAAGAAACCGGAAGGTCAAATTTCGGAGAATCACCCATCGTCATCATTTCAGCCAATATGTGTCCACAGCTGGGCATAGGTTGTCCATTGCCGGTCCTGTACCGCCCGCATCCGGGATTCACGACCTTTTTATGTGATAGGTGGCAGACGAGCAGTCGGATCTTCTGATGGTAAGCGATTGCCGCCGCCCATAGACACCCGCGATACCAGTGGATTAGAAAGTGCGCTGTCAACCTTAAAACCCCCCTTTCCCCCGGATTGGGCCTCACTCACGCAGTGAAACACAGCACATTGATGCTCCATGCCGTTTTTCTGTGACTTCTCCAGATCGTCAGTCCAGTCAGTCCACCTTGTTGGGGTCTGCCAGGGGTTCGACTGATTTGGCAGACGATACGCGGCCTCCAATCGAGGACCTTTCTGCCCTACCGGCCGTCTGATCAGCCCAGCCCCGTAATGTAATTCATTAATTTTGAATTAAATATGACAGCAACTACCACGAGTCTTTGGCTCGAGTGTAAAACTCTTTGAACCTTATTTTATGGTTAATGTTTGAGATTTGTCGCCATAGCCAAAATGACGTTTAGAGTGCATTACATTGAGAATATTTGAGAGTATTACACAACGGACTAGTAGACCACAAACGTATATCAAATTCTACAACTACTAGGTAATAAAAATTCTACAACTACTTATAAGAACCAATTTCCCTGCTCGCATGGTGTACCTTAGTAATACCATCAATGACATCCGTAAGTATTGACCTATATTTAAAATGCCTGGTACTACATCCTGATATTTCTTAGTTGAATTCTTCGCACTTTTTTCCCATGCTCTGTCGGAATGAGTATTCCAAGATTTAATACCGATAAGCGAAATATTAACGCTACAAGGTTCGACATATCACGCATTCGGTTCAAGTGATGACGCGTTTTAAAATATTTAAACCCAGAACGGCAGCTGCATACTTCAGCCAAAAAATACTTACTTACTTACTCCGATGGCTCAACGATCCAAAATGTGTCTTGGCCTCCGATATAAGACTCCTCCATCGGTCCCGGAGACCTATTTTTGATTCACTCGTATGACTTAGCGTCGTGACGAGCGCACGATTTCTACTGATTTTCCTTCGACATACGATATTCCGCATTTTTGAATCATTCGTCTGCAACGAGTGACCCCACCCACTCGTTGGTAGAGTGACTTAATTTTTTTATGAGCCTAATCCCGCGCACGGTGACGGCTGCACGTGTGATTCCGCCAATGTCAAGTGTTTAGAGAGACACGTTATATATTAATATTGGCCGGTTCAATTTTAAGGATTCCGATCTATTTTGAGGTCTTCTCAATTGTTAGGGCCAGCATCTAAAACAAATAAAAAGCAGCACATATCGACAACACAGCAGGCACAATGGCACAGACAACCATACAAACGAAACAGACGTGTCGACAGAACAGCATTTAACAATGATAATATGGGGGTGGGAATAAAATTATAATTTTATATCATATATACTTATATATTTACATAGATATTTTAAATAGTGGGAAATAGGGAGGGTTAATCGATATTGGAAATTTAAAGGGCGGGGGATTTTGGGTGGTAATACGTCATATAAGGTGTGACTTAAAGCGAGCGGTAGAAGCAGCGTCCCTTTAATATTGTGACGTCTTTGTGTATGTTTTTCTGTCTTGGTTTTAGATGGTGCTTGGTGATAAACTCAATTAAAATAAACATGAAAAGGATTTAACTCGCCACACCGGTCAATAACCATTAAATTAACGTGTCTCTTTGATCACTCGACATTGGCAGAGATTATGTGTTCGCCGTAGGCAACACAGTAGCAGCCATATAGAAAAAAAATAGAAGCAGCGTCAAAACAGTTGTCAATGTCAAAACTTGGATTTGACTGATTTTGAAGGAAAACTCTGCATTTATATCAAAACCCTCGCCAAATCGTCTGCCAAGCGTGGTGAGTATGGCAATCACCCCTCATGTGATTGAAAGAGGCCCGTGCCCCAGCAGTGGGGACTTAAATGGGCTGATGATGATGATTGAGTATCTTAGGGTGTAATCTCCGGTTGCATTCTAAGCTGTCGCTCTGGAGTCCGGGGTACGCTTGGACCATAATACAGGATATTGGAAGTCTAATTACAATGAAGCGTCTGCAGTCTGTCCTCCGCTACAAGGGAACCAGAGAAACTGAAACATCGTTACACGTTTGAGAAACTATCCGAAACATGCAGTTTTCCTCACGATGCTTTCAATTAGTGCCGAGGTAATGGTAGAAATATGCACATAGATTTCGATCTATAGGTGCATGGGGACGTTTAAGTATTACGTAAGCAGATTTATTACAGTTATTTACCCCGCACCCCCCTTGTCAGCAAGAGTAAGCAAAGCTCTTACCCCCTCCCCCCATGCTTACGTAAACATTTTTCGATTTTTTTGTCACAGCTCGACAACCCTATTAACCGTAATGCATTTATTTCTAGGGAATTCCCCGAAACTTTACCTTTTGTTTTAAGCAAACAGAATGTGAGGGTTGCCATTTGTGTTTAGGTGTTTAAATCAATGACGTAATCATCATCTAGACTCCCCTACCCCCCCTCCCCCCCTTGTCATTCAAAATAAGCAAAGCAAAGTCTTGAACGACCCCATGCTCGAATTTGTACCAAGATCCCGCAAGGAAGATAATTAAATAGCGCAATTAATTTATTAAAATAGGTGCGTATTGAATGTAATTTTTATGTACACGACAATAAAACATTATAATATGTAGCAAGACTACAGCTCTGAAAACTTGCAGATTTTATGTCTCAAAGAATTCAATAGGTTTGTTTCGACACATTCCTTAGAGAATTTGTATAGAAATACAGTCATCTATTGTGTATGCAAGGACAAATTGTTGCTAATAACAAGACTGCAGCACAGTATAGAAGTGTAACAGCAAAGTGACCGACTAATTAAATCTTTCCCACTGCAGGGCAAAGTTCTCCATCATAGAAATCAATAATTCAAATACATCGCTATTATGATGGCATTGTGCAATACTATATGCTAAAAACGACGGAAAAAGTTACTCTGTATGGGCATACATTGATGTATGGCTGCCCATATTGCCGCCGCCTATTGACACCCGTGACACCAGTGGAGTCACAAGTGCGCTGCCAACCTTTTAACCTCCCTTTCCCCCGGATTGGGCCTCCGGTACCCTCATACACGCAACGGAACACAACACAGTGCTGTTTCACGCTGGTTTTCTGTGAGGTCGTGTTATCATTCCGGTCGAGCCGGCCGAAGCGTAGCTCTCCCCTGGTCAAATTGAATTGTATTGAATTGAATTGTATGACCATTTTTTGTTTGTCAAAACTGCTCTATAATACCGTTTTAGCTAACAAAGGTTTATTGAACGCTTACGTTAAAACGACGCTAAAAACGACGGAAAAAGTTACTCTGTATGGGCAGCCATACATCATTGTGCAATTTCTTCAAAATCTTGGTGTTTTTTCAACAATTTTGGTTCAATATCAATTAAGAATGTTATGTGACTCTCTTAACATAAAGAAAAAAACCGCCTTCAAAAAACACGTACTAAAAAGTATAAAATAATATTTTTAACACTTAAAACACTTAAAATAAATTTTTAAAACAGTACACTCGCGAAAAGGTGTTACCGAAGTCGGCGCCCAAGACTATTTTGTAATACTTCATTCAATTATTCAGCAGAGTTAGGCACCGACTTCGGTAACACATTATCTCGAGTGTACTATTATAAAATTTTATTTGAAGTATATTAAGTGTTAAAAATATTATTTTACACTTTTAGTTCGTGTTTTTTTAATTCGGTTGATTTTTTCGTAGATTTTTTTATGCTTTTTAGTGTGTCATTTTTAGGTAGTCTCACCCTCCTACCTTCCCCCACCCCCACCAATAACTATTAGCCTAAATGTGAATACGGTATTCAAAGAGTTATCTTTGAACTTCTAACCGTTGAGGAGTTGACCTTTCAACATCAGCTGAGCAACAAAAATAATAACACTAGTATCAGCCTATTTACTGTCCCACTGCAGGGCAAAGGCCTCCATCATAGAATTCAAGTTATCGCTACTATGATGGGATTAGGCTTAATCACCACGCTTGCCAAATACGGATTGGTGATCACAAACGCGAGCTATGTTCGAAAAATTCGAAACATATTTTTCGCTTGACCCGGGAATCGAACCCAAGACCCCGAGATCACGGCCCGGTACTTAAACCAGTTGTGGTTTAAGGTGTTGACCTATAGGGCGTTCAACAGGCACAAATAATACAATCAGGCGTAAATACTGATGCAGTTTTAATAAAAAATATTAAAACATTTCATAGGCCTATAACGTTTGAGAGATGCCCTCGATTTCTCTAGGATCCCTTCATCAGATCCTGACATGATGAAAATGGGATCAACTTGTGTTCTTTCAAATAACAAACGAATTGTGCAAAACGGTCTACAATTGTCGGAGAAATTGGTGAACACATAACAAAAAAAACAATGATACAATCAATCACAGAATCTCCTCCTTTTTTGAAGTCAGCAAAAAGAAATACTGTCAAAACAGGAAAGTACACATGTCTATTTCTACTGAGAAAATACCAGCAAGAAACTCAGTAGTTACTCTTTTCAAATATTATAGTTGAGCCAAGCTAATCGTCAAATGTGGCTTACATTTGACGTTTCTGAATTTTAGATTCATAGAAAGGTGACCTAATAAAAAACTTCGATTAAATGAATAATCGATATGTACTTCAAACAAACGTGAATCGAATACTATAATAATGAAAAAGAAGTTATTAGTACTTTTATTTGGAGATATGTCATTCAAAATTATTGAAAAGAAAGAGGAATGTAGGTACCGATCCTAGATATCGATCCGCGGCCAGTTTATTTCATTTTCATCGAAATCAAATCAATATCAATAGCTTATATTGTGTGCCATAGATTTTATTTCTTTTAACAAAGTATATAAATTATATATATTTATATTTTTAAACAAGGGAATAATACTTTTATTGTAATCAGAATGTTATGGATGAATAATCCTACACGACTACCATTGAATTCGTTCGATTATTTGGGGAACATCTAGTGATGTTCCCCAAATACTCTAGAACTCTAGTGAGTTTAAAAAGAAAATAGGTTGACACATACAATATTGTACCAACGTTAAATTCTCTAGAAAATTACATGTTTAATAAGTTTATAAATAGTTTAACAGAGAAATTAAATCGTGAAATTATCTTATTTGTCTTTATTGAAATAAATAAATACAAACATAATTTTAAAAAAAGTTAAGTAGCTAATTGTGCTTTTTTAACATATAAAGATTAATAAATTCAATGACCGTTGTTACAAGGGAACGTCGAATTTTATTGAAGTGTCGACGGTGGCCTTATATATTGGCCCAACTATAAGGGTATAATTTATCTATAATAAAGTAAAATAAAAATAAATGTTATAATGTTAAAATTAAGGAAAGTTTAAACATAATATATGTAATAATTTAAAGAAGAGCAGAGTTCCCTAATACAAGCAAATATGTTGATTAAAAGGAAGCTCCAACCATAATTATCTGTATGACATGTGTGTTATTGAATAAATAATAATAAATTTTTGAATTTTGAATTTTTGAATTTTGAATTTTTGAATTTATGACTGTAGACAGACGGTTCACTGCCCTTCACTCCGCTGTTAGTAGTGTTCAATCATGTTGCACTTTTCGGTTCATTGTACTTGAACTATAACTGAGACTGCTACAAATAATGCGGACTATGACGTTAAATATGAATCAGACGAGTGCTCTGTTCGCTAAATTGTCGAGCGCGTTTATGCCTTTTTTATCTTTTCAAGTAGTAAACATAGGACAGATCAAAATCATAACCCTCCTTTTTGCTTTGCCGTAGTCGGGTAAATACTAAACCTTTGTTAAATAAAACGTGATAGGTGGCAGACGTCTAGACGGATCACCTAATGGTAAGCTATTGCCGCCGCCCATTGACCAGTCACAAGTGCGCTGCCAACCTTTTAACCTCCCACTCCCCCGGGTTGGGCCTCCGGTACCCTCACACACGCACAGTGCTGTTTCACGCTTGTTTTCTGTGAGGTCGAGGTATCATTCCGGTCGAGCCGGCCGAAGCGTAGCTCTCCCCTGGTCAAATTGAATTGTATTGAATTGAATTGTATGACCATTTTTTGTTTGTCAAAGCTGCTCTATAATACCGTTTTAGCTAACAAAGGTTTATTGAACGCTTACAAATAAAGCCTAAGGGCCTAATTCATAAATGTTTATGACACTTTTGTTAATTAAAATGGTTTTATAAAGCAGTTTTCATTCTCTTTTCGAAAATTTTGTATGAACATTTTTTGTTTCAAAGCTCAAAACTGCTCTATAACAGCGTTTTAGCTAACAAAGGTTACGTAAACGTTTATGAATAAAGCCCTAAGGGCTTTACTAATAAATTTTTGTAAATCCTTTGTTAACTTAAACGGAGTTTTCATTATTTTTTCGACAATTTTGTATGATTTTTTCTTAATCAAACGTCAAACTACTCTGTTTAAGCTAACAAAGGTTAAAATTTATATTCCGATCAAAGTAGACTTTTGGTAGGCTTACTTTCGAACTACAATATCTTAGTACTAAATTGTGGTCCGCCACAGTTTCAAATTACAAGTAACTGTGCAGTCATTTAAGTATGTGCACTGTAATTGTTGGAACGAGCATTACCATCAAAATCATTTTGATGATGATCTAAATTTGACAAGTGACTACAAGGCCTGCCCTATCACGATCTACAGAGATGACTGGATGTTCACTTAGCACATCACTTGTGATCAGATAGTGCGGGAGGTGGCAGATCTATTTACAAACACAAAAAAAAATGCACTCATGTCGGATACAGTTCTTAGTATGGGTTACAGATCAACATGAAACCCTGTTCGTCATCGTCAGCCCATTTAAGTCCCCACTGCTGGGGCACGGGCCTCCCTCAATCACATGAGGGGTAATTGCCATACTCACCACGCTTGGCAGACGGGTTGGCGAGGGTTTTGATATAAATGCAGAGTTTTCCTTCTCTGGGTGCTGATGATCATGCCAGCAGCTTTACCTTAGTCGCCTTTTACGACACCTCAGTAAGAGTGAGGGTGGCCTATTCTACTCTGCCTGGCACCACACGGCCCTGGAACTGAAACCCTGTTAGGGCACAGCAATTATTAAAACTAGGTAACACATTCAATAAACTATATAAGATTGCTGATTAAGGAGACTCAAAGTCACCCAGAGAGCAATGGAGAGGGCTATGCTCGGAGTCTCCTTGCGTGATCGTATCAGAAATGATGAGTTCTGAGAACTAAGGTCACAGGCATAGCCCAAAGGATTGCCTCAAGTGACAATGGGCAGGGCACATAGCGAGGAGAACAGACGGCCGTTGGGGCGGAAAAGTCCTCGAGTGGAGGCCACGTACAGGAAGTCGCAGCCGTGGCAGGCCCCCCCACAATGTGGACCGACGATTTGGTGAAGGTCGCGGGAATCCATTGGATGCAGGCGGCGCAGGACCGATGTGGAGATCTTTGGGGGAGGCCTATGTCCAGCAGTGGAAGTCTATTGGCTGAAATATGATGATAATAATATAAGATATAATGACAAATATTTTTGTATAGGGATAAGTTTATTGCCAATCAAAAAAATCTGAACGCGAGTAGAAACATTCTTCTATTAATTAATTTTTAGGGTGTTTTTAAAAGTAGTTTCATTTTCTATACTTTTTATACAATTAGGTATATTATTATACTTTTTTACGGTCATCCCAGATGGGCCTGATTTTACAATTTCTAATTTAGTCGTTGTTGGAGCTAATTTGATTTGGTCTTAGATTTTGAGGCCTTTCATGCAGCGGGAACAAGTTTTTATGTATTTTGACAAACATGCAGGTTGTAAATGCTTGTGAAGGTCAACATTTTTAAACTTTTAAAATATGGTCTGCAGCAAACCATGTTGTCAATCAATAAAGGTCTTCATTTATGTGATAGGTGGCAGGCGAGCTGATGGGTCTGACACCTGATAGTAGCGATTGCCGTCGCCCATGAACACCCGCCACCCCGGTACCCTCACTCATGCAACGAAACACAGCACAGTGATGATTCACGCCGGTTTTCTGTGAGGCCATGGTATCACTCCGGTTGAGCCGGCCCATTCATGCCGAAGCGTGGCTCTCCCACGATCTTTGACCCTCATCTTAGCGTGTAATTCCCGGTTCCGTCCTTAAGCTGTCGCTTTAAAGCCCTTACGTACCCGTAAGTACGCTTAGACCATGATTCAGAATTTGGGAAGTCTGGTCATTGCAATGAAGCGACTGTCGTCTGCCCTTTTGACAGGGGAACCATACCAGCTTAATCATGATTACACGTTTTCAGAAACTATTAAATACTTGTGCACTATATAATATGCCCTGTGTTCATGACTGTTCGTTGAGATTGGTCGCTTCAACTGAAATATCACCTAGCACAATTTTTGTTAACCTCTTGTACTATACAAAGATGCATTATTAGTGCATTCAGTTTGTAATACTCGTATATGAAACATTAAGACGCATATTGAAGTGCAAACACAATAAATGGATTCATCACGAATTCTAAATTGCGTCAAAATTAACTGGACTGGCATCACATGTGTGGATTGGCGATTTCGTCTCGCAATAAACAGAGAGGATTTTTAAAAGCTGACAGCCAACCTTCAGAACTGAAGAGGTACTCAAAGAAGAAGTCAAAAAAATTAAATTAAAATTTTATAAAACCCCCGACAGCGGCCATCTTGGATTTGAAATTTTTAACAATAAATGTATTCTGCTACTCAAGCCCTTTATGATACCCATATTGTGGGAGTTGTGTTAAAACTTACAATCCATAGCTTTGTGACGGCGGCCATCTTGGATTGATTTTTATCCAACTTAGCTAAGAACACGCCCTCCTTATTTATCTTTCAAACAAAATCAAAATCGGTTCATTTGTTCGGGAGCTACGATGCCATAGACAGACACACACACAGACACGTCAAACTTATAACACCCCGTCGTTTTTGCGTCGGGGGTTAATTAAAATGTAATAATCCCAATCGTGTTTGTCTTTCTAATAAAAGTTTATTATCATGTCAGCTTGTCATTCCCGATTGCGTTGGAGGAGTTGTTTGAGTTAATACCCGCTGCTGAATTTCACCACCGTACTACACGCCGTAAACTAGGATTCCACCTGTACCATCTGGATGGGTGGAGGTCCACCACCGTGCGCTTTTCACGTCATTTTTTGCCACGCACCTCCTCGTGGAATCAACTTCCCGCAGCGGTATTTCCGAACCGGCACGACATTGAGATCTTCAAGAAATGAGCCTATACCTTCCTAAAAGGCCGGAAACGCATCTCCACTCTCTCTGGTGCGGCTGATGTCTATGGGCGGCGGTGATCGTTTACCATCAGGTCACTCGCTTGCTCGTTCAATTCTCATCAAAAAAAACAGATTGACCCGTGGTCTAAAATTTTGTAGGTCTGGTAAATACATTGAAGCCACTGCCATCTGACGCCTTTATTTCCCGTGGCACAACTGCTTCGCACGACGTGCCATTGGAAATTCCATACCAGGGTCACCATTTTACAATCGCACGACTAGACGACGTGGTAAACTCCACCCATACTATCTGGAACCAACCCCTTCTAGAACGCTCCGTTTCCAGCGCTCATTTTTTCCACGCTCGTGCAAACTCTGGAATGAGCTTCCAGCCGCGGTGTTCCCTGTTCGTTACATGTCCTTTTTAAAACGAGGTTTGAAAAGAGTTCTTCTTTCACGGTAAGCAGCGGCATGACTGTGCTCCGGCATTGTTGATGTCTATGAGCGGCGGTTACCATTTACCATCAGATGGGCCGCATGCTCGTCTGCCTATTATTCGCAAAAAAACCGTTTACCCGTTTATTTATGGTATTGCGGGTGTCCATGAGAGAAGCAGACGGTGATCAGATTGCTTCTCGGCCTCCTCTTTGATAAAAATGCTTTTGTATTTTTGGAATATACAAAACTCGTTGTAAAATTATATTGCAAATCTTCTCAGAAATAATGATCAAGTTTCGTGTTAAAACCAATAATAATTACCAGTTTCAATGTACTTGATTGGAATAAACTAATAGGAATATGAAATTAATAATGTTCCCACACTTTGAAAAAAATAGACAAAAATAAGCGGCCAAGTGCGAGTCGGACTCGCATTGCAAAGGTTCCATAACTAATAATTTATGTTATTTCAATTTCATCCATCACCGGACGACAGGCGCGGTCAGGGCTTTGTGGTACTAATAATAATAATAAATAAATATTTCACAACATCACATACATTGATCTGACTCCGAGATAGGTAGCTCAAGCACCTGTGTTACGGATATCAGAATCAACAGTGGGATTACAAATATATACATATAATACTTTTCTTTTGTAAATACATACTTATAATATATAGATAACGCCCAGACCAATACAAACAGATATGTTCATGCACACAAATGTTTGTACTGTGCGGGGATCGAACCCGCAACCCTTGCACCAGAGGCAGCGGTCACTACCACTGTACCAAACGGGTCGTCAAACTAATATAGTTATGTGGTAGAACTCACTGCCCCTTAGACATGGGTAGGGCTTTTAGACTTGCCAGCTTAAAGAATAGGAAATTTTTAACAAATTTACCAAAACCTTGACAATTAATTCAAAAAATTCGTTAATACGTACACAATTGAACAATAAATATTTTGAGGTTTTTTAATGTACCTGCAGGTAAAAAAAAGGTATTTGGTTACACCTTTCTCATTATGGTGACACTAGCGACGCCAATCGATTTTAATTGTTAGCTACCAATACAAATATATTTGAAATAATTTACAAGCTTCAGTCTCTCGGCAAACCTTTATATTATTAATTTAATAACCATCCCCAAAGGTTGGGTCTGCTTTTGTACTTAAAAAAAATAATCACGCTAAAAGTGGCCGCTTTTGGCGGTAATCCAAAATTCGAGTGCAAAAGCAGATCATACAACTAACTATGTATTAAATAGAAAGCAAAGGTGTTTACCGAGAGACTGAAGCTCCGCAGTTGTTTAAAATAGATCTGGTTTAGTAGCTAACAATTCACTAAAAGTCCCTTCACCTTAAAACAATCTACAACCACGCTTGAAATAATTTTAAAGTCGCAGTGCAAATATCTTTAACCTATGTCGGGGTTTCCCATTTGTTGTAAACGTACGGAACGCTAAAAATGGAGTCTAAATCGTTCCATGACCTATTAGCAAGAAAAACACATAATTTGAGCTGTGACCTCTAGCAAATTACATGGTAGCAGGCCGGTTGGTTCAAGGTTCGATGCTCGGGTAAGGCTCGAATTAAGTGCAGGTTGTGATGGTGTGTGGAGTATATGATAGCCGTGTATAAAGGGTTTAGCGTGAAAAATAAAGTACAAATAATTAATGTACACGGGACAAAACGCGGTTATTATTATATGTAAGTACATACTCGCCTATACCCGGTTTCACCCATCCACCTCCTGTTTGTCCCCGCGGGTGGAGAGAGACACAAATATTTCCAAAACCTCCCGTGGTCCACCCCTGGGGGACACCGAGAAGCAATATTTTTTTTTTCTGCTGGCTACCCCGAGTGGACAAAGACACAATTTTCATATTACTATTTTCGATATCCACCCCGTGGAGAAAGCCATTGCTTAAATAAACATTCTTGATGTCCACCCAATTGCAATTTTAATATACCCTCCCAAATGTGGGAGAGCCACGCTTAGGCATGAATGGGCTGGCTCGACTGGAGTGGAAACTGCCTCACAGAAGACCGGCGTGAAGCAGCGCCTGCGCTGTGTTTCGCCGTGTGAGTGAGGTTACCGGAGGCCCAATGGGGGGCAGGGGAAAAGGTTGGCAGCGCACTTCTGACTCCACTGGTGTTGCGGGTGTCCATGGGCGCTGGAATTGCTTACCATCAGGTGATCCGTCTGCTCGTCTGCCACCTCTCATATAAAAAAAAATACCCTCATAAATACATGAGAAGTTATAGGTAGTACTTTATTTTTTACATTATAGCGGACAAACGAGCAGACGGCACACCTAATGGAAAGTGATCACCACCGCCCATGGACATCTGCAACACCTGAGGTATCACATATGCGTCGCCGGCTCTTAAGAAAGGAGTACACCCTTTTCTTGAAGGTCACCAGGTCGTATCTGTTCGGAAACACCACGGATGACAGCTGGTTCCACAGTTTTACTGTGCGTGGTAGGAAATGACGTGAGAAACGCACTGTACCTTACTCCTATTTAGCCTAAAAATGTTGATAATAATATGATTCAACAACTTACATACCTAATTAATTTTATTTACAATCAATTCCAGCAAGGGTGGACATCAAGACTGTTTGTGTATGCAGTGGCTTTCTCCACGGGGTGGATATCGAGAGTAGCAATATGAAACTCGTGCCTTTGTCCACCCGGGGTGGCCAGCGGAAAAAAAATTGCTTCTCGGTGTCCCCCAGGGGTGAACAACGAGAGGTGTTGAAATATTTGTGTCTCTCTCCACCCGCGGAGGACAAACAGGGGGTGGACACCGTGAATATAGGCACACTCATAGTAGCATATACTCACAGCTTGACATTTCGACCGCCGTCCGCTTGTGACAGCGACCATTGTAACGCGGTCGAACCATCAAGCTGTGAGTATATGCTACTATAAGTATGTACTTACATATAATAATAACCGCGTTTTGTCCCGTGTACATGAATTATTTGTATAGATAATGCAACGCGAAAGTTTAAAATCTTATTTAAAAATAAAAAGTATTTTTAAAATCACCTTGACCTCTTTCTTCTTGCTTTTTATGTGATAGGTGACAGACGCCCTGTTGGTCTAGTGGTTTAAGTACCGGGCCGTGATCTCGGGGTCCTGGGTTCGATTCCCGGGTGCAGCGAAAAGTATGTTTCGAATTTTTCGAACATAGCCCGGGTTTGTGATCACCAATCCGCATTTGGCACGCGTGGTGATTAAGCCTAATCCCATTATAGTAGCGATAACTTGATTTATATGATACCTTTGCCCTGCAATGGGACAGTATATAGGCTGATACTTTTAGGTGGCAGACGAACAGACGGGTCACCTCATGGTAGGCAGTAGCCGCCGCCCATGAACACTTACAGCACCAA
Source organism: Marasmia exigua (assembly GCA_019059595.1). NCBI lineage: Eukaryota > Metazoa > Arthropoda > Insecta > Lepidoptera > Crambidae > Marasmia > Marasmia exigua. Next base: position 2,440,286 of record CM032487.1, on the reverse strand, counting down.
TGGAGTCACAAGTCCGCTATCAACCTTTAAACCTCTCTTTCCCCCGGATTAGGCCTCCGGTACACCCACTCACGCAGCGAAAGATTGACGGCATCTCTTCTAAAGATGTCAAATCTTATTGTCAAATTTGCATAAACTTCTACAAATCAAACTCCTTTTTTAATAAAGCACCATTATTTCAAATTAATTACTATAATTTGACATATTTATTGAATTACCTTCGTAAATTAATTAGATATTTTGGCAAAAGGTAAGAAATCACTTGATTAATACGATGATTGCATGCCTATCAACAAGATTTAGAGTCTAGGCACTATATATTATAATTGAACAGTGTTGCTATACACATACTTTTTATACTTACGAGTATGTATATTTCTTTTGGCTGCCATTCGGTAAGCTTTATAGTTCACTCAGCAGGGGCGGCTTTAGCCCAAGAAGCGCCCGGGCGCAAACAATAACCTGGCGCCCTTTTTCAAAATGCGCGTACAAAATGGCCGTGTGGTCCCCGGCAGAATAGAATAGGCCACCCTCACTCTTACCGAGGTGTCGTAACTCTTACCGCATGATCATCAGCACCCAGAGAAGGAAAACTCTGCATTTATATCAAAACCCTCGCCAACCCATCTGCCAAGCGTGGTGAGTATGGCAATTACCCCTCATGTGATTGAGGGAGGCCCGTGCCCCAGCAGTGGGGACCTAAATGGGCTGATGATGATGATGATGATGAACAAAATGGAATACTTCAACCTGTTCGACTACCTATGGGCAGTCGCTTCATTGTAATTATCAGACATCCCGAATCCCACATCATGGTCCAAGCGTACTAGGGGCTTCGAAGTGACAGCATTGGATGCAACCAGGAATCCCACGCTAAGATGAGGAGAACGATCAGTACTCGCGCCCGCTCCTTGCGGAGCGTTACAGTGGAGGCTCTATGTGTAGCGAGGGGCTCTCGGCGCCCTCTTACTTCCGGCACCCGGGTGCACCGCACCCCCTGCACGTATAGAAAAAGACGCCCCTGAGTCCACCTATCTGGGGGCAAGGCAGTGCCCCCGCCAAGTCGAGAAAAAGAAGTGGCACGGCCGTACCATCCTTTTCTCGAAGCAATTCAGGCTATTTTCGACCCCAATATAATTTCGTTGTGGATAAAACAAGAACCCTGAATTTTAAGTTACTAATCAGGCATTGTATAAACACGGTATATTTAAAATTTTAGTCAATTTGAACCAGTAGTTTATCAATGACTACTTTTTAAAGTTTCTGAATTTTGTCACTCACTCACAGAGTGACTCACTGACTCACCGATTATCATATGTCCAAGGCACTTCTGGTCGTGTGGTCCCCGGCAGAATGGAATAGGCCACCCTCACACTTACCGAGGTGTCGTAAAAGGCGACTAAGGTAAAGCTGCTGGCATGATCAACAGCACCCAGAGAAGGAAAACTCTGCATTTATATAAAAACCCTCGCCAACCCATCTGCCAAGCGTGGTGAGTATGGCAATTAATGTGATTGAGGGAGGCCCGTGCCCCAGCAGTGGGGACTTAAATGGGCGGTTGATGATGAAGGCACTTCTAGCAAACATAGAAGCTTCAAATTAAGGATACAATATAATTTAGTGTCTTAATCATGGGAAAACTTTTTTTTTGTAATTCCGATCCAATTTTCTAAATACACCAACTGCATAAATAACTTTGTATATATTTGGCCACAGCATCTAGAAGATGATTGTTGCGGCGCTAGGAAGTTGGTGGTAATCCACATCGGCGTTGATGGCTGTAAAGCCCTATTGCTGCACGGCATATCTTGCCGCATCTAACGCAAGGCCACTTTGCATGCGCTGGGGGAGGCAAGACACGACGGAGCTTTTTCTGATATAAATTCTCCAGCCAGTCCTTGTCATGTCTTTTTACTCCAATTTTAATGTCATGACGCCATTCAGGTCTCATTGCAGCTCGTCCTTCCCAGTCTGCGGTCGGGATTCTGAAGCTGATCATGTCTCGCAGGAGTCCTTAAAACGTAGAGTTGGGCGACCCACAGGTCTCCTCGCGTCCGTTATCTGGCTGAGCATTACTTGTCGCGGCAGTCTCTCTGGGGCCATTCGATGTACGTGGTCAAGCCAACGTAATCTTTGCTGTTTCAGCATGGCGGTGATACTGCTGCAGTTTGTCTTTGAGAGAACTACCTCGTTGCTCATCTTATTTCTCCCCGTGACTCCCAGTATAGTCCTAAGGCAGCGCATATGGAAGGCGTTGAGTTTACGTTCTTGTGACTACAAAAAGAAATTATATCAAATAAGAAACAAAACTTGTCAAAAATCCAAGTCTCGCACTCAGTTGTTCTACCGTGAAAAGTTGTGAGATCTATGTTACTAAATCGGTTATTAACTTGGTAATCGGTCATTGAATATTTGACTCGGCCATTGCATGAAAACACAACCGATTGCCAAGTTAATAACCGACTTGCTAACATACATCTCTCAACTTTTCACGGTAGAACAACTGAGAGCGAGACTTGGATTTTTAGACAAGTTTTGTTTTTTATTGGCTCATTTTTACGCCTTGCCATGTGTCCTGTCCATCCCCACTTTAGCTCACACACTCGCGTGCCAACATCTACTACCCTAGTTCTCTTTCGAACTTCTTCTGTGGTTAGACCACCTGCCCGATGGTCCGACGATATTGTAACGGAAGTGGGGAAACAATGGATAAGGCTGGCAGGGGACCGAAAGGAGTGGCCTGATAAAGAAGAGGTCTATACTTAGTAGTGGGTGGATAAAGGCTGATATGATGAGTTATGTTTAGCTATATAGTTCGCGCCAACCACTTCCACGTGGTTGGCGCGGCCGTTACACATTAACTTTTGACCGTGGGAGAGTCACGCAGTCACTCTTCTGCATTAAAAGACTGGCTCGACTGAAATGGCACCACGGCCTTGCAGTAAACTGACGTACAGCAGCACCTGTGCGGGTTTTCCCAGAGGAGGGGTTTCGAGCCGTTTTTGTACGTGAAAAATTGATTACCGCCAAAGCGGCCACTTTTAGTGTGAATCATTTTTTCGCGTACGCGTTGGACCCAACATTTTTTGCATGGTTATTTAATAAATAGTATAAATGATTGCCGAGAGGTTGTAATCCCGAAATTGTTAAAATAGATCTAGTTTAGTAGCTAAAATTTGAAATCGATTGGCGTCGCTAGTGTGCCCTACCCGTCGCCTTAATGGATTTAATGGAAGATACCTACCTGTCTACAAAAAGTAAGTTTAAAAAATGCTCTCCCAATCCAAGGATCATCTCAGAGCAAAGTCTAAGCTTCATGAAACTTTATAAGTTGAAAATGCACCTATCGAGTAATTTTGATCAAAACGATTGTAATATTTTCCGCCCCTACGTCATAAAGAATTACTAAAAAAAAATGCTTAGGTATATATGTAAATAAATAAATATTTCACAACATCACATACATTGATCTGACTCCGAGATAGGTAGCTCAAGCACCTGTGTTACGGATATCAGAATCAACAGTGGGATTACAAATATATACATATAATACTTTTTTTTTGTGTAAATACATACTTATAATACATAGAAACATCCAGACCAATACAAACAGACATGTTCATGCACACAAATGTTTATACTGTGCGGGGATCGAACCCGCAACCCTTGGACCAGAGGCAGCGTTCACTGTCACTGTTCCAAACGGGTTGTCAAATATGTAATTTCATTTTCTTAGAGCCAAAGTCATCTGAAAACGTACGCAATTCGCACATAGACGTAGAGTCTGGTAACATTTCTTAATTTCAAGATCAAGTTTCGATAGTAAAGAATGTGTTGGCTAAACGATTATTAATTGTAATCCTTAATCGATGCGGTAGGTAGGTATAACATATATTATGATTGCAAAACATATACTTACATCCGATGCTATCTGTAGCTAACATACCAATGTCACGTGTGAAGCTTTAATATTATTAATTGATATACACACGAAAGAGGATTTTGTACAGCTAATAAATACCGTAATAGGATGTTTGACTAAACTCGAGATTTTACAAAATATTAATATTTTATTACCGTGGGAGAGCCTAGTTTCGGCATGAATGGGCCGGCTCGACCGGAGTGATACCACGGCCTCACAGAAAACCGGCGTGAAGCAGCTCTGTGCTGTGTTTCGCTGCGTGAGTGAGGGTACCGGAGGCCCAATCCGGGGAATAGGGGGGTTTAAAGGTTGGCAGCGCACTTGTGTGTGACACCACTGGTGTCGCGGGTGTCCATGGGCGGCGGCAATTGCTTACCATCAGGTGATCCGTCTGTTCGTCTGCCTACCTATTACATATATAAATATATATATTTATATATATATATATCATCGTCAGCCTATTTAAGTCCCCACTGCTAGGGTGGCCTATTCTACTCTGCCTGGGACCACACGGCTAATGACATGTATATTTTGTGGTAATTATTTGCTACTGGCTATCCCTGTAGTATTATATATCCCTTTACTGTCCTGCCTAATAAATATAAGTACTGATAATATATAGAATTATGTAAAGTAAGTATCTACCTAGTCATGTTTAAACACATACATGTAACGAAGAGGTAATTTATTAAATCTGACGAGTTGTTGATAAATTTAATCGTTTTAATATTAACTAATTAGGTATTCACTTATAAACTGTGTAGATATGATCAGCAAAATGTAAACAATTTGTTTTACTAGATATCCAGCGTATGTCCTTTATGGCAACGAGACTTGGCCTGTATTTGATGTGTGTTAGTGGATTATTGTTGAGATTGGCCGCATTAGCCGAAATCGGTTGGAGGATATTATAATAATGAAATAAGGACAACGCGCGGATACGCTATTCTTTAATAAAATGAATTATACTTCAAATAACTCATTTAATTTTATTCATACCACGACAAATCATGATAAATAGCTATGTTCCTTTATCAAGTCGATCAAGTTATTATATTTCATAGAAAATCATCAAAGTAATATATTACATCAATAATTGTATACAAGAGTTTAAGGCACACTAGCGACGCTAATCAATTTTAAACAATTCGGGGTTACAACCTCTCGGCAAACACTTATACTATTTATTAAATAACCATGCACAAATGTTGGGTCCGCTTTTGTACGCGAAAAATTGATTCAAAACAGATTTCGCCTGCGCGTTAGACCCAACATTTGTGCATGGTAATTTGATAAATAGTATTAGTTTTTGCCTAGAGGTTGTAACCCCGAAATCGTTTAAAATAGATCCGGTTTAGTAGCTAACCATTTAAATCAATTGGTGTCGCAATTTAGGGACGCCAATTGATTGAAATTGTTAGCAACTACATCTTTTTAACAATTTCGAAGCTGCAGTCTCTCGGAAACTTACACTTATACTATTTCATCATCATCATCATCATCTGACTGGATGGCGCAATTGGTAGTTACCCTGCCTCTTACGCCAAAGGTCGTGGGTTCGATCCCCACACTGGACAAACATTCGTGCGATGAACACTTGTGTTTGTTCGGTGTCTGGGTGTAATATATGTATTTAAGTATATATTTGTGTTCCTCTGTTGTCTGATATCTGTAACACAAGTGCTTAAGCTACTTAGTACGGAATCAGGTCAACGTGTTGTGAGAATTATTATTATTATTATTATCATCAGCCCATTTAAGTCCCCACTGCTGGGGCACGGGCCTCCCTCAATCACATGAGGGGTAATTGCCATACTCACCACGCTTGGCAGACGGGTTGGCGAGGGTTTAGATATAAATGCAGAGTTTTCCTTCTCTGGGTGCTGATGATCATGCCAGCAGCTTTACCTTAGTCGCCCTTTACGACACCTCGGTAAGAGTGAGGTGACACTTATACTATTTATTTAGTACTTATACTTGACTTTTGGGTCTACTTTTGTACTCGAAATTTGAATTACCGCCAAATAGGCCCCTTATGGCGTTATAAAAATAGATTTATTCAAGAATAAAGAATGGTCGAATTGGTCTTGAAAGTTTATTCAACCCATAAACAAAGGAACCAGGCGAAATTGGAATATAGTGGTTCAGGATCAAAATGGCCAGATTTTTTTTTTTAAATTATGCTTTTTTTTATTTTCTCTTTCTATTATTATCTATTCTCATGAAAAACATAAAAAAAAGGAAAAGAAATCCAGCCCTGATTCTCCTGGGCCGTAAATTGTCCCCACCTAAAATATTTTTTTACATACAAAAACTCAATTAAACACACTTAATACAATTATTTTATTCAAAAAAAGATGCCGTCGGATCGGTCACCCTGTAAATAAATAGGGAGCTGACCGCGAAACCGCTTCGGCATCAATTGGCCGGCTCACCCAGAGTGATACCAAGGCCTCAAAGAAAACCTTTGTGAAACAGCACTGTGCTGTGTTTCGCTGCGTGAGTGAGGGTACTGGAGGCCTGATCCGGGGGAAAGGTAGGCAGCGCACTAGTGACTCCTCTAGTGTCGCGAGTGCCCTTGGGCGGCGGCAATCGCTTACCATCAGGTGATGGCTGATGACTCAATAGTGTTCCTACAACATAGCAAGCTTAATTAAATTTTCCTGACAATAATGACCATGTCTTGTAAATTAAGGTGACGGGTAGCCCTAACTAACGACACCAATTGATTTAAATTGTTAGCTACTAAACCGGATCTCATCATCATCATCATCAGCCCATTTAAGTCCCCACTGCTGGGGCACGGGCCTCCCTCAATCACATGAGTAAATGCCATACTCACCACGCTTGGCAGACGGGTTGGCGAGGGTTTTGATATAAATGCAGAGTTTTCCTTCTCTGGGTGCTGATGATCATGCCAGGAGCTTTACCTTAGTCGCCTTTTACGACACCTCGGTAAGAGTGAGGGTGGCCTATTCTACTCTGCCGGGGACCACACGGCGAAACTGTATGGGCAGCTAAATCTTTTTTTGTTGAGGTTAGACCCTATGTTCCTTGGGGAAAAATGTTTGTTATCATCAGTATAATGCTTTCGATAACGGATTAAGACGGTTAAAAACTACTACGGTATTTTAGTGCTATCGTCGAAATTAGGTTAAACATTGACCTTAGGTACCCCATCAGATTTGCAACCACGACCTCTGTTTTAGGGTCTCCGTTTAGTATAAACGATAGTAATTTCGAAGTCGTTTACGTTGAGCGTGTAATGCGATGGTACTCGACCTTCGAGCTCGCATTAACTATCGATAGCTTAACCACGGTTCAATCTGCCTTCATTTGCCGATAAATGGGTGCTTTGAGGTTAACTTAGCATCTTGGCCCTTGAAGGTTTTTTTTTAATATGGCTCTACCCGAAGATAATTCGCTAATGTCAAGTAACTTATTGAGAATATATAGGCAGTCAACAGTCGAACTCAGTCAAAGTACAAAGTTCTTTATTTGCAGTAAATGTGGTAACAAATGATCTTATAACGTAAACTACAGCATACACTTAACTGTATAACAGCATGCAAACTTTTTTACTTGTTATTGAAGTATTTGAATAAATCTAAAATCAAATTGGTACCTACATTGGTCAATCTATACATATTAAATCAAATTTAAAGTATTTAACAACCATATCAATTCAATCATTGTATTAGGTACATTTAAAATTTGAATTCAAAATATTCATTAATGGAGTAAAAACATTTTTCAATTTATACCGTGCGCAGTTTGTACGTAAACTTGTGGTATGGTAATTCTTTCAACTCATCTGGTAAATGGTTAAATATCTTTACACACATTGTACAGCAGTTTCTGCGGCAAATATCTGTTAAACTGTGTGGCATCGCCAAGCGATTTGGGTGCCTTGGATTGAAAGTACAGACCTATAATCAAAGTCACAGTCACTCAATAAAACGCCGGTGTTTTACGTTTTATTCACCTACGGATTCTCTTACACTCATATTCCGATGGGATACCCTTGTGACACGAGATACGTGGAGGGGAGTTAATATACATTAGTAATAATAAAATATTATTAGTATGTATTTACAATAGAAAAGTATTATATTTATATATTTATTTGTAATTCCGCTGTTGGTACTGATATCCGTAACAAAGGTACTTGAGCTACCTATATCGGAGTCAGATGTGATGTTGTGAAATATTTATTCATTTGTTTATAGATTCATTCCATTTTTTTTGTGGCAAATTGACTACTCTAGACCTTTTTTACATTTTTATTACATATTTAATATATGTAGAATCTATTTTTAGCGTGGGAGAGCGACACTTCTTCATGAATGCTCCGGGTCAACCGAAGTGATACCACGGCCTCACAGAAAAGCAGCACTGCGTTATGTTTCGCTGTGTGAGTGAGGGTACCGGAGGCCTAATCCCGGGGAAAAGTTTAAAGGTTGGCAGCGCACTTGTGACTCTACCGGTGCCGTTGAACGGGGGCTATCGTTTGTCATCGGGTGATTCGTCCGCTCGTCTGACAACCTATCCTTACTAATATTATAAATGCGAAAGTAACTCTGTCTGTCTGTCTGTCTGTTACTCTTTCACGCCAAAACTACTCAACGGATTTAAATGAAATTTGGTATACAGATAATCTAGACCCTGAGAAAGAACATAGGCTACTTTTTATTGCGAAAAGGGGGTTGTAAGGGGTTGAAAGGGGGGTAAAAAGTTACTTTTCCACGCGGACGAAGTCGCGGGCGGCCGCTAGTAACATATAAAAATGTCCACGCAATCAATTTTGTTAAGAGTAATGCCATACAGAATATAACCGAGAGAAGGCGTCTTGATATCCACAGATAATGCATTAAGATTCAACTGATTTATAGATATATTACATTATGCAAATTTATACTTCGTTTATAGAGCAAATGAGATTACATTTAGCACCTAACAATAGGTCAATATCGCCATAAAGTCGCCGCTCTCGCTCGCACGTCACGTTTGGAACATCTAGCCTTTATTAGATCGGTGAGCTTCGCAACATGAGTGCTAAATGGTGCTCTGAATAGATAAGTACAGAAGGAATTCGATTGATGAAGCAACCAATAGGGCACCGGACAGTTCTTTATTAGTAGGTAGAATCATCAGGACATTAGCCGCAGAACTGATAGCCGTTGGAGCCGTAAAGTCCTTGAGTGGAGACCGCGACTCGGTAAACGTAGTGTTGGACGCCCTGCGACAAGATGGGATGATGACACTCGAAGGCTGGCTGGTGTGGGCTGGATGAGAGTGGCCGAAAATCGGGAGCAGTGGCGTGCATTAGGGGAGAGAGAGATGATGATGATGATGAGGTAGAATCAGCCTATAAACAGGGTGTATCTGTCATCTGTCTAAAATTTGCGTCCCTCTAACCACGTGTTCTATCGACTATTCTGAACAACATTTGTTCTACGACTTTTGGAAATTCGCATAAAAAAAGTCTACGGATTCAGCGGATATTACTCTAAAAGCAATCGCGGGCGTTAAGACTCTATTAGGTCCAAGCAAGTTGTCACGAGACAACTCACTCGACACACAACAGCAGTGTTAAAAACGATACAATCCTACAATTTTCATTATTAGGATTACTTTTCGGTACCTCACTGCACTAGGCCGTGTGGTCCCCGGCAGAGTAGAATAGGACACATAGAATAGGACACCCTCACTCTTACCGAGGTGTCGTAAAAGGCGACTAAGGTAAAGCTGCTGGCATGATCATCAGCACCCAGAGAAGGAAAACTCTGCATTTATATGAAAACCCTCGCCAACCCGTCTGCCAAGCGTGGTGAGTATGGCAATTACCCCTCATGTGATTGAGGGAGGCCCGTGCCCCAGCAGTGGGGACTTAAATGGGCTGATGATGATGATGATGATGATGACCTCACTGCTCAAATAAACACCAAATTTGCACACTAAAAACCACTAGACACTAATTTAAAACCTTTGAATTGCATCAGCTAATGCGGCTCATTTTATACCTACCCGCCGAATCCATTTTTCCTTTAATTACCTCTCACTACCTAATCAAATTTCAAAGATGGCATTTATAATGTCGATCGCGAAATACCTTTCAAATAAGATAGCGCAATGTTCTAATAAATTACTTTTTGTTTGTACTTGGAGCAATATCTTTGAGACCTAATGTTCATAATATGGACAGTGACCTATTGCAAAAGTGGAGAGAGGGATAATTTGCATTACTGACCCTATCAGAACCTTTTAATATCCTTCATCATCATCATCATATATTGCTTCTACCTAGATAAAAAATAGAAAAATCTTTAACTTTCCCAGTCGCTTTTTCTTTATATGCCCACCAAAATACACGCGGACCGTCGTGTGATTACACTTCTAGGCAGACGCAAAGATGGAAGTTTATGCACTCATGCAATTACGTGGGGTCTCTAGAGGATAAACTAAAAATAGCGTTAAAAAACTGTAACCCGACTACGCAAGATTGAATGTCCACTGAACTTCATCTAATAGGATAAAAACAAATCGCTTTTTTCGTGTAGTGCCCACTGTGCTATTATTTTCATTAAAAATAAGCCTATTAAAACGCGGACGGTAATAAGGAATCGATTGATACCTCATTCATCAAAATCGCCTGGGTTGTTTAGGCAGAATCGGGGAACATACAAACATACTTATATACATACATAGACTGCTGAAATCATAACCCTTCATGTTTGGCTTTGCCATACCTTCATCTTAGCGTGTATTTACATTGATCTGACTCCGAGATAGGTAGCTCAAGCACCTGTGTTACGGATATCAGAATCAACAGCGGGATTACAAATATATACATATTATACTTTTCTTTTGTAAATACATACTTATTATACATACAAACACCCAGACCAATACAAACAGACATGTTCATGCACATAAATGTTTGTACTGTGCGGGGATCGAACCCACAACCCTTGGACCAAAGGGTTGTGGGTAAAAACCTTTGTAACAGTGGTAGTGAACGCTGACTACCACTGTTACAAACGGGTCTTCAAAAAGATGGTAATGGTAGAAATACGCACATAGATTTGAAAAACCATTGGTGCATGCATGGATTCGAACCTCGACCACCAGCGTGGAAGGGGCGCGTTCGTATCCATCGAGCCACCATCGCTCCTTTGGATTTGCCATCGTCGGGTATAAAATTACGAAATTACCAAAACCTTGTAAAGAAAGACTTCTTCATTCTTCAACTTCATTCTATAATAGACAACAATGAGAAACAGTAGCTTGAGGAGATGGGGGTAAAGTGAATAAATAAGTGCAAAATGTAGTTTTCAGTCCATACAGAAAACTTATCAAAGATTTCTTTTTAAAAGAGACTCTCTAATATTTGTTTTACTCAGTTACACAACAGTTCCCGCTTTCAAAAGGCACCCCGCTCAAGTATTAAAGTATCAGCCTACAAGCTGTCCCACTGCAGGGCAAAGGCCTCCATCATAGATATCAAGTCATCGCTACTATGATGGGATTAGGCTTAATCACCACGCTTGCCAAATGCGGATTGGTGATCACAAACCCGAGCTGTTCGAAAAATTCGAAACATACTTTACGCTCGACCCGGGAATCGAACCCAGGACCTCGAGATCACGATCCGGTACTTAAGCCATTAGACCAACAGGGCGCTTAAGTATATTATTATAATTTATCATCGAGGTATAAATAAAGCTTTTCGTAAAATATCATCGTCAAGTTTTTTTTCGCTGCGCCACTAATTTCTATACCAGGCTTTCTTCTTCCACATTTTTTATAGGATGCTCAAGACCGAACGAAGTGAAGGAGTCCAAGAAGGAAAATGGACCTCGGGCTCCGAAGCGACAGCTTGATGATTATGATGAGCAACCGTTCATCCCATTCGAAAATCGAATGATTCTTTTTTAAATTAAGTTATCACTATAAATAAAATAATAAACCATAAAATATTTCACAACATCACATACACTGATCTGACTCCCAGATTTGTAGCTCAAGCACCTGTGTTACGGATATTAGAATCAACAGCGGAATCACAAATATATACATTTATACTTTTCTTTTTGTAAATACATACTCATCATGCATAGAAAACACCCAGACAAACAGACATGTTCATGCACACAAATGATTGTACTGTAAGGGGATCGAACCCGCAAGTCTTGCACCAAAGGCAGCGTTCACTACCACTGATCCAAACGGGTCGTCAAATTGAAATTTATTGTTCTTTTTTAAGGTGACGAGTAGAGTATTTTTTAGCTACTATACTGGATCTATTTTAAAATTTGTACACTAAAAACCACTAAACACTAATTTAAAACCTTTGAATTGCATCAGCCCACGCGGCTTGTTTTAGCTCTAACCGCCGAATCAAAAAAAAGTAATATCTGATCATAAAATGACAAGACAAAATAATGACAATGACAGCAAGTAACTTAAAGTTACTTTAACTTTTTTATTCAAAATATAGCACTGATATCACAAAACGTTGAGCCTCAGGCTACGTTACTTCCGTTTTATTAATTAATAATTTAAAAAATTAATATTTTAATAAAAATACACATTTAATGATAACTTAAAAATATGGGTCATCTTTTTTTCTCTTTCTTTATTAAAAATTTTTCTATTTTTTTTGTATGGTTTTCATGCGTCATTCGCCATGTTTTTTCATATCCAAAATCCCGAGAATTGGTTTCCATGTGTTAAAAAAAATCAATCAATGTAAAAAAAGCAAATATGGAAAATAAATGTCGACCCGTTTGGAACAGTGGTAGTGAACGCTGCCTCTGATACCAGGGTTGCGGGTTCGATCCCCGCACAGTACAAACATTTGTGTGCATGAACATGTTTGTTTGTATTGGTCTGGGTGTTTGCTATGTATTGTAAGTATGTATTTACAAAAGAAAAGTATTATATGTATATATTTGTAATCCTACTGTTGATTCTGATATCCGTAACACAGGTGCTTGAGCTACCTATCTCGGAGTCAGATCAATGTATGTGATGTTGTGAAATATATATATTAAAAAAAAAATGTCTTTAAAACTGAATCACCCCATCTTCCTCCTCATTCACACACTCTTTAATTAGCATCCGTTCATCTCGCTCAAAACTTGCCAAAACAACCGAGGCCGCCGAAAGGCGGTATTGTGTTGTTTTCGAAATTCGGCTAAAACAATGGACGACATTTGTTACTCTGTTGTAAACCAGTAGGTTAAGGTTGGGAGATCTAGATTAATAAGCGTGTACATATGGCGTCACATAAAGTTACCCCGGCAATGCAAAATTAGCTCTTATGACTCAGATTTAAGGACGCTCCAAAGTGCAAAAAGGGTAATTCTACGTCACGTTGTGGGTACTGTGGATTTTCGTGGGATTGTAAATTGTGTGGTGATTTGAATAAATTAAACCGTATTAAATAATTTACAGTGGAAAACATTCCATCACGGACAAAAAAAAAATATATAGTTCCTAATTCTGCCGCACCATCAAGAAATGGATTGATGCCATTCAAAGGTTTTAAATTAGTGTCTAGTGGTTTTTAGTGTTCAAATTTGATGTTTATTTGTGCAGTGAAGTGCCGCAAAGTGATCCTAAAAATAAGAATCGTTGGATTGTATCGTTTTTAACACTGCTATTGTGTGTCGAATGAGTTGTCTCGTGACAACTTGCTTGGACAAAATAGTCTTAAAACCTGCGATTGCTTTTAGAGTGATATCCGCTGAATCCGTAGGTCGATAAAACGTAAAACACCGGCGTTTTATTGAGTGACTGTGACATTGACTGACTTCGACTATTGACCCTTATTGACTTAGTCTCAATAAGTTACTTAACATTGGCGAATTATCTTCGGGTAGAGATATAATAAAGAAATGGAACTCGTTGCCGGCGCATGTATTTCCTCCTTCCTACAATATGGATTCCTTCAAACGACGCGTGAAGAAGCATCTCGGGGGGCAATAAGCCAGTGCCAACGGAGGTGATGCCTTGACATCGCTTCCGTTGGACGTTGCAGCCTAATGGCTGAGGAGAGCCAATATACTGTACCTATCACTATAAAAAAATAGGTTGACATAGAAATGTTTTGATGTCATAGGTGGCAGACGAGCTGACTTAATGGTAAGCTATGACGCCACCCGTAGGCACCTCCCCTCTTCTCCTGAATTGGGCCTCTCCAGTATCATCATTGTCCCTACTTAGGACATGTGTTAATGTGACGAGTAGAGCACACTAGCGGCGCCAATTGGTTTAAATTTTTAGCAACTAAACCGGATATATTTTTAACAATTTCGAAGCTGCACCCTGTCAGAAAATACATTACTATTTTTTTAATACTAAACTTTTGGGTCTGTTTTTGCACTCGATATTTTGATTAACGCCATAAGTATCGGAGTCAGATCAATATATGTGATGTTGTGAAATATTTATTTATTTTAGTGGCTGCTTTTGGCGGCCAAATATGTCTGTGGTGCTATAGATAGATCAGAAAAGAATATAAGAAAATATAACATTTACATATTTAATAATAAGTGATAACAACAGAAGTGCTATTTAAAGTTAAGTCCATTTCACGTTCATATATTGTGCTACGCCCAAAAGGATAATATGATAAACAGGAAACTTTGTACAAGATCTTATTTTACATTCCTGAATGCAATAACGTCGGTGAAGTTCTAACACCACGTAAGTAATTTTTTGGTGGTTTTGACATTTCGCTAGAGAATCCATAGACGCGTCATTTTGCCCAATCAGAATCAAGATGCAACTAATTAAAACCTTTAAAATTACGAAAAAGTAACAGCACGGAAGTCATTAAATGACCTACGCTTTGACATGACCAGTCATTTTTTTTTAAATAATTTATTGGTGGAGGTTATTACATCTTGATACCATTCCTTAGAGACTTATTTTTATTGCGAATAATAGGCAGACGAGCATGCGGCCCATCTGATGTTAAATGGTAACAGCCGCTCATAGACATCAACAATGCCGGAGCAAAGTGAAATAAGAACTCTTTTCAAACCTCGTTTAAAAAAGGACATGTCGTAGCGAACAGGGAACACCGCGGCTGGAAGCTCATTCCAGAGTTTGCATGAGCGTGGGAAAAATACGATTCGTGGGAAAATGCGAGTCGTGGGATTGTAAAATGGTGACCCTGGTATGATATTAAACAGCTCTTCAGAGCACTCTCCATGGAAGAGCCTATAGAAGAGGCAAAGAGAGCCGAAGTCTCTTCGCGCCTCCAACGACTAATATGTCGGTGAGATCGGGATCCCCAACAACCCGGACAGCTCGTCTCTGCAAGGCATCAAATGGGTCTAACTGATATTTAGAGGCTCCTGCCCAAAGATGGGAGCAGTATTCCACGTGGGGCCGTACTTGGGCTTTGTACAGTACAAGCCGTTGCCTAGGCGAGAAAAACTTGGAAGACGGATCGTTTTTTTTTTTCAATCAGAATTCAGTTACGGGCATCTTAAACCTTTTAAATGTTAATGAACGGAAGTCAACAATTGAATACTAATGGAGCATATATATAGCACGTAAGTCTCGAATCAGTTACTTGGCTCTCCTGAAAAGTTGCTTAAAATCAGTTACGTGGTGTTAGAACTTCGCCGACGATAAATTATTTGAATTTGATAAATAAATAAAATCAAAGTTACAAAAACATCATATTATTTCGCTCATGTGTGTGTGACGTGTATAAAAATGTGTCATGGTAATTCTAAAGATGCATGTACGTACTTTTTCGAATTTAGCTATCTCCACACTGAGGTAGGATCTTTCAGACCATACTTATTGCATTTTGAACTCTATTGGTGAATTGCTAAGATAAGCAATTACGATCACCGGTCAAATGAGTGACGATGGTACATGGCCTACTTTACATTGATGTCGTAGGTAAACTGTGAATTAAGGTGGTTCTAAAATGCAGTTTATGTGACTGTCACGTAATTAGGGTTAATAAATAATAGCCGTGTGGTCCCCGGCAGAGTAGAATAGGCCACCCTAACTCTTACCGAGGTGTCGTAAAAGGCGACTAAGGTAAAGCTGCTGGCATGATCATCAGCACCCAAAGAAGGAAAACTCTGCATTTATATCAAAACCCTCGCCAACCCGTCTGCCAAGCGTGGTGAGTATGGCAATTACACCTCATGTGATTGAGGGAGGCCCACGCCCCAGCAGTGGGGACTTAAATGGGCTGACGATGACGATGAATAAAATACGAGCGAGATTTTTAAAAACGAGCCTTGGTGAGTTCTTTAATAGTATTCGCGAGTGTTCTAACACTGAGTTATGTGCAGTCTTATAAACTACTTCATCTACATTTATGTTTTAATTTTCAAAGTAAGTAATTATAGCTGATAATCTAGATGGTTTTTCTGGCAAAAGAATATTTGTAACTTGGTACTTTTGCTAAAATATGTCGTGGAGACAAATCTAAATTTATTTATTTATTATTTATGTGTCACCGACTGTCACGCAGGTCGCATATAAATAATAAATAAATATATTTCACAACATCACATATATTGATGGGTCTCCGAGATTGGTAGCTCAAGCACCTGCGTTACGGATATCAGAATCAAGAGTGGAATTACAGATATATACATTTAATACTTTTCTTGTATACTTGTGTAAAACACCCAGGCCAATACAAACAGACATATTCATGCTCAAAAATGTTTGTACTATGCGAGTGGCAGACGAGCAGACGGATCGCCTGATGGT
Source organism: Marasmia exigua (assembly GCA_019059595.1). Lineage (NCBI taxonomy): Eukaryota > Metazoa > Arthropoda > Insecta > Lepidoptera > Crambidae > Marasmia > Marasmia exigua. The sequence continues at coordinate 2,423,605 of CM032487.1, read as the reverse complement.
AAGCGATTGCCTTTAGACACCTGCGGCACCAGTGGATTCCCAAGTACGCTGCCAACCTTTAAACCCTCCTATCCCGCAAATTAACAGTACCGTGATGTGCTTTACGCCGTGTTTCTGTGAGGCCGTGGTATCACTCCGGTCGAGCTGGCCCATTCATTCCGAAGCGTGGCTCTCCCACGGTTATCCCTTCCCCCCGGGTTTGGTGTCCGGTACCGTCATTTACTCGGTAAAACACAGGCGCTACTTTCTGTGAAGCCGTGGTTTCACACCAGCAGGTCCATTCATTCCGAAGCGTGGCTCTCCCACGGTAAAAATTACATGTAACATTCTATGTATTTCTGTTTTTATATTCAACTTCAACTTAATAAGCATTATATAAAGCTCGTTACTATGAAACATCTTTAATTAAACTTAAAATAGGCCAGAACTATCTCACGAACCTGCGCCGTGGGAATCTCGACCTTCCGTCGTTAGTTTTAAGGGTATCTGTGGTTAGAATTTATATGATTCTTGAGGTCAAACTGTGATGGTTAGGGCATAAGGGTTGGGCTAAGGTATGCTGACTTTTTAGTGGGTAATTTAAGCTTAAAGTCTATGAAATGGTATTAATTAGAACTAAAGCTAATAGAAGGACTAAAAGTTTTTTGTACTAATTCATCTAATCGCCTTTTAGGTTTACCTTAAAATATTTGATTTCAAAGTGGACGGGTTGTAAAGTGACGTCATCACCGTCCCAGTACCTCGCAACACTAGCTCAGTCCACTCGCGTGTCCCGGTAATGGACAACATTTCATATTTTTAACATGTCCATATGGTTTTTTTATATGAAAGTAGACATAAAATGAATAAGCCTATATTTTTTCTTTTTTCAAAATTTGTCCATTTTCATGCATAAAATAATTAGAGAAATTCTTTTTATTCTTAATAGACGTAAGCGCCAAATGACGTCATCGGACGGCTGAATACAGCGATATTCCTTTGCTTATCATTGTTTTAATAAAAAAAAACCTACTACTGTCAAAGGTAAATAAAGCTAGTGTCAACATTGTCAACGTCATTCATACATTCAACGTTGACAAGTTGTCTTTTTTTTTGACAGTTACATGTCATGGGTTTGGCATTACGTAAATTTAAAACTATAATGTGCTAAGCAAAGAAATATTTTACATTCTGCCGTCCGATGACGTCATCTTACGTTTTTTAGTTTTTAATTTTTTTCTCAGTAAATAAGCAATATAAAAAATGAATAAATATATATTCGAACAGCGGAAAAGTAAACAAAGAATCGGTATTTTTTGTTTCAGAGCTTAGCAATTTTGAAATGTTGTCCATTCATCGAGCGTATCTCCATCAACTTGGTGGAAAATAAAAAACTTGACTGAAAGTATTATTACGATACTTCGTGTATTTCCCGAGATACATCATTTCAAAAAAATGTTTTACGGTGACGTCACAATACTAACGCGTGCCAGCGAAATTTTAATTTTTTGTATATTCACTAATATTTCTTAGTCTATTTTGATTAAACAAAAACTTGCGTATTTGTATAGATATTAACTTTTTTTATGAACTGTCGGCCAACGATTGACCACAGTCTCACCCACTTGAAAGTGACGATGAGGTAGGATGTAACGCGTTTGCCTAGAAGATGTAGAATTGTAATACCAACAGTTATAAGCATTGAGCCGTGTGGTCCCCGGCAGAGTAGAATAGGCCACCCTCACTCTTACCGACGTGTCGTAAAAGGCGACTAAGGTAAAGCTGCTGGCATGATCATCAGCACCCAGAAAAGGAAAACTCTGCATTTATATCAAAACCCTCGCCAACCCGTCTGCCAAGCGTGGTGAGTATGGAAATTACACCTCATGTGATTGAGGGAGGCCCGTGCCCCAGCAGTGGGGACTTAAATGGGCTGATGATGATGATAAGCAATAAAGATTCTGATTCTGATTCCGATGCCTGTTCATTCTTGCCTTAAAGATGTCCAGATTGTAGTAATCCGAAAAACAGACCTTGGCAATGAGTTCCATTCCTTAGCGGTCCGCATTATGAACGTGGAAGCAAATCGCTTCATGCAGATAAGGGGTAAGCCAACAACGTACGCCTTGTTGTCCGGTGATATAATGGGCTAGAAGAGATCAAATTATGCAGAACCTCCACAAACTCCCCGACTCAACTGGGACCATAGTTTTAAGCAATTTTGTACACCTATTAACATTCTTCATTAGATAACGTCATCACTCATTGATCTGTGGATAAAGTGAAAATAATAAAATAATATATTAATTTACAAACAATAATATTTCATCATGTCATAATCAATTCTCAATATCATATTTCAGTCCGTCTAGTCATTACCTCAGAATGTCTTTATATGGCCAGTCCGTCTGTGTCTAAATTGTCCATATTACTGTATAGTGTACAATGTCCTAGCCAATTAGACATGTCCTTTGGTAGTAATTTTTTTTTAATCAGCACTGTCTTTTTTTTTTAAATCAAGACAGCCAGCATTATCCTCTTTGAAATCGGATGTAGATCAAGCCATCATCCCATCCTGACTGTGAGGTAAGATCTCTATTTTCTAATTAACATTTGACCTCAAATTTAACATTTATAGGTTTGTTTATAGGAATTACGAGCGTAAACCATAATGAAATGTCCGGTATTAAAATAATTTCATAATGATTAAACTACTCAAATATCTATATAAATTTAATGTGGGAGAGCCACGCTTAGACATGAATGGGCCGGCTCGACCGGAGTGATACCACTGCCTCACAGAAGACCGGCGTGAAGCAGCGCCTGCGCTGTGTTTCGCCGTGTGAGTGAAGGGGGAAAAGGTTGGCAGCGCACTTGTGACTCCACTGGTGTTGCGGGTGTCCATGGGCGGTGGAATTGCTTACCATCAGGTGATCCGTCTGCTCGTCTGCCACCTCTCATATAAAAAAAAATATCGGTCATAACGTCCGCTAAAAGAGGCTTACGAGGAAGCCGTCCGGTAATGAGATAAAGTGAAAATTATGTATTTATTGATCACAGAACACAAGTTAAACAAAAACATACGAATGGTTTTTAACGGGATTGCTACCATGTAACTCATTTTTGAGTCTTTGATATTGATTTCAGGTGCACACACTTTTACACGCTGTAAAAGAGTAAGGGAATACCCGCAAGAAAATTTCAGCAGCGCAATGGTCACATTGCGCTTGCAAAAGTATCGAAATACGGTGACTCAAAAATAAGGTTTTTTTTATGTGATAGGCAGACGAGCAGACGGATCACTTGATGGTAAGCGATTGCCATGGACATCTGCAACACATAAGCTTTACAGTGCGTTGCCGGCTCTTAAGGGAGGAATTTTCTTGGAGATCGACGGGTCGTATCTGTTCGGAAACACCATCGTTGGTAGCTGATTCCACAGTTTAACTACAGCTACAGCAACCGGATCCGCTGCAGCGCTGGTTTTGAAGGTTGAGAATTGAGCTAGGTTCAAGAACGTTAACTCGATGCCTGGAAGGCCTTTGCCGCATATTGCGAGCATGTGATGGAGGCGAAGGAGGCGGCGGAGCGCGATCCGCAAGGCACGTAGAGGGAGGAGACGACGCCAATACTTGCGTCTCCTTCCCCTGCGAGGAGCAGGTCCGCTGGTGCGTGGGGCTGTAACCCCACCACCGGCATTGCACGGACCTCCTCCTACGCCTGGTGGGGACGGCACGACTCTCTCGGCTGTCCCCATCCCTCCCCCCGACCCCGGGGGGAGAAGCGCCGTGCCCGCCGTGTAGGCGGGCGTCCCTGTCCGGGGGGTAACGTGGTGAAAGGCTTCGAGCTTTGGCCCCATGTCACTCGCCCACTCATGGACAGATGAGGGAGAGTCCCAGGAGTTTTAGTCGGTATGCCTCTGGCCGGCTTCTCGTTAGGAGAAGCCGTCGCCAGAGGAGAGTCCGACATAACCCATCCGTTTACAGACGGATGGGTATGCGTAACGCATTTCTCCTGGGTCAACAAAAAAAAAAAAAAAAAAAAAGTAACAGTCAACAAGCCCCCGGAACAGCACGTAACATATTACAAATTCTGATGCCCAAAAAACAAAAGCATGAAGCCATTAACTTTGGGAACAGGTCGATGTGTGCTATGCACTTATTTCGATAGATATATTACCTAATAAGTCAGCAGGTCACCGATGTAGGGCGACCAAATTAGCTAAAAATCGACCTGTCAGTCCACAGCTAAACATACTATGATTTATGTCAAAGTTTGCTCTGTCAGACAGTATAATGTGGTATGATGAAGACTGATGAGGAATGTGGGCGTTTTATGCTTCACTTTATGTAATTTTAATTATGATACGTTGTGAGAACGGAGTCAGATCGAGATATGAAGATAGCATGGTGCCATAGCGAGAAGATGTAATGAACGCTAATATATGTCGCATCTAAAGAAAGGAGACACAAAGCGCCTGTGAAAGGGAGGGGAACTCATAGGCTCGGACGGTATGACCGGTTAGGGTCCGCCCTCATCATAATCATTTTCAGTCAATAGACGTCTGCTGGACATAGGCCTCCTCCAATGTTCTCCACAAAGATCGGTTCTGTGCCCCCGCATCCAATGGATTTCCGCGACCTTCACCAGATTGTTGGTCTATCTTGTGGGCGGCCTGCCACGGCTGCGACTTCCTGTACGTGGCCCGCCCGCCGCCCTGGGACGCTCAAAATAAGTAAATGTGGTCTACAAAACAGGTTGAAAAAGATTTGTCTCCCTTAGAATCTGTGTGACTCTCCCACTGATCCACTTCGACACGTCGAAACTGCGTGGTAAATAAGTTAAAAGTTTAAACATCTTCTATGTTAAAACGATGAGCAATTATAGCTCATTGGAGAAGAACGTTAATCTTTCGGATGGCAAATCATATGTTCGAATCAGAGCGTGTGATAGTGGTAAAAGAACCTTCGAACTTTTTGGGCATATTTATTCAATATCAGTATTTTTGTCAGAGGAAAACGTTTCCAATACGAATCAAAAAGTTTCTTAAAATTTAATAAATTTTAACGTGTTGGTTCCCTTGTCTTGCGAAAATCAGACCTGACGAGTTGCTTTAATAGTTAGTAATACAGAATCTCATTCCACTGGACATTTACTATGATTTACGCTGAATCCTACAACAAGAGGACAAAAACCAATTCACCTTTAGACCCACTGGTTGTAAAACAAACGGAGGCGAAATAGAAATGATCCCACGCGCTCGCCACTAAACCTAAATAGAGTATGCGGGATCCGCGATCGGACGTACACTCGTGAGCAGAATCCTTTCGTTATTTTTATTACTATAGACCAGTCAGTCCGCTTGTGACCACGGCTTTGCTTTTTTAGGGTTCCGTACCTCAAAAGGAAAAAACAGAACCCTTATAGGATCACTTTGTTGTCCGTCTGTCTGTCAAGACCCTTTATCTCAAGAACGCGTGAACGTATCAAGCTGAAATTCACATGATATTCTCAGGTCCCTTTAAGCTGTGAAAATATCAAACTTCTAAGCCAAGCTAATCAAAAGATACAGCCGATTATGTCGATATTTTCAACAAATTTTCGACACTCGCAAAGGAATCAAAACCTACAGGGTACTTCCCGTTAACTCAGAATCTTGAAAATTGGCATGAAGCATTGTCATATAATGCAAATATAGGAAAAATTGCGAAAATCACATTTTTTTAGTTATATAATAACAAACGCATCAGAAATGATGTAATCCGACAGAGAACCAGAGTCACCGACATAGCCCACCGAATTAGCAAACTGAAGTGGCAGTGGGCTGGTCATATTAGCCGCAGAACTGACAGCCGTTGGAGCCGTAAAGTCCTTGAGTTGAGACCGCGACTCGGTAAGCGTAGTGTAGGACGCCCTGCGACAAGATGGGATGATGACATTCGAAGGCTGGCTGGTGTGGCCTGGATGAGAGAGGCCGCAAATCGGCAGCAGTGGCGTGCATTAGGGGAGACCTATGTCCAGCAGTGGACGAGTGTGGGTTGCTGATGATGAATAAAAATATTTTAATAAAATGAAACTTACTACCTAATTTCTCACAAACGGATAAAGCTATCCAATTGAAATTTATACCAAATACCTAGGTCTACTATCCCTTTCAGCTGTGAAAAAAATCAAAGTTCCTACGTTTGTACGGTGTTTCCCATGAACATCCCCGAAATCAGAGAGATCGCTAATGTGTTGCCGGACTTATTAAAAAAGAGTACGCTCTTATCTTAAAGGTCCCTAAGTCATAGCCGTCGGGAAATACTCCCACAGCCAAATCGTTCCACAGAACTGAAGGTAAAGGTAGTAGAAAGTAATACTGTAGCCGAAATGTCAAGCAAAATATGTGAGAACAAAACATTATAGATAATATAAATCTCGCGTTATTTCCCGTCGTAATTTATTATAGTTTATAGAGTATGAAATGTGGATTCTTTAATCTACGTGTATATTTTCGACTTGCCCGATCGCGCATTTGATGGTGAATCTGACTCACACGCGGTCTTGATTTCACGACGTCCATAAATTTTATTTTTGGCCTAACAGGCTTTGCACACTTTTGTCAAGTTACATTATGTAGCTTTAGTTAAAGGTGTTACGAGTAATCAATTAGCAAATAAATTTTTTATGTGATAGGTGGCAGACGAGCAGACGGATCGCCTGAAGGTAAGCGATTCCCGCCACCCATAGATACCCGCGACACCTGTGGAATCACAAGTGCGCTACCAACCCTCAAAACCCCGCTTTCCCCCAGAGTGGGCATCCAGTACCCTTACTCACGCAGCGAAACAGGACAGTGCTGCTTCACTCCGGTTTTCTGTGAGGCAGTGATATCACTACGTCGAACCAGCCCATTCATGCCGGTCAATTATTTCTTTAGATACATAAATTCATTCTAAAATGTTGATAACAGTTATATTACTTACACTCGTACTTCAGGTGTCTAAATCGTTGTAGAGTTAGTACCTAATTAAAGTTGGCACTTAACACCAAGGCAATCAGTGTACAGTCTCCCCATTTATTTTAATATTATTATTATAATCCTTATTTAAAGTATGTAGTCAGGCTTGGAAACACACACATAGAAAATAATGCTCATTTACCGATAAATTTAAAAACTGTCTGAATAAATTCAGTTATTTTTTGAATTTGTACGTAAAATTTTATAAATAAAGACTATTTTTCGGTTAAACTTTTGTTATATATATAGAAATCAGATGAGTAGTTCACGCTTTCAGCGTGCAATAGGTATATATATTAAAGTTTGTTCAAATAGAATACAACAATCGGTTTTATGCTTACAACAGACAAGAAAATGAATGACGTCAATCGCTTTTCTACATATTTTATTCTACATACAATTTACATAATGTATATGAAGAGTGCGCATTACGTATAAAATGTAGGTAAATTAAAAAAAATACACCTAGTAAAAACAGTTGTAATTTGCATGATACTGTACTTAAAAAAATTTTGGTGATTAAAAAGAGTAACTGGCGAGTTTCTTGCCGGATCTTCTCGTCAGAATCAACTTTCCGATTCTGGTGGTAGAATCACATTATATTTATTCATTTCTTAGTATATTTTTTGTATCGACATATATGTTTAATTACATGTATAATATACATAGCTATAATTTATATTTTTCATGTATGACGATTTGTAAGAGCTGTATATAAGCCTATGCAAATAAAGTACTTTTTAATTTTGAATTTTGAATATATGTATATTATCGATAAATTGTTATACCTATCATATTCTAGATCTTACCACCGCTTTCCATCAAGTGCCATTGTGGTCAATCGTAAGCCTTATAATCAATAAGAAAAAACAAAGTTGAACAAATTGAATGAAGTTGAGATTGGAATGGTGTATAAATATTCCCCCGTAAGAGTTTCAAATAAACGCTGCAGCCGATTGTACCTCATTGACTTGCGTGCTCTCCTCGCGAGGTCGCACTGTACCACTGCGGCGGTATATTGGCGTCAATTTATAAAGGGCAATACTTACTAATTAGTTAGGTATTAGTTGCATGAAATCACTTCGTTTCGGGACTTAATTATGCGCTTAGAGGTGGCCGCTAAATGTATTAGTTACTTATTTTACCAATAGACGGCGCTAGATGTCGATTACGTCGCGCAAGTGTTTAATACAATTTTAAATAAATCTACTACTTTTTATGTCTAGTGAACTCAGTATGTTGAACTGAGGATGTTGATGGTAGATGCTTTTAATGGAATTGTTCTTGAATCTACTTAATTTTCTACTGTATTTTATAGTACAGCCGTTTTTTTCTGAAAAAATAAGAGAGAGAAAGGAAAAACTGTAGTTGTAAGGGTTACTTGGGTAACCCTCAGTAAAATTACATTGAAAGATACAATTACTAATTCTTAGAAGATGGTGGCAGAACAATGGGCAGAACGGAAGAATGTTTCTTCCGTTCTGACCCTTTTTTATACTACTTCGGTTACAAACAAGAGGGATCGCCTGATGGAAGCAACTTTCAGATGCTATTAGGAGTTTCAAGTTGTAGACGGGTATTCAGCTTAGCTATCGATGCTAAAAATAAGGCTGTCTATATTGTACTAAATAAACTTTAATTTCTCATACCAGAATTTCCGAATCCTGAGAATCAGAATCAGAATCAGAATCAGAAATCATTTATTGCGGTAAATGTGGTTACAGTAAGTTACATAATTCAAGGATCCTGGATCAAGTGTACCCTGTGCTCCAAAGCGACAGCTTTGGACGCAGTTGGGATACACGCTAAGATGAGAAAACAATAATTTCTGTACATTGTAAGATAAAAGCATAAATATGTATGTTAGAATTACACCACTAAACACATCTTATACTCTACAATTATGGCTTTAATTTTTTTACCCAAAGGCCATTCCATTCCGACTCTACTTCACGCATTGATGCAATATTAATGAGCTAGCCTCATCCTGTCGGCTCTGCCTGAGAGGATGTATGTCTTGGACTCTATATGAATATTTATAACATTTGTAGAGTCAGATTCCTAGAGCAATTTATGGTAGAGTTGTGAGCAATTATTTGTTGGTTTGTGCTAGTGATGCAGATGCATCGAATACGATGCGTAGTTTTGTAGTCGCTTAATATCAATATTTCCTCCACCAAAAGGTACAAAATCGCTACAAGTAATAAAGCCGCCTTGTTGCTTGTCTGTTGTTCCATCACCTTATCTTTATATGTATTTATTCCCACTGATAGGCGGGGCTGGTGCTCTAGGGCCTTAGTGTCTTAGACAAAGGAGCTCTAGGCTCGCTAGAGAGTTAGGTTCCCTTCCTTTCCTTATATTCTGTTCTCCGGGACGCGGTGCATTATAACCATCGCTTCCCGCCCGTATATTTGGTCCTTCGAGCCGAGCTACATCGCACAGTATATTTATATCTGCCGCTTACATCAAGTTATTCAAATAAATTGAACTTTTAATTTAAAGATTATGACATAAGTGAAGGTAGATAAAGGTAAATATATGCCAGCCTCAAGCAAAACTTTTATATAATGGATATTCTATAAAAGGACAACACTAATTTGTAGAAATACAGGTACATTTTGCAACAGTCGTATTATTACGATTTCAATAAGATCGTAGTCTCATCTTTTAGATTTCCAATTTAAGCCATAATGACCTTTATTACTTTTCAATTTGTTCTAACTACCTATAACTGTACTGTTTTTGCTGATAAAATTATGAATAAGCACAAGATTAAAGTAGCAACTATGGAATGATATAGAAATACTTCTGTATTAGGACATCATTGGAAATAAATTGTTACTTATATTGAAACCACATACAATGTAATTGAAAATGTATGTAACAAGTCGAAATATATCCATTTTAGAGAGCACATAATGTATAGTACAATAGTCTGAAATTTAAAAATAGCCAAAATAAAGTCAGCGATTGCATTTTAAACCTGATCAACCACAGCAGTTGATGAGGTTTAAGTACCGGGCCATGATTTCGGGGTTCTGGGTTCGATCCCGGATCGAGCAAAGATATGTTTCGATTTCATCGAACATAGCTCGGGTTTGTGATCACCAATCCGCATTAAGCAAGTGTGGTAATTTAGCCCAATCTCGTCATATAGTAGCGATTACTTGATTTCTATGTTGGAGGCCTCTGCTCAGCAGTGGGAAAGTATATAGGCTTATACCTTACTAACCACTAGATTATAAGTTTTTATAATGTTAAACTTTTTTTATAACATAACCTACAGTGAGCAGTCGTTGCTATGGCTGTTTGTACCTAAGGGATTTTCCCCGATTGGTCATCTTTTTAACCGACTTCAAAAAAAGGAGGAGGTTCTCAATACTGCCAAAATATGAGCATCATCTGAGCAAAAAAAACAGCTGTTCCATACTAAATGGAATATCCGCGCGTCAGTAATGTATGGAACAGCTGATTTCCTTTTTGCTCAGATGATGCTTAATTTGGCAGTGAAGTCTTTACACGGAATATGTTTACACCCATAAGTATTATTGCTCATTTTTTTACACGTTATACATATAAAACAAATTTTGCTCTTAAAAAAATTAATAAAAATAAAGATGTCCATAACAAACCAATTTATCATAGGTCAAAGCCACTATATACATTTCAATGGTAAACATATTCCCTTTAACCGATGACAAAGTCTCGATGTTACATTCCTCTCTAATGAACGATAGGTCTGAAGATTGAATAAATTAGATGAGTTATTTGTATACATAAATGGAAGTATTAATAACATTATCTACATGATCAGCCTCCTATATGGATAAAGCCATTTTTTTGCATAAAATGGAAAACGATAACTTTACAATGTATTTACATTATTCTATATTATATAAAAGGAGAACTGAGTGACTAAGTGACTAGGAATGCACCCACAGCCCAGACTACTGACCCTAGAAACTTGAAATTTGGGAAGGGGGTTCCTTTAATAGTGAAAGTGAGCACTAAGAAGAGATTTTTTAAAATTCAACCCTTAAGGGGGTAAAAAGGGGGTTAAAAGTTTTTATGAAAGTCCGCCATCTTTGATGTTAGAAATGTGAAAATTTGTATTCAGTTTAATAATTTGTAATAAAAAATAACCCGTTAAACGTTTTTTTGAAAATTACTCTTAAAGAGGGTAATGCCAGTATTTTAAAGTAAAAAGCCAGGTTTAGCCATTTTAAAGTAAAAATATTGAAAATCGCTATACATTCTCCTTATTTTAAACCAAGAACAAGTCGTTTTAACATTTTATAAATTCAACCCTTAAGGGGGTGAAAAGGGGATTTGAAGTTTGTATAGAATTTCGTCATCTTTGATGTTAGGAAAGTGAAAATTTTGGTATATACGTATAATTAAAATAAAAAATAATTCACTTAAACGTTTTTGGAAAATCACCCTTTCAGGGGGTAAATTAGGAGATAAAATGCAGTATGGGAGATTAGACAGTTTAAAAGTTAAAATTTTGAAATTGATGAAGGCACCGGTTTTGAATAAAAAAGTGACTTTTGAATTTTCAACCCCTAAGCGGTAGTTGCGCGGGTTTGAAGTTTGAATGAAGACTTTTGTAATAAAGACTAAAACTACATGAGTAACGCCATGTTTGCCGTGTGGTCCCCGGCAGAGTAGAATAGGCCACCCTCACTCTTACCGAGGTGTCGTAAAAGGCGATTAAGGTAAAGCTGCTGGCATGATCATCAGCACCCAGAGAAGGAAAACTCTGTATTTATATCAAAACCCTCGCCAACCCGTCTGCCAAGCGTGGTGAGTATGGCAATTACCCCTCATGTGATTGAGGGTGGCCCGTGCCCCAGCAGTGGGGACTTAAATGGGCTGACGATGATGACGATGAGTAACGCCGCAGGCACATTCTAGTATACTATATTTAACCGTAACTCATTTTTACGGTGAGAAAAGCACGAAATTCAAATTTTTGGTTATAGCATTTCTTTGAAATTTACTCTTAAGTAAAATAATGCATTTAAAATTTTTGCGACAGTCTTCGGGTGGGACCCGAACCCACGATCTTTTGACAACCGGGCATTACCGAATAAGCTACAGGAGACCTTGGTAAGTTGACAAATTTTGTAAGTACTTTTGCTTCGCCGTGAGCCGATGATAGTTTCATCAATATTATAGGTATGTTCGTAGGTACAGTCAGCAGTAATTAGATAGTGACACCCAAGGCTGTCAAATAATTAGGTACAGCCAAACTGGTCAAAAAATATCGATACACCCGTAACTCTCATATGAATAGAGACATTTCATTCGGACAGGTTAGAGCCACTCAATAATTTGACCACTTGTATCGATGTTATTGCCCACTTTGGTTGTATTTGTAATGACGACCCGTTTGGAACAGTGGTAGTGAACGCTGCCTTTGGTCCAGGGTTGCGGGTTCGATCCCCGCATAGTACAAACATTTGTGTGCATGGACATGTCTGTTCGTATTGGTCTGAGTGTTTTCTATGTATTTTAAGTATGTATTTACCAAAGAAAAAATATTATATGTATATATTTGTAATCCCACTGTTGATTCTGTATCCATAACACGGGTGCTTGAGCTACCTATCTCGGAGTTAGATCAATGTATCTGATGTTGTGAATATTTATTATTTATTTATTTAATTTTTTGATAGCTTTGGATAGCGCTATCTAATTGCTGCTGACTGTCACCTACGTACATACCCAAAATTCGTCAACTTACCTCCTCCTCCTACAGGGTTTATTGTACTCTCTTTATGTCATTAGAGGCAGAAGAGCATACGGATCACCTGTGGTAGGCGATGGCCACCGCCCTATGGACACCCGCCGACACTCCATTTTGAGTCACAATGCTGCTGCCAATCCCCAACCCTAATATATTGATGAAACTATCGTACTGGTATTTATAGAAATATCCAGTGGAAATATTATTACAAATATTTTACCATTTCATTCCATTCAATCCCACCCGTGTGGTCCCCGGCTGAGTAGAATAGGCCACCTTCACTCTTACCGAGGTGTCGTAAAAGGCGATTAAGGTAAAGCTGCTGGCATGATCATCAGCACCAGAGAAGGAAAACTTGCTTTATATCAAAACCCTCGCCAACCCGTCTGCCAAGCGTGGTGAGTATGGCAATTACCCTCATGTGATTGAGGGTGGCCGTGCCCCAGCAGTGGGGACTTAAATGGGCTGACGATGATGAACGATGAGTAACGCCGCAGGCACTTCTAGTATACTATTTTAACCGTAACCTCAGTTTTACCGGTGAGAAAGCACGAAATTCAAATTTTTGGTTATTAGCATTTCTTTGAAATTTACTCTTAAGTAAATAATGCATTTAAATTTTGCGACAGTCTTCGGGTGGGACGCCGAACCCGACGATCTTTTGACAACCGGGCATTACCGATAAGCTACAGGAGACCTTGGTAAGTTGACAAATTTTGTAAGTACTTTTGCTTAAAAAAACCGTGAGCCGATGGAATAGTTTTCATCATATATATAGGTATGTTCGTAGGTACAGTCAGGCAGTAGATTAGATAGTGACCACACAAGGCTGTCAAATAATTAGGTACAGCCAACTTGGTCAAAAAATACGATACACCGTAACTCTCATATGAATAGAGACATTTCATTCGGACAGGTTAGAGCCACTCAATAATTTGACCACTTGTATCGATGTTATTGCCCACTTGGTTGTATTTGTAATGACGACCCGTTTGGAACAGTGGTTAGTGAACCCCCCCCCCCCCTGCTGACTTGGTCCCGGGTTGCGGGTTCGAATCCCGCATGTACAAAACAGTGTGTGCATGGACATGTCTGTTCGTATTGTCTGAGTGTTTTCTATGTATTTTAAGTATGTATTTACCAAAGAAAAATAATATGGCTATATTTGGTAATCCACTGTGATTCGATATCCATAACACGGGTGCTTGAGCTACCTATTCGGAGTTAGATCAATGTATCTGATGTTGTGAATATTTATTATTTATTTATTTAATTTTTTGATAGCTTTGGATAATCGCTATCTAATTGCTGTGACTGTACATACGTAATAACCAAAATCGTCAACTTACTCCTCCTCCTCGTTATTGTACTTCTTTATGTCATAGGACGGAGAAGAGCAGACGGATAACCTGATGGTAAGCGATTGCCCACCGCCTATGGACACCCGCGACACCAGTGGAGCACAAGTGCGCTGCCAATCCCCAAACCCTCATATGATGAAACTATCGTACTGGGTATTATAGAAATATCCAGTGGAAATATTATTACCCAATATTTTACCATTTCATTCCATTCAATCCCACCCGTGTGGTCCCCGGCTGAGTAGAATAGGCCACCTTCACTCTTACCGAGCTGTCGTAAAAGACGACTAAGGTATGCTGCTGGCATGATCATCAGCACCCAGAGAAGGAAAACTTGCTTTATATCAAAACCCTCGCCAACCCGTCTGCCAAGCGTGGTGAGTATGGCAATGACCCCTCATGTGATTGAGGGTGGCCGTGCCCCAGCAGTGGGGACTTAAATGGGCTGACGATGATGACCGAAGAGTAAAGCCGCAGGCGCATTCTAGTATACTATATTTAACCGTAACTCATTTTTACGGTGAGAAAGCACGAAATTCAAATTTTTTGGTTATAGCATTTCTTTGAAATTTACTCTTAAGTAAATAATGCATTTAAATTTTTGCGACAGTCTTCGGGTGGGACCCGAACCCACGATCTTTTGACAACCGGGCATTACCGAATAAGCTACAGGAGACCTTGGTAAGTTGACAAATTTTGTAAGTACTTTTGCTTCGCCGTGAGCCGATGATAGTTTCATCAATATTATAGGTATGTTCGTAGGTACAGTCAGCAGTAATTAGATAGTGACACCCAAGGCTGTCAAATAATTAGGTACAGCCAAACTGGTCAAAAAATATCGATACACCCGTAACTCTCATATGAATAGAGACATTTCATTCGGACAGGTTAGAGCACTCAATAATTTGACCACTTGTATCGATGTTATTGCCCACTTTTGGTTGTATTTGTAATGACGACCCGTTTGGAACAGTGGTAGTGAACGCTGCCTTTGGTCCAGGGTTGCGGGTTCGATCCCCGCATAGTACAAACATTTGTGTGCATGGACATGTCTGTTCGTATTGGTCTGAGTGTTTTCTATGTATTTTAAGTATGTATTTACCAAAGAAAAATATTATATGTATATATTTGTAATCCCACTGTTGATTCTGATATCCATAACACGGGTGCTTGAGCTACCTATCTCGGAGTTAGATCAATGTATCTGATGTTGTGAAATATTTATTATTTATTTATTTAATTTTTTGATAGCTTTGGATATCGCTATCTAATTGCTGCTGACTGTACCTACGTACATACCCAAAATTCGTCAACTTACCTCCTCCTCCTCGTTATTGTACTTCTTTATGTCATAGGAGGCAGAAGAGCAGACGGATCACCTGATGGTAAGCGATTGCCACCGCCTATGGACACCCGCGACACCAGTGGAGTCACAAGTGCGCTGCCAATCCCCAAACCCTCATATTGATGAAACTATCGTACTGGGTATTTATAGAAATATCCAGTGGAAATATTATTACAAATATTTTACCATTTCATTCCATTCAATCCCACCCGTGTGGTCCCCGGCTGAGTAGAATAGGCCACCTTCACTCTTACCGAGCTGTCGTAAAAGACGACTAAGGTATGCTGCTGGCATGATCATCAGCACCCAGAGAAGGAAAACTTTGCTTTATATCAAAACCCTCGCCAACCCGTCTGCCAAGCGTGGTGAGTATGGCAATGACCCCTCATGTGATTGAGGGAGGCCCGTGCCCCAGCAGTGGGGACTTAAATGGGCTGATGATGATGAATCCCACCCGAAGACTGTTGATAAATTTTCAAGTGTATAATTTACGTACATACGTACAATAATTGACAAATTAATTAAAACATCATAAAGATACACCCTCGCGATTTTTCACTTTTAAATCGCTATAGCCCTATAATCACATCCCTGAGTCATACTAGTCATACCTAGTAATTACCAGGTAGAGAAGACATACATTCAAAGGCTTTTTTTCTTCGCCACGTCATCATAAAAACCTTCCATCCATCAAAAATGCGGTAGCGGCTCATCGCGCAATCTTCCCATTTCAACACAAGCTTAATTGTACAAGTTACGTTCACAGCCTTGGAGACGCTAGCCTTACGGGTTGACTTTTTATTAATAATAATTATATCTTCCAAACGATTACAGCTACGGCAGCCAATCTCGACGATCAGCTACATACGCAGGATATATTATGTGCTCAAGTGTTTGCGCAAGCACAAGTGCACTCTCTATTCCCTTACCCTCGCATTCCGATGATACGACTAGAAATGAATTGGGCGCAAGACCAACGGCTTAACGTGCTTTCCGAGGCACGGGTGTACAAGACCGCCAACTTCCAGACTCCGGGCTGACACTAAGAATTTGTTACCGAAAACTTAGGTACACTTTTTTGGGCCGACCCGGGGATCGAACCCGGGATTTCTTGTGGCTGCACAAGACCGGAATCGACCGATCGAAGAGCGACCCACTAACCACTAAGCCCACCGAGGCAGTCATTTATTACAAGTAACATTTTAGCATGCTATTTTTACTTACTTTGGTACCAATAGTGATACCGGAATAAAACTCATGTAGGTGTTACATTAAATACAATCCTCATCTTTTCATTTTATTCCCATTTGCGTTCAAAGCTGTCGCTTCGGAGCCTGGGGTGCGCTGGACCAAGATCTAGGATTCGTGCAGTTTGGTAATTAATAACATAAATAAATACAATATTTATCTACAAAAATTCGTTTAGTAATAAACGTCTTCTGTAGCTGTCTTTAGAGCATTTCATCCAATTCACGAAGAGATTGTGTGTTTAATCCGATGATTAAATAAAAATTAATACATGAAAGAAATAAGATCCATACTAATATTATAAATGCGAAAGTAACTCTGTCTGTCTGTCTGTCTGTCTGTCTGTCTGTCTGCTACTCTTTCACGCCAAAACTACTCAACGGATTTAAATGAAATTTGGTATACAGATAATCTAGACCCTGAGAAAGAACATAGGCTACTTTTTATTGCGAAAAGGGGGTTGTAAGGGGTTGAAAGGGGGGTAAAAAGTTACTTTTCCACGCGGACGGAGTCGCGGGCGGCCGCTAGTACTAAATAAAAAGCTGCATTACATTTTGATGGCTTCATTCTTATCTCGAACCAACACCGAAACCGTTGTGCCAAGATGTGGTGGCTAAGAATGGGAAGACAGATGACCTGTGGGTAGACCACTTGCCCGTTGGTATGAGGCTGGTATGCTTCTGGACAGCTTCTCGTCAGGAGAAGCTTGCCAGACGGAGAGCCCCACATAACCCGTCCCCGCCCCCGGTGGACGGGTATGCATAAAGATGTCGGCCCATTGCACCTCGGGCCGGCAGCATGTCTATTGCGCCAACAACAAAAAAGGGGCTGAATGGAGTGGTGTGATGAAGAAGAGGCCTTATACTCAGCAACGGGTGGATGGAAGACGATATGTTGATGATAATACAATGCGAAAATGAAACTACATAAAATCTCAAAGATGATATTGAGGTGTTGCTGGTTGGTTCCCGTTAGTGTTTGGGGTAAAAATAGTAAGTTCACACACGCATGCACGCACGCACGTACGCACGCACGCACGCACGCACGCACGCACGCACGCACGCACGCAAGCACGCACGCACATACGAGCGCACGTCGCACGCACGCACGCACGCACACACACACACACACACACACACCCACACACACACGCACGCACGCACACACACTACGCGCGCATAAACACACACACACACACACTATGCGCACACAAACACACACACAAGCACACATAAATAGCATATGTAGGTCAAAGAGATTTTTCATTCCATTTTCAAACATTGTATGTGAAGAAGACAAATAGTTTTTGAAAACAAACGAACAAGCGGATAACCTTAATCATTAGCAATCACCGCCACCAACGAGTTTAGACCAGACATTAATGGATTGATAGCCTATTTCTTCGCAACTTTTTCTGTTTCAATGGCCCTAGCAAACCCAAGATCCATACGCAACCGTCCTACGTTTAAAAGAGCGACCTTAACACAACAATTACTGTATGTGTTCGGCTAACAATGCGTATTATTATACTAAATCGACCTTTTGTATACTTCCGAATATCATGTATACGTCATTCTGAGATAAATGGAGGTAGCTCGTTAGATAGATCGATAGATACTCTTTATTGCACAACAAACAAACTTAATATGTATGGTATCAGCCTATATACTGTCCTACTGCAGGGCAAAGGCCTCCATCATAGAAATCAAGTCATCGCTACTATGATAGGCTTAGGCATACCTAATCACCATGCCGTGTGGTCCCCGGCAGAGTAGAATAGGCCACCCTCACTCTTACCGAGGTGTCGTAAAAGACGACTAAGGTAAAGCTGCTGGCATGATCATCAGCACCCAGAGAAGGAAAACTCTGCATTTATATCCTAACCCTCGCCATCCCGTCTGCCAAGCGTGGTGAGTATGGCAACTACCCCTCATGTGATTGAGGGAGGCCCGTGTCCCAGCAGTGGGGACTTAAATGGGCTGACGATGAATCACCACGCTTGCCAATTGCGGATTGGTGATCACAAATCCGAGATATGTTCGAAAAATTCGAAACACATTTTTTGCTCGACCCGGGAATCGGACCTCGGACCCCTAGATCACGGCCCAGTACTTTAACCAGTAGACCAGTAGACTTAAACGAGTAGACCAACAGGGCGCAAACTTAATATTCATCATAATCAGCAACCCACACTCGTCTACTGCTAGACATAGGCCTCCACTACTGCACGCCACTGCTCCCGATTTTCGGCCACTCTTATTCAGCGCACACCAGCCAGCCTTCGAATGTCATCATCCCATCTTGTCGCAGGGCGTCCTACACTACGCTTACCGAGTCGCGGTCTCCACTCAAGGACTTTATGGCTCCAACGGCTGTCAGTTCTGCGGCTAATATGACCGGCCCACTGCCACTTCAGTTTGCTAATTCGGTGGGCTATGTCGGTGACTCTGGTTCTCTGTCGGATTACATCATTTCTGATGCGGCCCTTCAGACCTTAACTTAATATTATATAATAATAATTTTATTTCAGGCCAAGAACCCATAAAAATGGTTAGTAACAACATTTCTTATGACCTAATGTTATTAGCAGAAAAAAAAATGATGACATTACAGTTTATATAATTCAATTTTGACTGACTGGATGGCGCAATTGGTAGTGACCCTGCCCCTTACGCCAAAGGTCGTGGGTTCGATCACCACCCTGGACAAACATTCGTGCGATGAACACTTGTGTTTGTTCGGTGTCTGGGTGTAATATATGTATTTAAGTATATATTTGTGTTCCTCTGTTATATATATTTGTAATAATATATTGGGACACAAATATATAAATAATATATTTGTGTCCCACACAACCTTTGATATGTCTTTGAATAAAAGTATAGGTATTGCATTTAACCTTAAATAACCTTTTGTGAGCCCTGGACACTAGGGTTCAATCACCTATAAAATATATTAAGATGCATTTTATTATAATTCGATGCCCTTTCGGCTGATGATACATCTTGTCAAAAACACAGCACTACAATACATCCTGTTAAAAAAAGTCAATTGGTCAATCAAGATATACCATTAAGGTAGCTTGAATGACCAGTTAATGACCCATTAAGATGGTACTCATGGTATTTCAATTATGCATACAACCTCGCCATCTTCCCGGAAGATATCTGGAATTCCATGTTGGTAGAGTTATTTTAAAATAGCTCTGTTGGTGACTTGACGAATCTGGTCAGTCGTTGAATATAAAAGCAATAAAAATTGTAACAGGTATTCAAAGCAATAACGCTTAAAGTGGTAATTTCTGTTGAACATTTTTATTCAAGCGATTAAATAAATAAATAAAAATATTTTATTTCGAACAACTAATGCTTATTTTATTTTTTATTTTCCATTTATTCAAAATGCTGTGTATTTTGAATCATGTAGTGTAGTTACAGAAGTAAGGGATCTAGGTGTAAATCTCACTCCAGACTTAACTTTTCGGGACCATTAATTAAAATAGGTAAACAGGCATACAGGAATTTAGGTTTTGTTCTAAGACAGACAAAAGGCTTTACGAATATAACTACTGTAAAGGTGTTATACGATGCGTTGGTCGGGAGTCAACTGGAGCATAATGCGGGAATTTGGGGCCCACACGAAGCGAAGTATAGTGTCATGTTAGAGCGAGTACAAAACAAGTTCGTGAGACACTTATACTTCAAATTGTATGGGGTATATCCATTTTATCTACATAAGTACCCAACACTATTCGTGCTTGGGATGGTCGGGTACAATGAGCTAAGGGTGAGACGGGAGTTCGCACTTGCCTCATACGTGGTGATACTGCTGCGTGGCATCGCGCACAACCTGGGAGTGCTACGTTACCTGCATCTGCGCGTGCCGGACCGGTATGTCTGGCGAAGGGGACGCCCACTATTGCTACTGGTACCAACGTCCAGGACCTCGGTTTGTGCATGCACTTTCTATGGGACCAGTGACCACTGACAGTGTATGCGACATGCGCAGTTGTCATCTGATGCGACCGAGCGGGTGAGCAGGTTGCGGATAGCTCGCCCTCCCCCATACCCACCTCTTTGGAGGAGGAACCAGGCGAAATCGAGGTCTATTTAGCCTTACCCCTGCAAGCGGGGCTCTGCAGGGGTGGACCTTTACTTCCCTAGCTTCTCGTGGGAACTATATGGATATTCTTGACATTATAGACAACCATTTAAATTCTACCGAAGAGGTACCAGGTACCTCTGAGGCTATGCTCTTTGGTAGCGATACTGAGGAGCATACTATCACTGCCGAAGCACCTGGGACTGATGGACCGGGTACTTCTAACGCGGAGTCGACCCCTCTGGGTGCAACGCACCAAAGGGACTCGTCGACCAAGGGGCCAGAGAGTAAACCCAGGGTTAAGCTCTCTGGAGCTGATAGGAAGCAAATCTATCGGCTCGTAGCGAAGGGTATGACCTTCGAGCAGGCGCTAGAACTGCGCATGAGTGAGAAGGCTAAGCAGAGGACCCAAGAGGAGGGGGAAACGAGGGAGCGGGCGACTAAGCGCCCTCTCAATACCTCGTCTACCTCGAATCAAGGCAATCCTACCAAGGCACCGAAGCTTGGCGAGCCTTCCACCTCGAAGCCTACTTTTAAGGAGGTTGCTGGGTCCGTCACGTGTGGCATCATAGACGCCCTGGGAAAAATGGACCAGGAGAGGGTCGAAATGCTTCAAGATGCTATCTTGAAGTGTATTGACACCTCAGATGATGGGGACGGTCCCAGCTTTATTGGATGCAAACCGCGCTCGGGTGGCATCCTTTTGGCGTGCGCAGATGAGGACTCGAAGGAGTGGCTCATCCGCAAACTGCCCAACATTAAACCCTGGGATGGGGCTAATCTCTCCGCTGTAAACGAAGAGGATATGCCCAAGCCTAGGTATGGCACGGCCTGGATACAGGAAGCCAAACACGACGCAGGTACCATCCTGCGGAGGTTGGCAAAACAAAACAAAGGTTTAGACCTCTCGAGTTGGAGGGTAGTCAACCGGAAGCCCGAAGCAAAAGGTCAAACAGTGACCTTTTCCTTCGACGAGGCGGCCTTGGAGACTATTCTTCAACGCGAGGGGCGTCTCTACCTTGACTTTGGCCTTATCCAGATAAGGGTCAAAGGGGGCAAGGTATCCGGGGACAAGAAGGAGGGGGCAAGCGTCGAGGCTCGTCCAAGTACCTCCAACTTGGTCTCGGGTACGGAACCCTCAAGAGGAGCAACTGGAGCCGACTCCAGCAGCACCACACCTCCACCCGTCCGGGGGACGCATGGAGTCTCGAGGGGCAACAGTCGTGTTGCAGGACCCTCGAGAGGCAGGAGCACCACTACCTGCCAACCATCTGCCCTAGACAGCAGAGGTCGTGGTCGTGGTGGTCGAACACGACCAGCAGGGGGACGCGGCAAGCGAAGCGCTGTGCGAAGGCCGGTAAATCTACCGACCCTAGCACAGGAGCACTCCAGCAGGAAAGCCGCAAGCAACCTGCTCAACAAAAACAACTAATCCCCCCCCCCCCCCATCCCCGTAAGAAACAGACACAACCCACCTACACAAATATCCTCCTATCCCTTCCCTCCGAATTTAGAAACTTTCTCCCAACCCTTCCCTTCCCAATCCCCAAACCCAACAACATAATGATTAAGGTGATACAAGTAAACCTCCAGCACTCAAAGGCAGCCTCAGCTGCCCTTTGCCAAAGATTCCTCTCTGGGGACCTGGACATCGCCTTGATCCAAGAACCGTGGGTGAATAAAACCACAGTAATGGGGCTAAACTCGGCAGGTAAGATATTAAGTAACACCTGCGGAGCAAGGCCAAGAGCATGCATGCTCTTCAAGAGAGGCATAAATTACCTCCCGATCCCTTCTCTGTGTACAGATGATGCTGTTGCAGCGTATATAGACCCACCCGGGGGGAAAGGTGGGGAGACATTCATAGTCAGCTCCATGTACCTACCCGGTGAGGACCAGGATCCGGTGAACAAGGTGACGCCGGTAGTGGAATACTGTCTGGAGAGAGAAACCCAGCTGCTGGTGGGTACCGACTGCAACTCCCACCACACATCATGGGGCAGCTCCAACACGAACGCTAGAGGTGAGTTACTGTTTGACTACTTGCTCACTAATAATCAATTTGTTCTTAACGTGGGTAGCAAACCAACCTTTACCACACGTTCTAGGCATGAAGTACTAGACATAACTTGGTGTTCAGGTAATCTCGCACACCGAGTGACCAATTGGCACGTCTCAGATGAGCCGTCCATGTCCGACCACACCCACATTAGGTACGACATACTATGCTCGGGAACAAAGGAACCGAACACCTACCGTGACCCCAAGGGAACAGACTGGGAGGGCTTTAGGAACTCCCTTAGGTTATACCTTGGAGATTTTAAATACATCAAAACTGTGGACCAAGTGGAAGCCGCAGCAGAGGACTTAGGCAAGAGCCTAATGAATGCGTATCTAGAAAATTGTCCTCTCAAGACCACTAAGAGCAACAGAAACACGCCTTGGTGGAACAAAAACCTGGAGCATCTGAGGCAAAAGGCCCGTGCCTTATTTAACAAGGCAAAAAAAGACAAGAACTGGGATGCTTACAGGAAGGCGTTAACACGTTTCAATAGGGAGCTCAGGAAAGCAAAAAGAAGATCCTGGCAAAAATTCTGCGGGTCAATCAAGGACACTGCCCAAGCTGCCAGGATCCACAAAATACTATCCAAGACACCTGAATCCCATCTAGGCCTGCTAAGGAAAGCGGATGGATCTTTCACAGAATCTCCGGAGGAAACACTGAGACTGCTTGCTCAAACGCACTTTCCGGAATCCGTGTACATTAATAACGAAAGAGAACTCCAGGTCAGTAAGTCTCCGGACAGGAGACCGAGGAATGAAGACTGGAGGAGAGCTTCCGTTATTTTTCGTCCCCAGCAGATAATTTGGGCCATTAGGAGTTTCAAGCCTTACAAATCTGGTGGGGTCGATGGTATCTTCCCGGCTTTGTTGCAGCGGGGCGAAGATATCATCATCTCTACGCTGATAAAATTATACCGTGCAAGCTTTGCTTGGAGTTATCTGCCATCAGCGTGGACTCGGGCGAGGGTCACTTACATTCCCAAGGGAGGGGACAAAGACAAATCGCAGCCCAAGTCCTACAGACCGATAAGTCTCACCTCATTCCTACTAAAAACGATGGAAATGGTGTTGAACAGTCACATCAGGGCAACATACCTCGTTGAAAAACCCCTGAGTGCAAGACAACATGCCTACCAAACAGGCAAGTCCACGGAAACGGCACTTATTGACCTGGTGGACAGAATTGAGAAAGCCATAGAAGACAAAGAAATTGCACTCTGTGCCTTTCTTGACATCGAAGGGGCGTTTGACAACACCAACTTCGATGTTATAACACGTAGTATGGTGAATCGTGGAATCGACGACACCACCACCAGATGGATGGGATCCATGCTACAAAATCGGACTGCAACAACAACGTTGATGAATAAAACCCTACATTATAGAGTGACCAGAGGATGTCCACAGGGCGGAGTCCTATCACCCCTTCAATGGTCATTGGTTGTTGACAGTCTCATCTGCGAGCTCAATGAAGCCAGATTTCTGACTCAGGGTTACGCAGATGACATAGTAATAATGGTCATAGGAAAATGCCCTAGCACCATTTCCAATCTTATGCAAAGGGCCCTACGAATAGTAGAAAACTGGTGCACGAGACACGTGCTAACAGTCAATGCACGTAAGACGGTCTTAATCCCGTTTACCAAAAGAAGGAAACTAGAGGCGCTACACACCCCAACACTTCTTGGTACGAAGCTATGCTTGTCCAACGAGGTCAAATATCTCGGAGTCTTTTTAGACCAAAAACTAACATGGAACAAGCATCTCGACTACATCACTAGAAAGGCAAAAATTGCGATGGGGGCAAGCAGTAGGTTGGTGGGGCTAAAATGGGGGCTACGGCCCATGGCCGCACTCTGGATTTATAAAACCATAGTGAGGCCGATCGTCAGTTATGGCTGCTGTGTGTGGTATAAGAAGACGCACCAACTTAACTGCGTAGAGAACCTCAGCAAAGTTCAAAGAACTGCCTGCCTTATAGCCACTGGCGCGCTTTCGTCCTCTCCCTCTGCAGCACTGGATGCCCTCCTGAACATTCCACCTCTGCACATTCACGTGCAGATGGAAGCGAGGATGGCTATCACGAGAGCGAAAATCAGAGGGAGGACGAGATGGCATTCTAGGGTCATGAGAGGCCTCTACAATGAACTAATGAAAATTCCGGTCATGGATATGCCCTCTGACTCCATGGTCCGTGAACACCGCTTCGATAAGCGGTTTACAGTCTTGTTACCAAGTAGACAAGACTGGGAGGCTGGAACTCCCGGAAATGTTAAGCAGAATGACATCGTTTGGTATACAGATGGCTCCAGGAAGCAGGGCATATCTGGGGCGGGATTTTGTAATGACCGCTGCGGAATACGCAAATTCGCCAACCTGGGTCGCTATACCACAGTGTACCAAGCGGAAGTCTTCGCAATAATTGGCTGTGTCCAAGAGAGTCTACAAATGAATCTCCAGAATAAGAAGATATTCATCTTCTCAGATAGTCAAGCTGCCCTCAAGGCGTTAACATCCTGTGAACTTGACTCCAAACTCACTAGCGAGTGTGTCCTGCTCCTAAACCAGCTTGGCAATGCCAACATTGTAAATCTGATTTGGGTACCGGGACACTGCAATATCAGAGGCAACGAAGTCGCTGACGTGCTAGCAAAGGCCGGGGCAGAGAGCCCACTACTCGGACCGGAACCAATAAGTGGCGTTCCAGCATGCATGGTCAAGTTCGAGTTAAAAGAGTGGGAGAAAAAACAAAGCACTGAATTCTGGAAAAGACTACCTCGACTAGAACAGTCTAAGGCGTTGATACAGGCGTTCGATCAGAAACGAGCTGTAGAAATAACAAAACTGAGTAGAGGACATGTTAGGGCACTCACTCGGACCCTCACAGGGCACTGCAAATTAAATAAGCACCTGCACAACATGGGCCTTACAGATACCAAAATCTGCAGGTTCTGTCGCGAGGACGAGGAAACGATTATCCACGTCCTCGGCGAGTGCATAGCGCTGCACCGCTGCAGAAGCCGGCACCTGGGAGCACACATGATCTCAGCTGACGAGATCAAGAGCTCCCCCATCAGCTCCATTCTCGGGTTTATCCTGGAACTGGAGCTACATGAGGTGCTGTAATAGGTTACGGGGCTGCCACAATAGATCATCTACTGGTCGCAGTGGCTATGAGACGCAGGGCTCACCCCATTTCTATCAAATAATAACGTCCAGGACAAATTTACTGGAAATTACGCCACTCAGACGCTCGATCGGCATTATAAACGAGGTCCAGGAAAGGATTGACATTTTCTCATGCTATTTGAGTGAACTCGCAAAAGTGCTCCTATTTGTAATAAGTTATTGCCAATGAAAATGTGATTTGATTTGTTTTGTAATTTAATTTATTTATTATTATCGTTAAAATATAAATATTGTCATGTAATTAGTGTATAATATTAGATATAAGTTGACATAACATGTATTAATTAAGAATTAGATAAACAAGTAGTTTTTAAGTTGACAATATCAATTTGAATGCAATAATAATATATTTTTATGAAGCTGTACTATCGCATTAGGCGCATGCTTGTAAACATTATTGGCATGCATAGTTGACTCCTAAGACTTGAAATTAAATCCGAATATCTTATATATGCAATGTAAACTATTTTCCAAGCAATTATCTAACTTTATGGCTCTTAAATATATAGCAGGAATATAAATTAAATAATTGGGCTTAAGTGTGCTTTAAAAACTTGTATTTGACACATGAATGGGTTGTTAGTGCCATGCAAATTTGAATCATCCATCTAAGTACTGGTGCAGATGCGTTAGACACAATTTAAATAAATTATCTTAAATTGGAATTACATAGTTCGATTATAGGAACCTTTACTATTTTTATATGTTATTAAGGTCCGATTCGACTGGCACTCGGCCCAATGCCACTTGAAGCATGCAATTCTTTAGCTATATTTGTGACCTTAATGGGGTATTGGAAAAAAATTAAACAGGTTCTAATCCGAAAACCGTTTCGAGGCATTTGTATTTCATAACATATTTTAATATTTTTAAAATTTAAAGCCACTGTATCAAGGATATTTTCAATAAAATAGCGTTGACCTTCATTTGACGCTAGATACGCTAGCTATTCAGAGAGGTTGTATTCAGAAGATTTACATTTAGGTGCCAACAATGTCTCAGTGACTTATTCGCCCGGACCAAGTAACAGATGGCGCTAGTTTGACGTTTATTTGCAAGGTGACACCAAAACTAAGACATAGGGCTGTCTTTGTGTTGTTTTACCGTAATGTTACCAGATAGTGATTTAAAAATGACTTGATTAAAAGGCATTTTTAGAAGTACGTTATTTTTCTTACGATATGTTTCCCTTAAATTAGGGAAATTAACATATGGGAACACTAAGCGTATTTATGATGTCACAAATACTCGACTCGTACCAAATATTTATTCTCCGTCAAAAATTGGTCGAATCGGGCATAAGAACTATAAACTCCCTGCAGAAAACCCGTTTTTTTATGAGATAGGGGGTAGACGAACAGGCAGATTATCTGATGGTTAGCGACCAGGCCACCCATGGACACATGCAATACCAAAGAAGTCGCAAGTGCAAAAAATAATGCTTTTATTCTTGAAGGTCGCATCGGTTCCGAAACAATGCAATTAACAGTTCTTTCCATAATAGGCCATTTTCATCTATCAACAATAAATTATGAAATTATATTACTTGTATAGTTTCATCACGGGAAATGCAAATATTACGTTATTTTCCCATGAAATCCTAAGATAAATTTTATTTTTCAAAATCAAAATTGAGGTTTTAGTATCTGTATGTCACGTGATTTCAAACGCCGACCGCCATGATGTGACGTCATTATACTAAAACATCTTTTTGACATCTTTGTTTACTTACCTACAAGACAAACTTTAGCATTTTGACATTTCTCAATTTTAGTTCAATGCCCTTTGATTTAGTTATAGTGACGTCATGCGCCGTCACCATCATGGCGGTCGGTGTTTTAGCGCGTATATTTTACGTCAAATTTTTGATAATTTTTTATAACATTTAGCAGGCATATTTTGCAGAAATAAAAATAATGCTTGATTATCTGATATATATATGAGCATTATAAAAAATATTTGAAAAAATAGGAGAATTCCCTATTTGTTGTACTCACAGACGTGCACCTTAACCATACTGAGCATTTTCATAGAAAGCTACTTGAAAAACCACGCGAAGCCGTTGGTACTGGCGTGACGTTCTTTCTCTACCGCACTCGTATAGAGTCAATAGAGATGCATTTTTCCCGAAAATCGCACATTTCGTTTAAGGTGACGGGTAGGGTACACTACCGACGCCAACCGATTTTAATTTTTAGCTACTAAACCTTATCTATTTTAAACAATTTCGGCATAAATGTTGGGTCTGTTTTTGTACGCGAAAAATTGATTCACGCCAAAAGCACTTTTGGCATGAATCAATTTTTCGCGTACGCGTTGAAAGCAACATATGTGAATAGTTATTTAATAAATATTAAAAGTGTTTGCCGAGAGGTTGTAATCCAAAACTATTGCTCTGTCTCTTTCACATGCACCACAATGAAAGGGACAAAGCTATAGTTTGTTACAGCAAGAACAGTTTTTCAAACTCATGGTAAGGGTACTGTTATCGAGTAGAACGATAGCAAAAAGGATAAAAAAAAAAAATTTGGTATCGTTGGGTGTAAATAGTCTTTTGCACTTTATCTAACCAACTTTATATGGTCAAAATGAACCCAGTTTACGACAGAATAAAAACAAAATGGCGATAGTCTTCAATTAAGATGCCTGTACGTGTGAGTGAGTGGTTTTTGTGAAATTACCAATTTAGATCCTTTTAGTTGTCCTACATTTATTGAAACTGTCTCGGTAGACCTTGGTAGGTACTGCTTTGGTTTACCTTATAATAGTGACGTGACGGTTCTATATCCTTGGGGACTTGGGTTCGTTTTAATTTTTCAATTTTTAGAAGTCATGATCATGGTGAAAAATGTCAAGGCCCAGGAACACACGACATTGGACTGGCATCAAATCCGACGCACCACTTTTTTATGTGATAGGTGGCAGACGAGCAAACGGATCACCTGATGGTAGCGAAAAAAGCAAAATGCTGCTTCACGATTTTCTGTGATACCGTGGTATCACTCCGAACGAGCTGGCCCATTCATGCCGAAACGTGGCTCTCCCACGGTCTTCCACATTTTAGGCTTGCCATGAATAATCCCTGTTGGTCTAGTGGTGGTGATCTATTGTCCTGGGATCGATTCCCGGGACGAGCGTATAGTATATTTTGAATTTTTCGAACCTAGCTCGGGTTTGTGATCACCACCAATCTGCATTTGGCAAGCGTGGTGATTAACCCAATGAAATGAAATGAAATGAAAATTGTTTATTCAATTTAGGTCCATACAGAACACTTATAAATGTCAACATGTTTACCACTGGTTTGGAATGTAGATTTCTGCCAAGAAGACACCAGCAAGAAACTCAGCAGTTACTCTTTTAAAAAAAAATGTTATACAAAATGTCACCATTAACTTAAAAATATAGTACAATTTTTGTGTTACTAATATGTCCCTAAATTATTTTCATTCAAAAAATCGTCTATTTTATAATAGCCTTTCTTCATTAAACAGTTTTTTATATACAATTTAAACTTATGTGTGGGCAAGTCAATAATAATCTGAGGTAACTTACTAAACATTTTTATGCTCAATCCTATAAATGAACTGCCAACCTTATGGAGCCTGATATTTGGAACGGCCAGTCTGTGCCGTTGGGTGTCGTCCACAACGTATGATGGAGGCTTTCGTCCTGCAGTGAGACAGTTTATAGGCTGATACTTTACTATGTATTTTACTATGGATAAGCCACAATTTAGAGAGCTGATGGCCAATCTTCAGAAGCGGCACCTCAAAAAGAAGAAGAAATATTCATGTGTCAGCTCAGAGTCTAGAAGTTACCGACCTAGAACCCCTCAGGTTGGTAAAGCTAGTTGAGTCGCTGGACCTTCGTATTATTATTTGATAGGTGGCAAACGGATCACCTGATGGTATGATTTGCTATGGACACCTGCAACACCAGTTTAGTCTTCAGTGTACTACCAACCTTTAAGCTCCCCTACCCCCGATGCCGTCCAATAGATATACTAAAAATCTATGATGCACTTGTTCAAAGCAATCCAATCCGGGGCTAAGGGGGGTTTAAAGATTGGCAGCGAACTTGCGACTCCACTGGTGTCGCGGGTGTTCTTGGGCGGCGGCAATCGCTTACCATCAGATGATCCGTCTGCTCGTCTGCCACCTATAACATAAAAAAAAAACAGAAAAAAGCAAAACTGTGGATCCAGCTGCGGTTGATGGTGTTCCGGTGTGATGAGGTCCGATATGTATTTATTTCTTCTTCTTTACCCATTATCAACCTCGAGGGTATAGGCCTCCTTTAGTGTATGCCATTGTTGTCGATCTTGGGCGGTTTTTATCCACTTTGTTTTCTAGCTTCTTTCCTCTCTATCTTTTTATTTTGTCACACCAACTCATTCGGGGTCTTCCTCTTGGGCGTTTGGCATGGTCTCCTTTCTACCACTGCCTTGTACCACGAGCCGTGTTTTTGTACGACATGTCCAGCCCATAATATATGATCACAGCCATAATTTATTTATTTAATTTGCTACTTTTATGTATCTATTGCCGTGTGGTCCCCGGCAGAGTAGAATAGGCCACCCTCACTCTTACCGTGGTGTCGTAAAAGGCGACTAAGGTAAAGCTGCTGGCATGATCATCAGCACCCAGAGAAGGAAAACTCTGCATTTATATCAAAACCCTCGCCAACCCGTCTGCCAAGCGTGGTGAGTATGGCAATTACCCCTCATGTGATGGAGGGAGGCCCGTGCCCCAGCAGTGGGGACTTAAATGGGCTGACGATGACGATGATGTATTTATTCTATCTTGTAATTTTTTTGCGGAACCCTGCAGCCACAACTATTACGGTTTTAAATGTATTTAAGCATACATTGTAAATATAATAGGCTGTCTACAATGGCCGCATCCATCACACGTCTATAGCTATTGTTAGAACCAACCAATCAATGAATAATGAATGAAATGTAAGGGCTATGCAGAAAGTAACCATTGACTCATTCAAAATTTTAAAACATTTTTTTGGTATACAGGGCGTATCTGAGAACATTACATCTCTTTACCCAGGTGTTCTGCCAATCATTCTGAACAATATTTGTTCCATTCCGGTTCTTTTGACTGCCAAAAAATATAATATATGTGAACAAATTAGGTAATTCAAGCCAAACCAGAGCAACATTGTTACAAAAAGTGGTAGTTATGTCCTGAGATTTGAACCGATGACCTTTTACGTTTTTAGAGGCTTACTTTTAATTTTCATTGTAAAGTTGTGTCATGAAAAAAAAATAAAGCGCCTTATTTGAGAACAAAAAATGCAATTTCAATTCACATTTGGGTCTTTTGACGTTTTCAAGATAATTACACAAAAAATTGGAGACTATGATCACATCCTATTTGCTAATGAACCTATACCCAATTACAGGAGGATTAACTGATGGTTATTTTTAGTCATTTATTTAGTTTTATTTTCCTCAATTGCCTATTGCTACAGTATAATAGCTGATAGTATTAGTCTTAGATTTTTTATGAGAAAATATAAATATTAAATATAAATATTTCAGAACATCACATACATTGATCTGACTCCGAGATTGGTAGCTTAACCACCTGTGTTACGGATATCAGAATCAACAGTAGGATTACAAATATATACTTATAATACTTTTCTTTCGTAAATACATACTTATAATACACAGAAAACACCCAGACCAATACAAACAGACATGTTCATGTACACAAATGTTTGTACTGTGCGGGGATCGCACCCGCAAACCTTGGACCAAAGCCAGAGTTCACTACCACTGTTCCAAACGCGTCTTCATTTGAAAAGGAGGCACCTGATGGTATGATTTAATTTTTATTACAAGCTGGCGGCTGTGCAGGTCCTATTCAGACCAGTTTGATCTATTGTCATCGCGACTGTCCATATCAGTTCCAAACTCTACACTTTTCAGATAATGTATTAGTTGTTTGGGACTGAGATCCGTAGCTTCATTCGGGCTTAAAAAGTGCTTTCCCAGATGTAAGCTACGTTTGCGCATCAGCGGTCCGCATTCAGTGATAATGTTCAGTGACAGATTCTAGTGTCGCTCAGTCCCAGTGGCCACCTTACCTGCTGGTAAGTAATCACCGCCGCCCATTGACATCAGGCACACCAGATGGAGATGCGTTGCCGGCCTTTCGTGTGCTTTTCCTTTGTTTATGTGTCATTCTGTTTGTGTAAACTCTGTTTTGTATTGATCAATGATCATCATCAGCAACCTACACTCGTCCACGCTGGACATAGGTCTCCCCTAATGCACGCGCCACTGCTCCCAACTTCGGCCACTCTCATCCAGCCCATACCATCCAGCCTTCGAATATCATCATCCCATCTTGTCTACCAATAATTGTTAGTATGCTTATTCTAAGTATTTGTGACCAATAAATGTATTTTATTATAAGTGGCAAACAAGCAGAAGGATCGTTTAATGGTACTGCCAGTGGAGTCACAAGTGTGCTACCAACCTAAGTCCCCTCGTAATGGGCCTCTGGCATCCTCACTCGGTGAAAATAACTCAGGCGTTTCTTCACACAGGTTTTATCTGAGGCCGTGGTATCACTCCGGTCAAGCCGCCTGATTCATGACGAAGCATGGCCCTTGAGAGCAAACGTTTGTCACTGCCAATATTAACACTGTGCTATTTATATTATAGAAACATAAAGATGTTATTTTTTTAGGTCATCAAGGAAGTTAGATCAAGGAAAAACTGAACGTCATTTTTATTGCATTTAGAATTTTATATGGTTCTCTCGTGACATGACCAACTTTATCACTCGATTACATATATTCAATTATGTAATTCATCAATGTACGACGATTTAAGTCAAATATCAATTATTTCTAACGATTAGGTATATTTTGATTCTTATATTTTCCAATATCCGTTACACAGGTAAGTACTTATATAAATTCATACGACATCTCATCATAATATAATAGATTTCCTATGATTTTTTTATTCTACACATAATGAGATGTATATCTCCTTTAATAAGCAATATTTAGCCATACTATAATTTTATTTTCCTTTAAGACTATACTTTAAGGCTTATAATAAAAAAAAATCCGCCCCAACGGCTTTATGGGGCTTTATGCTTATTGGGAGCAAATCTGGTCAGTTCATCGAGCATGCTCATATTTGGCATGCTTTTTAATCATGCTACAAATGAGCATTGTAACAGTAGTTTATTTTTTAGTGGGAAATAGTTTTATGGTCCTCTGTCAGTTAGAAACATCGAAATATACAAACCAACTAAAAACTTAGGCCGCCCAGCTTGGAAAACTTTAGACCGACTTAAAATTAGGTGGAAATATTATATGAGGATTGAAGTGAACCACGAAGGTAAGTCAATCGCAGAGTGTTTCACGGCAAAATTTTTAATCATAGACTTGGACGCTAGATTAACGTGGAAGGAACAAGTATCTAGTGTTTGTCAAAGGACTAATAGATATGTATATGCTCTGTACCGCATTACAAACCTCAGTAACATGAAGACAGCGCTCACAGCATACCATGTGGCTATGTTTGCTCTATTTTGCGATATATGGTCTTATTCTATGGGGAAACTCAATAGACGTTAGAAGGGCTTTCCTTATACAAAAAAAGTGTCTAAGGGCTATGAGTTGTATTGGGCCGATGGACTCCTTCAGACCGCTTTTTAAAAAATATAACTTGTTAACACTGCCATCAATGTATATTTTCGAGTCATGCACTTTTACTTCAATCTTATTTATTTTAATTTTATTTGCTTTTTTGCTAAATTTTATTTCAATTTTATTTATTTTATTTCAATTTAATGTATGACAATTTCAATTGTAATTTAGTAAAATCTATGTAATATAATGTAATTAATGTAAATTGTTGTAATTATGATCTCAGTTGGTCGAAATAAAATTATTTTATTTTATTTTATTTATTTACAAAAAATAATTTGAGTATTTTCAAGAAGAAAAATGATATGTGCGCTTACTCTAACAGATATCCGAATCGTTTGGTGGTGCCATCTTGCTCAACAACGAGCTACCAAAATTGTCATTATATGTCTGTCAAATTATACAATAAGTTGCCAGAAGCATTAAAGGATTTACCCATAAAAAAAATCAAAAATAGTTTATATAAATGGTTGTGTGATAGATGTTTCTACAGTATTAAAGAATTTATGGAATGTAAGATTAAATTATTTTTTTTGTTGACATTATATTAATTATTTTTTGAGTGACTAATTCTTTGTATTGATTTTATTTTGGCCGTGTGGTCCCCGGCAGAATAGAATAGACCACCCTCTTTCTTACCGAGGTGTCGTAAAAGGCGACTAAGGTAAAGCTGCTGACATGATCATCAGCACCCAGAGAAGGAAAACTCTGCATTTATATCAAAACCCTCGCCAACCCGTCTGCCAAGCGTGGTGAGTATGGCAATTACCCCTCACATGATTGAGGGAGGCCAGTGCCCCAGCAGTGGGGACTTAAATGGGCTGACGATGACGATGATTTTATTTTGACTATGTATTATTTCATTATAACTTAAGACAACGCTAACTCTCTGTTATTGCATGCCGATATTATTCGGTTAAATGTGAGAATCTAAACGATAATTATATGTAACTTACTGTAACCACATTTACCGCAATAAAGATTTCTGATTCTGAATAAAAAAATCCTGGCAACATACTGCATACAGCTGTTTGAGCAACAAAAGGCGTTAACAAATCATGCGATTGTGCTGCCATCAGCGATCTGGCTCGTTTCTGGCACCAGCTATTATAGCTACTAGCAAAGTATAGTTTCCATAAATTCCATTCGATATGTCCTCCATTCGAGGGAATCCATCGGATGCGGGCGGCGCAGGACCAATCTATGTGGAGAACATTAGGGGAGGCCTATGTCCAGCAGAGTCTATTTTCTGATATGATGATGATGATGTCCTACTCATTTCTCATCTTAGCGTTTAATTTCCTGATCCAAAGCCATCGTTTCGGAGTTCAGGGTACGCTTGGACCATGATCCAGTATTCTGAAAGTCTGGTAATTACAATGAAGCGACTGCAGTCTGACGTTTGCAGCCCTCAGACAAGGGAACCAAATAACATCTCAGTGGTCATGTAACGGTTACATGTTTTTTGTTTTTATGTGATAGGTGACAGGTGATCAGCTGATAGTACCGAAGCGATTGCCACCGCCCATGGACACCCTCGACACCAGTGTCACAAGTGCTCTGCCAATCTTTAAACTCCCCTCTCTCCCAGATTGGGCCTCCGGTACCTATCCTCACTCACGGTGGGTCTCTAATGGTCAATTAGATTTTCCAACTATAATAAAACAAGGATTTTGACCCTACAGCTTTGGTGCCATAGTAACAAATACTAGTTCAACAAATGTTTTTTTTCTAGCTCAAATGGGACCTGCCGGGTAATCGTCATCGTCGTCAGCCCATTTAAGTCCCCACTGCTGGGGCACGGGCCTCCCTCAATCACATGAGGGGTAATTGCCATACTCACCACGCTTGGCAGACGGGTTGGCGAGGGTTTTGATATAAATGCAGAGTTTTCCTTCTCTGGGTGCTGATGATCATGCCAGCAGCTTTACCTTAGTCGCCTTTTACGACACCTCGGTAAGAGTGAGGGTGGCCTATTCTACTCTGCCGGGACCACACGGCTCCGGCTTCCGGCCGGGCAAAGGCCTCCCCTAATAGCCTTCAATGCTCCCAGGAGTTTCTCTTTTTCGGCCTGCCTCTTGGGCTACGGCCATCTGCAGGCTGCCATTTCGTGACAACATGGGTACATCTCTCCGAGTGCACTCTCACAGTATGGCCAGCCCAGTTCCATTTCAGCTTTGCGGATTTTTCACCTACGTCCATAATGCCGGTTTGTGAGCGGATTATGGTATTTCGCACTCTATCCGCGAGTATAATGCCTAGGATGCTCCGCTTCATAGCTTTTTGGGCAATCTTGAGCTTGGACTTCTGGCTTTCAGTTAGTAACCAAGTCTGAGCAGCACAGGTGAGGATGGGCAGAATATAGACAGAGAGTTCAACACAATATAACAAAAAAAATCTAGCCGACATTTGGACCAAAAAAGAGGATGTCCTTTAGTCCTTTAACCCACACAGACAAAGCATGCTTCAAATTTGCATACAAAACCGAGGCAACTTTACACAAAGAATTGCGAGCACTTAACACCCAGTCACGACTGTGGCGCAAGCGACGTTAATCAAGAAAAGTCATCAGCGAGCAATTTGAGCCTCATTCGTATAACCCACAAGCAAACCGACTTTGCAACCGAGATGTCTCGTTAGCCTAATGTCCGAAATTTGAATCATAAAAAATACTCTCTCAATTCTTGAGAGCCTTGTAGATGAGGATGTACCAAAATCAGGAAGCGGGACCAATAAGTATGTCGCAGTCGGATTGTATAATCTGGCGTATTACATTACGGCTTGCTGTTATCAAATATAGGGCCGTTATGTTAATGCAGCGGTTCGACAATTAGCCAGATTTTTTTATAGTGAAATAGTATATTGGCTCTCTTCAGCCTGATGGTAAGCAAGAGAAGAGCCCACGTTGCAATTACAACGGAAGCGATGTCAGGCATCACCTCCGTTGGGACTGCCATACTTGCCCGCGAGATGCTTAATCACGCTTCGTTTTAAGGAATCCATATTGTAGGAAGGAGAAAATACATGCGCCGGCAACGAGTAAATGCGGCTGAATAAAAAACGACCGGAATATAGTTTATAATGTAATAAAGTGAGAGATTAGCCGCCACTTTGACAGTTTTTAGTTCCTATTCTTAACACTCGCGGCGCTTCTTGGCATAAAAACAAAAATGGCGTTGAATACAGAACATGTGTTGCTAAATTGTGAAGTTATGAGATAATTAAACAATGGAAAAGTATCAAATATGTCGGTGTTTATAAACAATCTTTCATTTATGTTATGGCGTCTTTCGAATTTCGATTTAACTTTGCCAATGTCAAGTGATTAAAGAGACATGTTCGAAGACGAAATTGTCCGGTGTCTAGAGTTGGATCTCTTTAATTAATTGAGTTTTAATTATATATAAAAATATATATACTGCACATGGACACCATTTAGATCAAACAAAACCTACACGTCACATAGACAACACAGTATTGGTTGGGAGATTCTGAGTATTGGATATAACTGTTATAGTCTAATATTATAAATATGAATATACCTGGTGCAAATTAAGAATTTCTATTCTTTTGAATTTGGAACAGTAAATTTACTATCTACAAAGGATCGAGTTTCAGAACTATAATAGTAAGTAGTACGATGCGGCTAAACGTGGGCCGTCTTATTGAAGAATAACAATCCGGCTAGTCGTTGAACTGCTGCATTTCAAAACGGGCCCTGCTGTTGAGGATCGCCGGCTGGACCAGCCACTTTTATATTGTTTGTTTTTATATTTTTTACTGATTCTGATAGATTATTGTTTTGTTATTGTATTGTCTTTGTGTCAGTGAATAAACCAGAAAACCATTGTTTTGCTGATTTCAGTGGCTTTTATTATCATCCCTCACCAGCGCTCATTTCATATAGGTACAGTCCAATCGCCACACCTGCTTTTGATAACAGCTAGTCGTAATGTGATACGGCGGATTATACAATCCGACTGCGACACCTATACCAATTTTTCATTTCATTGTGCAACACTTGTTTTTGAATTCAAACAATAATTCATAAGATTCATTGCAGCAATTAAATCACCTGACCTCACACTTTAGGTAATTGCTCAGACTTTGCCCGCGGCGTCGCTCGCTAACTGATACCTCTATTAATGTTCGTCTTCATGGTTTGGTAATTAGTATTTGGACGTGCTACGGCCGTCGCATACCAGTGTATGATATGTACTTACAGCATATGTACAGCCTCGGTGGCGCAGTGATGATGAAGTGGCATCAAAAATTATGTAATTCAACAGAGAACACCGACATAGCCCACCGAATTAGCAAAATGAAGTGGCAGTCATCATGATCATCAGCCTATCGCAGTCCAATGCTGGACATAGGCCTCTCCAATTGTTCGCCACTGTGATCTATCCATGGCTTCTCGCATCCAGCTCTTGCCAGCCATCCTGCGCAGATCATCCCCCCACCTAGCCAGAGGGCGCCCTACATTACGTTTGCCAAGACGCGGTCTCCACTCTAGAACTCGTTTACCCCATCGGTTGTCGGTTCTGCGGCTAATATGGCCAGCCCACTGCCACTTAAGCTTGCTAATCCGGTGAGCAATGTCGATGACTTTGGTTCTCTGCCGGATCACCTCATTTCAGATTCGATCTCGGAGAGAGACGCCGAGCATTGCTCGTTCCATAGCCCGCTGAGCGACCTTTAACTTGTGGACCAGCCGTACCGTAAGTGTCCACGTTTCTGCTCCGTATGTTATGACGGGTAGGGGCGGAAGTGGCAGTGGGCTGCTCATATTAGCCGCAGAACTGACAGCCATTGGAGCCGTAAAGTCCTTGAGTGGAGACCGCGTCTCGGTAAGCGTATTGTTAAACCGGATCTATTTTAAACAATTTCGGGATTACAACCTCTCGGCAAACACTTATACTGTTTATTAAATAACCATGCACAAATGTTGGGTCCGTTTTTAAACGCGAAAAATTGATTACCGCCAAAAGCGGCCACTTTTTGCGTGAATAAATTTTTCGCGTACAAGTGTTGGGTCCGCATTTGTTTAAAATAGATCCGGTTTAGTAGCGAAAAATTAAAATCGTGCCCTACCCGTCACCTTAAGACTAGGACCGTTCTGTGATAACTGTTAGTGCCAAAAAAGACTCATACAAAAGAAGTTCCCACGGGTCTCCACTTTCACTATTTTTATAAGTCCTGTATCAATATTTGCCTCTAGCAAAATATTATGAAGTCCATAGCTAATTACGTACAGTCTTACGTTTATTATTATCCAATTCTAACCTTTATATGAAACGCCATTAAGGTGAGAATAGTACCTTAGTAAAAGTATTTCACAACATGTATTTCACAATCCAAAGTATGAACTTTATTTTATTCTAATTGCCTATCTTAATATCTATGTAGTTTGTGGGCTGGACCCAACACGAGCGGAAGAGATGCCGATTCATGGATAAATTGCTTATCGATAAACAAATCAGTTCTAACAAAATAGTAAGACACGTAATTTTCTGTACTGACTTACCATCGCCTAAAATACGTTAACTTTTTTATGTGATAGGCGGCAGATGAGCAAACGGATCGCCTAATGGTAAGCGGTTGCCGCCGCCCATTACACCAGACACCATTGGAATCACAAGTGCGTTGCCATCCTTTAAACCCCCCTTTCCCCCGAATTGGGCCTCCGGTACGAGGGTACTGTGCAGCACTGTGTTGTGTTTAGCTGAGTGAGTGAGAACTCACTCAGCTAAACACAACACAGTGCTGCTTTACGCCGGTT
This sequence comes from Marasmia exigua, assembly GCA_019059595.1. Lineage (NCBI taxonomy): Eukaryota > Metazoa > Arthropoda > Insecta > Lepidoptera > Crambidae > Marasmia > Marasmia exigua. The sequence goes on along the minus strand of CM032487.1, from coordinate 2,384,089 downwards.
TTCAGAGCGGCCGTGGTATCACTCCGGAACAGATAGAAAAACCAATGAGAGGAGACAGGTATTAGTAAAACTCAAGGATCTCAAAAGAAATGACTGGGAAAAGCAGAGCAAAGTACATCCATTTCGTAACGAATATTGAAGCTGAAGTGATAGTGGACTGGTCATGTCGCCCGTAAATATGGGTCATGGTGCAAGGCAGAGTGGAGACCGTGGGATGAGAAACGCCCAAGAGGAAGACCTCAAATGCAACTCAAAGGCTGGCAGGAGAAAGTGGATAGAAACCGCCCAATGACATTGCCGAAAACAATGGCAGATACAGATACTTTGTACTTTTTTACCCGACGGTAGGTCTTAAAGTATCTGTCGGGCCAAAAAATTCGGTAAGAAATTCTCAGTGGCAGCCCGGAGTCTGGAAGTTGTACGCCCGTGCTTCGGAAAGCACGTAAACTGTTGGTCCTGCGCCCGATTTCTCTCCGGTCGTGTCACAGTAGTGTCCCATCGGAATATGAGGGTAAAGGATTAGAGAGATCGCTTGTATTTGCGCACACACTTGAGCACTATAATATGACCTGCGTACGTGGCTGATCGTTGAGATTGGCCGCCGTAGCTCTTGGGTTGGGATATTACTATTATATAGAAAGATATTTTTATTGATGATGGGCTTTCACTTTTCTTCCCTTCACTGAATCCTAGCGATGGAGCGAATATTATCGACAGCCAATCTATCTCAATCTCGCGACAACACTACCATTTATTCAGCCCTTATGTGACCTTAGGTAATTCCTACTATGGAGACGTAAATCAAAAAGACGTGTTTCCGTGCCACTTTACACGTGCATCCCGGCGTGGAGGAGAAAAGGTTAATTTCTCATTGTTGACGGCAAAACTGACAAAATGGTGGATTGTTACAAAATGCTTCTTTCCGTGCTATTCATTTATTATAAACGTTTGTCACATACAGGCCGTTGACTTCGCCATGAATGTTCGTCATATTAGGCCTCCGGTGCCCTCACTCACGCAGCGAAACACAGCACAGTACTATTTTTTTTCTGTAAAGCCGTATCACTTCGGTCGAGCCGACCCATTCATGCCGAAGCGTGGCTCTCCCACATTCTGTTCTGTTCTCAGCCACCTGTCACCAATCCGGCATTTGTAGGGCGTTTTAACCCTGGAAATCCCTACAAATTTGCTCAAGGTGGTTATTTAATAAATATTATAAGTGTTTGCCGAGAGCTTGTAACCCCGAAATTGTTTAAAAATATATCCGGTTTAGTAGCTGAAAATTAAAATCGATTGGCGTCGCTAGAGTGCCCTACCCGTCACCTTAAGGAATAGAATAGAATAGAATAGAATAGAAAATAATTTATTTCCTGACAAAAACATAGAAATATTTATATAAAAAAGTACTTATACATAGTGTCAGTGAAAAAGGCGTTCACTCAGCATAATATCGTGTCGTCTACTGACGCCGCGACGCTGGTCTTCCGTGAACACCTCGAGAGACCACTGCGATGCGCACGAGAAACACTGTATTATGCACAACCAAAAGGTACAACATAAAGTAGAAGCTAAAATTAGAGAATAGTTCAGGTACAATTTTTTATCAAACAGCATCAACAACAAATCCAGACTAATTCATGAAATTGGTGTAAATAGAGTAGCCAACGTCAAATCATTATAGGCAAGTAGGTACTTCATATATCTCACAACAATAAACCCAAGCTAAGAACTACTCCTCTGCGATTCCAAAATAAACTCTTTGTAATTTACACTGAAGGACTTAATGGATTGAGAGTTTCTTAATGGTGGGGGAATATTGTTCCAGCATTTCGTGGCACAGTATCTAAAACTACCACGAAACGCTGCTGTCTCGTGGTAAGGACAGAGCAGTCGAGAAGCAGCTCTTACCTGGCGGCCAGAAAAAATAAGCTTCTTAAACAAGTATGAAGGTGTCTCAGTTTTAATTACGCCGAACAACAAACAAGCAAAATGAAAGGAGCGCCTGGATTTCATGTTCATTAGGTTTTTACGGTTCAGAAACGGAGTTACATGAGCCCTGCGTGGGATATTGAAAGCAAAATCTGGCACAGGAATTTGGACGCGTTGTATGAGCTTTTTGGTGTAGCCAAATAGACACTCACCTATGACTGTATCCGCGTAATTAAGTTTAGAAAGAATCAAACTTTCACATAGTTTTACTCTAACAGTTTCATCCAAGTAATCACGGACCTTGTATAGTACTTTGAGCCTGTAAAAGCAATTTTTTACGACTTCTACAACATGATTATGGAATTTTAGCTGGCTATCCATAAGAACTCCGAGGTTGCGTGCTTCGGTTACCTGGTCGATAGTCGAATCTCCAATTTTAATTATTGGGTTTGATGATTTGACAACTATTAATCCGAGCAAGAGAGCCCAATATAGAAATTTAGACTTGAAGTGTTAGCACCAAAGAATTCTTAATTAGGCCCACTGACTGATCGCTCCAGATCCTCATTTATACTACTCGTAAGCTTTTTGGGATTTCACTAGTCTTAAAAGAAAATGATCAGTGGACATCCGCAATAAATATGATTGAACAATTTCTGTATGCAATCAGTTTAAATCACACTTTACAAAATGAAGAGTATTGGTCGCCAAAATAGAACTTGCGGAAATGCCTCGTGTAGCGAAAGTGTTTTCTGAGCGTGATTTGACACCATTTTCGTCATCGGATTTGAACGCATTGCGATCTATCACTAAGGTAGCTTGGAAACCACCTCAACGCATCAGTATCAACCCATAAAATGCACTTTGACAACAAAAGACCTATGATATAATAGTGGCAATAAGCACGAGAAAAATCGAAGAGAACTAATACAGTTTCCTTTCCTGCATCTTGATATACATTAGTAACCCTCAACGACATCCATAAGAGCGGTTGCCGTGCTACGCCGAGCTGAAATCAGACTGTCTCTCCGCGAAGAATGTTGTTGTGTCCAAACACTCAGTGATCTGCGTGCACACATTTTTTCAAGTTATCTTAGACAAATGAACGGGAGTATACTGTATTGGCCTCAAATCTTTCAGATCACAAGGGGTTGTTAATTTAGAATGTAGGTTTATACTAAAGGCTGCTTTCCAATATCAGGAAAAGTACAAGTTAGTATAGATTTGTTAACAATAGCAGTTAATGATTTCGAGGGTCCTAGGCAGTGTTAGCAATATCATATCACGTGTAATACCGTCCATTCCCTCCGCATTACTCGAAATATTTAAAACTATTTTTGATACACAGTTTGTGTCTACAGTTTTAAGTTTGAAAGTTGCGGGGCCCGAAACGGTGATATTCAAATACGTAAGTTCTGACAAAGAGACATCAGTATTTACCGGGAGTAGATAAAAAGTGCTCATTTATTGAATTAGGGTTATTTAATAAAAGAAGGTAGGCACATCTTGCTTTTGAAGTCAGCTATATCTCGTTTTATATTTCTCCATAATATTTTGGAGTTATTACCCTTGTGTGTAATATTATGATAAAAATATGCTGACTTCTCTGCTGCCATTGCTTTACTTACCATAGATTTAATATCTTTATAATATTTAACGTCACCAGCGAGCCCCGTAAGACGGCTTTTAGAGTGAGCATCGTCTCTCAACTTTCATCATCTCCCCTAATGGTTGGTGTAATCCAAGGATGACTTCGGCGTTTGATAAGAGATTTCATAACTGGGGCATGAATGTCAAATATGTGCAGTATGTAAGCATTAAACGATAGCACAGCCTGGTTCACATCCTCACTAAGAAGTCGCTCCAGGAAATCGAGTTGACGAGGCTGTCAAATTCTTTATAATCTATACTTTTGATCGGTCTATAAGTAATCCACCTATGAGGAAATTTCGGTTTATTATAGACGTAAATTGCACGAGACAAAAGCATGGCTACTCAGGTCTGGTATATAATCAACAGATATATCGAATACATTGATGGAACTACAGATCAAGTCAATCAATGTCTCAGAGCGATCTGTAAAGTGTGTCGGCAGTGTAACATATTGAACAAGGTTCGAGTATTGAAAAAAAGAGCTAAGCTTCCTCGCATTAGGGTCGTTAGGAACAAGAAAATTGACATTGAAATCACCCATCAGAATAACATAGTCAAACGAGCCAAGCGAGTTATAGTTTCTGTTAACGCATCAATAAACGTGTCAACATTCAGCCAAGGGGGGCGATAAGCAGTACCTATGGCTAACCTTGACTCCATTCAGGGAAACACCCAGCCACATTTGTTCCACGTTGTCAGCCTGCGGAGGTTTGATTTGCCTAGCATAGATCCCATTGCGGATGTAGACACCCAACACCCCCCCCACGCGTACGGACACTTGAGGGTCGCGGGATGTGACGTAGCCTGTACCCCGGTGGAGCCGGCGCTCGTCGCTCTTCTCCAACCCTAAGCCACGTCCTCGTTAATGGCCATAATGTCCACTTGCCGAGTCTCCAACGCGACCAAAAACTCCTCATGCCGCGTGCCAAGAGAGCCAGGGTTTAAAAGGCCAAGCTTTAAATATTTGCGTTTGATAAATTGTAAAATGAATGAAAAATGAAATCAGGATCAATTTTGAGTTAATGAGATATTGTTTTAATACTGTTAAGTGGCGGATATTTACATATACAAATATTGGATGAATATTAAAAATTGCGGAGAAAAAATATCTATCATTAATCATTGTAAATAGTGTACATGTTCTTAACGAACAAAAATAATGATGTTTTACAGTGATTCTAATATTACCAACGGGTACTAGACAAAAAATAAGTAATATAATACTCTTATTATCAAACATTTCTAAGAGTAAACGTAATAATATTTTCGCGTGACATAACAAAATGTTTTCAAGTTTCTGAACCATAGGATTGCAATTGTTAACATGCAACAGTAATGTGACACAATTATTATAAAAAATTGAGAAAAAGTGAGATACTCCTGCTACACAATCACAGTACACAAAACAAATTTTCATATTCATATACTAGGAACTTTAAACTGTTGCGACATATCACCAGGTTGACCACTAAACAATAAACCAAGACAATACCTTCCAATGTAAAACCAGTCTGATAGTACAATGTAGATCTGTGCTCAAGCGTAACAATTCTCAAAATTGAGGTTAAAATCTCCGAGAATAATAATAAAACAACTGTTGGATATTACTATTCGCCAATAACACTTGACATGGTGTACAACATTAACATGATGGCTTAGTATCACTAACAGCAACATCCCCAAAAACCCTAACCAAGTCACTATCCGTACGAATTCGATGCCGCGCTTTACCGCTTTCCTGACGTACGAAGACTCTGCCATCACGCGTCCATACATATTTCCAGTTTAAACGCTTGGCAGCCTCTTCTCTGTCTTCTGGAAAAACTGTTCGGTTGCGGCGGGTGAGACGCTCGTTGATATAGAATAAGCGCGGAGAAGGGGACACCCCCCGGCATGTAGGCATATCAGTAGTGAGGTGCCGACGAACGCGCGCGGCCCCCAGAATAGCGCGTCCCGCTGCGAGCGTCGGGCCAGGCGCACGGCGATAGGCGCGGCCCGCATCGCCGCTCCCACGTCCCCGCCAGTGCAACAGCTTGACGAGGAGCACCCACCCGCTTAGCACTCACCACATCTCGTTCATCAAGAGGCAGACCTAACTTTGGGCTATAGTGAGTATAACGTGAGAAGTGTTTTCGTTATTACGCTCCGGGAAGCCCGCAATTCAATATCATTTCCCAGCATTTCTGATCCCTCTCATCGATCTCGGCCTTAGATGCCTTAGAGGAAGGTACCTTCCTGTAGGCCATGGGGCTGGTATTATCTGAGGCTATAAATAAACATATATAATATAGATACATTGATGTATACTTCTTTCGGTATTAATTACTCTCAAAATTGCGAGATTTCAAAAAATTTACGACTTATATCGCAATTTCGAAGTTTTCGATCAATCGTATTACGTAGGTACATATAAGTAAGTTACTTATCAATTCCAAAAACATTGTCAAATTAATTAGGCCGAATTTCGCATAAGTAACCTTGTAAATAATAATGACAATTGACTGGTTATTACCCCACAAACAAACAAAGTCATTATTAAAGCGGCTATATTGAGATAAGCTTTGCAAAATGGTGTTAATTTGTAAACCACCTCTCACTTTATCTCCGGGACCATAAAAGTACAAGTTGAATTACGGATTTGGGTATTCATTTGATTCAAATTTGAACTCCCACAAGCCTTTTAGAAGTGAGTAAGTTGATCTTATAAAGGCACATATTCACTATCACTACATAGTAGACGATACGATTGTAAAACCACCGGAATGGAAGCCACCGGATTGCAAAAAAAGCCGGCCAAGTGCGAGTCGGACTCGCCCATGAAGGGTTCCGTAGCAGCAAGTAAGATATATGTAAGGTAAATAGCGGTTTACGGTTTATAACGTATTAAAAAAAAACTACTCACCTGATCACCCGATGGTAAGCGATTGCTTACCATATCAGGTGATCCGTCTGCTCGTCTTCCACCCATGACAAAAATAAAACATTAATCTGTTTATTTCCTCTATAGCCCGTGAACACAAACCTTTAGCGATAATCTTGTATCCCACTCAGGTATCGTGCGCAGGCGCCGCGCGAGATGCGCGGGCGGCTATATTTGGCGATGGCCTGAGGCGTTGAATGGCTCCCTAAGTGATGGGAAGGGCGAAATCAAGGTGTTTGTCCAAAAGTTACAATACCTACAAATCAGTTGTAATGTTCTCCTAACCGATATTTCGGTTATGGCGGCAAGCATCGACGCAGTACCATTGGCCTACTTAAGAAAAAAAATCATTTCAATACGCATAAAACCTTCTTCTTCGCATCTTAAGATGACAGGTAGGGCACACTAGCGACGCCAATAGATTTTAATTTTTAGCTACTAAACAGGATCAATTTTAAACAATTTCCGGGTTACAACGTCTCTGGTGTTTTGTACGCGAAAAATTGATTCACGCCAAAGGTGGCCGCTTTTGGCGTGAATCAATATTTTGCGTACGCGTTCGACCCAACATTTGTGCATGGTTATTTAACAAATAGTACAAGTGTTTGCCGAGTACAAGTGTAACCCCGAAATCCGTCACTAAGGTGACGGGTAGGGCACACTAGCGACGCCAATCGATTTTAATTTTTAGCTACTATCCGGATCTATTTTAAACAATTTCGGGGTTACACTCTCTCGGCAAACACTACTATTTATTAAATAACCATGCACAAATGTTGGGTCCGTTTTTGTACGCGAAAAATTGATTCACGCCAAAGGTGGCCGCTTTTGGCGTGAATCAATATTTCGCATACGAGTTGGACCCATCATTTGTGCATGGTTATTTAATAAATAGTATAAGTGCCCTACTCGTCACCTTAAGTGCTAGTTTTGTTTATTTGAGGAGAGGCGTAAACGACCTCCCTCTTTGTATATAAAAAAGTAAAAGTATCAGCCTATGTATATAGTATCCCAGCACTGCAGGGCAAAGGCCTCCATCATAGAATACAAGTCATCGCTACTATTACGGGATTAGGCTTAATCACCACGCTTGCCTAATGCGGATTGTAGCAATCGCAATCCCGAGCTATGTTCGAAAAATTCGAAACATACCTTTGCTCGACCTGGGAATCGAACCCAGGACCCCGAGATCACGGCCTGTTACTTAAATCACTAGATCAACGGGGCGATGTATATATACAGGGTGCATCTGTGGACATTTACATCCCTTTAACCACGTGTTCTACCAAACATTCTGAACAACATTTGTTCAACGACTTTTCAAAATTCATCGAAATTTTTTTCGACTCCCCATATAAAATGACCAAGTCACGTTACCGACTTTGTATGAAAAGTTTCATGCGAATTTCTAAAAGTGACAGAACAAATGTTGTTCATAATGGTTAGTAGAACACGTGGTTAAAGGGATTTAAATGTTCACAGATACACCCTGTATATATATATTATTCTTTATATCATCATCATCATCAGCCCATTTAAGTCCCCACTGCTGGGGCACGGGCCTCCCTCAATCAGTATGATTGCCATACTCACCACGCTTGGCAGACGGGTTGGCGAGGGTTTTGATATAAATGCAGAGTTTTCCTTCTTTGGGTGCTGATGATCATGCCAGCAGCTTTACCTTAGTCGCCTTTTACGACACCTCGGTAAGAGTGAGGGTGGCCTATTCTACTCTGCCGGGGACCACACGGCATTCTTTATATATATTTACAATATTAAGGTAAGTAATAGTACTAACTAATGTGCTTATACAATATTAAATTTATTGTTCTATTTCCAGCTACCATTGCTTTAATGTGATACGGTCGCTTCTTTACATTACAAAAGCGTTAAAATTACAATAATTTGTGCAAAGCTAGGTCAGGTCACCAGTTTTACAAAATCGCAACATAGTAATCAAAAGCAAATAGAATAAAAAAAACATTATTATTCTAATTTGACATACACAATTTCTGAACCATATCTCATTTGGAATCAAATCAAATCATTATAGTTGATTTGCCTACGAGCCACATAGTTCGAAGTAGTGATGTGAAATAAGTCCAAGTCACTCGAGTTAGTTTTTTAAAATAATACAGACGATCAGACAGATCGTCTGGTGGTTACGATTGCCACCACCCAACACCAGTGGACTAACAAGTACGCTGCCAATATTTAAACTCTCCTTCCCTCCGAATTGGGATTCCAGTATCCTCATAACACAAGGTAGGCGCTGTTTTACGCCAGTCGGTCGAACCAGCCCCTTCATGCCGAAGCGTAGGTATCCTACGGTCAGAAACAGTAGTGTCATGTGAACCTATTGTATTTTTTTTTATAGAAAGGTCAATCAAGATGACCTCACTCCGCCTCATGGTAAGCGGCCGTGAAATCCAAATATGAGGTTGACAGACACAAAAGAGCTAACAAAGTACCCATTGAGTCTGCCATACTTACCCTGATGGCCTGCTGAGATGCCGCTTCACGCCCCGCCTAAAAGACCCTGGATTGTATGATGTTTCCTACACATGAGCTGGGAGGGCATTCCATGTCTTGATGGTTCGGGGCAGGACCGAGGAGCCAAACCTCTTGGTGCGCGCCGCCATTGTCTGGATGGTATGCGGATGGCCACGCTGTCCAGCACGATATAATTCTGTAAACTTATTATAATATGTTCTATCATGTTGCTATCTGTGCTTTGAATGTTGTCATGGTCAATAAATGATTTTTCTTTCTTTCTTTCTAACATTACTTATTTACTCTAACACACGTTTTGACACATCAAAACTCGAATGACCCTCAATAATGATTGTGAACAACTTTGCCCTATAATTTATTGACTCGTTATTTTCTCACTACTCACTTTATCACTCAAGTGAAATTGGTTGTTACATCACTTCTACATACAACATAGTTCAGTGTTACAAAACTATTTATTGACGCAAATGTACTATCATGTCATTAGACTAGAGATATTATTATAAGAGAAAAAACAGAGCTGAATGATCTTAATGATTTTACATTAAGTAATGGGTAATCTTTCATCTCTTTCGATCTTTACTGACATTGCGAAACAGATAATCTAGAGATGTGACTACATAAAAACTGTTTTCATTCTACTTGAATCATTTACTAATCGAATTTGTTTATCTGTCGCAGCTATCTGGTTAAATTGGTTGGATAATACATGTATCAGAACTGTAGTGAGAATTGTAATATATATTGACGACCCGATTGGAACAGTGGTAGTGAACGCTGCCTCTGATACAAGGGTTGCGGGTTCGATCCCCGCACAATACAAACATTTGTGTGCATGAACATGTTTGTTTGTATTGGTCTGGGTGTTTGCTATGTATTATAAGTATGTATTTACAAAAGAAAAGTATTATATTATATGTATTTAACAACATGCGATCCACGGATGCCTCTAAAATTGAAGGGCAAAATTTACAAATCCGTCATTAGACCTGTTGCTATGTATGGATCAGAATGCTGGCCGTTAAGAAGACGGATGAAAGACGATTGCATGCGACAGAGATGAGAATGTTAAGATGGATGTGTGGAGTGACGAGAATGGACAAGATAAGGAATGAATATATTAGAGGAAGTATGAAAGTGGCCCCCATCATGGATAAATTGAAGGCAAATCGTCTTTCCTGGTATGGCCATGTAAGGAGAAGAGGGGAAGAACATGTTGCCAAAAAAGTGATGAGTTTAAACGTAAGTGGGTGGAGGAACAGAGGACGGCCGAAAAAGAGATGGATGGATTGTGTGAAGAATGACATGATGGAAAAAGAGGTGGATGATTCGATGACGAATGACAGGGACGTATGGAAAAGGAAAACATACTGCGCCGACCCCAGATAACCTGGGAAAAGGGCAGGAGGATGATGAGGATGATTTGTAATCCCACTGTTGATTCTGATATCCGTAACACAGGTGCTTGAGCTACCTATCTCGGAGTCAGATCAATGTATGTGATGTTGTGAAATATTTATTATTATATACAGCGAACAGATCATGCATGTATTATTGGTGTGTCTTTAATAAATAAATAAATTAGCAACATTTGACCATATGACTGAACGTTTGTCGCCATCATCATCCAATTGGAAGACAGGTACACCCTTGGACAGATACACCCTGTATAGTGCGGTAACATCTAATATTACTTGTTGAGGCAGTTTTTATTACTTAACTCTTAAATGTTTCAATCTGAGCCGAACGTAAACGCTGGTTGCAGAAGTCAACAACATTTTCGGCAGTGTAAGTAAAAATTAATGGTAATGCGTTTGGTCACGCAACCAAATAAACAATTACAAAGTTCGTAACTGGTGGATTGGGTTGCAAACAAACCGGGCATCCGTTGGTTTAAGTACGCACAGCAACATGTTGGAGATAACCTTTTTTGGCCCTTGGGCCGTCCGCGTTCTTAGCTGTCAAAATAAGCGAGTATTTTTAAGTGCGTTTTTTACTAAGTCACCCGTTGGTCTAGTGATTCGTGTTCTGGGTTCGATTCCTGGGTCGAGCAAAGGTATGTTTCGAACTTTTCGAACATAGCTCGGGATTGTGATCACCAATCCGCGTTAAACAAGCGTGGTGATTAAGGGCAATTCCATCATAATAACGATGCCTTGGTTTCCATGATGGAGGCCTTGGCCCTGCCGTGCAGTGGGACAGTATATAGGGTGATACTTTACTTTTTTTTTACTAAGTAATAAATTGCATAGCTGCTAAATACAGTTAGGCTAAATACATGGAAGGCAATATGTAGAGCGGCATTGCTGCAGTCACAGATGACGTCACCGTTGTATTATGTAAATGTGTGATAAATTGTGGCTTGGTGATTGAGACCAAGCGTTAACCTAGATAAACAAAGAAAAACCCTCATTCCCCCGATTAGGCCTCCGGTAATCTCACTCACTTGGCTCAGCAAAACACAACGAAGGGGCGCTTCACACTGATTTATTTATTCGTATGGCATTTTTAAAGTCGTTCGATTCAATATGTATGGTTTTCTGTGAAGCTGATTCATGCCGAACGGAGCTCTCCCACTGTAAATAGCTTTTTTTTTAAATCAAATCAAAAATCTCTTTATTCAATTTAAGTCCATACAGAGCATTTATGAATGTCAAATATTATGTAATCTACCGCTGATTCGGAATGTCAATTTCTACCGAGAAGAATCAGCAAGAAACTCAGTAGTTACTCTTTTCAAATAATATAGTAATTACAATATTCATCTTATACAAATTATGATTACAGTGACAGTATGATATACAATGCTTATAATCAATATCGTTTAGATAAATCGTCAAAGAAAAATTATGAAATGAATTATACATTAGAGGACAGGCGAAGAGATCAACATGTCCAAGAATCCTTATTTCAAATAATCATCTACTTTATAGTAGCCTTTCTGCATTAGGCAGTTTTTACATGCAACTTAAACTTATGTACAGGTAAATCAATGATATTTTGAGGTAACTTATTAAACATTCTAATTTTGATCAAACAGTTCCGTATAAAGGTTACAAACCTCTGTATTTTCAGCATATTTCGCGAATTGAATCTAGGTAACGCTTTATCGACCGTAAGATACCTACACTCTCTCTTTTGTTTTTGGTATGAATAAAATTCTAACAGAATATCTACTATGTACTAAATGAGCCCTCATACCGCTTCAATAAATAAAATGTACCGCAATCACGAAAAAAAGCATTTTTTATGTGATAGGTGATAAACGAGCAGAAGGATCGCCTGACGGTAAGCGATTGCCGCCGCCCATAGACACCCGCAAACCAGTCGAGTTAGTATGAATTTTAAAAAAAGTGTGGACATGTCATTAAGGCGACGGTAGCCCTAACTAGCGACACCGAATAGACTCCTAACCGTTGAGGAGTTGACCTTCCATCATCAGCTGACCTACAAAAATAATACAATCAGGCGTAAATACTAGCTATACAGCTTTGTTAAAAAATATAAAAACGTTTCATGTGCCTGTAAAATTTGAGGATTGCCCTCGATTTCGCTGGGATCCCTTCATCAGATCCTGACATGATGAAAATGGGACCAACTTGGAAGTGTGTTCTTTCAAAAAAAAAAATGTGCGAAATCGGTCAACAATTGGCGGAGAAATCTGTGAACATACTCGTACATAAAAAATAATAAAAAAAACAAACATACAGTCGAACATAGAACCTCCTCCTTTTTTGAAGTCGGTAAAAAGAGAATAACACAACAGATACTTGTGTAGGTTCTGGGTGTTTGTAGTACCTTCGTTGATCCTGGTTTCCATAGTACAAGGAAAAGCCTTAGTTTAGGACCAGAACAATGTATTTATTTATTATCCATTTCCTGAAGGTTTGCCAAGAAGCACCATTACTCACGGTCACTATAACCCTAACCTCAATAGAGGCTGGGTGTTGTGGCAAAAACGCGACACGTTAGAAGCGCGTAGTTTTTGCGCGCGTCGGGTCGGGGCCTTTCGGTCAGCTGTGGGATGGTATCATGCCACATTGAGACATCACAAGAATTATAAGTACTGAACTCGATGTCAATAAACGGTATCTTTAAATATTCACAAAATATTGATTTGTAGTTTTACTTTAATAAAAAAAATTTATTGGTCTGTAATAATTTAATTTATTATGTTTAAATTCTGTTGCCATATGACTATGAATAGGACGATCATATGTACATGAGGGTCATAGTCCTAAGATTATATCTTTGAATGAATGAATATCTTTAAAAAATTAAAATTAAATTTAAATTATTTTATAAATTGTATTTATTTATTTATTTTATTGAAAAACAAATAACAAAATAAAAATAAATATTACAAAGGGGCTCCTATACTACAAACGTGATTTCTTTGCCTTTTTAGCTCAATATTAAAAATGGTAACAGGTAAGTACTTTAAATATTCACAAAATATTTAACTGCAATTTTACTTTAAAACTATATGATAAAATTAATGGTACGGAACCCTTCGTGCGCGATACAGACTCCCATTTAGCCGATTTTTACTAATTTTCTAATATCAAAAAACGTCGCCCATTACCTTCGTTCATATTAATTTCCATAACAGTCTTGGTTCCCTCTTACACGCCCCATCGCCAATGTATACATAATATTGAATTAAACACCAATTAATTAGCTTACTCCATTATGTCATTCCGTCATCGAGCACTCTCGGACAAGGCTTGTTGGCATGCAATGGATAGTTATTATTTTCCCATTATATCTAATTACCATTGGAAATATTTCTTTTTAGAATCACTCTACCGAAGTGGGAGTGAGTGTAACGTACTCTATGTATTACTCTATAATTGTTTATGCTTTCTCACGTCCACCTGTTATTGTGAAAAACAAACAGACGTGCACCCTAACCGGACTGAGCGTACGCGAAAAATTAATACTCGCCTAAAGCGGCCACTTTTGGCGTGAATCCATTTTTCGCGTACAAAAACGGACCCAACATTTGTGCATGGTTATTTAATAAATAGTATAAGTGTTTGCCGAGAGGTTTAAAATAGATCCGGTTTAGTAGCTAAAAATTAAAATTGATTGGCCTCACAAGTGTGCCCTACCCGTCCGCGTCACCTTAAGAAGGCTCAAAGTCACGAAGAGAGCAATGGAAAGGGCTATGCTCGGAGTCTCGTGATTGTATCAGGAATGACGAAGGAAATCAGGAAGGTCAATAACATAGCCCAAAGAATTACATGCCTCAAGCGGAAATGGGCAGGGCACATTGCGAGGAAATCAGACGGCTGATGGGGCAGAAAGGACCTCTAGTGGAGGCCGCGTATAGCGCGCGCGGTCGAAACCGTGGCAGGCTCCCCACAATGCTGACCGACGATCTGGTATATGTCGCAGGAATTACTAGGATACGGGCGGCACTGGACCGATCTGTGTGGAGATCATTGGGGGAGGCCTATGTTCAGCAGTGGGCGTTTATTGGCTGAAATTATCATGACGATTTTGGCGGCTATAGCCCCCCATTTCAGAGTCCTTAGTCGCCCAAAATCGTGAAATATGGAGAGGTAGAGAGGTCTTTTCACTGCTGTAAGACACGATAGATAGTGGACAATAGATTCAAAGAAAATCCCTAATTTATATGTCTAGGCCCTAGAACAAGGAAAAGCCTCATGATGAGCCACTAAACACGCGTTACGTCTGATAGGGGATCTACTTGCTCAGCACGATGTTATTGACTTGTATGCTGGGGTGGTCTGCTCCGAAAATTTCTGACACACTTGGACATTAGGGCTACCAGCAATAACTGGGTATTTAAATATTGACGTTTTGTATTTTTGTTTTAGATTATTATTATTGAACCTATTTGACACTTTCTTGATATTTATGTATATAATTTGGTATTCTACTGTTGTATTATTGACTCATTCTAACTTTGACATGATGACTATTTGAATTTTTTTTTTTTATATTTTGTGTGCGTTAAATTGTATAATTATTGACATTATATTTTTTTTTTCCATATTTGTGATTATTATTATATATTGTGTTTTGATTTGAATATTTAATGTAATTTTTTTTCTTTTCTTTTCTTTTTTAAATAAATTATCTTGTGTGCGCTTTGGAGTAGTCTGTAAACATACTTGTAAGCTGTATAATAAATAAATAAAATAAATAAATCAATAAATGATGACTTCCAACTTCAAAATGGTGTATCCTCATGGTTTTTGAACCCATGACCTCCGCGTAGAGACAACGCGAGGCATTATGTCACTCCGTCATTAGCGGCTCAATCGGACAAGGCTTGCACAGCACAATGCGCACACGCACGCTACGGTATATTTATCTGTCCAATCATGGGAAACATTAGACGTGTAATTTTGTCAATAAAATAATTTTTACTCTTTGATACAGCGTATTAAATACCCTGTCTAAGAGCAGTTTTTGTGATCGGTGAATAACATTGCACGAATGTTGGGTCCGTTTTTGTACGCGAAAAGTTGAGTCAATCAATTTTTCGCGTACGCGTTGGACACAACATTTTTGCATGGTTACTTAATAAATAGTACAAGTGTTTGCCGAGAGGTTGTAATCCCGAAATTGTTTAAAATAGATCCGGTTTAGGAGCTAAAAATAAAAATCGATTGGCCACGCTAGTGTGCCCTACCCATCGCCTTAAGCTAAGAAGCGTGCAAATACATACCTATTTAGTAATATGGCATTCATAGTTAAGAAATTTAAAATAACAATTCAATGACACTTAAAAATTATAATAACAATGTAAATACTATGCCAGTAATAATTGATTTAACGAGTGCGAGTATAGACGCAAATAGTGTGCGAGCGAGAAGTGAATAGATGCGCCGCCATTTCTGATCCCATTCTTTATCCGCACAGGTTGTAGTCGGTAAATCACTACAACATTAATAACGTGAACATTAAAATACAATTACAGCTCGTCAAGTAAAAACGGCGAGATATTTCCGCCACTCTTAATTAATTCATCAGACGAGTCTAGTTGCATCGGGGTATGTACTTCATTACCTAATAATAATACCAACATTAAAATAATAAGATAGTTAAATTAATGTCACATAACAAGAGTTAACTTTAAACATTTGTGTGCATGAACATGTCTGTTTGTATTGATCTGGGTGTTTTCTATGTATTATAAGTATGTATTTACAAAAGAAAAGTATTATATGTATATATTTGTAATCCCACTGTTGATTCTGATATCCGTAATACAGGTGCTTGAGCTACCTATCTTGAAGTTAGATCAATGTATGTGATGTTGTGAAATATTAAAAAAAAAAATATGTAAAAAACGGAGACGTCATTCTAATACCGTTGTACCCTTTCCCACCTTTTCCCTTATATCCCATTTATATTTTAGTAATATCGTTTTGAGAGTGAGCAAAAGCGGAGCTCCAAACCAAACTTTAACATAATAAATAAATCTAAACTAAAAAAGGGACGGACCAAGAGTCTGTGGAAGAATCTTAAAATTGCAAAAAAAAAAATATATAAAAAAAAATAGTGCGGATCAATAAATCGGCCCGAGTCGCAAAGGTCAGACGACAATCGCTTCGTTGTAATTACTAGATAGCTTCGAATTAAACCACAAAGAATTCGGCTCCCCGAATCCTGGTGGTTTAATTCGAAGCCGTCCCAACGAAAGAGAACATACCTGTCGCATTCAAACAACGGAGCCACACAGCGAGTGAGAAACTGATGGAAACTCGGTTTCGGTCGTATCGTCCAAATTGGGCCCTCTGGATCTTGGTCCAAGCCTACTCGGGCTCCGAAGCTACGGCTTTGGACGCAAATGGGAATTATACGCTAAGATTAGATGAGGATAAAGTTTTTACTTTTTGATACTGCATTTTTCTGAAATGAAATGAAATTATTTATTTCTTAAAATATGGTACCATAAAGGTATTTAACAGGTAGAGTACAGTAGTAAGGTATAGAACAGTTTCTGCATATTTTGCCTGTAAGGCGTGTATTAGAAGTTGCAGTAAAACCACGACATCCGAATCAAGACTGACTGTTTATTGAAATAATATTCGATTCGTTGCCGTGTGGTCCCCGGCAGAGTAGAATAGGCCACCCTCACTCTTACCGAGGTGTCGTAAAAGGCGACTAAGGTAAAGCTGCTAGCATGATCATAAGCACCCAGAGAAGGAAAACTCTGCATTTATATCTAAACCCTCGCCAACCCGTCTGCCAAGCGTGATGAGTATGGCAATTACCCCTCATGTGATTGAGGGAGGCCCGTGCCCCAGCAGTGGGGACTTAAATGGGCTGACGATGACGATGACGATGAATAGCATCAAAATTGGGTTACCTTACCACACTACATGCCAATAGTGGTGTAGAAATTAGTAATTAAAATTGAAAATAAATTGAATACATTCTGAAAATAAATCCAGTTTAACAATTATCATTCATCTAAAAATACGTATACCTCGGGCAGACTTTGCAATTGGGTAAAAACAACTTCGAGGATGAGGTGAATAGGAGAATCCAGTTAGGTTGGGCAGCATTTGGAAAACTACGTCGTGACTTCGTATCGTCGATACCACAGTGCCTAAAGACAAAAGTCTTCAATCAGTGCGTCCTACCCGTCATGACATACGGAGCCGAAACGTGGACACTTACGGTACGGCTGCTCCACAAGTTAAAGGTCACTCAGCGGGCTATGGAACGAGCAATGCTCGGCGTCTCTCTCCGAGATCGAATCCGAAATGAGGTGATCCGGCAGAGAACCAAAGTTATCGACATTGCTCACCGGATTAGAAAGCTTAAGTGGCAGTGGGCTGGCCATATTAGCCGCAGAACCGACAACCGATGGGGTAAACGGGTTCTGGAGTGGAGACCGCGTCTTGGAAACGTAATGTAGGGCGCCCTCTGGCTAGGTGGGGGGACTATCTGCGCAGGATGGCTGGCAAGAGCTGGATGCGAGAAGCCATGGATAGATCACAGTGGCGAACAATTGGAGAGGCCTACGTCCAGCAGTGGACTGCGATGATTATGATGATGATGATTCATTTATTGGTGATATGTGGCAGACGCCCTGTTGGTCTAGTGATTTAAGTACCGGGCCGTGATCTCGGGGTTCTGGGTTCGATTCTTGGATAAAGCTCGGGATTGTGATCACCAATCCGCATTTGGCAAGCGTGGTGTTAAGCCTATTCCCATAATAGTAACGATAACTTGATTTCTATGATGGAGGCCTTTGCCCTGCAGTCGGACAGTATATAGGTTGATACTACTATGTGGCAGACGAGCAGACGGATCACCGCAGACGGGTAAGCGATAGCCGCCGCCCATGGACACCCGTGACAATTTAGTCACAAATGCGCTGCCAATCTTTAACGCCCTCTTCTGCATTGGGCCTCCAGTACCTTACACATTGGCGAAACAATGCACATAATTATGCTGCTACGCCAGCTTTCGATTTTTTTTATGTGATAAGTGGCAGACGAGCAGACGGATTACTTGATGGTATGCAATTGCCGCCGCCTATAGACACCCGCGACACCTATGGAGTCACAATTGCGTTGCACCGGATTGGGCTTCCGGAACCATACTCACGAAGCGCAACACAGCACAGTGCTGCTTCACGCCGGTTTTCTGTGAGGCCGTGGTATCACCGGTCGAGCCGGCCCATTCGTGGCGAAGCGTGGTTCTCCCACGGTCGATGAGGCGGTGATATCACTTCGGTCATTCACATTCGTGTGAGGACACGTTGTTTGTTGTGTCTGGGTGTTAATAATAAAAACATTTTGCATTATAAGAAGATAACATCTCTAAATGCACCATTACAATAATAGTACTTACGTATATCTTCATTAAGTTAGGTCTAGGCTGACCTTCCACATGGCCAAAGAGGCTGGGAACCGAAACTACGACCTTAGATGCACGTCCAATTACTCATCTGACATTCCATAATGACTGAGTTTTGTACAAGCGATTTATCAAAATTATCATTAAGCTTTTGTTATTAAAATATAATGTCACGTTAGGTTACGATAGGAAAACATGTTTTTTTTGTGCGATAGGTGGCAGATGAACAGACGAATCACCTGATGGTAAGCGATTGCCGCCGCCCATGGACACCCGCGACACCAGTAGAGTCGCAGGTGCGATGTCAACCTTTAAACCCCGCTTTCCCCCGGATTTGGCCTCCGGTACTCACGCAGCGAAACACAGCACAGTGCTGCTTCACGCCGATTTCCTGTTAGGCCGTGGTATCACATCGTGAGGAAACCTGCACGTTTCGGATAGTTTCTAAACCTGTAACCATGATTCAGTTGGTTTGGTTCCCCTAAAGGTTGCGAAGGTCAGACAGCAGTCGCTTCATTATAATTACTGGACTCACCAAATACTGAATCTTGGTCTAAGCGCACCTTTATCTCTAAAGCAACAGCTTTGGACGCGACTGGGAATTACACGTCAAGACTGTTAGGTTATGGCGGCACGTCATAACGTGGACTCCCATTGTATACGAATAGATAGCCACACGTTGTAATATCGAAATGTGACTAATTTATTTCTTTGTCAAAATCATTAGGAGAAACTGACATGACTGTCGCTTTTACTAACAATACAAGAATCCGAGACATCGTGCACAAGTGTATGCTCAGCCGCAAGTGCACTCTCTATTTCCTTATATTCAATGTCAAACGCCGTGTGGTCCAGCAGAGTAAAATAGGCCACCCTCACTCTTACCGAGGTGTCGTAAAAGGCGACTAAGGTAAAGCTGCTTAGCATGATCATCAGCACCCAGAGAAGGAAAACTCTGCATTTATATCAAAACCCTCGCCAACCCGTCTGCCAAGCGTGGTGAGTATGGCAATTACCCCTCATGTGATTGAGGGAGGCCCGTGCCCCAGCAGTGGGGACTTAAATGGGCTGATGATGATGATGAATGCCAAACAAGTGTCAGGCCGGAGTCTTAAAAATCTTTCAGAGTAAGTAGACACTTACCGTCTTTACTTTTACTTTACTCTATGTGTCACGTGTGATTCCCGGTTGCATCCAGAGCTGTCGCTTTGGAGCCTGGGGGTACGCTTGGACCATGATTCAGGAGTTGGGTAGTCTGGTAAATACAATGAAGCGACTACCGTCTGACCTACGCAACCCTCTATCAGGGGAACCAGACCAACTGAATCATGGTTACACGTTCCAGAAACTATACCGTCTGACCTCCGCAACCCTTTAACAAGGGAACCAGACCAACTGAATCATGGATACACGTTCCAGTATCTATACCGTCTGACCACCGCAACCCTTTAACAGGGAAACCAGACCAACTGAATCAGGGTTACATTTTCCAGAATCTATACCGTCTGACCTCCGCAACCCTTTAACAGGGGAACCAGACCAACTTAATCATGGTTACACGTTCCAGAAACTATACCGTCTGACCTCCGCAACCCTTTAACAGGGGAACCAGACCAACTGAATCATGGTTACACGTTCCAGTATCTATACCGTCTGACCTCCGCAACCCTTTAACAGGGGAACCAGACCAACTTTATCATGGTTACACGTTCCAGAATCTATACCGTCTGATCTCCGCAACCCTTTAACAGGGGAACCAGTCCAACTGAATCATGGTTACATTTTCCAGAATCTATACCGTCTGACCTCCGCAACCCTTTAACAGGGGAACCAGACCAACTTAATCATGGTTACACGTTCCAGAATCTATACCGTCTGACCTCCGCAACCCTTTAACAGGGGAACCAGACCAACTGAATCATGGTTACATTTTCCAGAATCTATACCGTTTGACCTCCGCAACCCTTTAACAGGGGAACCAGACTAACTGAATCATGGTTACACGTTCCAGTATCTACACCGTCTGACCTCCGCAACCCTTTAACAGGGGAACCAGACCAACTGAATTATGGTTACACGTTCCAGTATCTATACCGTCTCACCTCCGCAACCCTTTAACAGGGGAACCAGACCAACTGAATCATGGTAACACGTTCCAGAATCTATACCGTCTGACCTCCGCAACCCTTTAACAGGGGAACAAAACCAACTGAATCGTGGTTACACGTTCTAGAAACCATACGTGCAGGTTTCCTCACGAAGTTTTACCTCACCGCTGAGCGAGCTAATGGTAGAAATATGCTATTTACTTTTACTTTACCTACTCCACCCGCTATTTTGGAGGCTACATACAGGAAGTCGCAGCCGTGGCGCCCCCCACAAGGTGGACCGACGATCTGGTAAAGGTCGCGGGAATCCATTGGATGCGGGCGGCACAGGACCGATTTGTGTGGAGAACATTGGGGGAGACAGCAGTAGGTCTATTGACTGAAATGATGATGATGACGATCGCTATTTCCACTGCCAGCTCCTTGCATGTTAGGCTTTTTAATTTGTAAAACCGTATTTGTAAAAAAAATACGCTATGGGTGCTTATGTTTTTTTTTGTACCTAATAGGTGGCAGACGAGTAGACGGATCACCGGATGGTAAGCAATTGCTGTAGTCCTATGGACACCCGCGACACCAGTGGAGTCAAACAGCACAGTGCTGCTTCACGCTGGTTTTCTGTGAGGCCGTGGTATCACTCCAGTCGAGCCGGCCCATTCATGCCGAAACGTGGCTGTCCCACGGTCAAATATTTGCCTCTGAGTGTATAATAGTTGTCTTAATAGATTTTCCTTCTAAATAGTAAATGCAAAGTATCGAATACCCACTCATATAACATGCACATCAAAGTAAATAATAATTAACAGACAATGGCTGCCAAAATTGCTAATAACAATAACTTAACAACAACAATTTCTACCATTATTGCTACGGCAGTGGTAGAGAACCTTTGGCAGAACTCATAAATATTTATTTAAAAAACAAAAAAAAACCATTTAAACAATTTATTATTAACCAAAAATTGCACATACACATAAATTTTTGCTGGTCCCCACACTAGGTAAGCCTGTCCTGTGGGGAACAGCAAACGATTAACAGGGTAAATTTACGGCACTTGTGGAGAAAAAACAAGATTATCCTATTTGACCGTGGGAGAGACACGCTTCCGCATGAATGTACCGGCTCGACCGAAGTAAATACTACGGCCTCAAAGAAATCCAATCGCAGGAGATAGCCAAACAAAGTTCCTTAAAGTCACTAATAAGCTCCATAGATTATACACATTGCAACGCTAAATCTTGAAAAAACAAAAAACCAGCATGAAGCAGCACTGTGCTGTGTTACGCTGCTTGAGTGAGGGTACCGGAGGCTTTTAGTGGGTATACCCTCAGGTCGCTTCTTGTTAGAAGAAGCGGCCCGGAGGGTGAGTCCCACAGTACCCTGTCGCCCCCCGGCGGCAGGGTCTGCGTAATGCATTTCTCCCGGGAAACCAAAAAAAAAAAAAAAGGGTACCGGAGGCTCAATACAAGGAAAAGGGGGGTTCAAAGGTTGGCTGCGCACTTGTGGCTCTACTGGTGTCGCGGGTGTCCATGGGCGGCGGCAATTGCTTACCATCAGGTGATCCGTCTGCTCATCTGCCACCTATCATATAAAAAAAGAATCCAACAGCAAAACTAAAAGAAAACAAGATACTTGATAATTTTAGTGCTAATAATTTCTTCAAAAAAAATTTCTTTTTCAATATAATATGTTAAGATTTATTAATATATCTAATTTACTAAGGGCGTTAAACTTTTTATACTTTACCTTGTGTCGAATTATATATATTTTTTGTAATAGGTGGCAGATGATTAGACGGATCACCTGGTGGTAAGCAATTGCCGCCGCCCATGGACACTCGCGACACCAGTGGAGTCACAAGCGCGCTGCTAACCTTTAAACTCCCCAAGGGTTGGGCCTCCGGTACCCTCACTCACGCAGCAAACCACAGCACAATGCTGCTTCACACTGGTTTCCTGTAAGACACACACATTCTTATGAGTTAGCTCAGCAAAGGTTCACGACTCCTGTCTGCTATTAGTAGATTAGGCACGGCCCGCCGCCTGCGCAGCGACTATTATGGATGAGTATTAAAATAAGCAATTGGTTCTGAGTACTGAGGTTAGCGTGGTATACATCTTTTAGGTATTTGAAAGGTGTGATGCGAATGACGGCATCGGGCTAAGATACCACATTATACATAGCCAGTATGTTCCCAGCCAGTTAAAAGTGGATAAGTGGTAACTTTCTGCTTGAATGGGTCCGGCCGGTTTGGGACCAGGCAAATCACCATCAGCCTATTTAAGTCCACACAGCTGGGGCACGGGCCGGGTAGTTGCCATACTCACCACGCTTGGCAGACGGGTTGGCGAAGGTTTTGATATAAATGCAGAGTTTTCCTTCTCTGGGTGCTGATAATCATGCCAGCAGCTTTACCTTAGTCGCCTTTTACGACACCTCGGTAAGAGTGAGGGTGGCCTATTCTACTCTGCCGAGGACCACACGGCCCAAACACCGGCACCGACCAGGCAAATGCACTTATGTAATGTTGTCTCAATTCATTATTATTAATAAACGGCAATAGCTTATCTGCCGGTGTCTCCTTGCGTGATCGTATTAGAAATGATGAGATCTGCAGGAGAACTAAAGTCACAGACATAGCCCAAAGAACTGCATGCCTCAAGTGGCAATGGGCAGGGCACATACCGAGGAGAGCAGACGGCCGTTGGGGCGGAAAGATCCTCGAGTGGAGGCCACGTACAGGAAGTCGCAGCCGTGGCAGGCCCCCCACAAGGTGGACCGACGATCTGGTGAAGGTCGCGGGAATCCATTGAATGGGAGCGGCACAGGACTGATCTGTTTGGAGAACATTGGGGGAGGCCTATGTCCAGCAGTGGACGTCTATTGGCTGAAATGGTGATGATGATACCACCAGGTAGTGGTAAGCGATTTTTTTTGTTTTTTATGACATAGGTGGCAGACAAGAGGATCACCTGATGGTTAGCGATTGCCGCCGCACAAGGACACCCGCAACACCAGTGGATTGGCGATTGCCGTTGATCCATTAAAAAATCAAACCCCGGATCTTCCGCAGTAAGACACTAAGTGTCTTTGTCTTACTAATAACTGGGAGTACTTATATACTGTGGTGATACTAAAGTTAAGCAACGTAGGTCAAACCTGAAATTGGATGGGTTACCAACATGACCCACGTAAATAACGCAGTTTCTGTTGACATTTTGGCCAAATCTTTTGCCTTTTTCATTATACTCGTAAGTAATTTGAAGACTATAAATGAAATAAATAAATAAATATTTCACAACATCACATACATTAATCTGACTCCGAGATAGGTAGCTCAAGCACCTGTATTACGGATATCAGAACCAACAGCGGAATTACAAATAAATACATATACCTAATACATTGACTGACCGGATGGCGCAATGGACAACATTTCAAAATTGCTAAGCTCTGAAACAAAAAATACCAATTCTTTGTTTACTTTTCCGCTGCTCGAATATATATTTATTAATTTTTTATATTGCTTATTTACTGAGAAAAAAATTAAAAACTAAAAAACGTAAGATGACGTCATCGGACGGCAGATTGTAATATATTTCTTTGCTTAGCACATTATAGTTTTAAATTTACGAAATGCCAAACCCATGACATGTAACTGTTAAAAAAAAGACAAATTGTCAACGTTGAATGTATGAATGACGTTGACAATGTTGACACTAGTATTATTTACCTTTGACAGTAGTACCTTTTTTTTATTAAAACAATGATAAGCAAAGGAATATCGCTGTATTCAGCCGTCCGATGACGTCATTTGGCGCTTACGTCTATTTAGAATAAAAAGAATTTCAATAATTATTTTAAGCATGAAAATGGACCAATTTTGAAAAAAGAAAAAATATGGGTCTGTTCATTTTATGTCTATTTTCATATAAAAAACCAATATGGACATGTTAAAAATATGAAATGTTGTCCATTGGTAGTGACCCTGTCTCTTACGCCAAAGGTTGTGGGTTCGATCTCCACCCTGGACAAACATTCGTGCGATGAACACTTGTGTTTGTTCAGTGTCTGGGTGTAATATATGTATTTAAGTATATATTTGTGTTCCACTGTTGTCTGATATCTGTAACACAAGTGCTTAAGCTACTTAGTACGGAATCAGGTCAACGTATGAGATGTTGAGAGAATTATTATTATTATTATTTATTTTGTAAATATATACTTATAATACATAGAAAACACCCAGACCAATACAAACAGACATGTTCACGCACACAAATTTTAGTAGGTACTATGCGGGGATCGTACCTGCAACCCTTGCACCAGAGGCTGCGTTCACTACCACTAATCCAAACGGGTAAAGGGTAATTCAAAAATCTAGAGGTGTGTCCTTCTTATTTACCCACTGAGCTTTTTTTATATTATGGTGGATAACGAGCAGACGGCTCACGGTATTTGATTACCGTCGCCCATGGATATCTGTAACACATGAGGCATCACATTTGCCTTAATGATGTCCATGATTGTATTGGTCCGGAAAAACAGACATTGATAACTCCCATTATTTGTACATCGCCACACCATTTAATCATTTTACCATTGTTGACCCATGGTTGCCCTTTATTGTTGCCAAAGAAATCGCCCAAAGCATTAAACTATCGAGTATTGAAAGCCGGTAGTCCTACCTTGACATGTGTCATCAACCCACTATCGTGAGTACAGACTACCGTGTAAAATTACAAATTATACCATCACTTGAAACTGACACCTGCTAACCGATGCCGACTGTCCGTCTTTACGTTATGATCACGATTGTATGCGAAATGTTTAATAGAAAACAGTTGGCATTTTCTGTAGGCTTCTGATTAGAGACGGGAATATACCCGGGTAGATATCCGATTTTGGGAAATATCAGTTGATACCCATTTTTACCTACGCAATTTTTATTTTTACTGGGTAAAAAAGTAACAATTTTTTACAAACTTTTGGTCCTCGTCCAGGTTATCGATTGAACTGAAATTAGGCTTCTTGTGTTAAGACATTGACAATGCAATATTACGGTGGATGGAATCCCTTTAATGCGGGCGAACACTGATCTGTGCGGAGATCATTGGGGGACGCCTAAGTCCAGCGGTGGACGACTTATTTTTGTTGAGTCATTATCATCAGTTGATGATAGTATATTACAGGTCATCTCATGATGGAGCAGAGATGTAGAGACTAGAGATAAAATAGGCCAAAAAAGTTAAAACTGAGCTTATATGTTTTGTCATAATGGTAAACAACCAACAAGCAAACACTCAAATATTTTAGAACATTCATCTAGTAGCTTTATTATATGTGATAGGTGGCAGATGAGCAGACGGATCACCTGATGGCGAGCGATTGCTGCCGCCCATGGACATCTGCGACACCAGTGGAGTCACAAATGCGCTGCCAACCTTTAAACGTCCCTTTCCCCCGGATTGGGCCTCTTGTACCGGCACTCACGCAGCGAAACACAGGGCTGCTTCACGCCGGTTTTCTGTGAGGCCGTGGTATCACTCCGTTCTTAAAGACTCCGTTCTAACTGAAGTTCCTATGGCAGTCGTTCAGCTCCATCAGCTTTTCGTCATCAGAAGTAACAGAAAGTCACTACACTCTCGAATATATTAGCCTCTTTTATTTATCTGGGATTTATAATTCCTACTTTCCTGCTTGATTATGAGATCAGCTTGACGGTACAGACAGCCATATATCAGGTTAATAAAATCTGTCAAAATTCCTCAGTTAATATTGAACCGAACGTGTTTGACCTTTAGGGAGAATCTGAGAAGTTCTGTGGAACAGTTTGCCTACGTATTTCCCGACGGCTACGACTTAGGGATCTTTAAGAGAAGAGCGTACTCCTTTTCAAAAAGGCCGGCAACGCATTAGCGATCTCTTTGATTTCGCGGATGTTAATGGGCGGCGATGGTTGCTTTCCATCAGGTGACTCGCTTGCTCGTTTGTCGCCTCTCTAGCATAAAAAAAATCGACTTAAGAAATTTGACAGTTTTGTATACTTTGATGTGATGCTGTACAGTCAGCGTCAGATTAAGTTACCCTCCTGCAGAGGCAGACATAAGGACGGTCCGAAGGTCAACAAGGGTGTCTACGTATTATAATATAACTTTGTCGCTAGTGTTACACAAATATGACAAAATTCAGCATGCATGTTTTTATGTTTAATTTTTACCCAGTGAAAAATGTATAAAATGGATGGGTAAAAATGGGTATTTACCCGACTCAGCCCATCTCTACTTATGAGTATGATAGGTAAGGTTAGTGCGATACATGTAATATGTAAAAATGCGTTAATACTAAAGTTATGTACATATTTAATTATTATTTTATGAAACTTTATGCGTTCCATAACGCAAGCATTATTTTTTATGTAACTATACAAAGGTGGCAACATATTAATACTATATACATAACGATATAGGAACTGGTAAAACATATATTTTTACTTTGAAAAGGTGACGAATAAAATATAATAGCTTCTTGAAGGATAGATTCAGAGCGTCTACAATGAAACTCAATTGACTGACCGGATGGCGCAATTGGTAGTGACCCTGCCTCGTACGCCAAAGGTCGTGGGTTCGATCCCCACCCTGGACAAACATTCGTGCGATGAACAATTGTGTTTGTTCGGTGTCTGGGTGTAATATATGTATTTAAGTATATATTTGTGTTCGGGAAGCTACGCAGCATATTTTCGGCCCACCTACCGCAGTGTCTTAAGACGAAAGTCTTCAATGCATGTGTGTTGCCAGTGATGACATACGGAACCGAAACGTGGCCGCTTACAATGTGCCGATTAAGGAGGCTCAAAGTCACTCAGAGAGCAATGTAGAGAGCTATGGAGTCTCCCTGCGTGATCGTATCAGAAATGATGAGATCCGCAGGAGAACTAAGGTTACAGACATAGCCCAAAGGATTGCATGCCTCAAGTGGCAATGGGCAGGGCACATAGCGTGGAGAACAGACGGCCGTTGGGGCGGAAAGGTCCTCGAGTGGAGGCCACGTACAGGAAGTCGCAGCAGTGGCAGGCCCCCCACAAGGTGGACCGACGATCTGGTGAAGATCGCGGGAATCCATTGGATGCGGGCGGCACAGGACCGATCTGTGTGGAGAACATTGGGGGAGGCCTATGTCCAGCAGTGGACGTCTATTGGCTGAAATGATGATATATTTGTGTTCCTCTGTTGTCTGATATCTGTAACACAAGTGCTTCAGCTACTTAGTACGGAATCAGGTCAACCTATGAGATGTTATGTGAAAAAAAAGAGAAAGAGAAAAGAGAATCATTTCACGTCCCATCCACGTTGTGCGTCTCTTTTATTCGATTGCGACAGGTATATCTACGTTCGATAAGGGTCCTATTACGGTTCAGTGGCGCCACCAACAGATTTTTACTGATAATAATGAAATTAATAAATGAAAAATTGATCAGGACATGTAAAATAAAAAAGGTATGGCTTGAGGTCGTTAAGGATGACATGCGTGCTAATAAACTGACCTAACAAGACCGTGCGAAGTAGAGGAGTCAAAGTAGGAAAGCGAACCCCGGGCTCCGAAGCGACGGCTCGAGACGCAACCGGGACAATAAGCTAAGATGATGACGATGATGATTTAAATTATGTCAATAAATTCATTCATTCATTCATTCATTTATTCATTCAATCATTCAATCGATCAAACATTCATTCATTCAATCATTCACTCATTCATTCATTCATTCAATCAATCATTCATTCATTCATTCATTCATTCATTCATTCATTCATTCATTCATTCATTCATTCATTCATTCATTCATTTATTCATTCATTTATTCATTTATTCAAATAAAAAAATATTTGTGATTTTTCAAGCTTATTTACCCCACACAATTCATGTCACAATCATCTCGACTGTTACATAATCGTAGATATCGAACAGATGCGCAATAATGTTATGGTGGTCGCTGAAAACCAGCGTCGGGGTTGGTCTCTTGGATCAGCACCGACTATTGCTGGGCGGCCGCCTGTTTGCCACACACAGGGATAATGTTGTCCTACATTTCGTTTATTATTTATGTCTAGGTTATGTTTCTGATTCAGTTTCCTTGTTTTGTATTGTGCTAAATAAAGTCATCATTCATTAATCTCTAGCAAGATTGAAATTTTAGTTACTTTAAATCTTGCTACAAATTATTGTAACATTGATTTGACGACCCCTTTGGAACATTGGTAGTGAACGCTGCCTCTGGTGCAAGGGTTGCGGGTTCGATCCCCGCACAGTACAAACATTTATGTGCATGAACATGTCTGTTTGTATTGGTCTGGGTGTTTGTATGTATTATAAGTATGTATTTACAAAAGAAAAGTATTATGTGTATATATTTGTAATTCCGCTGTTGATTCTGATATCCGTAATACAGGTGCTACCTACTTGAGCTACCTATCTCGGAGTCAGATCAATGAATGTTATGTTGTGAAATATTTATTTATTGATTTTTTTTATTGTAGATCCTCAGATGTAAGTTTGTGTTTCTCAACCGAGGCTTATACTATACGGAAACAATATACCAGCGATTTCAGAAAATAAAACAATAGGTAGAATTATGTTTTGTTATATCATAGTATTTTGTTGTTTCTATTGATAATACTAACATAGTATTGCAATATCTCTACCGCAGTTACTCAATCAACATTCTTTTTTTATCCGTCTTCAACAGGAGGCAGTCGATTCGACTGTATGTTTATTTATTTTTAATGACCATGGGAGAGCCACGCTTCGGCATGAATGGCTCGACCGGAGTGATACCACGGCCTAACAGAAAACCAGCGTGAAGCAGCATTGTGCTGTTTCGCTGCGTGAGTGAGGGTACCGGTGGGTACCAGTCCGGGGGAAAGTGGGTTTTATATTGTTGGCAGCGTACTTGTGACTCCACTAGTGTCGCGGGTGTCCATGGGCGGCGGCAATCGCTTACCATCAAGTTATCCGTCTGCTCGTCTGCCAATTATCACATAAAAAAATAACAAAAAAAAGTTTTTTATGTAAAATATTATGGCTCTACGAAGATATCTTGCTAATTTCATATACTTAATAAGATAAGTGGGTAGTCAACAGTCGAAGTCAGTCAAAATCACAGTCACTCAATAAAACGCCGGTGTTATACGTGTGGTCCCCGGCAGAGTAGAATAGGCCACCCTCACTCTTACCGAGGTGTCGTAAAAGGGGACTAAAAGGTAAAGCTGCTGGCATGATCATCAGCACCCAGAGAAGGAAAACTCTGCATTTATATCAAAACCCTTGCCAACCCGTCTGCCAAGCGTGGTGAGTATGGCAATTACCCATCATGTGATTGAGGGAGGCCCGTGCCCCAGCAGTGGGGACTTAAATGGGCTGACGATTGTTGATTGATTGTTATTTGGCGGGTTTTAGGACTCTATTAGATCCAAGTGGCAACTCACTGGACACACAATAGCAGTGTTAAGAACGATACAATGTAACTATTTTTATTATCAGGATCACTTCGCTTCACTTCACTGCACAAAATAACACCAAATGAGTTCACTAAAAACCACTACAACCTAATTTAGAACCTTTGAATTGCATCAGCACGCGCGGAGTGTTCGACTTCTACCACTAGAATCTTTTTTTATGTTGTATGTTTGCGCACGTATTACTACCATTTTTAGTTTCATTTGAAAGAACATTTGTTACACCTGTGTGGTTCCCGTTGTCACCATGTCAGGATCTGATGATGAGATCTCAGGAAAATCGAGGTAAATCTTCAAATACTAACACACAATGAGCCGCGATAACTGGAATAATTAGAAGCCCTGTGGTCTCCGGCAGAGTAGAATAGGCCACCCTCACTCTTACCGAGGTGTCGTAAAAGGCGACTAAGTTAAAGCTGCTGGCATGATCATCAGCACCCAGAGAAGGAAAACTCTGCATTTATATCAAAACCCTCGCCAACCCGTCTGCTAAGCGTGGTGAGTATGGCAGCTACCCTTCATGTGATTGAGGGAGACCCGTGCCCCAGCAGTGGGGACTTAAATGGTCTGATGATGATAATGAAGATGAACTGGAATAAGATGACTGCCTCGGTGGCGCAGTGGTTAGCGTGTCGCACTTTAAAGGCGACTCGACGGCTGCGCGATTTACTAATATGTTATGTGATGACATAAAAATTTTGATATTGGCGATTATACAACCATTTTTCCAGGAGGTCCGAACTACCAAAGTTTGCTCAACCACTCTGAAGAGTGACGTTTGACACTGACAAATGACGTTTCAAACGTCAATCATGCGCCGATGACGTGAAAGAGTGCGTTTAAGCTCTATAGCTTCGGATATATTACCGGTTTGGCTTCGGATATCTTCGGCGAGAATGTCGCTTGACCACTTTTGAAGAAGTAAAGGTTGGTGACCACTGAACAGCGAAGCGATCATCAATTGATAGCGTTGCGAATGTTAATAGGTGTATAGAGCTTATAATATCTATACAAATATCCTATATCCTGCCGCAAGCAGCAGCTGCAGCGCTGGTTTTCAGGCTGGACGGTGATGACTTAGCGTTAGACAAAATATAAATCATCCTCATGATCATCATCAGCCTATCGCAGTCCACTGCTGGACGTAGGCCTCTCCAATTGTTCGCCACCGTGATCTATCCATGGCTTCTCGCATCCAGCTCTTGCCAGCCATCCTGCGCAGATCGTCCCCCCACCTGGCCAGAGACGCCAAGACGCGGTCTCCACTCTAGAACTCGTTTAACCCATCGGTTGTCGGTTCTGCGGCTAATATGGCCAGCCCACTGCCACTTAAGCTTGCTAATCCGGTGAGCAATGTCGATAACGTTGGTTCTCTACCGGATCACCTCATTTCGGATTCGATCTCGGAGAGACGCCGAGCATTGCTCGTTCCATAGTCCGCTGGGCGACCTTTAACTTGCGGACCAGCCATACCGTAAGTGTCTACGTTTCGGCTCCGTATATCATGACGGGTAGGACGCACTGATTGAAGACTTTCGTCTTTAGTCACTATGGTATCGACGATACGAAGACACGATGTAGTTTTCCAAACGCTGCTCAACCTAACTGGATTCTCCTTTTCACCTCATCCTCAAATATAAATATTGACATACAATACAGATACAGACCGACCAAGTTCAGAAGGCACTTCAATGACATTGACAGGGGGGTCGTTACAAAACATGAGAAAATAATATGGGACTATTATTATTCCCGGTAAATGTGTGTGAAGTGTGTATATGTTAGTGTGATATAGAAAAGTAAAGTATCTGCCTATAAACTGTCCCAATGCCGGGCAAAGGCTTCCAACATAGAAATCAAGATATTGCTACTATGATGGGATTAGGCTTAATTACTACGCTTGCCAAATGCGGATTCATCATCATCATCATCATCATCAGCCCATTTAAGTCCCCACTGCTGGGGCACGGGCCTCCCTCAATCACATGAGGGGTAATTGCCATACTCACCACTGCTTGGCAGACGGGTTGGCGAGGGTTTTGATATAAATGCAGAGTTTTCCTGCTCTGGGTGCTGATGATCATGCCAGCAGCTTTACCTCAGTCGCCTTTTACGACACCTCGGTAAGAGTGAGGGTGGCCTATTCTACTCTACCGGGACCACACGGCAAATGCGGATTGGTGATCACAAACCCGAGTTATGTTCGAAAAATTCGAAAAATACTTTTTGCTCGATCCGGGAATCGAACTTAGGACCCCGAGATCACGGCCCGGTACTTCAACCACTAGACAACAGTGTGATATAAGATTCATTTTTAATAAATGGACTATAAATAATGTAATTAGTACAATATTGTACTATTTTATGCTATTCTGATTTGT
The DNA here is from genome assembly GCA_019059595.1 of Marasmia exigua. Lineage (NCBI taxonomy): Eukaryota > Metazoa > Arthropoda > Insecta > Lepidoptera > Crambidae > Marasmia > Marasmia exigua. The sequence continues at coordinate 2,351,217 of CM032487.1, read as the reverse complement.
GTGCCAATAAATAAATAATTTAAATACTCCATTTTCCATTTGCGGCTCCTTGCATTTATTACAATGATGTTTTCAATAACTGTGGAACCAGCTGTCATCCGTGGTGTTTCCGAACAGATACGACTTGGTGACCTTCAAGAAAAGGGTGTACTCCTTTCTTAAGAGCCGGCAACGCATATGTGATACCTCAGGTGTTGCGGATGTCCATGGGCGGCGGTGATCACTTTCCATCAGGAGTGCCGTCTGCTCGTATGTCCGCTATAATGTAAAAAAAAAAACTTTTTTATAGTTCATAATAATATCCTCCAACCGATTACGGCTACGGTGGCCAATCTCAACGATCAGCCACGTACGTAGGATATATTATAGTGCTCAAGTGTGTGCGCAAACACAAGTACACTGTCTATTCCCTTACCCTCAAATTCCGATGGGACACCAGCGTGACACGACCGGAGAGGGATTGGTCGCAGGACTAACGGCTTAACGTGCTGTCTGAGGCAGGGGGCATAAGACCAATACAAACTCCGGGCTGACACTAAGAATTTCTTACCGTAAACTTAGGTAAAAATTTTTGACCTGACCCGGGGTCGAACCCGGTACCTCTTGCGCTGTCGTCTCTTTATATTGCGACCCACTAAACACTACGCCACTGAGCAGTCATAGTTATAGTTTTAGCTTAGCTATAGCGACGCTGAGCTGTGGCTAACAGTCCTTCCGATCCAATCAGCTGTTAACAACAGAAAGCTTTTGGACCCATTTATCTCCGGATCATCGGACGGACTGTCTGCCACCGGGCTTGGCAGCTTTATCTTTAATTGTATGTCAAAATGATGACAGCTTCGTAGTTTGACAGTATCAATTGTTACTGTATAAGCTTATTAAAAATAATATTGATTTGGTTTAATTAGTTATATGTATTATACTTTTTTAACTTAAAGCCCTGTTGGCCTAATTGTTTAAGTACCGGGCCGTGATCTCGGGGTCCTAGGTTCGATTCCCAGGTAGAGCAAAAGTATGTAACGCCCTGCTGGTCTAGTAGTTTAAGCAATCCGCATTAGGCAAGAGTGGTGATTAAGCCTAGTCCCAACATAGTAATGATAACTTGATTTCTATGATGAAGACCTTTGCCCTGCAGTGGGACAGTTTACAAGCTGATACTTTACTTATTAGGGTTCTGTAGCCAAATGGCAATTTTCTAACAACAGTACTTTGCGCAAGAGACGCTCCCAAAGTGTGTGTGTGTGTGTGTGTGTGTGTGTGTGTATGTGTGTCCTACACTATAAAAAAATATATGATGTACATAATCATGAAAACTAACAACAAAAATTGGTTTGAACTAGATATAGTGAGTTTTTTTTTAATACGTTATAAATCGTAAACCGGAATTTACCTTCCATATAACCGGAATTTACTTTTCATATTTGCTGCTACGCAACCCTTCATGGGCGAGTCCGACTCGCACTTGGCCGGTTTTTTTATACTTTATCAGTGCTTACTGGCAGCCCAGTGGATAGAACGCGCATTCCATGCGGGGGGTCGTGGTTCGAATCCGAGCATGAACTTCTGGATTTTTCAAATCTATGTGTGTATGTAAGGCGTATGAAAGGCGCGTTCTTAGTCACTGAGCAACCATCATTCATAATGGCCTATAATAATATTATGTGCGAATAAAGATAACTAGTTTCAATTCCATTCATATCTTGAGTCACACATATTTAATAGCAAACCAGTTAAGTGTGAGTCGGATTTGGACGATGAAAGGTTCCGAAGTAACTTTACGAGTAAGATGACCGCGAGCGAGGCACGCTTCGGCATGAATGGGCCGACTCAACCGGAGTTATCACTCCGTGGTATCCCACGGTCTCACGCACTCACGCACGCAAGCACGCACACACGCACGCACGCACGCACGCACGCACGCACGCACGCACGCACGCACGCACGCACGCACGCACGCACGCACGCACGCACGCACGCTCGCACGCAGGCACGCACGCACGCACGCACGCACGCACGCACGCACGCACGCACGCAAGCACGCACGCACGCACGCACGCACGCACGCACGCACGCACGCACGCACGCACGCACGCACGCACGCACGCACGCACGCACGCACGCACGCTCGCACGCAGGCACGCACGCACGTACGCACGCACGAAAAAACGACGACATAAAAAGGTTGAACAAGACATTTGAATTATAAAAAACCGGCCAAGTTTCGTAGCAGCAAGTAAGATACATGTAAGGTAAATTCCCGTTTACGGTTTATAACGTAAAAGAAACTACTCACTATATCTAGTTCAAACCAATTTTCGTTGTTAGTTTTCATGATTATGTACATCACATATTTTTTTAGTGTTATAATTCACTTATTATAGAATACACACAATTTACCACTTTGGGAGCGTCTCTTGCGCAAAGTATTGTGTTTAGAAAAAAATGATGCTAAAAACCTCAACATTATTTTTAAAGACCTATCCATAGATACCCCACACGTATAGGTTTAATGAAAAAAATTTTTTGAATTTCAGTTTCAAGTGTGGAGACCCCAATTTTTTTTTCTGATTTTATGTAAAATTCGTAATGCGGTTAACAAAATACATCTACTTACCAAGTTTCAATAGTATAGTTCTTATAGTTTCGGAGGAAAGTGGTTGTGACATGCGGACGGACAGACCGAAAGACGGAAAGACGGACAGACGGACAGACGGACAGACGGACAGACGGACAGACGGACAGACGGACAGACGGACAGACGGGCAGTCGGACAGACATGACGAATCTATAAGGGTTCCGTTTTTTGCCATTTTTTCTACGGAACCCTAATAAACAATAAGATCATAAGCGCTTCAGCGGCTTCAAGCAGTTGCAGCACATGCTGAAGTTCGACCTGTTGACCACTTGGTTTTTCCTAATAATCTTCCATGCAACAGGTCTCCTACTTATTATTTGTTCCTTTCTGTCTTATTGTTAACATCTTGATGTATTTGTATTCGTGTTTGTGGTCAATAAATGTCTTTTTTTTTATATATATATATGAGAGGTGGCAGACGAGCAGACGGATCACTTGATGGTAAGCAATTCCGCCGCCCATAGACACCCGCAACACCAGTGGAGTCACAAATTAATTAATAATGTAAATTTAACTAATTAATAATGTAAATTTAATTAATTAATAATGTGCATTTAATTGATTTATGATGTAAATTATTAATTATACATACTACTTAATTTTAATAATAATGATGAATAATTTTCTGAAATATCTGAGCTTTTTATTATTGTATGGAATCAACTGTTTCAAAACTTAATGAAGACTGTTAGCGTCTTCGTCAGGCTATAGCTGAAAATCAGCGGTTTGCCATTCGGTGAACCAAAATGCTGAGCTATCGCCATTTTGCATCACAGCGACACACAAAACGCTAACTTTTTCACTCGCACATGGCAACTATCTATGTTTTGTAATTTTGAAATATGTTATGTATTAAGTAGTTTTAATTTTTTTCTTATTTTTCGCATTTTCTTGTTTTAATTTTTTAATTTTGTAATCTGTTATTATGTGTGTTTCATGATGCAAATAAATGATTTATCTATCTATCTATCTAAGTGCGCTGCCAACCTTTTCCCCTTCCCCCCCATTGGGCCTCCGGTTACCTCACTCACACGGCGAAACACAGCGCAGGCGCTGCTTCACGCCGGTCTTCTGTGAGGCAGTGGTATCACTCCGGTCGAGCCGGCCCATTCATGCCTAAGCGTGGCTCTCCCACATTTACTTACATAAACTAAAGTAAGTTACTTTTTTTCTATAATGTGATAGGTGGCACCCGCGACACCAGTGGAGTGACAAGTGCGCGCCAACCTTTAATCCCCCTCATTAGGCCTCCGGTAGCCTCAATAACGCAGCGAAAAAAGCAGGCAGCATTTTGAGGCCGTGGTATCTCCGGTCGAGCCGGCCCATTCATGTCGAAGCTTGGCTTTCACGGTGTAAAGTAACAATTAAAGCACATCGACTTCGCTGGCTCGGCTACCTCGAGAAAATGGGAGAGGATCATGCAGTAAAAACAGCGTTCCTAAAAAAATTTATATCGATTGGCGTCGCTAGTGTGCCTTCCCCATCACCTTAACAGGGGAACCAGACCAACTGAATCATTGTTAGAGTGTTTTTTTTTCTGTCTGTTTTTATTGTTCGGGATGTTTTTATGTATCTTATGTATTTATTATATATAAACATATATATTTGTAATTCCGCTGTTGGTTCTGATATCTGTAACACAGGAGCTTTAGCCACCTATCTCGGAGTGTCGAGGACTAAAACCTCGATGCGTGAAGCCTCTTTTGTTTACTTTTATGGCGCGAAGAATACTTTATTCTTTTTTCAAATATCGCTGCTCATTTGTTTTTCTAATGTCACTAATTTTCTCACCTTTGGACAATGAGCGTACGTTTGTAATGTTTACGCATTAAATAATTATTTTTATACAATTTTACATTGTCCATTATTTACGAATACCGCATATACGTCCCCGAATCCCGCCGGCAGAGGCTTGCCGGCACACGGAGTCAGATCAATGTATGTGATGTTGTGAAATATTTATTTATTGAGTATATTAGAATCCTTCCAAGATTCCAAAGATATATTTTTTTATAAGTTGACTATTAGGGCTCGTACGCCTAGTTATTGTAACAAATACCTCATTGCCTTCCCTAAGAATCCCGCCACTCTAATTCTTAAATTCTTTACACCCGGAAACCCCCCCTCCGCATCCTTGCCTAACTTAGTATTAACTTGATGTATATAAGCGAGCGCCTTGTACCAACACACAGTCGCCTACACACAGACTCTGCGCGTACGCAGGTTCAACTTTGACTTAAACTTTATCCAAGTGAGTGAAGTGTTGTGATACAGTTCAGAGTGCTTGGTTCCGAGGATTTGTATTTTTATTGTAAGTGGAGTTCGTTGTTAGGGGAGTTTGATTTGAGTGCTGCGGTTATAGAAAAAAGATAGGGTTTTTTGAGTGATGCAAGTATTTTTTGAAAAAAATAGGGTCTTTTTGTGTGTAATAAGGAATGTGAACCAATAACAAGTAAATGCAAATTACAATGCAAGCTATCTTAATGAACAAGGAAATATTTATATCTAAAACTTAAGCTTTTAACTCATAGATAATAAGGAAATATTTCTGCAAGTAATTGTATAACTAAGTCTGAATATTTTATAGGATATTTAATATCTGAAGATGAGGTGAAAAGTCAATTAAGATGATCGTTTTATACTAACGCACCTGCTCTTTAGCAAAAATAGCAGCAAACATTACAGACACATTTCACTTTACTTGAAAAAAAAAAGATTAACGTTTTTTCAGAAAATGGAGCAAAACTAGTATCAGGACAACTTCTGAAATTTATTGTTTCCGCTTTGAGACTTCGCTCCGGACACATCCCCATAACAAAATTTAAACACCTAATGGGATTAATAGAATTCACCTCTTTGTGAAGATTGCGGAGTTATCGAAGATGTAACTCACGTCTTGATGGAGTGCGTCCGGAGCGAACAGCTCAGAGCTCAGCTGTTCAGGGATATTAAATGGGCAATTGGCAGTTGTAAGTGGCTGTCAGATGAGGCAAAAGCGCTGTACCAAATGTTATTATTTTTAATGCTGTTGTTGATTGATTTTTTTTATGTATCTTAAACTTACATTGCGCGAACCTGACGGAGCGACATGGTCATTATTGACAAAGCTCTTAAAATATAGAAAAAAAAAACTTCTGAAATTGAAATGATGGGTAAAAAATATGACAGACGTTATAACAAAAAATCAACATATTTAAAATTTTGCAATACCTTTAATCTGAAACATAATACCGTATCCAAAAAACTTAGTAAAAATAATAGAACTAGTCAACAAAAATTAATATTGAAATATTGAATGACCAATTTTCTCTTAATCAAATTTTCAGAACAACGAAACTTCAAACTAATTTTTAAAGCTGAAAATCCAAGTTTGACATTGAACTTGAAACTTTAGCTTATACATATTCAAAAAAGATCTGAAGGTGACGGGTAGGGCACACTAGCGACGCCAATCGATTTTAATTTTTAACTACTAAACCGAATCTCTTTAAAACAATTTCAAGGTTACAACCTCTCGGCAAACACTTATACTATTTATTAAATAACCATGCACAAATGTTGAGTCCTTTTTTGTACGCGAAAAATTAATTACCGCCAAAAGCGGCCACTTTTAGTGTGAATCAATTTTTCGGGTACAAAAACGGACCCAACTTAACGACAAGCATAGCTATTTAATAGATAGTATAAGTATTTTTCGAGAGGTTGTAATCCCGAAATTGTTTAAAAGAGATTCGGTTTAGTAGCTAAAAATTAAAATCAATTGGCGTCGCTAGTGTGCCCTACCCGTCACCTTAAAACATACATTAACATAATTTGTTTTTATTTTTGTGCAATAAAGAATATCTATCTATCTATCTATACTATATAACTCACCTCAGAGTGGCTTAAGGATTTTGTTTTAAGTAAGACCATCGAAGGTATCACTTGATAATGATTATAGGTACTTAAATAAATAAAAGCACTATTTTTCCAAAGTAGGAATCGTACCTACGACCGTAAAATGTATTAAAGCGTAAGTCAAACCGCGATCGGGCTAGTCAAAATATTATTAATAACTAGCGGCCGCCCGCGACTCCGTCCGCGTGGAAAAGTAACTTTTTACCCCCCTTTCAACCCCTTACAACCCCCTTTTCGCAATAAAAAGTAGCCTATGTTCTTTCTCAGGGTCTAGATTATCTGTATACCAAATTTCATTTAAATCCGTTGAGTAGTTTTGGCGTGAAAGAGTAGCAGACAGACAGACAGACAGACAGACAGACAGACAGAGTTACTTTCGCATTTATAATATTAGTATGGATAAAATAAAACTGTTAAATTAAATTAGAATATGAAAATCCTTAATTTTTTTTTCATCCCCCATTTGGAATGGTAATTTATCAAAAGTGGAAAAATATTTTTTTCCATAAAAATGTTCATCTAAAAGTTGATATAAATAATCTTAATATAATTTAGGTACTTTCATTTTCAATATTGGAACTCTAATATCAAATTTCCTTCACCTTAAAGTTGTCTGATAAAATTCGTTTTCATTGATAAGACCGCCGAAATTATAAATTCAAATTCTAGAATGCCTTGTATTTGAGTTGTGTATTTTGTGCAGTGAAGTGAACTATCTACTATCGAATACTCTTTATCTTAGCGAATAATTCCCGGTTGCGTCCAAAGCTATCGCTTCGGAGCCTAGGGTAGGCTTAGATCATGTTTCTGATAACCATCTATCTATCGGAAAATTCGAAACATACCTTTGCTCGACCCCGGAATCGAATCCAGGACCCCAAAATTGCGGCCTGGTACTTAAACCACTAGACAAACGAGGCCATTATTCAGGGTTGCTCCCTTAATTACGAAAGATAATTTGCATTTCTACGTACATACCATTTTATTTCTTTATACGTTGCTATGTATGCATCTTTGTTGAATACATACGCTATGTGACAGTGACTTTTTGCTAGAAGTTCAAACGTGAAGAATGCACTTAAGAGCACACCGGCGCGTGCGCTGAGATGCAACGTGCATTTATAAAATATTTCGTGTAATTTTGTTAGTTTTTTTTTTCCGAAATAAGTATTTTTTAAGATTTTTTTACATAGTTACTAGTAAAGTCATTTTGTTTTTTATGATTAAATATCTCCTTTCGCTGCATCACTGTCTTATCTCCATGACCCAAAGATTGACTGGAATGTCTTTTGGCATAAAATTCGTGTATAGTGGAAATTTTTTTGCAATAAAGTTTTTAATAAAACGATTAGAATGCCATTAACTAATTTCATTTATTACGAGTATCTACTCTTTAAAACAGCTTTTGAATATTCACTAAAAGGTTTTTTTTCCCAATGAAAAAAAAACAATATTTTTTTGAACGGAAATAAAATTTAATAGTAAAAAAAACAAAAAACGTATAAGATTGTCTGCCAGATTAGTACATAGTTGAAATTATGTATATTTTAATGTTAAAAATAAATCGATAATTTTACATTTTTAGAATTATTGTCAATACTCTCGTAGAGTTTTTTCTTTAAATTAAATGAAGTGATTAATCAGAAAATCGAATAAGCGCCCTAAATTGTTTTATTGATTTTGATGTAATTAGGCATATCTGAAATAAATGAATTTAATTGAATTCTAAAAATGTTCTAACATTTTATCTCAACAAAATACGGAATAATGCTTCTCCATGGACCCCTTAAATGCACCAGACATATTGCAATCAATTGCATCGTCAAGAAGAATTCAATTATCGTTTATGACTCCGCGAAGAATTACAAATACAAAGCAAATACCACATATGACTTGCCTCTAGAATTCTTTGTAGAATGTAGAAAACACAGGGCTATTCTTTTAACTCCTCATGCTCATTTTAGCGGGCGATTCCCAATTGCGTCCAAAGCTGTCACTTATTGTATGACTAAAATGGTAACAGTGGGAGAGCCACGCTTCGGCATGAATTGGCCCGCTCGACCGGAGTAATACCACGTCCTCACAGAAAACCGGCGTGAAGCAGTGCATGCGCTGTGTTTCGCTGCGTGAGTGAGGGTACCGGAGGCCCAATTCAGGGGAAGGGGGGTTAAAAGGTAAGCAGCGCACTTGTGACACCACTGGTGGCTGGTAATCGCTTACCATCAGGTGATCCGTCTGCTCGTCTGCCACCTATATCATAAAAAAAAATGTATGAGACGCAAATATTTTGTAACACCTACTTCATGTATGACAATAAAACATATCGTCGACCTAATTCTAATAGGACGTATCTCAGCATTTAACATTGGGCTTCTTTGTTATTTTCGATATGAATAAACATGGTGAATGTCACATGAAATCCATATAAAAAAACTGGAGCCCAATGGACAACATTTCAAGCTCTGAAACAAAAAATACCAATTCTTTATTTACTTTTCCGCTGCTCGAATATATATTTATTCATTTTTTATATTGCTTATTTACTGAGAAAAACATTAAAAACTAAAAAACGTAAGATGACGTCATCGGACGGCAGAATGTAAAATATTTCTTTGCTTAGCACATTATAGTTTTAAATTTACGAAATGCCAAACCCATGACATGCGACTGTCAAAAAAAAGACAAATTGTCAACGTTGAATGAATGAATGACGTTGACAATGTTGACACTAGTATTATTTACCTTTGACAGTAGTACCTTTTTTTTTATTAAAACAATGATAAGCAAAGGAATATCGCTGTATTCAGCCGTCCGATGACGTCATTTGGCGCTTACGTCTATTTTGAATATAAAGAATTTCAATAATTATTTTATGCATGAAAATGGACAAATTTTGAAAAAGGAAAAAATATGGGTCTGTTCATTTTATGTCTATTTTCATATAAAAAAACAATATGGACATGTTAAAAATATGAAATGTTGTTCATTCTCGTGCTTGTGATATTTATTTTCATACGACATATATCACTAAATCACAGTTTTTTTGTATGGTTTTCAGGTGATATCCGCAATTTTTTCAAAATATCTAGCACGAGAATTGGGCTCCTGTGTTTTAGCGAAACGTATTCGTAAGATGATAAATGTCACGAGGCCGCGAATTGGGCTACAATAGTACAATGTTAAAAAATGAGCTACTTACGTCCTATTAGAATTAGGTCGACGATATATGATTATGATTAAAGAGGTCCCGGGTTCGATACCCGGGTCAGGCTAAAAATTTGTACCTAAGTTTTCGTTACCCGGAGCCTGGAAATGGCGGTCTTGTACCCCCGTGCCTTAGATCATGTCACCCTGGCGTCCGATCAAAATACGAAGGTAAGGGAATAGAGAGTGCACTTGTGTTTGCGCACACACTTGAGCACTGCAATATATCCTGCCTAGGTACGTGGCTGATCATTACGATCGGCCGCCGTAGCCGTAATCAGTTTAAATATATTATTATTACAATATTAACTTGAACCGTATTTCAAAAGCCGTAAGGGTAGGTGCAATTAATTAGTGACAGTAATTTTAAAACTATAGATCGATCATCAAGCTGTCTCAGTCCACTTTTGGATATAGGCCTCACCAATGTCATATATTTTGTCATGTAGTTACAGAAGTTCGCAACATGAGCTCCGTAGGGCCAAATGTTCGCCATTTTACAATGTCATTGGCTTAGCGTATACGAACGGCCTCTCGCAAATCGTCACTCCATCTAGCCATAAATATTTGTAATTGCATAAAATAAAACAAATATACAAAGGCACACAATACGAGCTATGGTATCTTAGTGGATAAGCATCATCATCATCATCATCATCAGCCTATCGCAGTCCACTGCTGGACGTAGGCCTCTCCAATTGTTCGCCACTGTGATCTATCCATGGCTTCTCGCATCCAGCTCTTGCCAGCCATCCTGCGCAGATCGCCCTCCCACCTAGCCAGAGGGCGCCCTACATTACGTTTGCCAAGACGCGGTCTCCACTCCAGAACTCGTTTACCCCATCGGTTGTCGGTTCTGCGGCTAATATGACCAGTGGGCATAGTGGATAAGCACGCACCTTCATTACGGCGCGTCTTGGTTCGAATCCGATCAAGCACCTCTTGATTTTTCAAATATATGTGCGTCTTATCAGCTCGGTGGTAAGAGAAATCATCGTGAGGAAGACAAGCACGTTTCGGATAGTTTCTGAAACCTGTAACCATGATTCAGCTGGTCCGGTTCCCCTGGTAAAGGGTTGCGAAGATCAGACGGCAGCCGTTTCATTGTAACCAGACTCACCAAATCATGAGCCTATCTTTCAGGGTTTAAACGCAACCCAGATTACATGCTAAGAAGTAAGGGAGAGTAAGAGTCATGTCGATGTAGTTACGTAGTTGTGTGACTGTTTCATCATCATCGTCAGCCCATTTAAGTCCCCACTGCTGGGGCACGGGCCTCCCTCAATCACATGAGGGGTAGTTGCCATACTCACTACGCTTGGCAGACGGGTTGGCGAGGGTTTTGATATAAATGCAGAGTTTTCCTTCTCTGGGTGCTGATGATCATGCCAGCAGCTTTACCTTAGTCGCCTTTTACGACACCTCGGTAAGAGTGAGGGTGGCCTATTCTACTCTGCCGGGGACCACACGGCAACTATGACTGTTTATATAGATTTTATTATTATTATTCATTATTCAGGCAGCCAGTTCAGGGACCGATGATTGCCTGTATCCAGTTATATTACAAGTATATCTTATTAATATTATTACATTAGAATTTAAAAAGATATTAACATCATCTTATTCTTTTGTCCCAGTTGCGTCCCAAGCTGTCGCATGTCAGCCCGGGGTCCGCTTTCTTACTTTGACACCTCCACTTCGCACGGTCTTGTGCATCCCTCTCTCTCTAGTCGGTCCCTCATTACTGAGGATTGTGGTCACTTGAACTCATCAACCAAACAAACTATCTCCATTGATACCGATTGGAAGTAGCCTTCACCACGTCGTAGAACTTTGGTAAGGTTGTAGCTCCTTTTATTTTGCCAAACCATCGTGTTGTTGATCGGCCTCATGATCTTTTGCTCTCAAATATTACCAAATTATCTAGGCTTTTATCATCCCCTCTTCCTTTACATCCGTAGTGGTCAGTTTATTGGCACGCATGTCATCCTTTACGACGACAAGCCACACAATGGTAATATGTATTTAAGTATATATTTGTGTTCCTCTGTTGTCTGATATCTGTAACACAAGTGCTTAAGCTACTTAGTACGGAATCAGGTCAACCTATGGGATGTTGTTAGAACTATTATTATTATTTTAAACCAAAGTTTTAGCTCAGTATCTAAAAAGGTACTGGTGTACTGAAATGCACGGGCCTAAGCCAAGTGTAATTCAGGGGGGTTACCTAATGCCTGGCGTACAATTCGTTTGCGGATTTGATGGATTATGTGTATTCGGGGATTGTATGTCTGTCTGTAAGAACTTCCTGACTATCCGGCATGTATTCAAGATACCAGCTTTCTGCATTATTATTATAACTACCTTTTGCTACCTTTTGGATCTACTCATGTGCCGGAACGCGTTGGTGGCATGGCCAGACATTTGTTTCCAACGTAGCTATCCGGGTTTCGCAGGAAATGACCGTACCAACGTATGCGGCTCTCCAGCGGTTTGTCTGCTGTCACAGACTTAACTATCTTTTTAAGATAGAAAAGATAGAAAATATTGCACAAAATACAGCAAGAACACAAAGGCACAGAATAATAATGCAATATGGTGGTCTTATCGCTCTAAAAAAGCTTTTAGTCTAACAACCTACACTTAGATTTTTTCCGACGTCTCAATCTACGTGACGTTCATCTTCCCATACCAGCCCACAATACAATAAAGTTATTAGAATGGCGGACAATACGCGTGGGACGGTTACACAACACCCAGGCTCGAAGGCATAGGTCTCAGTTGGAGCCTATGACCTTGCGTCGTGTAAATTCATAGACTTAAGTATACTTGATAGTCAAATATATAAATACGAGGTAGAAAACTTCAAATTCCTCATCTGAATTCAAAATAAATTATATTGAGCACTTGCGTTAATAAATATAATAATAATAATAAATAAATATTTCACAACATCACATACATTGATCTGACTCCGAAATAGGTAGCTCAAGCACCTGTCTTACGGATATCAGAATCAACAATGGGAATACAAATGTATACATATAATACTTTTCTTTTGTAAATACATACTTATAATACATAGCAAACACCCAGACCAATACAAACAAACATGTTTATGCACACAAATGTTTGTACTGTGCGGGGATCGAACCCGCAACCCTTGTATCAGAGGCAGCGTTCACTACCACTGTTCCAATCGGGTCGTCAAATAATAATAGTAATATCCTCGAATCGATTACGGCTACGGCGGCTAATCTCAATAATCAGCCATATACGCAGGATAAATTATAGTGCAAGACCAAGAGGCACAAGGCAGGTACAAGACCGCCAACTTTCTAACTCCGAGTTAACACTAAGAATTTCGTATCGAAAATTTAGGGTTTTGGCCCAACGCCTAGATCTCCTAACCCGGGGCATCTTAGGCAGCCGTCGTTTTAAAGTGCGACCCACTAACCACAGCGCAATCGAGTAAAGTATCAGCCTATATACTGTCCCATTGCAAGGCAAAGGCCTTCGTCATAGAAATCAAATCATCGTTACTATGATGGGATTGGGCTTAATCACCATCTCTGTCAATCTGATCTCAAACACGAGCTATGTTCGAAAAATTTGAAACATATTTTTTAGTCGACCCGGGAATACCCAGGCCCGGTACTTAAACCACTAGACCAACAGGGCATTCAGGCCCGGAGTATATGTGTAAAAGTAAAAAGCAAAATACCACTGATTCATCACGAAATGTCAGAAACTTTGGTAATTACAATGAAGCGACTGCCGTCTGACCTTCGCAACCCTTTAACAGGGAACCACTAACTAACTAACTAACTAGGTTGGCGCAGCGACCCATAGTGAGTCTTGGCCTCCGATAATAAGAGCTTCCATCTTGGTCGATCCTGCGCCACCTCCTGCCAGTCATCTGCCGAGAGTCCGCGCAGGTCTTTTTCGACTTCATCCTTCCAGCATTATCTCGGACGGCCGACTGGCCTTTTGCCATTAGGACGTCCCTGATACGCAGGGAACCAGACCAACTGAATCATGGTTACACGTTTCAGAAACTATCTCAAAAGTGCAGGTTTCCTCACGATGTTTTCCCTCACCACCGTGCTAATGATAGAAATACGCACATAGTTTTTTACAGAATGGAGACATCCGCTATGAACAGATTTTACGGAACTCGACACCAAAGCCAAACCCCTTTTTCGTCGCTGGGTAATGCCACCAGCCCGTAGCCCAGCCGCCGCGCGTAGTAAAACTATGGAATCAACTACCAACGATGTTGTTTCCGAACAGATACGGCCTGGTGATCTTCAAGAAAAGAGCTTATTCCTCCCTTAAAAGCCGGCAACGCATCTGTGATGCCCCGTGTGTCGCAGATGTCTATGGGCGGCGGTAATTTACTTACCATCAGGCGAGCCGTCTGCTCGTTTGTCTGCCATAATGTAAAAAAAAAGGCCGAAGTGTAATGGGCCGACGTCGCCGACATTCGGCAGCGCCTTATGCATACCCTCCTGATAGGGGGTAGGAGGGTTATGTCGAGCTCTCTTGTAGTGGGGACTTCTCCTAAAGAGAAGCCGGCCAGAGGCATACCGAAACCCCAACGGTTTTCCCTCATCATCTTTGAGTGGACGCCAAACCCCCTGCTTACGAAGCCAAAAGAAGTTAATAACTTAAAAATTCAAGTTCATTCAATTGCACGGCAATTAGTTTCAAAAAACACTTACTTATGTATGTAATTGATACTAGATTGATTTTTGATATAAAATCTTACAAAGACTAACATTATTTACAGAATTATGTGCATGTTTAATCCGCCATTAAAAAGACATCAACGCATCGGTTCCATACAAATTTTAACAATTTGTTAAAATGCTAATCATTGCAAATATTTGCACATGATTATCATTATTTACTATTTTAGAATTTTATCTAACTAAAGTTTAAAAGGAGCTTAGATGTGTTAAATTGTCTAAGAAAAGAAGCATTCCTTTTAAAAGGAAAAAAAACTGCGTTTTAGCTTTTATTAAATTGTGCCTTGTACCTAATTGCGAGAAAATCGTAGAAAAAAAAATCAAATAGCATTTTTTTATATAAACACTTTATTCAATTAAATAACTAAAAATTTGTTAAGTGAAAGTGAACAAAATTGATATCTAATAATTATGTACATATTTACAAAAAGAAATTGCATTTTTTTTATATTTTTGGAATTTTGGAAATCGTAGACAAAAAATTCAAAAAGTAATTTTTGAATTACAATCGATCAAAAAATCGATACAGTCGTTGCTCTAGATAGAAGGAACGTATTAACAATTTTTTGAGACAAACTTATGTAATCATTTCTTCGTATAAGTAAGATAAACTTTCATAAAAGTGGCCACTTTTAGCAATTATGGAAATTATTGTTACATAAGTTTTTCCGAATGAATACTTTAAGGAAAGTATTAAAAAATGTTAATACCTACTTTCCTTAAAAAACTTTAAAAAAAAAATCTTATTCGCCCCAAATCAATGTAAATCACAAAGTGGCGCTGGTTTCGTAGTGAATGCCGAAAAAGTATCAGGCTCCATAAGGTTGGCAGTTCATTTATAGGATTGAGCATAAAAATGTTTAATAAGTTACCTCAGATTATTATTGACTTGCCTACACATAAGTTTAAATTGTATATGAAAAACTGTTTAATGAAGAAAGGCTATTATAAAATAGACGATTTTTTAATGACAATAGTTTAGGGACATATTAGTAACACAAAAATTGTACTATAGATAGATAGATAGATACTCTTTATTGCACAACATACAAAACTTAAAAGCTAGGTATACAGAGATACAATGTACAATTTAGGCGGTCTTATCGCTAGGAGCGATCTCTACCAGACAACCTTCAGGTAAAGGACATTAGATAGAAGAGGGGAGGTGGTGCAATCCTTTTGATTTTGAATATTGATTAAGTAAATTTATAGTATAAATACATATATCTAGATAATAAATAAATAAATAAACACGTTATCATACACTAATATATACGAATGTTAACTTACTATAATACAATATAACCTACACAAATAAATAAATAAAAATATAAATAATAAATAAAAAATATTTTTAAGTTAATGGTGACATTTTGTAAAACATCTTTTTTTTAAAAGAGTAACTGCTGAGTTTCTTGCTGGTATCTTTTTGGCAGAAAACTACATTCCGAACCAGTGGTAAACATGTTGACATTCATAAGTGTTCTGTATGGACCTAACTTGAATAAACAATTTTCATTTCATTTCATTTTCATTTCAATGTCGCGTTGTCTGTAGGATTTAAACCCACGACCCCAAGTTCAACATACCTTACTCTTAACCATTGCACCACGGAGGCATACGATTTGCAATTGAAAATGGGCACCTAACTTGAATAACCATTACGTAAAATGCTATAAATTATGAATAATTACATCGAACTAACGTTAAAGACATTTTTCAAGACACCCACGACGTTTTAAATGCTCATATTGGATATAAATCATAATATATTGCTTCTTATTTAATTATGTATTGGATAAATGTACTGTATCTAGAGATGGGTGTTAAAATAATTTAACGCATCCAACCACTATAATGTATCAATACGGGGATTAACACGATATTTATTATGTGAAACAACATTGTGTACTCACATATTTGGCTCGACGTTTCGGCTACGTTACAGCAGCCGTGGTCACGAGCGGACTCCGCTCGTGACCACAATATGTGAGTACACAATGTTGTTTCACTTAATAAATATCGTGTTAATCCCCGTATTGATACATTATAGTTATAATGCAACGCGAAAATCTAAAAAACTATGCATCCAACCACTGTTTCCGCCGTGTGGTCCCCGGCAGAGTAGAATAGGCCACCCTCACTCTTACCGAGGTGTCGTAAAAGGCGACTAAGGTAAAGCTGCTAAAAGCTGCGTTTAGTAGCTAAAAATTAAAATCAATTGGCGTCGCTAGTGTGCCCTACCCGTCACCTTTAAACGATAAATAACCTGGGTAATATAACCTGGGTGTAATATATGTATTTAAGTATAAATTTGTGTTCCTCTATTGTCTGATATCTGTAACACAAGTGCTTAAGCTACTTAGTACGGAATCAGGTCAACGTATGAGATGTTGTGAGAATTATTATTATTGTTATTATTAGCTTCACATAATAAGTTGTTAATGACAACTCTAGCAGTATGTTCCACTTGCAATAAGATGGTTCGTTTACTTATTTATGGCTAGCGAGGAATGTGGTTAAGGATGCTTCTTTAATGTTTACTTGTAGGTTATCATAATTTAGATTATATTAGTGAGACTGGACAAGCGTGAATAGGCTTGCGTACCCTGAGATCCGTACCTTTTCTTCTTCATCTCTCTTTTATATAATGGCTCTATCCGAAGATATCTTGCCAATGTCAAGTAACTTATTGAGAATAAGTAGGTAGTCAACAGTCGAAGTCACAGTCACTCTAGAAAACGCCGATGGTTTGCGTTTTATCGCCCTACGGACTCTACCGGTACCACTCTAAACACAATCGCGGGTTTTTAGACTCTATTAAGTACAAGCAAGTTATCTATGACTCAAACTCACTCGACACACAATAACAGTGTTAAAAACGATACAATGTAACGATTCTTATTATCAGAATCACTTTGCGGCACTTCACTGCACAAATAAACACCAAATTTAATTTAAAGACTTTGAATGGACAACATTTCATATTTTTAACATGTCCATATTATTTTTTTATATGAAAATAGACATAAAATGAACGGACCCATATTTTTTTTGTTTTTTCAAAATTTGTCCATTTTCATGCATAAAATAATTATTAAAATTCTTTATATTCTAAATAGACGTAAGCGCCAAATGACGTCATCGGACGGCTGAATACAGCGATATTCCTTTGCTTATCATTGTTTTAATAAAAAAAAGGTACTACTGTCAAAGGTAAATAATACTAGTGTCAACATTGTCAACGTCATTCATTCATTCAACGTTGACAATTTGTCTTTTTTTTTGACAGTTGCATGTCATGGGTTTGGCATTTCGTAAATTTAAAACTATAATGTGCTAAGCAAAGAAATATTTTACATTCTGCCGTCCGATGACGTCATCTTACGTTTTTTAGTTTTTAATGTTTTTCTCAGTAAATAAGCAATATAAAAAATTAACAAATATATATTCGCGCAGCCGGAAAAGTAAATAAAGAAATGGTATTTTTTGTTTCAGAGCTTAGCAATTTTGAAATGTTGTCCATTGTATCAGCCCACACGGGGTGTCCTAAGACACCCCGGAGGTCTAAACCTACCGACAGATTTATTGCGTGTAGATCTAAAGCCGTCACTATGACATACACAAGCCCGTGCAAAGTGGAGGACTCGGAAGTAAGGAAAGCGGGCCTGATCTCCGAAGCGACAGTTTGGGATGCAATGGAAACAAAACGCTGAGATGGTGACGATATCTCAAATAATGCTGAGACAACGACAACAAACAACGACATCATAACAAGTATAGTCATCTAAAACCAATCATTTGAATCATACATTCAATTAATTAAAGTTCAAAATGTTTCCTACTCTACCGATGTCTTACATACATTGTATGTATTTTCATTTATTATACATAATTGTATGGATGTAAAGTGCATCGTTTATTGCATAAAGCATTAAATATGCTTCATCTAATGTTGGTTGTTACACATAAATAAAATGTTACATCCATTGCAATATAGCTGACACTTACCTTGATTGGCTAGGGTTGCCAATCGATTGGATCAGATATAAAATGAATTACGCAAAACGGGTCTAAATAATATTACAATTACAATATATTACAATTACAATTTCAATTACAGTAATAATTAATTACAATATATATTACAATTACAATTTAACTTTGTAAGTGCTGTGTACAAGCCTATGCAAATAAAGAATTACTTGAATTTGAATTTGAATTATATAAGGATTCTGGGTTTTAAACTCGTCGACCAGTTTAGCGCAATGTTTTGTGCGCCGGTTGAGAGCAAAGGGTTGGATTCCCGCACCAACACAAATGTTTGTTGATGAAACAGATATTTGTGTTGGGTCTGGGTGTTTGTTGCACATTCGTTGTTTCTGGTTTCCATAGTGAAAGGGTAAACATAAGTTTCGAACCAGGACAATGTACCTACGTGATCTTGTCTCAATTTATTTTTTTTGATAAAAAATGTATTTATTGTACAGGAAAAAAACCACAGAGTTACACAAATAGGATTAAAATTTAAGTGCACTACACATATTATTCCACAAACATTGAACAGGAGCCTCCAAACCAGGCAATGTCTGTATCTTGGACGGCCAGAAATCATTTAATATGTAGTGCCAGTAAAAGAAAAAAAAACAAACTATTATTTATTAGTTTCTAATTAGATTCTACCTAGTACAAATTTGGTGATTATTAATACAGTAGTAAAGCGTTGCGAAATGGTCTCAATAATAAGAATCGTTGAATTATACCTGTCGTTCTTAACTCTGTGTGTCGAGTGAGTTCACGTGACAATTTGCTATGACGTATAAAGTCTTAAAACATCGGTATCGGCAGAATCTGACTCGATAAAACGTTAAACACCGGCGTTTTATTGCTTGACTGTGACTTTGACTGTTGACTACTAACTTATTCTCAGTTTCTTGAGATTAGCAAAATTTCTACGGATAGAGCAAAATCATTAATTATTCAATTAATTGGAATGGACAACCCTGTTTACAAAGCAATCAAATTGTAATTTATGAAATCCTACATTATGAACATTTTCTTATTTAATTTGACTGATAGTTTTGGTGTGACATTCAACTTCACAGATCAATGTTAACTTGCGTCATTTTATTTTACCTATTTATTATTTCACTTACAACTATATGTATGCGCGGTCGGGGAATTTGGCGCTTAAGGCGACGGGTAGGGCACACTAGCGACGCCAATCGATTTAATTTTTTAGCTACTAAACCGAATCTATTTCAAACAATTTTGGGATTACAACCACTCGGCAAACACTTATACTATTTATTAAATAACCATGCACAAATGTGGACCCAACACTTGTACGCAAAAAAATGATTCATGCTAAAAGTAGGCGCTTTTGGCGGTAATCAATTTTTCGCATACAAAAACGGACCCAACATTTGTGAATGGTTATTTAATAAATAGTATAAGTTTTTGCCCAGAGTTTGTAACTCGGAAATTGTTTTAAACAGATCCGGTTTAGAAACTAACAATTAAAACCGAATGGTGTCGCTAGTTAGGGCTACCCGTCCCCTTAAGGCGACACCCCGCGATATAAGCGCTGCCATGTGATTTATATTGATTGTGACGAATAGGAGACATTTTTAGGGTTCCGTACCTCAAAAGGAAAAAACGGAACCCTTATAGGATCACTTTGTCCGTCCGTCTGTCAAGACCCTTTTTCTCAGGAACGCGTGGAGGTATGAAGCTGAAATTTATATCAATTACTCAGGTCTACTGTCCCTTGAAGCTGTGAAAAAATCAAACTTCTAAGCCAACGCAATCAAAAGATACAGCCGATTATATCGATATTTTCATCAAATTTTCGACACTCGCAAAGGAATCAAAACCTACAGGGTACTTCCCGTAAACTCAGAATCTTGAAATTTGGCATGAAGCATTGTCATATAATGCAAATATAGGAAAAATTGCGAAATTCACATTTTTTTAGTTATATAAAATAATAAAAATATTTTAATAAAATGAAATTTACTACTTTATTTCTCACGAACGAATAAAGGTATCAAATTGAAATTTATACCAAATACCTAGATCTACTGTCCCTTTAAGCTGTGAAAAAATCAAACAAAAGTTAACGCAATCAAAAGATACCGGCGGAACCCTCGGTGCGCGAGTCAGACTCGCACTTGGCCGGTTTTTTTTTAAAGTGAGCAACAAATACATTAAGGAAATGATTAACATTTTTTTGTGGCACCTTTGTAATAATTTCAATACTCAATAACTTTATTGCGACCATAGTGTACAGTTAGTTGATTTATGATAATAGCAGCCACTATAGACCCAGTAAGGGCACTGCAATATGAGAGAAGGCTTTCCCTTTTGATGGGTTGATTGGGTTTCACATAATATTTAGGGTTATTACATATAGAACATTTTTTTTCGGTTTATTTGGGACAAAAAACAATTTTACAATTATATATATTCTTTTTACAATATTGTAGTTATAAATATTAGTTATTGTAAGACCAACAACATTGTGCACATATTATATTTACTATTTTACTATTGAGTGAGAAATTCTCAGTGCATTTTTTAATATATATAGGTATTAGTTCACTACAAAATATATTATTTAACTTGTATTAACTATTGCATATTATTTCCCTTAAAATTCATTCATATTATTGTGGGATTATGAGAGAGTGAAACGGAATGGAAGACGAGTAGAATGGAACGGAGTAAGAGTGAACAGAGAACGAGTGAACGGAGGGAATGATTGAGTTATCTGTGGGTGTGAGACGACGAAAGACGCGAAAAGGATTGCTCTGCGATTTTATAAAATAAAGAAGATCTTGAAGACCCTGAAATCCTTTTTTCAATCTCAAGTCCCACATTATTATTTTAGTATATGTAGTAATACAAGTAGCTGGGCAAATTTTGAGTATATTTCTTTATACAAGTAACACAAGAGGTGGCGACTTTTAGCAGTTATCAAGATTAATCTTACTACTTACTTATTTACTACGCTGGCTCAGCGAAGCGAAGTGAATCTTGGTCTCCGACACGAGATTTCGCCATTCCGGTCTGTTTTCCGCCACCTGTCGCCAGTTTGGCCGTTATAGGTGGGCAAGATCGTTTTCGACCTGGTCTATCCAGCGATACCTTGGGCGTCCTACCGGGTGCTTGTCAGTTGGTCGACCCAGACTCCATTCTTACCACGTGGCCGAGCCAGCGCAGTCTCGCTGACTTCGATTCGCCCATTATATTTGGTTCAGCCACAAGCCCTTCTAATAAATCTTACTACACAATGGAATTATTACATAAGTTTGTCTAAAAAATGTCCACACGCTGTGTGGTCCCCGGCAGAGTAGAATAGGACACCCTCACTCTTACCGAGGTGTCGTAAAAGGCGACTAAGGTAAAGCTGCTGGCATGATCATCAGCACCCAGAGAAGGAAAACTCTGCATTTATATCAAAACCCTCGCCAACCCGTCTGCCAAGCGTGGTGAGTATGGCAATTACCCCTCATGTGATTGAGGGAGGCCCGTGCCCCAGCAGTGGGGACTTAAATGGGCTGACGATGACGATGATTGTCTAAAAAATATACATAAAGTATTCATCGCTCACTTTTTGAAAAATTGTCTCTTTTTCGCCGCAATCAATATATCACTTGGCAGCGGTAGTGGCGTAGCGGTGTCGCCTTAACCACTTTCAAATGAAAATAGCTTGAACGCATGACACAAAAATAGTGTCATTTCAAACAAAAAACTATGCAAGCTGCAAGCGATTTTCGCTCTTCAGGTGGTTAAGCGACAGATTCCTCGGCAGTACTTCATGATCCCCACATACACGAAGTAACGAATTAAAAATACGTTTTAAATTTTATTAGACGACTTATTCCTAAGTAAGTTCTTTATTGTGTAGGTATGGAAAACAATGTTACAAAAATAATCTTAAAATAGTTAACGTATATAGTATCCTGGACCCCAATTCTCGTGCTCATGACATTTATTTTCAAACGACATATATCACTAAAACATAGTTTTTTTGTATGATTTTCAAGTGATATCCGTCATGTTTTTGAAATGTCAGGAACCCGAGAATTGGGCTCCAGGTCCTACCTATTCAGGCATATACGTGTCGTTCTTCTTTTTTATCGACAATGAGCCCGTCCTCAGTAACTTATAGTAAGTAAAGTAAAGTAAAGTAAAAAGACCTTTATTGTCAATAAAAAGATAGAAACCAACTAACAATAAATCTAAGGCTACAAAATAATATCAACGAAAACTATAAACTAAGTATGGCTGTAGTACAATTATTGACAAAAGGTACTAGTCTCAGCATTTGCTCGGCTAAATGCCCAAGCGCTGGTTTTCAGACTAGCCCTTACGGCGCGTCTCGGCCGTCAGAATTGACAAAGGAGAGGAAGAGAAAAATAATAAAAAAAATTAGAATTAAAAAAAAAATACTAAAAAAATAAAAAATGAAGTAATTAATTACCTATATAAAAATATACGTTACACCATCAAGATATTCCTAATTTACCATGAAATAATGACATTGTTTTATCACCTCGTAGGTACTTTAGCATGATTTAACTATGTAAAAAAATACATTTATAAAGTGTGACAGAGGTGTAAATGGCACTAATTTTGTTAATTTCAATCAATAAGTATTCCTTATCAATTAAATTGTACATCATGTAACAGTCCATCTGTAAAATAGTACATTAAGGAATATTTAGGACATACTATTTATCATTTGTAGTCTGTTATATAAAAGTTAAATGTTTATTTGTAAGTGTGACTCATTTTCGATAAAAAAGAATAAGATTATACTCAGTAATAAACCATTACCAAATTTGGTTTTCAATATTTTATACTCAAAATATTCCTGGACACTATAATAACAATTACAAGTTAACCATTTTTTTTATTAATTTATTAAATTTTAAAATCTTTAATGACCTAAATTCGTCAGGTATAATTTATTATAAAATTTTTGTACACATAAAATATGTTTTTTTTTAATACAAAAGCTAATTTAGACAATGGTCTCACAAGTTAAATTTTATATATAAATCGTAAATTTCGATTAGAGAATGGACATTTTTGGACCTATGAGAGAATATATATACCAACCCGGCAATCAAACCCCTAGCGCATAGCGCATAGCGCTAGCCACTGCGCCACCGAGGCGACCTAGCTAACAATACCACATACTAAAAGGTTATTGACCCTAGACAAAATGCACGGAAAGTTGCTTTTTGCGAGTTCAGGGTTAAAATCTGAAGTAAAGTAAATTATACTGATGAGTGCAACGACCTGTTTTGAAAGAGGTGGTTTTTGCACTGAGATGTTGGTACACAGTAATCAATAATAGGCAATTTGACAGTGATAAAAATATACATTTATTTTATAACATCAGGGTTAATTTATTTTATATATTTTTTGTGGAGCGATTTGTAATAACGCGAGATAAAAATATTGCATTATTTCATCAAAATTCGTCTTCTAAAATTATAATTTTTTAAACAGGGGTCACGTGACTAAAAACGGCCCGTGACAGTACAGTAATACAGTCAAAGAACGAAGAGGTTCGTCAGTTTTCAAATTGATTCGTCTGATATGCTATGAGCACTTATTATCTTTCGTAAATTGGTCAAAGTAATACCTGTTGCACAGAAAATTATGCTTAACTGTTAGATCAGAAAGTTCAGATTTCTTTGTAGCAACATTGATTCCTTTTGCTGTAAAGAAAATTAGCAGATCTTTTTAAAACCGTATGTTGGTATAACTAATTCATGCCGTGCAAGCGAAAATGTACCTTAAGGTGACGAAGCTTTTTAGGGTTCCGTAGCCAAATGACAAAAAACGGAACCCTCATAGATAAACCATTTTGGGGTTACAACCTCTCGGCATACACTTATACTATTTACTAAATACCAATGCACAAATATTGGGTCCGTTTTTGTACGCGCAAAATTGATTCACGCCAAAAGTGGCCGCTTTTTTCGCGTACTCGTTGGACTCAACATTTTTGCATGGTTATTTAATAAATAGTATAAGTGTTTGCCGAGAGGTTGTAACCCCGAAATTGTTTAAAATAGATTCCGTTTAGTAGCTAAAAATTAAAATCGATTGGCGTCGCTAGTGTACCCTACCCGTCACCTTAAGGTGATGCATAGCTGTAAACAGCGCCACCCAGTAGATTTGATATACACTGTGGCGATTATGAGACATAAAATTTTTTTGATTTTGATTTTTGATTAAAAAAACTGCCTCACATAAGACCGGCGTGAAGCAGCGCCTGCGCTGTGTTTCGCCGTGTGAGTGTGGCTACCGGGGGCCCAATGGGGGGAGGGGAAAAGGTTGGCAGCGCACTTGTGACTCCACTGGTGTTGCGGGTGTCCATGGGCGGCGGAATTGCTTATCATCAGGTGATCCGTCTGCTCGTCTGCCACCTCTCATATAAAAAAAGGTAGGTATAGAAATAAGTTAAGATTTTTCTGCTAAGTGAACTATGATAATTTTAACATTATTCGGCGGAACCAAGCACTCTACGTTTTAAATTACTTGACAAATTAAATCTTATTTAATTATACATGTGGAAATCTATACAGTTTAACTTATAACAATTTATTTTCAGGTACACAATCACAAAATGACTTCTAGCAGAACGGTGAGTTTAATAATATTTTAATAAATTATTTGTATAAAAAAAAGTTTAGAAAATGTATATAATTTAGACTCATCGATATGATCGAACCTTTCATTCATTCCAATCATTGAGCACAATTTTTTCAGATTTTTTTTTTCCAAAAACTTAGTGCACACAATTCAATTCAATTCAATTCATATATTTGCATAATATAGGTAAGTAATACATACAGGTCTTAAAATGAAATGTGTTGCACTATATTAAGCCGAGCACTTTTAAAACTACAAACAGCTCCTACAAATTGATTACAATATTACCGTTACATTTGGTTAGTAAAAAATATTGACTATAATGGACAACATTTCATAATTTCAACATGTCCATATTGTTTTTTTATATGAAAATATACATAAAATGAACACACCCATATTTTTTCTTTTTTCAAAATTTGGCCATTTTCATGCATAAAATAATTATTGAAATTCTTTATATTCTAAATAGACGTAAGCGCCAAATGACGTCATCGGACGGCTGAATATAGCGATATTCCTTTGCTTATCATTGTTTTAATAAAAAAAAGGTACTACTGTCAAAGGTAAATAATACTAGTGTCAACATTGTCAACGTCATTCATACATTCAACGTTGACAAGTTGTCTTTTTTTTTTACAGTTACATGTCATGGGTTTGGCATTTCGTAAATTTAAAACTATAATATGCTAAGCAAAGACATATTTTACATTCTGCCGTCCGATGACGTCATCTTACGTTTTTTAGTTTTTAATTTTTTTCTCAGTAAATAAGCAATATAAAAAATTAATAAATATATATTCGAGCAGAGGAAAAGTAAACAAAGAATTGGTATTTTTGTTTCAGAGCTTAGCAATTTTGAAATGTTGTCCATTATAAGTGGTTAATTTTTATGTCCCATGATAACACTATTTAGGGATGTGACAAAATGTCGATTAAGTATTTCCTCCAGCTGATTTCTTAAATCGAACCACACGCAAGCGAGTGTCATTCCATCCCCATCATCTCGATGGATGGCGGTCTAATACTGTGCGTTTCTCGCGGAACTTTCTACCACGTACCTCAGAACTGAGGTTCTGGGAAACGGTTTGGCTTCGGGAGTATTTCCCGACGGCTACGACTTAGGGAACTTCAAGAGAAGAGCGTACTCTTTTTCCAAAAGGCCGACAATGCCTTAGCGATCTCTCTGATTTTGCATATGTTAATGGGCGGTGTTGATTACTTACCATTTTCGTCTCTAGCATAAACAAAAACATCCAGATTTATTTTAAAGATATTTTTTGTCATTGTTAGTATATTTTTTTTCTTCTGTATGGATAAATTACACATACAGGCTGTATCGGTAAACAGTGACATTTCTTTTACTACGTTTACATCCATTTTGAATGTAAGAACGGAATGGTTGTAAAAGTGATGAATAAAGGAATGTCACTAGATAGAATATTCTTCTATAACTTTTGGAAATTCGTATACACTTCCAACTTTACATACATTTTTTTTAAATTTATTTACCAACATAAAAACAAAATATTATAATAAACAATATATACAGCATTTGATAAACCACTAAGGTTTGTAAAAAATGCTGCCTTCTACATCGATACATTAAAAATACTAACTTAACAATAATACTTATTTTGAATAGGTGCTTATTTACTCATAATTTATTTTATTTTAGATGTTTCTGGATCTCAGGGTCCTGGGTTCAATTCCGGGGCCGAGAGAAAAGTATGTTTAGAATTTTTCGGACATAGCTCGGGTTTGTGACCACCAATCCGCATTTGGCATGCGTGGTGATTAAGCCTAATCCCATCATAGTAGTGATAACTGGATTTCTATGATGGAGGCCTTTGCCCTGCAGTGGGACAGTTTATGGGCTGAATAAGAAAAAAAAAACATGTTTCTGTATTTTTACAAAAAGAAGGATAACAATCAACCAAGCTTAAGCCTAAACTTTCCATCAGTGCAGCAGAAAGTGACCCCTAAGCTTGTCTTTAATGTTGATTGGCGTTAGACCATCGCGGAGTTCCTTTTTTTTTTTTTTTGGTAACGAAGGGAAAATGCATTAGGCACCTTCCCGTCAGGTCGGGGGACCTGACGGGGTGTGTGGGACTCCCAGAGGTTTACCCACTAAAAACCCTCCGACGCTCGCTGTTGATTTATAGGCGAGGCCTACGGTGACTTAACAGTCCGTTTGACCTCGCCAACGGCCAACGTCTGCCAGACCAAATAGGCAGGTCGCCTCAGGGGGGTGCTATAATAGGACCCACTCCTTAACTTCAAATCGCGGAGTTCCTGCGGTTCGTTTATGAGTGGGGAGTGAGGTACGACGCCGCGCGCTCGCCGTAGGCACTCATACACACATAGTCAGTCAAGTGACCTATTCATTTAATAGATAATAGATTCTTTCTTATTTATGATCCAATTGTTCTGGTTCATTTCTATAAAGGTTGCAAAAGTAATATGTGCGTAAGTAGGCCCTCAGCCCGGGGAGGGACGTGAAGTAATTTTTTTCCACCCTTACTCATGTCCCCTCCCCACTCTGTCGATGAGGAACCTCGTCGCTAGGGCTTAGTCGGTATGCGTCTGGCCGGCTTCTCGTTAACTCGACATAAAAAAAGATGTGCGTCGCTTCATTATAATTATCAGATTTATAAGTAAATAACACATTAAAATGTTCATCTCGTGTTCAGGCGGGACTCGAACCCACACCTTCCACAATCCGGGCGAATGACCAATTAGACCTCTGAACGCGTTACCAAGCCGACGAAATTTGTAAATGCTTAATTCGACATGAGCTGTCGATAGTCTCATCAATATTGTAGGTATATTTAAAATATCCAGTGGAAATATTATTACAAATATTTGACCACCAGTTAAGATGAGACAGCTTAATCAATAGTAGATATTTTTTATAGCAATCTTTTGCAATTTATTCTTAAATAAATAACACACTTAAAATTTTCACCCGGATTGTGGAAGGTCTAGGTTCGAGTCCCGCCTGAACACGAGATGAAAATTTTAAGTGTGTTATTTACTTAAGAATAAATTGCAAAAGATTCCTATAAAAAATATCTACTAATTATCAGATTTCCCAAATCTTGGACTTAAGTCCAAGGCACCAGTTGTGACTCTTACTCAGAAGCTTTGGACTTAGATTATGATGAGTTCCTTGTTTAGTCACTAGCATGGACTAACTTAGTCCATGTCACTAGGGAGCATTCAAGTATTACGTAACGCAATTTTTGAAGATTTTTTTGCCAATTTGGGAGTTTTAATTCCCTAATTTTTTATTCAAAGAAAGAAACAATGTTACGTAATACGTGTTGTAAGAAAGACCCCCTCCCGCCCCTGTAACGCATCGTAACGTTTTACGAGAACCCCCCTCCCCCCCAAATTGCGTTACGTAATACTTGAATGCTCCACTAGTTACTAATTTTCAATTCGGCCAGCCAAACTGTTTAGTCGAATTGAATTGAAAATAATCGATATTTACCCATCACTATCGGTACTAGAGAAAGTTTCGCATCGATCAATCGGTTTGAAAAACTTGAATCACTTTCGCTCGGTGATTTCGCACGTGAAAGATCTAACAATTTGATTAAAACCTGTATGCCTGATTGCTATCTTATGTAG
Organism: Marasmia exigua; assembly: GCA_019059595.1. NCBI lineage: Eukaryota > Metazoa > Arthropoda > Insecta > Lepidoptera > Crambidae > Marasmia > Marasmia exigua. The sequence continues at coordinate 2,322,417 of CM032487.1, read as the reverse complement.
TAATGGATAATTAACCAGTTTCAAAGAGGCGAAAAATAAGCGAAAGTTTAGTTGTAAAAGTGGAGCACCCTTATCTATGTTTTAAAAACATCCCCAGACAGGAAGCTCTGACGAATCTAGTCTGCTGTAACATCATGCCCTCTGTGCCTCATCTGTGCCTCATGAGCCTTTGTCCGCCATAATGTTAAAAAAACCGCATTCAAAAAACCACGAGGTTTCGTGGTTTTTGAAGGCTTTTTTTTCGTAGAAAAAATGTTTTTTATGCTTTTTAGTGTCTTATTTATTGGCAGTGGACTCTTAATAAAGCTGTCAAAATTATCCCCACAAAATTGTATGTTATCTTTTCAATAATCAAGACGTCAATATAACAAAGAGGCGTTGGACAACAAAAACAAATAGAACCAAACAATACGGTATTTATCATTGTTACCTGAAACAATTCATCCATTACCTATTGAATTTTACTGGAAAAAAAATGATTGACTCGTGCGAATATTTAAAATATTAGTTGCAATACATGTCTTCACCCGCGGCTTTATCTGACGTGGATAAACTCGAATGGTTGGTTTTTCAAAGTTAAAGATGGGTGACGAGCTGACGGATTACCTGAGAATAAAGCGACTACCGTCGCCCAGGGACGACGGTAACACCAGTGTAGTCACAAGTGCGCTGCCAACCTCTAAACCCGCCTTTTCCCCGGATTGGATCGCCAGTGCCGTCACTGGCGCAGCGAAACACAGTACAGACGCTACACGATATTTACGCCGGTTTTCTGTGAGGCCAAAGTATCACTCCGGTCGAGCCTGCCCATTCATGCCGACGCGGGGCTCTCCCGCGGGAACGATTTAGTAATTTAATTTGCAAAATTTGAACTATTCCTATACGGTTCTACTATTAACAGAAAGAAAGTTTTTATAGTAAAAATTTGTTTCACATTCCAATGTGAAATTTTGCTGGGAGAAGAACCTGTCAACCGTTGGGGAGATCCCCTGACTTCAATTAAATTCCGATTTTTATTATGTGAACAAAGCCCACAAATTAAAATTTCAACTTCCCACACATTTTGCATTTCTAAAAAAATAAAATTGTATGAGATTGACACCTTGTCAGTTTAATTCATATAATTAAAAAATCTGACGATATGATCTGGACATATTTAAGAAAAGAGTGAATAGGCTGTTACTAGACAGACATGATCCATCCTCGGCCACATCATCACTTACCATCAGGTGAAATTGTGGCCAAATGTTTGGCTATTCTAATAAAAAATAAAAATGTGATTAGCTGATTCTACGAGATCAGGACCGGTGCTTGAAAGATTCAAACTCAATGCATTTATTTGCAAAGAGCGAGTACAGTACACGATATTATAAAAATATTAGTAGTGTTCTATCTTGTTAACATACATTAATTTTTTGAAGGAAATTCCTGATCGCTATAAATACAAAGAGTTATTAACCACTTTTTCAGCTTTTTCATCATTAACTTAATTGAACCTAAATTGAATTCGTCAGGAATCTTGTTAAGTATATCCTAATGCACATGCAATAACAGTTCTTTTGGCAGAGGGACGTTTTAGTACAAAAGTTTAGTACAAGTCTATTTGATTCCCGTGTCATTTCCGTGGGCTCAAAAATTTTATTCAAAATAGAGATTTATTTTGAAATATAAGAAAATGGTGACTGTGTTTACGTGTTCTTATTTCAATATAAACTTCTTATTTGAACAATATTTTTGAGCCCACGGAAATGACACGGGATGAACCGAAGGTCATCCCCGATCTCGGAGAATTGCCCATCTCGCGGCTAAGTTTTTCACCAACGAAAACTATAAAGTAATAATTTAGTTAGATGCCTACTTTGTAGCTTTCAATCTTTCTGCTTTGATACTCTTCAAAGATGACGTAAACAGCCTAATTGTTAACCGATGAGTAGTATAAATTTCCGCATAAATAAATTCTCAAAGAGTATCCACTAGACCTTTGTATTTGAATAATTGCATAAGTAATAAATATTCTTAGCTAAATTACCATGAAACAACCAGGATATGACACTGAGATGCGAAAAGCCTTATGCATTTCTACGGCCAGAAATGTAATTGTTTTCTTATGGCCCATTACTAAATAATAGGACTTAAATATACTTAAGGCTTTTTATTCAAATGAGTACCTATCTCCAATCTTAATGTAACTATACTAAGACCCGCGTTGGCTAATCCTAATCTGATACTAAATCTATGGTATTGTGCTGTCATTATATATAAATCTGACGTTATGCCATAGTTTTTTTTATTCAGCCTGTCCCACTGCAGGGCAAAGGCCTCCATCAAAGAAATCAAGTTATCGCTACTGTGATGGAATTAGGCGTAATCACCACGCTTGCCAAATGCGGATTGGTGATCACAAACCCGAGCTATGTCCAAAAAATTCGATACATACTTTTCGCTCGAGTTCCCACTAGATCAACAGGGACATTAGATTTATCCGCGGATAAAGATTGGACTTAGGTAGGCTTACTTCACTTTAGTTAGAAATAAATGTGCTATGTTATTTAATTAACCTTAACTTTTATTGATGGAAAATAAAAGGAGTTAAAAAAATGCCCCAAAATATTTTCATTTGGTATGTATTAATTTTATTCAATTATAGACATTTTAATAAAATATGTTTACTGCTAAAAATATCTGTAATAAAATCACAAATATATTGACAAATATTTTACATTATATATTTTTTTATAAAATTTCAAATTGAAGTTGAAAGTTATAACTCAGTCAAAATTATAAAGCGGCCAGAGTTGACAGAACTAATCTTTAATCACTTGACATTGGCAGAGTTGTCTCATATGCGCAACAGCAAGAAAAAAAATATAATTCACTTACAGACCGATCAAGATCAGGAGCCCAATTCTCGTGCTCGTGATATTTTCAAAACATGGCGGATATCACCTGAAAACCATACAAAAAACTATGTTTTAGTGATATACTAAAACATAGTTTTTTGTATGGTTTTCAGGTGATATCCGCCATGTTTTCAAAATATCACGAACCCGAGAATTGGGGTCATGAAGGCACTTCAGTCAGGACAGGGGGTCGTTGTAAAATGTTTTTTCAATGCGAAAATGTCAGAACAGCATTAGTTCCAACTTTTGCCACGTGCCAAATAACCGTGATTGGACTATACTACATATGTAAGTACTGAATTTACCCACTGTTATGTTTCTTATAAGTATCATGTCTTACACTGACGTGACTTACTTAACGTGGCCACTTACGGTACGGCTGGTCCACAAGTTAACGGTCGCTCAGCGGGCTATGGAACGAGCAATGCTCGGCGTCTCTCTCCGAGATCGAATCCGGAATGAGGTGATCCGGCAGAGAACCAAAGTCATCGACATTGCTCACCGGATTAGCAAGCTCAAGTGGCAGTGGGCTGGCCATATTAGCCGTAGAACCGACAACCGATGGGGTAAACGGGTTCTGGAGTGGAGACCGCGTCTTGGCAAACGTGATGTAGGGCGCCCTCTGGCTAGGTGGGGGGACGATCTGCGCAGGATGGCTGGCAAGAGCTGGATGCGAGAAGCCATGGATAGATCACAGTGGTGAACAATTGGAGAGGCCTACGTCCAGCAGTGGACTGCGATAGGCTGATGATGATGATGATGATCATGTCTTAATAAGCAATAAACATATTTGAATGGTCAATATTTTACTGACTGTTACATACCGATCCGTGTATCAACTACTTTATTGTGTAACAAGAACAATGAATAAATCAACTCGTCGTGTAACATCAAAATCGATATGGGTGAAATGTCAGTATCACGAAGTTACCAGATGATGCACCGACCGACAAAATAACTGCTATTAGGCTATCTCGTAATAGTACCTAATGATCTGATGATGTCTGATCAGAGCCTGATGATCTGATAAATCTGATTCTACTTTCTAATGCTTGATTGCTAAACCATAATGTACAAAAATATGTGAACTACAGAGATGTTAGAACAATCTTATGGGATTCTGTCGGACACGCAATCACAGATCACGCAATGGACAATACGACGAAAAAAAATTCGCATTTTTATACGCCTTTCAAATAAAGAAAGAGAAAAAAGATGACCTATATTTTTTAGTTATCATCAAAGGTGTCTTTTAATTGAAATATTTATTTTTTAAATTAATAATTAATATGCTGGAAGTGCCGTAGTCCTGAGGCTCAACGTATTGTGATGTCGGTGCTATATGCTCAATAAAAAAAAAGTTTAGGCGACTTTAAGTAACTTACTGTCACTGTCATTACTTTGTCTTGTCATTTTATAATAAGAGATTTTACTTTTTTTTTAATTAACGCGAGCAAAAGCGTTATTAATTTGTAATGCTGAATGATGACGTCACGGGAGGATTTTTACATTTTATTTTCTTTTCCCCATAAATATCTGTTTAAAAAATCTGGAATTATTTTTCTTAAATTTCTATGAATCTAATCTAGAAATAGTATTGTTCATTTCGGTAAATGATTTTTTGTCGTATTGTCTTCGTAAGAGATTTTTTTTTGACGCAGAGCAATAGCTGAGAAGGTGTATTTATTAATTGAACAAAAGAAAAAACACTTAATAAAAATACATACATACAGGTCAAAATCATAACCCTCCTTTTTGCTTCGCCGTAGTCGGGTAATTAAAACAATAACTCCGACCTAAAGCTAATCCATTGAGTGAGATAACAATAGTAGCTAAACTAAAAGTAAGAAAAAAAAAGAATAAGGGTCTCTCTTATTGACATAAGAGAGACCCTTAAACTTTTTTTTTTGGTTGGCGCTTAAACCTTAAATTAGTATTGCGCATGTTTATGGGCGGCGGCAAAAGCTTACCACCAGGTGATCCGTCTGCTAGTCTTCCACCTATCACATAAAAAAACGAAACAAAAAACACTCGTCAAGTGACTTAAGCTGTAAACGTTTCGATATAAACGAGCAATCGATTGTATTTTACCGATAAGCCTGATCGATATATCAACTCGAATTACAATACATGTTGAGGCTATCTAGAAAAGTGTGATTAAAATTGTAAAGCATAAGAGACAGCGTAATAAATAACATTTTTTATACTTACATCCAACATTTTTTCATAAAAAAAAAAGCTCGAATCTGTCATGTATGTACCAATATATATTGTATATCTGCCACATAGTCCACACATCTTTTAATAAGTATTATACGTATATATCATCACCATCATCAGCCCATTTCAGTCCCCACTGCTGGGGCACGGGCCTCCCTCAATCACATGAGGGGTAATTGCCATACTCACCAGCCAGACGGGTTGGCGAGGGATTTAATATAAATGCAGAGTTTTCCTTCTCTGGGTGCTGATGATCATGCCAGCAGCTTTACCTTAGTCGCCTTTTACGACACCTCGGTAAGAGTGAGGGTGGCCTATTCTACTCTGCCGGGGACCACACGGCGTACGTATATATACTTATAGCTATTTATTTACAGACACTCACTCGCAACCAGGTCCCACCAGAATACCATGATTGACCACACCATCTCTTCTCGCATCGCCTCTCCTCTTTGTATCTGCGTCGTGTTATTCATACAGTATTTATTTATTTTGTTTTTTTTTTTTATTTATTCTTTAACAATATACATTGTGTTAGAAATACATAATAGATATAATGCAGAATTTAAAAAAAAATCTTAACTTAGTCACAACTAAAATATAAGCAATAAAAGAAAATAATGTCAACATACATAAGGTAAAGCTGCCGGCATGATCATCAGCACCCCGAGAAGAAAACTCTGCATTTATATCAAAACCCTCGCCAACCCGTCTGCCAAGCGTGGTGAGTATGGCAATTACCCCTCATGTGATTGAGGGAGGCCCGTGCCCCAGCAGTGGGGACTTAAATGGACTGATGATGAATGTCAACATAAAATTCATTCATAAAATAATATTTAAATTAGATAATAAACAATAATAATTAATACTATAGAGATTACATATTGAATTATGTCACATTAAAAAATTCGTCAATAGAGTTTTGTTTTGTGATGGTCATTATATGTATTTTTTCATTATATGTATTTTTAACCGACTTCAAAAAAAAGAGGACGTTCTTATTTCGACATGTACATTTTTTTTTCTTTCTTTCTTTCATCTTAGCATGTAATTCCTAGTTGCGTCCAAAGCTGTCGCTGCGGAGTTCAGGGTACGTTTGGACCATGATCCAGGATTCGGGATGTCTGGTAATAACAATGAAGCGACTGCCGTCTGACCTTTGCAACCCTTAGACAGGGGACTAGAGAATAATTGATTTCTTGAAACGAAGCGTGAAGAAGCATCTCGCGGGCCAGTATGGCAGACAGTGCCAAGGGAAGTGAAGCCTTGACATCGCGTTCATAGTCATTGCAACGTGAAACTCCTGTTTCTTATCTTGAGGCTCAGGCAAACCAATATCGTCCTGCGGCATAACACGGAACTCATAGATTCTTTGTGTCTATGGCAATAAAGCGCAAATCAAAGTTACTTTTTTCCTTAGAATGGGAAAAATAGTTCAGCGGTTTTCGTTAGAAGGAGCTTGTAAAAAGCAGATGTATTAGGTTTAAAAAGCAACGAAGCAGATGGTTTGGCGTTGTTTCGGTAGATGTCACTATGCATTTTTACATCGCGCTAGTAAAGCGTGTTTCCGAAACAATGACCTCAAGCCGCATGTCCACATTGGCAATATAACAAAGTATGGGTATTAAACCAGAGATCTAAAAAAATATTTCTGATATTTTATTTAATCGTCTTCCTGACTGATTCTCGAAGGTGGCCGTACTACACAGCCGTTAAGTATTGGTCGTTTTCCTCTAGATGGCGCTAGCACTAGCTAGCCGACTGATACCTCTATCACGGGTCATATGTACGGGACTGACCGGATGGCGCAATTGGTAGTGACCCTGCCTTTTACGCCAAAGGTCGTGGGTTTCGATCCCCACCCTGGACAAACATTCGTGCGATGAACACTTGTGTTTGTTCAGTGTCTGGGTGTAATATATGTATTTAAGTATATATTTGTGTTCCTCTGATGTCTGATATCTGTAACACAAGTGCTTAAGCTACTTAGTATGGAATCAGGTCAACGTATGAGATGTTGTGAGAATTATATTATATTATATATTATTTATGTCACCGGAAAGTAATATGATCCGTAAGTTTATCAATTTCCCAGGAAGTTTATAAACTTTCGTAGGATTCTAAACGGAAGATAAATTGTATTATTTTACGTCCACACTTTCGTACATTGATAAACTTACTGAACTCACTCGTAAAATAATAAAGAAGCAATATCAAAACGCTACGCGCGATCTGATTGGCATTGCCACTATGAACATTGACCAAACAGAGCGCATGGTGTTATTTTACGTATTTCAAAGGTTCGTATATTTAAAAGAGTTTCTGTGATTGGTCGAACCATATAAAATTTTACGAATATATATCCGTTAGTTTATAAATTTACCTTATGACGTCGGAAATAGATAAATGTACGAAAGTGTGGACGTAAAATAATTTTTCCCCCGTTTAGAATCCTACGAAAGTGTATAAACTTCCTAGTAAATTGACAAACTTACGGATCTTGTTATTTTTCAGTGACATATATACGTTACTCTATGACTCAAATGACTTCTTTCGTGGCGCGGACTCTACCACTCTCTCACTCACTACTTTGCCACAATAAAAAAAGTGGTTGATTAATCGCTTATTTCTCTGACTTAAACCAAACCCAGACTTTTACTTTCAATAGTAAACTGGTTCAATTAAATTTATCTCGCTTTAACGATATCCTTCCGAATATTTAATTTAAATCCCGCTTTATAATGTAGTTGTTCAACCACTGGGTTACGCGAACGATTACTGATAGTGTTGTCCCATGTTATTCGAGTAATGCTGTAGTCTTGCATTTTCAAAATATTGATTACTGGTCACTATCATTAGAATAGTTTTCACGGGATTTCTACCTTATTTTTGAGTTTCTGATACGGTGTATACTGAAGCTTCTTTTTTTTTCTAGAGGCAGACAAATATAAACTTATCCGCAAGCGAGTCTTGCGGATAAGTTTATATTGGCAGACATATCGGTCGCATCATCATCATCAGAGCCCATTTAAGTCCCCACTGCTAGGGCACGGGCCCCCTCAATCACATGAGGGGTAATTGCCATACTCACCACGCTTGGCAGACGGGTTGGCCAGGGGTTTTGAAATGCAGAGTTTTCCTTCTCTGGGTGCTAATAATCATGCCAGCAGCTTTACCTTAGTCGCCTTTTACGATACCTCGGTAAGAGTGAGGGTGGCCTATTCTACTCTGCCGGGGACCACACGGCATATCGGTCTATCCTCCTTTTAATATTTTCACTGCCTGAACCTCCGGTACCACTCATAATTTTCTCGCAACCGTTCCCGACACACAACACTCACAGTATCCGCCGCGAAACGACACTTTGTTGAGATTTTCGGTTCTTACACTTTCGAATCACTGGATTCCAGACATTTGTCAGTTAAAACTTGTCATCACGATTGAAATGTTTGTATTCGGTAATTTTAATCGCTTTCCTGACCAGTCTTGTGACGTTTTGTTGAAATTATCTGGGGGCTACAAAACTCAATCCAGATCCTACCTAAATCCACAGAGGCGCTCCCTCATACCCTACCCCACTTAAAAAAAAATAGATATTGCAATGAAAAAATAATTAAGTCTTTCCTATGTGATATGATCAATAACTTATTACGAAATATGAAGTAGTATAATTCTCGCTGAATACGAATAAGTCGCGCTTGGTCTTGTATTTTACATCACTAGTTCGAAACGCACTCGTAATATCGTATTTGGAACGTTTATTGTTCGACATGAAGCGGCTTAAGGGTTTCTGTTTGTACTTAAGTAAAATAATGATAGGTAATTTATTGAATAACTTAATTCAGTTCTTGAAGAGAAATTTAATGTTGTATGTTTACAAATTTGATTCAGTTAAATGGGTTAATATTTTTTGTTATTCGATTTTATACAACCGTGGTGAATGACGTCGTTAAACAATTTACACGTCGTGTTTTTAACCATACGCCCTTATCTAGGACACTATAGTAATGAAAACAAACATTTTATACAACAACAACAATCCAAGGAACAAGAGACCCTAATCAGAGCAAAAAATATCAACTTTCCAAGAGTGATCAGCTGATTAGTGCAATTTCTATCACAAGGCGAATTATGTTTTGTGAACATTTACATCCCTTTAAACTCTTGTTCCGCCATTTATTCCGAAAAACATTTGTTCTACGACTTTTGTGGATTTTTTTTCCGTCTCCCCATACAAAAGGACCATGTCACGTGACCGACTTTTGTATGAAGTTCTTTTTTTATGAGAATTTCAAAAAGTCATAGAAAAAATGTTACTCAAATGGATGGTAGAAACTGTGGTTAAAGGGAGGTACTCTCCATTAACCATGGTAAACTATCAGCTTAATAAACTGTCCTGCAGGGCAAAGGCCTCCATCATAGAAATCAAGTCATCGCTACTATGATGGGATTAGGCTTAATCACAACGCTTGCCAAATGCGGATTGGAGATCACAAACCCGAGCAATGTTCGAAAATTTCGAAACCAATGGTGTTGCAGGTAATCGCTTTCCATCAGGCCACCTATATCATAAAAAAAACAATTTTTTTTGCTCGACCCGACAGTTAAAGAAAGAAAGAAAGAAAGAAAAAAATATTATTTTGGACATCACAACACTACACACGAGTACAACATTAGTTACAAAATAACAAACAAACAAAAAGAAAAACAAAATAGATACACAAAATAAAAACAAAACAAAGGAAAAACAAAATAATGAGTACTAATAACCGTAACAGTTGAACCTAGGACCCTGAAATCACGGCCCGATACTTAAACCATTACACCAACAGGGTGTTTTAACCATGGAAATCCCTCTAAATTACCTTAAATCAATATTTTGTGCTTAAACAAAGCGGAGTACCTTCACTGCACTGCAGTAAAACCATCATACTCATCATCATCATCATCCTCCTGCCCTTTTCCCAGGTTATCTGGGGTCGGCGCAGTATGTTTTCCTTTTCCATACGTCCCTGTCATTCGTCATCGAATCATCCACCTCTTTTTCCATCATGTCATTCTTCACACAATCCATCCATCTCTTTTTCGGCCGTCCTCTGTTCCTCCACCCACTTACGTTTAAACTCATCACTTTTTTGGCAACATGTTCTTCCCCTCTTCTCCTTACATGGCCATACCAGGAAAGACGATTTGCCTTCAATTTATCAATGATGGGGGCCACTTTCATACTTCCTCTAATATATTCATTCCTTATCTTGTCCATTCTCGTCACACCACACATCCATCTTAACATTCTCATCTCTGTCGCATGCAATCGTCTTTCATCCGTCTTCTTAACGGCCCAGCATTCTGATCCATACATAGCAACAGGTCTAATGACGGATTTGTAAATTTTTAAATAAATAACACACTTAAAAATTTCATCTCGTGTTCAGGTTCAACTGGTGGTCAAATATTTGTAATAATATTTCCACTGGATATTGTAAATATACCTATAATATTGATGAGACTATCGACAGCTCATGTCGAATCAAGCACTTACAAATTTCGTCGGCTTACTAACGCGTTCAGTGGTTTAATTGGTAGAACATTCACCCGGATTGTGGAAGGTGTGGGTTCGAGTCCCGCCTGAACACGAGATGAAATTTTTAAGTGTGTTATTTATTTAAGAATAAATTGCAAAAGATTGCTATAAAAAATTTCAACTATTTTGTAAATTTTGCCCTTCAATTTTAGAGGCATCCGTGGATCGCATGTTGTTGCCTACTCGTATATGCTCCTAATCCGCCACCGTCAAATGATGATTGATGATGATGAGTAAGCTGTCCTTGACCGTCTTACAAGGTACATGAACATTTATCTCATATTACGAAATCACATTAGAAATTGTTTGCCTCAAATTGAGTTTTTTGTAAGCAAAATTACTTATTGTAGGTACCAACATAATGTGAGAACCAGTATAATAGAATCGATATTTCCAAACGGCATTCTTGGACAGTGATTTGTATTGGGAAATGGTGAGAAAAGTATCGGCTTAGCACAATGGATTAAGCTTAAGCATCTGTATGTGACCTTGGTTACAGTTCGTCATCTCAACGTATCGCTCTGTCGCTCTGGAACCCGGAGTACCCTTAGACTATCATTTGTCGTCATTCAGGATTTGAGGAGTCTGATAATTACAAGAAGCGAGTGCCGTCTGACCTTCGCAACCCTTTAACAGGGGACCAGACCAACTGAATCATGGTTTCAGAATCAAGTTTCAGAAACTATCCGAAACGTGCAGATTTCCTCGCGATCTTTTCCTTAAAAGACGCACATATATTTGAAAATTCTTGATGACCTTCGTTATAGTGAAGTAAAGTATCAGCCTGTACTGTCCCACTGCAGGGCAAAGGCCTCCGTCACGGAAATCACTTCATCGCTGCTGTGATGGGAATAGGCATAATCACCACGCTTGCCAAATGCGGATTGGTAATCATAGTAAGAGCATAAAAAATTGTACTGCGTAGAGTATGGTCGCTCCCTGCCTCCCGCTGAATGCGACCTCACCCCGCTCGGTTACCTCACATTTACCATAAAATAATAGTACTATACAGAAGGACAGCTAGCTACATTGCGAGTTGAAGAGGATACTCACACATACATCCGCGCTTACAGTAATCCCAGCTTGTTTCGGCAGTAATGACCATTGGTCGGAATTAGGTAGAGTTATTTATGTACTTGCGTCAAAAAATATTTTGGTCAGATCTCCTAATATATTGCAGACACAAAAAATAAATTAGAGGACTATCGCAAAAAAACAAAGTTTTTTTTTTATTTAACGTGACAGGCGTACACTAGCGACGCCAATCGATTTTAATTTTTAGCTTCTAAACCGGATCTATTTTAAACAATTTCGAGGTTACAACCTCTGGGCAAACACCTATACTATTTATGAAATAACCATGCACAAATTCGGATCCAACATTTGTACACGAAAAATTGATTCACGCTAAAAGTGGCCACTTTGGCGGTAATCATTTGTGCATGGTTAAACATTTGTGCATGGTTATTTAATAAATAAAAGTAAAAGTGTTCGCCGAGAGGTTGTAACCCCGAAATTGTTTAAAATAGATCCGGTTTAGTAGCTAATAATTAAAAACGAATGGTGTCGCTAGTTGGGGCTACCCGTAGCCTTAATCAATCTAAGGGATTTTTCACCGATTTTAATTTAAAGCATATAAAGCAGCCGTGTGGTCCCCGGCAGAGTAGAATAGGCCACCCTCACTCTTACCGAGGTGTCGTAAAAGGCGACTAAGGTAAAGCTGCTGGCATGATCATCAGCATCCAGAGAAGGAAAACTCTGCATTTATATCAACACCCTCGCCAACCCGTTTGCCAAGCGTGGTGAGTATGGCAATTACCCCTCATGTGATTGAGGCAGGCCCGTGCCCCAGCAGTGGGGACTTAAATGGGCTGATGATGATGAATGATGATGAAATCAGTTAAGTACCAAAATTACCTAATTTGAACGTCTGGTAATGACAGAAACAAAAGCCCTATTTTCGTGTTTCTGATATTTAACACAATGACATAGTTTTATTTGTATGGTTTTCATGCGACATCGGCCATGTTTTTTCCTAATGAAACTCTTATAACAATAGCAATAACCATGCTATAACAAACTCATCGAAGTCAAGATCAGCTCAAACTTACTTTCTGTGTCTCCTTATTTTGTGAGCTTATGCTCTGTTGTAAGAGAATACGACATGTTATTTTTGCAATATTCTAGTGACATCTATAGAAGTTTAAGGCGAGTAATTCCCATAAAATTCGTTCCACTGATGTCATTGATCATCATCTAATTGCTTTCTAAATGGACAGTTTCGTTGGTCCACTTTACCTTGACCAACAGTATGTAACTTTTTTCATCTCAGATGTTGTCATCAATCAACCAATAAATAAATTCATACAACATCTCATTGACCTTTTTAGGGTTCCGGAGCCAAATGGCAAAAAACGGAACCCTTATAGATTCGTCATGTCTGACGTTACGGATTTCAGATAACAGAGGAATTAAAATCGTGAAAAATAAAAAAAATCGTGTCCGTGGGAGAGCCACGCTTTGGCATGACCTGGGCCGGCTGGACTGGAGTGATACCACGGCCTTACAGAAAACTCGGCGTGAAGCAGCTCTATGCTGTATTTCGCTGCGTGAGTGAGGGTACCGGAGACCCAGGGAAAGGGAGGTTAAAGGTTCGCAGGCGCTGACTCTGTTGGTGTCGCGGGTGTCTATGGGCGGCGGCAATTGCTTATCATCAGGCGATCCGTCTGCTCGTCTGCCACCTATCACAAAATAAACCGGCCAAGTGCGAGTGGGACTCGCCCATGAAGGGTTCTGTAGCAGCAAGTAAGATATATGGAAGGTAAATTGCGGTTTACGGTTTATAACGTATTAAAAAAAAACTACTCACTATAGATAGATAGATAGATATTCTTTATTGCACAAAAATAAAATACAAGCATGATACAACAACAGACAGTACAATAAGGCGGTCTTATCGCTTGTAGCGATTTCTTCCAGACAACCTTTGGGTAGAGGAAAGAAATATCGTATTCGTAATAAGGGAAGGCAGTGCAAAGTAATTTAACAAATGAAATTGAGAATGGCAGAAATATACATTATTTTATATATTAATATTATTACATTACATAAATAATAATAAACAATACATACATACCCAATAATATATACATAGATAATTTATAACAAAAATTCAATAAAAATATTTCTTATAGATAGGTATAAATGACCAGAAAGCAGACCACATAACAAAGGGAAAAGAGACAAGGAAAAGACAGTGTACCTATTTATAGAGATAGGAAGTGAGATTTGACACGGGACTTGAATATAGGAAGGGATTGTGATTTCCTGATTGGAAGGGGTAAGGAGTTCCAGAGACGAATGGACTGAACAGTAAAGGATTGTGAATAGGATTCTGAGGAATGAGAAGGGAAGCTAAGATGGAGTTTGCGGCATGACCGCATTTCTCGACCGTCGGCAGGTTGCAAGAATTGGAATCGCTCTTTGAGATAAGCTGGAGCCAGAGGATTAAATAAGACGGTATATAACAGGGAGAGGACATGAAGGTCGCGACGCCGACGAATGGGGAGCCAGTTAAGCTGTGCACGGAACTCAGACACATGGTCATATTTGCGTAGGCCAAAAATGATGCGGATGCAGAAATTTTGAAGGCGCTCCAGCTTATCGAGAAGTCTTTCACTGAGGTCAAGGTAACAGCAATCTGCGTAATCGAGAATAGGTAAAAGTAAAGCCTGTACAAGAGCAACTTTGGTAGGTATCGGCAAGAAATTTCGCAGTCTATTTATCGCGCCCGCTGAAGCAAACATTTTTCTACTGACCTCTCCCACTTGCGCATCCCAGGATAAACAATCGTCCATAAATACACCCAAGTTCTTAACTTTCCTGCTATAGGAGATATGGACTCCGTCAAAAGTGACAGCTGGCAGAGACCCCCAGTCAATCCTTGCAATTAACCGCGGGCCACCAACTATCATCACCTGAGTTTTGGCAGGGTTGACCTTGAGGCCGAACGAGCTGCTCCATTCCGAAATGCGGTGCAAGTCCGCATTTAGGATCTGTACAACGTCTGTAAGGTTATCAAGACTACCCTGCGAATAAAGTTGAAGGTCGTCTGCATAGAGATGGTAGGATGAAGTAAGATTATGAGTTATGTTATTAATGAAAATTGCAAAGAGGAGAGGAGACAAGACGCCACCCTGCGGTACACCGGCGCTAATATCACACCATTCAGAGATAACATCATCAGCACGGATTCGTTGCCGGCGTCCAAACAAATAACTATCAAACCAGTCAATTACTGTTGGACATATGTTAATAGAACGCAACACGCCAAGCAGGATGTCAAAATCCACGGTGTTGAAAGCATTACTAAAGTCCAACAAAGCTAGTACTGTGAGATGTTTGCTGTCCCTACCATGGCGTATGTCATCAGTAATCTTGACGAGAGCAGTAACCGTACTATGACCTGGGCGGAAACCGGATTGGAGCGGGTTGAAGAGTTGATTTTCAGAGAGGAAACGGCTGAGCTGTTGATGAATAACTCTCTCGAGGACTTTGGAAAGGAATGGTAAAATGGATATAGGTCGGTAATCGGAGAGAGAAGATGGCTTGGATTTCTTAGGAAGTGGTATGACCTGAGCATCTTTCCAGGCAGTAGGAAAAGTACTGGTGGACAAGGAGTGGTTAAGAATGTGAGTAATGACGGGGGTGAGGATGTCAAGGAGGGGTAAGATCATGTTACGGCTATCTATATATCTATATATATCTAGTTCAAACCAATTTTCGTTGTTAGTTTTCATGTTAATGTATATTATGTTTATTTTTTAGTTTTATAATTCTTTTATTATAAAAGTTAGAGGGGGGAGACACATTTCACCATTTTGGGAGCGTCTCTTGCGCAAAATTTAGAAAAAACTATATCATAAATCTCAACATAATTTTTAGAGACCTATCCATAATACCCCACACGTAGTTTTTTTTATGACATAGGTGGCAGATGAGCAGACGGATCACCTGATGGTAAGCGGTTGCCGCCGCCCTTGGATAGCCACAACACCAGTTTTTTTCCAGTTTCTTAACAAAATACATCTATTTAAAAAGTTTCAATAACAGTATAGGTCTTGTAATTTCGGTAAATAGTGGTTGTGACATACGGACGGACGGACAGACTGACAGACATGACGAAACTCTAAGGTTTCCGTTTTTTGCCATTTGGCTACGGAACCTTAAAAACTAACACTTCTTGATGATGAATATATAACCGTATTTCAATTCTTGAACACACTTACAAAATGCAAGAAGCTATAAGAAATCATTAGCATTGGCTATTCAAAAGTGCAAAATTCTTCGTTGAGACATGCTTGAAGTAATTATGTGCACATTCGTCAAGCTTTTTACATGAAAAAACTAACTATGACAGGAAATCGAACATCAAATATTTTGCAATCGATCTAACAGCTTAATTCAACTACACATCTAAAAGGAAACGTGGATGTTTCAATGCTAATGTATTTTTTATTTGCTATTCATACATTTTTAATTATTTTGTTAGTTTCAAAATATGTTATTCGTACTGCAAAGGAGTTGGGCTCATTACCAGTCGCACACAACTCCGTAACCCAAATTTTATACACGAGCTCCTTTTAAGGTGACGGGTAAGGCACACTAGCGACGCCAATCGATTTTATTTTTTAGCTACTAAACCAGATCTATTAGAAACAATTTTGGGATTACAGCCTCTCGGGGTTAAATAACCATGAAAAAATGATTACCGCCAAAAGCGGCTACTTTTAGCGTGAATCAATTTTTCGCGTACAAAAACGGACCCAACATTTGTGCCTGGTTATTTAATAATTAGTATAAGTGTTAGCCGAGAGGTTGTAACCCAGAAATTGTTTTAAATAGATCCGGTTTAGTAGCTAAAAATTAAAATCGATTGGCGTCGCTAGTGTGCCGTACCCGTCCCCTTAACCCCCGACGCAAAAACGACGGGGTGTTATAAGTTTGACGTGTCTGTCTATGGCATCGTAGCTTCGGAACAAATGAACCTAATTTTGATTTGGTTTTTATTTTTGTTTGAAAGATGAATAAGGGGAGTGTTGATGAATTGAATGTTTTAAAACAACTCCCACAATATGGGTATCGTATAAAAAGGCTTGAGTAGCAGAATATATTTATTGTGACAAATTTCAAATCCAAGATGGCCGCCGTCGAGGGTTTTTAAATTTTCAATTTAATTTTTAATCACCACGCTTGCCCAATGCGGATTGTTGATCCCAAACCTGAGCTATGTTCGAAAAACTCGAAACATAATTTTTGCTCCGCCCGGGAATCGAACACAGGACCCCGAGATTATGGCCCGGTATTTACTTAAACCAGACATAGACCACCAACAAGCGTCTCTCTTATTTACCTTTAATTCTATGTTCCTAATTAGTCTAGGTAGAAATTCAAGCTCCGATCGTCCGATCCGTGTGGCAACCGGCCATTACTATCGGGCACCGGTTCGATGCGCGTGCGCCGTATAATTAGACTGCTAAACTGTCACATAAAGTACGATGCGATTGATGCCGCTTTTGATGGGGGGTCTGGCCTCTTGATCTTTTAGGTATTGTAGACTTAGTTTTGTGTACTAAGGTCTGTTTACCAAAGGTAATAAAATAATAATAATAAATATTTCACAACATCACATACATTGATCTGACTCCGAGATAGGTAGCTCAAGCACCTGTGTTACGGATATCAGAATCAACAGTGGGATTACAAATATATACATAGAACTTACTACTTTTCTTTTGTAAATACATACATACTTATACAAAATACAAAAATACAAAATTTCTTTATTAATTTCTTCACACTTAAATTATTAGTATTTGAAGCCTCCATTTAGGCATTAAATTGCCTGTGCCAGGAGACAACGCTCTGCATAACTGCTTAGTGTATAATGATAATGAAGTAATACATCAATTATATCAATCAATTATTCATTTTGGACTATTGTTATAACATTTTTAATTATTTATTTATTTATAACATTTTTTTTAATTTAAATAAATCGAATTATGTTTAATGCCTCCAGTCCCCCTAACTCACGAATCGAAACACAGCACAGTGCTGCTTCACGCCGGTTTTCTATGAGGCCGTGGTATCATTCCGGTCGAGCCGGCCCATTCATGCCGAAGCGTGGCTCGTCCACGGTTGACGGTTCTCTACAAATTCAGTTCATACTCCAAAAAATAATTTACTAATTTTTAGAAAAGAACTCCAAAGTTAGATGGTTTAAAGGAACAAATGAACAATAATAATTTTAAATTGCAAGAAATCTTACTAAAGATTCGATATAGTGCCTAGCGCGTAGGTCAATGACCTCTTCGATACCAATGTCAACCATCAATTTATTTTGTGGTTAGAGGCTATTTCTAAATATTGCGCATATTCCACATATACGTAATATGATGTAAGTTTTTGGCAGTTGATAACCAACCTTTCTTGAAGAAAATTACTTGTCAAATATAATTATAACGATCATGATTAATGGTGCTAAATAAACAAACTAATTACAGTTTAAGTGGACTTATAAATAGTAGGTACCTACTTACAATTTGATGCCGGTTATTGGATGACCTTAATTCGTTATCGGGTTTGATGTTAGGCAATAAGTGATCAGATAAGGCTGTTGAATTACTTATTAGCCATCACCATCAGCATCATCAGGAGTGGGGACAACGTGGAGCCCTTGATTAGGGAAAGTGAAAGGGTGAAGACCGAGAGGCCGTAGTCCCCAGCGATGGTCAGACCAGATAGCGAAACAGCTCGAGATCCCGATAAGCACTGCCCCGCACCGAGGCAGTGGCGGAGCGCAGCCCATTGCGACAGCTGGTCGACAAAATTCGAAGGAGTCACGATCCTCAGAACTGAAAGAATCGACCGAAAAGAGAAAGATCATCATCAACCTGTTGCAGTCCCCTGCCGGACTTAGGCCTCTCGCAATGTTCGCCACTCGAAAGGCCAAAGGTTATAAAAAAAAGATTGACATCTATTCAAAATTTATAATTAGAATTTAATTATCATACAGTATTATTCATTAATGTTTGCTTACTATATGTATTTATAACGATGTTAAAAAGCAGTTTTCATTATTTTTTCAAAAGTTTTGTTCGTTTTTTTTTTTTTGTTTAAACGTCTAATCTCTATAACACCGTTTATACAAAGGTTAATTAATCGTTTATGAATAAAGCCCCAATGATTACATAGCAGCATGCGAAAGGTTTATTATACTATAGAAAAAAAATACAGTCGAACATAGAACCTCCTCCTTTTTTGAAGTCGGTTAAAAAACAACAAAAGAAACCTGGCTAGACCAGACCAATCGTTTATACAAAGGTTTATTAATCGTTTATGAATAACGCCCCAATGTTTACATAGCAGCATGCGAAAGGTTTATTATATAGAAAAAAAATACAGTCGAACATAGAACCTCCTCCTTTTTTGAAGTCAGTTAAAAAACAACAAAAGAAACCTGCCTAGACCAGACCAATCTAAGTATAACTCTTTCACAATAGGAAACGGGCAGATACAAAAGCTATCTAAATGAGTTTTTTTTTACAAATAACATCTCATCATCATCATCAATTCGGCCAATAGACGTCCACTGCTGGACATAGGCCTCCCCCAATGTTCTCCACACATATCGGTCTTGTGCCACCCGCATCCGATGGATTCCCGCAACCTTCACCAGATCGTCGGTCCACCTTGTGGGGGGCGCCACCACATGGCCTCCACTCGAGGACCTTTCCGCCCCAACGGCCGTCTGTTCTCCTCGCTATGTGCCCTGCCCATTGCCACTGGAGACATGCAATCCTTTGGGCTATGTCTGTGGCCTTAGTTCTCCTGCGAATCTCATCATTTCAGATACCATCACGCAGAGACTCCGAGTATAGCCCTCGTTATAAATAACATCTAAAACCTTATAATTTAAAGTCTAAAATCAATTGTCAAAAGTCAGTGGTAATTACTCCACGTGCTGCGGGCTGTATATTCTCAAAGAGCTTTATTGTAACGTTAGCATAGAATTTATTATAATGTAACTCAATATTACATTCTATACAATGAGAAGTGAATACCTCTTATTATTATTGATAGAAAATGTTGTATTAGGTCATCGGATTTCATGAATGACCTTAAGCTAGAGATGTCTCTTCAATGAAAGTCGAAGTAATTTGCATAATCTATGTGCGTATTTCGCGAGGGTGTAGGTTTTTTTTAATATACATTAAATTCAACGGACACTGGTTCCGTGCCTTTTTTGCGCTTATTCTTTTTAAGGGGCACAAAATTATAACATTTACTCCGCGACAAAATTAAAAAAAATTACAATACCTTAAGTTTAGGCAGTCGTGCATGGTTAGTAGGTTGTATTTAGTGTAATTGTAAGTGGGGTTTTTTTTTATGTCATAGGGGTTGGTTTTTACGTAGTTTATGGGCCTCAGAGGGGAGGGTTTTGGGGTAAGTGGATATTTTATATTTTGTTTACTCCCCGGCGGATCGCTATTTTGAGGTTATACTCGGTGATTTTTTCGATGGTAGCGACTGACTGTCGCAACTTTCCCGAACGTCTGACCCTGGGCTTCGTGGATTGTCAGAGTGCGCGATCCTTCGTCTGATCCGTACTGATTAAAAGAGCCTTCTCAGCTTGGGTGAGGGATGAGGACCCTACGTACCCTAAGTTCGGCGGTGAAGGAAAATATCGTGAGGAAGCCAACAGGTTTCCTCAATGAACATATTTCAGATTGTTTCTAAAACATGTAGCCGTGATCTATAATAATTGGCCTGGTTCCGTAGTTACTAAGATCCGACGGCAGTCGCCTCATTGTCATTGACAGAGTTACAAAATCGTGGTAAAAGCGTAAACAGAACTTTTAAGGAATGGTTTTGGAGGCAACCGGTAATTACACGCTCAAGTTCAATTTAAAATAGATGTGTGTAACTCTTTACTGAAACGACTCAGTGATCAGACTCAGGCAAATGATACACTGTTCCGAATCTCTAATGTTCGCTCTGAATGTATCATTCGACTCAAATGAATCTCGAGTTCGAGTGAACCGAATAATCGGAATGAGCTGAATGATCCGATGAGCCAAATGAGCTGAATGATACGAGTGAGCCGAATGATCCGAATGATCAGATGAGCCGATGATCCGAATGAGCTGAATGATCCGAGTGAGCCGAATGATCCAAATGAGCGGAATGAATCACGGATCTATCTGAGAGACGATGTTCCAAATGAAGCGTTTCACTGTTCCGCATCTCTGCACTGATTAATGCAGATGATCCAATCTTTTGAAAGATACGTTTTTTCCAGGACAGCGCGCAGAAATTTTTAAGTATTAAACTCGACACCGGACAAAAAATATGTTCGTCCAATTGATTACACAAATTTCCTAATAAATATGATTACATACTGAAGACACTTCAAGACATTCTGCTCGATGTTGATTTCAAAGAGTTAATTAGGGTTCCGTACCCAAAGGATAGAAACGGGGCTATTACTAAGAATTAACTGTCTGTCCTTCTGTCTATCACTAGTCTGCGGTTATCTGGCACGTGGCAAAAATCAGAGCTAATTCTGTTTCCTTTCCGAGAAACAGTAAGTCAGTCCATAGAAAAAATATTGTACAGTCAACAGCAGAAGTAGCTGCACATATTTCGTAGTTGGTAGTTCTTATTTCGAGTAGCATAGGAGTCATTGCACATTAGCTACGAAAATCGATTTTAATTTTTAGCTACTAAACCGGATCTATTTTAAACAATTTTACAGTCTCTCGGAAAACACCTGTACTATTTATTTAATCATCATCATCATCATCATCAGCCCATTTAAGTCCCCACTGCTGGGGCACGGGCCTCCCTCAATCACATGAGGGGTAATTGCCATACTCACCACGCTTGGCAGACGGTTTGGCGAGGGTTTTGATATAAATGCAGAGTTTTCCTTCTCTGGGTGCTGATGATCATGCCAGCAGCTTTACCTTAGTCGCCTTTTACGACACCTCGGTAAGAGTGAGGGTGGCCTATTCTACTCTGCCGGGGACCACATTTATTTAATATTTATATTTAATTGTATGGTCTGCTTTTACACTTGAATTTTGGATTACCGCCAAAAGTTTGGCGTGAATCAATTTTTCGCGTACGAAAACAGACCCAACATATCATCATCATCAGCCCATTTAAGTCCCCACTGCTGGGGCACGGGCCTCCTTCGATCCCATGAGGGGTAATTGCCATACTCCCAACATGTGTGCATGGTTAATTAATAAATAGTATCTATAAGTGTTTGCCGAGAGATTGTAACCCCGAAATTGTTTAAAATATATCCGGTTTAGTAGCTAAAAATTTAAATCGATTCTTACATACTCGTATTTATACAATGTCTTTTTTTTTCTCTCTTTTTCTGACTTGCACTGCCTTACCCCTTTTCTTAATTCGCTATACTTTTCCTCTACCCTGAGGTTGTCTGGAAGAGATCGCTATTAGCGATAAGACCGCCTACATTGTTTAGTATAATAACTTAGGCTAAGATTTGTAAATTTTGTGCAATAAAGTGTATCTATCTATCTATCGATTGGCGTCGCTCGCTAGTGTGCCCTACCCGTCACCTTAATTGAATTCAATAACAGTAATCTTTATCTTCTATACTATTTATAAAGAGATAAATACCTAACTACAGACAGCGGCAACGCTTATAGGTTATCCGAAAAAACGAAACGCTTGCGCGATGTAATCGACACCTAGCGCCATCTATTCGTATGAAATGGAACTAATGTCCCGAAACGAAGTGAAGGCGGGGCCCTACGAATGAATTACATATCAAAGAACAAAAAATGACATCATCATCATCATCATCATCAGCTTATCGCAGTCCACTGCTGGACGTAGGGTAAGGAGGGGGAATGGCGTTCACTTAAGGAAAAACATGTGTATTTTTTAAATTAATTATTTTAAATGAAAATTATGAAACGTAATAAATTCTTTAATTATCTATTAGTCAACAATTTAACTACAGAAGCTTATATCTTAGACCCATTAATAGTAAAAAAACATTTTAAAAAAATCATGTTTGAGCGGCATTGCCACTGACATTGGGTAATGCCGCTCGAGGTCCGGGCTAATGACGCCTCATGTTTACGCGGCGTTTCTTGGAAAATATCAAACAAGAGACATTATAATTAAACAAAATATTAACGAGGTCAAGTCTAAAATCACAAATTAGCATATTAGTACTGAAGATCAGCCTTTTAGACTTACCGACAAAAATCATGAGACGAAATATTAGATCAGTGCGGGCGCAATAAAAGAAACGCACTTCACCGTCGCATGACGCGGGCTGACTGTCCGGTCGCATCGTTGTAGGTTCGAGGACCCTTCCCCTCGCCCTCCACACAACGTGGCCTGTTGCTATGTACTGTTTTGACAGAGCTACAGAGGTGGGCGCTATTACCCACTGAGCGCTATTCCCCCTGCTTACCCTAGGCCTCTCCAATTGTTCGCCACTGTGATCTATCCATGGCTTCTCGCATCCAGCTCTTGCCAGCCATCCTGCGCAGATCATCCCCCCACCTAGCCAGAGGGCGCCCTACATTACGTTTTCCAAGACGCGGTCTCCACTCCAGAACCCGTTTACCCCATCGGTTGTCGGTTCTGCGGCTAATATGGCCAGCCCACTGCCACTTAAGCTTGCTAATCCGGTGAGCAATGTCGATAACTTTGGTTCTCTGCCGGATCACCTCATTTCGGATTCGAACTCGGAGAGAGATGCCGAGCATTGCACGTTCCATAGCCCGCTGAGCGACCTTTGACTTGTGGACCAGCCGTACCGTAAGTGTCCACGTTTCGGCTCCGTATGTCATGACGGGTAGGACGCACTGATTGAAGACTTTCGTCTTTAGGCACTATCGACGATACGAAGACACGACGTACCTATCTGTTAAAAAAATGACATTTTTTGCCTATTAGCTATGGAACCCTTCATGCGCAAATCCGCCTTACCACTTAGCCGATTTTTAACCGACGTCATTTTATATGTTGTCAAGAAGCCTGTATACATATAACATCGACAATGTTATTATCAACATCATCATTGTATGATCAACAATATGTTTATTAACCTCTTTCAGCGTCGCCACATAACACTATAAAGGACGAGTGTAACAAATCGCTGATTTGAAACTCATTGTACCTTTTATGGTCAGAAAGTATAACTTTCTTTGTGATTGAGATGTTTGTTATTATGTCATGATGTCTGTGTGATGTCTGTGTTATGTCTGTGTCCGACATCCGGGTTATAAGAAGACATCATTAAGGTGACGGGTAAGACACACTAGCGACGCCAATAGATTTTAATTTTTGCTGCTAAACTGGATCTATTTTAAACAATTTCATGGTTACAACCTCTCGAAAAACACTTACACTATTTATTAAATAACCGTGCAAAAATATTGGGTCCAACGCGTACGCAAAAAAATGATTCTCGCCAAAAGACCTAACATTTGTGCATGGTTATTTAATAAATAATATAAGTGTTTGCCGAGAGGGTATAACCCCGAAATTGTTTAAAGTAGCTCCGGTTTAGTAGCCAAAAATTAAAATCGATTGGTGTCGCTAGTGTGCCCTACCCGTCACCTTATTTTCTGTGCAACAGGTATTACACTAACAAATTTACGAAAATTAATAAGTACTCATAGCATATCAAACGAATCAATTTGAAAACTGACGAACCTTTTCGTTCCTTGACTGTACAAATCCTTTAATACCTAGTCTTAAGTTTTCATACTTTATTATGAGTGCAATAAAAGTTTATTCATTTATTCATTATCCATGTTTCTTTTCATAATGATGATAATTACCTGCCAAATTATGTAATAAAAATGCAATCAACTCTTAGCCGTTGCCCACAAAACAGATAGCTTACAATGAACCCGTCCCTTAACGAACAGGAATACCTGTCGCATTCAAACAAACGAGACACACAGCGCGTGTGAAAGGGATGGAAACTCCGATTCGGTCAGTAACATCAAGTTCGTTGTAGGCCACCAGGTCATAGCGTGATAGCTTCTTACATTGTATCTGAACAGATAGGTACATTTGATTTCAATTACTCCTCACGCGAATATAATCACGTTTCTTTCCGGGTCAGAAGTTACGAACTTTTGAAATAGGTAATCATTGAACACAGGCCGGAGTTCCATGTTTATATACTATTTATGTGCCTATTTATGTCGTCCGTGCGTTACATTAGGGCTCACATAAAACCAGCGCCATGGCCTGCAGGTACTCCTACCTAAAGCCATGGCCGAAGCTGAGTGAGCTTCTTTTCAATGATCATTACGACACACCTCAAACATATCTGGACGCAGATACTTATTGCCCGGTTTGAGCAGCCGTATTATTACTTTCTTTTTTCTTTTTTTCTATCTTAATTTTCGTCTCCTCTTTTTCTTTTAATTTGTAATGTTTCAGTTTGTATTTGTTTCTTTTTCTGTTTGTTTAAATATAGTATAATAATTATACTTTTTGTGTCCATTCGTATCATAAAAATGTGGTGTGTCGTATTCTCTGTGAATAAGTTTTTCTATCCATCTAGAGTTTTGTATCTAACATTAAGAGCTAGATAGATAGATAGATAGATACTCTTTATTGCACAACATACAAAACTTAAAAGCTAGGTATACAAAGCGATCACTACCAGGCAACCTTCAGGTAAAGGACATTAGATAGAAGAGGGGAGGGTGGTGCAATCCTTTTAATTTTGAACATTGATTAAGTAAATTTATTTGAGCTGTGGATTTTTGTATCAAATAAAAATAAAATATAATAAAATCTATGTCTATATATATTTTGTGCCAATAAGCTGCAAGTAGATAAAAACAATGGTGTGATGTCAAGTGGCAATGGGCAGGGCATATTTCGAGGAAATCAGACGGCAGAGGCAGAAAGATCCTTGAGTGGAGGCTGCGTATAGGAGATCGAAGCATTGGCATGCCCACCCAGATATGACGCCTAGAGCGTTCGTTAAACGCCAGCATCTAATCAAATGGCTGAAGAACAATTAGCCATGTAGTTGACTGCAACAATTAACCAGACGGCTGAACGTTTGTTGCCACTTTCATTTAAATGCCTAGGCCGATAGTTTGAACTAAAATCACTCGACTTAAACTTTTCGTAAAAACTTGCAGACGACGTTATTCAAATTTGGCACTTCTATGTTTATTGACTAATTACACATTATTGACAACATAATTTTGGTTACTTGAAATTTCACACAAGAAAGATATAGTCGATAACATTCACGGCTATTTTCGCCCCTGACGCCATATTTTGTTTTGATAATTACTAGCGCTGTAGAGAATAGCAGAAACCAATTTGAATCACTTGGCTCTTGGTCTTGATCAGTCATTTCGAATGGGCTACCTTTCAATACGCCAAGCTGTTCAACTTTGAGTGAGTTTAGTTCTAAAAACGAACAGCCTAGGCATCAAATTGGATGCCGGCGTTTGAAGAACGTCCCAGACGACCCGGTTGGAACAGTGGTAGTGAACGCTACCTCTGATACAAGGGTTGCGGGTTCGATCCCCGCACAGTACAAACATTTGTGTGCATGAACATGTTTGTTTGTATTGGTCTGGGTGTTTGCTATGTATTATAAGTATGTTTTTACAAAAGAAAAGTATTATATGTATATATTTGTAATCCCACTGTTGATTCTGATATCCGTAACACAGGTGCTTGAGCTACCTATCTCGGAGTCAGATCAATGTATGTGATGTTGTGAAATATTTATTTATTAAAAAAAAGGCGTTAAATAAGATGGCTAATGTAGTCAGATGGCTGCGACATATACAAGAAATTTAGAATAAGTTTTATTCTGCGGGACTTCTTTTGTTGCGCGGAGATTAATGTAGATTCAGCAAATAAATACCCATCTATAGGTATCTACTTATTGTCTCAGATACTTTGAAAAATATTTTAAAGTGGTCGTTAAGTTACACCCTGTGCGATCTACCTTCACACGTACTCTTTTGACTATAGTTGCATCATTTTCTGTTCAGCAACATTCTGTCCCAATTATATACCATTGTTTTTGTGGGAAACCCAACCACAATGTTTTGCAATGGCCACCTTAAAATAGCTGCTATATATCTTCACTTAGGGTTCTATTTCTTATGGCAAAGAATTTTTAGTGCTATGATGGAAATGTCCACATTTTTGATGACTTATTCTGATGAGAGAATTTGGTGTGAATTCATGGTTTAAATTAGAATAGCCATTCATCACAGCTGACAGGATCTGAAAAGATATATTAGTGCATAAATGAGATAAAACATGACTAGATTAAATGAATAGAATGAGAATTTTACAATTTAAAGATAGATAGATAGATATACTTTATTGCACAAAATACTCAACTTAAGTACAAGGCGTTGCAGAAATTTAATGTACTTTACAATTATGGACTCGCTAAGATCAGGAATTAGAGCAATGCATGCATTCGTGACATAGACATAGCCCAAAGGATTGTATGCCTCAAGTGGGCAGGGCACATAGCGAGGAGAACAGACGGCCGTTGGGGCGGAAAGGTCCTCGAGTAGAGGCCACGTACAGGAAGTCGCAGCCGTGAAAGGCCCCCCACAAGGTGGACCGACAATCAAGGTGGACTCGTGAAGGTCGCGGGAGTCCATTGGATGCGGGCGGCACAGGACCGATATGTGTGGAGAACATTGGGGGAGGCCTATGTCTGGCAGTGGACGTCTATTAGCTGGAAATATGATAATGATGCATTCTTGAAATGCAAGAGACGGCTCACTTACAGCAACACTGACTCGCGACATATTTGAAGGTCGCTGCAGTTACTTCCATTGTGCAGCTTGCAACCGCAAATAAAGTCGCGTCACGTTTAGCCGGAATGCAACTGTGGGCGTGACGCGACACGACGCTTGCGACAAATGTCGCACGACAAGCATAATGGACGATAAATTAATGGTATCTGTGAGAAACCTAGTACAATTTGAGTTTTTTTGCATTATGATAATAGGCTATTTGACAAAATTCTGAAAACTATCTTAGGGTATTCATTTGTTTATAAGGAGCCCTAATTTATACTATTCTGTTTTTATTTTAGATATTTTAATAAAAAAAAATGAAAAAGAAAATACAATATTCGAATGGAATGGCGGCCAGTGACGTAGATTGTCCATAAATAAACATTGAGCTTGTTGGTGTTTCAGTGTTTCAACCATAGACTTTTTTTTGTTTATTTCTTCCTATGAAGGAAAGGCAATCAACCATATGCAGTAGACTTACGCGTAATCTACGTCATTTTAGGCACGTGACCCCTGTTTAAAAAATAATATTTTTTATGAAATAATGCAATATTTTTATCTCGCGTTATTACAAATCGCTCCACAAAAAATATATTAACACTGATGTTATAAAGGAAATGTATATTTTTATCACTGTCAAATAGCCTATTGTCTTTTTCTGCAGCTCTAGCCCAAGAAGCGCTCGGGTGCAATCAATAACCTGGCGCCCTCTTGTTTCAAAATGCGCGAACTAAATGGAATACTTACAAAATGTTCGACTACCTATGGGTAGTCGCTTCATTGTAATTATCAGACATCCTGAATCCTGTATCGTGGTCTAAGCGTACCCCGGGCTTGGAAGCGACAGCATTGGATGCAACTGGGAATCCCACGCTAAGATGAGGAGAACGATCAGTATTCGCGCCTGCTCCTTGCGGAGCGTTACAGTGGAGGCTCTATGTGTAGCGAGGGGCTCATTCCAATTCCAAGGCGTATTTAGGGCAACAAAATTTCCCAATACATACTCTTCTTTTTTTATCGGCTAACACCCTTATTTTTTTAATTAGATGCAATTTGTAAGGGGAGGTGTTGTTTTTTAAAATATTTCACCCTATGTATCTTTTTGAGAAAAATATTAATATTCAAGTATATGAACTACCCTTAAAGTATTTGTACTAATTAAAAAATAAGGATGTACATGAAAAAAAAATTGATCAGTTTTGAGCCACATATTTAGAAAAAAACTGTCCTGCTAATCCCTGCGCTCACGCATAGCGTTGTACAAGTAATTTGCCGGCAAACGAGTAGACGGCACACCTGATGGTAAGTGATCACCACCGATGACAACTGGTTTTACTGACAACACTTAGACTGGCAACGTCTCTACGTAGCTGAAGAATAATAATAATAGTAGATTTTTTTTTTTATTTGAGGTGGCAGACGAGCAGACGGATCACCTGTCAATGTTTCTTTGGAGCTAAATATCTATGCAATGAAGGATGAAGCGTGTAGGAAAGATCAGTGCTATATATTCATCATCATCATCATCAGCCTATCGCAGTCCACTGCTGGACGTAGGCCTCTCCAATTGTTTGCCACCGTGATCTATCCATGGTTTCTCGCATTCAGCTCTTGCCAGCCATCCTGCGCGTCCCTCCACCTAGCCAGAGGGCGCCCTACATTACGTTTGCCAAGACGCTGTCTCCACTCTAGAACTCGTTTACCCCATCGGTTGTCGGTTCTGCGGCTAATATGGCCAGCCCACTGCCACTTAAGCTTGCTAATCCAGTGAGCAATGTCGATGGCTTTGGTTCTCTGCCGGATCACCTCATTTCGGATTCGATCTCGGAGAGACGCCGAGCATTGCTCGTTCCATAGCGAGCAGAGTTATATATTACTCAAGTATTACAAAAAGGCTATCCCGTAACGTGATATTTGTCTCGATCATAAATCACTATAATAGGGTATATGACTAAGCTCAAGATTTTACAAAATATAAATATTTTAATAAAATATAGGTCAATATGTGCCAATGGCAAAAATTCTCAATTAAAAATATAACGTCTAGCCGGTTTTATGGTCATTCAAAGATTCATGGGCAAGTCCATTTTAAAAGTATGAAATTATTAAAAAATAATTATACCATTGAATAATCCATACAATTTGCACCAACTATTATAATAGAACCATTGACATAAACGAAACATTTGATATAGCTACCATACAAAATTCAAATGAAATGCATACAAAATACTGTCGTGTGACGTCACATCTTAGTAGCCATTTGTATGGAGCGTTTTGGGTTTGCCCAAAATAATGTGATTTTAAAGTTGTGATATCTCAGGTAGTTTAAATGAGAATCAAGTGATTCTTTCAACGATGTTTCTATCATTGAGAGGTCTTTTGATTGCAAAAATAAAAAAAAAATAGTCATATACCGTATTGATAAAATAGCGGCGTTTGACGTGAAAATTGTTCACCGTTTAAGCTTAGATAATATTCCCATCGCCATAACATACGCAATGTTGTGTGGGTCTGAGATTCTAATACAGAGCATAGTAAAGTAAAGCACAGTAAATAATCCTATATTCAAGTCCCGTGTCAAAACTCACTTCCTATCTCTATAAATAGGTACACTGTTTTATCCTTGTCTCTTCTTCCCTTTTTTATGTGGTCTGCTCTCTGGTCATCTATAAGAAATATTTTTATTGAATTTTTGTTATAAATTATCTATGTATATATTATTGGGTATGTATGTATTGTTTATTATTATTTATGTAATGTAATAATATTAATATATAAAATAATGTATATCTCTGCCATTCTCAATTTCATTTGTTAAATTACTTTGCACTGCCGTCCCTTATTACGAATACGATATTTCTTTCCTCTACCCAAAGGTTGTCTGGAAGAAATCGCTACAAGCGATAAGACCGCCTTATTGTATTGTCTGTTGCTGTTGTATCATGCTTGTATTTTATTTTTGTGCAATAAAGAATATCTATCTATCTATCTATCTATAATCTTACGGCCGAATGGAGAAAGCCTTTAATAACGGCACCGTCCCGCAGCACCGTCCCGTAGCTTTGACCGTGGGAGAGCCACGCTTCGGCATGAATGGGCAGACTCGACCGGAGTGATACCACGGCCTCACAGAAAACCGGCGTGAAGCAGCACTGTGCTGAGCTTCGCTGCGTGAGTGAGGTTACCGGATGCCTAATCCGGAGAAAGGGTATAAAGTTGGTAGTGCACTTGTAACGCCACTGGTGTCATGACCCGTAGGCGGGTCGCTTAGCATTAGGTGATCCGTCTGCTCGTCTGCCAACTATCACATAAAAAATCTTGATTTATCTTCATTATTCTAATTATATATTAATAATAATAATAAAAAAGTTTATTTCATGAAAGCACCTACAAGTATCGAGTTACATTAGTTATAGCACTAGGCTCGCAGACCTGTATCGCACTAACTATGAGTGAATATAATAAGTTGTGCTTATGATTAATTTGCTCCGGTTCGGCTAAAAGGAATGAGAGAGGAAAAAAAACTAGTTTTTTTATTTTTTATTTATTTATCATATAAAAATACATTTCAAATTATCTTAAAATAATCACGCACTTAAACCACTATGGTTTGTGATGGCGCGACCTGAGTCGATGTTAAAGTTAAGCAAACTGCATAACGAACAATACACAATTCCTACCTACATAATTTATTCTATTAAGATTTAAGTAAGTGCATCTCATTTAACATTATCGAGAAAACTGTGCATCTTGAGTTTCTGTTTGTTACAATAATATAAGCAGCATTGGGGTACATGATTGAGTGAGTGGGTTATGTGTATGTGTGTGTGTTTGTATGTATGTGTGTAGGTGAGTGTGTGCTATGGGGAAAATTGTGGTTCAGCATATCATTAGTCATTGGTAGGAAGAATCTGTTCAGTGTCCGCGTGCGTTAGGTTCATGAGCCAAGATTTAACTGCTTGTTTAGCTTGGTAAAGCTTAAGTTTCTTAATAGGGCAACTCCTATTCACTCCGTTGTAGACAGATGGGTGCGAGTACATGGGTAGCCGTTTATTACTTCAATTCACACTCACTGTCGGTCTTAGTATACTGTGCCATAAATTATTTTAAGAAATTAGGGTTGTAACACTACAGAAGCGTGTAGTCCGCCTTTTTGGTAAATTTACTAAGGCCCGATACAACCAATTTTTTTTTTACTATATGGCTCTATCCGAAGATATATTGCATCAAGTAAATTCGGCCGTGTGGTCCCCGGCAGAGTAGAATAGGCCACCCTCACTCTTACCGAGGTGTCGTAAAAGGCGACTAAGGTAAAGCTGCTGGCATGATCATCAGCACCCAGAGAAGGAAAACTCTGCATTTATATCAAAACCCTCGCCAACCCGTCTGCCAAGCGTGGTGAGTATGGCAAATACCCCTCATGTGATTGAGGGAGGCCCATGCCCCAGCAGTGGGGACTTTAATGGGCTGATGATGATGATGAAGTAAATTATTGAGAATAAGTGTGTAGTCAATGGTCGAAGTCAGTCAAACTCACAGTCACTCAATAAAACGCCGGTGTTATGCATATTATCGACCTACGGATTCTGCTGATACCAATCTAAACACAATCGCGGGTTTTAAGACTCTTTTAGGTCCATTTGCAAGTTATCACGTCACAACTCACTTGACACACAAGTGTTAAAAAACGATACAATTTAACGATTCTTATTATTAGGATCATTTCGCGGCACTTTAATCCAGAAATAAACACCAAATTTATTCACCAACAACCACAAGACACTAATTTAAACCAAAATCAAAATCAAAAATGTCTTTATTCAATTTAAGTCTATACAGAACATTTATGAATGTCAAATATTATGTAATCTACCGCTGATTCGGAATGTCAATTTCTACCGAGAAGTATCAGCAAGAAACTCAGTAGTTACTCTTTTCAAATAATATGGTAATTACAATATTCATTCTTATACAAATTATGATTACAGTGACAGTATGATATACAATGCTTATAATCAATATCGTTTAGATAAATCGTCAAAGAAAAATTATGAAATGAATTATACATTAGAGGACAGGCGAAGAGATCAACATGTCCAAGAATCCTTATCATTCAAATAATCATTTACTTTATAGTAGCCTTTCTGTTCTGTTGCATCAGCCCACGCAGAGTGTTTTAGTCCTACCGCCCAAATCCTCGACCAATCTTAATCCGAGACTAAATTTTATAGTATAGCCTTATAATATTTGTGGTATAGCGTTGTCATTCATCCACGGATAAAGATTGGTTGAATCAGGCCTAACTACTTGTCTAATTGCCGTTCAAAGTTCGATTCCCAGTCGGGTCAATTTGGAAATTCCGTTTAATAATTTTACAAAAACTAACACTTCATATACGTCTTATAAAAGAATTCAACGAGTCAGTTCAACACTTTAAACAACATTTTTATTATTTTGCTTTTTTAATTATTTATTTAAGAGAAACGTGAACCCGGAACTCACGCGCAGCCGTCGCTTTAACTACCCACTACCCACTGAGCCAACGAGGCAGTCATTCACTACCACTGATCCAAATGGCCAACTTTTGCCAACCCTAAGTGTCAAAATGTTTTAAACTCTCACATGGTCGGTGATGAGGCCTGTAATTAAAATATCATTAATATTACCATCGCGTATGCGCAACGAAGGCTTGCGCGGGCGCCGGCGACCTCCCATCAACAACTTGTTACTTTTCATTCGGCTGAAATGGTATTCACTAGCAATTTGAGTGATGGTAGCTCAGTGGATAAAAACGCGATCCGTTATGTATGTGGCTTGACTGTGGGCGAGCCACGCTTCGGCATGAATGGGCTGGCTTGACCGAAGTGATACCACGGCCTCACAGAAAACCGGTGTGAAGCAGCATTGGGTTTAGGTTTCGCTGCGTAAGTGAGGGTACTGTAGGCCCAATCCGTTTTAAGGTTGGCAGCGCACTTGTGACTCCACTGGTGTCGTGGGTGATCCATCTGCTCGTCTGCCACTTAACACATAACTAAAATCTTGAATGCCTCGATGGCGCAGTGGGTCGTATTTTAAAGCGAAGGCTTCGCAAGAGATCCCGGGTTCGATCCCCGGGTCGGGCCAAAAATTGTACCTAAGTTTTCGGTAAGAAATTCTTAGTGTCAGCCCGGAGTCTGGAAGTTGGCGGTCTTGTTCCCCCGTGCCTCGGAAAGCATGTTAAGCCGTTGGCCCTGCGCTCGATCCCCCTCTGGTTGTGTCATCTCACGTCAACATTAGATAATTTTTAACCTTGTCCCTAACCCATTTACTTGTTAATATAAGCCAATACAATTTGTGCAGCCTACACGGTATCATCTCCAACATCGATTGAGATGTGAAAAATAATATTATCGATATCGATACATTGGTAAACTCAAAACACTTATAATATTTACCAGCGCAATTTCAGGCTTTTTATATACTAGAGGAGACAAACTAGTGAGCGTGTCTCCTGATGGTATAACTTTAAAGATCTTATAAGTTAAGAACAGTTTTTCTCACTTATAAGAATTCTTAAACATGCGAAAAAAATCACATGAATATAACAATATTACCAACTTGAAAAAATCCAAAAAATCGTTACAATAGATTGTCGTCAAATTTCTTCATCCTATTTACTTATATTGTTAAATTGGCGTGTATCAATCAATAGCAATTAAGAACGTAATAAATATTAACTAGTAACCCAAAAAGTGGTTTTCTGTACACCAAAGAAGAGTAATAATTTATTTTACAGCATTCTCGATGTTTAACAACGCAGTTCAACACTTTGATCCCAAATTAATGCTGTGTATTTATTTTTCAATTGTAACTACAAATGTTGTTTTTTTTTGTTCATTTATATTTACTAAGGAAACAAACAATTACATAAAACGGAAGATCCACTCCACATTACGTGCAAAAATTAAGGTAAATTGAAATTAAATTAATTATAAAACAACATGAGAATTGGTACATTTTTCTCACGGGATCGCACGCATGTTTACATCATAATTTCAGACAATAGACGCCCACTGCTGGACAGATGTCTCCCTGTTCTTTTTAAATTAACTCGTATCTAAAATGATGACACGATTCAACGTAGAATTCGATCGTACATACCAATGTATTTATATATACGTACAAATAAATCGTTTTAAATATTTTTTCATATATGACGATTTGTAAGAGCTGTGTATGTACAGGCCTATGCAAATAATGAATTGTGTTGAAAATGAAATTCTAGGTTTTATATCACCAACTATCGATACTAAACCTCGATACGTTGCCCAACACTACCTCATATACAAAACCTACAGTATGTCAGTAGCATATGGCGGAGGTCAAGGGGCGACATTGCCTGTCGTGATTGGCTATTCACAGATTAGATAATAGAAGTATGAATCATACATGTACACTGTAAGTTAGATAGATAGATACTCTTTATTGCACACTAATACAATAATACTAATACATCATATATGTACGTACAGCCATACATCAAACTGTCGATTTTCTTCATTCGATTCGGGTAGGGCATACTAGCGACGCCAATTAATTTTAACTTTTAGCTACTAAACCGGATCTATTTTAAACAATTTCGGGGTACACTCTCTCGGCAAACGCTTGTACTATTTATCAAATAACCATGCATAAATGTTGGGACCAACGCGTACGCGAAAAATTGATTCACGCCAAAAGCGGCCACTTTTGGCGTGAATAATTTTTTCACGTACAAAAACGGACTTAAAATCGATTGGCGTTACTAGTGTGCCCTACCCGTCACCTTAATGTCAATCACGTTCGGTTCAATATTGAGACCGTGGTTATCACTACAATCAACCCATTCTTGCCTAAGCGTGGCTCTCCTACGGTACAAAATCAATATCTATACTCTTTATGGGACAAACCTCACACAAAACTGGCGTGAACAGCACTGTGCTGTGTTTCGCTACTTGAATAAGGATACCGGAGGCCCAATCCGGGGAAAATTGAGGTTTCAAGGCTGGTGGCGCACTTGTGACTCCACTGGTGTCGCGGGTGTCGCGGGCGATTCTCTCTGCGGTCGTGTCACATCGATATTATCGCTACTTTACAAACAACCCTAATTCTTAACAGTGGAAATGATAAACTGTTCGCCTACACCCATGAAACTGTGCTCACAAAAAATTGAGCGATTAAAAAGAGTAACTGGCGAGTTTCTTGCCAGAATCTTCTCGTCAGAATCAACT
The DNA here is from genome assembly GCA_019059595.1 of Marasmia exigua. NCBI lineage: Eukaryota > Metazoa > Arthropoda > Insecta > Lepidoptera > Crambidae > Marasmia > Marasmia exigua. Next base: position 2,286,584 of record CM032487.1, on the reverse strand, counting down.
TTCCGATTCCGGTGGTAGAATCACATTATATTTATTCATTTCTTAGTAAATTTTTTGTATCTGTTTAATTATATGTATATGTTTATTTGTATATGTATATGTTTAATTACATGAATAATATACATAGCTATAATTTATATTTTACATGTATGATGATTTGTAAGAGCTGTATATGCCTATGCAAAACAAAGTACTTTAGAATTTTGAATTGCAAGTAATTCTATTTTCCACTACATTTCCCTATTAGATTGTGGGGCAATCTAGTCCATTATAAAGACAGTTTCCGACAAATAAAACACCCTTATTGCATAAGAAGATGCTCCACTTTCTGCATAGAATTGCAGTTACGTTCCTAATTAGGCTGAGATTTTAGATAAATAACTATCTTTGTCTATTTTCATGAGAATCTCAGACCTATTTTTCTTACATCTTAATTAAATTTTACGCAATTTTCATTACAGTCGAAGTTTAATAGATGCTTAAGTAAAATAGACATTGTTCATATGTTCATTTTATTTATTCCCCTAGCTCAAGGCCCGACTCTATTAATTTTAAGATTTTAAAATCGCAAACTTACTCATAATATTTAAAAAGAAAGTGTCTCTATTTTAAGAAAAAAAAATTCGTATACGAATGTTCCGGTTCTACTGTAAAAGTTCGAATGGTGTGCATAATCTTTATTCTCAGCACCAATAGGACAATTCACGATCGAACTACGAAGTCTAACGTATCATAGACAATATTTTTAACGTTCCATTACAACCATGGGTACTGCATGTAGGCATACTAAAATCTGCAGGTTCTGTCGCGAGGACGAGGAAACGATTATCCACGTCCTTAGCGAGTGCATAGCGCTGCACCACTGCAGAAGTCGGCACCTGGGGGCACACATGATCTCGGCAGACGAGATCAAAAGCTCCCCCATCAGCTCCATTCTCGGGTTTATCCTGGAACTGGGGCTACATGAGGTGCTGTAATAGGTTATGGGGCTGCCACAATAGATCATCTACTGGTCGCAGTGGCTATGAGACGCAGGGCTCACCCCATTTCTATCAAAAAATAAATAATAATAAACTGCATTTTTGAAAATGCTGCAGCGACCAAATTTAATATCCATCATAAGCGTTTTATCATAAACTTTGATAAAGCTATTTATTTTGCTAAGTATGTCCAATATTTTACTACATGTAAATAACACACTTAAAAATTTCATCTCGTGTTCAGGCGGGACTCGAACCCACACCTTCCACCACCTATCGACAGCTCATGTCGAATCAAGCACTTACAAATTTCGTCGACTTAGTAACGCGTTCAGTGGTATAATTGGTAGTACATTCACCCGGATTGTGGAAGGTGTGGGTTCGAGTCCCGCCTGAACACGAGATGAAATTTTTAAGTGTGTTATTTACTTAAGAATAAATCGCAAAAGATTGCTATAAAATATCAACTATTGATTAAGCAGTCTCATCTTAACTGGTGGTCAAATATTTGTAATAATATTTCCACTGGATATTGTAAATATACCTACAATATTGATGAGACTATCGACAGCTCATGTCGAATCAAGCACTTACAAATTTCGTCGACTTAGTAACGCGTTCAGTGGTATAATTGGTAGTACATTCACCCGGATTGTGGAAGGTGTGGGTTCGAGTCCCGCCTGAACACGAGATGAAATTTTTAAGTGTGTTATTTACTTAAGAATAAATCGCAAAAGATTGCTATAAAATATCAACTATTGATTAAGCAGTCTCATCTTAACTGGTGGTCAAATATTTGTAATAATATTTCCACTGGATATTGTAAATATACCTACAATATTGATGAGACTATCGACAGCTCATGTCGAATCAAGCACTTACAAATTTCGTCGACTTAGTAACGCGTTCAGTGGTATAATTGGTAGTACATTCACCCGGATTGTGGAAGGTGTGGGTTCGAGTCCCGCCTGAACACGAGATGAAATTTTTAAGTGTGTTATTTACTTAAGAATAAATTCGCAAAAGATTGCTATAAAATATCAACTATTGATTAAGCAGTCTCATCTTAACTGGTGGTCAAATATTTGTAATAATATTTCCACTGGATATTGTAAATATACCTACAATATTGATGAGACTATCGACAGCTCATGTCGAATCAAGCACTTACAAATTTCGTCGACTTAGTAACGCGTTCAGTGGTATAATTGGTAGTACATTCACCCGGATTGTGGAAGGTGTGGGTTCGAGTCCCGCCTGAACACGAGATGAAATTTTTAAGTTTGTTATTTACTTAAGAATAATTCGCAAAAGATTGCTATAAAATATCAACTATTGATTAAGCAGTCTCATCTTAACTGGTGGTCAAATATTTGTAATAATATTTCCACTGGATATTGTAAATATACCTACAATATTGATGAGACTATCGACAGCTCATGTCGAATCAAGCACTTACAAATTTCGTCGACTTAGTAACGCGTTCAGTGGTATAATTGGTAGTACCTACATTCACCCGGATTGTGGAAGGTGTGGGTTCGAGTCCCGCCTGAACACGAGATGAAATTTTTAAGTGTGTTATTTACTTAAGAATAAATCGCAAAAGATTGCTATAAAATATCAACTATTTTACTACATTTTATAAGAAAATTTAATATTTGAATATTTTGTGTACTTTGTCGGGTGAGTGCGCCAAAGTCAACGTAGAATTTTATCTTCGCAAAATATAGAATAAGTTACTATATTTAAAACTCCATTTTGTTTGTTTGTTTTGGTTCACATAAATATTGATGATTTCACAAACAAAATATTTGTCAGTGACACCCAGTAACAGTTAAATATCCTATATAATAAATTACTCTGTGAGTTAGATTCGAATTTTAAATAATGTCATATTTTTTTTCTTTATGGCTGCTACTGTGTTGCCTACACATAATATCTCTGCCAATGTCGAGTGATTAAAGAGACTTTAATTTAATGGTTATTGACCGGTGTAGCGAGTTTTTCACCAAGCACCATCTAAAACCAAGACAGAACAAAACATACACAAAGACGTCACAATACTAAAGGGAGATTCTCATGTCATATTTGTTGTCAGATAACCTCAGAATGAAGTTTGACAAGTAAATTCGTATACGAACTCCGACTTCTACATACCGGTCCTTAGCACTCAAAGTGTTCGACGAGCGACGTTTATTCGAACTATTTCGATTGTGAAGTTCTGAGAATAGACAAATTAAGTTTCCTTTGAAAAAAAATTGATCTTCGGACTTTTTTCGAATGTGAACTATGTTCGAGTGGCCTGAGAATTGTGCCCCAGTTGGTCTGGCCTCTGTCTAGGGTTGCGAAGTTCAGTTGGCAGCCGTTTCATTGTAATTACCAGACTCACCAAATGCTGGATTATGGTCCAAGCGTACCAAGCCGTGTGGTCCCCGGCAGAGTAGAATAGGCCACCCTCACTCCTACCGAGGTGTCGTAAAAGGCGACTAAGGTAAAGCTGCTGGCATGATCATCAGCACCCAGAGAAGGAAAACTCTGCATTTATATCAAAACCCTCGCCAACCCGTCTGCCAAGCGTGGTGAGTATGGCAATTACCCCTCATGTGATTGAGGGAGGCCCGTGCCCCAGGACTGGGGACTTAAATGGGCTGACGATGTACCAAGTCGCTATGACATTCAAATGATGATGAGGCATCGTAAGACATAAGTAGACAAAGCCTTCAACCGGAATGAAACCCCATTTGCAATTTCAGCCATTTTAATTCTTTTCAACATTGTTCCAATAATTGGAACAAAAATCCGACTGCCATAACAAAAAGTAGACAAAGGTGATTGTTAACAAATCGGCCAATAGCGCAGCATCTTCACTTGTTACTAAACCATAACTTGGTGGAACAATGGGTTTCGTAAGGGTCCCCTAACATGCATGGGTGCATGCTCTTACTGGGGTCCGTAATATCTAGTTCGCTGGGTCTATGTTCTAAAGGAAGAAGGTGGGGTATGAGTGTTAGCGTATTGCAGGTATAATAGACACATGTTTTTGTGATAGGTGTAGATTGCCACCGCCCATGGACACCCGAGACACCAGTGGAGTCACAAGTACAATGTCGACCTTTAAACCCCCCGATTGGGCCTCCTGTTCCCCTTATTCACGCAGCGAAACACAGCATAATGATGCTTCACGCCGGTTTTCTGTGAGGCCGTGGTATCACTCCGGTCGATTGTAGGAAAACCGGCGCAAAGCAAGTTGGTGATCCTTTCGCTCGTCTACCCCCCGTCACATAAAAAAAGAATAAATATTTCACAACATCAAATACATTGATCAGACTCCGAGATAGGTAGCTCAAGCACCTGTGTTATGGATATTAGAAACAACAGCCGAAACATACATACATTGAATACTTTTCTTTTGTAAATACATACTTATATTACATAGGAAACACCCAGATCAATACAAACAGACTTATTCTTGGGGATCGAACCTACAACCCTTGCACCAGAGGCAGCGTTCACCACCACGGGTCCAAAGAAACAAAAGGTTTTTTTAGCCTTTTTTTTTTGTCTTTGTACGTGCTGAGAACTTTCGAGTCTAAAAATATAAGGAATTAAAAAGAGCAAGATGGTGTGTAAATGAATATTTCTGATTTTATTACCTAAATTATTCATATAGAAGTTGCTTTAACGGGTGTCAAACACTATTTCTTTTCCAACTTTCTTGTCAAAAAAATGTTAAAAGGAAAATTTAGGTTCAAATTGTAAATTATTTAGAGTTAATTTTTTTACCCTATCGCCACCTCGACGTCAATGTGTATAATGTAATGTAGTTATGATCCTTGAAAATGATCCCTTGATCCATATCGATTTTTTTTTCAACTGATTAAAACGTGACTATAAAGTTAACTATATTCACAAAGCAAAACGGGGACATAAGCTATTTTCATCTATTGTTCTGTGTTCAATAGCAAATGACTATGCAATTGCGACCCTCTTGACCCCAAATGTTGACCATAAAATTGTCAAATAAGTGACTTGCTCACCGCTCGTAATATGACCCCACAGAATCAGAAATCACTCCTCACAAGGCAAGATTAAGCATTGTAAGTTGACCATCATCATCATCAACCCATCTAAGTCCCCAGTGCTGGGGCACGGACCTCCCTCAATCACATGAGGGGTAGTTGCCATACTCACCACGCTTGGCAGACGGGTTGGCGAGGCTTTTGATATAAATGCAGAGTTTTCCTTCTCTGGGTGCTGATGATCATGTCAGCAGCTTTACCTTAGTCGCCTTTCACGACACCTCGGTAAGAGTGAGGGTGGCCTATTCTACTCTGCCGGGGACCACACGGCCAAGTTGACCATAAAAAACATCAAATATTCAACCATGGGAACCATGCTTCAGTATGAACGAACCGGCTCGACCGAAGTGATACCACGGAGAAACAGCAAGAAGGTTGCGCTGTATATGCAATAACATGATCACATGATCATGGTTTCACAGAGTGAGTGAGGGTACCAGAGAAGTCAATTGGACTTGGAAAAGTCGAGGGGAAGGGGAGATAAAGATTGGTGCCTTTGTGACTTCAATCACTTAGGCTTCACATTAGTTACAAGGTTTACCAATACATGGCACTCGACGTCGATTACACCTTTATCATTTACCTCTTTATAATATCCTAGAACTGATTACGGTTACAGCATTCAATCTTAACAATCGGCCACGTACTCAGGATATATTATAGTACTCATGTGTGTGCGCAAACACAAGTGCACTCTCTATTCCCTTAATCTCATAATCCGATGGGGCACCCGTATGACACGACCGGAGAGAAATATAAATGCAGAGTTTTCCTTCTCTGGGTGCTGATGATCATGCCAGCAGCTTTACCTTAGTCGCCTTTTACGACACCTCGGTAAGAGTGAGGGTGGCCTATTCTACTCTGCCGGGGACCACATGGTTATTTAATAAATAGTAACACTTGGCCGAGAGGTTGTAACCCCGAAATTGTTTAAAATGATCCGATTTAGTATCTAAAAATTTAAATCGATCGACTCCCCGCTCGCATTGTGACCCCACACTATTAGCGATCAGTCTTCATTAGCCAAGTATCTACTAGTACACCGCATTGTGGTTGCCGGAGTGTAAACTCGCCTTAGTTCCGCGATTGTGATCACAGCCTATAATGAATTTAATCTTTGATCTCGCCGATGTCAGATTGCTTTTGTCTATGGGTCACATTGTTTGTCTGTTTGTTTGTTTGTTTAAGAACTTTTTTAAGTAATTAGTCATGGTTTGATAGTTTCTTAATTGTCGCTTATGACTTAAGTGTGAGACATTTTTATAATTAGTCTGTACGTTACTGTTAATGAATGAATGAATATACTTTTATTGCACTTAAAATAAAGTATGAAAACTTAAAAAATAGGTATTACAGGATGTGTACAACGAAGGCGGCCTTATCACTATGAGCGATCTATTCCAGGCAACCTTTGGATAACGGACACTTGATGAATCCCGGTCTGAGTGTTTCCTGGGCGAGAATGGAAACGCCCCAGTGTTTTTATTGGGTATGCCTCCGGACGGTCTCTGATTAGCAAAGACCTTACCCGGAGGAGAGCCCCTCTCAGCGTAAGGTGCATTTTCACTGGGTCATCAAAAAAAAAGGTGTAGGTTTGATATTATTTAATTTGAAATTAGCTAGCCTTTATGGCCCATTTGGTAACCACCCTGCCTCATACAGACAAGGCCGTGGGTTTATACAGTGTGATCGATAATTAGGTAGGTAAATCTTTTTCAGTGTCTGATTGTTCCATATACTAATATTATAAATGTGACATGCTTTGTGATGTTGACTGCTTCGGTGGCGTAGTGGTTAGTTAGATGGCTGCGCAAGATCTCGGGTTCGATCCACTAGTGGAGTCAGAAGTGTGCTGCCAACATTTAAACCTCCTTTCCCCCGGATTTTTCAGAGTGCTAAAGAGAGAGTGCTAAATTTTCGCTAATAAATTCATAGTGTCTGCCCGGAGTCTGGAAGTTTTCCCTTCCCTCCTATTTTAGGAGGGAGGGAAAAACTTCCAGACTCCTATTTGATGCATGAACATGTCTGTTTGTATTGGTCTGGGTGTTTCCGGTGTATTATAAGTATGTATATACAAAAAAAAGTATTATATGTATATATTTGTAATCCCACTATTGATTCTGATATGCGTAACACAGGTGCTTGAGCAACCTATTTCGGAGTCAGATCAATGTATGTGATGTTTAGATTTTTTTTTTTTATGATATAGGTGGCAGACGAGCAGACGGATCATCTGATGGTAAGCGATTACCGCCGCCCATGGACGCCTGCAACCAGTGGTGTCACAAGTGCGCTGCTTACCTTTTAACCCGCCTTCCCCTGGATTGGGCCTCCGGTACTCACGCAGCGAAACACAGCGCATGCACTGCTTCACGCCGGGTTTCTGTGAGGACGTGATATTTCTCCGGTCGAGCCGGCCCATTCATTCAAGCGTGGCTCTCCCACTGTTATTATTTATTTATTCTTGAGAAAACGGTTCACAGACGAATAATAAGGACTCCATTTTTTCCGTCTGGAATCCTAAAATTAAGCGTCTCACGATTTGAATCGCACGCATATTCCGAATTGAAGTGCAATACTATTATTTCGCTGCGCGCGGCGAGCGTTGCGCCATCGCCGACAAAGCGCACTCGATAGTGCAAGGACGGGCGCATCACAGCGGAGTGAACAACAGTAGGACGTGTCCAGTTTCATCTATCAGACTGTTTTTTTTCTTCATATTAAAGAGGTGGCAGACGAGCAGACGGATCACCTGATGGTAAGCAATTCCGCCGCCCATGGACACCCGCAACACCAGTGGAGTCACAAGTGCGCTTCCAACCTTTTTAATAACATAGGAAAAAATAGTCTACAAGTATGTAAGATAAAAGCGAAGGAACACATAGCAATGAAAATAAATAGAAATGTGTAGGTATAACAAATAAAATAAGATAATAATACAAAGACATGTAGTAACATAAATGTAACAAATTGATGTTTAACTACGCAGTCCCTCAAAACACTTATGAATGTCAAAATAGGTACACATATTAACATCTACCGCTGGTTCGAAATGTCGATTTCTACTGAGAAGACACTAGCAACAAAACTTGTGCCTTACTGTTCTCCTCTTTCCTATACCATCACTATGCGATCAGGATCAAGTGTGCTTCAGCACATAGTATATGTATTATACTACATGCAGCTATAGCCTTTACACTAATTGACCTAGAATCTACGAGATAGGATCTAACGACAGAAATAAGCTTGGAAGTATTTTACACGTCGCGGGTTTTAGTTACTAGAACTTTGATCATCATCATCATAATCATCAGCCCATTTAAGTCCCCACTGCTGGGGCACGGGCCTCCCTCAATCACATGAGGGGTAAATGCCATACTCACCACGCTTGGCAGACGGTTTGGCGAGGGTTTTGATATAAATGCAGAGTTTTCCTTCTCTGGGTGCTGATGATCATGCCAGCAGCTTTTACCTTAGTCGCCTTTTACGACACCTCGGTAAGAGTTAGGGTGGCCTATTCTTATCTGCCGTGTGGTCCCGGCAGAACATTGATAGAGTATTATAATTCCCGGTTGCCTCCAAAGCCGTTGCGAGAAGCCCAGAGACAATTGGCTATTTGACTGTTGTCACGGAAAGATATGAAATGTATTAAATATGGTTGCTTATAGATTAAAAATAATAATACAATTCGTGTTTTGCATGAAAATAAATTGTAAATATTTTTATTTGTGAATTTTTTTTTTAATCAAAACAAGACTAAGAAACTCCCACTTAACATTTTGTGCCGTCTATGTGTTTGTTTATACGTTTTGTTGTATCTTTTCGTTATAGGTGGTGTAAGAACTCAAATTAAAATAATATCCTGAAGAATTTAATCTCATCCATACCGGTCAATTTTTCTTTTAAAACGTGTCTCGTTAATCATTCGACATTGGCCGAGTTAAAAAATGTGTTTGGCATAAGCAAACGCAATAGCAGCCATTAAAAAAAAAACAAGACTAGAAGGATAGTTTCCTTACTGCTGTCACCTCAAATTTGAAGCACACATTTGGTTTTTCAAGTTGTTACTACGTACGTAGTATGAACATAAAAAAACCTAACGAATGTTACCATTCACAACATATTTCCCTAAAACATGGGAAATGGTTATTGTAGGAACTGTACTGTTTTTAATAGTGCCTAGAACAGTGCTTACAAGTATCTACCTAACCGTAATTATAAACTAAAACCCGACTACCAAAAAAACCGATCTAAAAAGTACAAAACAAGAAAATTGTCTCTGCTGAATGATTATGCCGTATCGCCGTGGTCGTAGGCCGCATTGATTTTATTTTGAAAATGAAAAATGAAAATAAAAATGAAAAATGCTTTATTACTGTCTGAATAATCTTACTTAGACTAAAATACATTTGAGGGTAGTGTGTACTTAAAATTAAAACATGAGATCTGGTGTCCAAGAAGTGATGAATGTAACAGGGGATCCCAAACTAGGCTTAGCCTGTATCTTGGGTAACCAAAAAAATAATTAAATTAAAGAGTAACAGAGCATTTGATGAAACAATAATAAATCTAACGTAATAAGCTAACATTATGCATTATATAACGTAATAAGCTAACATTATGCACATATAATTAAAATAATATCTATAATGCCATTTGTGGTGTGTGGAATGTGTATGTGGAAATAGTGAGGAAGTAGTATGAGAGAGAATGTCATATTTTTAAGATGGTAAGATAGATTCAGTTGCCTGATAGTCCAGAGTTTGTAACCACGCAGATAATGTAGCCTTAGCCTGATTCAGTGAAAAAGATTTAATGTCACAGAATTTCAGGATGCGGTTATAAATTGCTGGGAATGCAAAAGATGAAAATCTTCTTGCAAAGCCAGTTCTCAACGCGGGAGCTGGGACTTTGAACACACGTCTCTTGAGTAAAACTGAATAATTTTCACTTTTGAGGATGTTTTTATGTGTAGCAAGACACGCATTAGCTATGTAAAGCTGCCGGACACGAAGAACCTTCGCCTCCAGGTATAAAGCGTTAGTGGAAAATCTGAAATTTTATTATTATAATGAATCTGTTTTGCTACAGTAGGTGGCATACGACCACGGCGATACGGCATAATCATTTTAGCAGAGACAATTTTCTTGTTTTGTACTTTTTAGATCGTGTTTTTTTGGTAGTCGGGTTTTAGTTTTTAAACTTTGTTTTTATTTAACATATTTTTGGTTATGTAAATATAATTTCATTTTGAAATGTGCTAAAAAACCTCTTTCATTTGATACCCCACACGGTACCGTCAAGCAAAATTTTTTTTTAGTTCCGTACTCTAAATCCCCTAGAGGGCGTTGTAATAAATTTAACGTGACGTCATATTGCCTATAACCAGAAGACAACCAAGACGCTTCTAACGACACTACATTTGTTCAAATATGATATCTGGTTTAGAAGTTACGTGGAAACAGATGTACATACATACATATGTACATAGCCTGTCAAAATCATAACCCTCCTTTTGCTTTGCCATAGTCGGGTAATTAGTTGGCAAGTTATGTTTTGTTAATGAATAAGAAATAAATGAAGAGCTACCTACTTATTTTAATAGTTATCAGGGTGAGTTTCAGTTCGTGTAAAATGTGAATCCATGTATTGCACTGTCAGAAACACATCAACCTACATAAATCTTAAAATTATTATTAAATGAATAAATTCCTGCTTAAAAAAATTTAAGATTTAGGAAAATTAAGACAATAACTGAGAAATAAAAATAACCTAAAAGTAAATAAAAAGGAAAGTTAAAACACGCCGCGGATGCGGGACGGATTCGCCGTGGAAATAAGTGTGAACGCCATTATTATTTTGGCGGTCGCGCAGATCCGCGCTGGCGAATCCGTTGCGCATCCGCGACGTGAACGCTACGCAGTCGCGGCGTAGTCGCTGCGTCGTCGTACCGCTTGAAAAACTTTCGCAATCCGCCAGTGTGACACCTCCCTTACAATGAAGTGACTGCCGTCTGACTAGGGTTGCCACCTTTTTTTTAAGATAAAGTACAATCGTTATTATAGATAAGGAAAAAAGTACTGTGCGTTTTTCGCGGAACTTTCTACCACGTACCTCAGTTCTGTGGAACAGTTTACCTATGGGAGTATTTCCCGACGACTACGACTTAGGGACCCTCAAGAGAAGAGTGTACTCCTTTTTAAAAAGGCCGGCAACGCATTAGCGATCTCTCTGATTTCGCGGATGTTAATGGGCGGAGATGATTGCTTTCCATCAGGTGACTCGCCTGCTCGTTTGTCGCCTCTAGCATAAAAAAAAAGTATAAAGTATCAAAATAAAGCAGTTTATTTTTCTTTATCATTATGATTAAAAACATATTTTATATTACTTTTTGCTGTTTGTGGCGTTCAGAAATTATTAAAACGAAAGAATAAGTTACGCGGCGCTTTCTACGACATGTTTATCAATTATCACCAATCGTTTAATCACCAATTTCATTTAAAGAAAATAAATACAGACCCTCAATCGACACCGGTACATGGTAGAAATACCAAAAGTCCGCACAAAGAGGTTTGAATCCTGTTTCCTTATTCGTACTGCGAAACAGTGGAATCAGTTGCCTGAAGAGGTGTTCCCTAGAGGCTACAATTTGGGGGTTTTCAAAGCGCGAGTGAATAGGTATCTTCTAGGTAATCGTGCTACATCTTAGACCATATTATCACTTACCATCAGGTGAAATATGGTCAAACGCTTTCCTATCTACAGTAAAAAAAAAAAAACAAAAATACGACACATTTTTCAAATCTCTAACGCAATCATGCGAAATAAAGTATTTTACTTTATTTTTCTTATAAAGTATAGAGTACAATCACCTGAAATAACGTACAATACTTTATTATTAAGTACGGGTGGCAACCCTACGTCTGACCTGTGTCTGAAACATAAGTACGTGTAAATCCACGTGTCTCCGTGTGTATATTATACATATTTAAATTCCTTTCCGTTATTTTCAGATGTGGCTCTCATGCGCGGTGGCGTGCACCCTCGTTGCCATGGTGACGGCGGCCGGCGAGGAGTACCTACCCCCCAACAAGGGATACAACTATGAACCCCCTAAGATACCCTTCCCCACCGATTTGAATGGAAACAAGGTGAGTTGATTACCATGGGAGAGCCATTCTTCGGCAATGCTTGCAAGAAATAAATAAATTCGGGAAGGAGGAAAAAAACGTTTCAAGAAATTCGACAGTGGCAAACTGTTATGAGGCTATCTGTACCATTGAAATTTTAGTTTTTTTTTTACAACATACATTGATCTGACTCCGAGATAGGTAGCTCAAGCAGATCACCTGATGGTAAGTGATTACCACCGCCCATGGACACCTGCAACACCAGAGGACTCACAAGTGCGCTGCCGACCTTTTAAAAAGGCTTGAAGGTTTGCAGGTCGTATCGGTCCGGCAATACCGCAGGCGATAGTTCATTCCATAGTTAGTCGCTGTTTGTACTGTGTGTGTGTTTGTGTGTGTAGTATGAGATGAGCCTCGATGGCGTAGTGATTAGAGGGTCGCACTATAAAGCGCCGTGTGGTCCCCGGCAGAGTAGAATAGGCCACCCTCACTCTTACCGAGGTGTCGTAAAAGGCGACTAAGGTAAAGCTGCTGGCATGATCATCAGCACCCAGAGAAGGAAAACTCTGCATTTGTATCAAAACCCTCGCCAACCCGTCTGCCAAGCGTGGTGAGTATGGCAATTACCGCTCATGTGATTGAGGGAGGCCCGTGCCCCAGCAGTGGACGGCAGCGCAAGAGGTCCCGGGTTCGATCCCCGGGTCGGGCTAAAAATTTGTACTTAAGTTTTCGGTAAGAAATTCTTAGTGTCAGCCCGGAGTCTGGAAGTTAGCGGTCTTGTACCCCCGTGTCTCGGAAAGCACGTTAAGCCATTGGTCTTGCGCCTAATCCCTCTCCGATCGTGTCACCCTGGTGTCCCATCAGAATATGAGGGTAAGGATAGAGAATGCACTTGTATTTGCGCACACACTTGAGCACTATAATATATCCTGCCTGCGTGTCTGATCGTTGAGATTGGCCGCCATAGGCGTAATCGGTTGGAGGTTATTATTATTATTATTTATGAAATTAGCTCTTCAATGAGAATTATCTGTCATTATAATTATCCTTTAAAGGTGGGAAAAACTGCCATAATTTTGTTGCGATCGGAAACGTTGAACTTGGCCGCTTTTTTTTGCTGCAATCGCAATTCACACCAATCAATGTTCAGTTACAACAATGTCTCTGTGTTCCCATGCTTTATGTTTTACGTTTTTTTCCACGACAACTCAATAGGTAAGTGAGAATTTTTAAAAATTAAACATTTAGCGCGTACACGCGATTTTAACTGCATTAACAATACATTGCCTTGCAATGATGGGCTATTCAAACGTCAGAATAATTTTAGGAGTAAAATATTGGTGTGACTTTGTATGTCTTACGCTTTTTGATCACATTAGATAAGAAATCCTAGACCTTCAAAAGCAAGCCGCACGGCGAATTATCGCAAGAACTCATTAATTACACACATCACCAAGTACGGATAGATATTTTTCTAAAAACAGTTCAACGATGAGGAAACCAGCACGTTTGGGATAGTTTCTGGAACGTTTAACCATGATTCAGTTGGTCTTGTTCCCCTATTACGAAGGTCTATTAATAAGCGAAAAGGTTGCGAAGGTCAGACGGCAGTCTGAATACAATAAACGAATCTGTCAAAACATTGGAACATCTTCATCTGGATCAGTGCAGAGATGCGGAACAGTGAAACGCTTCGCTTGGAACATCGGCTCCCAGATAGATCCGTGATTCATTCGGCTCACACGGATCATTCATCTCATTCGGCACATCGGATCATTCAGCTCATTCTAATCATTCGGTTCACTCGGACTCTAGATCCGTCTAGCAGACTCCCCAAATCTTGAAACTTGGTCTAAACGTAGCATGGTATCCAGAGCGACTGTGAGGAATAGATAATGCACAATGACGATGATGTGACAATATCTCCTATCTCCATCAAGTTGAGGAGGGGGGAAGTAAAAAAGAAACAAACACAAGAAACATTTTAGGGGGAATGTATCACATTCGGAGCGAACATTAGAGATTCGGTACAGTGTATCATTTGGCTGAGTCATATCAATAAAGAGTTACCTACCGTCTAGCAGACTCCCCAAATCTTAAAACTTGGTCTAAGCGTAGCATGGTATACAGAGCGACTGTGAGGAATAGATAATGCCCAATGACGATGATGTGAAAATATCTCCTATCTCCATCAAGTTGAGGAGGGGGGAAGTAGGAAGGAAACAAACACAAGAAATATTTTAGAGGGCCGCACTTGGCTTCTTAGCAAACGCACAAAAATCCATATCTACAAGACAGTAATACGTCCAATCTTGCTGTACGGCTGTGAAGCTTGGACATTGACCCGCAAAGAAGAGACCAAACTTCTCGTGGCAGAACGAAAGATCTGGAGGAAGATTCTGGGACCTATACAGACTCCGGATGGCGCCTGGAGGAGGCTAAAGAACAGGGAACTGGAAGACCAGGTGGGCGAGCCCAACATCATTGGCGAGACTAAAGCGCATCGACTTCGCTGGCTCGGCCACCTAGAAAGAATGGGAGACGATCGTGCGGTAAAGCGAGCGTATCAGGGACGTCCTAATGGCAAAAGGCCAGTCGGCCGTCCGAGATATCACTGGAAGGATGAGGTAGAAAAAGACGTGCGTGGACTCTCGGCAGATGGCTTTCAGGAGGTGGCGCAGGATCGACCAAAATCGGAGGCCAAGACTCACTATGGTTCGCTGCGCCAACCTAGTTAGTTAGTTATTTGGCTTGGACTTTACTCCACCTGCCATCACCGCATCTAGCCAAGAGTCCTGCCCAATTTCTACTTTATTTCCATCACTCTTGATCCGACGTCTTGGCTTTGTCCTGCGACGAATTTCTGAGTTCCGGACTCGATCTTGGACTTTGTCAAAAGGGTCATGGAGAGATGTTTTTTATGTGATAGGTGGCAGACGGATCGCCTGATGGCAATTTACGCCGCCCATGGACACCCGCGACACCAGTGGAGTCAAAAATGTGCTGCCAACCTTTAAATCCCCCTTTCCTCGAATTGGGCCTTAGCATACATGGTAACACTCCGGTCGAATCAAAATTAAAATACGACAATACTGGCATAGAACAAAATATTAAGATTATAAATGCATAATAGTTTACAACTTTACCCTTGACTGCAATTATTGTCTACAGTTCATTGTTAAGAATTACCTTTAGTCATGGTTTAATAGCAATTAAATTTTTACTTGTTTATAGAAAACAAATAGTTTCGTTCCGCAATGTAGATAAAAAAATCGTGACTGATACGAGTCGTCGGAAAACATAACATAGATACATTGATTGCCACCTCGCAGATGCAGTGGTTAAGGCGACGGGTAGCCCTAACTAGTGACACCATTCGTTTTTAATTGTTAGCTACTAAACCGGATCTATTCCAAACAATTTCGGGGTTACAACCTCTCTTCTCTCTTACCGCCAAGAGCGGCCACATTTAGCGTAAATCAATTTTTCGCGTACAATGTTGGGTCCGCATTTGTGCATGGTTATTTAATAAATAGTATACGTGTTTGCCGAGAGTATGTAACCCCGAAATTGTTTAAAATAGATCCGGTTTAGTAGCTAAAAATTAAAATCGATTGGGTAGTGTGCCCTACCCGTCACCTTAAAACCATGCACAAATGCGGACCCAACATTTGTACGCGAGAAATTGATTCACGCTAAAAGTGGCCGCTTTTGGCGTGAATCAATTTTTCGCGTACAGAAACGGTTACGTCGGTTGGTGTAGTGGTTTAAGTACCGGTCTTGGACCTGTGGCTCGAGCGCCCACATGGGTTTTTGTCCTTCCGGATGGTGCAGGTACTTACCGGGCATGGTTGCTTCGGTAACTACCTGCACCGTATTCAGCGGGTGGACACTCCTTCGTGCCACCAGTGCGGCGCTGCGGAGGACTCGGCGCACCACACGTTGATGGTGTGCCCGTCCTTCGACCAACAGCGGTCCGCACTGGTCGCGGAGGTCGGACATGACCTCTCTTTGTCCAGCATAGTTGCAGCTATGCTGGATGATGAGAGAGCCTGGTCGGCTTTCGCCCACTTCTGCGAAGAAGTGGTGGCGCAGAAGGAGGCGGCGGAGCGGGAGCGCGAGACTAACCCCCTCGCAGGCCCGCTTCGAGCAAGGAGAGGACGAATTCGGCGGAGAACTCTTCGTCCTCTCCGTGGAGGTGGCCAGCCGGCAACAGGGACGGGGGTCCTTGTGCCGGCACTGTCATTGGCACCTCCACCGCTCGTTGGGGACGGCTCAGCTCTTCCGGCTGCCCCAAACCCCCTCCTCCTAGCCTGAGGAGGGGCGTAGCCGCACACCCCGTGTAGGGGCCTGTGGGGGAGTGGGGTTGCGGGGAATAGCCTCGTGCAGTTCCCGTGACTCCATTCCATACCCACGGGTGGTTGAGCCCCGGGAGTTTTAGTGGGTGTGCCCTCAGGTCGCTTCTTGTTAGAAGAAGCGGCCCGGAGGGTGAGTCCCACAGTACCCTGTCGCCCCCCGGCGGCAGGGTCTGCGTAATGCATTTCTCCCGGGAAACCAAAAAAAAAAAAGTGGTTTAAGTACCGGGTCGTGATCTCGGGGTCCTGGGTTCGAAAGTATGTTTCGAAGTTTTCGAACATAGCTCGGGTTTGTGATCACCAATCCGCATGTGGCAAGCGTGGTGATTAAGCCCAATCCCATCATAGTAGCGATGACTTGATTTCTATGATGGAGGCCTTTGCCCTGCTGTGGGACGGTTTATAGGCTGATACTTTTTTTTATTGACATAATAAAGCATACAATGTTTTGTGGCGATAGATACAGACAATAAATGACATAAAAATGTCATTTCAAACCAGCGGGGGATCACTAATTTTATTTGATAACCCCTTTACGAGAGCTATGATAGCTCAGTGTACCTTGAATACGGAGGGTGGTGATTCGAATCCGACGATGCACCTTTTCATTTATGCTAGAGGCGACAAACGAGCAATCAAGTCACCTGATGGAAAGCAATCATCGCCGCCCATGGACATCCGCATCTCTGGATTTTATGTGGAAAGGAAATAATTATAAGGAAAACATCGTAAGGAGATCTGCATGTACTCGGATAGTTTCTAAAAAATGTAGACAAATGACCGTGGGAGAGTCACGCTTCGGCATCAATGGGCCGGCTCGATCGGAGTGCTACCACGGCCTCACAGAAAACCAGCGTGAAGCAGCACTGTTCTCTGTTTCGCTGCGTGAGTTAGGGTACCGGAGGCCCAATCCGGGGGAAAGGGGAGTTTAAAGGTTGGCGGCGCACTTGTAACTCCACTGGTGTCCAATCGCTTACCACCAGGTGATCGCTTACCACCGTCTGCTCGTCTGCCACCTATCACATAAACAAAGAACATAAAGATATTGAAATAATTATACATACCTTTGGTAGGTACAGTAAAACACAAATCAATGTGTGTCAATGTAGACAAATATTTATATTCAATTTATTCCCACCTGTTAAACTTTTTACACGATATGTCATTTTCCCCAATTTACGGGAAATATGTCGTAAGAAAAAATAACGTACTTCTAAAATGCCTTTTCATCGTGGAAATTTTAAATCACTAGCTGGTAACATTACGGTAAAACAAGACAAAGACAGCCCGCTGTCTTAGTTTTGGTGTCACTATGCAAATAAACGTCAAACTAGCGCCATCTGTTACTTGGTCCGGGTGAATAAGTCACTGAGACATTGTTGTCACCACGAAGCTATACTAAAATGTAATCTTCTGAATACAACACAACTAGCGCCATCTGTTGCTTGGTCCGAGTGAATATGTCACTGAGCCATTGTTGTCACCTATATGTAAATCTTCTGAACACAACCTGTCTGAATAGCTAGCGTACTTAGGGTCAAATGAAGGTCAACGCTATTTTATTGAAAACATCCTTGATCCAGTGGTTTTAAATTTTAAAAATATTAAAATATCTTATGAAATACAAATGCCTCGCAACGGTTTTTGGATTAGCACCTGTTTCGGGATTACTACCTCTCGGCAAACACTTATACTATTTATTAAATATTTGCATGGTTATTTAATAAATAGTATAAGTGTTTGCCGAGAGGTTGTAACCCCGAAATTGTTTAAAATAGATCCGGTTTAATAGCTAACAATAAAAAATTAATGGTGTCACTAGTTAGGGCTACCCGTCGCCTTAACCCCTGGTATCAAAAAGTAAAAGTGTTAAAAATCGCCAAGTCTGAATCAAAAGGCTAAATTGTGTTTTTTTTCCTTTACAGCAACCCACACCCCGACCGCAGCCCAGGCCGCAGCCCACGCCGCCCAGGCCGCAGCCCACGCCGCAGAGGCCCATCCAGCCCCAGAGGCCCACCAACACGTACATACCCCAGCCTCCTCCCGGGCCGCGCCCCACTCCTACTCATGACGTAAGTACTTGATACCAACTAATTGTAAAGTATCAGCCTATAAACTGTCCCACTGCAGGGCAAAGGCCTCCATCATAGAATTCAAGTTATCGCTACTATGATGGGATTTAGGCTTAATCACCTTCACCACGCTTGCCACATGCGGATTGGTGATCACAAACCCGAGCTATGTTCGAAAAATTCACAACATACTTTTCGCTCGACCCGGGAATCGAACCCAGGACCCCGAGATCGCGGTCCAATACTTAAACCACTAGACCAATAAGGCGTTCTAATTGTACTTTATTCCAACTAACTATACTTGAGGTGACGGGTAGACAAACTAGCGACGCCAATCGATTTTAATTTTTAGCTACTCAACCGGATCTATTTTAAACAATTTCGGGGTTACAACCTCTCGGTAAACACTTATACTATTTATCAAATAACCATGCACAAATGTTGGGTCCAACGCGTACGCGATTAATTGCTTACCGCCAAAAGCGGCTACTTTTAGCGTGAATCAATTTTTCGCGTACAAAAACGGACCCAACATTTGTGCATGGTTATTTAGTAAGTAGTACAAGTGTTTGCCGAGAGGTTGTAATACCGAAATTGTTTAAAATAGATCCGGTTTAGTACCTAAAAATTAATTTCGATTGTCGTCGCTAAGTGTGACCTACCCGTCACCTTAAAACTTCTCTCTGATGTTCTTAATAGGTAACTGGTAAAACCAATTGGATTTTTTTTACATCACTGACAATTTTTCATTATCGTGGTTAAAAAATAGAGAAACACTTTAATTTAAATAAAACACAAAAAATAAAAGGCAATATAATCAGATGTCATCCAAAAAGTGATCAGGGTCCACTCCCTTTTGGGGGGGTATGTACTTCAGTTTTTGGTTTTCTGAAAGACAGGTTTTTTGGTTAGTAAAGCAAAGTGAAGTAATAGTATTAGTGAACCAGCAGTGCGCTTTGTTTCGCTGCGTGAGTCCTCGTGTCCGAGGCCCAATCCGGGGGAAAGAGGGGTTTAAAGGTAGCAGCACACTCGTGAATCCACTAGTGTTGTGAGTGTCGATCTGCGACGGTAGTCACTTGCCATCGGGTGACCCGTCTGCTCGTCTACCATCTATCACATAAAAAATCCTTGTGTCATTGGCGTTAACGTCGATTTTCGTCTTAATTGGTTAGATGTCGATGGCAAACAAACTTACTGAGTCTGAACTTTCTTAACACTCAAGTACATCTTTACAATTTTACAGTGACTTATTAAATAAATTTCAAATTATTACCGCCTCCCCCAGTTGTAGCGTCATCTGGCCCCCTGGTGGTTTCTATAAAATCAATGGAAAATATTTTAAGTGGAGCCTTTTTAAGTAAAGACAAGATAAATATACATATAGAGTCTTTTAAGGTTTTTTCTCGGGCCTCAATACATCTGCATCATGATAATATCAAACAAAATCACATTTATAATTAAATAAATAATGGGTAAATAAATAAATAATAAATATTTCACTACATCGCATACATTGATCTGACTCCGAGATAGGTAGCTCAAGCACCTGTGTTACGGATATCAGAATCAACAGCGTATTTACAAATACCTTTCTTTTGTAAATACATACTTATAATACATTGAAAACACCCAGATCAATACAAACAGACATGGTCATGCACACAAATGTTTGTACTGTGCGGGGATCGAACCCGCAACCCTTGCACTAGAGGTAGCGTTCACCACCACTGATCCAAACAGGTCAAATATATCTGATTACAAATTACCTTACATTTTTATATAATTGGCAGGTTTTAAACCTGCTCTGTGATATTTTTATCAGAACTAACCAAGTTTCACTAAAGTGTATAATAGATAAGTAATTCACCTATACCTAATACACTAAACGGAGACTAACTTTAGTCCAAACATGATAGTGCCTGCCAAAAAAAATTTGCTGTATTCTGTTAGGGCGTGTCCCCTGATCAAATGACAAAAAAGCCAATTCTCTGAATATGTATGAAGATGTTGATTGTTGAACTCAAATAAAACCAAGGACCTTACAGCTTTAGTAAAGTATATCAGCCTGTATACTGTCCCACTGCAGGGCAAAGGCCTCCATCATAGAAATCAAGTCATCGCTACTGTGATAGGGTTAGGCTTAATCACCAAGTTTGCCAAATGCGGATTGGCGATCACAAACCCGAGCTATGTTCGAAAAATTCCGAAACATACTTTTGGCTCGACCCGGGAATCGAACCCGAGACCCCGAGATCACGGCCCGGTACTTAAACCACTAGACCAACAGGACTTCTTTACCAGCAGGTGCAGCAAGGGCGACAGCTTTAAGTGCCATAGTAATAAATACTCAGGGGGGCAAGTCCTTCAGAATAGAGCAGAAAAAAATTCTGGCCGGCACTTGGACCAAAAAAAAGGATGTCCATTACGAGTCATAAAATTCAATGTTAGAGTCAAACCAATTATAAAGAAGTTAAATAAACAGCTACTTACCATTACTTTCGTCACCTAGATAAAATTATTAATGTATTGTATTAAATTTTTTTTTTTTTTGGTCAATAAGCCAACGCTTGACCACAATCGCACCTGATGGAAAGCGACGATGAGGTCTAGGATGATACGCGTTTGCCTAAAAGATGCCTGTTCACTCTTGCCTTAAAGATGCCCAGAGTATAGTGGTCAGGAAAAACAGATCTCGGCAGAGAGTTCCATTCCTTAGCCGTCCGCATTATAAATGTGGAAGCAAGTCGCTTCGTGCGGATAAGGGGTATTTCTACCACATAAGGATGAAAGCACTCGCCGCTCCTTGTCGTCCGATGATGGAATGGGCTGGGGGGGATCAAATTATGTAGAACCTCCGCACACTCCCCGAAATGAATCCGGTAGAAGACCGAGAGGCATGCCACTCGTCGACGGTGGTCCAGGCTCTGCAGGCCAGCTTCGGAGAGTGTGTCTTCAATATGTGTATAATTACACAATTGTACTTAATTTATTCATATATGTTTATTTATGTAAAGATCGCGGGAATCCATTGGATGCGGGCGGCACAGGACCGATCTGTGTGGAGAACATTGGGGGAGGCCTATGTCCAGCAGTGGTACATCTATTCGGCTGAAATGATGATGATGATGGCTTAATTTATTATAAAAATATTCCTAATAAAAAGAAACTAAAAGTAAACTAAAATCGTTAATTTAAAAGACACTTACTTAATTGAAAATCAGGATCAACTGGAAAAGAGACGAAAATTTTTAATTCCTAATACTTAATTCATAACAAATGAACAGTGTTAAAGTACATATTTTCTATGTTTTATATTTTAAAGTAGATAACTAGTCTCTCTTAAATTTTAATGGTAAAAAACATGCTTTCAAAAAAGGCATTGCAAAGTGGATTTTTACAACTAAAGTATGTATGAGAAAAATAAGTAAGGAATGGGTGATATTGTGTTACTTTCATATAAAAATAGGTAAGTAACACAAGAAAAAAAAGTTTAACAGGTGAGAATAAATTGAAAAGAAATATTTGTCTACATTGACACACATTGATTTGTGTCTTACTGTACCTACCATATAATTATTTAAATAACTGAATGGTCTTTTTTATGTGATAGGTGGCAGACGAGCAGACGGATCAGCCTGATGGTAAGCGATGGCCGACACCAATGGAGTCACAAGTGCGTTGCCAACCTTTAAACACCCCTTTCCCCCGGATTGGCCCTCTACCCTCTTTCACGCAGCGAAACACAGCACAGTGCTGCTTCACGCCAGGTTTTCTGTGAGGCCGTGGTATCACTGCGGTCGAGCTGGCCCACTCATGCCGTGGCTCTCCCAGGGTTGTATATAGTCTGTACATATTTGTCTACTTACGCGTGATAGGCTGGTCAGTGGTGCACCTGGTACTTTTCTTGAGGGTCAGTGCAAGTTTGAGTGGTTTAAAGAGTTTTAATTTCAGCTTCTGTCGACCAGGAGCTAAAACCATACAGAGGGCCTAATACTCTACGGTTAGAAGTTATAATAATTCGAAAATATCACAGAACTAGAAGAAATCTACTAACCATTTTCGATACCTGTCAAAAATAAAAAAAAATGTAAATCAAATAATTATTTTTTTGTATAGGCTTGTACAATTGTCATACATTTGAATAATTTAAACTATTTATAAGTACTTATGTATAATTTACATGTTTAAAAAAACAATGCGAATTTACCACCGTCTCGGCAAGTTGTTTCTGGTCGAGAAGATCCGGCAAGAAAACTTGCCAGTTGCTCTCTTTAAACGCCAAACATTCATACAATTTTGTATCATTAATAATAATATTTTTTACAACATCACTTACATTGATCTGACTTCGAGATAGGTAGCTCAAGCACCTGTGTTACGGATATCAGAATCAACAGCGGGATTACAAATATATAAATATTATACTTTTCTTTTGTAAATGCATACTTATTATACATACAAACACCCAGACCAATATAAACAGACATGTTCATGCACGCAAATGTTTGTACTGTGCGGGGATCGAACCCGCAACCCTTGCACCAGAGGTAGCGTTCACCACCACTGATCCAAACAGGTCAAATATATCTGATTACAAATTACCTTACACCCTTGGACCAAAGGCAGCGTTCACTACCACTGTTCCAAACGGGTCGTCAACATTCATCATAACCAAGTTTAAAATAATATAAATATTATGTGATAAACCGAACCAGACCAGTCCCCAAAGGTGGCACCTGTTCACAAGTGTGACGTATGTGTCAGCCAACAAGCCAATCTAAAACATCACAAGGATTCGGTAGGGCTAAAACAAGCCGCGAGGGCTGATGCAATTCAAAGGTTTTAAATTAGTGTCTAGTGGTTTTTAGTGTACAAATGTGGTATTTATTGCTATTTCCCATTTGTATCGCTGTGACACACATGCCGAAGAAGCGCAATTTGTGTTTGTTAATGAATGTGTTTTTTTTTTTCTTCTTCTTCACTTTCTTTAAATATGTTTATTTTTAAGCCATTGCATGTATGTGTGTCTATGTTGTTACAAATAAATGATTTATCTATCTATCTATCTATCTTATTTGTGCAGTGAAGTACCGCAAAGTGATCCTAATAATAAGAATCGTAGGATTGTATCGTTTTTAACACTGCTATTGTGTGTCGAGTGCGTTGTCTCGTGACAACTTGCTTGGTACCTAATAGGACTTGGACTTAAAACCCGCGATTGCTTTTAGAGTAGGTCGATAAAACGTAAAACACCGGCGTTTTATTGAGTGACTGTGACTTTGACTGACTTCGACTGTTGACTACCTACTTATTCTCAATAAGTTACTTGACATTGGCGAATTATCTTCGGGTAGAGCCATAATAATAAAAAAAACATCACAATATTGGCCCGATTCCGTACCTAGCACTTGTGTTACTGATATCGGAACGCAGATGAATTACTATAGAAATTACCTAAACTATACTTTTTAAAATGGTACCGTCGAAACTTTTCGTCAAAATTCTAACTCTAGATAAACATTTGTGTGATGAATTGTTCAGTGTCTGGGTGTAATATCCTCTGTTGATGTAATGTGAATTTATCTTTACATTAATTAATTTTCTAATGTCTTTTTATAAAAAATTATGGTATGAAAATGTACAAGTTCCCTACATTATAATACCTAACTATGTTTATTATAAGCATTTGTGTGCATGAACATATCCGGAGCCCAATTCACAGTCACGTGATATTTTGAAAATATGGCGGATCACACATGAAATCCATACAATGTTTTAGTGATATATGTCGTAGGGTGGGGGAAGGACGGGAAAGAATAGTTTGTCATCATACGATATTACTAAAACATAGTTTTTTTCGTATGGTTTTCAGGTGATAGCCGCCATGTTTTTTCATATCGTAAATCCTGAGAATTGGGCTCATGTTTGTATTGGTCTGGGTGTTTTCTATATATTATAAGAATGTATTTACAAAATAAAAGTATTATTTGTATATATTTATAATTCCGCTGTTGGTTCTGATATCCGTAACACAGGTGCTTGATCTAGCTACCTATCTCTGAGTCAGTTCAATGTATGTGATGTTGTGATATATTTATTTATTATTTATCTTTGAACTTACTCGAAAGCTTTTCACCATACTCTGTAACATATTATTAAACTTGAAATAAAAATGAAGCATGACTTTTTAAAAAAAACAATATGACCGATTAGGGCACACGTTTAAACTTGGTACTTATTCATAAATACTAAAAAGTTGTTCTACTGTGAAATTAAGAAAAAATATCAGCTGTTTCACACATTCCGATGACTCACTCTGACTGTATAGGTGTATCGTGTATTTTGCTAAAATAGGCACAAAGTCTATCAAGGTGACATTTGTACGCGAAAAATTGATTCACGCTAAAAGTGGCCGCTTTCGGCGGTAATTATTTTTTTGCGTACAAAAACGGACCCAACATTTGTGCATGGCATTAATAAATAGTATAAGTGTTTGCCGTGAGGTCGTATTGTTTAAAATAGATCGGGTTTAGTAGCTAACAATTAAAAACGAATGGTGTCGCTAGTTAGGTCTACCCGTCGCCTTAATGTGCATTCGGCCCATCTTCTTTTTAACCCCCGACGGGGTGTTATAAGTTTGACGTGTCTGTGTGTCTATGGCATTGTAGCTCCCGAACTTAGACAAGAGTTAAATTGTCTAAGCTCCTGAACGAACCAATGAACCGATTTTGATTTTGTTTTTTTTTGTTTGAAAGGTGAATAAGGGGGGAGTGTTCTTAGCTATGTTGGATAAAAATCGATCCAAGATGGCCGCCGTCACAAAAATATGGATTGTATGTTTTAACACAACTCCCACAATATGGGTATCATATAAAAGGGCTTGGGTAGCAGAATATATTTATTGTAACACATTTCGAATCCAAGATGGCCGCCGTCAGAAAATGACGAATAACCTGTTTGTTTTAGGTGGGTTTTTTTCCTTTTTATAGGCACAGTATTCTGGCTTCCCTGAGCCTGATGGCATAAGCAAAAGGAAAGCCCACATTGCAATAGCAACGGACACGATGTCAAAAATTTTAGACCGTGGGAGAGCCGCTTCGGCATGAGTGGGCCGGCTCGACCGAAGTGATACCACGGCCTCACAGAAAACCGGCGTGAAGCGGCACTGTGCTGTGTTTCGCAGCGTGAATGAGGGTACCGGAGACCAAATCGGGGGAAAGGGCGGTTCGAAGGTTGGCAGCGCACTTGAGACTCCACTGGTGTCGCGAGTGTCTATGGGCGGCAGCAATCGCTTACCATCGGGCGATCCGTCTGCTAGTCTGCCACCTATACACAAAAAAGGGCATCGCCACCGTTGGCATTGCCATACTGGCGCGCGAGATGCTTCTTCACGCTTCCACCATCTGATGGTAAATGGTAACCGCCGCTCATAGACATCAACAATGCCGGAGCACAGTTAAGCCGCTGCATGCCTGATATATATTTTTTTAATTCTAATGAAATTTCACGGACACTGGTGCCGTGCTTTTATTGTGCTCGTTGTTTAAGTGTTACAAATTATTTTTGAAATTTGCTCCGCGATAAAATTAAACTAAATTAAATTACAATAACAATCTTAAGTTTTGGCAGTCATGCATGGTTAATGTTAGTTAGATGTATAAAATGTACTGTCATTTTTTTTTTTGGCGTAGGGGGTTTGGTGATTTTATGTAGTTAAGGACCTCACGGGGTGGTTCAGGGGTATGTTAGTAATTTATCTTTTATTTTTATTAAAAAAAATGCTATATCAAATAATATTGTCATTATAGATCAGGGAATACATAAAAAAAGATATTTACCATTATCTAGTGCCTTCAGCTTTTCTGAAAGTAAAACATTGCATTCATGATTGCTCAGTGGTCAAATTGTGGAAAAACTATTGTGATGATCGATGATCAGTTTCTTTATACAATAAAGTGGCCCACCCTCACTTCGTTTCGGGACAATAGTTCTACTTTAAACCAACAGATGGCGCTAGGTGTGGATTAGCACAAGCGTTTCGTGTTTTTGGATTATCTATAAGCGTTGCCGATTTCTGTTATATTTACCTCTTTATAAAGATTATAGATTAGATAACTGAATAGCTTACAAATTACAATAGCAAATACCACAGTATAACAAGTTGTTATAGGTACACCAGAGCTTTATGTTAACACCACTAGTTTGGCGGTGAGGCAAAATACTAATACAGGGTAAACAGTTATTATGTTTTCAAACACTGAGCTTATTTTTTTCTTTATTTGGAACACAGATGTTCATGCGATTATAACTTACCACCAGGTAAGCCGGTTGCTCGTTTGTTGCCTCTAGCAAAAAAAAAATCGGACAAAAGTTGTTTCATTATATACTTATGTGTTTCTGTCTGTCTGTTTGATGATCTGTTTAATCTTGTGTTAAATATAATCACCCGATGGTACCTAAGTGATGATGTGGCCGAAGATGGATCATGTCATAATCCATCATGGGTTAGAGTCCCACACACCACCTGGTTCGCTACACGTAGCAAGGTGACGGCCATGATGGTTTCCACTGCGAAAAAATGTGCTCTGTACCTATGCACAAAATAAATAGAAGGTTGCGTCTAGCTGACATTGATGTCGAAGAGTTCGTTGACTTACGCGCTAGGCAGTATATCTTATCGTCTCTCGCTCACACGTTTGGTATAGTCTATCTCTGTCTCACTCCAAACATGGCGCATGTATGGGCGCGTAGCTCCTTAGCACGCGATGGAAGCACCTGGCATTCTGTCATTTTGTAGGGGAAGATAGGTGACTCGTCTGAATCGCGTGGACCGCTTAAATAGGTCCCAGTCGCCTAATGTACGCAGTTGAAAATTGGCGAGTTTGACTAGCGGTCGTGTCACACAAAAATATTCTTTCATTGTTTTAAGCGGAGTTAAGAGAAAAATTTACGACGTCAAGTCACGGTAGAAGTGTTAGTTGGATTGTGATGTTTACGAATACACCCTGTCAGTCAAGGATCAGTGTTGCCAACTCTGTGCCAGGTCTCAAAAAGAGCTAGATTTTGCCAATACGTTCACACTAGTGCTAATAATAGGGCTAAAAAGTTTTCCTATTTTTTTTAATCGGAAATTGGAGAACAATTTACCCTTAAGGTGACGGGTAGGGCACACTAGCGAAGCCAATCGATTTTAATTTTTAGCTACTAAACCGGATCTATTTTAAACAAATTCGGGGTTACAACCTCTCGGCAAACATTTGTACTACTTACTAAATAACCATGCACAAATGTTGGGTCCGTTTTTGTAAGCGAAAAATTGATTCACGCTAAAAGTGGCCGCTTTTGGCGGTAATCAAATTTTTCGCGTCATCTTAATAAAAAAAACAGCTCAAATGTCTAAGCCCTCATCAGAGGATTCTTCGCTACACAAGATTTTACTTCACCTATTATTACCTGACTATGTGTTGTATATGCCATCAAAAAGCGGAAAATGGAATACGTAGGTCACGCACTTAGGCATGAGAGGTACAAGTTGCTTCAACTCATCATGATGGGTAAAATAGAGGGGAGGCGACGGGGAAGAAGGAAAAAGTCGTGGTTGCGTAATATAAGGGAGTGGACTGGCATCGCATCTGTGGAATGGCTGTTTCGTCTCGCAATGAACAGAGAAGATTTTGGAAAGGGCCTCCAAGGGAAAGGAAAGGGAAAGTCGCTCTGTAGTTATTTGGCAGGTGGTGAAAATTGTAACTAATGCAATTTCCTTTATAAAATGTTATGGACAACAGATTTTTTGACATTTTCCCATAGAAACAGCGCCCCCTGTCAATGTCACCGAAAAGCCTTCTGATCATGGTCGCACTGTTAGTTGGCAACACTATCAAGGGTGTGACTATTTACCGATACACCCTGTATATCGTTCGTACTTATCCAACTTACTAGATTCCCAGTCATTGAGGTCGCTTCTGTCATTACTACACCAGTCTTCTCCCCTTTGCATTCCATCTGGGTTAGACAAGGACAGAGATCACTTGAGGATGCATCGGTAAACAGTACACAAAATAAATACACAGATTCGACTTTATAACATTGATAGTGAAGAGTAAGTTGATAGGTACGCGCTAGGCAATATTTCCGTCCCGTATCGTATGCCGAGACGCGCTCACATAGGTATAGGTATGTGCATAGCCTGTTTAGCACGCTATGTTGGCAGCCAGCGTTATGTTTCTATTAGTGTGGTAGATATGTATCAATGTTTAATGATAGGTGCTAGCGTCAGAGCACAAAGGCAAAGTGTCACGACACCCCGACACATGCTGAGTATGTGCTTTGTGGTGTTAACTGTGTGGTGCTGTCATTTATTAAATATTTAATGCTATTTCTTTGTGATAAGTATATAGATAGATAGATATACTTTATTGCACAAAAAAAAACACAATTTTAAAAAAACTAGGCATTACAGAAACTTTATTGTACAATTTCGGCGGTCTTATCGCTGGAAGTGATTTCTACCAGACAACCTTCAGGCAAATGACATTTGATAGTAGAGAAGGGGTAGGTGGTGCAATATTGAAAAAGGGAAATAAAAGTGAACTGTATATATATATATATTAAAATATTTATAATGCTAATACATAAATAAACACAATATTATATACTAATTAATAAATATGTTATGCTTGGATAAAATAATATAAAAGACTAGATATACATTCATATAAATTAGGATCTTATACGGACCATAGACTACTACCGATGACCGATGGACCTGTAAAGACTTAAAGGGATTGCTATTTATTTATTTAAAAGGTGAGTTTTGACTCGGCCTTTAAAAATGGTTAATGATGGAGACTGTCTTATTGATAAGGGTAGGGAGTTCCATAGACGGATGGACTGGACAGTGAAGGACTGGGTATAGAAATGAGAGGAGTGGGAGGGAGTTTTAAGGCGGAGATGTTTGGAAGAACGCATATGACCCTGGATGGGCTGCAAAAACTGGAAACGCTCCCGGAGATAAGGTGGTGATTTTGGGTTGAATAGTTATTCTATATAAGAAGAGAAGAATGTGGAAGTCACGACGAAGACGAATAGGGAGCCGAGAGGTCTGATTTTGTCAAACATAGATCCGACTTAGTAACTAACAATTTTAATCAAATAGCGTCGCTTGTGCGCCCTAAATGTGTCGCCTTAAGGTGACGGGTAGAGCACACTAGCAACGCCAATCGATTTTTATTTTTAGCTACTAAGTCGGATCTATTATAAACCATTTCAGGAGTATAACCTCTCGGCAAACACTCATGCTATTTATTAAATGACCATGCACATTTGTTGGGTCCAACGCGTACGCGAAAAATTGATTCACGCCAAAAGTGGCCGCTGAATCAATTTTTCGCGTACAAAAACGGACACAACATTTGTTATTCAATAAATAGTATAAATTTTCGCCGAGAGGTTGTAACCCTGAAATTGTTTAAAATAGATCCGGCTTAGTGGCTAAAAATTAAAATCGATTGGCGTCGCTAGTGTGCCCTGCCCGTCACATTAACACTTAATTCAATACGCATAAAAATATTGGAAATCGATACTCGGAGACATGGTCATATTTACGTGCTTAGACCATAAATTATTCGGATGCAAAAATTAGTACACTGAATAAATATTTTTCTTTCTTTCAATTAAAATATCAAAACTACTAACTGATCCGGTTAATGTAAAGATCTTCGAGACAAAACGAAGCTGTGACTAAAACTAGGAAACAAATTGCACAATGCCACACACTAAACATATTCGTTATAAAACTACATAAACTTTACGCAAAACAGAAAAAATGTTACCAAGAAGCGTTAAATTTTTATAGCAGTGGTTCTGGGTTATCGAAATTGATTTCTTTTATTGTTACAAAATGCTCTGTACCTATGCACAAAATAAATAGAAAGTCGATTCTAACTGACATTCATATAGAAGAGTTCGTTTAAATACGCGCTAGGCAATATATCGTATCGTGTCTCACACCAAATATGGCGCATGTACCAAAATAAATAGAAGGTCGGTTCTAGCTGACATTGATATCGAAGAGTTCGTTTAAATACGCGCTAGGCAGTATATCGTATCGTGTCTCACGCCAAATATGGCGCATGTATAGGGTGTATCTGTGAACAATTACATCCACGTGTTCTATCAACCATTATGAACAACATTTGTTCTATGACTTTTGGAAATTCGCATAAAAAAATTTCGGTCACGTGACTTGGGTCATTTTATATAGGGAGTCGAAATTTCGACGAATTTCGAAAAGTAGTAGAACAAATGTTGCTCAGAATGGTTGGTATAACACGTGGTTAAAGGGATCTAAATGTCCACAGATACACCCTGTACGGGTCATTGAACTAGATAACGCGCGCATGGGCGCGTAGCTTTTAGCACGCGATGCAAGCAAATGGCATTCTGTTTGGGCTGTAAGTATCACACTTGTCTGGCCAAAGCGGGATGTGCCGGAAAAAAAGTGTGAAAGAGATCCAACCGGCCCAGATGCAGCTTAAATGCATATCTATACGGGTGCGGTAGAGAAAGAACGTCACACAGCACGTTACCCCTGTATCTACAAACGGCTTCGCGCGGTTTTTCAAGTATGGCTTTCTAGGAAAAGGCTCAGTCTGGTAGGTACGCATTGAGGGGCTCCTGCCCCACTCTGACTGGCTCTGACCTGTAAGTTACATATTCAGATTGAAATTTATGAATTATCTAGAGTACCTACCTACTAAGAACAATTTAAAGTTCACATTCAAGAGTCGTCATTCGACACAGAAAAATTACCAAAAAAAATAAAAGCGTAGAAAGTTAGATACTATTATTTTATACTGCTGCCCCGTCCTGAGCTCATAGGCTGCTCTTGCCATAGCAATAGAGTTCGTCATCATCATCATTTCAGCTAATAAACGTCCACTGCTTGGCATGGGCTTCTCCCAATGATCTCCACACAGATCGGTCCTATGCCACCCGCATCCAAGGGATTCTCGCGACGACGGCTTCGATACGTGGCCTCCACTCGGGAACCATTCTGCCCGATCGACCGTCTGATCTCCTCGCAATGTACTTGCCCATTGCCACTTGAGACATGCAATTCTTTGGGCTGTCTTTGACCCTGGTTTATACACAAATAGAATTACCAGTTATCAAACTCAATGACGTATACGGCAGTGGCACCATCATTATCAGGACATTATTGCAAATGATTTCATCACAAACTAAGTAGAAGATACTACTTACGTATGGATTTCATTAATCATTGGTTCCAGCCACCGCAACATTTCATCTTAGCATAGCCTTTGGCTATCTGATGATGCTGATAGAGTCCGGCCAATTTCGGCCTTGGCGACAACTCCTGTGCAGTTGTGGGCTCGCATGTGACTTACGTAGCCAATCTAATGCGTAAAGATTATCCCGCACTGTGAGCATGCGACCACACTGTCAACATAGTTGTAATTTATAGCCACGGATGGTCGGGCTTTCAACTCATCGCGCTTGGATCTAAACCTCATCAATAAACTACCTATTCCAGACCGGCAGCCACGACCACGGCCACGAGCACCACCACGGGCACGACGATCACCATCACCACGAGCCCGGCATGCCCTTCGACTTCGCCTACACCGTCAACGAAGACGACAACAACTACAGCCACAACGCAGTCTCCGATGGCGACATTACTCGCGGCGAGTACAGGGTTGCTCTGCCCGATGGACGAACCCAAGTCGTCAAATATACCGCTGACTGGAAGAACGGTTTCAACGCCGAGGTCAGTATCTGTCACTTTAACCTGATAGTCATCGAAAGAAGCCATTCAACAACAGACGTTTTAGCATTGTATACTGGCTCGGAAGCTGCCTATTCATTGTATAAATACACACGAAGACTACAACAACAGCTCATCCCTACGGCTTCACTTTAGCCTGATGGTAAGCAAGGGAATAACCCTCGTTGCATTTACAACGGATGCGTTGTAAATGCAACGAGGCGGATGCGGCACTGCCATACCTAAGTACTGACTGCTTCTGACCATTAAAGATCACACTTCCACCACGTGGTCTCTGATGGCTAGGTACATCACTCGCGAGGAGTACAGAGTAGCTTTGCCTGATGGACGTACACAAGTGTCTCTATGCGACAGGAGCGGGTAGGGGGAAACTCGCCCTATTAAAACTCGTCCCAAAATTTTAGGGCTTTTTTGATAAATTTCTGGGACGAGTTTTAATAGGGCGAGTTTCTCCATAACCCGAGAGGAGGCAAAATCTGTTACTACCTTACCATGATCCAATTGATTTAGCAAGTCCCTTGTCTTACGAAGGTCAGAAGGCAGTCGCTTTTTTGTAATTACCAAACGTACTCCGGAATCCTAAGCGATGCCTGAAAACGTACACAGGTGGTGAAGTACACTGCTTACTGGAAGAACAGATTCAATGCTAAGATCATTACCTGTCACTTTAACCTGATAGAAAGCATACAATTACAACAGGTAGCATGGTGTATCCAGTGGCGCAGCTACCTACGGAGTAGGCGGGGCAGAACCCCGGGGCTCTCAAGCTTAGGGGGCCCTCAAATTGTTATCAGAAAATTCTCGATCGAACTGATACGGAATCCCGTGAATTCCAAACAAGATTAACTCGTAACTTTTCTTTGTCTCCAGGTGAGCTACGAAGGTCAAGCCAGGTACCCCGACCCCAAGCCCCCCAGTTACGGACAGGCCCCCGGCTACAACCCTTCCCCGAATCCCGGACAGGCCTACGTCCCCCCCAGCCAAGGTGGCGGCTACCAGTACTAAGCTAGATCAGATAGGAGTGTAACTGAGTCTTTTCTGGTATAAAAAAATCAATTTCTATGATGTGTTCAATCGGCCATTTTTGATTTTGTTGTACTAAAGAAATTGTATTTAAAAAGTTCTTAATGACATCTATGGTCTGATGATGGAGCTGGAAGTTGGCCATAGGAACTCCTTAATTAAACAAGATAGGCTTATCGAGTTTGATCTCGTTTGATTTACCTTTACAATTTATATTCATTCCTACGCAAAAACCGCTTTTCATATAAATAAACTTGTTCATAACAAAGACTTACCTAAATTGTAAATAATTTGGTGAAATTATGATTATTTTTACCACAAAGAAAATACTCTAGTTACACTCATATGAAAATGAAACCCAACGTGTTCTAATATAAAAAATAACGAACTTCTGAATATAATTAATGATAACTAAATCATTAATTAGTCTTTTCATGAAAGATTTATTCGAAGTATTCTTTTATAATTAATTGGGCCTAATGAACAGTGACTTGTGTTTTTTAGTAAACATTCGTTAAAATATAAATCACTATTCACTAGACTTAAATGAATTTAAGTAAACCTTAACTCGAAGAATTTATAACTGCCTACTGAATTGCTCATTTTATAAAGATCTTTAGATAAATTACTCATCTAATATAAATAATAGAAATAGATAAAACAATACATTACAAACATTAAAACAAATAAGAACTGAGCAAATAAATATTTTTATTGTAGTCAAAATTAAACTTTGATACAATTAAAGAATTATAAATGTATAGTTACCAGAAATTAAAAGTTACCATAATTAATTAAGTATTATAGAAATACGACCACAATTAAATACTAAGTGCTTAGCACATAAGTACAGTAAAAACCAAATTACACAAGGTTACATTATTGAAATATATTTTAAGCAGTGTATTTATATATTAACATCTTATGGATCATTCTTACTATACATGATTTTAAGTACACTTTTTATTTACATTATTTTGTTAACTTACTTTTATTTTACTTAATATTAATAATACTTCACATAATAAATTGGCTTATAGTTTTATTAATATTTTATCAGCTTAATGACAGCTTTTTGTTCCATATAATCTTTACATATATATTTTACTAACTTTTCATCTACCTACCTAGCTGTAAGTCTGTACATTGTACAGTGGTGTACATATAAAAGTACAATGTATAAAATCGCATAATTTGTTTTAAAGTGCCTAAATAGAATGCAGTAAATTGTGATTTAAGTGATAAAAATTATGACAAAATGAACTTGTAAGATATCCCTGTATGTACAATTTTCTTTTTCTCAAGAAGTTAATACTCATGTACGTAACAGTTTTAGACGACTTTATGTATTTATTGTACTTTTAGCTTGAAGTGTTCAATTCAAAAGTTGTTATTAGAAAAATGTCCTTTTGTACCTTATTTTTTATATAAAATAAATTAAGCCACAATATTAATACTGACTTTTATTTTATACTAGCTGCGTCCCGCAATTTCACTCACGCGATCTTATAGTAGTTATTCCATTTTTGTTACACCAACTTAACATTTAAGGTGACGGGTAGGGCACACTAGCGACGCCAATCGATTGTAATGTTTAGCTACTCATCAGCAACCCACACTCGTCCACAGCTGGACATAGGTCTCCCCTAATGCACGCCACTGCTCCCGATTTTCGGCCACTCTCATCCAGCCCACACCAGCCAGCCTTCGAATGTCATCATCCTATCTTGTCGCAGGGCGTCCTACACTACGCTTGCCGAGTCGCGGTCTCCACTCAAGGACTTTACGGCTCCAACGGCTGTCAGTTCTGCGGCTAATATGACCAGCCCACTGCCACTTCAGTTTGCTAATTAGGTGGGCTATGTCGGTGACTCTGGTTCCCTGTCGGATTACATCATTTCTGATGCGGTCCTTCATAGATACTCCGAGCATAGCCCTTTCCATTGCTTTTTGAGCGACTTTGAACCGGTGGACTAGTCCAGCCGTGAGTGTCCACGTCTCGGCACCGCAAGTCATGATCGGAAGGACGCACTGGTCGAAGACTTTCGACTTAGAGTTTGAGGGATGGGTGACGAGAAGACTTAACAAAGTTTACCAAATGCTGCCCAGCCTAGCTGAATTCTTCTATTGGCTTCTCTCTCGAAGTTGTTTCTGCCTAATTGGAGCGTTTGTCCTAGATAGACATATTCCTGAACAACTTCGAGAGGTACTCCATTAACAGCGACCGGTCCCGGATCAACGAGCTCGTTGAACATGACCTTGGTTTTCTCCAAGTTATCCGAAGACCGATGTGTTTGGAAGATTAGCTAGCCGAAATTGTTTAAAAAAGATCCGGTATTGTTTTTTAAACAATTTCGGGGTTACAACCTCTCGGCAAACACTTATCCTATTTATTAAATAACCATGCACAAATGCCGAGTCCGTTTTTGTACGCGAAAAAATTATTCACGCTAAAAGTAACCGCTTTTGGCGTGAATCTATTTTTCGCGTAGGCAATGTACCCAACATTTTTGCATGGTTATTTAATAAATAGTATAAGTGTTTGCCGAGAGGTTGTAACCCCGAAATTGTTTAAAATAGATCCGGTTTAGTAGCCAAACATTACAATCGATTAGCGTCGCTAGTGTGCCCTATCCGTCACTCATTCGGGTTTCGGTTTTCGGGATACAAACGCTATTAAAATTACGGTGTATATATTCGTTTATATGTGTCACAATTTCAAAAATTCTTAGCCATTAATATAATATTCTGAGCAAATAAACCATTTGCCTCAATATTTGGCACTCCTTCTTGACTCTCTTTTTCTCTGTGCATTTTCTTCATATGACTATTCAATTCCTTCTTCAAACTAAATTTTTTATCACAGACAAAACAGCATATAGTCTTTTCTAAATGCTTCCTTTTAAAATGATCTGATCTTCGACCAGACGTAACGAAGGATAAGCTACAAATCTCACATTGAAACGGCTTAACACCAGCATGCAACCGTAAATGTTCTACCAACGTTTTCTTCGTAGTAAAACAGTCACCGCACTGTTCACATGTAAATATTTTTACACTATTGTGAATCATAGAATGTTCAGTCAAATTGCTTTTTTTATAAAAACCTTTATTACATATTTCACATACAAAAGGTCTTATTTGTAAATGTATTTTATTTACATGAGCATCTAAGCTGCTTTTATTAAGGCTTTTAAAAGGACACATTTTACATGAATACTGCAACTGCAACCTTCTGGGATTCGGCATTTTAGGATGTACTTCATGATTTTTGACATGGACCTTGTAATGTGAGTGGGACTTTAAAATTTTAAAGCAGTGTGGACAAGTTTTCTCTTTGTGGCAATTCAAATGAGCTTTTAGAGTGCTAGGTTTTTTACAGTCTTTGCCGCAGAATTCACATATCACAGCATTATTTTTATCCCTATGTGTCATTTTCATATGTTCATTGAGGAGATCTTTAGACATAAACTTCATTTGACATTTATTACAAAATTCATATGTAGATACAATACTTTCATTAAGAGATTCAGTCTTATTAACAGTTGACATGCTTTCATAGTAATCATTTTCTGAATAATTTAGTTTATGCCAATTTTGAGAATAATCACTATGAAAAGGTAATTTCAATTTTACATACAAATTTTTTGAAACATTTATAATTTGTTTAACACATGCAATTTCAGTACTTATGGTTTCTGTTATATTGCAAAGGATACCTTTTAGAATATTATGTTTTTGTATCATTGTAAAACCCTGGAGCAGAAAGTTTGAGCATCTGGTACAGGCTTGGCCAAACAAAATATCCTGCAAAAATTGAAAATCTGCATTAAAAGGAATAAACCCTTTTCACTTAGGTATGGATAATTTATACAAGATACATATAAAAATATCTGCTATGTTTTATCTGCTGGTGAAAGGATTTTCAAAATAAATTCAGTATGTTTTTGGCCGTGTGGTCCCCGGCAGAGTAGAACAGGTCACCCTCACTCTTACCGAGGTGTCGTAAAAGGCGACTAAGGTAAAGCTGCTGGCATGATCATCAGCACCCAGAGAAGGAAAACTCTGCATTTCAAAACCCTCGCCAACCCGTCTGCCAAGCGTGGTGAGTATGGCAATTACCCCTCATGTGGTTGAGGGAGGCCCGTGCCCCAGCAGTGGGGACTTAAATGGGCTGATGATGATGATGTTTTAGGATTATTTAAGAATAGTAAAATAGTAATTAATGCTACAGGAGACAGGAGAGCTAGCATATTTCTGGGTCAACATGTAAGTTTAGCCATTCAGAAATGAAATATGCTAAGTAAGGGCATGATGCCTGTGGGCAACGATTTGGGGGATATATTTTTTGTAAATATTTATGTATATAGTATAGTCATAGATGTAAAATAATTGTATTTGGTTAAAATTAAATAAATTGTATTTGTATAAAATGTAATTTATTTATTACATGAACTTACAGCTTAAGTATTGATTTTTTTTTTACATTATGGGGGATAAATGAGCAGACGACACACCTAATGGTAAGTGATTAGCGCGCTCATGGACATCTGCAACAGATGAGGCATCACAAATGCATTACCGGCTCTTAAGGGAGGACTAAGCTCTATTCTTAAAGATAAGCAGATCGTACCTATCTGTTCTGAAACACCATCGTTGGTAGCTGATGTTGTTAAACTCAAACTTAATAATAACTAGAAAACTTCTAAAACTTAAACATCTGTAGTAACTTAGGTTATGATGCTTTGAACTTCGTGAATATTAATAATTTCATACTTAACACAACTAAAACAGGTTGTAACTTACGTGTGTAGGAAACAAGAACTCCATGATATCATTTAAGGTGGTATCCGCGGTCTGATATTCATCACAAATGAAAAGTTTCTCCGAGACGCTTAAAGTTTCTTTGTGTTGTTCAAAACAGAGAAAACACGTTGATTTACATGTGACAGGGTTTATCAATGTTTTAATCAAATCCATTGTCCACTTCTTTCAAGTCTTCGAATTACAGTAAATTTAGAAAAATGGCAAATAAAATCTAAAATTCAACGACAGCAACACAAAATAAATCAAATCGGACGGACGACGGGACGCAAACGCAAGAAGCTTGACAATTTTGACAGATATTGACTGACAATCATATGATTTTGACATCTTATTAAAAAAAATCAAATAACGCTAAGGAAACACAACACTAGAATTAAATTAATAATTATAAGAGTTTCTAATAAACACTGAAT
Organism: Marasmia exigua; assembly: GCA_019059595.1. Taxonomy (NCBI): domain Eukaryota; kingdom Metazoa; phylum Arthropoda; class Insecta; order Lepidoptera; family Crambidae; genus Marasmia; species Marasmia exigua. Next base: position 2,247,895 of record CM032487.1, on the reverse strand, counting down.
TTCTCAAATAATATCATCATCATCAGCCCATTTAAGTCCCCACTGCTGGGGCACGGGCCTCCCTCAATCACATGAGGGGTAATGGACAACATTTCAAAATTACTAAGCTCTGAAACAAAAAATACCAATTCTTTGTTTACTTTTCCGCTGCTCGAATATATATTTATTCATTTTTTATATTTCTTATTTACTCAGAAAAAAATTAAAAACTAAAAAACGTAAGATGACGTCATCGGACGGCAGAATGTAAAATATTTCTTTGCTTAGCACATTATAGTTTTAAATTTACGAAATGCCAAACCCATGACATGTAACTGTCAAAAAAAAAGACAACTTGTCAACGTTGAATGTATGAATGACGTTGACAATGTTGACACTAGTATTATTTACCTTTGACAGTAGTACCTTTTTTTTTATTAAAACAATGATAAGCAAAGGAATATCGCTGTATTCAGCCGTCCGATGACGTCATTTGGCGCTTACGTCTATTTAGAATATAAAGAATTTCAATAATTATTTTATGCATGAAAATGGCCAAATTTTGAAAAAAGAAAAAATATGGGTCTGTTCATTTTATGTCTTTTTTCATATAAAAAAACAATATGGACATGTTAAAAATATGAAATGTTGTCCAATGCCATACTCACCACGCTTGGCAGACGGGTTGGCGAGGGTTTTGATATATAAATAAATATAAATATAAATATTTCACAACATCACATACATTGATCTGACTCCGAGATAGGTAGCTCAAGCACCTGTGTTACGGATATCAGAATCAACAGTGGGATTACAAATATATACATATAATACTTTTCTTTTGTAAATACATACTTATAATATATAGATAACGCCCAGACCAATACAAACAGATATGTTCATGCACCCAAATGTTTGTACTGTGCGGGGATCGAACCCGCAACCCTTGCACCAGAGGCAGCGTTCACTACCACTGTTCCAAACGGGTCGTCGAATATATATGCAGAGTTTTCCTTCTCTGGGTGCTGATGATCATGCCAGCAGCTTTACCTTAGTCGCCTTTTACAACACCTCGGTACGAATGAGGGTGGCCTATTCTACTCTGCCGGGCACCACACGGCTGCAATATTCTTCCATACCAAACCAAACCAAATAATATAAAAACAAATAAAGGAAGAAATGTAAATCGGACACTATAGTTGAGCTTTACTATACTCTATGAGTTATAATAATTATATATGTATGTTGCGAATTTACTTGAATACATTGTTCTCCTGTGTGAAGCACCAGAGAAAGAAGCAAATTTTTAATGTATGTAGTTGTAAATGTCTAATTTTAAGTGAAACTTGTAGTTTTTTATGAGAGTAAAATATCTTTAAACCTATGAGTTGAGCCAGTGTAATAAGCCACATTTGACGTTTCTAAATTTTAGTTTCATAGAGAGGTGACCTATTATTACTTTTTACAAAGTTATTAATATATTTATATTTTTAAACAAGAGGATAATACGTTTAATTGTAATCAGAATGTGGCTTCTCATTTATGGAAGAATATTCCTACAAAATTAATAAAGATTAATAAATTCAATGACCGTTGTTACAAGGTTACGTTGTCGAATTTTGTTGAAGTGTCAAATGTGGCCTTCTATGTTGGCCCAACTATAGTAGTAGGACACAGACAAGCAAGCCACCGTGTAGTAAAAATAAGAAGTGAAAAAGAACATTTTATTTGTATAAAATATTCTGTATATTGCCACCAAATTATGCGAGTCGGAACGTAAAGCGTGTTCCATCTCATATGACATTGACAGTCGTTGTCAATCATTCCGCCATTTTGTAAATGGATGTTCTTTTGCTGCAAAAGCCACTTGCTTTGCTGTATCTTTTTCGAATTATTTTTAGTAATTTGTGGCTGGATTTCATTAAATAAAACGTGATAGTAACACTTAATTCGTCGAAGTTACAAAGGTAGGTTACTATTTTTACGTTAATATCGGCTTTAAATAACGACTTTTTAGAAGTTGTATTAGCAATTTTATCGCTCGTGGCAAAACTTACATTTTTGGAGTAGTCTCGCTCCCTCATCTTTATCAATTTTGAGTTGAAATAAAACGTAGAGGAATACGCCAATTTTTCCAAGCCTCTCAACTTCCCGCCTTTAGTTTTACAACTATAAAATCTTAATTTTAATAGATTTGTCAAATGTCTAAACTTGCATAGGAATGTATAAAACGAGGTCCTTTTGCTGATGTTGAATGCTTTTAGACATAAAATAATTACATCTCTCATCTACTTACTGTATTTATTATTTCCAGTGGTATTTTCCTAACAACTCTTTTTTACCCCTAGAAAAAGGTGAGCAACAATATTTATTGCCAAAATTTAAAAACACTTTTTTTTTAATTCCAGTTCCATACAAAAATGGAAGGAGATGAGATAATCATTGAAAGTGACACCAGAAAAGAGAAAATTCTAAATTTAGACGAGCTGACCAACTTGCAACGTCTCAAACAGAAGCTGTCTGCCATCTGCCACATCCCCCAGTTCTGTGGTATCTGTCTAGACGGGGGCGGCTCGGAGAAACTGTGGTCAGTGACCACAGAATTTGATATTGCTGTTGAACAACAATCTCATAAGAAGCTCTTGAAGGATATAATTGATTACATTTTAAATAATGAGGTAAATGAACATACATCAATTCTTTTTTTATGTTATACAGGGTGTATCTGTGAACATTTAGATCCCTACAGTATGTGTTCTACCAACCATCCTAAACAACATTTTATTTGGATCTATGACTTTTGGAAATGAATGGCAGACTAGCAGACGGATCATCTGATGGTTAGCGGTTGCCGCCGCGTATGGACACCAACAACACCAGAGAAGTCACAAGTACGCTGCCAACCTTAAGTGAGCCTCCAGTACCCTCACGGACTGCAAAACAGCGCTGGCGCTGCTTCACGCCGCTTTTCTGTGAGGCCGTGGTATCCGATTGAGCCAGCCCATTCATGCCAAAGCGTCGTGTCGAAACACTATCATGAGTTCTTTGTTTTTAACTTCTGACTCTTACTCTGATCCAGATGGATTAAAGTTTTTGTTATTAAGATGATAAAAGAGATATAATAAGTACCTATTTATCGTCAAAGGCAAACATAATGTTGTTTTAAATAAAATCATTTACAATTTTAATTTCAGAGTCAACAAATCTTGGCCAGCTCATACTTATGCAGCCACTGCACCGAAAAATCTATTCAATCATATCTCTTCATATACAATGCTAAACAACTCTCCAGAATAATAAAAAAATGTGTAAATGAACTACATTCCAAAGTTATTAATATAAAAGATGAGTTAAAAACAATCAGTAACTATGAGAATTCTAATATTGTGATTGTGCTAGAGCAAAATGAAGAAATGTGCGAGTACATAGATATTGGTAAAATGACAGAAATTATTGCCAAAGAAACTCCCAAAGATGAAGAATCAACGCCTATTGTTACTCTAGATGAAATGTTCAAACCAGCATCACAAGATACTAGATCATATAAATCAGAAATAATTGAAAAAGTTGATGAGACAAAGATTTCTGAACATTCTATTAAAAGTATAAAAATTGAAAATGAAGATTTTATTGTTCTAAATCCAGAAAATGACCAGGAAATCGTAATAACTTACATGGAGGAGGGTCCATCAGATGAACAGAAAGCAGTATTAGAAGAGATAGTAAGTCCAAGAAAAAAGAAAGGAAAATTAATACAAAAAATTACATTTGAATGCCCTAGATGTAAAGTCGTAATACCTACTCGCAAAGCTTGGAAGGAACATTACAAAAATTGTAAAAGGCAACCAACTGATCCTAATAAATGTTTCAAGTGTAAAATTTGTTCTAAAATATTTTTTACGAAAAGATCTTTGAACACGCACTACAAGACTCATCTTAAAGCTTGTTGCAAAGTTTGTCAGTTCATTGTATCAGAGGCAGATCTGACTGAACATATGAAGATAAATCATGAAGATTATGTATATTTTTGCAAATTATGTAAATTCTTTTCCTATTCAGCAGTTGGCTTGAAATCACACTTGCAAAAGTTCCATAGCGGCCCTCAATGTGCATTATGCCTGAAGAAAGTTAAAGAAAAAGATTTGAAACACCATAGATGCAAATTTAACTGCATAGAGTGCACAGACAATATCTGCATTCATTACAAATATTTAATATCATTTAGAGATCAAGTAAAGAATAAAAGCGTCAAAATTAAATGTCCAGATTGCGACTACGTATGTCCTAGAAGAGAAGCGTTACTAGGGCATGTAAACAGAGAGCATTTGGACCATCATCCCTTCACATGTGCTCATTGTGAACAGCAGTTTTATTCACGGACAACTCTTCGATATCATATCAACCAGTTCCATAAAGAACGATACATTTGTGCGTACTGCGATCAAGAGTATTTCACTAGAAACACTTTGGAGAACCATAAAAAGCTCTGCCAATGTATCGAAAGAGATTTCAAATGCGATCATTGTACTTGTTCGTTTAGTACTTTAGAAGAATTAGCGAACCACGTCAAGGTGCGACATGAAGAAGACACTTACAACTGCAATCTGTGTGAAAAGAAATTCTTATCTAGTGTGAAACTACAAGACCACACATTCAAAGTGCACAGTGGACTGCAGATAAAGAGAAAACGCTCTCTCTTGCAGTGTCCAGTATGTTCCGAAAAGTGTGAGAATAAAAGGCAATTGATGCAGCATATAAAAATACATCCCAATGACAGGTTCCCTTGTAGAGAGTGTAATGAAGATTTCGATTGCATAAGAAAACTGCATAATCACATTCGAATACACTATGATGACGTCATCCAGTGTGTTGATTGCAAAAAGGTTCTAACTAAGACATTCTTCCCGCACCACATGGTATACTGCAACGCTGGTAGACCAACAGAGAATGTCTTTACCTGTGAAACATGTGGAAGGACATATTCAAGTGAGGTACAATTGAGATTCCATCGTAAAGTGCATTTGGAGAAAGTCCCTTGCCCTCTTTGCCAGAAACCAACGCGACCTGTTTATATGAAAGGACACATGAAGCTCTGTAAACCAAGGAAGAACAAAATTCCTCAACAGTCCAAACCCAAGCAGAAATACATGAAATGTATAAAATGCGATTGGTGTGACCACATGATGTCTAGATACAGCGAATTGGAAGCTCATGTAAACAGATTCCATTTGAGGGTAAAACCATATCAATGTAACTATTGTAAGAAGTCTTTCTTCGGAAAAGAGCGATTGAAAGATCATTTAGTGACTCATACGTCAGCGAAAGCTTGCTATTGCAGCGTTTGTAATAAGAAATTGCAGAACAATGCTTGTCTGAAGCTCCATATGCGCAAACATACTGGTTATACGCCTTACGCCTGTGAAATATGTGGCGAAAGATTTAGGACTTCTAGTATCATGAACACTCACAAAGTTAAGAAGCATTCGGAAAGAACAGTTGCGTGTCCACTTTGTGATGGAATGTTCCATCTGACGAGGGAGATGAGAAGCCACTTCAAGAAGGTTCATTGGAAACAGAAGGGACGGAAGTTTGACCCTCGGGAGGTGAAGGAACTGAGCCCGGCGTTTTACCATTTGTTTGAAGATGGTAGAGTTCCCAAAGTGGAAGGCGAAGAATTGTACATCTCATCCAAATTCAATGAGAAATATGACTAAAATAGTCAGTCCAATTTACAGAAGAAATAAAAAAGAAAGAACCAAAGACTGTTGTGCTTCAATCATATGTCATTTTATCTGTAAGTTTTACCTTATAAAATATGCAATAAAACTGTTTTCAGTTGATATTTTGTATTCTTTCTTCTCATAGAAAGTGTATAATATTTACAATCTTAAATTAAACCATTTATTTCATCAAGTCTGTTTAAAACTAGGTAGGTACCGACAGCATATTCTTCTGCTATTATAGAAATTTAATATAAAAAAAGGATTTATAAAATAGAATAAAATTTTAGATTATTTTATATCATTAGTATTTTGATTATTACTTTTTCTTTCATGCTGTTTTATCTGATGAGTTCGTAAAGTGCTACGTAAGAAAAACTTTTTCATGCAAATTTCGCATTGGAAACTCCGGCTAGAATGTTTTGTTTGCTTATGGACTTGTCTTCGGCTAGCAGAAATGAATGATTTGTCACAGAGATCACATTTATAAGGGGCATCCCCTGTGTGTATCCTCATGTGTAGAACTAGGCTTTTTTTATATAAAAATCTGTCTCCACATATGTCACACTGTTCGTTTCGGAGTCTTGTGTGTATTCTAACATGTTCTCTCAACAACAATTTTGAATGGAAGGTTTTACCGCACTTATCACATGCATATGGGCGTACAAAAAGATGAATCTTGTTGATATGTGCATCTAAACCTTCACCATACTTGGTTTCATAATCACAGTGTGGACATTGCCTCATTTTAGGGAGTCCACTGTGAGATTGTATGTGTCTATCATAGCTAGTTTTTTTAATAAACTGATCACATATTGGACAACGTTTTTGTGTTTTGGCATGCAATTTTTTATGTTTTTTCATATAGTTGCTAGCAACAACTTTGCCACATTGATCACAGTATTCTTTTAGGCCATCATAAATTATAACTTGATTTGTTGTAGTATTACCAGGTTCCATACATTGTTTTCTGCTATGTCTCAACAATTCCCTCTCTCCTGTAAATGTGGAATTACATAAAAAGCATTTATAGTATCTGTTCTTTTCATTTGATACTAGCTTTGATGATTCATTTTTGGTCGCAGCACCAGCTGCTTTTTTAGTCTTTCCATTTATATTCAATGAACCTTTTTTATTAACTTTTTTAGTTTTTACCGGAGTTTCCTCTAACTCAACTGGCTTATCGCTTTCAAGCTTTTTGAAAGTAACTTGATCTTTAATTTTAGCCATAATTTCTCCAATTTCTAATGTAACAGTTTTATTACCATACAATGTTGATTCAACTTTACTAATTTGTATGTTTTCTATTCCTGACTTTGGTTTACTCATTTCTTTATCTTCGTAATCATGGTCGCTAGTGACATCAGATATATTGCTTTCTAACTTGTTAGAAATGCTAGGATAATCCAGTTCAAAAACAACTGACTGCACATCGTCAGGAAGCTCCATTTCCAGCTGCTCAGTAAGTCGGTCCGCATAATATTGTAACATGTGATGGTTGAATTTAATTTCTTCAAGCATCCGATAAGCATGCAAGATTATATCAATGCACTGTTCACAGAAGTAGCTAGTTGGTAGTAGAGTGATGACCTGGAAACAGAAAATTAAGAGTATGTAAGTACTTACGGGTAGCCCTAACTAGTGACACCAATAGATTTAAATTGTTAGCTACTAAGCCGGATTTATTTTGAACAATTTCGGAACGGGAGTCTCTCAGCAAACATTTATACTTTTGATAACCCGTTTGGAACAGTGGTAGTGAATGCTGCCTCTGGTGCAAGGGTTGCAGGTTCGATCCCCGCACAGTACAAACATTTGTGTGCATGAACATATCTGTTTGTATTGGCCTGGGTGTTATCTATGTATTTACAAAAGAAATGTATTTTGTGTATATATTTGTAATGCCACTGTTGATTCTGATATCCGTAACACAGGTGCTTGAGCTACCTGTCTCGGACTCAGATCAATGTATGTGATGTTGTGAAATATTTCTTTCTTTTTTTTATATTAGAGGTGGCAGACGAGCAGACGGATCACCTGATGGTGAGCAATTCCGCCGCCCATGGACACCCGCAACACCAATAGAGTTATTTACAAAATACTATTCATTTACTTATTGTGCACTACTTTTTGATCTGTTTTTGCTCGAAATTTAGATTAACGCCATAGGTCGGTAATTCAAATTTCGAGTATAAAAGTAAGGCAAAAAGTTAAGTTTAAGTATCAAATAAATATTGTAAGTGTTTTCCGAGAGGCTGCAGCTTTGAAATTGTTTAAAAGATATCCGGTTTAGTTGCTAACAATTCAAATCAATTACCGTCGCTAGTGTGCCCTACCTTAAATAATACAAATTGAGATAACATCTTATACTATCATATTATATTAATTTTCATGTACCTACTCAAAACTTAGCTTTTTCTTTGTAGTTCAGGAACACAGCGCAAAATAATCCGATCTTTGGTAATGATTTGATTTATCTTTAATTCTCACAACATCTCATACGTTGACCTGATTCCGTACTAAGTAGCTTAAGCACTTGTGTTACAGATATCAGACAACAGAGGAACACAAATATATACTTAAATACATATATTACACCCAGACACTGAACAAACACAAGTGTTCATCGCACGAATGTTTGTCCAGGGTGGGGATCGAACCCACGACCTTTGGCGTAAGAGGCAGGGTCACTACCAATTGCGCCATCCGGTCAGTCCTTTGAGCTGGCCAAATAGTGCATGATGACCCTGCCACATGTGCCTACAGATGTCAGTTTGGTTCCCATTCAGGACAAACATGTGTATGTTGATATACATAACAAAAACTTAAGATGCTTAGTATGGAAAAAGACCTAAGTACATACTAGATGGAAAACGCCCTGTTGGTCTAGTGGTTTAAGTACCGGGCTGTTCGATTTCCGGGTCGAGCAAAAAGTATGTTTCGAATTTTTTTAACATAGCTCAGGTTTGTGATCACCAATCCGCATTTGGCAAGCGTGGTGATTATGCCTATAATTCCCATCATAGCAGCGATGACTTGATTTCTATGATGGAGACCTTTGCCCTGCAGTGGGACGGTATATAGGCTGATACTTTACTTTTTAACTTTTTACATACTAGATGTATGAATCCGAGTTTATACTCACTTTGTATCCAAAACTAGACCCTATTATGTCTCTCAAGTTCTTCTCAAACAGGTTTTCTCCGCAACTGATACTGTACACAGTGTTATCAAGCTTCAAGTTGCGTGTATTGGTCAGACAAATGCTGCAAACCTTTTTACAATTAAACAGATTCCTTATGTTGGACTTCATCTTCACCAGGATATCATCAGAATGCGAGCTTGCTGTCGTCATTTTTGCTTTAAAAGGCCACTGTATTTATAAATCAGGGTATTAAAATCCTAAACATTATATTTTACGGACCAAAACAGTGTAAATGACGTTAAATAATAACATAAATAACCTTCAAAAGACACTCGAAGCTGTTATGATTTTCTGAGGAATTCGAGAACTATTATATCTTATAATCTTGAAAATAACATTAATAATTTTTACTTGCTAATACACCCAAACATAAAATAAATCGTGAATAATATGTAAACATAAGTAATCTTTTTTTTTTTTTTTTTTATTAATTATGGCTGCTACTGTGTTGCCCACGGCGAACACTTATATAACTCTGCCAATGTCGAGCGATTAAAGAGACACGTTATAATTATTGAGAAATTGACCGGTGCAATGATATTTTACTCATTCTGATTTTTATTTTTTAATTGAGGGTTACACCACCTAAAACAAAATAATAAAACGTATACAAACAAACAAACACATATACAGCACAACATTATGAGGGAGATTCGGTTATAGTTTGATATTATATTTTATAATATATCTACATAAATATTTTATGACAGAGGAGAAGGATAAAGATAGAAGAAAAGAAAAGTTAATAGGGCGGGGGATTCTAGGGGGGAGAATGTCATACAGCGAGAAAGGATGATTTTGACAGTTGAAAAAAATGTGATCTGTCGTACCTTCATCTAAACCACATTCGCACAGTGATGAGTCCTTAACACGGATTTTATTTAAAAAGACTGGAGTGCAAGCATGTCCCAAACGTAGGCGACAAATAGTGGAGACAGCAAGCTTGCACACGGTTTTCCGTTTGAAAAACCATGGTCTCCGGGGAATCAAAGGTTGAACCCCTGCGTAGTGACGACCTTTGAGTTTAGACAGTTCGCTGTACCGGTTTTGCCAATCATCTCTCAGTGACTTTGCTGCGTGTGGTAAGATGTCGTGGGCAAAATTTTGCTCTCGAGCGGTGCCAAGCTGTATGGCCTCTCTGGGCCAAACGTCTACCTGCTCGTTGCCGCGAATACCACTGTGACCTGGAATCCATATTAAAGCTACTTCTACGTTTTCAAGATGGCATTGGAATATAACATTTTTAATAGAAAGAATTACAGGTGAGACTCCTTTTTTCCTAAATAAATTACCCAAAATTGCATGTAAACAACTTTTGGAGTCTGAGAGTATTACAGTTTTATTTAATTTATGCGAAAGCACATACGATAGGGCCTCTAATATAGCAATAGACTCCCCTGTAAATACTGAACATTCTTTTGGAGATTTAAAATTTAGCATGACCTGGAACTTTGGAATCCATACCGCGCTTCCTACAGTGTCCTCTGTCGGTGATTTTGAGGCATCAGTATAAATTGGCAACCAATCTTGCCAATCTTTGTTCAAATACATGTTGAAACATAAGTAATCGCACTTTTGCCAAACCAACATTGATTTGTGTGACAGGTGTCACTGGTCAAGTTATAGTATTGCAAAGAAGGACAGTGAACTATCGATAGTCGATAGAATTCAATATATTTATTATTGGTCGCGTGCCTACTCGGGGTACTATCGGTGTCCATCTCCGAGTACTGAAATCTTCACGGTGGTTATAACGAACGTGTTAAAGCTTGGCAGCACACTTGTGAGCACCTGTCCATGGAATATAAGCAAGGATGCTTTGAACACCCAACCACAAAAAAATATTACATTATGGTCAAGTAGCTGATATTGCTTTAATTATCAAAGCTGACATAGATATCGTGTTTTATGATTGTTTTACGCATGGACTTAGAAATCGCGCGCTTGAAACGTAATCTGCCATTTTCGGAAAAACTGTCGCAGAGTGTGAAAAAGATCTGGAAACCGGCCCTGACGCAGATTCTATATAGGTAGGTGCCGCGTGCCGTAGACTCAGATCGGGGTGATCTGTGGCCGTAGAGAAAGAACATCACACACGTTACATATGTACGCCGCGCCAGTATTAAGGTGACGGGTAGGGCACACTAGCGACGCCAATCAATTTAAATTTTTAGCTACTAAACCGGATATATTTTAAACAATTTCGGGATTACAACCTCTCGGCAAACACTTATACTATTTATAAATAACCATGCACAAATGTGGACCCAACATTTGTACGCGAAAAATTGATTCACGCTAAAAGGGGCCACTTTTGGCGTGAATCAATTTTTCGCGTACAAAAACAAACCCAATATTTACGCATGGTTATTTAATAAATAGTTGGTCTAGTGGTTCAAGTACCGGGGCGTGATCTCGGGGTCCTGGGTTCGATTCCCGGGTCGAGCGAAAAGTATGTTTCGAATTTTTCGAACATAGGTAGCTCGGGTTTGTGATCACCAATCCGCATTTGGCAAGCGTGGTGATTAAGCCTAATCCCATGATAGTAGCGATGAATATATATAGCCATAGCCTTTGCCCTGCAGTGGGACAGTTTATAGGCTGATACTTTACTTTTTTTATAAGTGTTTGCCGAGAGGTTGTTACCCCGAAATTGTTTAAAATAGATCCGGTTTAGTAGCTAAAAATTAAAATCGATGGCGTCGCTAGTGTGCCCTACCCATCACCTTAACGGCTTCGCGCGGTTATTCAAGAAGTATGACATTCTATGAAAAGGCACAGTTGATTAGGGTTTATGGTTTTAGCACGAAGCTATTTATCTATAGCTTCGTGGTTTTTAGGCAAGGAGGTTATAGATAAGAAAACTTCGTGATTTTAGGCTTTCCCCATAGACGTGCAGTGTAAGACGTAAGTGATGCAGTCATTGCAATAGTTGATTAGGGTTTATGGTTTTAGCACGAAGCTATTTATCTATAGCTTCGTGGTTTTTAGGCAAGGAGGTTATAGATAAGAAAACTTCGTGATTTTAGGCTTTCCCCATAGACGTGCAGTGTAAGACGTAAGTGATGCAGTCATTGCAATAGTTGATTAGGGTTTATGGTTTTAGCACGAAGCTATTTATCTATAGCTTCGTGGTTTTTAGGCAAGGAGGTTATAGATAAGAAAACTTCGTGATTTTAGGCTTTCCCCATAGACGTGCAGTGTAAGACGTAAGTGATGCAGTCATTGCAATAGTTGATTAGGGTTTATGGTTTTAGCACGAAGCTATTTATCTATAGCTTCGTGGTTTTTAGGCAAGGAGGTTATAGATAAGAAAACTTCGTGATTTTAGGCTTTCCCCATAGACGTACAGTGTAAGACGTAAGTGTTGCAGTCATCGCAAATATAATACTACTCTTTGAGTCATTGTACGGAAACGCCACAATGTCAGTCCGTCTTCAGGCCCAGAATCAAAACCCATACCTCTCCAGCGAGGTGTGAGACAGGGTGACGTTATATCGCCGAAACTGCTCACCACTCTGTTAGAGGACGTGTTTAAACTTCTGGACTGAGATGGGCTTGGCATCAATATAAATGGCGAGTACATGACGCACCTTCGATTCGCAAATGATATCGTAGTCATGGCTGAGACCTTGGAACACTTAGGCACAATGCTTGACGACCTCAGTAGAGTCTCCCAACAAGTGGGTCTGAAAATGAACATGGACAAGACGAAAATCATGTCGAATTCTCATGTCGTACCCACTCTTGTAAAGGTTGGAAGCTCGACACTGGAAGTTGTAGACGAGTACATCTACCTCGGACAAAAAGTTCAGCTTGGTAAGTCCAACTTCCAGAAAGAGGTCGATCGAAGAATCCAACTCGGCTGGGCAGCGTTCGGGAAGCTACGCAGCATATTTTCGGCTCTACCGCAGTGTCTCAAGACGAAAGTCTTCAATGCGTGTGTGTTGCCAGTGATGACATACGGAACAGAAACGTGGCCGCTTACAATGTGCCGATTAAGGAGGCTCAAAGTCACCCAGAGAGCAATGGAGAGGGCTATGCTCGGGGTCTCCCTGCGTGATCGTATCAGAATGAGAGATCCGCAGGAGAACTAAGGTTACAGACATAGCCCAAAGGATTGCATGCCTCAAGTGATAATGGGCAGGGCTTATAGCGAGGAGAACAGACGGCCGTTGGGGCGGAAAGGTCCTCGAGTGGAGGCCACTTACAGGAAGTTGCAGCCGTGGCAGGCCCCCCACAAGGTGGACAGACGATCTGGTGAAGATCGCGGGAATCCATTGGATGCGGGCGGCACAGGACCGATCTGTGTGGAGAACATTGGGGGAGGCCTATGTCCAGCAGTTGATGTCTACTGGCTGAAATGATGATAGACGTACAGTGGCGGACAGATCAAGCTATACAAAACTGTCAAATTTCCTCAATCGATTTCGAACTCAATGTGTAACAATATAAAGTTTATAATCGAATGAAGAAATTTGACAGTTTTGTATAGCTTGGTGTGTCCGCCACTGTACCTACACCCTAACCAGACTGTGCCTTTTCATAGAAAGCCATGCTTGAAAAACCGTGCGAAGCCCTTAGTACTGGGATGACGTGCTGGTGCTGCGCGTTCTGTCTCTACCGCACCCGTATAGAATCTGAGTTAGGGCCGGTTGGGTCTCTTTCACACTCTGTTACGTTTTTTCCGATAATAGCACATTCCGCTGACTTCTAGTAGTTCAATTTCTTTCCCAGACATCTGTCTGTCTCTGTCTCACGCTGTCATCGATGTGTGCGTGCGTAGCCTGGGGCCTTAGCGAGAAGACGTCCAGAGACCTTACCATGAGTTTGAAATACTATCCTCGCTATCCAAAACTATTGTTCTCTCTTTTACATGCACCACAACGAAAGGGACGAAGCGATAGTTTTCGATAAAGAGAACAGTTTTTCAAACTCATGGTAAGGGTACAGTAGGCCGTAACGAATGATAATAATATACCTATCGTATCCATACAAAGGCGAAAAAAGCGCGTCAGAAAGGGAGGGGAACTCAAATTGTCGTAACGTCCGGTTCGCACTAAGGCCCCTGTTCAGCACCCGATGTTCTATGTCTATATATTTTGTGCCGTCTTCGGGGACATTAAAATAAAAGATAATTTCCATAAGCGTAAAATAGTATATTTCAAAATACACTAAACCTAATTAAATATTTTTAACTTATGATAATAATATATCTACATACTATAATAATAAAAAAAACACTGTTTTGCGGTCTATAAAACAAAAAAAGATTTCATAATTAATTTTGACGACTGCAACAACATTTTATCATAATTATTGTTATGATGCCGAAAAAGTATATTTTCGTATTTTTTTTATGTAAGTAAAAGAATGGGACAAATTCAGTATGTTAATGAATGGTGAAATCTATAGCAATTAATTATATTACATTATCATAATCATATGTTTTTATGTTGGGTAGTTAGTAGGACTAAATAATTAATTTGTATAAACCTTATCATAAGGGCATAGAGTTCCAAGTATCTGTGGCAAATACGTATTTTGCCAATAGTCGCCATACAAAGGGACTGATGATAGTATTCATAAACAAGGATAGTAGGTATCATCAAGGTGTGCTAAGACCTTTGAATAGGGAATTCTCTTCTCAAAGACCAAGACAGATGGAGGATTTGGCACAACCGTCTATGCGGGCTGACAGCACTTAGTTCAAGAAGATGGCACCAGTTGGCACCACCGTCTATGCACCGTTCCAATCTCATTTATGAGAGGGAAATTTCCCATGACGGTCTCTGGGGATATTGACCTCGGTGTCCACCATAGTGACACAGTGGTATATTGAACTTGAAAGCCTCTTATGGTCGTATTACACTCAATATTTGAAACCCCGTAAATCAATGGGATGGTATAGGGAGAAGTTCGTCCGCGTGGCAGGCAGCCTCATATATTGATAGTAATAATACACAATGTATGATAATGTAATATGCACCTAAATTCAAGTCTACAGCCCTGTAAGATTTGAAAAATACTTTAACCACCAAAATGATTAAAAAAATCGGCAGAAAAATAAAACCTTTTTTAAAAATTGACTTTAAATGATATTATGAGCTCTGTTAATATGACGTTTAAGGCCATTTTTGGTTCTAAAGGTTTGCTTGCACAGTTTACAACAGAATGCGCCTCCATGGTAGGACGACATGTGTGCCTTAACTCTGCCACTTGAATAGAAAGTTTTGCTACAAATGAGACAAGCGTGAGGTTGTACTCCAATATGCTTCCGCACATGAATCACTAAATCGTTTCGGCATTTCAGAATTTTCCCACAAAACTCACAGCTTTCCTTCGAAAACAAACTATGCACTTTTTTGTGACTGTTCAAATTTGATTCCGTATAAAATTGTCTTTCGCACATGTCACAACTGTAGGGTTTTATTTGCAGATGAACCTTATTCACATGAACTGAAAGTTCGTTGTCGTTGGAGCATTCTTTCTCGCAGAAACTGCAGGTTTGCGATCGCCTTTGCTTAAGCAATCTTAGCTTGCTCACATGCCTTTGCATATGACTGTCGTAGTGATGCTGAGAGACAAACGATTTGCTGCAAAGTTGACATTCTTTCGTCAAATGGCTGTGCAAATGGCGCTCTATCTTTTTAGGGTCAGTGAAACATCTGCCACATATTTCACATGGAAAATTGTTGGTATCTTTCAAAATGTGACACATTTTAATATGCTCAGATAAAAAGAACTTTGATTTAAATGTATTCTCACAGACTTTGCATTCCACTTTTCGATTAACATGCTTCAATATGTGTCGTTTCAGGAAATATTCTGATAGGAAATGTTTATTACATATTGGGCATGTGAATTTGCAACTGTAGAATCTTTTGACTGGTTTCTTTTTCTTTTTAAATGTTAAAAATTCACTACATATATTTAGGGGGTTATACTTTTTATCATTGTGTGGTTGAATTCCGTTGCATAAATTCCTTTTATAAGTCTTCACTGCTTTCTTAGCTGGATTGTCTAAAGTATCATCCAATTCTTCAGAGACAGCAGTGTCTTCTAACATATCGTCATAAACATTCTCAATTTCTGGTTTTTGCGAAACACTTGTTTTATCTTGTTTTATGTCTTCCTTTTGTTTAGGAATTTCATTTTCAATTTGCTCTGATTCACTTTCTTCGCTCTCAGATGTTATTCTGAATTCATCTTCCAAAACCTCAACTTTGAGTTTAGATTCATCTATATCCTCTTCATCAAGAATGAGATTTTCATCAAAATCTTGTTCCACAATTGGCATGATAGTATTCTGAGATATTTCAACAAAAAGATTAGCTGCCGGATTCTGAACTTGGTTCAAATTATCTAACATAAGACTAATGCAAGTGTTTAACCTATTTCTAACATATTGTGTCTGCTGAATGAAAACGTATGACGTTATAGCGTGGTTAAGGCACTTTTCACATATTTTTGTCCCCGTGTAGTTATGTAGAATGTTCATCTGCAACAAAAAATAAAGTGGTTTCAAATTAAACTAAAAAGCTCGGTAAGGATGAAGATACAGCTATAATCATTCAGTAAAATGTTATTACATGAGTAACTATAATACACAAGGAACTTATTGTAAGTAGCTTCTATCTTAATTATTATTTTATTGATATATACGTGATAACACCTAATCACCATTACTAAATACAATATTTGAAGCCTTGATGGGATAAAGTGTGACTTGAAAATCCAAACTCACGAGAATAATGGTACATAGCAGAATCACTTACAATATCGTAAATTAAAAATACAAAAACAGTACAAGAAGGAATACTGGCCACGCTTTACGACATTTACGTAATTATATAACTACACAAACATTTAATATTATTTAATCTATGATTGTGTTTGAACATAAAATTATATTTTTTGTTTTAACAAAATAATTTATTTGTGCAAAGTAGCAGATCTTCTTGAACTCATTGGCTTTCTGATTCTTCTCCAATTTTGCCTATCACTCGGATTGTATACTCCTATTTGAAATTGAAAGGTTGGGGGAACGATGGTAGGGACATACATAAAATTTGGATGATTAAACACTTCCGAATTTTGACCAAAGGGTTCCAAATTGATATTTGGCGGAGGGATTGTTTCAGGGTTTACAATATTTAAATCAACTAGTTCAATTTCCATTTCTTCTGCAATTCTTTCAGTTTTCACAATCTCTTCGATATTAATATTCATTTCAACAGTGTTTAATGACTGTTTCAGT
Source organism: Marasmia exigua (assembly GCA_019059595.1). Lineage (NCBI taxonomy): Eukaryota > Metazoa > Arthropoda > Insecta > Lepidoptera > Crambidae > Marasmia > Marasmia exigua. The sequence continues at coordinate 2,230,731 of CM032487.1, read as the reverse complement.
ACAGTTTCAGCGGTAACAGTCTCATTATTTCTAGTTTTATCGACATCTTGTTTTAAAGATGTGTCATTTTCATCAATCGTGTGTGGAGGTTCATCTTTTATAATGTTAGCATCATTGATGACGGGACATCCTTCTTGTTTAACAAACGTAACCTGTTGATCAATTACGTATGGAGTCTCATAATTTTTCAAAGTTGAACCAAATGTAAACAGTGCATTATTAACATTTTCATTTAGAGTTGTAAGATTTGCAATAATCTGATTGTTGAAATTAAAGTTATTATATAATCTTTCCGTTTCTCGATTTGAGAATAAGAACCTTTGGGCATCACAACAGGCACATCTTTCTCTATTTCCGTTAACTGTTAAACATATTTGGCATTGCCATTTCGATCTCTTAGACTTGAATGGAGTATTGTCATATGGCAATTTTCTTTTTTTATTTTCTGGAACTTTATTAGTAAAAATATTTCTTACTTCTTTACCTTTTTCAATAACAGTGTTTCTGTTATTATTATCAGAAGTCTTCACATCTTTGAAATATTCATATTTGTGGCAATTCTCATATATCCACCAATATTCGCATTGTCGTTTATTTTCGAATAGATCTGAGTTGCTAGGAATATTACTAATCACTTCTGTTTCTTTATTATCATTAGTGTACACAAATGTCTCATTAAAAGTATTCGTTTCAGTCTCCTCCGAGTCTTTATTGTTATTCAAATTAGGAGTATCAGGTTTGGAAAAACTAAATCTATGCTCAATTATATCCTTGGCCTTAGAATGAGGAAGTATCATACTTCCATAATGATCTTGATTGTTAAAGTAATTTGGATCAGTCTCGTTTTCTTCAGAACAAGAAGAGTCTTTTACAATGTAATTTTCATATGAACTATTATTTTGTTCCATATACGGTGCAGAAAATGAAAATTGCAATGGATATACATTCGGCTCAATTGTTCGGAAGGGCAACTTCAATTTTGGTGTAATTGTTTCATCGTTTGTGGTTTTCCCTGCCATTATAATTTCTTGACAATTTATATTTGTCAACCTTCCAGTTTCATGTATAGAAATACAAGCGTCGTCTAATGTAGTTTCATCTGTAAATATTTTATTATTGGCTTTATGTAAATTTTCAAATATTTCAATTTTTGCACTTTCTACCTTCTTAGTATCTCCGTTATGCAGACACTTATGAGTAGTTTTCTCAAATATCCAACAAATTTTACAGGATTTATTCTTATCTTTAGATATAACTCCACTTTTGTTTAGGGTTTCACTGATTACAGCCAAATTGGAATTATTGTGATTTGAGCTAAATTCAACTTTTTCTGTGATATTGATTGCACATTTCTTATTTAAAAGTAAATTGTTATCAATATCACTGTTCGTTGTTTCCATTCCCTCTTCCTCATCAATGGATTCAGAAGGATGATTATTATCAATTATAGCAATATTCCCTTTCCCTTTTGTGAACTCTTCATTAAAATGTTCAGTACAATGAGATATTATTCCTGTTACTTCACCATATGAACCTACATTTCCTTGTTCATCACGTGGCAAAGAGAATATGAATAAATAAAGATCGAAATCCTTATCTTCATTGGAAACAACAATTGGAGATGTAAATTTGAATTTTTCTCTTCCAATTTCTTTGCAAGAGTTGTTGATTTTGATAATGCTTTTAGTTTCTGCTTGAACAGGAACTAACAACTCTTGATATTTGTATGTTGATTTCTAGAACAGGATTATTCATGAAGTCACATGATGATAATATTATTACAAATATGTAAAGCATGAAATTCATTACAGCAAAAGAAAGTGCCTAAAGAAAACAGTCTAATGGTTTTCTATAACTGTTTAAACTATATGTGCAGGTTTTTTAAAAAGTGACATCCAGCTGTAAGTTTACTTAAGTACAATCTGTCAAATATCTTGATCTGAAGATTGGCAATGAATGAATTTAAACAGATTGTAGTAACGCAAAGTGTTGCTGCCTGTACATAAAGTACTTTGACTAACAAATTATGTTCTTCGAAATGTTGATTATAATATGTAGTAAGATATCACCACAAAGGCTTGATATCACCTCATTAATTGGTAAATAAATCGAAGTACATGAATTTTACTTACTTCAGGCACAGTAGATCCCAAGATGTTATAAAGAGTTCGGTCTCCCATCATCTCAGGGTAGCCACCGTGAAGACAGACCATCTTTTCCATATCAACTAAAGAACAATTCTTATCAAGACAGACAGCACAAAGTGCATCCATATTCCTCTCGATCAAATGTTCCATTACTCTTTGAAATTTATGTTTTTCTATATGCTGCAGGTGTTGATTATAATCATCGCTTATCACACCACATTCAGCGCATTTAAAATCTTCATTTTCAATCTGCGGTAGCTTTCCAAGCTCATGAATACTCTTTCTATGCTTCTTCAACAGATGACGTTTCGTGAAAGACTTTCCACAATATCGGCAATGGTAATACATACCTTTTGGATGAGATTTCTCATGATTGAGCAAAGAAAACATATTCGGAAAAAGTTTCAAACATTTCAGGCATTCAAATGGGTTTGCAGCATCAATTTCGCTTTGATCACCAATCAATTCGCACCCGCTATTTACAATGTTTATAATCGGCTCTGCATAGTCTATAACTTTTTCGTGGTCTGCGTACAAGGTGTCAAAGTTTGGATGTATTTTTTGTCTGCCACGTTTTTTTAATTTAGGTTCTAAAGGGTCTAACTTGTTAAATTTACTGAACAAGTCTTCGAAACAGTTACGTAATGCACGCTCAGATCTCTCGCACTGCTGGGTGAATAAATATGAACTGATTGTCCTATTTAAACACTTGTTGCATATCTTGTTTGGGAAGTTTGAGTCATCTGCAATCTGGAAAAGAGAAAATGGATATGATATTGCAAGCTGTATAAACATTATGTACTTTTGTATTGCTGCTAATTTAATTTTCCTATTATAAAACATGTAAATTGATGCAATAATGAATAATTTGATTGATTGATCATGTCAACATTATACAATGTGTTTTTTTTGCCCCCTTAAAAAATTCTCAAGAGCATTGACAAATACTCAAAAAAAAAAAAATTCCACCTAAGACGCCAATTGATTTTAATTTTTAGCTACTAAACCGGAAACTCCCTAACTCGTAGCGTCGGGTAGTAAGTTCCGCGAGAATGGCTCAGTATTAGACCGCCATCCATCGAGATGATCGGGATGGAGTGGATCAAACAGTTCCTCAGAGCACTCTCTGTGATGGATGCGGTATAGAATGCTGAGGAAAGCTATATCCTGATGCAGTGCTAGAGGATCAAGGCGACTAGAGAGAGTCAAGTCACCGATGATTCAAGCAGCCCTACGTTGTATGCGGTCAAACGGAAGAAGTTGGTACTGAAGTGCACCAGCCCAGAGAGTATTCCATATGGGGTCGAATTTTTGCCTTATAAAGTTGTAACCAAAGAGCAAGTGCAAATAGTTATTATTTGTAAGAAGAGGGGTGAGCCTTGCGTAAAAAGCCATGGGGCAAATGGTGGCTGTGATTCAAATCCGAGTATGCATCTCTTGATTTTACAAATCAATGTGCATATTTCTACCATTAGCTCAGTGGTGAGAGAATCAATCAACAACAACTGCTTAGTAAAGAACTCCTTCATGCTGCACCACAGGTTTCTATATGGCTGGTCTCGCAGTCATGGCCAGTTCAACAAGTAGCGTGATGTCCCACACTATGGTAATCTAACCATTGTTGCCACTGTGTTTTATAGTGGCAACAATGGTAATTGACCTGCTGATTCTACAGATAATATTGTAATAGAAGAAGAATATTTTTGCCAATGGACAATATGACATAAAATAATTTTCTGAATTACAAAGTACTATAATTCTAATAGATTATGCTCTTAGAAATTTAAGAAAAATAATTTCATCTTTCTGTGGCATCATCGCTCGCCATGACAAAAAACAACACTTTCGCTCAGTGTTGATTTATGAAAAGGTAATCCAAAAAACCAAACATCAATCAATGACATGACCAGTCGCCTAAACTTTTTTTACTGTACATATAGCACTGACATCACAATACGTTGAGCCTCAGGACTACCGTTACTTCCAGCATAAAAAAATGTTTCAATAAAAACACATTAAATGAAAACTAAAAAATATAGGTTACATTTTTTTTTCTATTCGAAAAACATATTAAAATATTTATATTTATTTTTGTCTGTATTTTTTTTTTATGTAATAGGTAGGCAGACGAACAGACAGATCACCTGATGGTAAGCAATTGCCGCCGCCCATGGATACCCGCGACACCAGTGAAGTCACAAGTGCGCTGCCAACCTTTAAACCCCCCCTATCCCCCGGATTGGGCCTCCGGTACCCTTACTCACACAGCGAAACACAGCACAGTGCTGCTTCACGCCGTATTATTACCACCTATAGTATAGTGTATTGTCCATTATTGGTTTTGGTCACCCCTTATGCACATTTTGACAGCCGACTCGTAGCTCTTATTGTATGGAACCATACCCATTATGTGATTGGCCATTCAAGTGTTACCTATACCGTACTAGTTCTCAACATGGTAGGCTATGCTTGATGTGTATTGCTATGCTTATAAAGGTCCCACATTTCATAAGTATTTGTAGGTACCTATGTCCAGTTCATAATATGCAGTACAGATGTGTATCAAAGTCACCAAAAATTGTTAGACATTACAATACAATATTATAAATCACGGTTGAAAGTTATTGCCGTACTAAAGCTCATATCATCCCATTCAAAGGGGCTGCCACGAATCTTGTAGCGGAACTATCCTCAGTTCGCAATTTGTAATAAAGGGGACCGAGTCCGACACCCATACAGTTAAGAATTCCATATGAGGTTTTGTGTCTTACCTTAAAGGGATGGAAGCTAGCCACCATATCTCTTATAGATATCTTATACATTGTACCAGTCCCCGCAATCTGAAGGATCTGGTCCAACTCGGACAGGGGAGAAGCCACGTTCAGACAGTAACGACAGACTTTCTTCCTCAATCCTCCTTCTAATAACAATTCCACTGCTCTTTTAGTAGTTAAAGGCTCTCTTTTCACTGGTTTCACTTTTTCATTCTCCACAGAATTTTTAGACTTCAAGAACTCTTTATTTAATATAATTGGTTCATTTTCCACACAATTATTAGCTACAGAGTTGAGTAAACTAGCGATATCATTTGGCTCCATAGTTAGGTTATAATAAATAGTAAAAAGTAAAATTCCACTTCAGGAAGTATTCAAATTGAAGAACCAGACGAAATATAGTGAAACAATTTAGAAGACAGGAAAACTTTGTTATTATTTAGGAGCAAATTAGAATATTTTTAGAAATAAAAGTGACAACGTCAAATCACCAAGCGAAAATGGCCGCTTTAGAGAAAATGACAGTTGACGTGAGTGACAGCTTTGACAGTGCGTCGTTAGTCCGAATCGAACTGTTGGCCTTTAGAGCTCGCGCCATGAAAGAAGTCCCCGAGGCCGCCTGTGGCAAAACACGGAACTAAAATTGTAGATTCCTTGTTCCTTGTGTGACATTTAATTATGATTTAAAGCTTTTTGATTGAATATTGATGGGCGAGGTGACTGAAGGCTTTTCACGGGACTTCTTTGGTGGCGAGGATTCAATTTTTAAACCCAAGAAGAATGATGAACACACTTTACAGACTGACGTCAAATCATCTGTCAAATGGCGACTTGTTTTGCCAACTGGACAAAGTCCTGTCATTCGCAAAAATAATGCAATTTTCGGAGTGTTTACGTTTATTTTACCAAAGTATTTCTACAGAAATCCCTTAAGCGTGACATGCGACATTAATTTCCGCTAACAAAAATGTCGTGGCTGAATTTGAACCAGAGTTTGAACAGTCTGAAAGGACAAATAACAAATTTCGCTTCTGAAGTGTTATCTGAGCCTTCTGCTGAGAGTTCCGGTGATGTGACTTCTATTTTGGACCCTCACGTGAAGGAGCTTGAAGATAAATGCCGCACCCAAGAGCTCGAGGTAAGTTTAGTGGCAATAAATCATTACGTTATCTTTCTAGTGACAGCTGTTTTTCAGGTTATGTTGATATACATAACATTGGCTATAATTTTCCGATGAGCCCATCTGACACTCCTACGCGACAAATTAATAGCATGAATAGAATCCTAGACTCTTTATTGCATTTATTAGATCAATTGACTTATATTGGTTCGATAAACCACTTGATTCCTACATCATAGAAGTTGTACCTATGTGTTAATACATCTAATAACATAATCAAACATTGTTGGATTATGAAAGCATACATAAGAGGTGTTCATTTCATTGCTAGTAAAGATAATGTTATACTACACCACACAGTGTATAGATGCTAGAAATGTGTTAGTAGTGTTACATGGTTGAAACCATTTCAAGGCCTTGCAAGTCACTTTTGTCTAAATATGTGCTATGATAATATATGTGCATTCATTTTATGATGTAAATAATCAGACTTTTGTAACATAGAATATATTCATAATTGAAAAACACAATTTAACTTTTTGATCCGAGCTTGAAAAATAAAACTAATTAGTGTCAGTTATTGCTGAATTAAAATTAAAAGTTAATAATTCTCACAACATCTCTTAAGTTCACCTGATTCCGTACTAAGTAGCTTAAGCACTTGTGTTACAGATATCACACAACAGAGGAACACAAATATATACTTAAATACATATATTACTCCCAGACACTGAACAAACACAAGTGTTCATCGCACAAATGTTTGTCCAGGGTGGGGATCGAACCCACAACCTTTGGCGTAAGAGGCAGGGTCACTACCAATTGCGCCATCAGGTCAGTCAATTATAAGTTGGGTCTATTTAATTTGGAATCAATAGGATACAAATACGCAAGAATTATTTTCTGCTTCTTAATTAAAGCACTTTAAGGCGACGTGTAGGAACCACTAGCAACACCAATCGATTTTAATTTTTAGCTACTAAACCGGATCTATTTTAAACAATTTCGGGATTAGAACCTCTCGGCAAACACTTATACTATTTATTAAATAACCATGAAAAGATGTTGCCTTTATATAATAATCCATTCTTTTAACTTATCCATGAATCTCAATAGTCATAAAATCTGCTATTTATTAAATTTTTTACTAAAAATGTTTGCCATTGGTCTCATTACATATACTTTGATAAAGTTTTTCTTTTTTTACCCGACTATGGCGAAGCAAAAAACAGGGTTATGATTTTGACCTGTATGTATGTATGTATGCATGGTTGTTCATCTGTTCCATCATTCATTGAACAAGTGAGGTTTCATTAAAAGTGTCTTGATTGTCTTCTGGTTATAGGCGACATGACGTTACGTTAAATTGAATCTTAGGGCTAAAAATTATTTTTCTGGATGGTACCGTGCGGGGTATCAAATTCGGGGTATCAACGGGGTACAAAAAGAGCTTTTGTAGCACATTTCAAATATGTAATTTATTTATTTATTTATTAGGTCCACTTACAATTTATGCATTATAAAATATCGTAACACATTAATTCTTAGTAGCATGCTAAATACATAAATCAGTTACAAGTAGACACCTCATGCCATTACAGTGTACTTGATGCAGTTACATTTAAATAGGTAGTTGAAATAAAATTACGGTAACAATATATATAAATCTCCAATAAAATACACAAACACACAGATAAAAATAGGCCGACAGTGAGCTAGCTAGCACAGGGTCTTGATGCTAGTATTAGTCTTTTGATCTTGCCAACTGAGTCGTGAAAGATATCCATCTGGTCACTATAATAATTTATATGATATCCATCTGGTCACTATAATAATTTATATAATGTAATTTTATTTACATAACTATAAAAATATGTTATATAAACTAAAGTTTAAAAACTAAAACCCGACTACCAAAAAACACGTTCTAAAAGTACGAAACTAGAAAATTGTCTGCTGAAATTATTATGCCGTATTGCCGTGGTCGTATGCCACCTACGGTAGCGAAACAGATTCATTATAATAATAAAAATCAATGTGGCATATGACCACGGCAATATGGCATAATAATTTCAGCAGAGAAAATTTTCCTGTCTCATTCTTTTTAAAGTGTGTTTTTTTATAATCACTTTATCTCGAGATAATTCAAATACCCTATTCATTTACAATATTTCATAAACTTTTTGTAATGGGTAAAATAATAACAAATCTTACAGTACCATAACATAACATATAGCATGTTTATGTGTTACCTGTGTCCTGACCCACGGGGGGAATATAATGTATGTATTATATTATTATACTTACATACAAACCTTATTCTTGTCATCAGTGTCATCTAGTGGAAGATAGTTGAAACTTAATAGTCATCGGCTAATAACTATGCAATATTTAGTTGAACTTAGTACAACTACTCCACGCTAGACTGCGCCGGAAAATAATTGACGTTACGATATTTTATTCAGATAACATCGATGTTAAAACATAGATGTTTTATAGTTAAACATTGATGTTTTTCAACATCGATGAATATTGATCATCCCTAACATAAAATTGATTAATATCCACAACGCCACTAAACTCGTTTTCTATTTGTCCTTTTTTATGTGATAGGTGGCAGACGAGCAAACGGATCACCTGATGGTAAGCGATTGCCGCCGCTCATGGGCACCCGCGACACCAATGGACTCAAAGTGCACTGCTAACCTTTAAATTCCCCTTTCCCCCGATCGGGCCTCTCCGGTACCCTCACTAACGCAGCGAAATACAGCACAGTGCTTCTGTGAGGCCGTGGTATCACTCCAGTCGAGCTGGCCCATCCATGCCGAAGCGTAGCTCTCCCACGGTCAAATAAGTTGATCTTTAGTTTCAAAGAACCAAGCCAATTTAATAAAACAAGTGGCTCGGACTCACTTCTTTTCGGGCGGCACATAATTTTGTTATTAGTTTCAAGGTATACCAACAGATTGCGCTGAGTGTCAATTAGGTACATTGCGCAAGTGATTCACCTATAAGCCTTGTCCGTTGCGTAGAGAATTTACATTTTTAATGGCGTAGATGTCGTGGCCATTTTTTTGTTTTTTCCTACATTTGAGAAAAAAGTTTTGCGTAGAATATTACTTAAGGTCGACGGGTAGGGCACACTGACGACGCCAATCGATTTTAATTTTTAGCTACTAAACCGGATCTATTTTAAACAATTTCGTGTTCAACTTTTCGGCAAACACTTATACTATTTATTAAATAACCATGAAAAGATGTTGCCTTTATATAATAATCCATTCTTTTAACTTATCCATGAATCTCAATAGTCATAAAATCTGCTATTTATTAATTTTTACTAAAAATGGTTTGCATTGGTCTCATTACATATACTTTGATAAAGTTTTTTCTTTTTTTACCCGACTATGGCGAAGCAAAAAACAGGGTTATTATTTTGACCTGTATGTATGTAGTATGGCATGGTTGTTCATCTGTTTCCATCATTCATTGAACAAGTGAGGTTTCATTAAAAGTGTCTTGATTGTCTTCTGGTTATAGGCGACATGACGTTACGTTAAATTGAATCTTAGGCTAAAAATTATTTTTTCTGGATGGTACCGTGCGGGGTATCAAATTCGGGGTATCAACGGGGTACAAAAAGAGCTTTTGTAGCACATTTCAAATATGTAATTTATTTATTTATTTATTAGGTCCACTTACAATTTATGCATTATAAAATATCGTAACACATTAATTCTTAGTAGCATGCTAAATACATAAATCAGTTACAAGTAGACACCTCATGCCATTACAGTGTACTTGATGCAGTTACATTTAAATAGGTAGTTGAAATAAAATTACGGTAACAATATATATAAATCTCCAATAAAATACACAAACACACAGATAAAAATAGGCCGACAGTGAGCTAGCTAGCACAGGGTCTTGATGCTAGTATTAGTCTTTGATCTTGCCAACTGAGTCGTGAAAGATATCCATCTGGTCACTATAATAATTTATATGATATCCATCTGGTCACTATAATAATTTATATAATGTAATTTTATTTACATAACTATAAAAATATGTTAAATAAAACTAAAGTTAAAAAACTAAAACCCGACTACCAAAAAACACGTTCTAAAATTACGAAACTAGAAAATTGTCTGCTGAAATTATTATGCCGTATTGCCGTGGTCATATGCCACCTACGGTAGCAAAACAGATTCATTATAATAATAAATACCAATGTGGCATATGACCACGGCAATACAGCATAATAATTTCAGCAGAGAAAATTTTCCTGTCTCATTCTTTTTAGAGTGTGTTTTTTTATAATCACTTTATCTCGAGATAATTCAAATACCCTATTAATTTACAATATTTCATAAACTTTTTGTAATTGGGTAAAATAATAACAAATCTTACAGTACCATAACATAACATATAGCATGTTTATGTGTTACCTGTGTCCTGACCCACGGGGGGAATATAATGTATGTATTATATTATTATACTTACATACAAACCTTATTCTTGTCATCAGTGTCATCTAGTGGAAGATAGTTGAAACTTAATAGTCATCGGCTAATAACTATGCAATATTTAGTTGAACTTAGTACAACTACTCCACGCTAGACTGCGCCGGAAAATAATTGACGTTACGATATTTTATTCAGATAACATCGATGTTTCCAATCGATGTCAAAACATAGATGTTTTATAGTTAAACATTGATGTTTTTCCAACATCGATGAATATTGATCATCCCTAACATAAAGTTGATTAATATCCACAACGCCACTAAACTCGTTTTCTATTTGTCCTTTTTTATGTGATAGGTGGCAGACGAGCAAACGGATCACCTGATGGTAAGCGATTGCCGCCGCTCATGGGCACCCGCGACACCAATGGACTCAAAAGTGCACTGCTAACCTTTAAATTCCCCTTTCCCCCGATCGGGCCCCTCCGGTACCCTCACTAACGCAGCGAAATACAGCACAGTGCTGCTTCACGCCGGTTTTCTGTGAGGGCGTGGTATCACTCCAGTCGAGCTGGCCCATCCATGCCGAAGCGTAGCTCTCCCACGGTCAAATAAGTTGATCTTTAGTTTCAAAGAACCAAGCCAATTTAATAAAACAAGTGGCTCGGACTCACTTCTTTTCGGGCGGCACATAATTTTGTTATTAGTTTCAAGGTATACCAACAGATTGCGCTGAGTGTCAATTACATTGCGCAAGTGATTCACCTATAAGCCTTGTCGTTGCTTAGAGAATTTACATTTTTTAATGGCGTAGATGTCGTGGCCATTTTTTTGTTTTTTCCTACATTTGAGAAAAAAGTTTTTGCGTAGAATATTACTTAAGGTGACGGGTAGGGCACACTGACGACGCCAATCGATTTTAATTTTTGGCTACTAAACCGGATCTATTTTAAACAATTTCGTGTTACAACTTTTCGGCAAACACTTATACTATTTATTAAATAACCATGCTCAAATTTTTCGCGTACGCGTTGAACCCTACATGTTTTGCATGGTTATTTAATAATAGATTAATAGTAAGTGTTTGCCGAGAGTTTGTAACCCCGAAATTGTTTAAAATAGATCCGGTTTAGTGGCTAAAAATTAAAACCGATTGGCGTCGCTAGTGTGCCTTACCCGTCACCTTAATGGGGGGCTATCGCGTGAGAAATATCCGCTAGATGGCGTGCTTGTGAACTGAGGTCCAACTTCAACTTCAATGGCTGATTTATTCGTTAATTGGCAATTTGACATATGACGTCTAAAAATACCCAATCACCTTGTAGATGGACCGCAGTCTTATACTACGCCATCTTGCGGATTTTCCGCACGCGAGTGGGGGCTATTAGTAAAATCAGAAGTTCATAAATATATTTTTTTTCCTGTGTTTGCAATCGGGCACAATAAAAAGTATTTTATTTATAGGGTTTGCTCTTGGCTCTAGGCTGAACTCTAAGAGTTGAAAAAAGAAGAAAAGCCACTCTAGCTTTTAAAAAAAATACTTTTGAGTTTAAAAGATTTTTGAAAGCAATACAATTAATAGGTATTGCCGTGTGGGGGACCACACGGCAATACCACAGAAGAGTAGAAAGTCCACCCTCACTCTTACCGAGGTCTCGTAAAAGGCGACTAAGGTAAAGCTGCTGGCATGATCATCAGCACCCAGAGAAGGAAAACTCTGCATTTATATCAAAACCCTCGCCAACCCGTCTGCCAAGCGTGGTGAGTAAGGCAATTACCCCTCATGTGATTGAGGGAGGCCCGTGCCCCAGCAGTGGGGACTTAAATGGGCTGATGATGATGACAATTAATAGGTATAGCATACGTCCCGTATCTGATCATCCTGCCCCGTATTTTGTACATGTCTCGTATTGGATGTCCGGTATTGAATTAGTACATATCCCGTCCCGTAGTCCGGGGTTTCGCCATCACCAAAAGATAAACATTTTTTTATGTATACCGTAACACCAGAGAGAATGGGCCTCCGGTAACCTCACTCACTCGGCGAAACAAAGCACAGGCGCTTCTTTACTTTACGCCGGGTTTCTGTGAGGCCGTGACGAGCCGGCCCATTCATCCCGTAAGCGTGTCTCTTCGGCAGAATCATAGTACATTTGGTGTCCTACTGCTTTTTTTTCGTCTTCTTTAACTTGATGTATTACTTAATTTTTTTTTCTGTTTTATTATATGAATAAATATATAGATAGACATCTTATTTTCGCGGCCCCACACATCCACTTGAAATACCCGAATAAAATAGCCGTTGGATCGTTACTAGCCCAGAATTCACTCAACAATCTTATTTACTTCAATTTAGAGTTCCAAATGCCATGGCAAGCTACCTTTATATCCATGCTATGTCTCGGAACCTTATGGTCCTGATGTTAGGGTCCACATTGATCTGGTAGAGTTCGTTCAGTACAGGCTTGGCGAGGGTAGATAAACGTGTATCGTTTGTTTGAACAGTGATACAGTCACGGGCTGATAACGGGCAGCTTTTGGTCGAAACCTGTAGGGTGGGAGTGGAATGATTCTTTAGCCTTTTTACATTGGGAATACGTAAAGTATGGCGTTGAACTGCTGACCTAGTCGGGCTTTTTTATGTGGTAGGCAGACGATGCGCAGTGGATGCCCGGAGTCTCCTTCCGTGATCGTATAAGAAATGATGAGATCCGCAGGAAAACTAAGGTCACAGACATAGCCCAAAGGATTTCATGGCTCAATGGGCAGGGCACATTGCGAGGAGAACAGACGGCCGTTGTGGCAGAAAGGTCCTCGAGTGGAGGCCACATACAGGAAATCGCAGCCGTGGCAGGCCCCCCACAAGGTGAAGTTCGCAGGAATCCATTGGATGCGGGCGGCACAGGACCGATCTTTGTGGAGAACATTGGGGGAGGCCTATGTCCAGCAGTGGACGTCTATTAGCTGAAATGATGAGGCCAGACGAGCACACGGATTACCTGATGGTAAGCGGTGAATACCGTCCATGGACACGTGCAACACCAGTGGAATCAGAAGTGTCCGGTCCACCTTTGCTTCTTCTCCCCGAATTGCGTCTCCGATACTCTCAAATTCACTTGGAGAAACACAGCATAGGCGAAGTTCACACCGGTTCTCTGTGAGGACGCGGTATTACTCTGGTCGAGCTGGCCTATTCATGCCGAAGCATGCGGCTCTCTCAAGGTGGTTAATCTAGTCAGGATTGGTCATGTATGTTTAGATCTTTCGACTACAGTTCGCCAGGGCAAATGTTCATCAGCAGTAGAACAAAGGAATATAATTAATTCACTCCGTCTTATTCCAAAACGTGGTTTGAAATAAGAATTGGGATCAATACTTTTTTATGTGATAGGTGGCAGACGAGCAGACAGATCGCCTGATGATAAGCGAATACTTAGAATAACCGAAGAACTAGAATAAACCTTAATTTCAATGCACTTAACATTTTTTCGACAGTCTTCGGGTGGGACTCGAAACCATGATCTTTTACTTTACTTTAGAATCAATAATTTTGAATAAAACTGTTGGTAAGTCGGCAATCGCTTACCATCAGGTGATCCGTCTGCTCGTCTACCTATTATTGGCAATAAAAAAAAAGTTTAATTAGGGCCAATTCGACCATTCTTATTCCGATAATAAGGGCCTCGTTCACCATCTCTGAGTAAATTTCTGATTAGTTACTTCCCGATTAAAACTACTCAGTAATTAAAAGTAAATAGTAAATTTTCTAAATTTCACATACGTAAATGAAGTTCCGAGTAGTTACTCAACGGTTAAAAGATTGACTTGCTTTAAGTCATTCATTCTTATTGTTAATTCACTCAATTCTGACAGTGACGTTAAAATGGCGCTAATTATTTACGTCAAAAAACAAATCTCGCGGTATTTTTCTTCACGTGTGTTTATTATTACAGGCATATTTTTGATGAAACTGCTCGATTCCTAAAATTCAAGTAAAAGTATTTGGTAATACCTACCAAATTTACATTCATACCTATAGGTATGAATGTATATTTGGTAGGTACAAGTTCAACTATATACAATTTAAGTATTTAATTACCTACACTGATTTTTATCGCTCTTTGGGTTTTGGTTATTATTTCTTGCTTTATTAAATTATGCGTGGTGCACTGCATACATTGTATTTGGATTAAGCGAAATATTGCAAAAATAATCTTGATTGTCAAGTTCTATAAAATAATCAACACGGATATTAAAATCTCGAGTTATAGGAATCCTTTGTATTGAATATGTGTGCGCAAACACAAATAACTATTCCTTTACCCTCACATTCCAATGTAGTTACCTATAATTTGTTTTCAGTGTCGTGACATAACTGAAGAGAGATTGGACGCAGAACCAACGGCTTAACGGGCTTTTTTATGTGATAGGTGGCAGACGAGCAGGCGGATCACTTGATGGTAAGCGATTGCCGCCGCCCATAGACTTTCGCGACACCAGTGGAGTCACAAGTGCGCTGCCAACGTTTAAACCTCCCCTTCTCCCGGATTGGGCCTCCGGTAACCGCAATGAAGCAGCGAAACACAGCACAGTGCTCCTTCACACCGGTTTTCTGTGTGACTTTCCGAGGCATGGGGGCACAATACTGCCAACTTCTAGACTTTGGGCTGACACTGCGAATTTCCTATAAAAAACTTAGGTATCGGGGCATACACATTGACATAATCGTCAATTCAATCTTTTACTCAGTAGTCGAAGCTACAAGTAAGTTACATGCCACTCTAGCCATTGATTATCATTACTCAGAGATGGTAAAATTCGAAAAATAAAACTTGTTAAAAAAAAATAATAATATTATTATATAATTGTAGAAACCTTTATTCTTAAAAAAATAATATTATTATATAACTGTAGAAACCTTTATTCTTGAAAACATAATATATTTTGTAGTAGTAATAGTAATATACACTCGCGAGCAAAAGTTTGGAATCACTTACTTGAAATTGGTTTCCCGCGATCTTGCTTAGTAAATAATTTTTTATAATTATAAAAATGACATCATTTTAAAGGTTCAACTGTTCACTTTAAATTGATACCAAATTCAAATCGAGCCAGTAGTTGTGGAGCTATCCCGGATTAAGCGAAGGAGTAACGAAAAAGACGTGTTTCAATTGTTTGATACGTCTCGAGTTGACCCCTATAAAAGCACCTGTTATCACATTTTCTTTATCAGTCGACTTTCATACGTTGACCGGTACACATCTCTGCTACTTTTGACCCTTTACCTTGTACGACAATGGAGACAACACCTATAGAAGCCGCACAAATCGTAGCCCTATTGCAAGAAGGGCTCAGCCAGCGAGTTGTCGCTCGTCGGCTCCACAGAAGCCAGTCCTGTGTTTCGAAAGTTTACAAGCGCTTTCGGGAGACTGGTGGCTTTATCCCGAGATCAAGATCTGGACGGCGCCGGTGCACATCGGAGAGGGATGACCGTTTTATCGTGTCAACATCTCTCCGAAATCGGCATTTGACTAATGTCAACGTCCAACAGGAGCTCCGAGATGTTCGTGGAGTAGCGCCGGCCAGTCCAATGTGGCGATACCTCGAAGAAGTCGGTATCGCCACATTGGACTGGCCGGCGCTCAGCCCTGACTTGAATCCCATTGAGCACGTGTGGGATGAACTGAAGAGGAAGGTTCGTTCCAGAACTCCTGCTCCTTCATGTCTGAATGCGCTGAAAGCAGCGTTGATTGAGGAGTGGGAAGGTATTCCACAAGAATCAATTCAGAAGCTGATCAGGTCTATGAAGAATCGTCTTCGAGCAGTTATTAGGGCGAGGGGAGGGAATACAAAGTATTAACACTTAATTTTAAAGCTAAATAAATGTTTTATTAATAAATGTTTGTTGTTTTATTCATTCATTATTTTTCAATATTTCCTTGTTTTCCTACCTCCTTCGCTTAATCCGGGATAACTCCACAACTACTGTCTCCATTTGAATGAATTTGGTATCAATTTAAAGTGGACAGTTGAACCTTTAAAATGATGTCATTTTTAAAATTATTAAAAATTTATTTACTAAGCAAGATCGCGCGAAACCAATTTCAAGTAAGTGATTCCAAACTTTTGCTCGCGAGTGTAGTTCGTATTTTTTTTTTACTGTAGATAGGTAAGCGTTTGACCATATTTCACCTGATGGTAAGTGATAATATGGTCTAAGATGTAGCACGATTACCTAGAAGATACCTATTCACTCGCGCTTTGAAAACCCCCAAATTGTAGCCTCTAGGGAACACCTCCTCAGGCAACTGATTCCACTGTTTCGCAGTACGAATAAGGAAACAGGATTCAAACCTCTTTATGCGGACTTTTGGTATTTCTACCATGTACCGGTGTCGATTGAGGGTCTGCCTGGTTGAGTAGTGGAAGAACAGAGATGCTCCAATGGCATTGTACAGTTCCGTGGCGCACTCTCCAAAATGTATCCGATAGAAGATCGATAAGCTTGCTACCTTGCGTCGGTGTTCAAGGCTTTGTAGCCTCTTACCCACAAGCTCGTCGTCGCCAATTAGTCTCTTGGCCCTTCTCTCAATACTCTCTAACGCCTCAAGCTGGTATTTGGCTGAAATACCATCGTATGTATGAAATTTCTGTGCCTTTGCAGGGTAATGTGAGATCCTTGTATACTTGTAAAACCTTTTTGTAATCCACATTATGCAGTAAATGATTATGATTATGACCACTTTAATCGACGAGTAGCCTACTTGAAACTTTACTCAGAGATGGTGTTTTTTTTTTTTTTTTTTTTTTTTTTTTTTTTTTTTTTTTTATATATGGCTGCTACTATGTTGCCTACGGCGAACACATAATAACTCTGCCAATGTCGAGTGATCAAAGAGACACGTAAATTTAATGGTTATTGACCGGTGTGGCGAGTTAAATCCTTTTGATGTTTATCTTAATTGAGTTTATCACCAAGCACCATCTAAAACCAAGACAGAACAAAACATACACAAAGACGTCACAATATTAAAGGGACAGAGATGGTGAACGAGGCCTTTAATCTACCGCGCTGTCATTTTAAACAAATCTGACGTTATACCATAGATTTAGGTGTCCACGGATGGATATTGGTCGAATCTAGCCTTAGTGTATCGCTATAATACTAATTTAATAAATAATAGTTATGTAAAACGAAACGTCATTGAACGAATGATTGAATGATTCGATCAATTTTGACACTACGGTACTAAGTATTCTATGGTTAGTCGATGATTTGTAATTTAAGAACAAATATTATATTATACCGTAATAAATATGAACTTGCTTTTTTTTTTAAAATTTAGGATTAAAGCCATTACCAGAATAGCTTTTTGTAATAAAAAGGCCTGTGTTTTTCTTTCAGTTTATAGACAGCATATGCCTGATTTAGTACACACTGTCAAAATTGTTACAAGTGTTCATCGTATAGACTTAGGATCCCGTTCATCATAGTAATTTTAACCACTAATCTACTTTGAGTTTAGAAGTTACAAGAACCATTACTGATCACTGCAGGCTGAACAAACACGGCTCCAGAACCGGGCTGACCTTAGATCAGTGAATCTTCGAGATGTGATTTTCGTGGTCGACTTTAAAATCTAATCTATCTCTGAAATCAACATCAAAATCTTAAAATGTTCTGAATAAATAAAAAGCCTTTTCTACAAATAATGTAACTTTTACGTGTTTTTTAGATTCTGATGTCAAATTCGGAGAAATATAAAGAGGAGAGGCGATACGAGAAGAGATGATGTGGTTTTTTTTTATTCTTTTATTTTAAATTAAGAACTTTTGTCTAACAGAGACATGTCAGTCCTATTGAACCTTATTCTAAATAATACAAAATAAAATTTAGCAGTAAAGCAATAGTAGGTAATTGAAGAAATAAAAGTCAGCGACTGTTCACCATCTCACACACTACCGGCCAACTCGGAGGCAGGTTCACCCAGACTTTGGAAAATACCTACCTCCAAACGATCCAAATGTAGTGCTGACATAAGATCATGTCGCTGATTCTCATTTCTGACACATTCCGTCAACAAATGTTGAACGTCTTCTATGGTTCCACATGTATCACAATTAGGTGAATCGACTTTTTTGTGGTTGTGTCCACACACAATCACATTTATTCACCACTCAATCGGGTCCCGACCGCAGCATTTGCTGCTACGGCATTATCTGCGGTGCCCCAACAGCACTGGTATTCTGGTGATAGGTAATAGGTAGCCAGGTAGTCCGTGTGTGTTACTTACATATCATTTACTTGCCTAAACCGCCTTGTCGATATGTCACCACATGCTGAGAAAAAAAACAAGAGCCCAATTCTCGTGCACTCGACATAGAAGACGAATTTTAACAGTCGGAGAGCCACGCTGCGGCATGAATGGGCCGGCTCGTCTGTGTTTCGCTGCGTGAGTGAGGGTACTGGAGGCCCAATCCAGGAGAAGGGGGGTAAAAAGGTAAGCAGCGTACTTGTGACACCACTGGTGGTGCAGGTGTCCATGGGCGGCGGTAATCGCTTACCATCAGGTGATCCGTAGGCTCCTCTGTCACCTATATCAAAAAAAATGAGAGATTTCTATGTATGTTCGTCAATAAAATGTCGAATTCATGCATGTTAACTTGTTGTATATAAACCATTTATCTGTGGAAACTTTATTGTTATATGTGTGGGAAATGTTTGTTATGTAATTTTTATGATGTGTGTTTTCCCTAAAAATAAATAAATATAAAATATCTATATAATGTCCCGAGAATTGGGCTCTAAGTCCTTACTCGTCATAGAGTTCTTAAGGGGCCGACGAACAACGTATTTCCCATACAAACGGAATACTAAAATAATTTGCAATTTGAGGATTTTTCGACATTTTATTGCTGTTACTCGGAGTAAGGAAGTATTTATCTATATCTCGGTTAACAACTGCTCTTAAAAATATGTGCGATTCAATTACGTAAATTTTTCACGTTAACGACCTGTTTTTTGACTGTTTGTTTAATATTAAAAACTCAATTATTTATTATGAAAATTTAACAGAGATACAGCGTCTATTGTCTAGTTACACAATGTCTTAAAGAAAATCGAAATATAATCAAGTTTCATTAATTCTTTTGGTAATCGCAAATGTTTCATAATTTCTTATTAATTTGAAACAGCTATCTTGCCGTTTCTACCCGCACGGAAGGGTCGCGGATGGCGCGACAAAGATAGCGAGATGTCCGTGGAACGGTGAAGCTCGCTCCGCCGCACTCTTAAGACAGTAAAATGGCTCGCCCTAAATGTAAAAAATCTAAAAACAGAATTAAGCAATATAAGACTAGAACATCACGAAAACAATCGATCTCATACTGGTGTTAAAAAATAAATTCGTCAATCCCAGATACAAATCTGTGATTGTAATCTTTTGTTCCAGATTTTATGTTAATCTGTCTTGAGACGGCCCCACGCATCTTGGTTCGATCGAGTGTGGAAAAAAGGCTGTACTTTTTTCGGTTTTACGGTAGCCAGTAATGTTGGCTCCTGGTGTTTTTGTGGAAACTGGATAAAGAACCAATAATTTATTTGTGTCTTTAAATCTAAGTTTCACATTCTTTAAATTAATTTATAAGTTTCACAAAACTTTATGGCCTTTGGCTGAGCTTCCCCTCCCTTCAACTTGTATATCCTTTGACACATCTCTGCCCCGTATAAATTGCCCTTTCCCTTAGTTTGGGCCTTCGATACCCTCACTCACTCGGCGAAACACAGTTTTCTGTGAGGCGTATCACTCCAATCAAGATTTTCTTATGTTACCTTGACTTTTAACAAGCCTTTGATATTGTTTAAAAGTATCATTTTTTAATTCTCTCACGGATAAGGTAAAGTG
The DNA here is from genome assembly GCA_019059595.1 of Marasmia exigua. Taxonomy (NCBI): domain Eukaryota; kingdom Metazoa; phylum Arthropoda; class Insecta; order Lepidoptera; family Crambidae; genus Marasmia; species Marasmia exigua. Next base: position 2,210,320 of record CM032487.1, on the reverse strand, counting down.
CTACTTTTTAAAGTTATATCTTTACCTTATATTTCCACGTTTCATAAAAACAACTTGTCCACGTGCAATATTCTAATTAGATTCCTAATACATTAATAACAACAACTTGTCTCCCTCAAGGTAGCATACTAAGTCCTATTTTATTCCTAGCACAGAAACTTTTCTGTAAGAAAAAATGGCCTTAAGCATGCACATTTATTTCTAAAACAGTATTGTCATCGGCCATTTAAAAGAAAAAAACTTATCCGACCAATCGTGGCGCTCGATTTTAAAATTCAAATTTGGAATCGATTTAAATGCGCTGCCAATAGGTCAGAGATGAATGTATTCGCATCGTAATGGCGTTGCGTCGTTTTTATGTAAAAAGCTTTGTTACCTGTGGAAGACTTATGACGTCCTTCCTGTTTGGAGAGCGTGTATTAATAGATTTAGGTGTTAGGAACTTGGATAGGTTTTTCTTAATAGTCCCGACTTTTTTACATTCACATTCATCAAAAAACCTTGTGAATTTGCAGAAGATAAGCCATAAAATCTATAGTCAGGCCATACTTTTGTTTCTTGCAAAACTGAAACGAACTGTCGTCAGCTGTATTTCTAGACTAATTATCCTAACGACCAAATATTTGAATGCTCGATTCTTCTCCGATTGTGTCCGGTCCATTGGGGAATCGTGGGAATAAAGAGTGCTTCTGTTTGCGCACACACTAGTGCCCTATAATACTTCCTACTTTCTGGGGAAATCGATCGGTCGCTGTTGTCGAAATAATGACTTCAGGATATTATTAATATTACAATTATTTGTATAGCCATGTTATTGGTACCTACTTTATTATTAACTATGAAAAGAACTCTGAGTAGGATTACAGTTCATCGTTTCAGCCAATAGACGTCCACTGCTGGACATAGGCCTCCCCCAATGTTCTCCACACAGATCGGTCCTGTGCCAATGGATTCCCGCGATCTTCACCAGATCGTCGGTCCACCTTGTGGGGGGCCTGCCACGGCTGCGACTTCTTGTACGTGGCCTCCATTCGAGGAGGATTACAGTTACAATAGCAATAACATTAATATGAGTAAGCGCGATTCTAATGAGAAACTGACAGCTCGAGTGAGAAACGTCACTAGGGATTTGATTTGAAATAATGATATCAATGCCATTCGATTTTTGGTTTCACCAACATTATGTTACACTTTTTGTTTCAGATTGCAGCTTTGAAGAAGCTGAATGTTGAATTGGAAGCTTCATTGCAGTCAGAGGTAAGAATAGTCAATGGTTAGATAAGAATTTATGTAGTCAAAGTCAAGTAATTCTTTATTTGCATAGGCTTGTACACAGCACTTACATATCGTCATACATTTGAATGATTTAAAACTATTTATAAACACTCATGTATGTATAATTTACATGTTAATACATATATGTGGGATTATGAGAGAGTGAAACGGAATGGAAGACGAGTAGAATGGAACGGAGTAAGAGTGAACAGAGAACGAGTGAACGGAGGGAATGATTGAGGTAGCGGTGGGTGTGAGACGACGAAGAAGCGAATGGGCACACATATATGTTGGTACATAAAATAAACTACAAAAATAAATAAACATAATGCAATTCTACCACCGGCTCGGAAAGTTGTTTCTGGTCGAGAAGATCCGGCAAGAAACTCGCCAGTTACTCTTTTTAATCGCCAAACTTTCAAACAATGTAGTTAATAATAGTAAGAATAAAAGTTATCTAAATGCGTCGAACAAACGGTCTAAGAAACAGTTAAGAACTAGAGACGAAACTGTTTTCATAAAGCTACAGTGTTTTGCCGAGTAAGGTGGCAATCGCCAAGTGAGGTGGCCGAATCCGGGAGTGGTCTGTCGTAAGAGGCGACTAAACAGGCCTTCGGAGTACGTGAGCGTTTCCACTGTTGGGGAGCGATTTGCTCAGCATACGACTCCGCGTGGGACGACGTTACTGGGTGTCTTGGTAGGTAGGTCGTACAGCGATGAATTGCATTGCGCTAGGTAGAGGTGAAGAGGCGAGCGCGATTAGCGGTAAGGTCTACTCCCGGTTTCCGACCGCGATTGCGTGGAGATGGACACCCCAGGGGTTTTGGTTAGGGTTTGTCCATCTCCAGTCCCACTCACCACCTTGTTCCCTACGTGTAGCAAAATGACGGCCATGATGGTTTCCCCTGGGAAAAAAAGGTTCAATCTGGGAGTAGCGGGAGTTTAAATTGGTGGCACTCGTGTTACGGGTGTATCGCCTGACATCTATCACATAAAAAAACATTTTAGGGTAGGGTAAATACAGTGCCGACCAAAAAAATTGGATGTATTCTGTTAGGTCTTGTCCCCCTGATGTTAAAATGTCAAGATATGGCATAAAAAAAATTATTTAACTCACTGAAAGTGTAAGAAGGTGATAATTTTAGAACACAAATATAACCAAGGTTAATGACCCTACAACTTTTGTGTCATAGTTATAATTCCTCAGGTGGAAAAATCCTACCTACAGAATACAGCAAAAAAGGTTTCTGGCCGCCACTTTGACCAAAAAAGAGGCGGTCCGTTTCGTTTGTTTCATTCACATCACAAATAATGTCATCCTATGTTAAATGGCATTCATTTCATTAAATTAACAAATGAGTAGATGCATCTTACAATTATTTTTTTCTAACCTTTTTTGTTTCGTGTGGACTACATCCAAAAACTCAAAACAAATCCCAGGAAACAGTTAATATTAATGTTACTCCAACGACAATGTTGATTTCAAATGATGCCATTACGAATCGGAAAGGCGACCGTTTTGCCCCTTATTTATTACTGACACAGAGAGTAAGTATATCCAGAGGGCACTCGACAATGATGTCTTTTTTTATAGTGTTACTGTATATTGGCTTTCCTCGGCCTGATGGTAAGCAAGAGAAGAGCCCACGTTGCAATTACAACGGAAGCTATGTCAAGGCATCACCTCCGTTGGCACCGCCATATTGGCCTGCGAGATGCTTCTTCACGCTTCCTTTGAAAGAATCCATATTGTAGGAAGGAGGAAATACATGCGCATAGAGTTCTATTTCTTGACGGTGCGGCAGAAATAGGAACTGACAAATTTTCAGTCCGAGTTTGATTGTTTTCCACTGTAAAGCGGTGACAGCGTTGTCCGGCGCGTGTTGTTCTGTGACTGAAAAGGGCCGGCAGGATGAGGGTGAAAAGCTTTTCCGAGCACTCAACATGATGAAGACGGGTTATGTGGGGCTCTAAGTCTGGCCAAAGCCTCTCCTAATGAGAACCATTAGCTCTGCCTACCTACCCGTTTCGGATAGTTTCTCAATTAAACCATGGTGCAAGTTGTTCCCCTGTTAAAGGGGACTGACTTCCTAAATCCTGAACAATAACACGCTAAAATTATCATCAAACAGGTCCTACCTTATTAGGTAGTCGACGTGTGGCATGCCTCTCGGTCTTCTACCGGTTTCATTTCGGGGAGTGTGCGGTGGTTCTATATGATTTGATCCCCCTCAGACCATTCCATCACCGGACGACAAGGCGCAGCGAGGGCTTTCATCCTTATGTGGTAGAACAACCACTTGCTCGTACGAAGCGATTCGCTTCCACATTTATAATGCGGACGGCTAAGTAATGTAACTCCCTGCCGAGGTTAGTTTTTCCTGATTACTACAATCTGGACATCTTTAAGGCAAGAGATTCTTTAATCCTAGACCTCATCGTCGCTTTCCATCAGGTGCGATTGTAGTCAAGCGTTACCCTATTGACCAAAAAAAGACCCTATTTTTGACTGATCCGTCTATACCTGCATGTTCTATGGCCATATCGCCAGGGTCTAAGGGCGGCGACAAAAGTATGGTAATTAACCCGACTCGTTGTTAATTTGAATTTGACTGCAAGGTCAAGAATCTTGGTGCATACTTACTATTGTTGCTTTGACTTAGGTAGAAATGTGTATGTGTGTACCTATGTGTAAATAAGTTACACTAGATAAAGATAAAGAGAAAACAATCTTAATTCAGTTTAGGTCCACACAGAACACTTATGAATGTCAAAATAGGTACATAATATCTACCGCTGGTTCGGAATGTCGATTTCTACTGAGAAGACACCAGCAAGAAACTCAGTAGTTACTTTTTTCAAATATTGATGATGTTACTGAGTTTCAATTGAGAAGAGAAAAAAAAACAATTATGAAAGTTAATAGACTACTATGAATAACAACTCAAAAGATTAATCAATTAACATGACCAAGAATCCTTATCATTTAAATAGTCTTGTACACTATAGTAACCTTTCTTCAATTGGCAGGTATCGATATAAGGCTTAAACTTATCCAGTGATAGGTTAATGACATTTTGTGGTAGCTTATTCAATATCTTAATATATAATACATGATATTTGTGTGCATGAACAAGTCTGCTTTTTTATGTGATAGGCGGCAGACGAGCAGACGTATCGTAGACGATTGCGATTTTCGCCGCCCATAGAAACCAGTGGAGTCACAAGTGCTCTTCCAACCTTTAAACCCCCCTTTCCCCCGGATTGCACTCACGCACCCTCACTCCGGTCGAGCCGGCTCATTCATGCCGAAGCGTGGCTCCCGCAAGGTGGGTGTGTTTGTGATATTGTCTGATATTATTATGTATTTATACAATGTATAGTATTACAAGCGAGGTGGAACACAGCAAATCTAATAAGATAAAAGTATTGATCGCTCTCATAGGACGATAAGGGTTGGTATAAAAGCTGCTGATAACGGTTTTCAATGCTTTGTTCGAACGAGGGCGGCCATAGGTATGTACCTTTACATTTTTACCATTGAGCCACGTTGTCACTTTTCATGGTTCAATTTCATGTAAGTAATTACACTAGTCAACAAACTTTTAACTTTTTTTCGCAACAAATATCAGAGGTCCATAATTTTACTAAATGGCACACCCTGATTATGAATCTGTTTTCGAAATTTAGATGCCACGTCTAAGTTTTTGATTTCATTCATTCATTCATTCATTCATATCAATCACACAAATCATCACTTAATTCTTGTATGGAAGAAACATAAGATAGCTTAATTGGCTATAGCGTTGCAGGGAAATCACATATATAATTATAAATTGAAAAGCATTTCATAATTTGGGGTTTTATTTTCGAAATATCTATCGAATTTAGTTATATCCTAATTGATACATATTTAAATAAATCACAAATAAAGAAAAGTTTAAAAACTAAAACCCGACTACCAAAAAAACACGCTCTAAAAAGTACGAAACAAGAATTGTCTCTGCTGAAATTATTATGCCCTATTGGCGGTGTCGTATTCCTTTCTCTAAGTCCCCTAGAGGGCGCTGTAGTCAATTTAACGTGACGTCATGGATCCTATAACCACAAGACAATAAAGACGCTTCTAACGACGCCTCATTTATTTAAATATGATTGTTAGTTTAGAAGTTATGAGGGAGCAGATGAACAACCATACATAATATACATACATACATACAGGTCAAAAGCATAAACCTCTTTTTTGCTTCGCCGTAGTCGGGTAAAAATAGACTATATGCCGCTTTTCAGATATTCAACCCTCTGTAACTTAATTACTAGACGCGATATGAAAATTCTGATAACAGATATAGATTCACCATATTAAGCTCTTCATATTTATCATATTTTTATTTAGGTTGTGTTTTCTTGTGGACTAGTGTTAATAACTGTAATTTTTTTTCCGTTATAAAAGCTTAGGGGTGTGTTGTTGGGGGCTTAAACCGTGAAAGATATAAAATAATCTCAAATTAAGAACTATGACTACAAAACTTACTGACACAATTTCGGGGGTCTTATCTTTGGAAATAATTTCTACCAGACAACCTTCAGGCAAAGGATATAATACTCTGTCATTGGGTGGATCGGATTTCTATAGCTATCCCGATTTAAAAAATACATAGCTTTATAAAATGAAGAAAGAAAAGTACTATTTTAGCCATTTTTTGCAAATAATTCTTAAGGTGACGGGTAGGGCACACTAGCGACGCCAATAGATTTTAATTTTTAGCTACTAAACCGGATCTATTTTAAACAATTTCGGGGTTACAATCTCTGGGCTAACACTTATACTATTTATTAAATAACCATGCACAAATGCGTCCAACGCGTACGCGAAAAATTGATTACCGCGAAAAGCGGCCACTTTTAGCGTGAATCAATTTTTCGCTTACAAAAACGGACACAACATTTGTGCATGGTTATTCAATAAATAGTATAAATGTTCGCCGAGAGGTTGTAACCCCGAAATTGTTTAAAATAGATCCGGTTTAGTCGCTAAAAATTAAAATCGATTGGCGTCGCTAGTTTGCCCTACCCGTCAACTTAAGTAATTAATGCACTTCTTTGTTTTTTTTTGTATTTCTTTCTTTTGATTTATGATTTATCTATAGCTTCGTGGTATCTTCTACCTTAATTAGGTAATAAGTTATTTCTAGTTCCATGCGGCCGTGTGGTCCCCGGCAGAGTAGAATAGGCCACCCTCACTCTTACCGAGGTGTCGTAAAAGGCGACTAAGGTAAAGCTGCTGGCATGATCATCAGCACCCAGAGAAGGAAAACTCTGCATTTATATCAAAACCCTCGCCAACCCGTCTGCCAAGCGTAAGTATGGCAATTACCCCTCAAGTGATTGAGGGAGGCCCGTGCCCCAGCAGTGGGGACTTAAATGGGCTGATGATGATGATGATGATTTTTACTGTGTATGTGTGCATTCACACAATTTTTGCCGTTGCCCAAGGCTTACCCTGAAAACCAGCGCTGCGGCGGCTTCGGTCACCGTAGCAAATTCTGAGATTTTTTTTTATTGCTTATAGTAGGTAGACGAGCTTGCGGCCCATCTGATGGTAAACGGTAACCGCCGCTCATAGACATCAACAATGCCGGAGCAGAGTCATGCCGCTGCCTACCGTGAGGTTAGGCCTTGTTGGCTACAGAATTTGTCTTATGAATTAATGTTATACGTGTTTGAATTGTGTTTAAATTTGTGTTAATAAATTTAAATAAATTCATTTATTTTCTCGTCACAAATAGGTCTTAAGGGCTAGGAATTAGTTGCTAATTCTAGATGCAACCGTATTTGGACACTGGTGCCTTGATATAGGTTTCAAAAAGGAACCTGCTAATTACGTGGCAATAAAGAATTTATCTTTTATCTTTATCACTTCAAAATTCAGACAGTCTTCGGATGGGCCTCGAGCCTACGATCTTTTGCTAACCGGTCAACTGCTTTATCGACTAAGCCCGCTCAAAGACTTTCGATATTTTTTTAAGTGCATTTTTTACTATTTTAGCCACATTTTGAAGTGTTAACTAGCAGTCTGTCTGTGCCAGCAAAGAAGTTTTTTTATGTGATAGGTGGCAGACGAACAGACGGATCGCCTGATGGTAAGTGATTGCCGCCGCCCATAGACACCCGCGACACCAGTGGAGTCACAAGTGCGCTGTCAACCTTTAATCCCCCCTGTGGCAGACAGAAAATAAGACACCGGTAAGGGGGCAACAATAAATATAATTATCAAAATAAAATTACAGAAAAATACATAAAATTTACATAGCTAGGTCTAAACGTCAGAAGAACAAGAAACGTCACCAAAATACTTTTCTTTTTATAAGGGCGCCTAAGCGGCGCATGGAGGTCTGTCCTCGACACCCCCCTTTCCCCCGGATTGGGCCTCCGGTACCCTCACTCACGCAGCGAAACACAGCACAGTGCTGCTTCACACTGGTTTTCTGTGAGGCCAGTGGTGTCACTCCGGTCGAGCCGACCCATTCATGCCGAAGCGTGGTTCTCCCACGGTAAACTCCTGTGAAAAGCGCTTGAGTCGCCATCAACATTCAAATTTGAGCCTTATGCTCATAGACACAAGGAATCTCAAAACTTCCACGGCCTCGCCCACGGCGACTTTTTGTAGCGATGCTGTCGCGCGTTACGCATCGATACAGCTGCGAAGCGGTCGCTAGCTGTGTGTCCCGGGATCAGATTTAGACGCGATACAAACCCCATACTGTCGCGCTACTGTCTCGATGCAAACGCGATTCAGTAACAGCACCTGTGATCGCTACAGTTGCAGAATGGACTCCGTTGAGGCCACATTAGTAATAAAAACTGTTGGACTGAAGCTCGGTTCTCCACTCATGCGCGGTTTATTCCCGCTGTCCACCCTCTGCTTGTTCACCCCCTGCTTGTTCACCTCGGGTGGACAGTGAAACAATTGTTAAAAAAAATCGCTGTCCGACCCCCTCTTTCAACCAAGAAGGGGTGGACAGCGGGGATTTTTTTAACAATTGTTTCACTGTCCACCCGGGGTGGACAAGCAGAGGGTGGACAGCCTCTTTCAACCAAGAAGGGGTGGACAGCGGGAATTTTTTTAACAATTGTTTCACTGTCCACCCGGGGTGGACAAGCGGAGGGTGGACAGCGGGAATAAACCTCATGCGCCACCCTCCCTGCGTTTTTCGCCCGATGTCATCCGCGATCCGATCACACAGTCGCGCGTTTGTATCGATACAGTCGCAATGCCGTAGCGCGTTGCAAACTCGACTAACACGCGTTAGTAGCGATGCTGTCGTGCATTTAGTAAACGCGCGTTTGCATCGCTACAAAAAGTCGCCGTGGGCGAGGGGCCTGAGATCCGTGTTTTTCCGCGGGGACCTCATTGGTGGCGAGGACTCTTCAACCCAATATCCGGGTTCAGTGTTGCCATTTTTCTAAGTAGGATTGGTGGATCATGCCCAAAGCTGGCAACACTGGTGTTTGAACTATTTGCCCCTATTTGTCCGCGGTGTCCGTACACGGTCTTACCACACTTGTACAAACATCCGAATCTTGCTTCTTTTGTGCTACGGTCAGATACCTTCACACCAGTGACCCTTATGATCATAGCTGGAAGGTCCAAGTTCCAGTGGCGCGATCTGGTGTGCGGTCATATCCTGTTTTTCAAGCAATGACATTTATAGTCATTGTGGGAAGGTGTAAAATGCAGTGGCGGGTGCTGGTGACCCCATAATGTGACATATTCTTTGAAGCTTGGATGATGACGTGTGTTATTGGTAGAGACTTTTTGTGACAAAAGATATGCCTTTTCGTATGTAGGTTAGGATTATTTTGTTTGGGACCTTCAAGAGAAGAGCGTACTCTTTTTTAAAAAGACCGGCAACACAATAATGATTTTGCGGAAGTGCATGGGCGGTAGACCTGGAAAAATCGTATCTTTAAAAAGATTAGAACATTTGCATCTGGATCAGTGCAGAGATGCGGAACAGTAATCACTTCATTTTGGAACATCGACTCTTAGATAAATCCGTGATTCATTCCGCTCATTCGAATCATTCGGCTTACTCGGGTCATTTAGCTAATTCGGCTCTTTCGGATCATTCGGTTCACTCGAACTCGAGATCCATTTGAGTCGAATGATTATTATTAATAATAATAATAATAACAACGTATACGTTTTATCTTCGACTGGTATAATCCCTTCCCAAATATTCCCCTCTTTAAGGTCATTAGAACTGCATGAAAGTACATATATTCAGCTACAAAAAGCATGTATTCTAAACACCTGCAGGTTGACAAGAAAGTTTTTGCAGTCCGCCGATAACTTTGAATGAATATCACCCTATAAATTATCAATTAAATGATTTTCACTTGGCTTCGGCCCGTGAATATCATCATCACCACCGATGTTTTTATCAAAGCATCGAGACTTTGAAAAAGAAGACTTAAATAATAATAATAATAATTCTCACAACATCTCATAGGTTGACCTGATTCCGTACTAAGTAGCTTAAGCACTTGTGTTACAGATATCAGCCAACAGAGGAACACAAATATATACTTAAATACATATATTACACCCAGACACTGAACAAACACAAGTGTTCATCGCACGAATGTTTGTCCAGGGTGGGGATCGAACCCACGACCTTTGGCGTAAGAGATAGGGTCACTACCAATTGCGCCATCGGGTCAGTCAGTCAGTATTATTATTAATTATATGGGAGTTGGGTAAGCGGACTCTGGGCTCCGAAGCAACAGCCGGGACCAAACGCTAAAGTGATGATGATGCCCCCATCCTTATCACTTTATCGTTTTATTCAGTAGCATTTGATACAATAGCACCAAAGCTGAACGGCCACTTTCCTTGGTTTTATTGGAGTTACAGAATCAACATTTTCATACATTCTCAGTGACTAATAAAAAAAAGTTTTTTTTTTGTTATGCCAAGTCTTCACATTTGAACATCAGGGCGACAAGTCTTAACAGAATACAGCAAAATTGCTTTTTGGCCGGCACTTTCATATTTGGACCAAAGATATGTATATGGAAGTCCGAGGATATCCTTTCAAGTCTCATACTTCCAAAACATAGATTTTCATACAAACTTCCAACCCCCGTTCTTACTTAGGGGTTGAGTTTCGTAAAATGCACTCTTAGCGGATGCGTACACCCTATAAAAACGTACAGTGGCGGACACATCAAGCTGTACAAAACTGTAAAATTTCTTCATTCGATTATAAACCTTACTATTGTTACTCATTGAGTTCGAAATCGATTGAGGAAATTTGACAGTTTTGTATAGCTTGACCTGTCCGCCACTATACATTCCAAATTTGTCGCTATTATAGTTTCTGAGATTTTGTGGTTAAGCATTGAGTTGAATGGTATTTCGCTTTTATTTATAAAGATAACTATTGACCCGCCCTCACTTCGTTTCGAGACATTAGTTCCACTTCATACCAATAGATGGCGCTAGGTGTCGATTACAGCGCGCAAGCGTTTCGTGTTTTCGGAATACCTATATATAAGCGTGCCGCTGTCTGTATGATTTAACTCTTTATAAATAGTATCCTCCAACGCGTCATCAAAACCGGGAAATTGATGCAGACCGTCAAAAAGAGGCAAGATTGAACACCTCGGCCACGTGTTGAGATAGGATAGGTACAGTCTTCTTCAACTTATAATGACGGGCAAATTTGATGGAAAGAGGCGTCTTGGACGTAGGAAAAAATCGTGGTTGCGTAACATACGGGAGTGGACCGGGATTACCAGCGTGGAAGAACTTTTCCGTCTCGCAAAAGATAAAGAGAAGTTCCGGAAACTGACGGCCAACCTTCAAAACTGAAGAGGCACCCGAAGAAGAAGAAATACTATAGATAGATGAAAAAATCCAGGTAATGGATTTTATTATCTATCTATTCCTTGCATCCGCTTTCTTTTATAATCCATTATAGAATTGATATAATTAGACATTTTAATTTCGTAATAATTTTCGGAAAAACATAATTTAGTTCCACGCGGGCGAGCGGAAACTTAGTATACTTATAAAGTAGATATAACTGCGAAAGTATTAAACGCCGCCATTTTCTTTATTTTTAAGTTACTTAGCATTTACCTAGTCGTTTCGACAAATAACTCTTATTGTACATTACATTGTTCTCTGTGTAGTATTAAACGACATTCGCGGAATATAATTGCACGTTTTCAATTACTTAGTCAGAGTTACCTTTTCAAAAAGTAACTATATAGGTAGTTTTGTTGATCAAAATGATAGATGATGTTGTTGATAACAAAATACAACTGAAAAGCAACAACATAGAAGGCCATTATCGCTTATTTCAGGGGGCCTATGCTTTTTCCACAGTTATAAAAAGAGCATTCTTGTTATACTCGTACTCTGCTCTCGGAATCAAGACCTGATTTTAAATGAAACCTACTCAGCTTAGAGGCCTACAAATATAACAAGTTTTTAACTTAGCAATAATTTTAATCTATGTCAGTATTTATTGATTTTTTAACTATTTTGAGTAACTCCAGAGTCATGCCTGCATTTTCATAAAAATCGATTTTATGCATACAAGACAAAGTACACGGGTTGGGGAAACAACTTAAATTTTCCTTTTATTGCGTCATTCATAGATTTGTATCTGCTGTAAAAGTTGCACAAACACTATTACCATATGTCATAACATTTCTTAAAGGGTTATCCCATGCACCCCATCATGTTATTGTAAGAGATTTTGCTCGAATGTTCTGTAAAGGTGCCCCTGCGCATTTGTCTAACATACAAAGAAATATTGACGTAAATGACCTAAGATCCTTCAGATTAGTAACAGGAAACTTTGACAATCTAATTTAGTCAGATCTAGATCTAACAGAAAATAGACTGCTTTGTTGTAGATTCATATGCATTCTTCAATAGTTGTCATTGTAGCGCCAAGATCTACCGATAAAAATACAAAACGTATTTGAAAATTTAGTTGACCTTATGATCTCGCACCGCGCTTCGTCGAACGCATTGCATTTTCATGAAGGCTTTGTGACACGCACACTTGCGGAGGGCGTAGCCCCATGTGTGTGTGAAGGCGTAGCTGGCCGGCGCAAGCGCCGCCTCGCAGTTCAGTCGCGCACGGGACCTCGCCGCGCACAGACGTGTGTCTTAGCACTAAAAGCTCGAATTTTAAATTTCTGTGACGCCGGAGTTCAAATAAGGTTATCGCGTTTTGTTTGCGCTTAGGATATCCTACTATAGGTGAGTTTTGTAACGTTTACTTTTTTTGTCTGTTTATTCTTTTTTTTTTATTTTAGCTGCCTGTGTTTGTCTTTGATTAGCAGTGGGCTGCATTGCCGCGGCTTTTCGAAATATTTTTCTGAACCTCATTGAGTCAGTCTGTTTACCGTGTGACATCATGGCCGTCTTACCGGGAATGTGTGAGAGTATCAGGCGTGTATTAGTATATGGTTATCAACGGCACTTCAACCAGATATGAGTAATACTATTTACACGTGTGTCATGTAAAATGTAACTGAAAATGGACCAATGACGATGTTTTTTTTTATCATTCGTCTGCACTTTCAAGGGCGTCCTCAGGAGTGTTATTGACTTCACCCTTCATTATTCTGACCGGGGAGAGCCACGCTACAGCATGAATGGGCCAATTAAGCCGGGGTGATACCACGGCCTCACAGAAAACTGGCGTGAAGCAGCGTCTGCGCTGTGTTTCGCTGAGTGAGGGTACCGGAGGCCTGATCCGCAGGGAAGGGAAGGTTAAAGGTTGATAGCGCACTTGTGACTCCACTGGTGTTGCGGGTGTCTGCGGTTAACTGACGGAAATCGCTTACCATCAGGTAATCCGTCTGCTCGTCTACCACCTAAGACCTAAAAGAAATACTACTGAATCTATGCAAAGCTATCGAGCTAGATCAGTATCGAAACGGGGAAAAAAATATCGGAAATTACTAACGAGATGTATTTTCCTATAAGAGACGGCCGCGATGGCTTAGCGGCTAAGGTCTGTGCCTAACCGCTAGGTCCCGGTCCAATTCCCGGTCGAGTCAATTGAAAAAACGACTTTCTAAATTTTCTCGAGTCTGGATGTGCTGGGAGATACCCCCGTCTTTGTCATTTAGTACTTATAGTACCCACAGTCACACAGAAAGCGATGATAGCTTAGTCAACGGTTCAGAACTCGCCTTCCATAAGCAGAGTCGTGGTTCGAATCCCATCATGCACCTCTGGATTTTTCAAATCTATGTGCGTATTTCTACCATTAGCTCGGCGGTGAGAAAACCTGCACGTTTCGGTTAGTTTCTGAAACGGGTAACCATGATTCAGTTCGTCTGGTTCCCCTGTTAAAGGGTTGCGAAGGTCAGATGGCAGTCGCTTCATTGTAATTACCAGACTCCCCAAATCCTGAATCATGGTCCAAGCGTACCCCGGGCTCCAGAGCGACAGCTTTGGATGCAATCGGCAATTACACTTGACCGCGGGAGAGCCAGGCTTCGGCATAAATAGGCCGGCTCAACTGGAGTGATACCACGGCCTCACAGAAAACCGGTGTGAAGTAGCACTGTGCTGTTTCAATGCGTGAGTACTGGAGGCCCAATCCGGGGGAAAGAGGGGTTAAAAGGTTGGTGGCGCACTTGTGACTCCACTGGTGTCGCGGGTGCCCATGGGCTCGACTGCCACCTATCACATCAATCTATACACTCATTGTAGTAAACTGAAGTGTGAATTATTGTCTGACGCACCAAAAATGTAATAAGAGTAATATTATCATAACGATTATCTTGCCCTGTGCCTACAAAGAAACCCGTAACGAATGAGAATATACCTGTCGCATAAAAACACAAGAGACGCACAGCGCGTGTGAAAAGGACGGACTAAAGATTGTTCGTGAATTCCGCTTCGTTATAGGCCCTCTGTTCCCATAGAGACTATAGAAATGTTTTTTTTTTCCTGTTTAAATGTTTCTCATTAGATATATTTTTTTCATCTTTAAAAGGTCAAAGTCTTTGACACTTATTTAAATAACTTATTAAAAATGGTGGTTTTCGTCAAATAAGATGACGTTGACATTTCTTGTATGTAATACCATTGGCCCGCCTTAACTTCGTTTTGGGACATTAGTTCCACTTTATGCCAACAGATGGCGCTAGGTGTCGATTGTATCGCGCAAGCGTTACGTGAACTGTATGATATACCTCTTTACAAATAGATTGGAAATCCTTCTCGAGGATCGTCCTTGTAGTTCTATCCTCATCATTTAGATGGATGGCGGTCCAGTACTGCATGTTTCTGTTTTTTTTAAGAACGAAAGGTTTACGCTTGACCACAATCTCACCTGATGGAAAGTGACAGTGAGTTCTTGAAGTTGTTCACAAAGATGTCCAGACTGTAGGGGTCCGGAAAAAACAGACCTCGGCAAGGAGTTCCATTCTTTAGCTGTCCGCATTATGAACGTGAAAGCAAATCGCTTCGTGCGGATAAGGGGTAAGCCAACAACGTATGGATGAAACCCCTGGCCGCGCCTTGTAGTCTGGTTTCTTACGGAACCTTCAACCCCCTGTGCCAAATGATTCAAATCCATATAAGTCCTGGGTTTCAAAGGGAAGACGCAAACGCAAACAGGAATGATTTTTTTTTATTCCTTAACCAAAAAAAGCAGTTGTCTTGCCTATTTTGTGGTCAAAAAGCTGGACTCCCAACAATTGTAAATTGTAATACCTACAGTTATAAGCAATAAAGATTCTTATTCTGATTCAATACTGAGGGACAATTTTCGTACACTCGAGATTGAAGTCCAGTCAGAGATTTGTATGGACGAATGTATGTAATCTCTATGAAGAATATGCCCCCAGAAGAGCAATTCTTGTCCACTCGACATTGAATTCGAATTCGGAGATTCCATACATTTGCTCATACAAATCTGGGATTGTATTGTTGGAGATTATGAGGTGACTAAGTCCCTAGAACCTATTCAGCTACGTAAAGACATTGCCAGTCCTAGTGTTCTCTACCGTCTCTATAATGGGGAATGCTCTGATGAGTTATTTCAACTTATCCCATCCTCCCCTTTCCACTTCCGAACTGGACAGCGTTGCCATCCGCATACCATCCAGACAATGGCGACGCGCACCAAGAGTTTGGCTCCTCGTTCCTGCCACGAGCCATTAAGACATCGAATGCCCTCCCAACTCATGTGTTTCCTCCTTCATACAATTTGGGGTCTTTTAGGCGGGGCGTGAAGCGGCATCTCAGCAAGCCATCAGGGTGAGGATGGCGGACTCAATGGGTACTTTGTTAGTTCTTTTGTGCCTGGTAACGTCATATTTGGATTTCACGGTAGCTTACTATCAGCCGAAGTGAGGTCATCCCGATTGGCCTTCTATAAAAAAAATAGAAAAAAATGAATGCACTCGACATTGAAGTCGAATTTAGAGATTCCATACATTTGCTCATACAAATCTGGAACTTTACTTCAATGGCGAGTGCTCGAGAATAGGCCCTCTGAAAAGCAATTCTCGAGCACGCAACATTGAAGTCAAGTTAGAGATAAGCAGAAAAGAAGAGAAGAGAATCGTTTATTCGTTTAAGAAATGGTGTTGAAAGAAATGGTGGTGGTGTAGGTGAGTTAGAGATTTGTATGGACAAATGTATGAAGTCTCTGAATTCGTTCGCGCATTTTGATACAAGAGGGCGCCATATATTGATTGCACCCGGGCGCTACATGGGCACGAGACATTTCTGGCAGGCGGGGGCACCAACCCTCCCCTGGGTACGCTGATTCTATATTCTTGAAACAAACAAATATTTTTAACTACTAATAACAATTTTAAGTTAAAGTAGGTAACAAACACTCCACCGGTTACTGAGCCTAGTAATTATCTATACACGCGAGAATCCTTGGCACTCTTCGCAGTGTTTTATAGCTAACTCAGACTATCAATGCAGAATATTTTAAACTGTCCATCTACCTAGCTCAGTGTGGAGCCACGACATAGAACACACGTTTTGCGACTGTGGGAGAGCCACTCTTCGGCATGAATGGGCCTGCTCGAAGAAAACGGGCGTGAAGCAGCACTGTGCTGTGTTTCGCTGCGTGAGGGAGGGTACCGGAGGAAAGGGGGATTTAAAGATTGGCAGCGCACTTGTTACTCCATGGTGTCGCGGGTTTCTATGGGCGGCGGCACTCGCTTACCATCAGGCGATCCATCTGCTCGTCTGCCACCTATCATAGAAAAAAACGCTTATCAACATGATCTAGGGATATTCTAAAAATGTGTATACTATAACAGTCGTAATATCAATATCCGGTTAATGGCGGATTCATCCGATCTTTATCCAATGATAAATAATATAGCGCAGTTATATGCAGTGTAAAATGAAAATCCGTTCTACCAACTACTCATCCAACAGTCATCGCCTATTCCAATGGTTAATCCATAATCAAAATGGCGTTGTCATTGTCACAGCTGTTTTTCATTTTTGACATTACCCGTTTAACCCTACTTAATAAAAATATCCTGGTGACATTATAATGAACCACAAAACAATATATGTATTGTTTTTTGCCGGCTTATAATGTCATTCATTTTCTCGCTCGTAAAACCAGGTATAGCTATACCGATTTTGGATGAACATAATTGAGTTTATTGCGAAAATAGAGTAACGGAGTAAATTAACATGCGGATAGTTATTCTCTTGTAACTGTCATGTTGGCCGAATCCGCTCTAATGCTGGAATCGACAAATCTTTATCCGTGGATAAATCTATGGTGTAACGTCAGATCTGTATAGAATGACAGCATTCGACCATAGATTTAGTAGCGGAATAAGATTGGTCGAATCCTCCTACAGGAATAAGCTCCTACGGGAATAAGCCTCCCTCGTGCGGCAATAAGCCTCACTCCTACGGGAATAAGCTTCACTCGTACGGCAATAGCTCCACTCCTACGGCAATAAGCCTCATTCCTACGGGAATAAGCCTCACTCCCACGGGAATAATTCTCACTCGTACGGCAATATGCCTCATTCGTACGAGAATAAGCCTCACTCCTACGGGAATACACCTCTCCTATTTGAATACACCTCTCCTATTTGAAAACACCTCTCCTACGAGATAACACCTCACTCCTACAGGACTATATCTCACTCCTACGGGAATAAGCCTCATTCCTACGGGAATAAACTTTACACCTACGGGATTACGATTTGAGGATACTAGCTTTTGCCCGCGGCTTCACCCGCTGTAAAATTGTTATTAGTCACAAATCCTTCAAAGTCAGTTTTTCTTTTTCTTTCTATCTGCCCTCTTTTTTTCCTGCGGTTCTCCTATATTGGGGAATATCTCAAAGAAAAAAATTGTCCGCATATTAGTGTCACGCTGTTGTCCCATCGGAATATAGAGTGCACTTGTGTTTGCGCCCACACTTGAGCACTAATATTATCGTTGAGATTGGCCGCCGTAGTCGTAATCTTTTGGAGGATATTATTAAAGTATAGAATACAACTTACAATACTTAATTACATTTGTGCTTAAGGTACTTAGTACGGAATCAGTTCAATGTATGAGATCTTGTAAGTATTTATTATTTTAAAAAAATATTAGTATAATGTACGGGTGGCAACCTTAGCTGTGTGACTATTTTGTGCCTGAACCTGCAACCTCGATTGCCAATAATATTAGATTATTATAAAGTCGTATTAGAAGACAAAAAACATTAATAACCTTTGCAATCCGTCATTAGGCCCCATAATAAAAAGTCAAGCCATAGACAATTAAAGATGTCCTCTTTTTACCGCGATGGCCACACAATAGGATCGCGTGATACGACCAGCTATAATTGTATGAGAGTTAATAAACCATTGTCAATACTGTATTTAAATGGAAGCCTGTAACTTTAATATTACCGTGTTTTAAAAATAAATATCGAGAGTATCGTCAATTTAAACGATAATAATCGATTAATCGATACAACATACCCCATTGTGTGTGCCCGCATACAACGTAGGGCTGCTCGAATTGTCGGTGACATGACTCTGTCTCTAGTCGACTTGATCCTCTAGCACTGCGACGCTTCTATACCGCATCTATCATGGGGAGTGCTCTGAGGAACTGTTTGACCTACACCCTGCAACTGAATTCTTACATCGAACCACACACCAGCGATTTTTATTAAATCTCCCATCATCTCGATGGATCGCGGTCTAATACTGTGCGTTTCTCGCGGAACTTTCAACCACGTACCTCAGTTCTGTGGAACGATTTGGCTGCAGGAGTATTTCCCGACGGCTACGACTTAGGGACCTTCATGAGAAGAGCGTACTCTTTTTAAAAAGGCGGCAACACATTAGCGAGATCTTTGATTTCGTGGCTCTAGCATAAAAATTTATCGACCAAAAATTAAAATCGATAGAAAAATCGATTATTAGATTATTTGGGCCCCATTTTTTTTTACTGTAGATAGGTAAGCGTTTGACCATATTTCACCTGATGGTAAGTGATAATATAGTCTAAATGTAGCACGATTACCTAGACGATACCTATTCACTCGCGCTTGAAAACCCCCAATTTGTAGCCTCTAGGGAACACCTCCTCAGGCAGCTGATTCCACTGTTTCGCAGTGCGAATAAAGAAACAGGATTCAAACCTCTTTGTGCGGACTTTTGGTATTTCTACCATGTACCGGTGTCGATTGAGGGTCTGCCTGGTGGAGTAGTGGAAGAACGGAATATGCTTAATCGATTCATCATCGTCATCATCATCAGCCCATTAAGTCCCCACTGCTGGGGCACGGGCCTCCCTCAATCACATGAGGGGTAATTGCCATACTCACCACGCTTGGCAGACTGGTTGGCGAGGGTTTTGATATAAATGCAGAGTTTTCCTTCTCTGGGTGCTGATGATCATGCCAGCAGCTTTACCGTAGTCGCCTTTTACGACACCTCGGTAAGAGTGAGGGTGGCTTATTCTACTCTGCCGGGGACCACGCGGCTAATCGATTAATATTCGACATACAGTCCTTCATCCGGCAACACTAGGTATACTACTCCATTGGGTACTTCGAAGGGACCTCATAAAACAGCATTCTAATTTGTAATTAACTTCGTTGCTTAATGTCACAAACTGTGGGAACATACATACGTAGACATTATGTGTGTTTGCATGACATGACATTGAGCTAAAAGCCATACGAATATAACAGGGTCTGTGCTGTTATGGTGGACAGGACGGAGATTGTGAAATTGTGAAAACACCTACTATTTTCTCTGTGGCAATTTTATGTTTGTAACCGATTACCGCCGCCCATGGACACCTTTTTCTATTGTTTGTTAGGTGGCAGACGAGCAAACTGATCACCTGATGGTAAGCGATTGTCGCCGCCCATGAACACCCGCGACACCAAGTGCGCTGCCAACCTTTAGTCACTCCTTTCCCTCGAATAGGGCCTAAGCTACGGTACCCTCACTCACGCAGCGAAACACAGCACAGTGCTGCTTTATGCCGGTTTTCTGTGAGGCCGTGGTATCACTCCTCTTGAGCCGGCCCATAATCATGATTTGAGTTGATCTGGATCCCCTTTCTAGGGTTGCGAAGATAGATAGATATTACTTAAAACACAAGTTAAAAAAACTAAGCATTATAGAAACTTAAATGTACAATTTCTGCAGTCTTATCGCTGGAAGCGATTTTTACAAACAACCTTTAGGCAAAGGACATTTGAAATGAAGAAAAGGAAAGGTCAAACAGTAGTAACGCTTCATTTCTACAAATCATCATGGTCCAAGCGTACCCCGGGCTCCGAAGCGACGGCTTTGGACGCATCCGGGCATAAAATTCCGAGAGAGACATGCTTCGGCATGAATAGGCCGGCCCCATCGGAGCGATAGTGACTTCACAGAAAACCGGCGTGAAGCAGCGCTTGCGTTGTGTTTCGCCGAGTGAGTGAGGGTACCGGAAGCCCAATCGAGGGGAAGTAGTATTTAAAGGTTGGTTTGGGTGTACCTACATGGGGAGTGGTAATAGTCTACCATCAGGTGATCCGTCTGCTCGCCTGCTAAACATTATTTTTGAGACTGAACGTTTTCTGAACTTTAAAAAAACCTTTAAAAAAGCCTTGTTTTTAAAGGTGTTTAAAGAAATAAAATAAAAATAAACCTTAAATAGGCGAACAAGTAATGAAATTCAAACGACAATGAATATTCATGTAAATAATTAGTCTTTTATCTATGGCCTCGGTTTAAGTACGTTATAATCGAGTTTAGTGCCCGATCACGCTTCACGAATTTCCGATGCCATTAGAAAAAGTAAATAGAGCATAGACAACTTTTACCTACACGTAGCACTATAGATAAGGTAGAGCTAGGGTTGACAACGCGAAAGAAGAGTAAAAATGTTTTTTAGGGTTCCGTAAAGTCAAGGAAAGTGATTTAATATGTGAAGAAATACTAACGTAGAAATTATGGACAATACTTTTGACTGCCAGCGAGAGGAGCCGTAGATTCAAAGTGCGACCCACTTAGGGTCGCATTTTCGTGGAGAACCACATTCTATCCCCGGGTCAAAATTTGTACCTGAGCTTTTCGGTCAAGAAATTCTCAGTGTTATTGTTATCCTGAATTTGAAAGACAGAACAAGTTAAACGTGGTACGTTGCTGATCGTCGAGATCGGCCGCCATAGTCAACGGAAAAAGCACATTATAATTAGTTCTCGTTAGAAACCCTAAGAAAAACTAAGCCTAAAGTACTTAAATATCAAATTCTACACATTTTTTTTTCGAATAAATTACAATTGCCATACATACATACAAACATGAGTTTCTTATAAGTATGTATTTACAAAAGAAAAGAATTAAATGTGATATTTATAATTCCGCTGTTGATTCTGATATCCGTAGCACAGAAGCTTGAGCTGCCTATCTTTGAGTCACATGTATGTGATGTTCTGAAAACTGAAATATTTATTATTATTATTTATTTATACCAATCATGATAACAGAAAGAATTTCTTTGTCCCCGCTCCATCCTTAACTTGGTGACAGAAAAAACGCGGGAAAAACTTTGACCGTTATTCTTATCGGGCATATTTATTTTTTATCTGTGAACAAAGTTAGGGCGTCACTTTACAAGATAATTCCATTGCTTTACACCGTTTTACGATCGTATGGACAGACCGTAGATAATTTTTAATATGCACGATGTTGTGTTTCGTGTTAAAAATCACTTTTTAAGGTGCAATTTGATTTGGGAATGTGTTTTTGCGCATTCTATATTTGAAAAAAAAAGCGGTTGGTGGAGTTTTTGGATTTCAAAATGGCGCGATATTTTGGAGATGAGTGGTTTGTGTGAGTAGTTCTTCCGTTCTTTGTATTTTTAATACACACCTTAAGTGTCTTACGTTCTACTTTTGCCAACAGAGAGCCTACTTTGAGAACCTCCTCACTTCCTTCCCCTTCTAAACGGGTACCTACGATGTAATCCATCTTAAACGCAATTACTAATTTTAATAATTTTAATATTATGTCTTTACTTATGAAATTACCGTTTTGCATGGCGCTTTTCTTAGAAGTTTTAAATATTTTCCATACTAACTTTTTTTAAATCTGTAATTGTAACTATTAATGCTGCTCTCCATAATTAATTGTGATTTAACGGACAACGTTTAGAAACTTGTAGGATATTTTTTTAGAAAAAAATATTTTTTAATTAAAAAGGTATTATTGATAAAAACGCCAGTTCTGCTAAGTAAAAAAGTGTCATTTTCAAGATTTATTTTTGCATCTAAAATACAATAATATCTAATCTTTATTTAATATAAACCTTAAAATATAGTGTTAAATCAAAATAATATTATAGTATTGTGACTTTTTGCTTATTAAAGGAGTTGTACATCTTATTGTGTCCAGAAAATAAACGGCAATTTCATAGATAAAGAAGTATTATTACCTAAATCACTGTTTTATTGATCATCATCATCATCAGCCCATTTAAGTCCCCACTGCTGGGGCACGGGCCTCCCTCAATCACATGAGGGGTAATTGCCATACTCACCACGCTTGGCAGACGGGTTGGCGAGGGTTTTGAACTAAATGCAGAGTTTTCCTTCTCTGGGTGCTGATGATCATGCCAGCAGCTTTACCTTAGTCGCCTTTTACGACACCTCGGTAAGAGTGAGGGTGGCCTATTCTACTCTGCCGGGGACCACACGGCACACGGGTTTTATTGATAAATGGCTTATAAATCTTCACTAATAGAACAATGTCAAGAACACAGTATTGGTTCCAATTTTTGCCATCCCTGCCAAAATATATCTATAAAATTGATCAGATTATAGACTAAAGTTGCTAGTTTCGTCTATGGTCTCATACCATAGGGTTGTCACCGGAAACCACCCGCATCACTTCCTCACAACTCTTACCTCCAGGTCATTGTCCTCACAGTTTAGACATGGTGATAAAGACAAATTTAATATGTCTAATTCCTAATTACCATTTTCGCCATTTTGGCGACATTTGCATAATGCCAATGACTTTGGGGTACCGTAGTGATGTAGAACGAAATACGAAAACGAACGAATGGAACAAAAGAAATCAAGATATTTTTAACCGTTCTAAAGCGCTGCGTGCTTTAGAGGTTTTACATTTTTGCAATGTTAATATAACTAACTTTATACTATTACGTACAGCTTTTACTTGAGGCGGCATTGACAGACAAGTTTATTATTACGCTTAAAAAGTGATGCGCTTTATTTTTAACGTATTTTTTTTATTCTGATTTTTTAATATCACTTCGTACTGATCCGGTCAGATCGGAAAATCTGTCTGTATTCAAAATTCAAGATTAAAGCTGTTTCTTTAGTAGTAACCATAGGGTAAGGTAATGATAGTCTGGATTGTGTCTATTCTTAATTAATTTAAATAAGGTTAAATGTAGGTTACTTTATGACGTCAGCACGCACAGTGACGTCCCTTAGTTCCTTGGACTCCACGGAAGACCAGCGTCGGGGTGTCCTTTAGACACTGTGACACATGCTGAGTGGAGCCCATTTCAGTGCCATTCTAATGTCTATTTCGTTATAATTTTTTTTTGGGTATGTTTGGCGCTGAATAAATTATTTTATTCTTATTCTTAAATACGGAGTGATGTTTTTATTTCAGACTAAATTGATATCCATAAATTTTCTGAATCATGTCGATGTGATTCCTCTGTCTAAGGGTTGCAATGGTCAAAGCCAGTGTTGCTTCATTGTAATTACCAAATGTACCAATCCTGGCTCATTGTCTAAGTGTACAACCTTGAATGAGACGCTGGCATGAGATGATGTTTTCCTTTCAATATTTATAAATAGGTAAATCTTAGAGACAACGGCAACGCTTATAGGTAATCCTAAAACACGAAACGCTTGCGCGATGTATACGACATCTAACGCCATCTATTTGTTTAAAGTGTTACTAGTTACCGAAAGAAACTGAGGGCGGGCTAATTAGTAAGTAATATGTACGGAACCTATTTGGCTTTTTTTTTGCAACAGTCGAGCTATCATTGGTCTCGTCACGAGTCACTTGAGGGGTAGATAAATATGCGGATGTGACTATAAATACCGTTAACTTATGTACTTGTTTATTAGGTACACTCAGCGGAGCGTTATTCTTGCTTGCCACACAAGTCACGGCACAAAGGAGAAATCCGTTTCTCATACAAACTGGGGCTTGGATGTGTACGGCTAGAAATTGGTCACCAATTAGATCACTTACACAAAAAAAACTAGTGCAAAAACGTTTAAAGTATTTTTGATACTGAAAAATCACAGAAGGCCGGCGTGAAGCAGCGCCCGCGCTGTGTTTCGCCGTGTGAGTGAGGATTACCGGAGGCCCAATGGGGGGAAGGGGAAAAGGTTGGCAGCTCACTTGTGACTCCACTGGTGTTGCGGGTGTCCATGGGCGGCGGAATTGCTTACCATCAGGTGATCCGTCTGCTCGTCTGCCACCTCTCATATAAAAAAAAAACAAAAGTATATAATTATGGAGGTAACTTAATTAAAATTTAAAAAAAATCTGGTATACAATTTATCCATGCAGAATCAGGCCCAACACCGATTGTCTCCTTTGTAAATTGATATTGAAACTACATTGTTTTAGCATTCGTGGGTGAACTTGTGGGACAGCCATGCTTCGGCATGAATGGGCCGGCTTGACTGGAGTAATACCACGCCTCCTCCTTAAATGTATGAACAATCACGTGTTCATTAAACGATTGTATGAATCGAACTTACAACCCTTGTATAGTGTGGAAAGGTCTCTACTACTAAACACGTCATCGGGTCAATGATGATGAATGAATGATGATTCAGACATTTAAAGCGCTCAAAAATAAACGTAACCTCAGTCAGCAGTTTTCATTATAGTCTGATTTAAAGTTTAAACATTTTATCTTAAGCTTAAAGTTGCATTACCTTAGCTTCAAATTCCTTAAAAAGATTTTCAGTTATTTTTTCTTCGAATTTCGCTTATTTTAAATTATGACTAGTATTATTTTTATCAAATGGGTCAAATGATAAGAAAATTGTTACTGGAATTTTGCGGAAATCGATATAATTTTATCTATGAATAGATAAATAAGCTTGTTCTCAGAAATAGATAAAACACAAGATCGACTGTACCTTATAAAGACAACTCACGTCAGTTGTCATAATTGATTATAATAAGATTTAATTTACGCACTTTCACTAGGTTTTGGGACATTATTAGTTCCTAATTGTACCAATAGATGGCGCTGAGTGTCGATTACATCGCGCAAGTGTTTCGCCTTTCGATTTACCTGTAAGCCTTTTCGTTGTCTATAGAAATTATCTCTTTATAAATTGTGTTGATGATAAATATCATTACATTTTCTCAACGCAGTGCCAATGAAAAAATTTGGCCGCCTAGATCGGCGAAATACTATTTTTTTATAGTGACACAGTATATTGGCTCTCCTCAGCCTGATGGTAAGCAAGAGAAGAGCCCACTTTGCTATTACAACGGAAGCGATGTCAAGGCATCACCTCCGTTGGGAGTGTTGGGACTTGCCTGACTGGCCCGCGAGATGCTTCTTTACGCTTCGTTTGAAGGTATATTAGATATCTATATTATATGGTATACTATAAAATGTGCAGCGTGGAATTCTCTGTTGCGTCCAAAGCCGACGCTTCTGATATGAATCTGATCGATTGTAACTGTAAATAATAATAAATAAATAAATATTTCACAACACACATTGATCTGACTCCGAGATAGGTAGCTCAAGCACCTGTGTTACGGATATCAGAATCAACAGCGGAATTACAAATATATTACATACATATAATAGGTACTTTTCTTTTGTACAGACATGTTTATACACACAAATGTTTGTACTGTGCGGGGATCGAACCCTTGGCTTAGACCAAAGGCAGCGTTCACTACTACTGTTCCAAACGGGTCGTCAACTGTGGAATTGAATACCCAAAAAATTTAAATGGTTCCTAATCATGGTCTAGTTTGTTTTCCTGTCTTATGGTTGTGATACGAAAGTCGTATTGAAATTACCAGACCACTTATCAATGGTAATTGCTTGTGACTTGTCGTTTTAATTTTATCAATTTATGAAAAAAATTAAAAATGAAAATAGTTTATTCAATTAAGGTCCATACAGAACACTTATGTCAACATGTGTATTTATGTCACTCATGTTTGATTTGTGTTCTGTGGCCAATAAAGAAATCTTTATCTTTTATCTTTAACAGATATACCACAGGTTCGGAATATAGTTTTCTGCCAAGAAGACACCAGCAAGAAACTTCGCAGTTTCTCTTTAAAAAAATAAAGTTGTTTTACAAAGTGGCCATTACTTTACAACTGCCCTGCAGTGGGACAGTTATAGGCTGATACTATTTTTTTTACAACGTGTCACCATTAATTTAAAAATAAAGTACAATTTTTGTTACTAATTGTACTTCATTTTTAAATCAATGATAACATTTTGTAAAAAAACTTTATTTTTTTAAAAGTAATAACCAATGTTAATAATAATAAAATTGTTACCAAGCAAATGAACACGGTGAGCTCAAAGCTATTTTCCAAGAAGAGCCAGTAGTGTTGGTTTACTTGAAGATTCGCTGACTGTGTCAAATGTTAGCTGTGAAATATAAGTTGTTCTCACACCATAAATCCCATACAAACTTTGTGTGTAATGTGCACGTTTTGCTAGAACATAATTTAAAGTGTGGGGTTTGCTTGTTTTCAAAGTCGGGACAAGAGTACCTGGGTTTTATTTGTTAAAAACGCATCTCCAAATACAAATATCTTTATTTGTGAAAACATAGATTACAAAGGTGTTATAATTAATCTGACAGATGGGTCCGTTATGCCTCTGCTTTTCAGCATAAAAAACAAGTAAAATTATGACAAGTAAGTAAAATATTTTACAATTTAATTTTTTTTATAATTTAAAGTTCAATGTATTTTAAGAGTAAATAGGCATCTTCCATTCGAACGCATTACATCCTAGACCTTATCGTCACTTTCCATCACGTGAGATTGTGGTCAAGCGTTGGCGTCATCGTCAGCCCATTTAAGTCCTCACTGCTGGGGCACGGGCCTCCCTCAATCACATGACGGGTAAATGCCATACTCACCACGCTTGGCAGACGGGTTGGCAAGGGTTTTGATATAAATGCAGAGTTTTCCTTCTCTGGGTGCTGATGATCATGCCAGCAGCTTTACCTTAGTCGCCTTTTACGGCACCTCGGTAAGAGTGAGGGTGGCCTATTCTACTCTGCCGGGGACCACACGGCATAGTGGCATAGTGGCTCGGGTATTCTCACTCACGCAGCGAAACAGCACATTGTTGCTTCACGCCGGTTTTCTGTGAGGACGTGGTATCACTCCCGGCGAGCCGGCCCCCTATTCAATCCGAAGCGTGGCTCTCCCACAATCTTGTTGGTTCTTCTCGGTAGAAATTGACATTCGGAATCAGCGGTAGATTACATATTTGACATTCAAGTTTCTGCAGGGACTTAAACCGAATGAAGAATTTTTCATTTTCGCTAACGGGGACTTCAAAGTAGGTAATGAAAATATACACTAACAAGATAATATGCATATAATATAGGTACTTTATGCATCGTCGAACATACAACTGTAGGAGGAATGTGACCTCTCAAGTAAATATGACACATACACCTGTATCAACAATATTTTGTATGAATGTGTTACTATGAAAGACGCCTAGGAAAAAATACCGACAGTCATTTTGTAAAATTAACTGGCCACTTGGACCAAAAAAGGACTGGCTTGATGTTGGTCGAGATTAATATTAACCACTACTATGGATGCAATGATGTTTTTTTCATGTGTTTTATTATGTTTTTAGGGTTCCGTAGCCAAATGGCAATAAACGGAACCCTTATAGATTCGTCATGTCTGTCCGTCTGTGTGTCCGTCCGTTTGTCACAGCCACTTTTCTCCGAAACTATAAGAACTATACTATTGAAACTTGGTAAATAGATGTATTTTGTTAACCGCATTACAATTTTTACATAAAATTGGAAAAAATAAAAAAAAATGGGGGGTCTTCGTACTTGAAACTGAAACTCAAAATTTTTTTGATCATCAAACCTATACGTGTAGGGTATCTATAGATAGGTCTTTAAAAATGATGTTGTGGTTTTTAACATCATTTTTTTAACACAATACTTTGCGCAAGAGACGCTCCCAAAGTGTAAAATTGTGTCCCTCCATCTAACTTCTATAATAAATTTATTATAAAACTAAAAAAAATATATGATGTACATAATCATAAAAACTAACAACTAAAATTGGTTTGAACTAGATATAGTAAGTAGTCTTTTTTTAATACGTTATAAACCGTAAACCGCAATTTACCTTCCATATATCTTACTTGCTGCTACGGAACCCTTCATGGGCGAGTCCGACTCGCACTTGGCCGGATTTTTTTATATCACCTGATGGTAAGCGATTGCTGCCGCCCATGGACACCCGCGACACCATTGGAGTCACAAATGCGCTGCAAACTTAATACCCCCTTTCCCCCGGATTGGGCCTTATGCCAATTTATGCCGAAGCGTGGATTTCAGACTGTGGTGATTTTGTGGCTTCTTAGAGCGGTTTGGTAATTGAACACCTTGTGTTTCTCTTCCTTATGATAACGTGTGATTCCCGGTTGCGTCCAAAGCTCTCGCTGCGAAGCCCGGGGTACGATTCGATTTAGACCATGATCCAAGATTCGGGAGTTACCTTGTGTTGCTACGGATTCTATACCAGTCTTTAGTGGACATTACTCAATACTATTTTTACACGTGTGCAGAGAGTTCGTATAAAATTGATTAAAAATCATGGAGACAGATTGTCTCAAGCCACCCCGGTTGTTGTTCGGGTCCTAATAGAAATTCCAGAAAATCTGATTGTAATACAAAAACCTGTCAAACCATCAATTCATGTCAAACGCCATCGACCGAATGAAATTAAAATAACAAAAATATATCTCAAAAAAGAACTGTAACCAAAAACAAAGATAAAAATATCTTGGTCACTGTTTATATGAATTCGTTCGTTTTAAATTTATAATGGCGATGTATTTTGAAATTGTAATAGGTGGGATGATGTTGACAATTTGCATATAATACAGGTCGAGAGCTGTCTGACCTGGGGTCGATCCAAAGTCGATGGGTAGGGTATAACACCCTGAGGAAACATTGGCAAGTGCCTTCGTCCCTAGAGTAACTTATATATACTGAGATACAGGCATCAGCCGGCTAGCCAGTGCTAGCGCCATCTAGAGGAAAACGACCAATACTAAACGGCTATGTATTTTCGATATTTAATCAGGGATACGATGAAATAAATAAAATATCTGAATTTTATTTGCTATATTTGCGACGACCCGATTGGAACAGCGGTAGTGAACGCTGCCTCTGATACAAGGGCTGCGGATTCGATCCCCGCACAGTACAAACATTTGTGTACATGAACATGTTTGTTTGGGTTGGTCTGGGTGTTTGCTATGTATTATAAGTATATATCTACAAAAGAAAAGTATTATATGTATATATTTGTAATCCCACTGTTGACTCTGATATCCGTAACACAGGTGCTTGAGCTACCTATCTCGGAGTCAGATCAAGGCATGTGATGTTGTGAAATATTTATATTTAAAAAAATCCAATAGGTACCTCCTAAGTCCTAGGTTTGTTTGCAAATGATAGCAGGCGGCTTAGGGTCATTGTTTCAGAAATACGCTTCGCTAGCGCGATGTAAAAATTCATAGTGACATCTACCAAATCAATGCCGAACCATCAGCTTGATTGCTTTTTAAATCGACATCTGCTTTTAACAAGCTCCATCTAACGAAAACTGCTGAACTATTTTTCCTATACTAAGGAAAAAAGTCATACCCAAAATCCAGGCAAAGGCATACCCACTAAACACCCTGCGGTTCTCCCTCATCGCCTATATTGGGGAATATCATGGTGATACAGCCGAAGCCTCCCTCCACGACATTCCACGGATGTACGCCTATACGGCGGACTAGGCGGTTCCTGCCCCGGACGTGCCGGGAGAGGGGATATTGACAGCCGGGAGAACTGAGCCGTCCCTATCGGGCAGAGTGAGTCTTGGCCTCCGATAATAAGAGCCATCTCGTTCGGTTTTTGCACCACATCCTGCCAGTCATCTGCCAAGAGTCCGCAAAAATCCCAATTGACCTCATCATTGCAGCGGTTTTTTGGACGGTCTTCGCCTATTAGGACGTCCCACGTACGCTCTCTTTACTGCACGATCTTATTCGATTTCTGAACATAGACCTCTCCAAATGGTTGCCACTTCGATTAGTCTTTAGCTTTGCATCCAGCTTCTGCCAGCCACCTTCCACAAGCGCAAATCGTCCGACCGACTACGGTTATGAGTTCGCAATATACTTAATTGTTGATTTATGGGTGTCTGTAGATTTGAGTGACTACCCTAAACGCGTAAGTTTTCCTCACGAATGTTTCTCCACACTTCACCGTAGTGGTTGCTAAAGGATCGAAGTGTCGGATACGATTCGAAAAAAAAGACACATGCTCGAAGTAAATAAACTTTTAAACAATAAAACTACTGTTGATTCAAATGTTTCCACTCAAAAGAGAATATCAAAATTCTTTCAAAAACGTTGACTCGCTATGTCCCTGTGTGTACTTGTCGTGACAAAGGGAAACAAAATGTTGGTTTTAGAAATTCATCTATTGTTTTTTTGGGAGTACGGTGTCGAGAGTACAGCCACACATAGGGTTAAGTACTATCCTTTTTTTCTCAATGAAGAAATTTGACAGATTAGTATAGTTTAACGTGTGGCTGCGCGTACATTGCGAGAAAACTGTTTTGGCGAAACCGATGGCGAAAACGCTCGCAATCCGCCAGTGTGGCAACTACCCTCAAGTCTCCTTCCTCCGAATTGAGCCTTTGGTACCCTCACTCACTGCGAAGACACCGGCGATGCTTCACGCTGGTTTTCTGTGTGGCCGTGGTATCATCATGACGAAGCGTGGCTCCCACACAGTTCCACATCCAAGGATGCTGTTTGCATTATTTCTGATTATTGCCATCACGAACTCCAGTCTGATTTGTGACCTCAAGTGACGTTTTCTCTTGTTTGATGGCAGGAGCCCAATTCTCGTGCTCGTGATATTTTGAAAACATGGCGGATATCACCTGAAAACCATACAAAAAAACTATGTTTTAGTGATAAATGTCGTATGAAAATAAATGTCACGAGCACGAGAATTGGGCTCCTGGTAAAGATAACTACTTACAAATCCTATACTTAACTTACATGATAAGAATGATAGATCATCATTTTAGCGTGCTATTCCCTCTTACGTCCAAAGCCGTCGCTTTGGAGCCCCGGGTACGCTGGTCCGGTGTCATCTGACCTACCCAACCAGTAGTGGAATTAGATTGACTGAATCATAGTTACACGTTTTAAAAACTTTTCGAAACGTGTACGATGTGTTCCCTCACCGCCGAAAATGGTAGAAATATACAGGTTTTTCTATATGATAGGTGGCAAATGAGCAAACGGATCATCTGATGGTAAGCGATTGCCGCCGCCCATGGATATCCGTGACACCAGTGGAGACACAAGTGCGCTGCTGACTTTTAAACCCCCCTTTCCTCCGTATTGGGCCTCCGGTACCCTCACTCGCGCTAGACAGAAAATGTATTTAATTAATTAAATTTCATTATGTAGACGAAGGTAGATTAATTGACAAATTAAGAGATGCATGTTTGGATTTGAACCTACGACCACAGTATGTGAAAGAAAGCAAGGTGTATCAAACGTCATGTGTAGTCGGAGACTCGTTTGTTAACTCAACAAAGACAAAGTAAAGTAAGGTCAGACAGGGCGGTGACCCCGAGTGTCATTCCTCTGATGTTTTAAAAATTCCCGTCGAAACGGGATGTAGTTAAAAATTATACAAGTAGCATCTTTTTTTCATTCGGTAACAGGCAAAGACAATAGTTACAAAGCCTATGTGTGCCGTTAAAGTTACTGGTATGTTTGATTTTATGAATAAAACTAGGTATTGGTTTCTCCCTCATCTGTTTCGAAACTTTACTAGTTCTAAATTAGAATTAATAGATGGTGTTGGGAGTCGATTGCATTGCGCAAGGGTTTTGTTTTTTCAGTTTTCCACTAAGCCATGTAATAGGGTATTTGACTAAGCTCGAGATTTTACAAAATATAAATATTTTATCAAAATATAGGTAAATATGTGCCAATAGCAAAAATTCTCAATCAAAAATATAACGTCTAGCCGGTTTTATGGTCATTCAAAGATTCATGGGCAAGTCCATTTTAAAAGTATGAAATTTAAAAAAAAATATTATACCATTGAATAACCCATATAATTTACACCAACTATTATAATGGAACCATTGACATAAACGAAACATTTGATATAGCTACCATACAAAATTCAAATGAAATGCATACAAAATACTTGCGTGTGACGTCACATCTCAGTAGCCATTTGTATGGAGCGTTTTGGGTTTGCCCAAAATAATGTGATTTTAAAGTTGTGATATCTCAGGTAGTTTAAATGAGAATCAAGTAATTCTTTCAACGATGTTTCTATCATTGAGAGGTCTTTTGATTACACAAATGAAAAAAAAATAGTCAAATACCGTATTGTCCGTAGAAACTCCATCTATGTATAGATGAAGTTGAAAGACCTCTCGACGAACAGCCTCTTTAAGAAAAAGATTTTGGTTTTATACCTTTATGTGATAAGTGACAGACGGATCACGAGGCACAAGTCCGCTACCAACCTTTCAACTCCTCTTCCCACCGGATTGGGCCACAGGTCGGGTACCGTCAATCGGCGAAAATCTGCCCAGGCGGCTGTTTAACGTCGGTTTTCTGTGATAACGTGATATCACTTCTGTCGGGCCATTCATTCCGAAGCATGGCTCCCCCATGATATGTCTAAATCATCTAGGTTTCTTTCTTTGGTCTGCTTCTCAAATTTTCACCCAGTTTCCCTTTTCTATTGAAAATGCGGAATAGCTCTTTCTTTGACATTGATATCCAAATAAAATGATCCAATTAAAACGAATTACATAATCCTAAAATATGTCATCTCGTTAGCCAACAAGTTATCTCGTAATCCGTCCCAAAAACTTTCATTTTACATCACCGGTAACCTTATCGCCCATCTTAATAATACCAGCAACTTCAGTTGCACATTTCAACAATTTCCCGCATCTTTTGTGGACGACTACACAATTTGTCCACTTTTTGAACACCGCCCGCCATTCTGGTCGCGTCCGAGCAATTTCAACTCGTGCTCCACGAACCATTAAAAAAAGATACGCTACGGATCACACATTTCATAGTAAACCTTTCTGATGTAGCCACTTTTTCGAACCACACTACACTGGCCGGTTCAGTACTGGCCGAAACGTGACTTGAATCAGGCGATTATTCAAAAAAAGAATGCGGGCTTCGCGCCTAAACACCTGTCAAGTGTCAACGGAGTTTTTTTTTCTTTTTTCTAGTTTACAAACTGCCTGTATTGAGTGTACTGAGAATGAGTTCGAAAAAAGGTCGGATTACACGAATTGAAATGGAAAAAATGACTGTAGTAACCTATTTTTTTAGCTCATTATCAAGAAATACAAAATAATAAACTGTTAAAATAAGTAGAAACCATAACAAATTAAGTTGGAATAACCTCAAACCGTAACATTTACACTTAATCTGATTGTTGAGTTATTTTGAAGGCCATATTACAAGGAATTAGTTATTCAATCTTGGTTTTTACTTGGCTTTGCTTATGGATTCACTCGTGTAGTTAATTTATTACCAAAAAGTCTTACTAATTAGCTCAGTATGAAGAGCCCTTTTACGGATCAGAGCCGCCGCAGTTTTTAATTGATTGTAAGGAAATTAAGACAATAAATGAAAAATTGATCAAGACATTTTAAATAAATAAGGATTTGAGATTTTGAAGCTTATTTTGCACACCCCATTGACGTCACAATCACCTCTAGTAAGATTTTTTTTAAAGTCGCCACTAGTCAATTTTTATCTTATTCTATGATAGTCATTAAAAAAATTAAATCTTGCTTAAGATGTTTGTGACATGAATGGCGCTGTGCAATAAAAGCTAGAAAAAATCCTTATTTACTTTATTTATCGCAAATCCTTATTAATTTAAAATATCTTGATATTTTTTTAGTTTTATTGTTTTAACTTCAATAATCAATAAAAATAAAATAAGCCGTGTGGTCCCCGGCAGAGTAGAATAGGCCACCCTCACTCTTACCGAGGTGTCGTAAAAGGCGACTAAGGCAAAGCTGCTGGCATGATCATCAGCACCCGGAGAAGGAAAACTCTGCATTTATATCAAAACCCTCGCCAACCCGTCTGCCAAGCGTGGTGAGTATGGCAATCACCCCTCATGGGATTGAGGGAGGCCCGTGCCCCAGCAGTGGGGACTTAAATTGGCTGATGATGATGATGATGAATCAATAAAAATTGATGTCAGCCCCACTGGGCTCTAAAAGGCTCTTCTCTCCTGCTAAACAAAACGAGGATGACATGACCACAGACAGATAGTCCTGGAAAAAATAAAATTAGGGGTTATCTATGATGTCATTCTTTATACGTACTATTTTAGTTTAGACGATCTTAGGCAGTATGAAATTATTGAAACTGACATTGTCATTTTTGTATAGGAAAGAAATAAGTGAAACAGATATTGAAATTAGTGAAACTGATATCGACATTTTCAATGGATAAGATTAATTTCGATTTTTCTCATCTGCCAAATCTTCCTGGTTACGCTATATTTTGCATGTGATCCCAATGGACTGTAAAATATACATTTGAAAGGTCTTCAGTTATCTTTACGACATCTCATTTGTGAAGATATAATGTTACAAAAGAAAACCTACAATTACATCATACCTAAACATATTATACTTGTGCTGTATACGGTCCATCCTTGCGACATAGAAGCCGAGTCATTTAAATTTATTTGAATTACAATGCCTTCTGTATGTAATATGTATTTACTTGGAAATGTGTTTGGGCTAACGGGGGTTAGGTTACGAAACGGTGAGGTTGTCTGTGGTGAAAGAAAGCGCGCGAAAAGGCGGCCATTTTGAGTTTTGTGTCATTTCGCTTTGAAATTAAAATTGCATCTAGAATTGTATATCAAAAATATATTACTATAATTATCTTATTATGGAATAGAAGCCTGAAGAAACATAGTAGAATTTTGAATTTATTTCTACTGTTAGTTTAACGTGCCCTCCTCATCTCATCTCAGCGTGTAATTAACATGGAATTAGGAAATGGAATTTGCCATTTTTGGAATAAACGTTACAGAGTGTGAAAGAGATCCAACCATCCCTGACGCACGATTCTATACGGGTGCGGTAGAGAAAGAATGTCACTCTGTGCGTCACCCCAGTTCCTATTGACGGCTACGCGCGGTTTTTCAAGAACGGCTTTCTATGAAAAGGCACAGTCTGTTTAGGGTGCATGTCTATGGTCTATCATCGTAGTCATTTAATTAAATGACTACGATGATAGACCAGATGATACCGGTTGCATTCAAAACTTTCGCTTTAGATACATAGATTTGTAAAATAGAGGTGCACACTTGGATTGGAACTCGCGACCTCCCATATGGAAAGCGCGTTCTTATGCACTTAGCTCTCGAAGAACAGAATTTCATTTTTAAACTCCGGGTGGTATTAAAGTAGCTTAATGTAGTTTTTTTTTTCCAAGTTCTTAGCAAGAGTGTGTTTTGATCATGCAAATTTGAGTTGGTTAAGGTTTTATGGAGGTAAATTAAATTTGATGCCCCTACTATAGGATACAAGGAGATTAATGTAGTTATGTATTATATCCTCCAACCGATTTCGGCTAAGGCGGCCAATCTCAACGAACAGCTACTTAAGCAAAATATAATGTAGTACTAAATTGTGTGCGCAAACACAAGTGCACTATCTATTCCTTTGCCCTCATATTCCGATGGGACACCAGTGTGACACGACTGGAGACTGATCGGGCGCAGGACCAACGTTTTAACGTCTTTCCGAGGCACGGGGGTACAAGACCGCCTACTTCCAGACTCCGGGCTGAAACTGAGAATTTCTTAAAAGAAAAACTCAGGTACAATTTTTGGCCCGACCCGGGGATTGAACTCGGGAACCCAAGGGCAGCCGTCGCTTTAAAGTGCGACGCACTACCCACTGCACCCACAAGGCAGTCGAGGCAGTTGGGTCGTTCTTCTTTTTTATCGACAATGAGCCAAACTTACACATCAACATTTAACTTTTATATAACAGACTACAATTGATAAATAATATATCCTAAATATTCGTTAATGTACTATTTTACAGATGGACTATTACATGATCTAAAATTTAATTGATAAAGAATACTTTTTGATTAAAATGGACACCTCCGTCACGTCCCCCGAAATTAGTGCCATTAACACCTCTGTCACGCTTTATATATTTTTTTACATTGTTAAATCATGCTAAAGTACCTACGAGGTGATAAAACAATGTCATTATTTCATGTTAAATTAAGAATATCTTGATGGTGTAACGTATATTTTTTTATATAATTAATTACTTGATAAGTCACTGAGGACGGGCTTATTGTCGTAAAAAAAGAAGAACGACCCAGTTAAGTTAGGTATATCGTATGGTCAAATGGTTGAACCAACATGCTATGGCCTTAAGTTCACACATCCCATAACTCCTCACAATAGAGTTCACGACCTGGGAAGCGAACCTAACACTGAGCCTGCTCCATTTCCATGCAATTATAACAATCCGACTGTACTTTATTACTTCCCTAATAAAACACAACTCTTAAACGCACCGTGACTGTACTCTTTATCGTTCAACAAACTGTGTCGACGTCTCTGTCTGGCGTGTGCGCTTGCGCATGTGGGCGTCTCGCTCGCTCGCGGTTGCCTAGCAACGGATTGTTTACATGGGACCAGGTTGAATGATCGACGGTGAAACACGAGGTTTATATTGTATTCGATTTGATGTTGGTACTTTGATATTTTCTTCTGGGTTGGTCCTGATGTGATGTGTTCTCGATAGTAGAGAAGTAGTCAGGTATCCTAGCTTTCAGATTATTTTATATCTACTAAGGATTCCGAAGATCAGGCGGCAGCCGCTTCATTCACTTCACGTGGTCCAAGCTTATCCAAACCTCTGAAACGCCAGCTTTGGACTCATCTGGGAATGTCACGCTAGGACAATGACGATGACTCTTTCCTAAAAGGCAACGCATCAGCGAATCCTCTGTTCCGTTGATGATGGGGGGCGGTTCAGTTACCACCCGGTGACCAGCTCGTTTGACTCTCCATGCAGGTTTTTTATATTTCAGTCTTCACATCCGTTATCGAGCGAATTTCTTGAATGCTCAGAAATCATGATTAAACAAACTTACAATAAAGCAAGTTTCATTCAAGAGATCTTTTTTTTATTATCTATTATTCCGTCTGCTCGTCTGGCACCTATCACATAAAAAAATAGACCTAAAGATTTTTTGTGACCCCAATAGCTGTCATTTTAATCAAGCAACATTTTACGGACTACATATAAAGTTAGGTAAAACGGTTATTCCTGACAACAGCACGCCTTGTGGCTTTAGTGATCTGTGGCTTGCGGTAGGTCCGGCGGCCATTTTCGCACACCACCGAGAATCATTTGTTTGTATTATGTATTTTAACATGTACCCGTGATCGTATTTTAATGTATTCGCTTTAAAAAGAGTTATATTTGGGTGCAGTAGTGTGATTTTTAGCTGACGATCGAGTGGAGTCGAATCGATTAAAAAAAAGTTTTTTGCAGTTTGTTCGTCATCCAACCACGATAGAGGCTGTTATCGGGTTTGAACATCCAACATCACGCCACATCGTCCTTCCCAGGTTGCTTATTGTAACATTTTGGTAAATATGCCCATTATGATTTTAAAAGCACATTTAATATTAAAGTCATTACTGCTTAGCAAAATTTCACTCTCCTCGGACGTGCTGTCATCTTTAAGTCGTGGACTGTCATTGGCGTGAAATTTATTCTCTGTGTGTTTCCAAATAGATGTTCTCCCATTGCAAAGTCCGAACCAATCATACCAAAGTAGTTAAATTTAATTTTAGGTACGGAATTTACACGGACATTACATAGTTGCGATGTACATAATCTCATTTTAAGATGACAATGGGCAGAACGGGGACTACCCCTAAAGACAGAATTAAACAAATAATATCAATAGCCTCACCCAGGAATGGATGCTGAAGATAGAGCGAAATCGAAAAGAACCTTGGCTCCAATGCGATAACTATAGAAGTAACCGGGAATGAACCGGGAAAACAGATAGTTAGTTTTTCAAAAATTTTCTTTTTTTTTTCAAAAGAAAAATAAAGAAAAATAGTAAAAAGATAGTTGTCTAACCACTGAACTTGGGCACAACCAATACGTTAACCACTACATCATCAACACGACATCGTCAAAAATTTAATCACGATGACGTAAAATACTCATCAATGTTCTTTTTTTACTTTTGTATGTTTTTAACTAATGATATGACCGCAATAAACTTTCAAATATATATTTTTTCCTTTTTTCGAATATCGAACCCCGACGGTCCCCGTTTCTGTTG
Organism: Marasmia exigua; assembly: GCA_019059595.1. Lineage (NCBI taxonomy): Eukaryota > Metazoa > Arthropoda > Insecta > Lepidoptera > Crambidae > Marasmia > Marasmia exigua. The sequence continues at coordinate 2,171,790 of CM032487.1, read as the reverse complement.
ACTTGTCCCTGTTTTTTTCAACTCATGCGCATTTCGCGAAGGCAAAGTTTGTTTTTCGAATAACTCGAACGGTTTTGAGGTTAAAGTGAGAATTTCGGGTTCTGGGTGGGCTCGTATTTTTTTTACCTTTTTATATTCGTTCTGTTTTATACATTGCGTTATAGCAAAGTAATCTGTGGGTTTTCAACTAATGATCTTATTGTTACGTATGGCGATGAACGATGGTAGCTCAGTGGTTCGAAATGTGCCTTCCATACGTCGGGTTCGTGGTTCGAATCCAAGTATGCACCTCAGGATATTTTATATCTATGTGCATATTTCTACCATTAGCTCGGCGTTGAGAAAAAAGAGAGGGGGGTTTTATACCTTGAATACGTAATACTTGAACGGCCTTTATAAAAAATATATCTTCTTTTATTCTGATGACAAGCACGATGTAGCACCTAGAATAGACTTAGATGAAAGATCTTAGTACCACAGCTCAAGACTCATTTTTGATTGCTCGTCTGAAAATTGTTAGAGATAGTTTCTTCCCAAAACCATGTTAATTCAAATGGACAGTTTCGAGCTCACAGTGTTAAGTTACCGAATGCCACTGACCCGAGTTGCCACTTAGACACAACCGCAAAGAAGTGGTGAGCTTACAACATGCTTGGGCTTGTCCACAGAATGTCCTAAGCATTTGTAACATACCAACATAACAATCTTGCAGGTGAACATAGAACTTCCTCCTTTTTTACTGCTTTGTATAAGATTTATACATGCCAATTTTTCCACTCATGTTCTCAAGTCATGAATCAGTTATGCATTTAGGTCGTAACTCGTTCAAATCTTGGGCAAACGTTTTTCATGTTAAACAATAGCCTTTAATCAATAAAAAATAGTTTATAGATGCAATAAAATTGATCCCTGAATTGTGCCTTGGGGTAACCAGGTATAGAAGTAAGATAATTGCTGAATTTATTAATTGGTTTATAGTTTTCTTTAGGCCTATGACATAATTTATTCATTTTGAAATCGGAAATCAAAATTAAAATAACTAGGCAGTAAATATTTAGATAATATAGGAGTTATACAACTTGTAGTGTGAAGAATATCAAAGGTGGCAATTGCGTATGAAAAATCCGCTTATTGACGTACTGTTGGACTGAGATCCAACTTGAATTGTAATTGTGGTTTCCTTCGACAAATTGACATTTTGACATATCACTTTCAAAAATAATCTATCACCTTATAGATTTTTCACACGCGATAGTTGAAACATGGTTTCCAATGTTGACGGTATCATAAATGTTCTCAAATATGTCACCCTTCTGGTCACACCATTTCTTTATTTCTTTAGTTTTATTTATTTATTCATCAGTAATGCTAATAAATTTTTTGACATGTCAATCAATGGATACCTTGACACATGATTTGCGTCCTAGTGGTTAATAGTCTACCACAAAAAGCTAATAGTTGTCGGGATCCCATCAAACAATGGATGTGACGTGACCATTCCGGCTGGACGGACATCTGTGTCGCGAAGGCTATGTAATTTGTAATGTCAGACAATATCAGATAGATTGACCTGATCAGAAAGTTAGAACTTACAATAAGTCAGACTCTCTGTAATTAGGGGCTGTCTCGAAGGAGCTATCGCGTGTGAAAAAATCCGCTAGGTATGAGGTTCAGCTACAAGTTATTGGTTATTTTTGGTTTGGTACGTGATACCTATAGACATGTCAATTTGATGAACGAAACAACCAATGATGTTGAAGTTGGACTCCAAGCCAACATTACGAAATCTCTGGGAGGCATAGGAGGGTCTGCACTGTAAGCGGGCCAACGCCTAGGAAGGAACATGTAGTCAGAGTCCATTATCTAATACACATCTCCTTCTCACTCAGGCGAAGAAGGGAGCGTCGTTAGGGGTTTAGTCGGTAGGCCTTAAGTTCTACTGGAGGAGAGCCCGACATAACCCGTCTGCCCCCCCGGCAGACGGGTACAAAAGGTGGCGACGTCCGGCCCAATGAACATCGGGCTGGCGGTATTCCCCCAACGCTAAAAAAAGATTTTTTTCTGCTTGAACTTAAGACTAATTCTGTTAAGAATTTTTCCATAGAGAAAAAAACGCTTTCAAATAAAAGTATATAACTTAGCAATATTCATTCACAACGCAAATAAGTTTATCTAAACGGTGTCAAGATTAAGGCGCCAATTAAATAAATCATACTAAATGAACAGTGACTTTTAATACACATTTATTATTCCTAATGAAATGCTCAGTCATAAATTCAAGAACATTTTTCATAGACAAGCGGCCGTTTAGTTGTTGCCTTGTAGTAGTGAAGGGAATCAAGTCGAGAATATATACTCAGAGGTACAGTCGACGAATTTTCCGTCGTATCAGCGCTAGGTGATAATCGCTTGCACACGCAGCGGGATGGTCGAAGCTAATTCTTGCGCTCACGCATAGCGCAAGTGGTTATGCCAGCTCAATGGAACACCGCTACCTTCGCTGACGGTACTTCTATAGGTGGAGTAAAATCTCATAAAAATTGCACCAAACATGGCCGAATCTAAATCATCTTGATGATAGACTAAAATTATTAAATTACATCGCCGTGTGGTCCCCGGCAGAGTAGAATAGGCCACCCTCACTCTTACCGAGGTGTCGTAAAAGGCGACTAAGGTAAAGCTGCTGGCATGATCATCAGCACCCAGAGAAGGAAAACTCTGCATTTATATCAAAACCCTGGCCACCCGCCTGCCAAGCGTGGTGAGTATGGCAACTACCCCTCATGTGATTGAGGGAGGCCCGTGCCCCAGCAGTGGGGACTCAAATGGGTTGATGATGATGATGATTAAATTACTCGAACGTCCCTAGAAGCCTTGCATTCTATTACCTGTAATAGTTGACAGCTAAGCTCATTCAAAGATAACTGCGTTTGTACTTTATTGACGCATAAATAAAGCGCTTATTCAATTAATTGTTGGTACAGTCTTGGGACCACTTAAAGATTGCTGGCACCTGTACCCGTAACATCAATGGAGTCAAAAGCGCTGCCCAAATTTAAGCTCCTTGCCCCCCGGATTGGACCTTCGGTAGCGTTTTCAGTGAGGCCGAGGTATCACTTCGATCGAGCCGAAGCTTGGCCTTCCCACGGTCCAATCTCGTCGAAATGGGTTTTAACTCTCACACGCAAAAAACATCTTTGCTTCAAGAGAAGACCGTAGGCTCTTGGTGACTCCTCTGGTGTTGCAGGTGTCCATGGGTGACGGTAATCACTTACCATCAGGTGATGCGTCTGTTCGTCTACCCCCAATTTCTTAAAAAAAAACGCTGAGATGTTCGAGGTGCTTCAAAGTGTCACTAAAATCTATAATATAAAAATGAATCGCAAAATGTGTTGGTAAGCGCATAACTCAACAACACCTGGACCAATTTGGCCAATTCTTTTTTTAAAATGTTCGTTGAAGTCCAAGGATGGTTTTTACGGCGAGAAAAAATCGAATAATTGTCGGGAAAACCCTAAAAACAGCTCTTTTCTTTTTCACATACAAACGTTTTCTAACTAAAACGTAGAATCAATTTGAGTTTTATTGCTATTATATAAAATTCATATTTGTTGCCACATTACAATTTTTTGACAGGACGAAGTCTGTCGGGTCAGCTAGTTCTCTAATAAAAATCCATTCCCCTTGCCCTTTCCTTTACCCATGGCTACTTCTATGCAACCCAAGGTCACCAGACTCCATCGGATGCAACCAGTTACATAACCTCACGACACAGATGGCCGACCAGCCGGAATGGTCACGTCACATCCATTGTCTGATGGGAACCCGTCAATGATTAGCGAATGGTCCTTTTGTTGCTCAGTGGATAAGAACACACCTCTATACGGGGGTCGCGGTTCGATTAAGCATGTACCTCTGGATTTTTCACTATGTTCACATTTATACCATTTGCTCGGCGGCGAGGGAAACATCATGAAGAAACCTTCTCGGATAGTATCTTAAAATTGTGCATAGCGACAATATTTGATATTGTTACATATTTAAATTAGGGATGAAATAATATAGACGCCACTTTAAAACATATTGTTTATTTTTCTGTAACCATGGAAACTGTCAAACAGACAGACAAAGAAGTAGGTGTGGACGCAGCCACACACTCACGATCATCTATTGCTAGTCGATATACTTATATGCAAAAGAGTACATACATAACATCTATAATGATTCTGGACGTGTAAACGTGATGCAGTTGGTCTGGTTCTCCGCTCTAGTTTCGAAGGTCAGATGGCAGTCGTTGCATTGAAATTAGCAGACTTCCTGGATCATGGTCCAAACGTACGACGGGCTTCGAAACGACAGCTTTGGACGCAATTGGGAATACACGCTAAGATGAGGGGAAAGTTTTAGACGCATCTGCGAATGATACGTTCAGATGATGCGGAATTTTAATAGATCTTTAGACAGTGGGATAGCAACGCTTCGGCATGAATGGGTCGGATCGACCGGAGTAATACCACAGCCTCATAGAAAACCAGCGTAAAGCAGCACTGTGCTATGTTTCGGTGCGTGAGTGAGTGAAACTGGGGGGTTAAACGGATGGCATCGCTTTTGTGACTACACTGGTGTCGCGTGTGTCCATGGGCGGCGGCAATTGCTTACCATCAGATGATCCGTCTGCTCGTCTGCCACCAATCACATAAAAATATGAATTTTAACTGCAAATGAGGTTGAGGTTAGAACACACTATGACTAGTATGTAGGTGTACGCAAGTAAACGACAAATTCCAACCACAACATTGTAAACGCCAGTTCCCTTGAAGTACTAAATAATAAACAATAAACATTTAGGAATAGTGCCACCTGGGACAATGACGCAGTGTAAAGATTTCCAGTAACCAGGCGTCTATCAATCAATCAATCGGCAAGCTGTCCTCGTCTACTGAATTTAGATCTCCTTCTTCTCCTATTGAGGCTTCCTGCTAATATCTTCGTATCTATCATGACGATGATCGTCTTTCCACCCCAAATACATTGCTGCCATCGATTGCTATTTATTGCGCACTTTATCGCCTCGTGAAATTTTTGAGAAGAGTTGAGACTTATTTAGTTGGGCGGTCCATCGTACTGGTGGCCACGTGATGTCTTGCCACCAGTATTTAATGACTATGGCTAAACATTTTAGGTTTTTTGTGATAGGTGGCAGACGAGCAAACGGATCATCTGATGGTAAGGGTTTTTCCGCCGCCCATGGACACCCGTGACACCAGTGGTGACTCCACTGGTGTCGCTGCCACACTCCACAAGTGCGTTGCCAACCTTTAAACCCCCCTTTCCCCCGGACTACGCCTCCGGTACCCTCAGTCACGCAGCGAAACACAGAACAGTGCTTTACGCCGGTTTTCTGTGAAGCCGTGGTATCACTCCGATCAACCCGCCCATTCATGCCGAAGCGTGGCTCTCCCACGGTCAAAGGTGTAGGTGTGTTCATTGACTATTGGAACGAGGTCGCCGGTTTCCATAGTACGCGCATGATCAAATGTTCTGTTTTGGCAACTTTGAGCTTCCGTTTGCAAGATCGCTGAGTGGTTTGCAAGTTCTCAAGTAATTTGTATCTCGTGCAAATTTTCTACTGTGACAGTGGCGACATGTCGACGCAACAGTGTTGTCGAATCTTGCGCAACTCGTTTAGTCTGTGGTCGCGACTAAACGACAGAAAACAAATGTACTTTTAATGTTTTTGCTACATCTTCGGTGTTTGCTGGTAGGTCAAGGACAGGTTGTAGGTAAGACTTGTGCGGCGGCTTCAGTTAATATCTTCTGCGGAAGTTTCTTTATTGCTGTGGATTTTCTACTTGCTTAGTCTTTGTGAGAAATTCGGCTCACTTCGTTTTGGGACCTTAGTTCCACTTTATACTAATAGATGGCGCTAGGTGTTGATTACATCTCGCAAGCGTTACGTGTGCCTATAAGCGTTGCAAATGTTTCTCAGTCTTTTACTATGTCATTTTGAAAGTTTAACCACGATATCAGATGGTCTGGTTCCCCTGTCCAAATGTTGCGAAGCTCAGGCGTACAGATGCGCAGAACAACTCTTTTAAAAGACAAAGGAGTTATAACTCTTTTGAAGAAAAGAGTTATATCGCTCTTTTACATCTTTAACTCCCAACTAACTCCGTAACTCAAAAGACTAAAAATACTTGAATGATGTGATTGATGCGAATTGCGATGGGTTTTAGGACAAATTCGACACAAATAAATAATTTTGTACTTTATTGCAACAGTGATAGAGTCGGTTTTCTCCCCGAAATAACCGACCCTATCACTGTTGACAAAGACGCGACGCGTTCCAATCATGTTCTATCCCTTTTCGACTGATAAAATCCCGATATAGCGATTTCACTCACTCCTTTACAATCCGTGGTACCAGTCTCGCTCACTAAATCTTTTTACATCTTTAACTCCTTAATAACTCTGTAACTATAAGACTGAAAAGATTTAAAGACGCATTAATGTGATTGGATTGATGCACATTTTCACAGAAGATTTATTTATAAAATAAAAATATCAACATGAAATTTCAAAGGAAGTGTTTCTTATTTTTATTGAATTATTCATATGTTCTAAAATATCAGTCAAAATGAGTAAATATTGGTTCGGACTTCGTCCTTCTATAATCAATCTTCACATCAGTGAGTTAAAGATGTAAAGAGTTATAAAGGAAGCAAAGGAGTTACGGAGTTATTAACTCTTTTGCTTTGATGTACATCTTTTAGTCCCAATCACTCCTGAGTTACACATGTCTACTCAGGCGGAAGTCGCTTCATTATAATTACCAGTCCTCTCTTGTACTAAACATGGTCCAAGCGTACCCCCTGCTCCAAACGTAACTGGCATTGACACGCTAGGATGAGGAGTCAATAGCTGTCTACCTCCATGGACTGCCTACATTTTCCCACCACTGTATCCTATAATAATGTCATAATAACCCACGCATAATCATGTCATAATATTCAATCGCCAAGCCAGCCATGTTCCGGTTCGAAGGGCAAGGTGGCAAGGAAATTGCTGGCACGTGAGACTCGACTGTGTCTTTGCTATTGATACAGTGTAGCAATTACCAGTGGCTTTGGTATGTTAGACTCGATTATGTGTTAGCTAAGGCCACAGGTGTAAGGACTTGTGGCTTGACGCTGTTCCTCTCCCCACTGAGACGATGAGGGGCAGCAGAAGTCTTAGTAACTAGGTTTTTGGAAAAAAATGTTGGAAAAGCGCCATCTTAATGCCAGAAATCTAAACGACATCTGCGGGCTAGATGGCGCAGTACAGCACGATTTGCTAAAATGTTAATTTTCTTGTCTATCTCCAGTATACAGTACAAAAAAAAACTAGGCAATACAGAAACTTAATTGTATTACGTTTCTGTAATGCCTAGTTTTTTTAAAAGTGGTTTTTGTGCAATAAAGTATATCTATCTATTTATAACTTTTTTGCACTTTAACGACCGTTTACTTTTGTTCAGCTACTGGTAATAAATTATACTATGGTAGAATAGTGGCTCTGGTTGAATTTAATGCACTATCATCTAGGTAATGGGTGTACGAGGTATGTAATGCGATTCGGACCTTAGGTCGTATTCTGTACCTCTTTTAATAAATGCGTAAGTACAAGAGCCGCAATAAATAAATATTTCACAACATCACATACATTGATCTGACTCCGAGATAGGTAGCTCAAGCACCTGTGTTACGGACATCAGAACCAACAGCGGAATTACAAATATATACATATAATACTTTTCTTTTGTAAATATATACGTATAATACATAGAAACACCCCAATACAAACAGACATGTTCATGCACACAAATGTTTGTACTGTGCGGGGATCGAACCCGCAACCCTTGGACCAAAGGCAGCGTTCACTACCACTGTTCCAAACGGGTCGTCAATGTACAAGAGCCGAACGCATCTTTGTTGCCTCATGTGTTGCTGATGTCCATGGGCGGCGTCGGTAATCACCTACCAGCAGGTGAGCCGTCTGCTCGTTTGTCCGAAAAAAAAACATACTGGTACGAATTGATTTTAAAATGGATGAACCTATTTATTTATTTCGTTTTCGCCGTTTATATTATTGCGGACGCTAGGTAATCAAAACCTTTTAGGTTCCTTCCCGTAGTCCTAGAATATATAGAACCTTGTACTACAACAACAAATTCGTTGAAAATAAAAAATGCGTTAAAAAAAATTACAAATTTGTTAAAAATAAGAAATACGTTCTCCGTTCTTCCACTACTCTACCAGGCAGACCCTCAATCGACACCGGTACATGGTAGATATACCAAAAGTCCGCACAAAGAGGTTTGAATCCTGTTTCCTTATTCGTACTGCGAAACAGTGGAATCAGTTGCCTGAAGAGGTGTTCCCTAGGGGCTACAATTTGGGGGTTTTCAAAGCGCGAGTGAATAGATATCTTCTAGGTAATCGTGCTACATCTTAGACCATATTATCACTTACCATCAGGTGAAATATGGTCAAACGCTTACCTATCTACAGTAAAAAAAAAACCGTTGAAAATAACCAATTCGTTGAAAATAACAACTTAAAACTTTCTTTCTAACTTTGTTATAACTGTGTTAATCGTTTTTTTTAACATTTTATTTTAATGGTTATAACTCTGCATGTTTGTCTGCTATAATGTAAAAAAAGCCTTGGTAGGCGAGTCTACCTCGCACTTTAATGGTTTTGATTCTAATGCTATGTCTATCAATGACTATGTCAGACCGTTAGTGCAACTCTTTCAAACAAAAAGGATATGTTTGAATAACATAACGTAAACACCATACGAAAACTTTCTCCCCCCATTGTATTACGTCAAAATAGTTTAAATAATAGTTCCCTAGTCACAACACACGAGTTCAGGTGGCGATTGTTTTGGAAAAACATAGTATAGCTAGTTAGTGCCGTGGTAACTATTGTTCGAGCGGTTGTGGGTGCGAAAATATTGCGAGAACTTAAAGTGCACTGTGAAAATTATAAAAAAAATATATTGAAAAAAAGAAAAAAAATATAGTAAAAAGAAAAAAATATATAGGAAAAAGGAAAAAATCTAAAACTAATTTAAAATAGCATCTAAAAGTAAAGATAAAGTGCACTGTGCAAATTATTAAAAAAAAATATTGAAAAAAAGAAAAAAATAAAGTAAAAAGAAAAAAATATATAGGAAAAAGGAAAAAATCTAAAACTAATTTAAAATAGCAACTAAAAGTAAAGTAAAATAAAGTATCAGTCTATAAACTGCCCAACTGCAGGGCAAAGGTCTTCATCATAGTACCAAAATATTGTCAAAATAAAAAAACAAAAATAAACTAATAATCGTAACTTAAAGTAAAGTAAAAAAAAGTATCAGCCTATAATTGTCCCATTGCAGGGCAAAGGTCTCCATCATAGTAAATCAAGTCAACGCTAAAATGATGACATTTATCAGTGCGTGTTTAGTTATATATATATTTAACCGTGGCTTCCCAATTTATCCTCGACTGCATTATGTATGTACGTGAGAACTTGCACACTTTTCCAAAAAAGTCCGATAGTCATAGTCTTAACACCAGAAATAAACATAGGCTTGCCGTCCCGGTCCTCAGACTTCATAAAATCGGTAATTCGTTTGTTGGCTTACGTATTAAGATATTTAATAAGCTACCACAAAATGTCATTAACCTATCACTGGATAAGTTTAAGTCTCATATTAAAACCTGCCTATTAAAGAAAGGTTACTATAGTGTACAAGACTATTTAAATGATAAGGATTCTTGGTCATGTTAATTGATTAATCTTATGAGTTGTTATTCATAGTAGTCTATTAACTTTCATAATTGTATTTTTTTTTCTCTTCTCAATTGAAACTCTGTAACATCATCAATATTTGAAAAGAGTAACTACTGAGTCTTGCTGGTGTCTTCTCAGTAGAAATCGACATTCCGAACCAGCGGTAGATAATACGTACTATTTGACATTCATAAGTGTTCTGTGTGAACCTACATTGAATAAAGATTTTTTTATCTTTTTTTATAATTTTGTATCCATATAGGTATTGGAAACTTATTTTGTAGGCTTGAGTGGCAAACGATCCGTGCAAGGAACGATCTCATTATAAATAGAACGATTAGGTAAAAGTAAAGTAAACTATCAGCCTTCGTCGCCGTGTGGTCCCCGGCAGAGTAGAATAGGCCACCCTCACCCTTACCGAGGTGTCGTAAAAGGCGACTAAGGTAAAGCTGCTGGCATGATCATCAGCACCCAGAGAAGGAAAACTCTGCATTTATATCAAAACCCTCGCCAACCCGTCTGCCAAGCGTGGTGAGTATGGCAATTACCCCTCATGTGATTAAGGGAGGCCCGTGCCCCAATTTTTTTTTGTAAAAACTAATAAAACACTTATAAAAAAAAATAATATTAAAAATTAACTAACCTACCTAAATATCTCCCGATTCGACCAGTCTTTATCCGTAGATAAATATATGTTATAACGTCAGATTTGCATAGAATGATAGCGCTATACCATTGATTTAGTATCGGATTAATATTAAACTGCCTCAGTGGGGCGCAGTGGTTAACGGCAAGAGGTACCGGGTAAGTTTCCGGTACGAAATTGTTAGTGTCAGCCCTGCCTTGGAAAGCACGTTAAGCCGTTGGTCCTGCGCCCAACTGCTCTCCGGTCGTGTCACGCTGGTCATCATCATCAGCCCATTTAAGTCCCCACTGCTGGGGCACGGGCCTCCCTCAATCACATGAGGGGTAATTGCCATACTCACCAACCTTGGCAGACGGGTTGGCGAGGGTTTTGATATAAATGCAGAGTTTTCCTTCTCTGGGTGCTGATGATCATGCCAGCAGCTTTACCTTAGTCGCCTTTTACGACACCTCGGTAAGAGTGAGGGTGGCCTATTCTACTCTGCCGGGGACCACACGGCGTGTCCCATCAGAATATGAGTGTAAGGGAAAAGATAGTGCATTTGTGTTTGCGCACACACTTGAGCACTATAATATGTCCTGCGTACGTGGCTGATCGTTGAGATCGTAATTCGAATCGGTCCCAAGTACCTTATCGTTATACTTATAACAAAACCGATTCTTGCACTGATCGTTTGCCACTCAAACCTACAAGATAAGTTTCCAATACCTGAATGGATACAATTATAACTAAACACACACTGATAAATAATAAAGCAGTATTGTCCGCTCTATTGAAATCATACATGAATTGTAATTTTAATAGCAATGTTCATTCGTATCTAAAAAGCGTAGAACCTCTATGCCCATACAAATATTATACAGAGCGTAAAATAACTAAATCATACCCAGCCGTGTATGTAACTCGATATTTTATGTACTTATCGAATGTGTATGGCAGTGGAGTTCATGTAAAAATGTAAATTCAATGTTAAGAAACGTAAATATTTTATTGAATAAGAATAAGAAATTATTTATTTAAGTACAAAAAATTTACAAATTCAAATAACATAAACATTGTATATCATATAGGCACTTAAAAAGGTCTCCACTCAGCATCTGCCACGTACTCACTCCCTCTTATTACAAAAAAACTACTCTGATACCGAATTTAATCCTAAACTATCAAGTACACGATAATTTCTGAATGATGTTAGTTAGTTTTAAGTTTGATTACTAATTCTGGACTAACCATAGACCACTTAGTACCGCAGGATAGTGTCAAAATTGATCGAATCATTCAATCATTCGTTCAGTGACAATTCATTTTTCATAATCTTGTTTTGTTGTCTGATGTAAAAAAGTGAAAATCACTAAAATTAATACAAATCCATTGGCGGCGCTAGATACCTTAAATTCAAATTATTGAAGTCAATACTAAAAAACTATATCATCACGACTGCCCTTAAAAATCAAATAAAGCCAAGATATAGTAACTAGACAAATAAAGTGGCATAACATACAGTTTTAGACGATGTGTGTGCGCAGACACTTATCGGTCACGCACAGTTCATATAAGTATTGTTACGCCCCGATACATACACATACTAGGGTTGCCGGTGATGAAAAAAAACATTTAGTTAGATATAATCTTTATTGACACAAAATACAAGTATGATACAACAACAGCGGACAGTACAAAAACGCGGTATTCTCGCTTGCAGCGATTTCTTTCAGACCACATTGGGTAGATGAAAGAAATAACGTATTCGTAATGGGTGAAGGTATGAATTTAGAAGAGCAAATAACCATTCAGCTTACCTTCGTAGATTTTCAACCATCGAAGTCTAATATTCAGCTTACCTTCGTAGATTTTCAACCATCGAAGTCTAATCTAGCTTAGAGTAGAAAATGATATTACATATGCCACACCGCTTGTAAAAAGTTTCACTGCAACTCGATTTATCAATTTAAATGTTGCGGAATAATTGAAAATCATTTATTATTAACGTATTTTTTAATTTTAATCCATACTTTATACGTCTGATGCAGTGACCTGATTCTGTACTTTGTAACTTTACATGTATAATATGAAAAAAAAATGTTTTATTCATAACAAATTCTTACACTTCTTAAACATGGTGGACTTCTTCTTTTGAGCGCGGAATGCACCCGTGTCAGAAGTAAGCCCTCTTCCTTAACATATTTTTGCTAAAGGAAGAACCGCTGAAGTATTGGGCAGTTATAAGGATATATAATATACATAGCTATAATTTATATTTTTCATGTACGCCGATTTGTAAGTGCTGTATATAAGCCTATGCAAATAAAGTGCAGAATCAGAATCAGAATCAGAATACTTTATTTGCATAATTTCAGGTACATAATGTGATGTTACAATGTTATTTAGTATCACTGAAGTTTGCTTAAGTTAAGAAGCGTGCAAATATTTAAAAACGGTATACATTAAGATAACAATTCAATGTCACTTAAAAATAACAATGATATAAAAACTATGTCAGTAATAAATAATTAATATCTACTCTATTGCCTAATAATAATTCATTTAAATAATGGGATTGATAAATTAATGTCACTTTTTTTTTAAATCTAAATCAAAATATTGCATTTGAATTTTGAAATTTTGAACTTAAGCACTTAAAGTCGGCAAAACAAGTCGGCTCTATATTTTTGGCAACCCTATTAAAACCATTATAAGGTGTACACGTCAGCTATAAAACTCAATGTTATATAAAGTTATATAATTGACGATGTTTGTTATAATTTTAAAATGGTTTTTATTAAACCAAACAGTATGGATTGTTTAGTGATAGATTGATTTTGACCGTGGGAGAACCACGCTTCCGCATAAATGAACAGGCTCGACCGGAGTAATACCACGGCCTCACAGAAAACGGGCGTGAAGCAGCGCTGTGCTGTGCTTCGCTGCGTGAGTGAGGGCACCGGAGGCCCAATCCGGGGGAAAAGGGGGGTTTACAGGTTGGCAGCGCACTTGTGACTCCACTGGTGTCGCGGGTGTTCATGGGCGGCGGCAATCGCTTACCATCAGGTGATCCGTATACTCGTCTGCCACCTATCACATAAAAAATATAAATTTAACAAGTTAAGTAAGTACATAATAATGTATGTTTGTTTCGTAGTTTACTTCGATCGTAAAGTATATCGTTATGTATAGTCATGTGTTGTAAAACTTAAAATGGCGCAAAAATATGATAAGACTCATCCACATTATCAATATGAATATGACATGTAAAAGGATCACTTACCATCAGGCCATCTGTTTACTCGTTTGCCCCCGTGTCAGTAAAAGGTATATGGCATCACATTATTTGTAAGTAAGACTAAAAAAAACTTTTTAAGTTGACGGATAGGGCACACCTGCAATGCCAATTGATTTAAATTGTTAGCAACTACACCGGATATCTTTTTAACAATTTCGAAGCTGCAGCCTCTCGGAAAACAATTATACTATTTATTTAAAACGTATACTTAACTTTTGTGTTGCATTAGACAGTATGACTTGGTATGAGGATAATAAACCATTGTAAAAAAAGTTGGCGATTAAAAAGAGTAACTGGCGAGTTTCTTGCCGGATCTTCTCGACCAGAAACAACTTTCCGAGCCGGTGGTAGAATCGCATTATGTTTATTTACTTTTTTTAGTATATTTTATGTATCAACATATATATGTATTCACATGTAAATTATTACATAAGTACTTATAAATAGTTTTAAATCATTCAAATGTATGACGATTTGTAAGTGCTGTGTACAAGCCTATGCAAATAAAGAATTATTTGATTGATTGATTGATTGGTCTGCTTTTGTACTAGAAATTAGAATTACCGCCAAAAACGGCCACTTATGGCGTCGATCTAAATTTCGAGTACAAAAACAGATCAAAAAGTAGTGCACAATTATTCAATAAATAGTATAAATGTTTGCTTTGAGACTCACGCTCCGAAAAAATGTTTAAAATAGAATCCTAACAATTAATCGATTGGCTGTCCGCTAGTAAGCGCTTTATCAATCATCATCATCAGCCCATTTAAGTCCCCACTGCTGGGGCACGGGCCTCCCTCAATCACATGAGGGGTAGCCATACTCACCAACCTTGGCAGACGGGTTGGCGAGGGTTTTGATATAAATGCAGAGTTTTCCTTCTCTGGGTGCTGATGATCATGCCAGCAGCTTTACCTTAGTCGCCTTTTACGACACCTCGGTAAGAGTGAGGGTGGCCTATTCTACTCTGCCGGGACCACACGGCGTGTCCCATCAGAATATGAGTGTAAGGGAAAAGATAGTGCATTTGTGTTTGCGCACACACTTGAGCACTATATATGTCTGCGTACGTGGCTGATCGTTGAGATCGTAATTCGAATCGTCCAATTAACCTTATCGTTATACTTATAACAAAACCGATTCTTGCACTGATCGTTTGCCACTCAAACCTACAAGATAAGTTTCCAATACCTGAATGGATACAATTATAACTAAACACACACTGATAAATAATAAAGCAGTATTGTCCGCTCTATTGAAATCATACATGAATTGTAATTTTAATAGCAATGTTCATTCGTATCTAAAAAGCGTAGAACCTCTATGCCCATACAAATATTATACAGAGCGTAAAATAACTAAATCATACCCAGCCGTGTATGTAACTCGATATTTTATGTACTTATCGAATGTGTATGGCATTGGAGTTCATGTAAAAATGTAAATTCAATGTTAAGAAACGTAAATATTTTATTGAATAAGAATAAGAAATTATTTATTTAAGTACAAACAATTTACAAATTCAAATAACAAAAACATTGTATTTCATATAGGCACTTAAAAAGGTCTCCACTCAGCATCTGCCACGTACTCACTCCCTCTTATTACAAAAAACTATTCTGATACCGATTTTAATCCTAAACTATCAAGTACATGATAATTTCGGAATAATGTTGGTTAGTTTTAAGTTTTATTACTAATTCTCGACTAACCATAGACCACTTAGTACCGCTGGATAGTGTCAAAATTGATCGAATCATTCAATCATTCGTTCAGTGACAATTCATTTTTCATAATCTTGTTTTGTTGTCTGAAGTAAAAAAGTGAAAATCACCAAAATACAAATCCACTGGCGGCGCTAGATCCTTAAATTCAAATTATTGAAGTCAAGACTAAAAAGCTATATAATCACGACTGCCCTTAAAAAATCAAATATAGCCAAGATATAGTAACTAGACAAATAAAGTGGCATAACATACAGTTTTAGACGATGTGTGTGCGCAGACACTTATCGGTCACGCACAGTTCATATAAGTATTGTTACGCCCCGATACATACACATACTAGGGTTGCCGGTGATGAAAAAAAACATTTAGTTAGATATAATCTTTATTGACACAAAATACAAGTATGATACAACAACAGCGGACAGTACAAAAACGCGGTATTCTCGCTTGCAGCGATTTCTTTCAGACCACATTGGGTAGATGAAAGAAATAACGTATTCGTAATGGGTGAAGGTATGAATTTAGAAGAGCAAATAACCATTCAGCTTACCTTCGTAGATTTTCAACCATCGAAGTCTAATATTCAGCTTACCTTCGTAGATTTTCAACCATCGAAGTCTAATCTAGCTTAGAGTAGAAAATGATATTACATATGCCACACCGCTTGTAAAAAGTTTCACTGCAACTCGATTTATCAATTTAAATGTTGCGGAATAATTGAAAATCATTTATTATTAACGTATTTTTTAATTTTAATCCATACTTTATACGTCTGATGCAGTGACCTGATTCTGTACTTTGTAACTTTACATGTATAATATGAAAAAAAAATGTTTTATTCATAACAAATTCTTACACTTCTTAAACATGGTGGACTTCTTCTTTTGAGCGCGGAATGCACCCGTGTCAGAAGTAAGCCCTCTTCCTTAACATATTTTTGCTAAAGGAAGAACCGCTGAAGTATTGGGCAGTTATAAGGATATATAATATACATAGCTATAATTTATATTTTTCATGTACGCCGATTTGTAAGTGCTGTATATAAGCCTATGCAAATAAAGTGCAGAATCAGAATCAGAATCAGAATACTTTATTTGCATAATTTCAGGTACATAATGTGATGTTACAATGTTATTTAGTATCACTGAAGTTTGCTTAAGTTAAGAAGCGTGCAAATATTTAAAAACGGTATACATTAAGATAACAATTCAATGTCACTTAAAAATAACAATGATATAAAAACTATGTCAGTAATAAATAATTAATATCTACTCTATTGCCTAATAATAATTCATTTAAATAATGGGATTGATAAATTAATGTCACTTTTTTTTTTAAATCTAAATCAAAATATTGCATTTGAATTTTGAAATTTTGAACTTAAGCACTTAAAGTCGGCAAAACAAGTCGGCTCTATATTTTTGGCAACCCTATTAAAACCATTATAAGGTGTACACGTCAGCTATAAAACTCAATGTTATATAAAGTTATATAATTGACGATGTTTGTTATAATTTTAAAATGGTTTTTATTAAACCAAACAGTATGGATTGTTTAGTGATAGATTGATTTTGACCGTGGGAGAACCACGCTTCCGCATAAATGAACAGGCTCGACCGGAGTAATACCACGGCCTCACAGAAAACGGGCGTGAAGCAGCGCTGTGCTGTGCTTCGCTGCGTGAGTGAGGGCACCGGAGGCCCAATCCGGGGGAAAAGGGGGGTTTACAGGTTGGCAGCGCACTTGTGACTCCACTGGTGTCGCGGGTGTTCATGGGCGGCGGCAATCGCTTACCATCAGGTGATCCGTATACTCGTCTGCCACCTATCACATAAAAAATATAAATTTAACAAGTTAAGTAAGTACATAATAATGTATGTTTGTTTCGTAGTTTACTTCGATCGTAAAGTATATCGTTATGTATAGTCATGTGTTGTAAAACTTAAAATGGCGCAAAAATATGATAAGACTCATCCACATTATCAATATGAATATGACATGTAAAAGGATCACTTACCATCAGGCCATCTGTTTACTCGTTTGCCCCCGTGTCAGTAAAAGGTATATGGCATCACATTATTTGTAAGTAAGACTAAAAAAAACTTTTTAAGTTGACGGATAGGGCACACCTGCAATGCCAATTGATTTAAATTGTTAGCAACTACACCGGATATCTTTTTAACAATTTCGAAGCTGCAGCCTCTCGGAAAACAATTATACTATTTATTTAAAACGTATACTTAACTTTTGTGTTGCATTAGACTGTATGACTTGGTATGAGGATAATAAACCATTGTAAAAAAGTTGGCGATTAAAAAGAGTAACTGGCGAGTTTCTTGCCGGATCTTCTCGACCAGAAACAACTTTCCGAGCCGGTGGTAGAATCGCATTATGTTTATTTACTTTTTTTAGTATATTTTATGTATCAACATATATATGTATTCACATGTAAATTATTACATAAGTACTTATAAATAGTTTTAAATCATTCAAATGTATGACGATTTGTAAGTGCTGTGTACAAGCCTATGCAAATAAAGAATTATTTGATTGATTGATTGATTGGTCTGCTTTTGTACTAGAAATTAGAATTACCGCCAAAAACGGCCACTTATGACGTCAATTTAAATTTCGAGTACAAAAACAGATCAAAAAGTAGTGCACAATTATTCAATAAATAGTATAAATGTTTGCTTTGAGACTCACGCTCCGAAAAATGTTTAAAATAGAATCCTAACAAATTAAATCGATTGGTGTCGCTAGTTAGAGCTTCATCATCATCAGCCCATTTAAGTCCCCACTGCTGGGGCACGGGCCTCCCTCACATGAGGGGTAAATGCCATACTCACCACGCTTGGCAGACGGGTTGGCGAGGGTTTTGATATAAATGCAGAGTTTTCCTTCTCTGGGTGCTGATGATCATGCCAGCAGCTTTACCTTAGTCGCCTTTTACGACACCTCGGTAAGAGTGAGGGTGGCCTATTCTACTCTGCCGGGGACCACACGGCAATCAGTTAGAGCTTAGCTTAATTGTGATGCAACCCTAATCAACAACATTACTGAAATATAAATTTGATTATTGTACTAAAATTATTCTCATTCTTTACTTATTTTTTTTCTTGAAGATTCAGTTCACAAGTTATGTGTAACATCTATAGTGCATTAGATGCATTTTAACTGTTTTGCTTGGACTTTGAAATTTGACCCTGTTATTATGTCATCGTGTAGGTATAAAAATAAATATGAAACTAAGCTTATTTATTTTATTACTAAGTTAGCAGTTTTTAGCATGAATGGTTTGGATCTATTGAGACGTATACTGGTGTGTCAGTTTTTCCTAAAACTGTAGTAGGGGATATCTATTTAAAATACGTAGTAAAGTAGGGGGTAAATTCTATAGACATCGGTTATCGAGATTTTTTTATGAACATATCGAAAAACCATCAAAAGCGCCATCTGTTGGTACAGATTGGAACTAAACAACTATGAAAAATTCAATCCTGAAATGAAGTGAGCTTAAAATATAATAACAAATAAATCAATTAACAAAAAATATATTTATATCTCATTTATATTTATCAAGTGTGTAGGTAAAGCCAATAAAGTAAATATACAAAACCAATGTATAAACCAAATTGAAACAAAATGAAGATTATACAATGACATTACTAAAAGTGATATTAATTCTTAATGGAATACAACTTGGATGCTGTACTTTGTTTACTGCAAATAACTACATAAAGGTAACTATAATAAATTCATAAAATATTTTATACATTGACCTGATTTTGATTACAACCTGTGCGGATAAAGAATGGGAACAGAAATGGCAGCGCATCTATTCACTTCTCGCTCGCACACTATTTGAGTCTATACTCGCACTCGTGGGGTGCGAGTATAGACGCAAATAGAATAGAATTAAATAATAGTATGTAATACTTTGTTTTAACTTTCCTTCTTATTTGGTTTTGCTTAGCTTTAGGTCTCATTTCTGGTCTTAATTTTCTTATGTTTTTGTTCTTTTGTTCAATAAATGTTATATAAACATTTTGCAGCTTTAGTTAACATTGCCAAATAAGTCTTGAACTACTTATGCCTTTTTATCTGCCTGCACAAACCCTTATCCGTCGCCAATTGTTTGTCCTATAATTGAGACATTTCAAGCCCTTTATATTCCGCTCTGGTGTCATAAATATCTAACTTTAACCCTACAAATCTGTCGTAAGTGTCAATTTATCCTGAACAGCTGTTTTGTCTGAACCAGTTGTATGATTCAATACAAACCTTGTATGGTGTGGTCGGTGCTGCCACAGTGAAACGATTACCAGTGGCTTGAAATGGATTAGAATAAAAAATACATAGAACTTTTAAAAAAAGTATTTCGTGAGTGGCTGGTGGACAAGTGTTTTTATACTATTAAGGAATACTTTGAGGCTTGATACTTGAATTATTTCCAAGTTTTATAGACATTTTAGTATACACTATTTAATTTTAACATGTATGTATTAGAAAAATGGCAATTTCAATCCAAACTTAGACATTTTATTACTAATGTAATTTTGAAATTTTTATTTTAATTGTATTCTAATTTCATTGTAATAATATATTAACATAATGTATGTAATTCCAGTTTCACTCTAAAATTAGACGGACTCTATTAACTCTATTAATAAAGTATAGATATTCTTTATTGCACAAAAATAAAATACAAGCATGATACAACAGCAACAGACCGTACAATAAGGCGGTCTTATCGCTTGTAGCGATTTCTTCCAGACAACCTTTGGGTAGAGGAAAGAAATATCGTATTCGTAATAAGGGAAGGCAGTGCAAAGTAGTTTAACAAATTAAATTGAGAATGGCAGAAATATACATTATTTTATATATTAATATAGAAATATTCATTATTTTAAGTATTTGCATACCGACGAGATAGGTGAAGCATGATTGTTCTAATTGAATTGTATTTGACACCTTACATGTAACCATGTTTGAAGCAAATAAATGATTTCTGTTTTCTAATTTAGAAAACACCCAGACCAATACACACAGACATGTTTATGCACACAAATGTTTGTACTGTGCGGGGATCGAAAACGCAACCCTTGGAACAAAGGCAGCGTTCACTACCACTGTACCAAACGGGTCGTCATTGTGTTATCTTAGCGTGTAATTCCCGGTTGCATCCAAAACTGTCGCTCTGGAGTCCAGGGTGCGCTTAGACTATGATTCGGGAATAGGGGAGTCTGGTAATTACAATGAAGCGACTGCCGTCTGACCTTCGCAACCATTTAACAGGCAATTCAGACCAACTGCATAGTGGTTACACGTTTCAGAAACTATTGTTAAACTATAGTTTCAGAAACGATCATTCCCTAAGAATGTAACATTAGTTCAATATTGTAATCGGCCTAAACATACTTGTTTTAATAAACTGTGGTAACTTGTGCAATATTATCATAATCTATTTGTTTCTATTTATATTAAGATTGAATTGAAATACTCCATCACCATAAATAAAATAGAGTGACAGATAAACAATAACTAAACTATAGATATTTTGAAATCTAAGTAAAATATACATATTTTAAATTTAGAGTTTATTATATGTATTTGTATACCTAGGGTTGTACTTAATAGTTTTTTTTTTACTAGTGACACCCGACTAAATATAGATAGATAGATACTCTTTATTGCACAACAAACAAAACTTAAAAGCTAGGTATACACAGACACAATGTACAATTTAGGCGGTCTTATCGCTGGGAGCGATCTCTACCAGACAACCTTATATATCTATATCTTATATATCTTCTTCCCTATTTTAATTAATCGTTTAATATTTTAATAGTTATTCTGATATCCTGAATATCAGTTGGTCCACGCCCTGTTGGTCTGGTAGTTTAGGTAACGGGCCGTGATCTCGGGGTCCTGGGTTCGATTCCCGGATCGAGCAAAAAGTATGTTTCGATTTTTTCGAACATTCACCAATCCGCATTAGGCAAGAGTGATGATTAAGCCTGATTCCATCATAGCGATGACTTGATTTTTATAATAGAGGCCTTTGCCCTGCAGTGGTACTGGATTCTGCTATTGGTTACCAAGAGAAATGTTCTTCATTAGCCTTCGTCATCTAATGATTTGGTGAAGGCTTCCTTAAATTCCTTCCATATTTTCTTATCCCGAGCAGCGAAGGTCCAATTTCTGCTTACCACCTTTTGCGATGTTATCTTTTATGTAATTTGCGGTCTTCCTCAGTGTTCTTTTTTGTCCCATGGCCGCACATAACAGTATGTTAATATTTGGCGGTTGATTAAAAAGTTTCAAGTCCTAAAAAGAAGCCATAACATTTCCCATTCGTGCCCTAAGTCCCTTCTAAAGTGCATTTCGTCACACATTTTTGCGTTTATGTAAGGCCGGCAAATTGTCGTAAACGTTTGACAATGGCCACTTACGTAAGTGTTGAGCGAAAAGGTTGAAGTCGGTCAAGGCGCCGGTAGGTGGCGGTGGCGTTGATTAGTCTCTGTTTTCGGTTGATCTGTGCAGATTTTGAATTATCATTACTAGGATTGCCATATTGCTGAATAGCTGTGTGTTTTGTGCAATAAGTAAATAGTCGGGAACTTTGGAGTCAGCTAGAGTCAGCTTTAGTGGCGTTTCCGAAAGGATTCGACCTGGATATCTTAAAAAAATACCTTATTCCTTTTTTATTAGGGTTCCGTAGCCAAACGGCAAAAAACGGAACCCTAATAGATTACTTATGTCTGTCCGTCTGTGTCCATCTGTATGTCACAGCCACTTTTCTCCGAAACTATAAGAACTATATATACTATTTAAACTTGGTAAATAGATGTATTTTGCTAACCGCATAACTATTTTTACATAAGAATTGAAAAAAATAAAAAAATTGCGGGTCTCCATGCACTTAAACTGAAACTCAAAAATTTAAATAACCATACACAAATGTTGGGTCCAAGGCGTACGCGAAAAATTTTTCGCGTACAAAAACTGACCCAACATTTGTGTATGGTTATTTAAGAAATAGTATTAGTTTAAAATAGATTCGGTTTAGTAGCTAAAAATTAAAATCGATTGGCGTCGCTAGTGTGCCCTACCCATCACCTTAAACTTTAATCAAACACCAAAACTATTTATTTCGTTTCTAAATTGTCCAGAAAATGATAAACCTTCAAGGAAAGAGCGTATTTCTTTTTAAAGGGCCGCTATCGGCCTTATATGAAAAAGGGGGCAGACGAGCAAACGTGTCACGTGTCCATAGGCGGTGGCGTCTCCGTAAGAAACAAGAGTGCTGGCCTCGGATGTTAGTGAGATGCAGACTGCGGGGACGCCCGAGCCCCCCCAGAAAAGTCCATGGGGCCCTTTCGTTCGGTCGCCAACCGGCACCATGGCGCTTCCTGGGATTTTTCGCAAGATGGCGGGGCAGCCTTTCATGAGTAGCAGGCTCGCTACTTGGGCCCCCAACTATCTGCGGTCGGCCAGTGGTGCACCTTGTCTCGGATCCCGCTACCCTCCGCGACTAGGCACCCGATGCGGCTCCCTCAGCAAGCATCAGACCGGTCTACTAGTACCATACGCGACTGTTCCGACCCGCCTCTCTCGTTAGCTACACCGGCCAATGCACCGGAACACGAGAAGCCGTTTGGCGGTACAACTTAGGCCGGTGGGTGGTCATTGTAGCCACGGCCGTGAGGCCTCCCACCATAGGCGTGATGCTCCTTTGACGCCACCCAGGGGACACGTGTAGGACATCGAGGGCTAAATCCTACGGAAGCGAGCAACTTGATCCCCCCAAGTTATATGTCAAATTGACATTTTACGAATAAATCAGCCAATGATGTTGAAGTTGGACCTCGGTTCTCAAGCACGCCATCTAGCGGATATTTCACTCGCGATACACAGTAACGGGGGCTCCGTTACTAAATATCAAGTGATCCGTCTGTTCGAATGCCCCTTATCTCAAAGAAATTCTGGATATGCCAACCCTACGCATAACATACTTAAGTGTTTTTGAGCAGGACTCTAAGACCATATAGATTTTTCATGGATCATATTAATGGATAACCTTAATAGGTAAATATTAATTCTCAGTATTCTTTAACCCGCTTCCTTCTTGCTCCCTCTGCACAGTCATCAACAGAAGTTCCGCAAACGCAGCTTGACTCTTACACACTTTGAAATAAGAGTTACAATCCGTGAAATATTTCCAGCTAGTCATGCTGTTGATTGTACACGGGCTTAGTTTATGGGGCATCAAGTTTCCACATTTCCAGCCTTCCGCCTCGGCCACGATAGGGCTTTATATCCCATTGTTGAGGCACGGAGCGGCCATAGGTTCAGGTCCGGTTGTGGCACGCTAGGAATGTTATCTTTTGATGGTGTGGATTGTATTGTGGTTTTGTCGATTGTATTTTTTTTTGTATGTACGGTCAGCGAACGTAGCGGTGTTCCAGTTAGCTAACAAAATCGCTTGCACTGCGGTATGCGTGAGCGCAGGGATTAGCTTCGCCCACCCCGCTGCGTGTGCAAGCGATTATCGCCTAGCACTGGTTCATTGATCTTTTGGTGATCTTTTTTGACCGTGGGAGAGCCACGCTTCGGCATGAATGGCTAGACCGCAGTGATACTACGGCCTCACAGAAAACCGGTGTGAAGCAGCTGTGTAGTGTTTCGCTGCGTGAGTGAGGGTACCGGAGGCCCGATCCGGGGGAAAGGGGGTTCAAAATTTGACAGCGCATTTGTGACTTCACTGGTGTCGCGGGTGTCTATGGGCGGCGGCAATCGCTTACCATCAGGCGATCTGTCTGCTCGTCTGCCACCTATCACATAAAAAAAAACTATGACACCAAAGCTCTAAGGTCATCCTTGGTTTTATTGAACCAAAAGTGTTTGACATTAAGGTGAGAGTCGATCGAAATACATATTTCGTACGTTTTTAATGAATATTAAATAAATAAATATTTCACAACGTCACATCCGAGATACGCAAATGTGGGAGAGCCACGCTTAGTCATGAATGGGCCGGCTCGACTGGAGTGATACCAGTGCCTCACAGAAGACCGGCGTGAAGCAGCGCCTGCGCTGTGTTTCGCCGTGTGAGTGAGGTTACCGGGGGCCCAATGGGGCGAAGGGGAAAAGGTTGGCAGCGCACTTGTGACTCCACTGGTGTTGCGGGTGTCCATGGGCGGCGGAATTGCTTACCATCAGGTGATCCGTCTGCTCGTCAGCCACGGGAACGGGTCGTGGATTCTCGAGTGGACGTATGAATAAATTGATATGTCCTCTGAAGAATCAAAAGAACCTGTTCGGAACGAGCAGATCTCCTCAGATATTTTCCATATCCGAACGAACATTTTTCCACCATTAAAGTTCCACGTTCAATTTAAACCAAGTTTGAACTAGCCGTCCGTTTGCCTAGCGGAGGGATTAAGATAAGCTATCGGACCGCTATCAGGCATTATCATGTCCTATGAGGCTATAGTGCAGCCCGAATGTGGCAATGTGTGTGGAGCAAATCCAAGTGCAATCTTTTTGGGGTATAACAGATTTGGTAACTCAAGTAGACGTGTGTAACTGTTTACTAAAACGACTCAGTGATCCGATTCAGCCAAATGATACACTACAAGTGATACACTGTTCCGAATCTCTAATGTTCGCTCTGAATGTATCATTCGACTCAAATGGAAATGGATCTCGAGTTCGAGTGAACCGAATGATCCGAATGAACTGAATGATCAGAGTGAGCCGAATGATCCGTATGAGCGGGATGAATCACGGATCTGTCTGAGAGTCGATGTTCCAAATGAAGCGTTTCGATTAGTGTATCCTGGGCGCACTAGCGAATAGGTGGGACTCGCCCATGCTTAAACGTTTACACACCATAAGAGGCAGGTAGATGTGTGCCGACTTCCATCTATCTTTGTTTTAATACCTTATCAACAAATAATAAAGAAAGAAAGAAGAAAGAAAATACATTTATTGACCATCACAATACACAGGAAACAAACATATACAGTTGGTACACGGTTTAAAACAACATACATTTTACACAGAAGAGGGACAAAGAGATGTGGATAGTGTGTGGTCAATCAGGTCCCGACCTCAGCATTAGCTGCTACTACAATATCTGCATTGCGCTGGTATTC
The DNA here is from genome assembly GCA_019059595.1 of Marasmia exigua. Taxonomy (NCBI): domain Eukaryota; kingdom Metazoa; phylum Arthropoda; class Insecta; order Lepidoptera; family Crambidae; genus Marasmia; species Marasmia exigua. The sequence continues at coordinate 2,146,150 of CM032487.1, read as the reverse complement.
TGGCGGGACCTGTTTGCGAGCGAGTGTGATGGTGTGGTGTAGATAAATAAATAAAAATATATATTTATACACGTATTATATATAGGCAATATGTGATGTGGTAGATATAATAAAATTCGTATTTAAACACACACCAAAAAAGGAGAAGAGAATTGAATTGATAACATACAGATTTATACGCGCCGTGTGGTCCCCGGCAGGGTAGAATAGGCCACCCTCACTCTTACCGAGGTGTCGTAAAAGGCGACTAAGGTAAAGCTGCTGGCATGGTCATCAGCACCCAGAGAAGGAAAACTCTGCATTTATATCAAAACCCTCGCCAACCCGTCTGCCAAGCGTGGTGAGTATGGCAATTACCCTTCATGTGATTGAGGGAGGCCCGTGCCCCAGCAGTGGGGACTTAAATGGGCTGAAGATGATATACGCGCTAACATAGTTTGTAAGTTAATATTGTTACTAACACCTATATGGACTTTGTGGTCTGAAATAAAGTTTTTCATTCATACATTCATTCTTAATAAATAGTTTCGATTTAGTAATGTCGTCCTATTTTCCCGTCTCAATAACCGACTTGAACCGTTCAAGCGGCATTGTCACCTGCTCATTAGCATGCCAAAGGATGGCAGCCTATTGCCTACACCTAAAGTTTCAGAATCCGGTTTCGGTCGTGTTAAACATGCGGCTGTTAACTGGTGCGTGAAAGGTAGATAAGATGGTACGGGTGTACTAACTGAGTTTTGTGGTTTCTGTATTGTTTCCATGCGAAGAATTCGCGGTGTCATTTGTTATGCGTATTTTTTTTTTTATATATTTGGCAGACGAGCAGACGGATCACCTGATGGTAAGCGATTGTCCCCCGATCATGGACACCCGCGACTCCAGTGGAATCACAAGTGAACTGCCAACCTTTAAACCCCCTCTTTCCCCCGGATTGGGCTTCCGGTACCCTCTCTCACGCAGCGAAACACAGCACAGTGCTGCTTCACGCCGGTTTTATCACTCCGGTTAAGCAGGCCCATTCATGCCGAAGCGTGGCTCTCCCATTCTCAAACCTGCAACATCAGAGGGACTGCGCTGCCGACCTTTTAAAAAGTATTATGCTCTTTTCTTGAAGGTTTGCAGGTCGTATAGGCCCGGAAAAACCGCAGGCGATAGTTCATTCCATAGTCTTGTCGTAGGCCGGTAGGTATCACTCCCGTCGAGCCGACCCATTCATGCCTCTTCCACGGTCAATGTTTCATCAATATAATCCTCACGAAAATTTTATTGGGGCCGAGTTCACCTACTTTGAAAATCACGATAATCACACTTTAACCGCGTTTTAGCCATACTAATCAGTGGTTAAAGTGTGATTACCGTTGTCCTAAAGTTGATGAATTCGGCCTAACTGCCGCACTCTAGAGTCGTTGATTAACTTAGTTGGCTACTTAAGAAAAAATATTGACACTTATTTTGATACGCATAAAGACTACCGATACTTAAGTTAATGAACTTAACATTTTCTTAAACATGACGTCTCTGAGTGCGGCCGTAAGATGGTTAAGAACGGCGTATTGACACGGGCTATTTAAAAACTAATTTCGTAACAATATTGGCTATTCCAGGCACCAGCATATACCTCAGTGAGTCAGAAATTGCCATAAAAAGGTCTGCAGATAACATATCGTGTATTTGAACGAGCGATATTACTCCACTTGTAGCAAATGCAACTCTATGCGCAAAACTTAAAGTCTAATTTTAATTGCAGGCGGTTTATAGGGTACTTTAATGGCTCACGAGAAAGCATTATGGGGGACATTAAAACGTTAAACGATTGGACAATATTGTCTTTTTAAAGTTAAAATAGCGTGAAGAATGTAAAATTTAATGAAATATAATTGTTGGTTGTTAAAAATAGTTATTACTTCAAGCTGGGTCCGCTACGGTTGTACACGGGGTCTTATTAAATCTTTAGACTTAAACTTCGAGTCGCAAAAAGTGACATTTTTAAATCTGCCATTATAAAATTTCCCTGTAATTTGTCATTATAAAAGACTATGCTCTCCTTGCATTAAACTTATAGAAGATCTGTGCGAAATGTACGTATAAATAATGTACTATTTATTAAATAACCATGCAAAAATGTTGGGTCCAACGCGTACGCGAAAAATTGATTCACGCCAAAAGCGGCCACTTTTACAAAAACGGACCCAACATTTGTGCATGCTTATTTAATAAATGTTTGCCGAAAGGTTGTAACCCCGAAATTGTTTAAAATAGATCCGGTTTGGTAGCTAAAAATTAAAATCGATTATCGTCGCTAGTGTGCCTTAAAAGAGTAATTGTGTTGATAGTTCCAATTCGAACATAGGAGACAATTTTTTATTATTAAAAATATATAGTAGCTTCATTTTACCTTACACCTTACACCTATAGAACATAGTTATGTATAGATTTATTTAAAAGAAATCGGCTCCGTATCCGTCTGTTGTATGTGCGTGTGCACTTTTTTTCTTTATTGAAGATGGGTTTACTCTTGGCTTCGTGCTGAACTCTTAGAGTTGAGAGGAAACCTACGATCGATGGAGCGAGCTTACCCAAAATATCCTATTCACCTTAGCTTTGAAAATATTGGGGTTTGTTTTCACTAGGAAAAAGAGACGCTGGCAGGGCGTTCCACTCCTTGACTGTGAGCATCATGAATGAGGAAAAGCGCTTATTTACGTCACCCAAGGCTCAGCCTGAAAACCAGCGCTGCTGCGGCTTAGGTCTCTGCAGAAAATGCTGATGTTGGGCCTTGTTGGCTACAGAATCTGTCCTATTTGATTCGTGTTTAATTATGTTGAAATTGGTGTTCTGTGGCCAGTTAAAGAAATCTTTATCTTTATCTAACTCATGTTTATCCGGACGGAAGTTTGATTTATGTGATAAATATACTATTACATCGATAAGACAGGGAAAAATCTTTCTGAATTTCCTATGATGATTAATTTCATATTATGATAAAATATAATAATATGAGTGACCCTATTTAAAAGATGAAATTAAGTTTGTAATGTTGTGGTTTAAACTTTATTAACAGTTTCTTTCTCTTTCTTTCCAGAAGCTCTCCAGAAAAAATGGCGTCAGAGAAGACGAGTCCAGTTGGTACTGGGACCCACCGCCCCAAACCACCAAACCTCCGGGCAGCGACCTCGAGAACCAGTACACAGTACAAATACGAGCTTTACAAAACGAAATGGCCGCCATAAAAGAAAGTCAAGCTTTAGACCACCGGCTGCACGATGAAGAAGAACTGCACCGGCTTAGAGAAGAAAATAAACACCTATCAGCGAATCTAGAAGACTTAGACAGTCAACACCAACAGGCTATGGAAAGACTCCTGTCCCTAAAGAAAGAGCTGCAAAAGAATTTCGAACTTCTCAAAGAAGAACATGAAGATTTGAAAAGTTCTAATGATGCGTACGCCCTTGAAGTAAAAGCTTTACGTCTCAAATTAGCAGAAAGGGACAACGAAGTAGAAAACCTACAGGCGAGTAGGTCAGAGCTAGAAACGCTCCATCATAAATACCAGAACTTGGAGAGGATACATAGTCTACTCAGAGAAAACGCAGAAAAGTTTCAAGAAGAAAACCAAGACTTGCATGAAGAAGTTTTCAAGCTACAGGAACAAGTTACCAAGTTAGAGCATGAGATTGAAATAGCTACTAAACATTCCGAATCCTCCAATATGGTGCCAAAAGAGACGTATGAAGAGGTAGTGAAAGAGTTACGTGATTTAAAAGATATGTGGAAGTCTAATCGAGTACATTTGGATGAAATAAATATTGATGACAATGCCAAAAGCGTTATAGAGAACTTGAAACGGGAAATTAATGAGCTAAAGCACAAACTTTCTCAAAAAGATGATACCCAAGATCATGTAGATAATAAAACGATTAAACCTGAAAAAGTCATGCAATTATATAATAAATATGTAAACTTTGAACTTCCCGTTGATTACGTTGGCGAAATCCCCTCGCCTGGTGATAATATAGTTATGTACAAATTAGAAAGTGTCTTCAAAACTGTCCATTCATTTAAAAAAGAGATCGATACATTAGAACACAAACTTTCTGAAAAAAATCTAAACGCAAACCATTTACAAACGCAAATAGATGATCTTACCACCGAAAACGACTTCTTGACTACAGATATCCAACATTTTGAAAGGGAATTAAATGAAATGAAAAAGAATAATGATTTTCTTATATCTGAAATAGCAGCTTTAAAAAATACTTCCAAATTGGAACCAATAATTGAAACGCATGAAGATAACTTAGCTAAACTAGAAACAGAATTGGCCGACTGTAATAGAATTAATAAAACGTTTGAATCTGAAATCAAACGTATAGAACATGAACTAACTGAAGTTCGTACTGAAAAAGTGGTGCTACAAGATATGTTGAATGATTTAAGAACTAAGTATACAACAATGTTAAGTGAGCTAGAAATGTTTAAAATACAAAGCAAAGAATTAGATGAATTCGAACTTTCTTCTAATGTGGAACAAGAGAAGAAATTAAAAATTACCTCCGATGAAATCGACGACTTGAAGAAACGTCTAGGTGCAGCTAATGCTAAGAATGAACAACTGTCCATAGATGTACATATATTAGAAAATGATAAAGTGTTACTTACAAAACAGGTAGATGACCTAAAAAATTCTCTGAAAGATAAATCTAATGAACATAAAGAGTTAGAAGCTTTGAAGTTGACTCTAGACCATAAGTTAGAAGACCTTGAATTGAAACTCGATGAAGTTCTAAAACATAAAGGTGAGATTGAAGATAATACAATAATATTAGAAAACAAGCTTGATTTACTAAAAAAAGAAAATGCTATAAAGTCCAATGCTACCCAAGATGAATATATAAAAAAGCTTGAGCTAGAAACAAAGAATTTGACCGAACAACTGCAAAGCTTTGAAAGAGAAAACAAAACGTTAATGGAGTCTATTGAAACCTTAAATACACAAGTTTCAAAATTAAAACAACATAAAGAAGAGTTGCTTACTGAAGTCACCTCTTTAAAAAATAATAGCCATGAAAGTAATCAAAATATTGCATTACTGGAAAAACAACTTGAATCGCTCAAATTGAAAACCGCTCAAGAAGAAGAGCAATTAAACAGCGTAATAACAGTTTTAAAAGACGATAAAGAGAGTCTTAATGAAAGAAAACTAAACCTTGAAATTGAGCTCGCATCAACAGATTCAAAAATTGCACGATTAGAACAAGAATTCGATAAGTTATTAGTTGACCTTAACGAGAAAGATACTTTGATTGATAATCTTAATACAACTATCACTAATAATAATAATACTATACAAAACTTAACACAGAACGTTGTGGACCTCGAAAACAGTGTGGCTATCAAAAATAAAGAAATCGAAAGTTTAAACAATACATTAAATGATGTTCAACAACAATTAGATGACAGCAATAATAAAACGAATTCCGAAGAACTTTTAAAATTGAATGACAAAAATGAAGAAATCTCAAATCAAATATCCCGTTTAAATGATGAAATTGCATTAAAAAATGCTGAGATTTCCACTGTCCAGTCTCAGTTAGTTGAATCAGAGAAAATGAGTACGGAATACGCCACGCAACTAAGTTTTAAAGACAAAGAAATAAAAGAGCTTAATCAGTCAATAGTCGAGTTAACTGACAAATTGAAAGTGACACAAAATATCACCCTTCAGAATGATGAATATGCAAGATTAGTTCAGGAAAAAGAAACAATACAAAAGGAGGTATTTGAACTCAGAAATGAGGTTGTTGCTAAAGAAAATGTAATAATAGAATTGAGAAGCAAGTCGGAACAATTGGAAAAAGTTTGTTTGGAATATAAAACGGTTATAGATAATGCTACAGCGGAAAGAACTGAAATGATTAATTTGTTAACTTTGAAGCACAATGAGAGTATACAATATCATAATGAGATTCAGAGGTTGAATCATGTGATTTTGGAGCAAACTAATGAATTTAAGAAGGTAATCGAAGAAAAAGATAGATTATTGCAGAATAGTGCAGAGAATTGTACAAATTGCGAAAGGTTGAGGATAACACTAAAGGAAAAAGATGATATAATAGTGAATTTAACTCATAATACAAGCGATAAAGATATGCTTAGGACGGAGTTGGAGAATGCCTCTGAAGTGGTCAGAAATATGACAGAAAAGTGTGATACTCTGGATAAGAGTCTTGCTATACAGCTGGAGACAGTGAAAAAATTGACGGCAGAAAACCTACAGGTGAGTTGTTTTTGATAAAATACTTAGTTAATAAACATATCTATTTTCAAAATTTCATTCACCAGTGATTTATGTAATATCATTTAATACTACGAAAAGAAAAACGAAATAGCTTTTTATTGACCTACACTCAGATAATGTACATCTGAGTGTAGGTCAATAAAAAGCTATTTCGTATTGAACTCATATTGTTTGTATGAAATCCTTAACTGAAAAAGTGGTTAAGAATATACATAGAACATACATGAATCCTTAATATTATATTCTAAGAATTTTCAGCTTATCGTAATACTTAATACAAATTATACATACGCCTATTAAAAATAACACTTTTTATGTAAAAGGTAGCAGATGAGCAGACGGATCGGACGAATGGTAAGCTAGTTGCCAATCTTTTAACTCCTCTTTCCCCCCGAGTAAGCCTCCGATACCCACACTCACTTGGTGAAACATTTTTCTCGATTCGTTGATATACGCTGATTTTCTGTGAGACCATGGTATCACTCCGATCGAGCCGATCCATTTATGCCGAAGCGTGGCATAATAATAATACTTTGCTTCACATCTCAGTTGTCAGAACAAGAGCAGAACTCTTCAAGAGAGCTGGAGCGACTCCGGCGTCACCTGGTGGAGACTGAAGAAAGCTACACGCAGGAGCTTATGGCGTCGGAGCAGAAGCTCACGGAGTGCCAGGCCAGACTCCACCAGATTGAGGAGCGGGCGAAGCAAAACAGCACAGTTTACACTAGTAACAGGTATTTAATCTAGATTTAATAGATGTCGGGGCTGCACTGCCGTCCCGTCCGTTAGCTATAATGCCGTTCACACCAACAATTCAGTTAGCAGTTATTCAGTCCCTAAAATACTGCTTTAGCCCCTAGCATAGTTTCTAGACCCAAAATGATTATACGATTTGTAATGAGCAAGGCTGTCCCTGACGAAATAGACAGGACTCGGTCACAACCATCAAAGTCGACAGCACAAAGTGAGAGTAAAACATATATTCAGGTAATAATAGTTGAACTTAAAATCTTGTGTGGCGATGAATCCTCTGATGAGGGTTGAACATTTGAGCTGTTTTTTTTTATCAAGTGCTTGATTGTTCAATTTTCGATATAAAAAGTTATTAAAGCTATTTAGCCCTATTTTAAAAATATTGGCAAATTCTAGGCCTTTTTGTGACTCCAATGCCTAGGCCTCCAAAAGCCAGAAAACCTGGTACTGAGTACACTGCAACAATCTATTTGAATCCGTTCCTGATATAGTATGTAGTTAACAGCCAGTTCATTTTTGCTAGAATACACAGCAAAAATATTTTTTAGAATTGGCAGTCAAGCAGACAGATCACCTGATGGTAAAGGATTGCCGCCGACCATGGACACCTGCAACTCTAGTTGCAGCAGCAGCAGCAAGAACGGTCCCAGTCTCAGCATAACGAAGATGATGTGTCAATACCTCCTATCTAACAAGATTTTTCGAGAAAATTACTTCCTTAACCGTAACACCAATGACAGGTGTTACGGTTAATTATTAATGTCAGTTAATTTGTTAGATAAGAGGTATTCACTTATTAATTTATAATTTCCACTCTAATTACAGTATTCGAGCGAACCAAGAAGTGGAGACGCTGCGCAACCAGATCAGACTACTCGAGAAGCAGCGCGAAGAAGTGCAGGCGAGGCTGGGCGAGGCAGAGGACGCTAGAAGCAAGAGCGAGGCGGCGCTGACTAACCTTCAAGTGGTATTGGAGCAGTTCCAATTAGGTCAGTTACATCTTTAAAAAACAACAGCCTATTTATTGTCTCATTTACTACTTTACTCGGGAAGTTGAGGATGTTGTAACAGGCAGGTACTGAATGCAATAATTAAAGACTGAAATGATTTTTAGTATTTCACCACCAAAAGTTCGTAAAGTGTCAAGTTTTCAATTTTTATGCTGCTAAAAATTGAAAACTTGACACTACGAACTTTTAGCTAAAATAAAAATCGACGAATTTTGATGCGATCTTTAAATTGAAGGTTTTTAAAAACGGCGGACTAAAAGTGAGCTACAAGTCGTAAACCCTAATCTAAATAGTAATTTTATAAGCTAAATAAAGTCCAGTGGAACTATGAACAGTTCTAACTCTGCAAAAGGTCAATGGTACCAAAATAGTCGCTGATTCTACGCATGCGAAAGCAAATGAGGCTTATAACTCCGTCCCCTCTGTTGCGTTCCCCTGTCCCAGCCCTCTGTCTGTTGCAAGGACTTGCACTTTAGGTCTTATACAATGTAAATGTCACTTATATTAAATGTTTTTTATAAGCTTAATAAAGTTCCAGTAAACTCTGCAAAAAGTCAATGGTACTAAAAGTTACCATCTCCTGAGAATGCAATTCAGGCCTATGACTTGACCGAGATTGTTCCCCTGTTCCATTTATCTGACGCAAGCTCTCGCACTCAAGGTCGTTTAGGTAAAAAAAAATCACTAATGCAACATGAAAAATCATTTTATAAGCTCAACAAAGTCCAGTAAATTTCGCATAAGGTCAATGATACCAAAAGTCGCCGTCTCCTGAGAATGCAACAGGCGTGACCGAGAGCGTTCCCCTGTCCCATTGTCTGATGCAAACACTTGCACTCAAGGTCGCGGTAGCTGGTGATAAACAAACAAACAATATCTATTTTTTTGCATCGGCTCACACGTTAGTAGGGTTTGCACTGCGGTAGAAGAAAATAATATTATAAATAAAATCGCGCGATAGTAAAATATTGCTAATATGATGGGAACGAATCATACTCTGTACGCAAAAGGTGAAAATGTGGCTCTATTGCGGAATCACTAGAACTCCGCTGTCTGCCTGTTTGTCCGGCTATCATCAGTCTGTATCTCATGCAGTGTGAGAGCTTCTGTTGATTTTTTTACAGATGAAGTATTTCTGTTGCCGCTATAAAAATAATATACGGCTACATATGTTTAACAGAAAAAATTATTCGTTTCACGAATGCGAAGCAACCTTAGCGGTAAGCAGCGTGAAGTGCAGCCATTTTCTCATAATGACGGGGATTTATTTCCTCTTAGTCACGCCCCGCGTAATGCAACTGAAAGTCATCTTGAGATTGCACTTCTACGATCTAAACAAGTTCTTAGAATCAGTATGCAATGAAAACGAGTGAATTTCACTAAAATCGTAAAAATAATTACTGATACTTTGATAGATATCAGATTTAGAAAGCTGATAAAATCGTGCGTCTTTCGAACGATCGTCGTCAAATCCGCGCATACACCTCCGTAAAAATCTATTAGCTTATTTCTACCATTAGTTTGACGGTAAAGATTAAACATCATCATCATTGATTAAAGATCATGATTAAACTTAAACATTTCTGGCATAGGATACCAACAATCATTAATCATGATTCTGAACGTGTATTCATGATCTAGTTCCCCTATCTAAGGGTTGCGAAAGTTAGACGGCAGTTGCTTCATTGTAAATGCCAGACAGACGCCTGGCAAATTGCAATCAGTGGTAACAAAAATATTAATACTCTCTCCGAACTATTTTATGTTCCATATACCTACTGTAAGGAGACACTGATGATAAATAATTCGAACGTTCAATCCATTGCAGATAAAGAACGAGACATCCACACAGCAACGGAAAAAATAAGAAATAAAATGGAAGATCTTAAACGCGAAAACCACGGTTTACAAGACGAAATAGCCAGGCTAAATGCTAAGTTAGAAGAAGCATTGGCTGGTCTTCAAGCCGCGTCTAGACTGGGAGACCAAGTAGAAACTAAGACAGCGCAAATTAATGATTTGAAGGAGCAAGGTAAGACATCTGAAGGTGGGAGATAGATTGCTAATGTTTTAATATTTGATGATGTTGTAGATAGTGTAGAGATACCTTTATATTTAGAAATGCATACCTTCCTTTGAAATTATGCATGTTTAAATATTGAGGAACCATAGAAAGTGTGTATAGTTCAAATAACTTTCATAGATATTGTTTATTGTGAAAATCAAAACTACTTCTGTCCCAAATATTATCTGGCCAGTAAAATATCATGAATTTCATTTGAACTATTTAAATTTGTTTTAATATTGCATCACTACATTTGTTTCGGATCATCAACATGACGAATAGCGTCATGTTGATGCACCCATTATTACGTCTATGTACACGTTGGACTTGTACAGTGACCACTTAGAATTTTCTAAAATGATGATCGTTAACATTGATTCTGTTGTGAAATAATTTGGTAATCTGAATATGCTGACGCAACCTTAAAAGTATTTCACGTGACAATTGAACAATTGCGTAAAAGATAAAAATAATTCAAATGAATTGGAAAATTCTAATGAAATTACGTTTCTAGTAGATTCTAATTATTTACATAAGTAATGCACAATTGTTAGGTTAGTAATTTGCAATTATAATTTAACCTTGTTTCGGGTTATTTGCCTTTGCCAGCAAATACTGAACGGTGTCAAAACTAAATATCAGCTGGTAAATCTGGGGTCTAAAGTCACTCCCAGGGTACCAGTTGGTATATAGTTGAGCGCTGTGAGACAACAATGTCGTTATCAACAATTTGACACACGTAAGTTTCATTAATTTTGCTTACCCAGATGATATCATTGTGTTTTGTCAAATTTTTAGTTCGCTTTCGTGTGTCTCCTCGGCGTTTCGATTAGCATGTAATTAATGTGTTTGAGTGTTTCAATGTCTGAATTCAGTTTTATAAAGACTTTCAACTAAAGTTTATTGGATAATTGTTGTAAAATCGCCTTTAACGACATATTCAAATTAAAGAGCTAGTCTAATCTTAGTCACAGTTTAAACAAGTGGTGTTTCTCGTGCGAAGCAATAAAAATTTAGCATTTAACTATTTAGATCAGTAGTGCAAAAAATAAAATTAAAGACACTACATTTAATAAAGAAATCTTAGATTAAATATTTTTGAAATATGAGTATTCATATCATTTAAAAAATAAGTCAGCAAAAGTAATAGTCATAATAATTTAGTAAGTAATAATAATAGAATATGGAATTGAAGATGCAAGCTTCCGCCTGCTTCGGTCTAATCTCATTTGGTAACTGTGAGGTTTTATCACGCCGCGGCTGCGAACTGTCGACAGATGTCGATTGACAACTGTCACGTTGACAGTGAGTAAGTTGCGGTTAACTCAGATTACCATATGGGGTTTGATTGAGGTATTTGGCTTCACGTCGTGACGTCCTTCACCATTATTGCTTAATTTTTATTTTGTGAATGTTGTTTTGCAAATAGCCTCCAGAAACGCAGGCTTGCTGATGTATAGATTTTTTCTCATTTTTGCACATGCAAATAATGTCTTGCGGCACATTTTGTTTTTATGTATTGTTATTTGTATGTCCTATTGCATTGAAAATTTAAATCATAAAGTCTCTTTCTCATTTTATCCTATTAAGATTTCCGCTTAAATAATATTAATTTTTTAATTGATGCGCGACTTTAAAATTAATTTTCCGTTTCTGATTTCGATTTTTATGACATAAGTCACAAGTCTTTACTAAACAAGTTAAAAGTAGATGTAAATAATTTTCAATGCAACCGATTTGTGTTTTCTGTTTAATTTTTGATGTGATTTCAATTTAGTAGAAGATTAGAAAATAGAAGATCCATCTGAAACAGCCGCATTGCCTCTGAGTATTACTTCAGGTACTGGTCGAATTTAATGAAGGTGTGACAGTCACTTGCATTTCTTCAAAAACTATCGAAATTTGACATACATTTTTGACTTTCTAATTTCTGAAAATGCATGCTACTGGTGCTGTTTAAACACCTATTCCAAGAGTCAATTGTAAATTAATTTTGTTTTAATGATATTGACTTATGGGTAGGGCTTTTACGTATCAGAAAGCTTGTGTATTCCTGCCCTTTGAAAGTTGTACTTTTTCTAAGAAAGATGAATAAACTAATGCAGTTTGGTAAATCTCTCACGCTCTGTAGAAGTAGAACATTAGTTGTGGTATGTTTATACAGACAAACTGTTTTTTTTTCATCTGTTTAGATGACATTGAGTTCTTGTCAACATCTTTAAAAGTGCATGTTTTGATTTAGGGAGTCAAAAATAAAAAATATTTTTTAAATCTTAAAAAGGAGTGTAGGTGGCTGTTCATTCCTGCCCCAGTGTCTGAATAATACTTTAAGGTCGTGTGAGCGAATGCATCGAGCCTCGTTCGTCGTTTGTGTATGCGCATGGTAAGATTCGACTTAGACATTTAGATGAATGTTTATGTTATTTTTAGATCTAGATTTTCGTGTACATTTTCCATTGATTGCAATTTTTTTGTCGTTGATTGATCAATTTTAGAATTAATTTTATTGATCTCCTGTTATATTTTTATTATGTTAACTACTTATTGATTTTTTAAATACCTTTTCTGTATTATGTATAAGTATTTCAATTTTGTTTTTCTATATATGTTCTCTTCCTCAAAAGCCAAATGAAGTAATTTAGATTAAGATAAAGTTTCTATTCGATGATTTTGTAATGTATTATAAAATTAAATGTTTGTTATTTCCCAATTGCTATGAGGATAATGAGATCGAAGATGTGAATTTGAAATCCTCTGCCATTGTGAAAATAAGTACCGTGAAGACAACCCGTAAAATAAAATTGGCAGGGGACCAAAGAGAGTGGGGTGATGAAGAAGAGGCCTATAATCATATATATGATGAAAATTTATTTGAAATCTAACTTACTCATTGGCCAAGTCTTCTATCTATACCTTCCCTCATCATTCCCATCTACAAATTCCTAACAATTGTAATATCGTGAACAGTGAGGACACTCCAAACATCAGTAGCGGCGGCTGAAGAGAGGTACTACAACGCCATATCGAACCAGCAGGATAAGGTGGACAAGAACTTAGTCAAGAATCTGGTCATCAACTATGTACTCACGGCGAATACGAGCAGTCACAACAAGTCAGTATTTCATTACAACTTATTTAAAAAAAATTGTAATCCACCTCAAATTCGTTAAGGAACATGAATTCCATTTTGTACCAATAGATGACGCTAGGTTTCGATTACATCGCGCAAGGGTTCTGCCTTTTCGATTACCTTAAAGTCAGTAACAGCCAGGTCGGATTACCAGTTGTCAATAGAATTTACCCCTTTATAAATAGTATAGAGTAACGGTCCGCCCTCACTTAATATAGGATTATTATTTAGATTTTTTTTTATAGAAAGGCCAATCAGGATGTCTTCACTCCGCCTAATGGTAAGCGGTCGTGAAATCCAAATATAAGGCTAACAGGCACAATAGAACTGCAAATGTCAAGTCTCCATACATTTTGACATATTATTGACATCTATCATTTCATTTCGTCTCATTAACAATCCGACTTTCCGGTTCGTTTTCTTTATGTATTGGTTCAAAATTGTACCAATAGATGGCGATGGGTGTCGATAACATCACGCAATTATTTTTCCTTTAAAATTAATTTATTGTAACTTTTCCGCAGGACACAAGTCCTCAGGGTCCTCTCGACGGTCCTCGACTTCAACCAGCAAGAGTGCGAGAAGCTCGGCCTCGTGAAGGCAGCTACCGCCACCGACAGCCTCGCGGCGGAATTCGTGAAGTTCCTGCAGAATGAGTCGCGGCCGAGAGCTCAGTTGCCCAATATGATGGGACTAGCTCAGTCGCAGAGTAGAAGTACCACACCTACGTCCAGGAAGAGTTCTACTGCTGGTAAGTACGTCTAAGATTGTAAGGATAACAGGAACAGCAAAAGATGCTGAATGACTGAAAGAGTTGGACCATCAAGAGCACCAGCTCTTCATCAGCTTTGCTTGATGTCATTATCTATCGAGTTGACCACAACTCGATAGATAATGACATCAAGCAATTGGTCAGCCCGATGGGGTTAACGCAGTCACAGAGTAGAAGTACCACGCCTAAGTAAAGGAAGAGTCTGCTGCTGGTGAGTGTCTCTAAGATTTTAGGGGTAAGAGGAGCGGCAACAGACGCTGAATGACTGGAACAGAAGTGAGATAGGACCCGTAAACCATCTAGAGATGGTCAACTCGATAGGACTAGCTTAGTCGCAGGGTAGGGACACAATGCCTACGTCCAGGAAGAGTTCTACTGCTGGTGAGCATCTCTAAGATTGTAGGGATCAGAGGAGCAGCAACAGATGCTGAATGACTGGAGGAGCGGGACAGGACCAGTATAGCGTCAAGATGGTAAGTCTCTCTAAGATTTAAGGGATAAGAGGAGCGGCAACAGATGCTACATGACTGGAGCAGGAGCGAAATAGGACCATCAAGAGTTGGTCAACTCGATATGACTGCTCAGTCGCAGAGTAGGAGTACACGCCTAGGACCAGAAAGAGTTCTACTCGTGATCACTCGTGGTAAGAGGATCGGCAAAAGATGCTGAATGATTGGAGCAGGAGCGAGATAAGAGTATACCATCGAGAGATGGTCGCCTCGATGGAGGTACCACGCCAACATCCGGGAAGAGTTCGACTGCTGGTGAGTACCTCTAAGATTGTAAGGAAAACAGGAGCAGCAAAAGATGCTGAATGACTGGAAGAGCTGGAGCATCAAAAGCTGGTCAACTCGATAGGACTAGCTCAGTCGCATAGTAGGAGTACCACGCCTACGTCCAGAAAGAGTTCTACTGCTGGTGAGTGCTTCTAAGATTGTAAGGATCAGAGAAGCGGCAACAGATGCTGAAAGACGGGAGCAGGAGGGTGATAAGAGAATACCAGCAAGCGATGGTCAACTCGATAGGGCTACCTCAGTTGCAGAGTAGGAGTACCACGCCTACGTCCAGGAAGAGTTCTACTGCTGGTGATTGCCTCTAAGATTAAAAGGATCAGAGGAGCGGCAACAGATGCCGAAAGACTGGAGCAGGAGCGAGATAAGAGAATACCAGCAAGCGATGGTCAACTCGATAGGGCTACCTCAATTGCAGAGTAGGAGTACCACGCCTACGTCCAAGAAGAGTTCTACTGCTGGTGAACATCTCTAAGATTGTAGGGATCAGAGGAGCGGCAACAGATGCTGAATGTCTGGAGCAGGAGCGCCGATAGGAACAGTATATCATCAAGGTGGTGTCTCTAATATTTTAGGGGTAAGAGAAGTACCAACAGATGCTGAAAGACTGGAGCAGGAGCGAGATAGAAGTATACCATCAAGAGATGCTCCTATCTCGTTGCTGTGATGGTGATTGAGATGTCATAGCAACCACTAATAGACTGTCAGGGCACTGCAATATGAGATTATATGCACTACCTAGCACCTACGTCAACAAACTCATCGATATCAATGTCATCTTGAGTTTGTCTATTTATTTTTCGTCCGAAGCAAAATGAACGCAATCAAGAATAACACTCTTAAAATAAGGATTAACGATTTTCTGTACTGTTTTTCTTAACCGTTCTTTTTTCTTTCCAGGCCCCCCACCCACAACCTCCGATCCAGGCCACAAGCGCAACCCCTCCACCGGGTCGAACAACCTTCTCTTTCAAAATATAGACGCAATAGAGACCAGCTCCCACGCGTCCGCAGAATCGGAGCCAGGGTTCCCGATCCAGCCCAGGGTTGTCACGCAAATGGACACAGGAGTGAACCAGACTAGGAATACTGAGAGTGCGATATTGAAACATGTTTTAAAGGATATGTGATTGGTTTCTACTGTTAAAAGACGTGAGTACATACTCCTTCCTATAATCTGTGAAGTGTAGCTAGATTAAAATGTCAGTCATTGGTGTCACAGAAAAATGATATTTACGTCTATAGGAATAAAAATATATGGAATGAAACTTGGTAAAATGATTATTATTCTCACTGAAATGAAGGTCAAGTGACAGCTGTCATTCTAATAAAGCCAAATTTTACAGAGTATAAAAGGCCAGCAATTGACAATATAGTCTATTGTTGGTACAAGTAATAAAAAAAATGTACGGTAGTTGGATTTTTTTCACACCATTCCTCGGCCGAGGAAGGAAAGGGATGAATGATGTTTGTGGAATCAGTAACACCAATATAGAAATATATATTAAAAACTAAAGCAATATTGTAAAAGATAATTGTGTGTCTATTTAAAACACCACCGTCAATATTAAGGAAACTAAATATAAATAAACCAAGTGAGACGATGGCTTATGAAAAATCCGTTAGATGGCAGTTTTTGTAAATTAACCACACACGTGCACCCTAAATAGACTGAGCCTTTTCATAGAGAGCCATATTTGAAAAACCGCGGTCACTGTGGAAAATGAAGTCACGAAACGAGGGCGGGCCACTGACAAAATATGTCAGTTAAGTCTTGAAAATAAATTATGACGCCACTGTTGCCTACGTCATATTAACATGGTATACTAGCTTACTATACTACGTCATTTAATAGTTTTTTCTTAGCCCCATTTAGTATCCCCAATAGGAATAATAATTTTGTATCTGTGCCGTATACAGCTGTGGTATTTAAAAAAAACATTGAAACTCACATAGGTGCTTTTAAAGTAGAATATAATGTTAGTTTCCGAAAATTCGGTTTTATAACACTAGAAATAGGATTCTTAATTCTTATTCAAAACAATACAAGATATATTATAATTTGTAATAAATGATGAAAAAATATTTTATATTATTTAATTCGGTTTGTTGATATTAATTGGTAATTTTAATTATAATTCGTCATACCATAAATTTATTGCTCTAAAATTCATCCAATATTCTCAGTGTATAAAATATTTCGCACAATTTGTTATGTCATTACAATTTTATTATTTGTAATAAAAGTTATTGTATAAAATATTATTCGCATTTATTTACCCTTTTGTAATTGTGTATAAATTTTGCGTTCAAATATAATTATTATAATTTAGTTTTAGTCTAAAATTTAAGTTTTTATAATATTTTGCTACACTCAGAGGAGTCAATCCCATTTGATTAAAAACAGAATGTGTGTTCTAAAATTTCCTTTCAAAATCGGCCAAGTGATGGTCAGATTCACACACGAAAGGTTCAGCACTATTCCCTCCTATGGCCATATCATAAACCATTTTATATGAGAATGCAGTATCAGTCTAATTATTGAAATATAAAATTGACTTCTCTTAGTGTGGCAATGGGGCTATCGCGTGCAAAATATCCGCTAGATGGCGTGCCTGTTAACCAAGGTCCAACTTCAACATCATTGGCTGAATTATTCGTAAAATGACAATTTGACATATCACGTCTAAAAATATCCAATCACCTTGTAGATGGACCACAGGTCTATAATACGCCATCTTGCGGATTTTTCGCCATCACGCGATTTGAAGTGTATAGTTAAATGTTCGGTTTTATAGACGTTTCTTTTTTTAATAAATGTTTTTTTCATTTAGTTTCAGTGAAGTCATATACTTGCATTTACTTTAGCAGTTATGTTATCAATATTTACATTATTTCTTTTTACTTAAAAACGTATGACTATTGACCAAAACTAGTGCTGTTTTTTTTAAATGTTTTGAGAAAAAGGCTACCAAGTGCGATCACTTAAAATATAAACATACGAGCATAAATATTCGTTATACAATATGTAAAACTAATTCAAAGCATATGGGAAATATGATGATGACTTTCTCAAACTCCCTTGTAGTAATGGTATTGTATAAATTATATCGTAATTAATTATTACAAAACAATATTTAACAATTACGATTTTACTATATCCAAGTACTTATAATAAAGTAATAATCTCTGAAGAAACATTTGTATTTCGCTGAGCTAAATTAGGAAAATATTAAGTATTTTATTTCCATTTGTACATTTTCTAATAATAAAACAATTCGCCTACAATATTGTGATTAATAATATAATTATTAAATAAATAAATTAAGCTCCATATAGTGCTTTCGCATTATAATTATAATTTTTATATTATTAGTGATAAATTCAAATAAAATTTTGTGTAATCGAGCACAATCGTGTTACAGTAATATCTTTTTCCAATATTTAAAATATATAAAGTCCATAATTCAATGTAAATAAAATAATATCAACTAACAATATAAAATGTAGTTTCTTACCACTTTTGTGCTCGATTGTACCCAATTTAATTACATTGTAAATGATTTGTGAATATGTTAATAGTTATTCTATTGTTCTAATGTATTCGTTTTTATTTGAGAAATAAAGCTGCGTAATAAAGTATTAGTAATTTTATTTATTCTACCTTTATTCTATTCTATTCTATTCTTTATCTCCGCTTGTAATTCCCAGTTAGAATGTGCCGATTAAGGAGGCTCAAAGTCACCCAGAGAGCAATGGACAGGGCTATGCTTGGAGTCTCGCTCTATGCTCGTATTAGAAATGATGAGATCCGCAGGAGAACTAAGGTCACAGACATAGCCCAAAGGATTGCATGCCCCAAGTGGCAATGGGCAGGGCACATAGCGAGGAGAACAGACGGCCGTTGGGGCGGAAAGGTCCTCGAGTGGAGGCCGCGTACAGGAAGTCGCAGCCGTGGCGCCCCCACAAAGTGGACCAACGATCTGGTGAAGGTCGCGGGAATCCATTAGATGCGGGCGGCACAGAACCTATCTGTGTGGAGATCATTGGCAGAGGCCTATGTCCAGCTGTGGACGTCTATTAGCTGAATTGATATTGATGATGATGAATTCACAGTTGCGTCCAAAGCCGTTGTGTCGGACATAGAGTACCTTATAATAATATAGGTACTGAGATAGAGGCATCAGTCGGCTGGCCAGTGTTAGCGCCATCTAGAGGAAAACATTTAATTTTTTTATGTGATAGGCGGCAGACGAGCAGACGGATCGCCTGATGGTACACCCGCGACACCAATGGAGTCACAAGTGCGCCGCCAACCTTTAACCCCCCTTTGGTAGAAATATGCACATCGATTTGAATAATCCAGAGTTCATTAATAGAAAAAATATGAATGAATTAATGCAACTATAACATTTATTTCTACACACACACAAACAATATCAACACAATTTAAATATACTTTACATAACATAGATAATTATGCAGAATAATAATTTTATATTTATGAGTATTTATATCGTAGCTTTTTCTAGTTAACTATCCCTGTTTCAATATGAGCAGAGCTGGGCTTAAAGGATGCAAAATTTGACTAAGTGATTTTAAAGTCAAATAATCAAGACCACGTATGGTCAGAAGACTAGTACCAAAACCAAGCGTGAAATTGCAAGACCATTGTCATATTTATATTTATCTTAGTAGGTAAATTTAGAGTAGTTTCATATACTTTAAAAGCTAGCTGTCCGTACCTGAATACGAAGATTCCTCAGCATGCAATTTTGTTCCAGGACTATTGTTGGCAATTTGTAATAAGGGGGAATAAGTACCTACTTAAGTATTTTATCCGGTTTGATTCCCGTGCAATACAAGCACAATCCAAAAAAAACATGAAATGTAGTTTTTTTCAATAATGTGGTAGGGCACACTAGCGACGCCAATCGATTTTAATCTTTAGCTGCTGATTTATTTTAACCCATTCCGGGTTACAACTTCTTGGCAAACACTTATAATATTCATTAAATAACCATGCACAAGTGTTAGATCCGTTATTGTACGCGAAAAATTGATTCACTCTAAAAGTGGCCGCTTTTGACGTGAATCAATTTTTCGCGTACGCGTTGGACCCAACATTTATGCATGTTTATTTAATTAATACTATAAGTGTTTGCCAAGAAGCCGAGAGGTTGTAACCCCGAAATTGTTTAAAATAAAGTCAGTTTCGTAGCTAAAAATTAAAATCGATTGGCGTCGCTGGTGTGCCCTACCCGGCACCTAAAGTAAAAAATGCTTACTTAAGGATTTGAAAAGTAATTTTGCATTTCAAGTCCCATAGGCGTGGGACAACCTGTAGTCTAGCTGAACTTACCTAGGTACGATACGATGAAACCTCAGCATGTAGGCCGCGCGCGGGTCAGAGTCTGCAATATAGGCCATAGAAGACCGCATCAAGTGATTAGTCTGTCGGGAGTGGCTCCCATGGACTCCGTCAATTACATTAATGTGCCATATAACAGTGATTTACACTGTGAGACCACAAAAAAAATCTGCAATAAAATACCGCCTTCAATAACCACGATCTAAAAAGTGTAAAATAATATTTTTTACTCTTTATACACCTTAAATATCATTTTATAACAGTACATTCGAGAAAAGGTGTTACTCTGGAAAAAATGAGAGAAACTCTCAAATGTTCAAATATATATATATATATATATATATATATGCGTGTGCGTATATATATATATATATATATATTTTATTTATCTCTCATTCGACTTCTAAGTCGAGTAGGTACACGAGATAGGATTTAATTTTGCAAGATCAAGAATAAAATAGGAAGTTCAACGATTGTCTTTGATCTTTTTGAACACGGGTTTTTCATAATCCTATCTCAGACGCCAGTCTTTCTCTCTCTCTCAATGGGGATCTTCGTAATTTTAAGTAGGTAAGTATTATGAAATTGTATTCTGTTACCCCCGACGCAAAAACGACGGGGTGTTATAAGTTTGACGTGTGTGTGTGTGCGTGTGCGTGTGCGTGTGCGTGTGCGTGTGCGTGTGCGTGTGCGTGTGCGTGTGCGTGTGCGTGTGCGTGTGCGTGTGCGTGTGCGTGTGTGTGTGTGTGTCTGTGTGTCTGTCTATGGCATCGCAGCTCCCGAACATTTTGTTTTTTTCGTTTGAAAGATGAATAAGAGGGGAGTGTTCTTAGCTGTTGTTGGATAAAAATCGATCCAAGATGGCCGCCGCGCGTCACAAAGATATGGATTGCATGTTTTAACACAACTCTCACAATATGGGTATCATATAAAAGGGCTTGAGTAGCAGGTAAAATAGGTTATTAAGGTTTTGAGCGCCATGGGGGCCACCGATGACCGACAAACAATAAATGTTTATTTGTGTCTGGTTTGAAGGCATTCAATGTGTTAAGAATGGTCGCACAGTGTAAACGCACCTGTAATGCAGTTGATATCTAACGCCCGCGGCCGTGAACTACTCGACCACGCCTGAAATGCAGCCAACTTCATTCATTGCCACCGTGTAACTATGCTCAAGTTTTACATTCTTTTCTGCTACAAATGTAGAGATTGTCTGAGCTGAAATGACGCGCCCCATTACATAATTACCTGGCTCCGAAGATGGTTTTGGTAGGCATGCTGACGATTCTTTTGAAATCGAATGATGCGGATTACTACGTTTGAGTCTAACGCAGAAGAACGAAGCCATTCGAAGAAGATACAGGAAATACGGTATTTGAAAGAATTACTTGATTCTCATTTAAACTACCTGAGATATCACAACTTTAAAATCACATTATTTTGGGCAAACCCAAAACGCTTCATACAAATGGCTACTGAGATGTGACGTCGCACTTAAGTATTTTGTATGCATATTTCATTTGAATTTTGTATGGTAGCTATATGAAATGTTTCGTTTATGTCAATGGTTGTGTTATAATAGTTGGTGCAAATTATATAGGTAAGTTATTAAATGGTATAATATTTTTTAATAATTTCATACTTTTAAAATGGACTTGCTCATGAATCTTTGAATGACCATAAAACCAGCTAGACGTTATATTTTTAATTGAGCGTTTTTGGTATTGGCACATATTTACCTATATTTTGTTAGAATATTTATATTTTATAAAATCTCGAGCTTAGTCAATACCCTATTGAACGACCATTTTGTAATAGATTGTTCTATATTTGAAATTTTCTTGTGCGCGTAAATGCCATAGACTTAGGACACAAAGATGCCTGGTACAGACCGACAAGTTCAGAAGGCACTTCACTACACACACACTTTACACTTTGAGATGGGGGAGCTGTACAATATTTTTTCTATGGATAAATGTCAAAAGCACTGACACTTGTAAAGATAACAGCGTTAGTTCCAACTTTTGCCATATGCCAAATAACCGTGATCAGACTGTAAATGCCTTTGAATAGGGAATACAAAGGTAAAAAGGTAAGTGAGCAACACGTTAGTGACTAGTGATAGGTGGCAGACGAGCACGTGGATCGCCTGATGGTTAGCGATTGCCGTCGCACATAGACACCCGCGAAACTAGTGGAGTCACTAATGCGCTGCCAAAATTTAACCCCCCCTTTACCCGGGTACCCTCACTGACGCAGCAAAACACAGCACAGTGCTGCTTCACGCCGGTTTTCTGTGAGGCCGTGTCAACGTCCCACGGCCGCTTGCTCGTTTGTCGTCTCTAGCATGAAAAAAAAATGAACTAGGGTTAATTAACTCTTGTTAACTGTAATTTATAGGTACCTAAGCAGGGCATAAACCCTAGCCCACGACAGGGAACTAGTTCGTTCACCCGGCTGTGCGTGTTGCGTGTGCTTCATGTAAGCCTTATGGAGAGGACTATGGTGGGAAATCTGCATATGTAATTATTTTTACAAGGAATTATTTATTTTCACTTCAGACGAGCAGAGGGCCTATTCTCGAACACTCGACCATTGTAAGTCGATTTAGAGATTTGTAAGGACGAATGTACGAAATCTCTAAATTCGACTTGAATGTCGATTGAACGAGAATTGCCCCTCAGCCTATCGCCCCGTTAGTCTAGTGGTTTAAGTACAGTGGCGGACACATCAAGCTATACAAAACATGTCAAATTTCTTCATTCGATTATAAACCTTATACTGTTACACATTGAGTTACGAAATCGATTGAGGAAATTTGACAGTTTTGTATAGCTGTCCGCCACTGTACTAGCCCGTGATCTCGGGGTTTTGGGTCCGATTCCCGGGTAGAGCAACGGTAAGTTTCGAATTTTTCGAACATGGCTCGGGATTGTGATCACCAATCCACATTAGGCAAGCGTGATTAAGCCTAATCCTATCATAGTAGCGATGACTTCATTTCTATGGTGGTGGCCTTTGTCCTGCAGTGGGACAGTATACTACAGACGAGCAGACGGATCACCTGATGGTAAGCGATTGCCACCGCCCATTGACACTCGCACCACCGCTGAGGTCACAAGTGCGCTGCCAGCATTTAAAAGCCCTTTTCCTCCGGATTTGGGCTTCCGGCATCTTCACTCACGCAGCGAAACAGCACAGTGCTGCTACACGCTGGTTTTCTGTCATATGTAATTACTTTTACAAGGAATTAAATATTTTTACTTCAGTATACAGGTTGTACCGAGTATCCTGTTTTAAATACTAAACGCCACTATTGATGACTGTGTCACGCTTCGGCATGACATGGGCCGTCTCGACCGGAGTGATAGTTGGCAGACGATTTTACTTGATAGTAAGCGAATGCTACCGCCCAAGGACCCGCAACACGGAGTCACAAGTGCCCTGCTAACCTTTTCCTCTTCCCTCCAAATTGGGCCACCCGAACCCTTGCTTACATACAGCGCAAGCGATGTTTCATCCGGCCCAATATTACACAGGCGTGGTCCACATGATACGTGCAGTTTTGTGCTTGTCTTCACTGCCGCGTCAGTGGTAGAAATACGCACATTGTAGATTAAAAAAAAAGTGGTGCGTCGTGTCGTGCATAAAATAATATGGTGCGTGCTCGGAATCGAATCTACGATGACCACCCGTCTGGAAAGCGTACGTAAATCCACCAAGCCACATTCGCTTCTGCTAAAATACTTAGCATTGATTTTAAGTTCAGACTAAAATATTAAATACTTACGTTTAGTTAACTTCATCATGTTAGTATACTTAGTTAGAACTTAGGTACTTAACCGTTCTGTGATGTGTCGTGGAGATATGTGCTCATTTACATACTGTGATTGACTGCATAAAAACATAGTTTACACAACAAAACATTAAACATAACCAAATCCCTACTTCCCCAAAAATACAGATAATATTGGACAAATCCTAAATGGCGTCTTAACATGACATCATAACCTCAATAAACCGAGGAGCTAAAATAAACGGCGAATTCTGGTTTCTGAACGCACTCCCGCATAATTAAAAAGCAAAATTATTCCACCCCTGGTGATTAACAATACACCCCACACCCTCCCACTACACCCCATTTCTTCATACAAACGGTCAGTAGTTTCAGAACTGCCTTGTAAGCCATGCCGTAGTCTTAGAAACCTCAACCCAAAACAAAAATAAACAATTCTTTTTACCAATTAAAACCTCCTTTTAACAAAAAAATAAAAAGAAAAACCGTGTCTTAAAATGTGTTCCTTTTTCAAATCATCTCAATAACCAAGGAGGTGGTTAAAGATTTTAATTTTCTAGTGTTTCGGTGTGCTAATTTTTTATCATGGCCGACAAGTTAAAATATAACCTTCACATGTTGAAACCAACGTTTTTATACGAAGAAAGCGTTATTTCTTAATCTTCCACATTAATTACGCGTCGCGTGATGTTTTTGTTACGTCTGCGTTGAGAGTTTTTTTTTTCAAAATGTCATCTGTGCTCACGTATTTTCGCGCCAAAAAAACTATGATGGTGGATACGTTTGCCGTTATCTATTACTTGTTTAAAATAAAATTGAAATGACGACTCTGGATCCCTGTTTTGTGAATTGACTGCGAAAATGTGAACTATTTAGTGTGACTCTGTGTTTGTGATGTTCTAAGATTTAGACTGTTTGTGATTGTGTCTCATTTTTGGCTGTGAAGTGAAAATTGTTATTAGGTTGGTATTTTTACTTTTTAATTTAATATTTATAAGGTAGATACATAAGTGAAGGTAATTTTGGATAAAATCTTTATTATCCCTGCTTATTATTAGACCCTATCGTTTTTAGAAAATATCCTGGCCGGAATGGAAAAAATAAGTTTTTTTTTTTCAAATTAAGAGTTCATTTGAAGGTTGAGATTTTTTTTTTCTTTACTCCACATGATTCCACAGATTATTATATAAGCCTAGAATTATTAAAAAAATATTTACATAAGATAACAAGACTTAATTGATTTTGCAAGGCGAAGGAATCTGTACCTTTTCGTAACCAGCTGAAAAATAGGATGACTTACACCTTTAACATAGTTTATAAAACTGGATACTCACATTGATAAGGATCCTGAAAATGTAACCAAGTTGCAGTTGGCCTGGTTCCCCTGACTAAGGGCTGCGAAGGTCAGACGGCAGGCATTTCATTGTCATCACCAGACTTGCTGGAAAGGTCCTAGCGTACCTTGGGTTTTGAAGCAATGGCTTTAGACACTTCAGGGATACTTAAGGGCGGATCCAGGGGTTTTATAGGGGTCATGAAACCCCTGGGCTTTGTCCAGGAGGACCAAGCGCAAAGGAGATTTTATTTATAAGTAGGTACATACTTTAAATATTTAAATCAATTTAATATACCTACTTAAGCCTTTGACCTTTGTGGCCGTGTGGTCCCCGGCAGAGTAGAATAGTCCACCCTCACTCTTACCGAGGTGTCGTAAAAGGCGACTAAGGTAAAGCTGCTGGCATGATCATCAGCACCCAGAGAAGGAAAACTCTGCATTTATATCAAAACCCTCGCCAACCCTTCTGCCAAGCGTGGTGAGTATGGCAATTACCCCTCATGTGATTGAGGGAGGCCCGTGCCCCAGCAGTGGGGACTTAAATGGGCTGATGATGATGATGACTTAATCCTTTGTTTTACAACAAACACATTCGGAAACGAACGCGTCTAAAATTGGACGTCGCCTTTTAAACCTAGAAAAACGAAATCAATTTTTCTTGTGTAAGTACATCATTATGTAGCTCCACGACTAGACTATTTCTTAGCCACAATAAAGACATTGTTTTGGAGTGGACATGAAACTTTTTATTGATTCTCGCGTCCTTGCATTGTTGCGAGCTTCTGCAATGGACAAGGGCGAGTATGATTACATTACCATTTAAGTACCTGTTGTAAAAACAAAAACTCGATAGTTTAAAATATGATAAAAAAGGTTTCGGTTTTTTTCATATCATTGTCATCATTTCAGCCAATAGACGTCCACTGCTAAGGACATAGCCCTTTCCCAATGTTCTCCACACAGATCGGTCCTGTGCCGGCCGCATCCAATGGATTCCCGCGATCTTCACCAAATCGTCGGCCCCCCAGGCCTGCCACAGCTGCGACTTCCTGTACGTGGCCTCCACTCGAGGACCTTTCCGCCCCAACGGCCGTCTGTTCTCCTAGCTATGTGCCCTGCCCATTGCCTCTTGAGGCATGCAGTCCTTTGGGCTATGTCTGACCTTAGTTCTCCTGCGGACCTCATCATTTTTGATACGTTCACGCAAGGAGACTCCGAGCATAGCCCTCTCCATTGCTCTCTGGGTGACTTTGAGCCTCCTTAATCGGCACATTGTATGTGGCCACGTTTCGGTTCCGTATGTCATCACTGGCAACACATACGCATTGAAGACTTTCATCTTGAGACCGATCGCTGCCCAGCCGAGTTGTATTCGTCGATCGACCTCTTTTTCATATTCGACGCAAGTCGAAGATTGATAGCAAGAATACACATGCGTTTAGAAAACATCCTCCTTTCCAACAACCAGTCGGGTAAAAGAAAGAAATTATTAAGTAATTAATTTATCTACTTTTTTAAATTGCGATAAATAGGGAGACGAGCATGTGGCCTATCTGATGGTAATGGTAACCGCCGATCATAGACATCAAAAATGCCGGAGCACAGTCATGCCGCTGCCCGCGAACTCTTTTCAAAACTCGTTTAAAAATTAAAAAAAAACCCGACACAACTAAAGCTCTTTCATTTAATACCTGTTCAATTTAGTTGGAACAACAAATAGGTTATTCGTCATTTTATGACGGCGGCCATCTTGGATTTAAAAAATTTCACAATTGATATATTCTGCTACTCAAGCCCTTTTATATGATACCAATATTGTGGGAGTTGTGTTAAAACATAAAATCCAAATCTTTGTGACGGTGGCCATCTTGGATCGATTTTTATCCAAAATAGCTAAGACTAAGAACACTCCCTCCTTATTCATCTTTCAAACAAAAAAAGCAAAATCAAAATCGGTTCATTTGTTCGGGAGCTACAATGCCATAGACAGACACACAGACACACACACACACACACAGACACGTCAAACTTATAACACCCCGTCCTTTTTGCGTCGGGGGTTAAAAAAGGACATGTCATAGCGATCAGGGAACACCGCGGCTGTAAGCTCACTACTTATGGCTTTTAAATTTCTTCCTGACTAAGTTGTCATTAAAATTACATGCTTGAGCGTACAGAATCAATTCTTTCAGAGGTATTTCCGAAACAATACGACATCGGGATTCCCTTCTCCAAGGCGTAGAATCGTAAATAGTTAGCGGATTCATCCATGACCATTACAAAAAAAAATCAATCAACTTTATGTTTTTATTAAGGGCACACTAGCGTACTTTAAATTGTTAGCAATTAAACCGAATATCTTTTTAACAATTTTGAAGCTCCAGGCTCTCGGAAAGCTTTTAAGTAATACTTATACTTAACTTTTTGGTCTACTTTTGTACTCGAACTTTGAATTACCGCCAAAAACGGCCACTTATGGCGTTAATCCAATCTTCGAGTCCAAAAATAGATCGAAAAGTAGTGCACAATTATTAAATAAATAGTGTAAAAGTTTACTTGCACTCTGGAGCTCTGATTTTTTTTAAAATAGATCCGGTTTAGTAGCTAGCAATTTAAATCGATTGGCGTCGGTAGTTATGTGTAGGTACAGTCAATTTGGGTAACTTTGAATTACCTTGTAACTTTGAATAAAACTGGTTTAAAGATTTTTTATTTTATTCCTTGGAATTCCTATTCCAATTAAAAACGGTATCTTAAGGTCGATCCATTCAACGTAGATACCGTTTTAAATTGTATAGCAATTCCAAGGAATAAAATAAAAAAAATCTTTAAACCAGTTTTATTCAAAGTTACAAGGTAATTCAAAGTTACCCAAATTGACTGTACTCGATGTCTTATTACTAATTCCACACTTTTAAACACACTAAATATTTACAATACAATACCGTCCCAGTCCTCAAACTTCATAAAATCGGTAATTTCTTTGTTGGTTTAATAAGCTCCCACAAAATGTCATTAAGCTATCAGTGGATAAGTTTGAGTCTCATATTAAAACCTGCCTAACGAAGAAAGGTTACTATAGTGTACAAGACTATTTAAATGATAAGGACTCTTGGTCATGTTAATCGAATAGTCTTGTGAGTTGTTATTCATATTAGTCTGTTAACTTTGACAAAAGTATTTTTTTCTCTTCTAAATTGAAACTCTGTAACGTCATCAATATTTGAAAAGAGTACCTAACTACTGAGTTTCTTGCTGGTGTCTTCTCAGTAGAAATCGATATTCCGAATCAGCGGTAGATGACAATATGTGTACCTATTGACATTCATAAGTGTTCTGTATGGACCTAAATTGAATAAATATTTTTTTATCCTTATCTTTTTAATACAATATACTAAAATATTTGTAGTACTTCGCCTAGCGCCTACTGACTCTAAGGCCGTCTGAAAATCATTCTCCTCTTCTTACCGGGTAATTCCCGTTGCGTCCAATATAATATATGGCAATATAATATATGCACTGCCTGGTTATTTGCACCCGTATTATTTTGTTATTCCTTTGCTTTGTTTTTTTTTTCTGGATTAATTTTATTTTATTGTTTGTTCTTTTGCAACGGATGTTGTACTCGTATCTAGTGTTGTGATGTCCAAAATAATATTTTTTCTTTCTTTCTTTCTATTACACAGGGTGTATCTGTCATCATTTACATCCCTTTAACCACGTGTTCTACTAACCATTATGAACAACATTTGTTCTATCACTTTTGAAAATTCGCATGAAAAAATCTCAACTTTTCATACAAAGTCGGTCACGTGACTTGGTCGTTTTGTATGGGAAGAAACTATCCGAGACATGCAGGTTTCCTCACGGTGTTTCCACTGACCGCCGAGCTAGTGGTAGTTTTACCGGTTTGCAAAATCCAGAGGTGTATGCTCGGATTCGTATGGAAATCGCGTTTACCACTGAGCTACCATCGGATTTGTCCAATAGTACTGTCTTTATTTTAGGGGGAGTCAGGATTTGGCTGTTTAATTTTTGTGTAAACTTTTTCAAAATTCAAATTCAAAATTATTTATTCAATAACACACATGTCATACAGATAATTGTGGTTGGAGCTTCCTTTTAAGCAACATATTTGCTTGTATTAGGGAACTCCGCTCTTCTTTAAATTATTACATATGTTATGTAATACTAAACTTAGGTTTTAAAAATTGTATCTAAGTAATTTTCAGTAAGAAATAATTAGTGTCAGCCCGGAGTCTGGAAGTTGGCGGTCTTGTACGCCCGTGCCTCGGAAAGCTCGTTAGCAGTTGGTCCTGCGCCCGATCCCTCTCCTGTCGTGTCACAGTAATGTCCCAAGGAATATGAGGGTAAGGGAATAGAGGGTGCATTTGTGTTTGCGCATACACTTAAGCCTGCTGATCGTTGAGATAGGCCGCCGTAGCCGTAATCGATTAGAGGATATTATTATGGTTTTATGCAGTATGGAATACACGTTTACCCACTGACGTACCATCGCTCTCTCAGCATACCACTACACCTGTTTATATGTAGGTATAATCCGCCGCCAAATTCGCCACTTCGATGGCAATGTTTTTCGTGTAGCGCCTAATCCGGCGATCTCAAGGCCTTGGCCGATTCGCCACCAGAAAAATGCCGGCCTTGGACACTCGCCATTCTTTGTCTTGGCAATTAGAAATAAGGGTAGGGAAATATGGGTGATGCCATATTTGAAAAGATTTTATTTATCTGTTTAGATGTGATTCAGCCAGATCCGTAGCTGGGAGAAGGGCGGAGCATTATAGGGCAATGTCCTAACATAAAAAATACCAACCTATTAAGGTGACGGGTAGGGCACACTAGCGACGCCAATAGATTTTAATTGTTAGCTACTAAACCGGATCTATTTGCAACAATTTCGGGGTTACAACCTCTCGGCAAACACCTATACTATTTATTTAATACTTTTAGCTAACGGTTTGGTCTGCTTTTGCACTCGAATTTTGGATTACCGCCAAAAGTGGCCGCTTTTGGCGTCAAGTCAATTTTTCGCGTACAAAAACTGTACCCAACATTTGTGCATGGTTATTAAATAAATAGTATAAGTGTTTTCCGAGAGGTTGTAATCCTGAAATTGTTTAAAATAGATCCGGTTTTGTAGCTAAAAAATAAAATCGATTGGCGTCGCTTGTGTGCCCTACCCGTCACCTTAATTACACTCCCCTCTCCCGTCGCATTGACTATAAAAGTATTATATGTATATATTTGTAATCCTACTGTTGATTCTGATATTCGTAACACAGGTATTGATCAATTTTACGATAGTATCGATACTATTGACAACCAGCAATACTATCGATAGACTGTCGATAAGCAACACTATGCTAAACCCTTATATTATCAGACGTTCTCACCCCTCCCCTGCCCGTCACGGCTAGACAGCGTATCATGTGCCATCATGCTGACGGATGGAGTGGCTCCAAGATTAATGATGCTTCACATGCGTTGATGACCTGGCAACACCGCCGGCGACGCTCCTTAACGATGTCCAATATCTATCTTGGCAAAATACTCACCTAGTGACCTGCTCTGACTTTGCACAGGTGCAATATTATACATGTATTATATCGACGACCCGTTTGGATCAGTGGTAGTTAACGCTGCGTCTGGTGCAAGGGTTGCGGGTTCGATCCCCGCACGGTACAAACATTTGTGCGATTAAACATGTCTGTTTGTATTGGTCTGGGTGTTTCCTATGTATTATAAATATGTATTTACAAAAGAAAAGTATTATATGTAATCCCACTGTTGATTCTGATATCCATAACACAGGTGCTTGAGCTACCTATCTTGGAGTCAGTTCAATGTATGTGATGTTGTGAAATATTTATTAATTTATTTATTATTTAATACACGTGGCAAAACAAAAATATGAGCTCTTTCCGTCTTAATTAAGCTATCATACCGGGTGAATTCCGCCTTGCGGTAGATTATAGTAGGTACACGTGTAAAGCTATCGATCCTACTACTAAGGAATTACAAGCTAAGTCTGAGGCTACAAAATGCCTGTACTTGGGCTGGTTCATTGTGTGTGTTTTTGTTGATAGTAGCATAAGTTCATTGCCCTAAGCTTTTCATAGCATAATGCCAGCATGACGCTTGGTGTGTTTGTGGCCACAGTATCCAATTTATATATACTTTTTGATTTTTAAATATACCTATAACGAAAGAAGAGTACCTATATAGCGTCCTCACTTTTTCTGGTGTATGGGTTATGCGCTTTCTCTCTTATGCGCAACCCTTGGACCAAAGGCAGCGTTCACTACCACTGTTCCAAACGGGTCGTCCAACTACTACTATTAAATTGAGAGATGATTGTGAAATGAATGAAAAGTAAGCTTGAGAAATCACTTATCTTTTTTTAATTTAAAATGTCTTCAACAATTTTCATTTATTGTCTTAATTTCGTTACAAGGTGTTAGCGGCACCACTGGACTGTAAAAGGGGTTAACACTACCTTCCGTTTGCATATCGTCATCATCATCATCATCATCATTTCAGGCAATAGACGTTCACTGCTGGACATAGGCCTCCCCCAATGTTCTCCACACAGATCGGTCCTGTGCCGCACGCATCCAATGGATTCCCGCGATCTTCACCAGATCGTCGGTCCACCTTGTGGGGGGCCTGCCAGGGTTGCGACTTCCTGTACGTGGCCTCCACTCGAGGACCTTTCCGCCCCAACGGCCGTCTGTTCTCCTCGCTATGTGCCCTGGCCACATGAGGCATGCAATCCTTTGGGCTATGTCTGTAACCTTAGTTCTCCTGCGGATCTCATCATTTCTGATACGATCACGCAGGGAGACTCCGAGCATAGCTCTCTCCATTGCATATCGTACTCCTCCAGAAAGATAGATCTACCAGTCTTCCCGTGTAGCGAGTAATTTCCAGTTGCGTCCAAAGCTGTCGCTTTGGAGTCTGGGGTATTTACGCTTGGACCATGATAATTACCAGGGTAATTACAATGAAGCGACTGCCGTCTGACGTCTGACCTTCGCAACACTTGACAGGCGAACCACGGCGAAGGCGACGCGGTGTCATCACGGTTACACATTCAGAATCTTTGTCTCAAATATTGCAGGTATTAACAATTTTTGAGAAACTATCCTACTTTATGGCGCCATCAGCTGGACGGGTATGGGTCCGCCTGATGGCGCCGACCCCCCACTTCCGCATGATGGCGGGGGGCGGGGGGTTTACCGAATAAAGCCCGTCCATCGTCCATAGTGGGGGGCCGTGGTGATGGGCACGAAGCCATGCGCATGACCCCCCCGGGCGGCAGGACGATGAAAAAACACGAAACGTTTGCGCGATATAATCGACAACTAGCGCCATCTAAGGCATAAAGTGGAATTAATGTCCCGAAACGAAGAGAGTAGTATTAGTAATTTATAAATACCGTGGCTTTTTGTTTAGGGTCAAAAAACAGTTCGCGTACCATAACTTGTGATAACAGAACGGCGCCCAGTGAGTGGCAGCTGGCGGCGAGCCAAGGGTCGCCGGTTCATTTCACTTGCTAATTAAGGAATCAAACTGAAGTAAACGTTGAAGACTGAAGAATCGTGAGGATTAATTAAAAACGGGTAGATTTTATTAACTCCTGAGGCGAAAACCACGCGGTGTTATAAGTTTGAGATCTGACTGTCGGCCTGTCAAAGTCACATCGTAGGTAGCTCCCGAACGCGTGAAACGATTTTGAGTGTTTTAGCATTTTTTTATGTGATAGGTGGCAGACTCTCAAATGGATCAACTGGTGGTAAGCGATGCCGCCCATGGACACCCGCGACACCAGTGGAGCTGGCAAACCGGATTTGGCCTCCGGTACCCTCACTCACGCAGCAAAACACAGCACAATGCTTCTTCACTCTGGTTTTCTGTGAAGCCGAGGTATCACTCCGGTCGAGCCGGCCCATTCATGCCAAAGGGTGGTGTTTGATGGCCGCGTGTACGAAATGGCCTCCGCCACAAAAATGTTTACATATCCACTCAAATGTGACATGACCGCTCAGCGGACAATCGCAGTTAATAGATATTTTGTGCTCAAACCCCTGTCTATGACGTGTCCTCTGACGGGATTCACAGATGTCAGAAATTTGACCTTTGAGAGCCCACGGCTGAGTGGTTATTCTGTTTGACTAAGATACGAGTATAAGGGGCTCTTTCCTATTTTTTTTAGCTTTCTATAGTATAGACACAGTAGATAAATACGCTAAAGCAGTATTGATACTCCGCCATTTTGGACAGTAAGTTACCTACTGTATAGGATTGGCCTCTTATTTTTGTAAAATATTATTCTTACCTTGGGACTACTGGTTTAAGTACCGGGTCGTGATCGCGGTGTCCTAGGTGCAATAAGGAGCATCTGGTGCGTGTTAAATTAGAACTAATGATATTTCTTAAGAAATAAGCAGAATACTAGCATAAAATATTCGTTAACAAAAGTACTACTATACCTACTATAAACTAAGCAAAGATACATAAAATTAGACATACTTTTCATAACGTTTTGTTTTGTTACTTGAAAACCACGTTAAGTCATGCACCCGATCGCTCGGGCCAAGACACAGTGAGGTCCCACCATCCCCCTCATATCAATCTCTATCTCCGTCCGACCCCCCAAAATGAAATTGAAATAAAATGAAAAGAAAATTGTTTATTCAATTTAGGTCCATACAGAACACTTATGAATGTCAATATGTTTACCACTGGTTCGGAATCTAGTTTTATGCCAAGAAGACAACAGTAAGAAACTCAGCAGTTACTCTTTTAAAAGATAAAAATGTCACCATTAACTTACAAATATAGTACAATTTTTGTGTTACTAATATGTCACTAAATTATTGTCAGGGAAAAAATCGTCTATTTTATAATAAGCCTTTCTTCATCAAACAGTTTTTTATATACAATTTAAACTTATGTGTGGGCAAGTCAATAATAATCTGAGGTAACTTATTAAACATTTTTATTCTCAATCCCATAAATATAAATAAATAAATATAAATATTTCACAACATTACATACATTGATCTGACTCCGAGGTAGGTAGCTCAAGCACCTGTGTTACGGATATCAGAATCAACAGTGGGATTACAAATATATACATATAAAACATACTTTTCTTTTGTAAATACATACTTATAATACAAAGGAAACACCCAGACCAATACAAACAGACATGTTCATGCACACAAATGTTTGTACTGTGCGGGGATCGAACCCGAAACCCTTGGACCAAAGGCAGCGTTCACTACCACTGTTCCAAACGGGTCGTCAGCTCCAAATGAACTGCCAACCTTGTGGAGCCTGCTATTTGGAACGGCAAGTCTGTGCTTATTTCTAGTGTTAAGGCTGTGACAGTCAGACTTCTTCGAGAACAGATGGAGATTCTTATGTACGTACATAAGGCAATCAAGGATGTATTGAGAAGCCACAGTATGTCGATTTCTTTAAACAAATCTCTAAGGGAGTCGCGCGATCTAAGGCCATAAATGGCGCGGATGGCTCTCTTCTGTAATACGAAAATAGTCTGTATATCAGCAGCTGATCCCCATAGTAATAGACCATATGACATGATGCTATGAAAGTAGCTGAAATAAACCAGCCTCGCCGTTTCAACATCAGTTAGTCTTATCTTGCAGCAGAACTAAGTCTACCTGCCAGGACATCAATATGGGGACCCCATTGCAGCTTAGAATCTAATGTAATTCCTAGAAATACTGTTGAATTTACGAGCGCAAGATGCTCATTATTTATGGTTATATTTGTATTAACCTGCCTCACATTTGGCATTGTGAATTTAACACATTAGTATTTTTGGCATTAAGTAGTAAATTATTAGTTGTAAACCAATACAACACTTGTGAGAGTGCATCGTTTACGTCGTCGAATACGAAGCTTAAGCCTATCAACTCTAAAAATCAGAGAAGTGTGATCGGCAAACAATACAGTTTCACATAGGTCTTTTGTAAAGTAAGGAAGGTCATTAATATAAATTTAAAAAAGTAGAGGTCCCAATATGGAGCCCTGCGGCACTCCCATGAGTAGAGGGGCGCTAGTAGAATTTATTCCATTAACACTCACTTTTTGGATTCTACAAGAAAGATATAATTGCAGTATTGAGAGTGCATTGCCTGAGACACCATAATGCCGTAACTTCATTATTAAAGTTTCATGGTTTACACAATCACAGGTTTTTGAAAAATCGCAGAAAACACCAACAGCATCTTGCTTATTTTCCCACGCATTGAAGACATATTTCATAAGTGCCACTCCTGCATCAGTAGTGGATTTCCCTTTAGTGAATCCGTACTGGTTATTATGTAATAAGTTATTTATTTTGTAGTGAGCTGCTAATTGAGTGAATATTATTTTTTCAAAGATCTTACTCACTGCTGGTAATATAGATATTGGTCTAAAACTTGATGGGTCAGGTTTGTCCCCTGACTTATGCAGTGGTACAATTTTGCTAAATTTCATTAAATTTGGAAAGTGACCCGTATCTACACATTTGTTAATTATAATAGCTAAATGTGTGGCAAGATATAATAGATTTTAAGATTTCTGCTGAAATACCCCATAGGTCCTCAGTTTTTTTTAGCTTAAAGTCCTTAAATGTTTTTAAAATTATATGATCAGTAACATGACTAAAGCAAAAAGTAGCTTGACACTTCTCCACACATTCTTTTAGCAGTTTAGTCGCTAAAAATTAAAATCGATTGGCGTCGCTAGTGTGCCCTACCCGTCACCTTAATCCCTGTCAACTGTCCCTACCACATGCGCTATGCGCCTCCTTTTACCTACTTCAAAAAAGGAGGGGGTTCTCTATATTCGACTGTATATGCGTTAGTCTTTTTTTTATTTGGATGCGACAGGTGTAGTCTCGTTCGTTACGGGTTTCGGTGTAGGCCCTCAGTAGTTGAGCATATTTAATTCCCTTGACAATGAATCAATTTACTACAAGTCCATTTAGAACAATAAGATGCTAACCCTTTATTAAGTTAATTGAAATAATAATGAGCTTTTCTTTTAACTGCTGATGCGTGAGTTAAGAAATTACTCACATATATAAATAAAAAGGGTTAATAATATATCATTATGTAGCTAAATATAAACAGGACTATTTATAGTTTTTTCTATAAAAACTGTATAATTTTCTTTATAGAGCTTTTACTGTCCAATGGTGTCGCCATCTGATTATTATAAATTATAATGAATTTAAGACATTAAATGAAAAATTGTTTAAGGCGACGGGTAGCCCTAACTAGCGACACCATTCGTTTTTAATTGATAGCAACTAAACCGGATCTGTTTTAAACAATTTCGGGGTTAAAACCTCTCGACAAACACTTCTACTATTTATTAAATAACCATGCACAAATGTTGGGTCCGTTTTTGTACGTAAAAATGTATTTTTTTTTTATTATTAAATGGGTTTGCACTTGACCTGATTTCACCTGATGGAAAGTGACAATAAGGTCTAAGATGTAGCATGCTTACTCAGAAGAAGCCCATTCACTCTCGTCTTAAAGACACCCAAATTGTAGCTCTCTGGGAATACAGAAGCCGGCAAGTTGTTCCATTCCTTCGTACCAAGAAAGAAGATGCGAAGCGCTTAGTACGAGCTGGTGGAACTTGCACAGTGTAAGGGTGGATTGCTGTCGTCTTCCGTAATGTCCGGTGGTAGAAACGAAAAGAGGTCGTAAAGCTCATTCGAACACTCTCCAAAATGCATCCTATAAAAAACCGATAGGCAGGCCACTCTACGTCGGTGAGCGAGGCTTTGGGAATTACCCTCCACTAATTCTGCGTCACCAACTAACTTCAAGGCTCGACGCTCAATCGAGTCGAGGGCAGCCAGCTGATACTTGGCAGAGCCATCCCATAGGTGACCGTAATACTCCATGCACGACCGAACTTGAGCTTGATAGAGTTTGAGAACCTGTTCCGGCGTGAAGTATCGCCTAAACTTGCATAGGATACCAAGTTTTTTAGGAGCAGTGGCTGCCTTGGTCTCAATAGAGCGACCGAAGTTAAGGTATTACCGCTAAAAGCGGCCACTTTTAGCGTTAATCAATTTTTCGCGTACAAATGTTGGGTCCGCATTTGTGCATGGTTATTTAATAAATAGTATAAGTGTTTACGAAAGATTGTAACCCCGAAATTGTTTAAAATAGATCCGGTTTAGTAGCTAAAAATTAAAATCGATTGGCGTCGCTAGTGTGCCCTACCCGTCACCTTAAGGTGACGCATCAACGAAGCTAACGCTGCCAATAGCTTTGTACTAATTGTGGCGATTAAGAGACAAATTTTAAAAAAGTACAACGGTGAATCCATGAACAAAAGTATTAAGAATTTGTGGAAGAAGCACAACACAGACAGAACATTGACCGTAGGAGGTTCACGCTTCGGCAGAATGGGCCGGCTTAATCGGAGTGAGTACGGCCTCACAGAAAACCGGCGTGAAGCAGCACTGTACTGTGTTTCGCTGCGTGAGTGAGGGTACGGAGGCTTGATCCGGAGGAAGGTGGTTTAAAGGTTGGCAGCGCA
Organism: Marasmia exigua; assembly: GCA_019059595.1. Lineage (NCBI taxonomy): Eukaryota > Metazoa > Arthropoda > Insecta > Lepidoptera > Crambidae > Marasmia > Marasmia exigua. The sequence goes on along the minus strand of CM032487.1, from coordinate 2,108,222 downwards.
CTAGTGTCGCTGGTATCCATGGGCAGCGGCAATCACTTACAGGTAATCTGTCAGCTCGTTGCCACTTATCACGTAAAAAAAGACACCGCTTTATTCCGGTTTTCTGTGTCCGGTAGAGCCAGCCCATTCATGCCGAAGCGTGAAAGTCATTACCAGATTTGCCATAAGGGTCAAGGTACAAGGTAAAGTATATGTATAGTGACATTGATATTAACTAGTTCTTTAAACTTTCAAAACAATAAATTTGTTTCACAGCAAACAAAACATTCAGAAAGCTGAATAGTTAAATAGTTTCTTCCTTACCTTTAGTAATTCGCTCAAAACTTTATTGTGTTGAATAATTTGCCATTTCAGTTAATTATGTGCTGTAAAACTTTATACTAATAGTGGAACGAGTTTTAACATCCTTATTCAGGTTCTGTGAAAGACTACCTCGACTAAAACAGTCTAAGGCGTTGATACAGGCGTTCGACCAGAAACGAGCTGTAGAAATAATAAAACTGAGTAGAGGACATGTTAGGGCACTCACTCGGAACCCTCACAGGCTCCATAAGGTTGGCAGTTCATTTATAGGATTGAGCATAAAAATGTTTAATAAGTTACCTCAGATTATTATTGACTTGCTTACACATAAGAAGAAAGGCTATTATAAAATAGACGATTTTTTGAATGACAATAATTTAGGGACTTATTAGTAACACAAAAATTGTACTATATTTTTAAGTTAATGGTGACATTTTGTAAAACATTTTTTTTTAAAAGAGTAACTGCTGAGTTTCTTGCTGGTGTCTTCTTGGCAGAAAACTACATTCCGAACCAGTGGTAAACATGTTGACATTCATAAGTGTTCTGTATGGACCTAAGTTGAATAAACAATTTTCATTTCAGTTCATTTCACTGCAAATTAAACAAGCACCTGCACAACATGGGCCTTTTCAGATACCAAAATCTGCAGGTTCTGTCGCGAGGATGAGGAAACGATTATCCACGTCCTCGGCGAGTGCATAGCGCTGCACCGCTGCAGAAGCCGGCACCTATGATCATGAGCACACATGATCTCAGCAGACGAGATCAAAAGCTCCCCCATCAGCTCCATTCTCGGGTTTATCCTGGAACTGGAGCTACATGAGGTGCTGTAATAGGTTATGGGGCTGCCACAATAGATCATCTACAGGCATCGCAGTGGCTATGAGACGCAGGGCTCACCCCATTTCTGACAAATAATAATAAGGGTTCTGTGACAAACAATTCTTTGTTTGTGATATCTTAACGTAAAAATGACGTATAATGCCTTCCTTAAGAGCCGGCAACGCAACTGTGATACCTCATGTGTTGCAGATGTCCATGGGCGGCGCTAGTCACTTACTATGAGGTGATCCGTTTACTCGTCTGCCTCCTATCACATGAAAAAATTAGATTTTTTTCTTGAAGAAAACCCTTAAGTAAAAGACCAAACTCAAGTGGCATAACGAAAGATCTGGAGGAAGGTACACTGGATGGTGCCTGGACGTCCTAATGGGCGAAGGCCGTCCATGATACCACTGGAAAGATGAGGTCGATAAGAATTTGCCCGGATTCTTAGTGGATGACTTGGCAGGAAGTGAAGTGGAGCGAAATGGAGGCTTTTATTATCGGAGGCCAAGACTCACTGTGGGTCGCTGCACCAACCTATACTCAAAACTGGAATTCAAGACCAAAAAAACTACGACAGATACGTCAGTGTCAAATCCATCAATGTCACTTATGTCATTGTCAAATTAAGTTTTCAGGTTTTTTCAACCTTTTTGTTTTATGCTTATTTTCTTAGTATAGGCTGGCACAATTCATGATAAGGATTTCCTCAAAAACTAGAAACTTAATTACAACTTTATTTTATTTTATTTTACAAGTTTTTGGAAAACTTACAGCTAGATTTAGGGATACAGTCACAGAAAAAAAAAACATTGAGGGCCAATTACAAGTGTCCACTGATATTCACTAGGTTGTTTAACAGAAATGCAAGTGGGTACCTAATGTTAAGAAAGAAAAAAAAAAACCTCATCTTCACCATCACTAATGTCACAATATCTGACTATGGAATCTGAGTCGGTCACTTGTAGAATAAAGTTTTCCACCAGTCCAGTAATTAATTCGTCCAGTTTGGCACATGTTTTAGATTTAAGGCGTTATTAGGCGAAATACTTAACTCTAAAAGAAAAATGTCAAGTCATATTTTGACAAAGTGGGTAGTCAACACCAACAGTCGAAGTCACTCAAAGTCTCAGTCACTCAATAAACGGGCGCATTAACCTATGGATTCTGCCGAGACTACTTTTAACGAAATCGCAGGTTTTAAGACTCTCTTATGTCCTAGCAAGTGGTACAGGTGACAACTCACTCAACACACATTAGCATTTTTTAAAACGATTAAAATCCAAAAAACTCCTATATTAATATCTCTTTACGGCACCTCACTGTACGAAACAACATGTAAGTTCAAATGTTATTAACACCTGAAGTGACACAAGCTCAATACCAGATTTTCTACCAACCATTACGGATGATTAAGTTTTTATTAAATTGTCTTGTATTTATGTAAATATAAGTAAATATAATTACTTCTTTATATTATAGAATTAAAATTACCAATAAACAAATTATGTTGGCGTGTGTTTTTAAGAAATAGGTATATACTATTGTACGATCATTTTATTGCAGTGGCAACATTGTAGTAGATTTTTTGGTCTTGAATTCCAGTTTTGGGTATAGTTAGTTAGTAAGCCTCCCTTTTTCGGTTTCCTTGTCACCTATATAAGACCGCACCGACGAAACTACGTCTTATAGCTATAAAATGACATAAATAACAAACCGCAATAACGGACAGCAATCATTTCTCCAACTCCCGTGGCTACCCCATAGGTGACACACATTTGGGCAGCGCGTACGGCCCTGACACAGTGGGCGAGATCGCCTCGCGATAGCCGCGCACAAGGAAACTACCAAGGACGCCGCGTCCCCGCCGCCACTGTGGAGGGCTCCGCTACGTCACGGCTTACGTAGTCGAAATTGTACGTACAGTCACACATCAAAGTATACAAAATTTAAAAAACGCCGACAAATATTAAAAAAGAGCAAAAATAAATTGAAACTACTGTTGACGACGCGACAATATTTAAGCAAAAATGTCCCTACGTAGGAGAGTTAACAGCAGTTTTTGTAATTTTCAAATTTTGGTCGGGGGTTTTTAAATTTTTTATTTTTTTATTTTTCGCTTTTTAAAGAGACTCTAATTTTATTTTACTTTGGTACAAATGAGTTCGCGCTTTCAATAGGTATATATTATAATTGATTATTTTGTAATTTTATGGGGGCGGCCATGTTATTGTATTGTATTCTACTAGTCAAACCCTTTTATTTGATACCTATATCGAGGGGGGTTGTCATACAAGATGTTAATTCGTCATTTTGTGGCGGCGGCCATCTTGGGTCAATTTCCATTTAACATGAACACTCCCGATTAATTAGTCTTTCAAACAAAAAAAAACAAAATCAAAATCGGTTCATCCGTTCGGGAGCTACGATGCCACGGACAGACACACACAGACACGTGTGTCAAATTTCTTCAGTCGAAGGTGTGCTTTTAATATCAAATACATTCAATACAATATTAATATAGGAATTTTGACAAATTGTAGTAACCTGTTGCGTGGCTATCAGTACATACCGTGAGAGAGCTACGCTTCGGCATAGAGGATACCACAGCCTCAAAAAAAACCGGTGTGAAGTCGCACTGTGCTGAGTTTCGCTGCGTGAGTGAGGGCACAGGAGGGGGGGTTTAATGGTTTAAGGGGGTTACCGCACTTGTGACTCCACTGGTGTCGCGGGTTTTTGGGTGGCGGCTTATCGCTTACCATCAGGTGATCCATCTGCTCGTCTGCCACCTATCACATAAAAACAAAGAAAAATATCAACCAAATAATATAAGCTAGGTACCTACTCATGACGTCATGGACATTAGTAATAGTTCACCGACATGCAATCTAAATATTATTCAGAAAATGTCTCGAAGCAGAACTGCATTTTGCAAAGTAATTATTTAAGTAAACAGTGTTAGATGTTTCCAGTGAAAAATCTTCCGTATTTAGTTCAAAAACAGCACGAATTATATTAATAGTTTGGCGGATTCCTTTGGGGCGGGGCGTCGCTGCCAGCGATAACATAAATTAATTCGTTAAGGTGACGGGTAGGGCACACTTAGTTTTTAGCTACTAAACCGGATCTATTTTAAACAATTTCGGGGTTACAACCTCTTGGCAAACACTTATACTATTTATTATATAACCATGCACAAATGCTGGGTCCATTTTTGTACGAGAAAAATTGATCAAGCTTTTGGCGTGAATTTTTCGCGTACGCGTTGGACCCAACATTTGTTCATGGTTATTTAATAAATAGTACAAGTGTTTGCCGAGACTTTGTGACCCCGAAATTGTTTGAAATAGATGCGGTTTAGTAGCTAAAAAATAAAGTCGGTTGGCGTGGCTAGTGTGCCCTACCCGTCACCTTAAGCAACTCAAGAGCTTATCTTCCTCCTTTCTCCTCAATGCTGAGGGTCGTGGTCTCTATGAGTAATTTTGTCCCGGACTATCTTCCGCCAGCTCAGTCTATTCTCGGCCGCGTGGATCGCATCACAGGCTGTGGTGTTTTTTTTTACCGTAAATTGGTAAACGTTTGACCATATTTCACCTGATGGTAAGTGATAATATGGTCTAAGATGTAGCACGTTGACCTAGAAGACACCTATTCACTCGCGCTTTAAAAACCCCCAAATTGTAGCCTCTAGGGAACACCTCCTCAGGCAGCTGATTCCACTGTTTCGCAGTACGAATAAGGAAACAGAATTCAAACCTCTTTGTGCGGACTTTTGGTTAGTTTTGATCGGACGAGAGCATGGGGTTTCTGCCTCTAGGCCTTCGGCGTTCTTCCGCTCACCTTTCCTATCAGGAATAGCTTCTTCAAGAGCTTCTAGTGACCGTGGAAAAGCCACACAGTTAGGGTACCGGAGGCTCAATCGTGGCGGAAAGGGGGTTAAAAGGTTGGCAGAGTAAATGTGACTCCTCTGATGTTGCGGTTGTGAATCGGCGGCGGCAATCGCTTACGATCAGGTGATCCGTCTGCTCATCTTATTTTTTTATCGCTTACCTGATGGTAAGCGATTGCCCCCGCGACACCAGTGGAGTCATAAGTGCGTGGCGAACCTTTAAACTGTGACCTTAGTTCTCCTGCGGATCTTATAATTTCTGATACGATCACGCAAAAAGACTCCGAGCATAGCCCTCACTATTGCTCTTTGGGTGACTTTGAGCCTCCTTAATTGGCACATTTCGGTTCCGTTTGTCATCACTCGCAACACACACGCATTAAAGACTTTCGTCTTGAGACACTGCAGTAGATGGGCCGAAATTATTAACTTTGCTTAGCAAATAAATATTTCTACTTACTCAAGCTAGAATAGGAACTATTGTCGAACAAACACCTATGTATTCCGGAATCCATCATTAATTGAATCTTCTCTTATAAGATGTCAACGCGCGCTTCGTAGCATCGCGCTCGTTGATGTCTTCTTACTTTGACTTTGACTTTTGACTTTGATAGATCGATGGTAACTCTATAGCCAATAGAGGAATTCAGCTAGGCTGGGCAGCATTTGGTAAACTTCGTCAAGTCTTCTCGTCACCCATCCCTCAAAGTCTTAAGTCGAAAGTCTTCGACCAGTGCGTCCTTCCGGTCATGACTTACGGTGCCGAGACGTGGACACTCACGGCTGGACTGGTCCCCCGGTTCAAAGTCGCTCAAAGAGCTATGGAAAGGGCTATGCTCGGAGTATCTCTGAAGGACCGCATCAGAAATGATGTAATCCGACAGAGAACAAGAGTCACCGACATAGCCCACCGAATTAGCAAACTGAAGTGGCAGTGGGCTGGTCATATTAGCCGCAGAACTGACAGCCGTTGGAGCCGTAAAGTCCTTGAGTGGAGACCGTGACTCGGTAAGCGTAGTGTAGGACGCCCTGCGACAAGATGGGATGATGACATTCGAAGGCTGGCTGGTGTGGGCTGGATGAGAGTGGCCGACAATCGGGAGCAGTGGCGTGCATTAGGGGAGACCTATGTCCAGCAGTGGACGAGTATAGGTTGCTGATGATGATGAACTCTATAGCCTACTTACTAAGCTATAAGTTTTATTGTTTATTGACGTTTGGTTGTTCAAATCACATAATAAGTTTAGATTAACTGAACAAACTTAAGATTTCATTCTCAGTGATTGATTCTCTGCGTGAACGATTGTTTAGCTGAGAATTTTATTTTTTCTTATATTTTTTTTAATTGGAACAAATTTTCACCAGTATTACCTACATACCTTTAAATATTCGTCATTAAGCCTTTTTATCTCAGTAATAAAATCAGTGTAAAGAAAATTCTTTATACCATTTTTTTCTTTTAACGCGTTTTGTTGCCACAGTTGCCATCTCTTTTTGCCACAGACTGAAAATTTTTGTGGCTTTCGGTAGGTGTAACGGAATTACAATTTCATAAAATCAATTTTCGTTTTCGTCTTTTTTTATCGTATTTTAAACCAGTTGTGATAATTATGATGTTATACAAACATAAAATTGACTGTTGATATACAAAGGCTAGAAAATGTTGAATTAATACTTATACAATAAACATTAAGATTTCTCGATTGTATATTTGTGTCAATCAACAAAATGGAACGTATTAGCGGAAATGATATGGGCCATATTCCATGGCCACGAGAATAGTTTTTTGACTTTTGTGACATTTATGTGACATTTTCGTGACATTTTCGTACGACATTGGAAAAGTGACATTACAGAAAATACGACATTTTATCGCACGTCCCGAGAACTGGGCTCCTGTTCATGCACACAAATGTTTGTAATGTGCGGGCATCGAACCCGCAACCCTTTTTTTATGTAATAGGTGGCAGACAAGCAGACGGATTACCTGATGGTAAGCGATTGCCCTTGCACCAGAGGCAGCGTTCGCTACCACTGATCCAAACGGTTCGTCAACTCGTCGGAGTTTAAAAACATTTCCCGCTGTCACTGCCGCCCCACCTTGTCCCCGGCACGTAACACGGCTTGTTCCAAATATTTTTAGCTTATTCCATATTGTAATTACGTACGGACCTGCCTTACTACAGTCGAGAATGTGAGCCAATCAGGCGACAAAACTTTACCTACGAATCACTGTGGATACTCCAATATTTTATATTAGAATTATTGTTAACCCCCGATGCAAAATCGACGGGGTTTTATAAGTTGAACGAGCCTGCGTGTGTGTCTGTCCGTGGCATCGTGGTATCGTGGCTCCTGAACGTATGAACCGATTTTGATCTTGTATGTTTTTGTTTGAAAGGTGAATTGATCGGGAGTGTTCTTAGCTATGTTAGATCGGTAGGCAGCGGAATGACTGTGCTCCGGCATTGTTGATGTCCATGAGCGGCGGTTACCGTTTACCATCAGATGGGCCGCAAGCTCGTCTACCTACTATAAGCAATAAAAAAAAAATGGTAATTGATCCAAGATGGCCGCCGCCACAAAATTTCGAATTAACATATTATAAGACCCCTCGATATAGGTATCAAATGAAAGGGTTTGAGTAGTATAACAAAAATACAATACACTATGAAAAATTTCCAATCCAAGACGGCCGCCCGCGCCCCCCTTAAATGGCGATATAATAAATTATAATATAAAATAGAGTGGGGTGACTATCGAAAGTGAGAACTGATTTGTACTTAAGTAAAATAAAAATGAAGTCTCTTTAAAAATCTAAAAATAAAAAATAAAATGAAAATTTAAGAAACCCCCGACAAAAAAATAAAAAGTTCAAAAATAAATTGAAAATGCTGTTACAACATGTAACCAAAAATGTTTTTAAACTCTTAATTTTTTTTATTTATGTGGTAGGGGAGACGAGTAGGTAGACTGATCACCTGAGCGTGACTTCCCTACCACCTACGAGACCTACCGACACCTGAGCGAAACTTCCCTTTTTTCCTTGTCTGGAACCCTAAAATTTATTTAATATAAAACTTAATTTATTACCATGACGATGTATATTACCAACGTAATTATTGGAATTGCAAATTTCAACCCTGTATATTTTACGTTATGGGTTGAAAAATTTTAATCCATTCTGACCTTGTGTTTTTATTTTCGTGTCAACGCTATTTTAAATTAATTAATGTTTTAGAAAATAAGGTTACTTAAAACTGTGCTTGTACGATGTTATCATGGGGTTGTGTTAGATTGTTAGGTATGTCACTTCACACACCTTCATAACTTGGTAACTTTCTGTTGGAGATTCTGGCGGTAGGAGTCAAACACTGGGCTGATGCAATTCAAAGGTTTTAAATTAGTATCTCGTGGTTTTTAACCACTTCAAAAAAAAGAGGTTCTCAATTCGACATGAATTATATTTTTTGGTGAACAAATTATTTGTGCAGTGACTAGCCGCGAAGTGATCCTGATAACTGGTGCGAGTCGGACACGCCCATGAAGGGTTCCGTAACAGCAAGTAAGATATATGGAAGGTAAATTGCGGTTTATGGTTTATAACGTTTTAAAAAAAACTACTCACTATATCTAGTTCAAACCAATTTTCGTTGTTAGTTTTCAGGATTATGTACATCATATATTTTTTTTAGTTTTAGACTTCATTTATTATAGAAGTTAGAGGAGGGGGGGGGGGGGACAATCTACCACTTTGGGAGCGGTTCTTGCGCAAAGTATTGTGTTTATTTTAAAGACCTATCCATAAATACCCCACACGTATAGGTTTAATAAAAAGAAAATTTTGAGTTTCAGTTTCAAGTATGGAGACACCTAACTTTTTTATTTTTTCCAATTTTTGTGTAAAAATTGTTATGCGGTTAACAAAATACATCTATTTACCAAGATTCAATAGTATAGTTCTTATAGTTTCGGAGAAAAGTGGCTGTGACAAACGGACGGACGGACGGACAGACATGACGAATCTATAAGGTTCATTTTTTGCCATATAAGGCTTCGTTTTTTGCCATTTGGCTACGGAACCCTAATAAAAATCGTTGAATTGTATCGTTTTTAACACTAATATTGCGTGTCGAGTGAGTTGTCACGGACAACTTGCTTGGACCTAATAGAGTCTTAAAAGCCCCGATTGTGTTAAGAGTGGTATTGGCAGAATCCGTAGGTCGATAAAACGTTAAATATCAGCATTTTATTGAGTGACTGTGACTTTGACTGACTCCGACTAATTTATCCACCCACTGTGTTTTTCTTCTGAATAAGTTACTTGACATTGGCAAGATATCTTCGGGTAGAGCGATAATTTAAAAAAACTTTTTGTTGGATTCAGTCGGTATAACTTAAAACCAATGTGGCTGATTCGATTCAAACATTTTCTATTGGAGTTTTTGTGCAATGCCGAAAAGTGATAATAATATAAGAATCATTGAATTGTAACGTTTTTTAACACTGCTGTGTGTCGAGTGAGTTTTCACGTGACAACTTGCTTGGACCTAATAAAGTATTTCAACCTCAGTGGTCTAGGCAGAATCCGTGACGATGAGATCCCATAATGATCGAGGGCAACACTCGAATTTATAGACCCATGTGAAACAAACTGTCCTATTCGAAGAAAAGTCAACGTTGTGTATAACATTCAATAATGATTTATAAAAGTACCAACATTAGGCACATTTATGGTATTTTTGACTGTTATCAAAATAAATGATTTAGAAATTATTATTTTTTGCTGATCCTACTTTCTCCTTTTGACATGACGCGTAGTATTGGCGTAGCACGTTTGATGACTCTCCCAAGCGTATGTCAAAACCATAGACTTAGGATGCCGCTCTCTAATTCTATGGTCAAAACCATTGAATTAGAGAGCGACATACATTCTAATTCTATGTTCAAAACAAATAGGTCCGTTTCCAGTTGTCTAATTGAAGGGACGTGGCGTATCTTCCGCTATTTTGATTTAATCTAAAGTTTACAATGTAACAAATTTTTCTACGCATGCTATGATGAATTTAAATGTCAAAATTGTATGTCTATACTTCTTCGTCTTCTTCTTTAACCATTTTCAACCTCTAGGGTGTAGGCCTCCTTCAGTTTATGCAATATTTGTCGATCTTGGGCGGTTTCTATACAGTTTGTTCTTTGGTTTGGTCTTAAAGTTGAAGTAGGCTCACGGCTCGGTAGAGTGGAGACCGTTGGGCGAGAAACGTCCAAGAGGAAGACCCCAAATGCGTTGGTGTGACGACATCAAAAGGCCGGTCTATACATTCTGCATTATTTCTAAAGAAGAAATGAAACGAAAAAAGAACGTCGTTTTATTGGGTGACCTACCAAGTCGATGGCAAACACGCGTGCAGCTCGCATGATGGTATTTTCATTAAGCTATTAATATACCAGTCTTATGACGTAGAATGTGTGACGTAGGAAGATCAAAATTTATTGCAAATCAATGGGCCAGTTATGAATGGTAAGAGGAATATTGATTGTCATTGAAATATTTTTCATTGATTTCCTTCACAAGTCGTTTTATTGTTCTAGCTCAAATTATCCCACTGCTGGGCAAAGGCCTCCCCTAATAGCCTCCACTGCTCCCTCTTCATTGCCAGCGTTTGCCAGTTACGGGAGTATTGGTCCAGGTCGTCACGCCATCTCTTTTTCGGCCTGCCTCTTGGACGACGGCCATCTACAGGCTGCGATTTCGTGACAATATGGGTCCATCTTTTCGGGTGCATTCTCACAGTATGGCCAGCCCAGTTCCATTTCAACTTTGCGGATTTTTCACCTACGTCCATTATGCCGGTTTGTGAGCGGATTATGGTATTCCGCACTCTATCCGCGAGGTTAATACATAGGATGCTCCGCTCCTTATCTCTTTGGGCAATCTTCAGCTTTTACACAAGTCGTAAACACAAAAATAAACATCTTGTGACTCCAATAGTGTTGCGGCTGTGCATGGGTGGCGGAAATCGCATACCATAAGGTTAATAAAGCTTAGGTATTAATATTAACATTTCAAAACATCACATATAGATTGACCTGACTCCGAAATAGGTTGCTCAAGCACCTGTGTTACGGATATCAGAATATTTGACTGCCTCGGTGGGCAGTGGCTCGCACTTCAAAGCGACGGCTGCGCAAGAGGTCCCGGGTTTAATCGCCGGGTCGGGCCAAAAATTTGTACCTAAGTTGTCGGTAAGAAATTCTTAGTGGCAGCCCGAGGACTGGAAGTTGGCGGTCTTGTACCTCCGTGCCTCGGATAACACGTTAAGCTGTTAGTCCTGCGCCAGATCCCTCTCAGGTCGTGTCACAGTAGTATCCCATCAGAATGAGGGTAAGGGAATAGAGAGTGCACTTGTGTTTGCGCACACTCATGAACACTAAAATATATCCTGCGTACGTGGCTGATCGTTGAGATTGGTCATAATCGGTTGGAGGATTATCTAACAGAATCATCATTGAAATTATAAATATATACATTGAATACTTTTCATTGAATACATACTTATAATACATAGAGGATACCTAGACCAATTCAAACAAACATGATCATGCACACACATGTTTGTACTGTGCGGGCATCGAACGCGCATCCCTTGCATCAGAGGCAGGGTTTACTAACACTGATCCAAACGGGTCGTATTGATGCATGCATTTGTTATACTATAAGTACCTACTAAGCGCAAAAAATCGCCCCATTAGTCTAGTGGTTTATCTTGAGGTCCTAAGTTCAATTCCCAGGTCAAGCAAATGTATGTTTCGAATTTTTTGAACGTAGCTCGAGATTGTGATTATCCGCAAGCGTGGTGATTAAGCCCAATCCCATCATAGTAGCGATGACTCGATTTCTATGATGGAGGCCTTTGCCCTGCAGTGGGACAGTATACTTTACTTTACTAAATGCAAGGACTCGTGGCAGGCGATAGAGTATTTCAGTCATTTAATTATAGTTAGGTTTAAAGGGACGTAACTGTTATACTCGAGCCAAAGACTCGTGGCAGTCGGTGTAGTAAATTTAGGGTACAGACTGCCGCACATCAGGTGACATCAATCTGTATTTCTGCATTTGACTTTAAACCAAATGTGTTATACATGAAAGTGAGAGTCGATTGGAGAATTTTGACAGATTTGGATACGTCAATGTCTGTCCGTTCGTACTACTAGCCAAGCTCGACATATTTTGACAACCCGTTTGGAACAATGATAGTGAACGCTGCGTTTGGTCCAAGGGTTGCGAGTTCGATCCCCGCACAGTACAAACATTTGTGTGCATGAACATTCCTGTTTGTATTAGTCTGGGTGTTTATATTTATTATAAGTATGTTAAATGCATACCTATAAAAGAAAAATATTAGGTACATGTATATATTTGTAAACCCACTGTTGATTCATATATCCGTAGCACAGGTGCTTGAGCTACCTATCTCGGATCAGATCAATGTATGTGATGTTGTGAATTTTATTTTGACCGTTGGAGAGCTAAGCTTCGGCATGAATAGCCCGGCTCGACCGGAGTGCGTTTTATCGCCGTAGAAGTATTAGTATGTATAAAGTTAATCCGCGTCGTTCGATACGCTCTCGTTAGGTTAGCGGGAACAATGGGGGAAACAGGAATATAACGAATACGTTTGATAAAAGGTCGTTAAAGATTTCCGCGATTATATGTGGAGAACGCCGTGTGGTCCCCGGCAGAATAGAATAGGCCACCCTCACTCTTACCGAGGTGTCGTAAAAGGCGACTAAGGTAAAGCTGCTTAAATGGGCTGACGATGATGATGATGATGAAACAGGTGGAATTGTAAAGCAATATGAGAAATAATAAACAAGGCCACAGAATTTTTATTTGGCCACGCGCGCAAACTTCTAATTTACTAACTAAGCACCGGGAAATTGACATAGCCTTTAATTAACTGATTCATCTTCTTTACAACGCCAACTAAAAAATGTTAAAGAAAGCGTCAAGTCAATATCAACAATTAATTTTCCTTGTCCTTCTGATTTATACATTGCAAACTAATTTACTAACTCAGCCACGAAATTTGAAACTCATCACCATATTACGTTTTACAGCTTCAATACAAGCTCCTCAAAAATTATGTATTCAAGCTTCAATACTCAACATCATATATTATAACTTAACATGTAAAATAATACTTCATATTCTTTTATCGTGCCACTGTACGATTTGGCGAGAGTGCGCGACATGACCATTTGCACCAATCAGAGAGCGCTATTCGATACTTGTGCCGAAAGCCTTATTTTCTTTTTCTTTTAATCACGTAATTATTTGTGTTAATATTTATTAATTACTTTTCTATAAATGATTGTACTTGTTACACATATTAATACACAAATTGATTTGCATAAATAAATGGTTTTACTATGACTGTCCTTAATAGTTCTTCTTCTTCTTCATATTTGCGTATAATTCCCGGTTGAGTCCAAAGCTGGGCTTTGGAGCCCAGGGTACGCTTTGATCATGATTCAGGATTTGGGGAGCCTGGTAATTACAATGAAGCGACTGCCGTCTGACCTTCGCAACCCTTTGACAGAGGAACAAGACCAACTGAATCATGGCTACACGCTTCTGAAACTATCCCAAACGAGCAGGTTTCCTCACGATGTTTTCCTTCACCGCCGAGGTAAATATAGAAATATGCACATAGATTTGAAAAATCTAAAGAAATCGACCCTCCGCATGGAGGGCGCGTTCTAAACCACTAGGCTACCATCGCTCTGGCTGACTGTCCTTAATAGTTCATGTGTAATACATAATAATAATATGTAGTGGCTTTAATTATACTATTTGATGACAATTTTAGGTACATTTAACAATCGATTAATATAGGATGAGTTACATTTTATTCATACTAAATTATGCAATTAGAGGCTAATATTCTTACTATTTAGTTGTCATATATTAATACTTTAGAAGCTTCCTATTTGAATGCATACCACAAATTTAGATGCTAAAAAATAACCACTATGCTGAGTTATATTTACAGTGGCTTACATATAAGATAACTAGTGTCTGAGATACTATTATTAGGACGCGCATTGGTTGTGGCCGACTTAGTAATTTAGAAGGTAACATATATTTTCTGAGGCGAATAATGCTATTAAAAAGAAGCTTGTTTAATTAGTACCCAAGCAATATTAGTACACAGCTCCTGGTGCAATATTGGTTTTGTTTTCTTGCAATTTCGATATTTAAATAACTACAGACGGACATGTAATGAGAAAAGATGAAGAGCACAATAATAATATCTTCCAACCGATTACGGCTACGGCGGCCAATCTCAACGATCGGCAATTTACGCAGGATATATTATAGTGCTCAAATGTGTCCGAGGCACGGGGGTAGAAGACCGCTAACTTCCAGACTCGTCCAGACACTAAGAATTTCTTACCGAAAACTTAGGTAGGTACCTACAAATTTTTCGCTGACCGGGGGATCGAGATAATAAGGACCTCTAGAGCAGCCCCCGCTTTTTTAAAAGTGCGACCCAGTACCCACTGCGCCATCGAGGAAGTTACAGAGTGATGAGAGGTTATAAAAAAGAAACAAAAGAAAAGAAACATAATAGGGTTATAAATAAATAAATATAATAGGGTATATGACTTAGCTCAAGATTTTACAAAATATAAATATTTTATCAAAATATAGGTATGTGCCAATAGCAAAAATTCTTAATTAAAAATATAACGTCCAGCCGGTTTTATGGTCATTCAAAGATTCATGAGCAAGTCCATTTTAAAAGTATGAAATTATTAAAAATAATTATACCATTGAATAACCCATACAAATTGCACCAATTATTATAATAGAACCATTGACATAAACGAAACATCTGATATAGCTTTTGGCGTGAATCAATTTTTCGCGTACAAAAACGGACCTAACATTTGTGCATGGCTATTTAATAAATAGTGTAAGCGTTCGCCGAGAGGTTGTAATCCCGAAACTGTTTAAAATAGATCCGGTTTAGTAGCTAAAAATTAAAATCGATTGGCGTCGCTAGTGTGCCCTACCCGTCACCTTAATAGCGGCTGGCCGGATGGCGCATTTGGCAGTGACTCTGCCTCATAGGCTTGGTGATAGATAGATAATACGTTTATTCTGCTGCACAAAATTATACAGTTACATAATCAAGTTGTAAACACTAATAATAGTCATAGAGTCTGATAGGTAGAAGCAATTAATGAAACACAGAATATAAGAATAATAATTAGTGAACAATGTTGCAGCAAGAATGGTCCCCGTCTCAGCCTATGCCACAGCAAAGCCATGACGGTGATTTTCAGACGGCGGCCTCAGAGTTTGTTGTTTGTGGTGGTTCGATCCCACATCTGTGTTCAATCCCACTAAATCTGTGTTCGATTCCCATCATTTTTTCCCCCGCCGGGGGCAGGCTATGGGGCAATATGACTTTACTCTGCTTGATGGTTTGTTTTCAATGTCATTTAAATACTTTGTGTATCACGTGGTCAATAAACGAATTACTTACTTTACATAGGTACTATCAAAGCAATCTTAGATTACAAGAACTGAATCAACGAGACCAGGCTAGACTTCTTCGAGATAATTGGAGCCTGATAGCAATTAAACCGTTCCACATGTGAAGCTAGGCGTGACTGAGTAACGACATTTTCTATTATTGTTCAAATACTGTGTTTATCTTTTTTTTTATGCTAGAGGCGGACAAACGAGCAAGCGAGTCACCTGATGGAAAGTAATCATCGCCGCCCATGAACATCTGCGAAATCAGAGAGTTCGCTAATGTGTTGCCGGCCTTTTTTTAAAAAAAGAGTACGCTCTTCTCTTGAAGATCCCTAAGTCGTAGCCGTCGGGAAATACTCCTGCAGCCAAACCGTTCCACAGAACTGAGGTACGTGGTAGAAAGTTCCGGGAGAAACGCACAGTATTAGACCGCCATCCATCGAGATGATGAGGATGGAATGACAATCGCTTGCGAGTTGTTCGATGTAAGAATTCGGCCGCAGGGAGTAGATCAAACAGTTCTTCAGAGCACTCCCCATGATAGATGCGGTATAGAATGCTGAGGGAAGCTATGTCCCGCCGCAATGCTAGAGGATCAAGTCGACTAGAGAGAGTCAGGTCTCCAACAATTCGAGCAGCCCTACGTCTATCTGAAATAATAACCGTGATTTGCCCTGTTTCATCAAGTTTTTTTTTATGAGAAAGAGAGGCAAACAAGCAAGCGAGTCATCTTATGATAAGTGATCACCGCCGCCCATGGACATCAGCCACAACACCAAAATGGGTGGAGATGCGTTATCGGCCTTTTCGGAAGATATAGGCTCGTTTCTTGAAGATCTCAATTCAAATTCAAATTCATATAATTCTTTATTTGCATAGGCTTGTACACAGCACTTACAAATCGTCATACATTTGAATGACTTAAAACTATTTATAAGTACTTATGTATAATTTACATGTTAATACATATATGTTGATACATAAAATATACTAAAGAAATACATAAACATAATGCGATTCTACCACCGGCTCGGAAAGTTGTTTCTGGTCGAGAAGATCCGGCAAGAAACTCGCCAGTTACTCTTTTTAATCGCCAAACTTTCATACAATGTTGTGTCATCATCATACCAAGCCATACAGTTTAATTGTTACACAGAATAAAATAAAGGAAATAATAATAAAATAAATACTATGAGGTAAACCGAAGCAGACCAGTCCCCAAAGGTGGCACCTGTTCACAAGTATGACGTACGTGTCAGCCATCATTTCACTCAACCATATTAGAGGGAATGTAATGACCCGCCGCATAGCGCCACCACCTCAGAGACATTTGAGTGAGCATGACTACTTAGGTTCCCCTCATAGGTCACAAAGAGTAGGAGTTACTTAATCCAATACTAATAAACTGCAGGACGAGGTGTACAATAGTAGGTGGTAAGCATCTTGTCAATTATTGAATAATCAATATAAATCAATTTTTATTAATAATAAATGCTGCTAAGCCTAATTAATTAAAATGAGTAATTATATAATATTAATACCAATGTCGTACCGGTTCAGAAATAAAGCTGCGGGAAGTTGATTCCACAATGAGGAGGCGCGTGACAGAAAATTAACAGTGAACAGACGGCGTTAGATCGAGTTACCCCGTCCGCGCGACGAAAGAAGTCCCGTGAAAAGCGCGCTTCTGTCGTCATCAACATTGAAATTTGACCTTTATTAACATAGATACAAGGAATCAAAAATTTGCCTCAGGATTCCTTTCGGTACCCTCACTGAGATGCGAAACCCAGCGCAGACCGATTTACAGTTTTCTGTGAGGCGGAAGTGGTATCACTCTGGTCGAGCCGGCTCATCTGTGCCAAAGTGCGGCACTGGTGGATGGTTACATAAGAATTATATTTTTATTTAAAGTTGACTGTTCCGTTTGTATATGGTCACTCAATCGTTTCCTAATATGACGCCCTCCATTTAAAGATGTCTTTGCAAGTTTTATTTGGTGCATTCCGCTTTATAAACACCTACGGGAAAGATCCAATGTGAATATTACCGTGGACTAAATGGAGTTGGAGTTCGAAAAATCGAAACATACTTTTCGCTCGACTCGAGAATCGAACCCAGGACCCTGAGATCAGACCGGTACTTAAATCACTAGAACAAGGCGCCCTGTGGGCGTACATTATATTACTTAAGGCGACAGGTAGTCCTAACTAGCGAAACCAATAGATTTAAATTGTTTATCAGTTTTCAGGGCACCCCCTTGATGTTAAGCATTCTATCGGGATCCTTTGTGTCGATATTTCGAGCGATGTCCAGTTTCGCGGTCATCTGGATGACAAAGTTAAAATAGCTTCAAAGAAACTTGGTGTACTTAATAGAGCGGGGCGGTATTTCACACCAGCTCATAGGTTACAACTCTATAAGGCACAAGTTCGGCCCCATATGGAATACTGCTCCCATCTCTGGGCTGGTGCACCTCAGTACCAACTTCTTCCGTTTGACCGCGTACAACGTAGGGCTGCTCAAATTGTTGGTGACCTGACTCTCTCTAGTCGACTTGATCCCCTAGCATTGCGGCGGGACATAGCTTCCCTCAACATTCTATACCGCATCTATCATGGGGAGTGCTAAGAAGAATTGTTTGATCTACTCCCTGCAGCCGAATTCTTACATCGAACCACTCGCAAGCGATTGTCATTCCGTCCTCATCATCTCGATGGATGGCGGTCTAATACTGTGCGTTTCTCGCGGAACTTTCTACCACGTACCTCAGTTCTGTGGAACGGTTTGGCTGCAGGAGTATTTCCGGACGGCTACGACTTAGGGACATTCAAGAGAAGAGCGTACTCTTTTTTAAAAAGGCGGCAACACATTAGCGATCTCTCTGATTTCGCGGATGTTCATAGGCGGTGATAATTACTTTCCATCAGGTGACCCGCTTGATCGTTTGTCCGCCTCTGGCATAAAAAAACCTATAAACCGGATCTCTTTTAAAAAATTTCGGAGCGTGAGTCTCTAAGCAAATATTATTACTATTTTTTTAATAATTGTGTTTATTTAATATTTACACTCGAAATATGGATTAACGCCATAAGTTGCCGTTTTTGGCAAGTGTTAGATTTCGTGTTTTCGGATTACCTATAAGCTTGGTAATACTGCCATAGTGACATATTTGACTGACCGGATGGCGCAATAGTTAGTGACCCTGCCTCTTACGCCAAAGGTCGTGGGTTCGATCCCCACCCTGGACAAACATTCGTGCGATGAACACTTGTGTTTGTTCAGTGCCTGGGTGTAATATATGTATTTGAGTATATATTTGTGTTCCTCTGTTGTCTGATTTCTGTAACACAAGTGCTTAAGCTACTTGGTACGGAATCAGGTCAACCTATGAGAGTTTGTGAGAATTATTATTATTATTATTATAGTGGCGCAGTGGTTAGTGGGTCGCACATTAAAGCGACGGCTGCGCCAGAGGTCCCGGGTTCGATCCCCGGGGTCTGGCCAAAAATTTGTACCTAAGTTTTCGTTAAGAGATTCTTAGTGGCAGCCTGGAGCCTAGAAGTTGGCGGTCTTGTACCCCCGTGCCTCGGAAAGCACGTTTAGCTGTTGGTCTTAAAAAAATAGTAATAAGTTGCCGTTTTTGGCGGTAATTCAAATTTCGAGTATAAAAGCAAACCCAAAAGTTAAGTATAAGTATTAAATAAATAGTATAAGTGTTTTCCAAGAGATTGCAGCTTCGAAATTGTTAAAAAGTTGCTAACAATTTAAATCTATTGGCGTCGCTTGTGTGCCCTTCCCGTCACTTTCAACAAAATTAGTCTTTTTTTTGTTGTGGCGTCTATCGAATTTCGATTTAACTTTGCCAATGTCGAGTGATTAAAGAGACACATGTTCGAAGACGAAATTGTCCGGTGTTTAGAGCTGCAATTTATTTATCGGTTCCCAGTTGCATCCTAAGTGTCCGTTAAACAAAATGCTTGGAAACCGGGTCTAGCTTGCATATAGTTATCTGTGACCGGGTTCAAGCCTACGCTTTGACAATGTTTGAGAATTTAGCAAAATCTGGCAGTTCAATGAAGAAACATTTTAAACCTAAGGGTACTAGATCAACTAGAATGGTTTCGATACATTCAGAATGATTACAACTTTGAGTAGTTAACTATCCGAAACGTGTAGATTCCCTTACAAAGATGTTTAGATAAAGATAAAGATTTCTTTAATGGCCACAGAACACAAATTTAAACACGAGTGACATAAACACACAAACAGGACAAATTCTGTAGCCAACAAGACCCAACCTCAGCGCTTCAGCGTTTTCAGGCGGAGCCTTGGCGACACGTACGTGCACACATACATGCAAAGGGTAGAAAGACAAAACAAATAAAAAATGAGAGAGAAAAAAAAACAAAAATTAATAAAAATAAAGTAAGAAAATACTAGTCTACAAGTAACATAAACGGAGGAACACATAGTATAATCAAAGCACATTTTCTTACTTCCGAGCTTCAGTAACATAGAATAGTAAATCTTAAAATTGAAATACATTTACTAAAAAATACATCTACTAAATAGAAAAAAAATAATTCATAGAAATAAAACACTTTTCCGAAGACAATAAAAAAAAATTACCCAAACACCAACTAACATCTCTGCCATGCCTCTGGGATTTCCCAAACACCCTACACCTAAAAATAAAAAGGGAGGTTGAAGACATAAATGGGTGGAGGCCTTATGCATAAGGCAATTAACTAATTTGTCACTACTTAAAGTAAGAAAAAAAAGAATAGATTGATATAAGAAAATTGTATTTGTATTTTTAAAATTCATATTTTATATTAATAACAATAACAATAATATAAACAGATTCGAAGTGTTGGAATTGTACTTGGCCTAGGCCCGTACATTTCTGAAAAGCCAGCAAATAGCTGTGATACTCAGCGTATAAAGAACACAATAATAATAAAAAAAGGAAAACAAGAAAAAAAAAATATAACAAAAACATGACAAAAGAGAGTAAAATTAAAAAGACAAAAAAATATTTACAATATAACAATTACTTTGAATTTAATAATAAATTATTTCAATCTAATAATTATACTTATAATGTAACTTCACCCTTTTTTATAATGTAAATACAGACACTTAATGCTAATACTTTATATTTATATTTTAGTAATATCGTTTTGAGAGTGAGCAAACGCGTAGCACTAAGCCAGACTGTAATTAATATAATAAATAAATCTAAACTAAAAATGGCACGGACCAAGAGTCTGTGGAAGAATCATTTATTATAAAAAAAAAACACTTTTCTGTGATATAATACCTACCAAAATAGCTATCACTCGGTTATTTTGTCACATGCCTGAGTACCATGACGATAGCTAGTATTCTGGGGATATCATATGACCATCGCTCTTAGCATTGTTGTGTAACTAGAAAAAAATTAACACCCTTTTTCTTTGTCCACAGATAGCGTAAAATGAGCTGACACAAAATGGCGTTAAAGCTCAAGTTTAAAGACGAACACGGAGTACTACAAATCAACATGAGTCCAACGGAGAGCCCCACCGAAGCCAAAGAGCGGCCTGAGCTCACTGACCCGAAGTTTGATACCATCAATAACCGTTTCGGCCAGTACGACCTTTTCGGAGGAAAATATGATCTGGAAGGACAGAGTCTATTTCGAAGTAGATACAATAGCATTGAAGAGGAATTGGCTAATACTCCATATGCTTTTACCACAGAACGGTCCCTAAGATTCAATAATTTGGATGTTACGATACAAGCGCGAGGGGCTGACGTATCCCCATCAAAAGACATTGAAGACGATAGGTTCTTCAATCGATCGATCGATGATGAACTATTCGGACCTCAAATCGATACGGATACAGCGTTCACAGTAACGCAGCTTATCCACGCTCAAGATAGGTACTATGATCTGTCATCGAGGAGTAGTGTGGTGGAGTCGCCGGTCCCGAAGGCTCCGGTGATGAAGGAGCGGTCGCTAAGTGGGGAGCGGACGAGTGAAGAGGCGTTTGAAGTTCTGGAGACGAGGACGGCTGTGAAAGCGGTGCAGGTGGTGCCGCCTACGACATTACCGTGAGTATTCGATTTTATCTTGTAGGGGCTCAATTTTGCCATTAGTTACCCATAGATGGCGCTTAGTGTTAGATTTCGTGTTTCCGGATTACCTATAAGCTTGGTAACACTACCTCGGTGGCGCAGTGGTTAGTGGGTCGCACATTAAAGGGACGGCTGCGCAAGAGGTCCCGGGTTCGATCCCCGGGGTCGGGCCAAAAATTTGTACCCAAGTTTTCGTTAAGTGATTCTTAGTGGCAGCCCGGAGTCTAGTTGGTCCTGCGCCCAATCCCTCTTCGGTCGTGTCACAGTAGTGTCCCATCGGAATATGAGGGTAAGGGAATAGAGAGTGCACGTGTGCGCACCCACTTGAACACTATAATTTATATCCGCTTTTTACAAGCTCCATCTAACTAACATCTAACCGCTGAGCTATTTTTCCCATACTACGGAAAAAAGTACAAAGTGAAATGACCTTGGTTTTTTATAGCAACCTTCATTGTTTAAGACTTACTCTCCCTCTACACCTACTATACTTTACCAACACTCAATCGATGAAAAACTTGAGTTTACCGTGCACTATGCGCGTGCGCACCTTTGACTTAGACGCGTAGTGACTCCCGCGCGGCATGGTCGCGCAGTGCGGTGTGTGAGGTCGCGGGTTCGATCCCGTTTGTGTTGACTTAGTGTTTGTGTTGTGAAGGATTTGTTGTGTTGTTTGATTTTAGGTAAGTACGTATTTTTTGTTGTATTATGTGGTTACGTTTAAACAAGATAACCACTTGAATAAATTAAAAAAATGTTGTTGGAAACGTACTTAAAATAAACGAAGGAAATATTTATTTAACACATTAACAACACATTAAAAATAAACAATACATATAACAGTGTTAAATGGGCGAATAAAAAACATGGTGTAACTAAATAGCTCAATTATATATAGAATGTATCGCGTTTAGCGAGTTCTTATAAAAAGATTTTCTTATGATTACTGAAACAAGTACCCCCTTATTACAAATCGCGAACTAAGGGATAGTCCCGGAACAAAGCTTCTGCTCGTTTAACATTGCGTGTTGGAACGGGATAAAATGAGCTTTAGTACGGTATTAACTTTGGATCGCGATTTTTAATAAGGTGTATAATGACAAAAAATGTCCTATAAGTATAATAAAAACAATGTATTAGGGCCAGGCGCAATGATTTGCGAAAGAAGCCACAAAAGTGTGCATTTAGTTATGTAAGTACAGCTGTGCAAAAATTAAGTCAACCATCTTATTTAAAACAAAATTAACTTTATAACCTAAGTTCGAATAGTCCCACTGTTGGGCAAAGGCCTCCCCTAATAGCCTCCACTGCTCCCTATTCATTACCAGCGTTTGCCAGTTACGAAAGTATGGGTCCAGGTCGTCACGCCTCTTTTTTATCTTTTTTTCGGCCATCTCTTTTTAATAAAAAAACCTAAGTTACATATTAGAAATGAGATACAGACTGGCACTGTCAAAGATTTACTGCAATCAAAATTTTGAATTATTGTTATAGGTACTTTATTTTTATAATGTTCTTAATGTAAACTGTATATTTCCATTCTAATAAACATATTTGGAATCTTAATATAAACGCTATTTCAAAATATAATAATATAATCTTAATTGCAGATTCAGGATCCATAGCATTCATACATTAATAGTAAACTACTAAATTAAATTAAATTACAATATCATAATATTACTTACAAATAAAATATGACAAAAATGCATCATGCAGAAAATAAAAAATAAAATAAAATAATCATTATAAACTTACACACATGAATGTACATAAATATATAATTACATTCAGGCGGACGTCAAGCGGCTGTGTTCAGCCAGTGTCTATAAGTCTCTGTCGGAACCATTCTATAGATAGATAGATATATATTCTTTATTGCACAAAAATAAAATACAAGCATGATACAACAGCAACAGACAGTACAATAAGGCGGTCTTATCGCTTGTAGCGATTGCTTCCAGACAACCTCAAGGGAAGGCAGTGCAAAGTAGTTTAACAAATGAAATTGAGAATGGCAGAAATATACATTATTTTATCTATTAATATTATTACATTACATAAAAAATAATAAACAATACATACAAACCCAATAATATATACATAGATAATTTATAACATATATCTATCATACAATTCTGAAATTATCCTGGAAGATTCTAGAGACAAGAGGGATTTTGATCTTTGAGTCGTTAAACCAATATTTTTTAACATTCCTGGAAAGTGTTTTTGAAACCAAACTCCGCGAATCTAAAAATACGATAGTTAATTAACTCTAGAACGTTATGCTCGTAGACTTAAGTAATAATATCTAAGCAAGTAAGTAAGTATATGTGCTTGCAACAAACTTATTCATCGGAACGGAACAGAACGAAACTGCGCTGTATAAACATGTATAGGGTGTGGAGGATTGCATCTTTAAGATTTTTTTTTTTTAAAGGTACTTTATTTGCATAGGCTTTTATACAGCTCTTACAAATCGTCATACATGAAAAATATAAATTATAGCTATGTATATTATACATGTTATTAAACATATATGTCGATACAAAAAATATACTAATAAATGAATAAATATAATGTGATTCTACCACCGGAATCGGAAAGTTGATTCTGACGAGAAGATCCGGCAAGAAAACTCGCCAGTTACTCTTTTTAATCACCAAATTTTTTTTAAGTACAGTGTCATGGGTGTGGGCGAACAGTTTATCATTTCCACAAATTCTTGTCTTTTAAGTAATCATTAACTGTATAATAGGCTTTTGCCATTAAATAATTTTTAACATGTGTTTTAAATTTGGACATTGGTAAATCAACAAGCTGCAATTACTTGTGGCTATTGACATTTTGGTGCCCAAATAAATTTTCTAAGACTTCGATGCGTAGTGGCTAAGGCGCACTAGCTTGGTAGGTTTTTTTTCATTTATTGCTTTAAATAGGCAGACGAGCTTGCGGCCCATCTGATGGTAGACGGTAACCGCCGCTCATAGACATCAACAATGCCGGAGCACAGTCATGCCGCTGCCTACCGTGAAAGAAGAACTCTTTTCAAACCTTGGTGTTGAGTTCAACTTCCGATCAGGCTAACTTAAAACGAACTTTTTAAATAGTTATTTTTAAGCTTTTTAATCAAATCAAAAATCATAAAATAAATAATGTAGCATTTCACATTCAATGGCAAAAAAATTATTTCTGTTTTCTATTAATACATGTGTGAATAGATGCTTGTTTTCATATCAATTATACAAAATGGCTTTTGTGTAATGAATGCGATGCTTTCAGCGATTTAAAACGATGATTGTACCTATTCTATTCAATAAACACAAATGTCGTTTTTTTTTCGGTTGTACCTTCGATCGAAAAACCCTGTTGCTCTAGTGGTTTAAGTACCGGACCGTGATCTCAAGGTCCTGGGTTCGATTCCCCGGTCGAGCGAAAAGTATGTTTCTAATTTATCTGACATAGCTTGGGTTTGTGATCACCAATCCGCATTTGGCAAGAGTGGTGATTAAGCCTTATCCCATCATAGTAGCGATAACTTGATTTCTATGATGGAGGCCTTTGCCCTGTAGTGGGACAGTTTATAGGCTGATTTAAAAAAAACCTTTCGATCGACAATCAACTAATAGAGTGAAAAGAGTAGCATAACTATTTTTAATTTTGGCATCACAACATCAGCCTGTATATGTGCTGTAAATAGGAACTATCTGTCTAATATATTTAAAGAATGCTTTGAAAATAATGCTTCTAACGTAACTCGGCCGCTGTCTGCAGAACTTACCTCTTTATAAATGTTAGGCGAGCAAACGGATCGCCTGTTGGTAAGCGATTGCCGCCGCCAAAGACACCATAGACTCCAGTCGAGTCACAAGTGCGCTGCCAACCTTTAAACCCCCCTTTTCTCATATTGGGCCTCCGATACCCTCACTCACGCAGCGAAAAACACCACAGTGCTGCTTTACGCCGATTTCCTGTGTCTACACTATAAAGAAAAATGATTTGTATTCTTTTCTCTAACTCGAACTGGCTCAAAAACTACTAAGTAAATTGTTTTTTAATGAAACGAAACACAGCACAGTGCTGCTTCACGCCGGATTTCTGCTATATACGTAACTGAAAAGATACTCTACTTGAATTTTTTTTTGTGAGAAGTGTTCAAATTATTTAGATGATTAACTTGCGCCTTGCGCAAAAGTGATGGGGCGCGTCTTCGTGAGTTGAAATATCTGTATTTGTCACTATTACTAAGGATACATAGATTTTAGCCGTGTGGTCCACGGCAGAGTAGAATAGGCCACCCTCACTCTTACCGAGGTGTCGTAAAAGGCGACTAAGGTAAAGCTGCTGGCATGATCATCAGCACCCAGAGAAGGAAATCTCTGCATTTATATCAAAACCCTCGCCAACCCGTCTGCCAAGCGTGGTGAGTATGGTAATTACCCCTCATGTGATCGAGGGAGGCCCGTGCCCCAGTAGTGGGGACTCAAATGGTCTGATGATGATGATGATGACATAGATTTAACTTTAAATATCTCATTTTAACTTCCTGAAGAATTGAAATTCAGCACTCTTATTATTCAAAGTTGATTGACGATTCAAATTGTATTTTTGTATTATAATTTCTGTTTTTCACCAACTGTTAAAATTTTATCGCAAGGATATTAATTAATGATGTTTTTAGAGAAAAACAATAATATAGGTAGTTACCTTCAGACCAGATGTCAATGTAACGTGATGAATATTATCAGTTAATACAAAAACCGTTCATTTGTTATATCTCTACATTACACAACCTTCCTCTTAAATTACCTACTTTATTTAAAGCCGTCCCATAAACCTGTCGCATCCAAACAAAGGAGACACACAGCTAGTGTGAAAGAGAGGGTAACTCCGATTCGGTCGTAACGTCTGCTTTAAATTAGGCCCTCAGGCTCGCTCACCGAGGTTCCGAACCTACAAAGCCCACATTTTATACAAATAGGACGTTTCACCACCTGATGGTAAGCGATTGCCGCCGCCCATGGACACGACACCAGTGGAGTCACAAGGACGCTGCCAACCTTTAAACCACTGTTTCCCCTGGATTGGGCCTCCGGTACCCTCACTCACGCAGCGAAACACAGCACTGTGCTGCTTCACGCCGGTTTTCTGTGAGGTCGTTATTATTATTTGATAGAAATGGGGTGAGCCCTGCGTCTCATAGCCACTGCGACCAGTAGATGATCTATTGTGGCAGCCCCGTAACCTATTATAGCACCTCATGCAGCTCCAGTTCCAGGATAAACCCGAGAATGGAGCTGATGGGGGAGCTCTTGATCTCGTCAGCTGAGATCATGTGTGCTCCCAGGTCCCGGCTTCTGCAGCGGTGCAGCGCCATGCAGTCGCCGAGGACGTGGATAATCGTTTCCTCGTCCTCGCGACAGAACCTGCAGATTTTGGTATCTGTAAGGCCCATGTTGTGCAGGTGCTTGTTTAATTTGCAGTGCCCTGTGAGGGTCCGAGTGAGTGCCCTAACATGTCCTCTGCTCAGTTTTGTTATCTCTACAGCTCGTCTCTGATCGAACGCCTGTATCAACGCCTAACTGTGAGGTCGTGGTATCACTCCGATCGGGGCCCATTCATGCGACACTTCGGAGACAGACTGATAGCGAAAGCAACTTTTTTTTATAGTATGATGATCGCACAATAGATTCAGTTACGATATTCTTGTCAAAATTGGTTTTTCAGATACTACAAAAAAGTCAACTGAAAATTGGGCTATTTCTCCCGCGGTTACACACTTTTTCACTCCAGTGCAGGTATCTACGTAATTTGAAAAGAAACTGGTACTTGTACAGTCACAGAACAAAGAGGTTCGTCAGTTTTCAAATTGATTCGTTTGATATGCTATGAGCACTTATTACCTTTCGCAAATTTGTCGGAGTAATACCTGTTGCACAGATAAAACCCGACTACTAAAAAAACACGATCTAAAAAGTACAAAACAAGAATATTGTCTCTGCTGAAATGATTATGCCGTATCGCCGTGGTCGTATGCCACATTGATTTTATTTTAATATTATAATGAATATGTTTTGCTACAATAGGTGGCATACGACCACGGCGATACGGCATAATAATTTCAGCAGAGACAATTTTCTTGTTTTGTACTTTTTAGATCGTGATATTTTGGTAGTCAGGTTTTAGTTTTTAAACTTTATTTTTATTTAACATATTTTTAGTTATGTAAATATAATTACATATTTGAAATGTGCAAAAAAAGCTCTTTCATTTGATACCCCACACGGTACCGCCAAGCAAGCAGGCAGTTTTTTAGTTCCTTACTCTAAGTCCCCTTGAGGGCGCTGTAATAAATTTAACGTGACCTCATGTTGCCTATAACCAGATGACAACCAAGACGCTTCTAACGACACCTCATTTGTTCAAATATGATAACTAGTTTAGAAGTGACGTGCAAACAGATGAACATACATACATACATACATAGCCTGTCAAAATCATAACCCTCCTTTTGCTTTGCCGTAGTCGCGTAAAAATTATACTCAACTGTAATTAGATTAGTGATTAGAAAGTTCATATTTGCTTGTAGCAATATTGATTCCTTTTGATGTAAAGTAAATTTAAAGAAGCTTGGCAGATCTTCTTAAAACGGTATGTTGGTATAACTGATTCTTGCCGTGCAAGCGAAAATTTACCTTAAGGTGACGAACCTTTTTATTCTCTGTACCGTACCAGGCAACTATATAACAAAACTAAGCTTTTTAACATATAAGATCTATACAAATACAACACATGCATGTTAGTAAAAAAAATCAAAACGAACATAGAACTTGACATAAAAACCAACAAACACAATCTTCGTAATAAAATCAAAATTAGACTCCCTATGCCTCGAACTAACTACGGAACCAAGACAGTACTCTTTGAGGGGGCAAAACTATTTAAGAGTTACCCGATGAGCTAAAGACACGTGAGTGTATGCTGACTTTCAAACACAAACTCAAGCAACACATTTTGGAAAAGAGTGCCGGTCGATGATTAAATACATCGTTACTTAAATTAATCATACAAATACAAAATACAAAAATAATTTATTTCATCATAACTCATACATAAAATAAGCAAGGGTTGGCCCCTTCTATTAAGTACAAGGAGCACCTGGGCCAGAAGAGGCCACTCTTCCTCAACACACTCATACATATATAAAGGTTAAAGATAAATTTAAAAAACAAAAATATGAAATTGCTACTAAACTATGATAAATGAGAAGTAAGCCGTGAGGACAATAGTAGTGAAAGGGTGTGTTTGTGTGTATGTGTGTGTCAAAATCATGTTTTTGTTTGTATTTTATTGTGAAATGTAAATTTCTTATGAGAATAAATTTCTTTAAACCTAAACCTATATGATCGCCTTAGTTCATAATTTAGTTCTAGTCATATTTTATGTTCCATTGCCTCTGTAATGTACTTCATTATCTTTTAATCAGCAGAATCATAGTACAAAGATAGCGAGTAATACTTTTTGCCGCGGTAGATCGCTCTTCGGCATAAAATGGGCCCGCTCGACAGCAGCGGCGTGACTGACTGACCTATCGACGTAGGGTCTAAACTATAATGATTAGAAACTTGATCTTTTGCACAGGGGTTAATTTTATAGCGTAGGGGAGCACTAAGAAAGGATTTTCGATTTACCCCCGGGGGATAAAACTGGGGTTCAAAGTTAGTACGAAAACTTAAACTAGTCCATGTTCGGGTCTCGACTTCATATTCCGAAAAGAAGAATTTTTTTTTATAACACTTCAAGTCACTGAAGAAATGAGTGCACAAACTAAGAAGGAGATACTGAGGGCGAGCCACTAGTACTCGCATTATATTTGTAACTAGCTGCGCCCGGCGGTTTCGTCCGCCTATGTGTTTTAATATATATAAGCTGTATTATATTGTCAAGTTTCATTAAAAATCTATAGAGAAAAGAATACAAATCATTACTCTTTTTAGTGTAGACACAGGAAATCGGCGTGAAGCAGCACTGTGGTGTATTTCGCTGCGTGAGTGAGGGTTTGGCAGCCCAATCCGTAGGAAAGGGGCAGCCATTATTTACCATCAGGTGATCCGTCTGCTCATCTGCCATCTATCATATAAGAAATAAAAAAGGTTTATTAATTTTTTTCCCGATACCTGATTCCTCTGTTATCAGATACTTATTTGAAAAGTGCATATTTAACCTACTTAGTACGGAATCAGGTCAATGTATGAAATGTTGTATGAATTTATATATTTTGTGTGACGGCGAGCCTCTGGCTATAATTCAGCTATGGCACAGTCCTCGTAATTGCCTAATACATTATTCAACTTGCTTTTACGTCTCATCGCCTCCTGCTAGTCTTTTATCCAATTAATCGTAAAATTGTAGTGTCTGTTCATTGCATCCATCATTAACCTGGGTTTAGTGTCTATATATTACTAGTGGCCCGCCCTTACTTTACTTCTTTTTTCTTTTTTTTTAATAATGGTTCTAGCCTTTAAATAAATAATTGTTTAAATATGTGTTTAAAAATCTATAACAAGATATGAAAGATTGAAAATGTTAAATCGTCCATTATTTGATAAAAAAATGTATGCATGGCTACTGGATAAAAGTTTCTATACTATTAATGAATTCTATGGATTTACCGTTCAGAAACGTACATCACTTTTCAATTCACGTATATTCGATTTATTGATTATTCCAATTTTTAGATGAACGTAAGGTATTAGCGATTCCTAAACGCAACACCGACACGAGCGTTTTGGTAAGCTGTCATTCTTGTCATTAAAAAAATAATCATAGAAAAGGCGGCTGAATTAATTTACGTTTCTGTGCACGGTGGAGCGTTGAATTTAGGAAATACGATTGTAATTCTTCAAGTAACTGTGATTAAAGGGGAATACTGATTATTGTGACTATCATTCGACGTCTCCTTGCCCGCAAACCCGCGCCTGCAATGGAAGTTCCACCTATCCAAAGTGAAGCTCCCCCTGATAAAGGATTAATGTCTTCAAATTTATTGTGTAATTGTCCAACCATTTTATAAAATATTTACATGCCAACACATTCGGCGGAACATGTGAAACTATTTCTTAAGAATTTTATGTACCGTGTTTCGAGTGAATAAATTCAATTGAATTGAATACCCGAAGATAATTTGCCAATGTCAAGTAACTTATTGAGAATAAGTAGGTAGTCAACAGTCGAAGTCAGTCAAAGTGACAGTCACTCAATAAAACGCCGGCGTTTTACGTTTTATCGACCTACGGATTCAGCGGATATCACTCTAAAAGCAATCGCAGGTTTTAAGACTATTTGGTCCAAGCAAGTTGTCACGAGACAACTCACTCGACAGACAATAATAGCAGCGTTAAAAACTATACAATCCAACGATTCTTATTATTAGGATCACTTTGCGGCACTTAACTGCACAAATAAACACCAAATTTGAACACTAAAAACCACTAGACACTAATTGAAAACCTTTGAATTGCATCAGCCCATGCGGCTTGTTTCCACAAGGTGGACCGACGATCTGGTGAAGATCGCGGGAATCCGTTGGATGCGGGCGGCACAGGACCGATCTGTGTGGAGAACATTGGGGGAAGCCTATGTCCAGCAGTGGACGTCTATTGGCTGAAATGATGATGATGATGCGGCTTGTTTTAGCCCTACCCGCCGAATCTTACTTTACTTGGTTTCGGGACTTCATTTTGCTCAAAATGGCGTCGAGACCTGAAAATGGACTATTTGTCATGAACCATGTGAATTTACAAAAAACTGACCAGATTAATATTTTCTTACTTTGAATTGAATTGAACTTGCGGAAATCTTAAGGCACATAAAAAGTCCAATTTGCAAAAAGTCAGTGATGTTTACAACATTTCTTTATCGATCTCAATGTAATCTTTTTCCTATTAATTTGACCTTACTAATGATAATAACAATATTATGGGAAGTGCTTTGAGGTCATCTCGTTGTGAACGCTTCATTTGTATCAGACAATTGTCGTTTTTACAACAAAACAACCGTGTTTTTTGTAGCTGCGTCATTTTTAGGGTTCCGTAGCCAAAATGGCAAAAACGGAACCCTTATAGTTTCGTCATGTCCGTCTGTCCGTCTGTCCGTCTGTCCGTCTGTCACAGCCGATTTACTCGGAAACTATAAGTACTACAGTGATGAAATTTGATGGAAATATGTGTTGTATGAACCGCTACAAAAATATGACACTAAATAGTAAAAAAAAGAATTGGGGGTGGGGCCCCCCATACATGTAACTGAGGGATGAAATTTTTTTTTTCGATGTACATACCCGTGTGGGGTATCAATGGAAAGGTCTTTTAAAATGATATAAAGTTTTCTAAAAAACATTTTTCTTAAAGTGAACGGTTTTTGAGATATCAGCTCTCAAAGTCGTAAAAAGTATGTCCCCCCCCCCCTCTATTTTTATAACTACGGGGTATAAAATTCTAAAAAAAATAGAGGTGATGCATGCTAATTAACTCTTTCAACGATTTTTGGTTTGATCAAAGTAGGTTGATTTAACTGTAATTTTGGACTTTGCTGCTACGGAACCCTTTGTGCGCGAGCCCGACTCGCACTTGGCCGGTTTTTTGATAATCACAGATTGTCCGCTCATTGTTTTTTGGGTGTCGTTTCTTGTGTCTGAAATTGATACTTTTTGATACTCAATGTTAATGTTTTTGATGACAGTCGTAATATTAGTAAATTTAGAAAAAGTGAATACCTACGTAAGCAATGACAAAGTCTTTGTGCAAATCAAATATTACATTCTTTACAAATACAAATAATCTTTATTTGCATAAAACATGGTACATTATTGGTGTTATTAGTAGTCATTTACGCATGTTTAGTCGATCTATCGACAAGCAAATGTGTCCATCCTAATTAAAATTATGTGTAGAAAAAAAACATCAAATTCGGAGTCAAATAATAAAAAAAAACTACAATATTTCATTTACACAATACAAATTTCATTGATGTCAATAGAATATATAAAACAAAAATTATAATAACATTTAATAATAAAAATACATATAAAAAATGTCAACAATTTAAATAAAAATATACACGACGTTAGTGGCGCGCAGTGGCGGCATTTATTACCTGGTATCCACAGAAGATTTGAGTCGTCGAGGTGTTCCTCCGACCACCTCGGCATCATGTTGAGTGGAAGCCCTTTTAGTACTTTATTTGTTTAAATTGTGTTTTTTTTCTTGTGTTATGTGATTTGTAACCTGTATTAGGTAAGCCACACAAGAATAGGCCACCCTCACTCTTACCGAGGTGTCGTAAAAGGCGACTAAGGTAAAGCTGCTGGTATGATCATCAGCACCCAGAGAAGGAAAACTCTGCATTTATATCAAAACCCTTGCCAACCCGTCTGCCAAGCGTGGTGAGTATGGCAATTACCCCTCATGTGATTGAGGGAGGCCCGTGCTCCAGCAGTGGGGACTTAAATAGGCTGACGATGATGATGATGATGATGATGATTAGGTAAGCACTGAATAAATCTTTTTGTTCTTATTCTTATTTAATACCAATAAGTTGCACATACAGATGTAAAATATATTGTCATTTTTAGTATGGTAATGTCATGGTAAGTATATTCCTAGTAGTATATGAACCCACGACTTCCTTGATTTAGATTTAGGGGCAAAAAAAAATATTTTGAATGTGGGAAGTAAGTTTAACCATTAAATACTCCACGCAGGCATTACACCAATTTCTCTAAGAACTTTATTCGATACCTAGATACTTATTGTCAGTCTCAATTTTTTAATTATCATCAATTGTTTTTCTATTGACATTTTTTGGTATATCTTGTAACTGTGAATAAACGTTTCCTATTTTATTTAAAATATATTCTCGTATGTATGAATTAGTTAGTTTCTTTATTGAGTGATGTTACAACAACAGACTCTGGGTCCGTGCCTTTTTTTGCTAGTCTTATAATAAGAGTAAGGTAAATATCTGAAATTTCTCCGCTTATGTTAAAGTAGGTATAATGTGCTCTTAAAAATACGAGTATATGTATAGTATTTCTAAATTTAAATTTCAGTAAACAAACTATGTAACTAGCAAAAAAGGCACGTTCCTAGAGTCTATGTCTTAGGGTATGTAATTAAACCAATAAAAAAAATCTCATCTCATCTCATCAGCAACCCACACTCGTCCACTGCTGGACATAGGTCTCCCCTAATGCACGCCACTGCTCCCGATTTTCGGCCACTCTCATCCAGTCCACACCAGCCAGCCTTCGAATGTCATCATCCCATCTTGTCGCAGGGCGTCCTACACTACGCTTACCGAGTCGCGGTCTCCACTCAAGGACTTTACGGCTCCAACGGCTGTCAGTTCTGCGGCTAATACGACCAGCACACTGCCACTTCAGTTTGCTAATTCGGTGGGCTATGTCGGTGACTCTGGTTCTCTGTCGGATTAAATGGGTGAAAAAAAATTAAATGTGTGTATTTTGGTATTGCATGTGTTGTGCTATGTCTCAAATCAGTGAGTTCACGAAACAGAAGGCATAGACATGCGTAGGCGCCGCGCTTCTAAATACGGCTAGCGATAAAAGTTGAAGCTAATAAAATTGTCTTTAAAAGGCGACTACATGATACCTAATACCTACTATTTGATATCTTTTGAGGCGACCAACAACCTAGTGTTATTTAAACTCTATAAGGAAATGAATAATAGTTTTTTTTCTTATTAATCATGGTTAAAATATACAGGGTATTCAACTCTGGCCATGTTATATTTACTCATTGCCTTATTACTAAAATTTTATTCTTTTTCATTAAGAGCTCTTCTGCGTTCCATTAACGCCGCATTTTGATTTTGATATACAGATAAAAAAAATCAACTTTTCATACAAAGTCGGTCACGTGACTTGGTCATTTTGTATAGGGAGTCGAAAAATTTATCGATGAATTTGGAAAAGTCGTTGAACAAATGTTGTTCAAAATGGTTGGTAGAACACGTGGTTAAAGGGATGTAAATGTTCACAGATACCTTGTATTTATTGTAATAAATTTAAGAGAGGCGCAGTCTGCCCATTAGCATTTTTATTAATTGCGGTGAATGTAAAACAATAAAACTATCTGGAATGCATTCGAGTAATATAATATTTATATTGTATGAATGAATGAATGAATATACTTTTATTGCACTCAAAATAAAGTATGAAAACTTAAAACTAGATATATATTGTATTTTATTTACAGTAATAAATTTATTAAAGTAAACGGTTCAAATGTACCTTCATGTTGCGTACAGCTAAGGAATGGAACTCTCTTTTTTTTATGCTAGAGGCGACAAACGAGCAAGCGAGTCACCTGATGGAAAGCATTCATCGCCGCCCATTAACACCGAAAGATGTGTTCCCTGAACGCTATAATCTAAACTTATTCAAGATAAGAATGAATAGGCTGTTATTAGACAGGCATGATCCATCCTCGACAAAAAAAAAATGACAGTACATTTTATACATCTTACTAACATTAACCATGCATGACTGCCTAAACTTAAGATTGTCATTGTAATTTAGTTTAATTTTATCGCGGAGCAAATTTCAAAAATTATTTGTAACACTTAAACAACGAGCACAATAAAGGCACGGAACCAGTGTCCGTGGAATTTCATTAGCAATAATAAAAAAAATAATAATAATAATAAGAAAAAAAAATCAGCTGGCAAAAATGTTGATATTTTTTGTAACGTGTGATTACTGAATAAGCATATGCATTTTTTTTTTGATATAGGTAATAGACGAGCCATCTTTTTTTTTCTAATTTTTACGGTTAAGTAGATAGAAACTAAGACAGAATAGGTGCCTACATGTTAGTCCCCAACCTCGGAGAAGCCAACAGGTGACCATTATCTAACATTCGACCTTGCGGTCACAGACCAGCGCTCCTCGTTTTTGCCGGGCCTGGCCTCATGCCGGTAATCGTCTGGTTTGTCGCGAGGTTTCGTCTTTGTTTCGAATTTAATTATGTGTATATACGTACCTATTACATTCATACTCGTAGGTTTATTTCCTATGACTTGTTAAAGTGACGGGTAGGGCACACTAGCGACGCCAATCAATTTTAATTTTTAGCTACTAAACCGGATCTATTTTAAACAATCTCGGGGTTACAACCTCTCGGCAAACACCTTTACTATTTATTAAATAACCATGCACAACTGGTGGGTCCATTTTTGTATGCGAAAAATTGATTCACGCCAAAAGCGGCCGCTTTTGGCGTAATTAATAAGTAAAATGTTTCGCGTACAAAAACGAATCCAACATTTGTGCATGGTTATTTAATAAATAGTATAAATGTTTGCCGAGAGGTTTTAACCGCGAAATGTTTAAAATAGATCCGGTTTAGTTGCTAAAAATTAAAATCGATTGTCGTCGCAAGTGTGCCTTACCCGTCACCTTAATTAATTATAGGTTGAAGAGCTGATTTTTTATTCGAGGTGGCCCTCATTGAATGTGCAATACAAACCAAACATTACCCAACCAGCCTAAAATCTAACACACTTGTTACTCTATCGGATTTCCCCTAAAACCGCTTTACATACATGAACTTGCAATGTTATTTGAAATATACGTACGTCACGGTCGGTTTAATTCACTTTTAAAACTCACCTTGAGGTAAAACGGAGTGTCATGCTTGAGTATACTGCCTTTAAGTATTCTAGTTCATCATTATGAGTATTAGCCGTGCCGTCCCCGGCAGAGTAGAATAGGCCACCCTCACTCTTACCGAGGTGTCGTAAAAGGCGACTAAGGTAAAGCTGCTGGCATGATCATCAGCACTCAGAGAAGGAAAACTCTGCATTTATATCAAAACCCTCGCCAACCCGTCTGCCAAGCGTGGTGAGTATGGCTATTACCCCTCATGTGATTGAGGGAGGCCCGTGCCCCTGCAGTGGGGACTTAAATGGGCTGACGATGATTATGAGTATTGATTATTTATCAGTGACCTTTACGGTTAATTAACATAGAAATAAATAGATTGTGTAAAAATATTGTATAGGTATTATTATTATGTATGTCAGTTGTTCCACAACCACGGGCAATTATGTCCCGGACTTTTGGAAGGCGTGTGTGGGGCCGGAGCCAACACGTAGAGGCCCGTTCGATTGACAATTTTAGTCTAATGTGATGTATAACCGGCCGGTGACTCTCCCTATATACACTATGGAAGTGTAGCCAAGGACAGTCCCCGGTTGATGTCGGACTATTGAAAGAAATGGAAAAGCTAAACAACTTGGGATATTGAGCTGAGGTGTTAGTGAATTGGGTAACTGGTTCTATGGAGGGACTATGGCACCTATGATTAATATCACGAAAAAATGGGCTGGTCGCTCTCACTAGATGGGCCCTCTATAAAAAGCTACCAGGAAGCCAAGCAAAGCTAGCTTTCAGAAATAGCGAGGCGGGAAACATTGGTGTGAGCAGCTCAGGGTCGGGTCGGTCGAGAGGTGTACACCGCTTTCTACCCAGTGTCTGTAACAACAGACACTGTGCCAAATCGAGACTTATGCATTTTTCACTTTCACCCTGGGAGAATATAGCTCTGACATCCCACTCTGGCCGGCTGGTGAAGGTAAGCCAGAGGTGAGAGTCTTGCGCCCCCTGCTAGGGTCCATCCTAGCCGGCCAATAAAGGCAAGCCGGGGGTCAACTCTCGGAGACATGGGACCCAAGGGACGTCCCTTCCCTTTCAGCGCGCCACAACGCTGCGCTGGGGAGACTGACTGCACTGATGAGAGTTGTTGCTCTTAAGCAAGAGCACCAACTCTCACCAGCGGGCGATGGGGTCGTCACTTCCCTACTCACTTATTATTATTTTTATTCATACGATGGAGCGATGGTAGCTCAATGGACCACCTTCTGGGCCCTCCATGCTGGGGATCGTGGGTTGAATCCGAGCGTGTACATTCACATTTTCAAATCGATGTGTATATTTCTACAACATGGTGAGGAAATCTGCACGTTTCGAATAGTTTCTGAAACGTGTAACCATGATGCAGTTGGTCTGGTTGCGAAGGGCAGACGGCAGTCTCTTCATTGTAATCACCAGACTCCCTAAATCCTGAATCATGGTCCAAGAGTACCCTGGACTCCAAAGCGTCAGCTTCGGATGCAACTGGAAATTACACGCATTCATTAGATGGAGAGTAATGCTTAAGCAAAAATGGACCGGCTCGACGAGTTATATAAATAACATACTTTTTTCGATAGCTCAGTTGGTCAGAGCAATTTGCCCAGTTCGCAAAAGGTCGTACGTTCAATCCCACTGTCGATGAATAAAGTTTATTATTTACTACAGTTAGAACAAGTACCTTAAAAAAATGAAACTGTGACGTCACAGCTCAAATTCCGTGGGAAAAAGAATCGTGTAACATCGTAGGCACACAAAATTTATACAAGAATGGAATCATTCTTTCACCGATGCAAATATCTCTATTGTTGAGAAATCAGAACAAAAATTGTCCTCCTCATCATCTTAGCGTTTAGTTCCCGGTTGCGTCCAAACTGTCGCTTTGGAGCCCAGGGTACGCTTAGACCATGATTCACGATTTGGGGAGTCTAGTAATTACAATGAAGCGACGGCCGTCTGAACTTCGCAACCCTTTACAGCGGAACCAGACCAACTGAATATGATTGTACGTTTCAGAAACTATCCAAAAGGTTTCCTCGCGATGTTTTCTCTCGCCACCGAGCTGATGGTAGAAATACGCACATAGATTTGAAAAATCGAGAGCTGCATGCTTTGATTCGAACCACGACCCTCCTATGGAAGATGCGTTCTTTCTTATACTTACTTCTATTCCTATTCTTTCTTCTACGAGTACTTAAAAAAAATTTGGTGATTAAAAAGAGTAACTGGCGAGTTTCTTGCCGGATCTTCTCGTCAGAATCAACTTTCCGATTCTGGTGGTAGAATCACATTATATTTATTAATTTCTTAGTATATTTTTTGTATCGACAAATATGTTTAATTACATGTATGCAAATAAAGTACTTTTGAATTTTGACTTATTCACTGAGATACCACTGCTCAATTTGGAAGCATTCTGTTTCTAATTGTTGAAAAGTCCTTTTATACCAATCAGAAAAAAATGGCGAATAGGCCCAATTGTTGTAACTTACCTACCTAACAATTAACGTTTAGTGGAATTGTTATTGTTACGCTTTATTTGTTGCGCTTGAAACTGATGCGCTTCAAGGAATCACCCTTGAAACCGGAACGCTGTAATAATAGAAAAGTAGATTCATTATCAAATAATTCGTTTTCGTGTTATTCGAATTTGCGTGCGCGTGAGTGTGTTGTTTCCTCGTCTGTGGTCTCGAAAGTAAACTGCATAACTGCTTAATTTTTCTGAGTTATTAAACTTTTTTTCATTGAATTTTTTTGGCGTTAAAAGATAAAAAAACGTTTAAGAGTGCGGCGGAGCGTTGATCAAATTGAATTCGCGGCGAGCTTCGCCGTTCCTCAGACACCTCGCTATCTCTGTCTAACGAACGAGATCTGTCGCTTCCAAGCAAAAGAGAAGCATGAATTAGGCATGAATGGGCCGGCTCGAGTGCTACCACGGCCTCACAGAAAATCGGCGTGAAGCAGCGTCTCTGTTGTGTTTCGCTGTGTGAGGGTACCGGAAAGGCCCAATAGAGGATAAGGGAGTTTAAATGAGGATATGGGACTCCACTGGTGTTGCGGGTATTCAAGGCGGCGGCAATCGCTTACTATCAGGGGTTGCGATCTATCTCATAAAAAAACATCGGTCAAGTGCTAGTCGCACTCGCCCATGTAGGGTTCCGTAGGAGCAAGTTAGATATATGGAAGGGAAATTGTGGTTTACGGTTTATAACGTATTAAAAAAACTACATACTAGATCTAGTTCAAACCAATTTTCGTTGTTAGTTTTTGTGCTAATGTATATCATATATTTTTTTTTTAGTTTTATAGTTTATTTATTATAGAAGTTTGAGGAATTTTACCACTTTAGGAGTGTCTCTTGCGCAAAGTATTAAGTTTAGAAAAAAAATGTTAGAATCCTTAACATCATAACGTATGGGTTTGTTGAAAAAAAAACATTAGGAGTTTCTGTTCTTTTTTTTACCTATTTTTGTGTTAAAATCGTAATGCGGTTTACAAAATACATCTATTTACCAAGTTTCAATGGTATAGTTCTTATAGTTTCGGAAAAAACTGGCTATGACATACGGACGGACGGACAGATGAACAGACAGACAGACATGACGAATGTATAAAAGTTCCGTTTTTTGCCATTTTTTTTATGTTAGAGGCGACGAACGAGCAAGCGAGTCACCTGATGGAAAGCAATCATCGCCGCCCATTAATATCCAGAGATAGCTAATGCGTTGCCGGCCTTTTTAAAAAGGAGTACACTCTTCTCTTCAAG
Source organism: Marasmia exigua (assembly GCA_019059595.1). Taxonomy (NCBI): domain Eukaryota; kingdom Metazoa; phylum Arthropoda; class Insecta; order Lepidoptera; family Crambidae; genus Marasmia; species Marasmia exigua. Next base: position 2,068,045 of record CM032487.1, on the reverse strand, counting down.
GTCCCTAAGTCGTAGCCGTCGGGAAATACTCCCATGGGTAAACTGTTCCACAAAACTGAGGTACGTGGTAGAATGTTCCGCGAAAAACGCACAGTATTAGACCGCCATCCATCGAGATGATAAGGATGGAATGACAATCGCTTGCGTGTAAGAATTCAGCTGCAGGGAGTAGATCAAACAGTTCCTCAGAGCACTCCTCATGATAGATGCGGTATAGAATGCTGAGGCAGGCTATATCCCGCCGCAGTGGTCGAACTGAGAAGTCGACTAGAGAGAGTCCAAGTCACCGACAATTCGAGCAGCCCTACGTTGTACGCGGTCAAAAGGAAGAAGTTGGTACTGAGGTGCACCAGCCCAGAGATGGGAGCAGTATTCTATATGGGGCCGAACTTGTGCCTTATAGAGTTGTAACCGATGAGCTGGTGTGAAATACCGCCCCGCTTTGTTAAGTACACCAAGTTAGCCATTTGGCTACGGAACCCTTAAAAGGAGGCAGGGTTACTACCAAATGCGCTATCGGGCCAAAATATAGTTATGTTACAAGCGAAGCCAATAACTTATTCAACAAAACTAAATGACCAATTACTAAGTAAATGATTTAAGAGTTGGGCAAGTCGATTGCTTCGGCAGTTTATTGTTTGGTCGGACGTGACTGTCACCAACAATAAGCTGTTGTTGATTTGACTTGGCGCAATTTTAACTATATTTTCAGAATGAAAACCTATTAACAGCTCCAAAATTCAGTTTGGTCTGTGTGACGGTTTGGTCTTCTTTTTTCATCTATTTGTTAGAAAACTCCGGTTTAAAGAATATTTATTCACCATCATCATCAGCCAATCGCAGTCTACTGCTGGACGTAGGCCTCTCCAATTGTTCGCCACTGTGATCTATCCATGGCTTCTCGCATCCAGCTCTTGCCAGCCATCCTGCGCAGATCGTACTCCCACCTAGCCAGATTGCGCCCTACATTACGTTTGCCAAGACGCGGTCTCCACTCTAGAACTCGTTTACCCCATCGGTTGTCGGTTCTGCGGCTAATATTGCCAGCCCACTGCCACTTAAGCTTGCCAATCCGGTGAGCAATGTCGATGACTTGGTTCTCTGCCGGATCACCTCATTTCGGATTCGATCTCGGAGAGAGACGCCGAGCATTGCTCGTTCCATAGCCCGCTGAGCGACCTTCAACTTGTGGACCAGCCGTACCGTAAGTGTCCACGTTTCGGCTCCGTATGTCATGACGGGTAGACAATCCGTACGGGTAGCTCCGTATGTCAGAACAAACTGTGAGCATGCAATTTAAGAATTATAATTATATATATACACGAAAATCGGCACCCAAGTTGTTTTTACGTAAGTGGTTCTTTTATTTTATCTTCACAAAAATACCACTCAGATATTACCCCAAGACTCGCGATTCTGACAATAACACCACAGAGTAATAAGATACTGCGTACAAATAACATGTCATTAAAAGCTCGTAAACTTATGATGCCTAATTGATATAATACCTAACGTTGTGTTGACGTCATTTTGTCATCATAGGCCGTTGAACTGTTCAAAGATGTCTTAAAATGTAGGTAACCTCTTTAATCGATCCTTGGCTACTTGCATACATCCATCTTGCACACATCATCATTCCATCTGGCCTGAGGGCATCTTATACATGCCTATCAAGACGCAGTCTCCACTGTTCTTCATTTTATTTATACAGAATGGTAAATTTCACGTTTTAGATGCTCCTAGATAAAACTTTTGGACCACTGAACATGGAACATCTTGTATATAGCAAATGCTGAGGTCGGGATATGTTCAGTGGCCGTGTGGTCCCCGGCAGAGTAGAATAGGCCACCCTCACTCTTACCGAGGTGTCGTAAAAGGCGACTAAGGTAAAGCTGCTGGCATGATCATCAGCACCCAGAGAAGGAAACCTCTGCATTTATATCAAAACCCTCGCCAACCCGTCTGCCAAGCGTGGTGAGTATGGCAATTACCCCTCATGTGATTGAGGAAGGCGCGTGCCTCAGCAGTGGGGACTTAAATGGGCTGATGATGATGATGATGAGGTCGGGATCTGATTGACCTTTGTCACTCCATCTGTTCTCCTTGTACTATCTGTCTTTTCTGTTTCTGTGTCGTGTTGTACATATATTATAAAGGAAACAAACTTAATTAAGAACACATACTTTAGGATCTAATCTCAAAAAGAAACACCTTCCCGTAGGAAGGTGAATCATCTTTTTGAGATTAGACCCTATGTTCTATGGGGAAAAATATTGTTCCCATTTATACTCCTCGAGAGAAAGGGTTAGTAGACGTTGGCACAGCGTGTGAGCTAAAAAGTGGAGATGGACAGGACGCCTGGGAAGGCGTAAAGATGATAGGTGGACTATAAAGCTTACCGAATGGCAGCCAAAAATGGGGCGACGTCATGTAGGTAGACCACCTGCCCGATGGTCCGACGATATTGAGACGGCAGTGGGGAATCCATGGATAAGGCTGGCAGGGGACCGAAGGGAGTGGCGTGATTAAGAAGACTCAGCAGTGGGTGTGTTACCGACTCCTTAGGAGGCGTAAACCTCCGTCGTTATTAGAAGTGTTTTTTAGTTTCGAAAATCGAGGTGTCATGGAATTTCATTATCGTTTGTTTGTGTGTTGATAAGTGTCAAAATGTAAACACTAGAAAATTACTAAAAATATATTTATTTCAGAAAGTTATAATTTTGGTTATTATTTACAATAAAAGACCACTTAAAAACAGTTGGTCCTTCATTGTTACCGACTCCTTTGGAGGCGTAAACCTCCGTCGGTATTAGAAGTGTTTTTTAGTTTTGAAAATCGAGGTGTCATGGAATATCATTATCGTTTGTTTGTGTGTTGATAAGTGTCAAAATGTAAACACTAGAAAATTACTAAAAATATATTTATTTCAGTAAAGTTATAATTTTGGTTATTATTTACAATAAAAGACCACTTGAAAACAGGGTGGGTGTGGGCTGATATAATGATGATGATGAATACTGTAAATGTTTTACCTAATTTTGTTTTCTCTGTGTTATGAATGATGCGATAGTATTTTTTTTACTTTCTTTTTCATTTTCCTTCTCCATTAAAATTCGTTAACCCCAACGGTTGTTTGTTCGCTTTGATTACTGTTGTTTTGAATTTTAATTAAAAGATATATTATTTTCCTTAACTCATATCATCGTTACAGCATTTCCCTGCATTGTGCGTCTGTCTGTCCGTCTTACTGGTATTGTTGTCTAATTGGCATTTCCTGATTATGAGTATTCTCATACATTACGACATTTGTAAATTGGACAGTTGGAAATAGATTTAGCCTATTTTAGTTGTCTCTCTCATTCTCTTTTGATGCTATAATTGTCTTTGAACCAACAAATGTTCGGAGTCTAATGGGGTTTTTGATGCAAATGTGGCTCTCTGATTGAACTTTCCACGTCTGTTTACTTCCTCATCGTCATCATGTGTCAATCCCAGTTGCGTCCAAAACCGTTGTTTTAGAGTCCGGGGTACGCTTGGACAATGATTGCCATGATCCAGTATTTGAAAGTCTAGTAATTATAATGATGCGACTGCCGTCTGCCCATCGCAACCTTAAACCTTTTGACCGTGAGAGAGCCACGCTTCGAGATGAATGGGCCGGCTCGACCGAAGTGATACCACGGCCTCACAGAAAACTGTCATGAAGCAGCACTGTGCTGTGTTTCGCTGCGGGTACCGGAGGCCCAATCCGAGGAAAGGTGGGTTTAAATGTTGGCACCGCACTTGTGACTCCACTGGTGTCGCGAGTGTCCATGGGTGGCGGCAATCGCTTACCATCAGGCGGTCCGTCAGCTCGTCTGCCACCTATCACAAAAAAAGACGTAATTTATTATGTGATACAAACATTATGTACTCACATGTTTTGCTTGACGTTTCGGCTACGTTACAGCAGCCGTGGTCACAAGCGCACTGAAGTCCGTAAAATGGGTTCCACTCAGCATTAGTCGAAGCGTCTGGAAGACACTACGACGCTGGTCTTCCGTGGAAACCAAATGGTGGTATAAATAGGCACATTAATTTAAAAATCCAGAGGTGCATGATCGGATTAGAACCACCACCCCCGTAAGAAAGGCGCATTCTTATCCTCTGAACTACCATCTCTCTACTATCGATACCTCCGGATTTTTCAGTTGAAATCGAACCTACACCCTCTTAGCACATTTTCTTGGCTTCATATTGCATGTTGAGTTTATATCCACTTAGGTCTTTGCCTATGCCTCACAACCCATCTGGGGGAGTTAATGTAGGTCCCGCGATGTAAGCGGGCTACCGCTTGGGAAGGAACGTGTAGTTAGGTCCTCGAGTGTGTCGCGTAACGGAGGGTTACGGAGCTAAAAGGTAGGGGGAAGAAGAAAAGATAAGAATAGAGGGAAGAGGGCTATAATTATAAGTGGTATGTACAATGATGGCTCGTCCAAAAAAAAACTTAAATCTAACTTAAAACTAACTTAAAACTAGCTATTTACACCGGTACACTACACTAAATATATATACAAGGTAAAAGTTCAAAATGGGCAACCGTGGTAGGGCGGTAACACAGGGTGAGCACAGGCAGCGCCCCGGTAGGATCCAATGTCGCAAGAGGCGGGCGGTAGGGCTCCGCCGAGCGCAGGAGGCAGCAAATGGGGCGCGCGACGCAGATACGCGCACGCCGCAAGCCGGCCGCGGGTAGGCGCGACGCGGATACGCGCACGAAGGAAGGTAGACGCGCGTAGGTGCAGGGAGGCAACACCCTTCGTGCCCCGGCACCGTTACTCTACGGGTAAACGTATACTGGCACTGTTATAGCTTGAGGTTCTGAGCTTCTTCAGAGCTGGGGGTAGACTGGTGGTCCTGCCCATGTGCGTCCTTTTATATTGCCCATGCGCATTCTATTCTACAACATTTAAATTTTAAAATTCATACAATATAGAATATTCTCGAAACATAGCTAAACTCCATAGTTAAATTTGAATAGACAATTCGATAGAAAAATAAAAACAGTTAGACAACGTCAGCTGTCGGACAATGTCAGATAGACAATCTAAATATTTACAACAATAACTTTAAATTTATTTACAGATAAAAATGTACAAGGAACATTAAAATAACACATATAAGAGTAATGCTAATACAAGACATAATCATAAAATGATATACAAGCTCTATAGCAAACGGAAAACGAAGCTCTATAGTTAACACCAAAGGTAACTTTCTTTATGAGTAGTTATGTAGTATAACGAAGCCCCTGCAGGCTGCGTTACATTTCTCCCACGACCCCGGAAAAATTTTCGACTCAGAGAAAATTTTGATTATAAGGTTAAGAGAATACTATCCTTACTATCAGTCTAACCAGTCAACCTTCACTTAAACATACCATTCCACAATCCAAAAACAATTCAAATCCAGTCACTCTAACAATCACTCTAACATACGAACCAATCACAAAGAGGAGTAGGGTTCACTATCAATGACGCAAACTCCATAGGAAGTACCCTATAAGAATGACTTTAGGCTTATTTAGGGAGTTGTCAGCCGCTCCGTTTCTTAAAACCCATTAGTGTCGATGACCATAGCCGACAATCTAGTCTCTCTCAGGTATTCCCTATCAAAGGACACAAATTTTAAAGGTTGAATTTACCTTTAAAAGAAACGCCTCTGTAGTCAAAGAAGCGCTAAGTAGTAAGTAGATAAGGCAAAAGAGAGCCCTAAAGTTTAGAATTAAAAGGTCAAGAAGCGCCTTTTAAAAGAAAACGTTAAGCAAGTAAGTAGGTACTATAAGAGAGAATCCTATAAGTAAAGAGAGACGAGATTAGTCGCTAAGTATATATAAAAAATATCAGACTGAAGTAGCCAAAAATCAGTCCAATGTGTGTGCAAATAAATACATATAATACTAGTAAAGTCAAACAGTAAGGTAGTCATTTCTTAAAGTCTTTTACATGCCATTTACCGCGGCAACCGTTGCAGTCCTCAAGAATGTATACAAGAGGTGACAATTTCTCAACGACTTTGCATTTAACATATTTAGGTGCTAATTTTGCGCTAAAATATGCACCAGCATTGCTTAAAGAGTAGTCTTTACGCCACACTATATCTCCAACATTGAATTCTTTAAAGGAGTGCCTTAAATTGTAACGGTTAGAATTCTTTACATGAGATATGCGCAGTGCAACCTGAACTCTATCAAAAATTGACGATAGAAGGCCAATATTTCTAGCATATAAATCACGAGGTAAAAAGGTAATTTCTTCTAAGTCGTAACCCTGAGAATAAATAGAACCACAAGTAATGAGTTCACGACCAAATACTAAAAATGCAGGAGTAAATCCAGTTACTTCATTTACAGAGTTATTCATTGCAAACTGAATCTTAGATAGGTGAAGGTCCCAAGACCTATGGTCTTCACCGACCAGTGAAGCTAGTGCGGTAATAATTGTTTTATTGTAGCGTTCTGTAGTATTGACCTGAGGACAATAGTGAGGAGTGTAAGATATATGCGGAATTCTATAACGTCCAAGGAAATTATGGAATTCATGCGATTGAAATTGTGGACCGTTATCCATAATAATTGTTTGAGGTACTCCATGAACTAAGAACACGGAATTCTCTAAGTAATGTATAATACTAGTAGTTATAGCTCGTTTCAAAGGAAAAATAAGTGTATATTTGGTGAATAGACAATTTACAACGAGAATGTACTGGTTACGCCGCCTAGTCATTGGCAATGGACCTATTAAGTCCAAAGAAATGCATTGAAAAGGTCTAGAACAAATTTTGGGTTTTCCCATAGGACCGTAAGGCGAGTGGTTAGAGTGTTTATAAGCCAAACAAGTTTCGCAATTGGAAATAAATTTAGCTATATCTTTAAACATGCCAGACCAGTAATATAACAATGATATTTTTTTGTATGTTTTAAATACGCCCAAATGCGGATCTGCAGCGGAACCATGAGCATTTCTTATCAAAGATTCTCTTTCAGAAGGGATAGGGACTTCTTTCCAGATGAAATCGTCTGTTAAAGAATAAGGAGTATTAGTGCAACGAAATAGTTTATTATCCTTAATCGTATAGTTAGGATGACTTTGAGGATCAGTTAAACAATTACGAAAGATTTATTATAGCGCTCTAAGTCTAAAGACGTGGCTTCATTCGAAGATAAAGGAGCGATAATATGACTGTCCTCGCTTTTAGAACGAGAAAGTAGATCAGGGACAATATTATCCTTTCCCTTTTATGTTTCAGCGTGAAATTAAAGCAAGAAAGGCGAAGTGACCAACGAGCGAGTCTACCAGAAGGATTTGTTAAATTCAAAAACCACTTTAATGCGGCATGATCAGTGTATACAGTAAACGGTTTGCCATTGTCAAGATAGCACCGCCAATGTTCTAAGGCAATGATAACAGCTAGAGTTTCTCTTTCAGTAGTAGAGTAGTTTCTTTCATTTTTGTTAAGTGATTTGCTCATGTAGGCTATAACAACTTCTTTGTCGTTAACCGTTTGAGTAAGCATGGCTCCAATGCCAGTGTTAGATGCATCACAATGCACAGAAAACGGTTGATCAAAATCAGGGCAAGCAAGAATTGGGGTAGTTACAAGATATTCTTTTAGTTTCAGAAAGGAAGAGTTAGCCTCAGAACTCCAAGAAAATTTCGGAGAAGTTTTAGCAGATGATGTTAATTTATTAAGAGGTGCAGCTATAGTACTGAAATTAGGAATGAACCTACGAAACCAACTACACGTACCCAGAAATTTACGCACTTCTTTGCGTGAAGTAGGTACAGGAAAGTCCATAATAGCTTGAATTTTGCTAGGATCAGCTCGTAAACCATTATCGTCAACAACATATCCAAGGTACTTTAATTCTTTCTTAAAAAAAAGACTTTTTTCAAAGTTAATGGTAAGTTTAGCGTAAGTTAATTTTTCAAGCACTTTAATTAGAAGTCCTATGTGTTCTTGGAACGAGGAGCCTATGATAATAATGTCATCAAGATAACAGAACACTTTGTTGTCAAATTCAGGAGTGAATAAGATATCCATTAACCTCTGCTGTGTAGCAGGTGCATTAGTTAAACCAAAGGGCATAACAGTGAATCTGTACATTCCTCTACCGGGGACATAAAAGGCGGTCTTATCCCGATCGTCTACATGTAAAGGAATCTCCCAGAAAGCTTTAGCGATATCGATACTCGATAAAAATTTAGCGTTTTTGAGATGGTCAAGTATTTCATTGATAAAAGGAAGACTATAGGCATCCCTACGAGTAACTGAGTTGAGTTTTCTACTATCGACACAAAATCGCCATTCGCCATTCTTTTTAGGCGTAATAAGAACCGGAGACAACCAAGGACTTCCACATTTCTCAATGACCTTCCACTCAATCATTTTATCCACCTCAGCAATTAGAGCTTTTTGTTTCTCGGGAGAGAGTCTATAACAACGTTGTTTAATAGGCAGCGTATCTCCAGTATCGATACGATGGCTAACCAGATCAGTACGACCAAGTTCACCCTTAGCTTCAAAGGAAATTTGCTTAAAACGCGAAATAATATCATCAGCGATAACCTTTTCTTCAGAAGTAAGATTTTCGTAAGGTAGGATTTGTTTCACCACAGAGTTGTTAAAGTGGGATGGTTTATTAAGAGAAAAGGCACACGATAAAAGTTTGGGAACCAAATTAAATTCCCTCCAAAAGTCAACACCAAGTATCAAAGACGGGTATATTTCAGGAATAACATATGTTTTAATAAGTCTAGTTTGGTCGTTAAAGGTAAAAGGAAGAATAAAAAATCCTAAAGATTTAACACGATGCTTACTAGCAGTGCTAACCGTAATATAATCAGACTTGGATAACGAAAAGCCCAGTTCCAAAATTTTAAAGTGCGAGTTATTACCTAAAATAGTCATTGAACTACCGCTATCAAGTAACGCCGTAAACTCAACATTTGAAATAGAAACGTTAATAAAAGGACGGTTAAAATCTCTTTCGTTGTCGTAGTAAACCGAAGAAGTTCCATAACTTGCGAAAAAGTTCTTAATTAACCAATTATGCCAGTCATCAACATCAAAATTTTCTTTTCGTTTAACCAAGTCATATGTTAGTTTTTTGAGTTAGAGGATGAAGAAGGTTGAGGCTTGTCAGCTTTACATTTCGGGCAATCCGAAGCTCTAAAGTCTTTCAAACCACATTTAAAACAGACTAAGAATCTTGGTTTAGTGCAAGAATTCAAAGAATGACCATTTATTCGACATCGAACGCAAAACAAATGCGCCTGAAACTTGGGAGCATTTCCAGATATCGCATGTGCAGAATTTTTATTCTGCGAAGAAAAGTTCGTACGAAAAGGCTTAAAGTTATTAGATTTATGAGAATCATAATTAGGAGTGAAAGAATGTTTAGAGTGAAAAGTATGTGTAACATTAGGTTTAGTGTTCGGTAAAGGTGTAGAATCGTGTTTAGGTTTATAGGATAATTCAGGAATAAGAGTATTCATTTCAGGTTCTTTAAAATTATTGTCGCGGTCAATACAGCGCTCAAATTGTTGACATACAGAAATTAAAGAGCCAATAGAATCAACTTTATTAAGAGCAACAAAAGAAGTATAACAAGGACGGATGTTACGTAGAAGTATTTGCAGTTTCTCCTGCTCAGGTAATTTCTCGCTTAGTCTCGAAAACATTTCAAACATTTTCGGAATATAAACCATAATAGACTCAGATTTACCCTGAGTACGAGATTTTATTGCCTGCAGTAGTTTATGGTCATAATCAGAATGGCCAAAGTCCTTAATTAACAACTCGGAAACGCGATCCCAAGTTAACGAAGGGTCACGACTTAGTTGGAATTTAAACCAATAAGAAGCATCGTCCTCAAAAATGTTGAAGGCCGAGCTTATAAGTATTTGCTTATCAAGTTTGTTCGTAAGTAAAAATTCATCAATTTTCGATAGAAAAGCTCTAGGACAAGTTGTCCCATCAAAAGTAATTTTTTTTAGCTCATTTAGATAATTTGGTAAGAGAAAATTATGAAAAGGTGGCATACAGTTAGGTTGAGAAATCGGCAAAGGTGAGTCCAAAGAGGTTTGTACCTGTGAAGTCTCAGCTGGTTTTGAAAAAGCGTCAAAACGTTCAGTCAAAAGAGTAAACTTCTTTTTTAAGTCGTCATAGAGTTCTATAAGGTTTGAGTCGCTGTCACTTACATCAGTGTCAATTCTGTCAAGTCGATAAAATAAGTGATTTATATAAGTTTCAATTTTCTTAAATAATTTCAGATTACCCGATTCGTATCGGTCCAACATCGAAGATAAATATAAGATTGTAGAAGAAGCTTGTGACAAATCGTCACTCAGAGGAACGGGAGAATCAATAATGTCCTCCGTAGGAAAATTACGAAGCAATAAAACAATTTGTTTTCTAAGCGATACAAGATTATCCGCAGGAGTTTCGTTCCTAATTATAAGTTCGTATTCAAGTTCCGCCTTGTTAAGTAAATTAAAGTTTATAAGACGAGCCATTTCTAAGATATTTGTAATTTTAAAGCAATAAAATATTTACAATAGTTTTTATTTTATTTACTTTATTTTAGTGAGAAAAATAGAGGAAGAATAGGGAAAGAAATATCTAAGAAGTAAGAGACGTCTAATAGGGAGCCAAAAGGTATGTTATATACAGAAACTTGTGCAAGTTTATTTTAGAATTTTGAGAACAGGGAGGGATTCTATAGAGTTGGGCGCCAAACTGTCGCGTAACGGAGGGTTACGGAGCTAAAAGGTAGGGGGAAGAAGAAAAGATAAGAATAGAGGGAAGAGGGCTATAATTATAAGTGGTATGTACAATGATGGCTCGTCCAAAAAAAAACTTAAATCTAACTTAAAACTAACTTAAAACTAGCTATTTACACCGGTACACTACACTAAATATATATACAAGGTAAAAGTTCAAAATGGGCAACCGTGGTAGGGCGGTAACACAGGGTGAGCACAGGCAGCGCCCGGTAGGATCCAATGTCGCAAGAGGCGGGCGGTAGGGCTCCGCCGAGCGCAGGAGGCAGCAAATGGGGCGCGCGACGCAGATACGCGCACGCCGCAAGCCGGCCGCGGGTAGGCGCGACGCGGATACGCGCACGAAGGAAGGTAGACGCGCGTAGGTGCAGGGAGGCAACACCCTTCGTGCCCCGGCACCGTTACTCTACGGGTAAACGTATACTGGCACTGTTATAGCTTGAGGTTCTGAGCTTCTTCAGAGCTGGGGGTAGACTGGTGGTCCTGCCCATGTGCGTCCTTTTATATTGCCCATGCGCATTCTATTCTACAACATTTAAATTTTAAAATTCATACAATATAGAATATTCTCGAAACATAGCTAAACTCCATAGTTAAATTTGAATAGACAATTCGATAGAAAAATAAAAACAGTTAGACAACGTCAGCTGTCGGACAATGTCAGATAGACAATCTAAATATTTACAACAATAACTTTAAATTTATTTACAGATAAAAATGTACAAGGAACATTAAAATAACACATATAAGAGTAATGCTAATACAAGACATAATCATAAAATAATATACAAGCTCTATAGCAAACGGAAAACGAAGCTCTATAGTTAACACCAAAGGTAACTTTCTTTATGAGTAGTTATGTAGTATAACGAAGCCCCTGCAGGCTGCGTTACAAGTGGAGGCCACGTTCAGGAAGTCGCAGCCGTGGCCGGCCACCTACAAGGTGGACCGACGATCTGGTGAAGATCGCGGGAATTCATTGGATGCGGGCGGCATAGGACCGATCTGTGTGGAGAACATTGAGGGAGGCCTTTGTTCAGTGGACGTCTATTGGCTGAAATGATGATAACTATAATGTATCAATACGGGGATTAACACAATATTTATTATGTGAAACAACATTGTGTCTCACATATTTGGCTCGACCTTTCGGCTACGTTACAGCAGCCGTGGTCACGAGCGGACTGACCAAAACTGAAAAAAAAAACTATTATGAAATGATGATGATGTGATGTGTAGTTACAGTTCATTAACTAGTACACATGTCTCCTTCCCACTCTGGCGAAGAAGGGAGCGCCGTCGGGGGTTTAGTCGGTAGGAGTCTGGCTTCACCGGAGGAGAGCCCGACATAACACGTCCACCCCCGGTGGACGGGTATGCATAAGGCCATGTCGGCCCACTGCACTACGGGCCGGCCGCATTCCCCCGACACAAAAAACAAAAAAGGTCTTTGCTTATGAAATTGACGTTGTGTATGGCGATTTTCTTTAAAGTTGTATTTGCCGTACTAACTTTATATTAATTTGTAATGTAACTATTAATAGTACTTCTCCATTATTAACTTTGCTTTAATGGACAACGTTTAAGAACGTGTAAGATAGTTTGTTAGAAAAAAGATATTAAAAAATGATTATTGATAAAAATGTCAATTATGCCAAGTAAAAAAGGGAAATTTTAAAGTGTTTTTTTTTACATCGCAAATACTATAATATCTGATCTCTATTTTTTTTAATCAGCCTATTAACTGTCCCACTGCAGGGCAAAGGCCTCCATCATAGAAATCAAGTTATCGCTACTATGATGGGATTAGGCTTAATCACCACGCTTGCCTAATGCGGCTTGGTGATCACAAACACGAGCTATGTCCGAAAAATTGAAACATACTTTTCGCTCGACCCGGGAATCGAACCCAGAACCCTGAGATCACGGCCCGGTACGTAAACCACTAGCCCAACAGGGCGCCCTAAACCTCTAGACCAACAGGGTGTCCTCTATTTAATGTAATTCTTAAAATATTAAATCAAAACAAAATTATAGTATGGTGACTTTTGCTTATTCAATTCAATTCAATTTGAAATGAAATGAAAAATCTTTATTCGGTCCGGAATTACATATAAATACAATGAAATGAAAAACGAATACACTGAATTTAAAAACGAAAGTAATTGGACCAAAATAGCGCCCACTCAGCATATGGCACGACCGGGGAGGTAGCCCCGATCACACCGCTGGTATTCTGTGGTATTCAATTCAATTCTTTTTATTGGCAAAAATTATAAACAATTTAAGTAAATTCACTGACTTGTGCACTAGGCTCGCAGGCCTGTGTCGTTTAAGTCGTTGAGTGAGCTAATTAAACCGAGTTACAATTTGCCTAATGCTCCAGTTCTTTAACTGCCAAATGTGATACATAACTAATTTAAAATGTATAATATCAAAAATCTAAATCTAAAGCAGTTATACATCTTGTTGTGTCTAGAAAAAAATCTAATTTCATAGGTACAACCTGTGCGGATAAAGAATGGGATCAGAAATAGCTGCGCATCTATTCACTTCTCGCTCGCACACTATTTGCGTCTATACTCGTTATATCTTATTGTGTCTAGAAAAAAAAAACTAATTTCATAGGTACAACCTGTGCGGATAAAGAATGGGATCAGAAATGGCGACGCATCTATTCACTTCTCGCTCGCACACTATTTGCGTCTATACTCGCACCCCACGAGTGCGAGTTTAGACGCAAATAGTGTGCGAGCGAGAAGTGTAGCACGCTTATTATTAAGGTATTGTATTGCATCTTTTCTTAGCATCCTCACTAAAAAAGTAAAGTATCCGCCTATACACCGTTTTATTCTTTACTTCCCGACAGACCAGACCAGAAACAACTTTCCGAGCCGGTGGTAGAATCGCATTATGTTTATTTATTTCTTTAGTATATTTTATGTATCAACATATATATGTATTAACATGTAAATTATACATAAGTACTTATAAATAGTTTTAAGTCATTCAAATGTATGACGATTTGTAAGTGCTGTGTACAAGCCTGTGCAAATAAAGAATTATTTGAATTTGAATTTGAAAGACACATAATAGTTATCGTGATTAAAATCCATTTAGCATCTTAGATCAACAAAATAATCGAAAAAAAAAATGGCTGTTCTTGTCCATTATTGCCGGGTGCTCACTAGTGTAAAAGAAATAGTTGCAACATTTTCACCACAGTTAAAAAAAGCTTTGGCATCATGTTACGGATGGCTTGACCGTTTAATAACAAAAATCAACTGTGAGCACTGGAATTCTTATATACATTTTTATTCGAAATACCTTTTTCATGTTTTGTAATACTTTTACCTAAATATTTTGTTACAATCTACCACATAGTGTTGTTAGATTGTCGATAATTAAAGGATCAACAAATTTGTTTCAAAACAATATTTTTTTAGAATTTCACGTTGCATTATGACTGTGGGAGAGCCACGCTTGACCGGAGTGATACCACGGCCTCATAGAAAACCGGCGTGAAGCAGCGCTGTGCTGTGTTTCGCTGCGTGAGTGAGGCTACCGGAGGCCCAATCAGGAGGAAAAATGGGTTTAAGGGTTGGTAGTACACTTTTGACTCCACTGATGTCGCGAGTGTCCATGGACACCGGCTATGGCTTACCATCAGGTGATCCGTCTGCTCGTCTGCCACCTATCCCAAAATAGACGTAATTTATTATGTGATACAAACATTATGTACTCACATATTTTGCTTGACATTTCGGCTACGTTACAGCAGCCGTGGTCACAAGCGGACTGAAGTCCGTAAAATGGGTTCCACTCAGCATTAGTCGAAGCGTCTGGAAGACACTACGACGCTGGTCTTCCGTGGTAACCAAATGGTGGTATAAATAGGCACATTAATTTAAAAATCCAGTGGTGCATGATCGGATTAGAACCACCACCCCCGTAAGAAAGGCGCATTCTTATCCACTGAACTACCATCTCTCTACTATCGACTACCGACACCATATGACATGATATTTTAGTACAATTACCTACTAAGTTTAAACGTTTGTCGTTTACACAACACTATCTTAATATAACCCCGGGTTCGATCCCCGGGTCGAGCCAAAAAATTGTACCTAAGTTTTCGGTAAGAAATTCTTAGTGTCGGCCCGGAGTCTGGAAGTCGGCGGTCATGTACCCCCGTGCCTCGAAAAAAACACGTTAACTCGTCGGTCCTGCACAAAATCCCTCTCCGGTCGTATCACGCTGGTTTTCCATCGGAATATGAGGGTAAGGGAATAGAGAGAGCACTTGTGTTTGCGCACACATTTGAGCACTATAATATATCCTGCGTACGTGGCTGATCGTTGAGGTTGGCTGCCGTAGCCATAATCGGTTAGAGGATATTATTATTATAAGCAAGAATAAAAACTTTCATCATCATCAGCCCATTTAAGTCCCCACTGCTGGGGCACGGGCCTCCCTCAATCACATGAGGGGTAATTGCCATACTCACCACGCTTGGCAGACGGGTTGGCGAGGGTTTTGATAGAAATGCAGAGTTTTTCTTCTCTGGGTGCTGATGATCATGCCAGCAGCTTTACCTTAGTCGCCTTTTACGACACCTCGATTAGAGTGAGGGTGGCCTATTCTACTCTGCCGGGGACCACACGGCCAATAAAAACTTTACTCGTTCAAAAATATTGTATCATGTCATACTGACGCAGTAACAAGTAACTAACTATAATATACTCAGATTACAACACGCTTAACAATGAATACCTACTTAATTGTATGATACAATTTTTGTATGATATTTTGTGAAAGTACACGACACAGATGCAGAGGTAATAAGCATGACATTATGGTGGTTGTTATGCTTCTATCGAAGAATGAAGACAGGTATTTTAGGGTTCTGTAATTAACGAAGAACCCTTATAGTTTCGTCTTGTCCGTCCCTCCCTCCGTCTGACCCCAGCTCATCATCATCATCATTTCAGCCAATAAACGTCCACAGCTGGACATAAGCCTCCCCCAATGATCTCCACACAGATCGGTCCTGTGCCGCCCGCATCCAATGGATTCCTTTTTTTTATATTAAATGGGTTTGCACTTGACCTCATTCCACCTGATGGAAAGTGACAATAAGGTCTAAGATGTAGCGTGCTTACCCAGAAGAAGCCTATTCACTCTCGACTTAAAGACACTCAAATTGTAGCTCTCTGGGAATACAGAAGCCGGCAAGTTGTTCCATTCCTTAGCAGTTCGTACCAAGAAAGAAGAAGCGACAGGCTTAGTACGAGCTGGTGGAACTTGCACAGTGTAAGGGTGGATTCCTGTCGTCTTCCGTTATGTTCGGTGGTAGAAAGGAGAAGGTGGTTTCAGGTCGTGAAGCTCATTCGAACACTCTCCAAAATGCATCCTATAAAAAACCGATAGACAAGCCACTCTACGTCGGTGAGCGAGGCTTTGGGATTTACCATCCACTAATTCTGCGTCACCACCTAACTTCATGGCTCGACGCTCAATCGAGTCGAGGGCAGCCAGCTGATACTTGGCAGAGCCATCCCATAGGTGACTGCAATACTCCATGCACGACCGAACTTGATCTTGATAGAGTTCCTTCGACCTTTACCAGTTCGTTGGTCCACTTTGCAGGGGGCCTGCCACGGCTTCAACCTCCTATACGCGGCCTCCACTCCAGGACCTAGCCTAGCGTACCCTGGCTCAATAACTCCTTTTTTGTCGCTGTGAAGAATGCTGAAAAATGCATACTCAAGATGGCGGGGGCCATCAGGCTCTCGGGCTCTCATCACCCAATTGGGGAAAGGTTATGGATATCCGGCATAGCCTTGGACTACCAAGACCTCCCACGGGCGGTACCTACCTACATGGCAGGCCGGTTTTTTTTTCACCTAATGGTAAGCGATTGCCGCCGCCCACGGACACCCGCGACACCAGTGGAGTTACAAGTGCGCTGCCAACCTTCAAACCCTCCTTTCTCCTGGATTGATAGGCACTCACGCAGCGAAACACGGCACAGTGCTGTTCCACTCCGGTTTTTTGTGAAGCCGTGGTACCACTTCGGTCGAGCCGGCCCATTCGAGCCGAAGCGTGTCTCTCCCACGGTCTTGCCCCGCTCTTTATGGAGCGACGGGAATAGATGGGAGCGCCAAGCTATTCCGGTTAGACTTTGGTAGGGCCCTGTTTAATGCCATCACTGGTGCCCCTGCACTAGTTCCTGACTGATCCCCACCGAGAAGAGGGATATGACTGTCTTACTGTCGTCTCCTTCCTCCTCTACGCCGTCGAAGCGGGTTAGCGAGAGCCTAACTAAAATATTACGCTTTAAATTTTAATGATAGCCATGTTGCCTGATAAACAAGTTGCCATCTGATCTGCGGGACAGTTTGTCACCTACCCATTTTAAACTTAAGGTGGGTAGGGCACACTACAGACGTAATTTGATTTTTATATTTAGCTACTAAACCGGATCTATTTTAACAAATTTAACAACTATTTATTAAATAACCATGCACAAATGTTGGGTCCGTTTTTGTACGCGGTCACTTTTGGCGGTAATCCAAAATTCGAGTGCAAAAGCAGACCAAACAGTTAACTATAAGTTAATACTTATAAATGGTATAGGTGTTTGCCGAGAGATTGTAACCCCGAAATTGTTTAAAATAGATCCGGATGAGTAGCTAAAAATTAAAATCTACCCGTCACCTTAACAGCTTGTGTGTGACCCGACAGTTGTCATGAGACAACTCACTCAAGAGACTCTATTAAGTTCAAGCAAGTTTGCTTAGACCTAATAGAGTCTTAAAACCCGCGATTGCTTTTAGAGTGATACCCGCTGAATCCGTAGGTCGATAAAACGTAAAAACACCGGCGTTTTATTGAGTGACTGTGACTTCGACTGTTGACTACCTACTTATTCTCAATAAGTTACTTGACATTGGCAAATTATCTTCGGGTAGAGCTAGATAGATATAAATAATGAAAAAAAACTTTAAAACAACTTTAATCTAGTATTGTTAAAGCACGGTTAAACGGCCGCACTCAGAGACGTCATTTAAGCTAATGTTCATTAACTTTAGTATCGGCAGTCTTTACGCGTATCAAAATAAGGGTCAATATTTTTTCTTAAGTAGCCAACTAAGTTAATCAACGACTCTGAATGTGGCAGAAAGTAGTTACCGTCGTTAGAAAATTCGGGTGCACTCGACTCTAAGTTGCTTACCAAATTCCATATGCAATAATTCGTTGAAAACCGCTGGTTTAGATTACGTTAGACATCATAACAATACGCATCTGTACGCACTACGCTTTCTTAACCCTAATGCCACCTATTACCACTAACACCAAAAAGGCGTGTAGTGATGTCACCAAAATTTTACTTGAATGTTTTTTTTGTAGGCAAAAAATAGAATACTTTATTGCACAAAGTACACAACTTGAGTATTAGGCATTACAGAAATTTTGTGTACAATTTCAACGGTCTTATCGCTGAAATCGATTCAGACAACCAATAGGTTGTCCCTATTGGACAACCTATTGGTTGTCTGAAGTTGTCTGGTAGAATACTACCAGACAACCTTCGGGTAAATTCGTCTCTACACAGCATATTGCACTCGATTCCTAAGTAATTTATATTTTTCGCGGTTAGTGGCGGACGGATCCAGTTTGATCCAGTTGTGATTTTAGTTCCTCAGTGAGCCATGGTGATGAAATAAATGAAATACAATATTAAAACTTGTGAACAGGTGCCACCTTTGGGGACTGGTCTGCTTTGGTTGACCTCATAATATTTTTTATTTTATTATTTCCTTTATATTATTTTGTGTAACAATTAAACTGTATGGCTTGGTATGATGATGACACAACATTGAATGAAAATTTGGCGATTAAGTGACAAAAAGATTAAGTGGCGAGTTTCTTGCCGGATCATCTCGACCAGAAACAACTTTCCGAGCCGGTGGTAGAATCGCATTATGTTTATTTATTTCTTTAGTATATTTTATGTATCAACATATATATGTATTAACATGTAAATTATACATAAGTACTCATAAATAGTTTTAAGTCATTCAAATTTATGACGATTTGTAAGTGCTGTGTACAAGCCTATGCAAATAAAGAATTATTTGAGTTGAGTTGAAAAACTAATAAATAAGTTATGCTTAAATAAAATTGTTTTAACGATACCTATGGTAGCTCAGGCCTCAATGGATAAGAAGAATGCACCTTCCAAACGAAGGGCTGTGGTTCGAATTCGAGCCTGCTTCTAGATTTTTATATTTTTACCATTAGCTCGGCAGTGAGGGAAAACATCGTAAGGAAACCTTCACATCTCGGATATTTGTCGATAGCTACAATATTTGAGATAATGATTCTAAACGTGTAACCGTGATCCGGTTGAGCTAGTTTTATCATTCCCCTGTTAAAGGGTTGCGAAGGTCAGACGACAGTCGCTTCATTGTAATTACTAAACTCCCCAAATCCGGAATGATGATCTAATCGTAGATCTACCTTGGACTCCAAACGCGACAGCTGTAGATGCAAACGAGAACTACACGCAAAGATGAGGGAGACATAAAAAAATGACACTCATTTCAATCACTCGAGTGAAAGTCGAACCGACGCGCATCACTAGTGTTGTGTTGTAACCTTTTGATATGCAAAAAAGCAATTTATGCAACACGTTATAGAATACAATTTGCGTGTTTACTTCGGACTGTAATTGCTTTGAAAAATTGTTAATTTTGTATCGAATTTAAAAATATTATCAGACAATATTATTTAGGTACAGACAGCCGTATATTAGATTACTACAATCTGTCCTATTGACACGCAGGACGTTCAGCGATCTTTTGGTGTAACTGGTCCACAGATGGCTCTTGTATAAGTTTTGGCAGTATGCCAATGAATGCCACTGGTTTCCTAAGAAAAATGCATTGGTTGAAATTTTCTACCTTACCATCAGACGGATCACTTGATGGTTAGCGATTGCCGCCGCGCATGGACACCGGCAACACACGCGTGTTTCCAAACTTTGACAAGCTCAAATTTCCTATCAACCCCGGTTTTTGTCTTCGGCACCCTCACTCATTCGGCAAAACACAACGCATGCCTTGCATCGCGCCGACATCGTCGTGAGGTGACAAAAGCCGATCCAAAAACTTTTGGAACACTACCATTGCTTAAGTTGATATATTTTTGACCTTTAAGGGCAACCATGTAACTATTATAAAGTGACTTTTATTTTATTTATTTATTAGGTCCACTTACAATTTATGCATTATAAAATATCGTAACTCATTAATTCTTAGAAGCATGCTAAATACATAAATCAGTTACAAATAGACACCTCATGCCATTCCAGTGTACTTGATGCAGTTACATTTACATAGGTAGTTGAAATAAAATTACGGTAACAATATATATAAATCTACAATAAAATACACAATCACACAGATAAAAATAGGCCGACAGTGAGCTAGCTAGCACAGGGTCTTGACTTGATGAAAAACTCCCACAGTGTTCAAGGAGTCTCATTTTGAGTCATCAAAATATAACAATACAAAGATAATGATGCCAAAAATTGAGCGCAATTTTCTTTGTGGAATGAAGTAGCACAGTAACTCAAATTGTCTGTCGACTGGTAAATGGTTTCAAATCAGTTTGGTCACATTTACATTCATTATTAGCAGAAGCGGCTCTTGCCCATGTAGCTCCTGGGTGCAATCAATATTTGGCGCCCTCTTGTATCAAAATGCGCAAACAACATGGAATAAAACACAGTAAGCATCCACCACGTTTATACAGGATATTCCATTTAGGGTGTCAAGCCGAAGGCCATTGATAAAAGTGGATTTACAATAAAATAAAAATAAATAAAAAATAAAGTAAAATTTATTCAGAACTTTTACAGGGTGCAATAACAGTAAGTGTTCGAGAACAGCCACATTAGTTTAATAACTGTGTCGCAGCTATTAACGCCCACCTCCGACTAGAGGTAGTCAACGTTCCGAAGTATTAACTTATAAAAACATTTAATTATTTTTTTTTTAAACATTTAATTTTTTTTTTTGGAAGCAACAATGGAACAACAACAATTTGGACAACGGAAGCTCTTTTCGTGAGCGGTTCTCGGAGCCCCCTAACACCCGGCGCCCTTTTGCACCGCACCCCCTGCACTATAGGTACAGACGTCCCTGGTGTGAATAACTAATACATTATCATCGTTTTGTCCTGGTTGCGTCCCAACCTGTCGCGTCGGAGCCGGACCACTTTCCTAATTTGACTCCTTCACTTCGTACGGTCACTTCGCAGGGCCAGTTTATTAGCATGCATGTCATCCTTTACAATGTCAAGACACACTTTTTAGGTCTAGCCCTTCTGCCGGGTCCCGGCGGTGGTGGCATGGCCAGACTTTTGTTTCCCACGTATCAAGCGTAATGGTCAAGCTATACGAAACTGTCAAATTTCCTCAATCGATTTCGAACTCAATGTGTAACAATATAAGGTTTAGAATCAAATGAAGAAATTTGACAGTTTTGTATAGCTTGATGTGTCCGCAACTGTACTTAGCTATCCGGTTTTCGCAGGACATCGTGACCGTAACAACGTAGGCGACTCTCCAGTCTTTATTAATACATAACCGAAGGTTTTGTTAGTACTTTCAGAACTCGAACCCGTGACCTTTACGTCTCAACTGGCAGGAAACGGGTTTTGAGGATCGAAACCCTAAAAACTGACAACCCTGCTACAAGGATGTGACGTAGACACTGTGGTAATCTTAACTGAGGATTGATTGTTTAATTGCCAATCGGCGCAAGAGTCGATCGCCATTGGTTTCAAGGTTAGGACGAATTGCTTTTCAATTTATGGTATGATTAGGCTCACTGGATAATTATAGAATAATTTGCGCCTAAACTAAAGGTCGTCGGGTCGGTTCCCTACACCACTTCAGGCTTTTACAAATCGAAGTGAAATTCGGCGAGAAACAGCGTTTGTGATAGGAAGCAGTCGAGCAGACGGATCACCTGATGCTAAGTTGTTGCCAGTTGTTGCCGCCGCCCTTAGACACCCGCAACACCAGTGGAGGCACAAGTGCGCTGCCAACCTTTCCCTCTTTCCCCCAGATCGGGTCTCCACAGACGCTGCTTCATTGCGGTTTCCTGTGAGGCCGTGGTATCACTCCGGTCGAGCCGGGCGCTACATTAACTAGATAGATACCTACCTCTACATTAATGTCATTTTGGTCATGGCGGCCAATCTCAGAGATCGGCCATCGACGCAGGACATATTATAGTGCACAAGTGTTTGCGCAGACACAAGTGCACTTTCTATTCTCTTACCCTCATATTTCGATGGGACACCAGTGTGACAAGACCGAAGAGGGGTCAGACGCAGGACCAACGCTTAACGTGCTTTCCGAGGCACGGGGGTACAAGACCGCCAACTTCCAGACTCCGGGCTGACACTGAGAATTTCTTAACAGAAATACTCAGGTACACATTTTGACCCGAACCTTTTTAAGTGCGACCTACTAAAGATAAAGAAAAAGATAAAATTCTTTATTCAATTTAGGTCCACACTGAACACTTATGTCACAAATGTCAAAATAGGTACATAATATCTACCGCTGGTTCGGAATGTCGATTTCTACTGAGAAGACACCAGCAAGAAACTCAGTAGTTACTCTTTTCAAATATTGAATCTGTAACGTCAGTTACAGAGTTTCAATTGAGAAGAGAAAAAAAATACAATTATGAAAGTTAATAGACTGCTATGAACAACAACTCAAAAGATTAATCAATTAACATGACCAAGAATCCTTATCATTTAAATAGTCTTGTACACTATAGTAACCTTTCTTCATTAGGCACTAGGCATTCTTCATTAGGCATCTAGGTTAGGTTAGGTTAGGTTATCTCTACATCCTGCGCACTCGCCTCCACCCCGCCATGGGAGTTGGAGGCTGGAGTGCTGGCCGCCGTCTACGAGAAGACGGCGGCCAAGCGAGCGGCTGGCGATCCCCTCTGCCCCCGGGAAAGGGAGGCAATAAGGAAGGAGGGTCGCCAGCAAATGGTGGAGGCATGGACGGCCTCTCTCCAAGTGGAGAGGTACGGCCGTCCCACGCTCGCGGCGCTCGCCCCGGTCTTGGACCGGTGGCTCGAGCGCCCCCACGGGTTTTTGTCCTTCCGGACGGTGCAGGTACTTACCGGGCATGGTTGCTTCGGTAACTACCTGCACCGAATTCAACGGGAGGACACTCCTATGTGCCACCAGTGCGGCGCTGCGGAGGACTCGGCACACCACACTTTGGTGGTGTGCCCGTCCTTCGACCAACAGCGGTCCGCGCTGGTCGCGGAGGTCGGACATGACCTCTCATTGCCCAGCATAGTTGAAGCTATGCTGGATAATGAGGGGGCGTGGTCGGCCTTCGCCCACTTCTGTGAGGAAGTGGTGGCGCAGAAGGAGGCGGCGGAGCGGGAGCGCGAGATTAACCCCCTCGCAGGCCCGCTTCGAGCAAGGAGAGGACGAGTTCGGCGGAGAACTCTTCGTCCTCTCCGTGGAGGTGGCCAGCCGGCAACAGGGATTGGGGTCCCTGTGCCGGCACTGCCATTGGCACCTCCACCGCTCGTTGGGGACGGCTCAGCTCTTCCGGCTGTCCCCAACCCCCCTCCTCCTAGTCTGAGGAGGGGCGTGGCCGCACACCCCGTGTAGGGGCCTGTGGGGGAGTGGGGTTGCGGGGAATAGCCTAGTGCAGTTCCCGTGACCCCATTCTATACCCACGGGTGGTTGAGCCCCGGGAGTTTTAGTGGGTATGCCCTCAGGCCGCTTCTTGTTAGAAGAAGCGGCCCGGAGGGTGAGTCCCACAGTACCCTGTCGCCCCCCGGCGGCAGGGTCTGCGTAATGCATTTCTCCCGGGAAAACAAAAAAAAAAAAAAAAAGTTATCTCTACATTCCCCCTCAATAAGGGGGCAAGCCCGGCCTGCCATGTAGGTGGGTATCCGCCCGGGGGAGGTCGTGGTAGTCGAAGGCTTTGCCGGATACCCATAACCTTTCCCCAATTGGGTGATGAGGGAACGCCGCTGTGTTTTTTAGTCGGTATGTCTCTGGGCGCATACCTAGAGGAGAGCCCGACATAACCTCTGATGGCCCCCGCTATCTCGGGTATGCATAAGGCCAGCATTTTTCACAGCGACAAAAAAAAAAGTTACCTCTACATTACGATGTTACGAAATCTTCGAAAATTAACTAAGACATAAATACCCAAGCAATTATTCACGCAAACCTACGTGTAATCAAATCATAATTTTATTGCATCACAGTATCAAAAGCTTAATCGATGAACCATCACCTGTCTATGTTTCTTAACCAACGTGGGTTCATTGTTTCAAACCTTGGGGAGAGATGTATTGTTTCTGAGTGATGAACACCCACCTTTACGTCAGGTGCAGTTAAGTAATTCATTGGTAAAAGTAGGTAAGTAAGTATATTCATCTCTGTCATTGCCAGTTGCTTCGTAGCCCCAGGTAGGCTTAGTTAAACCACAGAGTTTTAAAGCCATTTGGATCAATTATAAGTTTAATCTCTCTCACAATATGGTTACATTTTTAGGTATATAAATTACATTGACGACCCGTTTGGAACTGTGGTAGTGAACGCTGCCTCTGGTCCAAGGGTTGCGGGTTCGATCCCCGCACAGTACAAACATTTGTGTGCATGAACATGTCTGTTTGTATTGGTCTGGGTGTTTTCTATGTATTATAAGTATATATTTCGTGGCCGAGTGGACCCGGCAGAGTAGAATAGGCCACCCTCACTCTTACCGTGGTGTCGTAAAAGGCGACTAAGGTAAAGCTGCTGGCATGATCATCAGCACCCAGAGAAGGAAATCTCTACATTTATATCAAAACCCTCGCCAACCCGTCTGCCAAGCGTGGTGAGTATGGCAATTACCCCTCATGTGATTGAGGGAGGCCCGTGTTCCAGCAGTGGGGACTTAAATGGGATGACGATGATGATAAGTATATATTTACAAAAAAAGTATTATAATATGTATATATTTGTAATCCACTGTTGATTTTAATATCCGTAACACAGTTGCTTGAGCTACCTATATCGAGTCAGATCAATGTATGTGATGTTGTGAAATTTTTATTTATGTATTGTATCTTCACGTTTGGCACCAACCTAGAGCCTATGATAGGTTTCGAAGAGAAACCCGTGATATAGGTCTCCAGTAAGTATTGTGTCAGCTGTCTGTAGAAAAGCGGCCACTTTTGGCGTGAATCAATTTTTTCGCGTACAAAAAGGACCCAACCTTTGTGCATGCTTATTTCAAAAAAATACTAAGTGTTTGCCGAGAGGTTGAAACCCCGAAATTGTTTAAAATAGATCCGATTTAGTAGCTAAAAATTAAAATCGATTGGCGTCGCTAGTGTGCCCTACCCGTCACCTTAAGTAACTCATTGGTAAAGGTGGGTAATTGTACGTATATTCATCTCGTTGTGTCATTGCCTGTTGCTTCGTAACCCCGGGTAAGGCCCCATATTGGTCAGCTGTCTGTACACAAAGAAAGATGATAATGCAAAAAAATAATTGTTAAATAGGTAGTTTGACCCTGAGTTCTGAGCCAATCCACTTGCAACTAGGTCTACCGTGCGAGTGCCACGCTTCGGCATGATTGGGCTGGCTCGAGCGGAGTGATACCACGGCCTCGCAGAAAACCGGCGTGAAGCAGCACTGTGCTGTGTTTCGCTGCGTGAGTGAGGGTACCGGAAGCCCATGGGGGAAAGGGATGTTCAAAGGTAGGCAGCGCACTTGTGACTCCACTGTCGGACCAAAATTTGTACCTGAGTTTTTCTGTTAAGAAATTTCCAGTTCCAGTCAGCCCGTAGTCTGCAAGTTGGCGTTCTCGTACCCCCGTGCCTCGTAAGCACGTTAAGCCGTTGGTCCTGCACCCGACCCCTCTCCGGTCGTGTCACACTGGTGTCCTACCGGAATATGAGGGCAAGGGAATAGAGAGTGCACTTGTGTTTGCACACACACTTGAGCAATATAATATATCCTGCGTAAGTGGCTGAGGAAACAGCTCGAGATCCCGATAAGCACTGCTCTGCACCGAGCGGCGGAGCGCAGCCCATGGCGACAGCTGGTCGACAAAACCGGAAGGAGTCACGATCCTCATCAGTGAGGGAATCAACCGAAGATAGAGAGAAGTGGCTGATCGTAGATTGAGAATAGCCGCCTTAGCCGAAATCGGGTGGAGGATATTATTATGTTTGTCTTTCGATCCATAACCTCGGGCAATTAGGTCCCGAATTTTTGGAATGCGTGCATGGAGCCGAAATCAACACGTAGAGGCCCTTTCTATAGATAATTTACTCTAAAAGTAATCTGACACCATCCGGCGACTATCCCTGTATACACTATGAGAGTATAGCCAAGGATATTTTTATTTATGTTTTAGGATACCATAATAAAAATATAGGTAAATTAGTGAAAATAGCAAAAATTCTCAATTAAAAATATAACGTCTAGCCGGTGATACAGCAAGTCCATTTAAAAAGTATGAAATTATTAAAAAATAATTATACCATTGAATAAGCCATACAATTTGCATCAACTATTATAATAGAACCATTGACATAAACGAAACATTTGATATAGCTACCATACAAAATTCAAATTAAATGCATACAAAATACTGTCGCGTGACGTCACACCTTAGTCGCCATTTTGTATGAATCGTTTTTGGTTTGCCCAAAATAATGAGATTTTAAAGTTGTGATATCTCAGGTAGTTCAAATGAGGATCAAGTTATTCTTTCAACGATGTTTCTATCATTGAGAGGTCTTTTGATTATAAAAATATTAAAAAATGCCAAATACCGTATTCTCACCAGCGGACGATGGGGTCGTATCTTATTATTAAGAATTTTAGGCATCCAATGTTTGAGAAATAAAAGTTTCTTACGAGGTTTTCCCTCAATGATCGAGTAGTAGAAATACGCACATTGATTAGGGAAATCCAGAGGCGTGCTCAGAATTGAACCTCCGACCACCCATTTGGGCTCACGTCCTTATCTACTGAACTACCATCTCTGTTTGTGATCTACCGTGTTGTGACTACTAAACATGGAAAGGGAGAACCTTTTACGGTTCACTGGCGCCACCAACAGATTTTTGCTGATTGTAATGAAATTACACCCTGTTGGTCTGGTGGTTTAAGTACCGGGCCGCGATCTCGGGGTCCTGGGTCCGATTGCCGGGTCGAACGAAAAGTATGTTTCGAATTTTTCGGACATAGCTCGGGTTTGTGATCACCAATCCGGATTAGGCTAGCGTGGTGATTAAGCCTAATCCCATCATAGTAGCGATAGCTTGATTTCTATGATGGAGGCCTTTGCCTTGCACTGTAACAGTTCATAGGCTGATACATTACTTCTAATGAAATTAAGTCAATAAATGAAACACATATCAAGACGTCTTTACTATTTATACAGAGGTAAATTCTACAGACAGTGGCAACCCTTATAGGTAAACCGAAAACACAAAACGCTTGCGCGATGTGAGCGACACCTAGCGCCATCTATTAGTATAAAATGGTACTAATGTCCCGAAACGATGTGAGGGCGGGCTTATAAATAAATAAACTTAAAAGTAAGTTAATAATCCAATCAAATGAGTTATAAAAACGTTTCACCTACAACTAAATAATGTGGTTTTGTCTGCCTCACTGAGAACAATTGGTTTGCGGTCGGCGCCGATCTTAGAAAGTGTTTTCTTTTACACCTGGCGCATAATCTAATAAAAATAATATTTTTCTTGCAACAAACAAACGGTTTCCTTGACAACGCGTAGCACAAAATAGATATACTGTTTACTGTGGGAGAGCCCCGCTTTGGCATGAATGGGCCGGCTCGACCGGATTGGAGTGATACCACGACCTCACAGAAAACCCGCGTGAAGCAGCACTCTGTTGTGTTTCGTTGCGTGAGTGAGGGTACCTGATCCAAGAAAATTGATTCACGCTGAAAGCGGCCACTTTTAGCGTGAATCAATTTTTCGCATACAAAAATGGACCCACCAGTTGTGCGGGGTGATTTAATAAATAGTATAAGTTTTTGCCGAGATGTTGTAACCCGAAATTGTTTAAAATAGATCCGATTTAGTCGCTAAAAAATAAAATCGATTGGCGTCGCTAGAGTGCCCTACCCGTCACCTTAAAGGCCTGACACGGGAACTCAAAAGCAGGCCTCGCTCTAATGAGACCCAGCGCAGTTGTTAGTGGGTCTCTTCACAAACCACTGCGCTTAGCCGTGTGGTCCCCGGCAGAGTAGTATAGACCACCCTCACTCTTACCGAGGTGTCGTAAAAGGCGACTAAGGTAAAGCTGGTGGCATGATCATCAGCACCCAGAGAAGGAAAACTCTGCAATCAAAACCCTCGCCAACCCGTCTGCCAAGCGTGGTGAGTATGGCAATTACCCCTCGTGTGATTGAGGGAGGCCTGTGCCCCAGCAGTGGGGACTTAAATGGGCTGACGATGATGATGATGAACCACTGCGCTAAAGAGGCAGTCATGGTATTGTACTAACTAAATAAACGACGGAGAATAGGCGGCAAAAGTCGTTACATTACCATAACTGTACTCAATTCACAACCTACATGAGTGAACTAGAAAACTATGTGTATACTCGTAGGGACGCGTGCGCAACGTCAAAATGAATGAATGAATGAAAACATTTATTATGCGGATCATATATAATAAAAAAAGGAATACAATTTAAATTAGTAGTTTCGAAGATATTAGATATCTAAAAT
Source organism: Marasmia exigua (assembly GCA_019059595.1). Taxonomy (NCBI): domain Eukaryota; kingdom Metazoa; phylum Arthropoda; class Insecta; order Lepidoptera; family Crambidae; genus Marasmia; species Marasmia exigua. Next base: position 2,039,389 of record CM032487.1, on the reverse strand, counting down.
GCAGGGACATACGCAGCGCCTCGCCCTATCGCCCCAGCGCCATCTCGCACACTTATTACAACAAAGGAGTAAGTATACTTACGCGATTTTTTTTATTTCATTAATCGATATAGAATACTTTGGCATTATATGTGTTTTTTTGTTCATATTTTTTTAACAAAAAAACATGTTAAAACACAAAAAAAGTACGTCTTTAAAAATATATTGTTTCTTTTTGTGATAAGTCATTATCAAGTTATTAATTTAGAAAGCTGGTCATACAGAAATAAAGAACATGTTGAAAGGCTTCAAATACATATATATTTATTTGTCATTTATCCAGTAAAACAAAAATACCGTTTTTTCCATTTATCATTTAACCAGTAAAACAGAAATACCGTTTTTAGGGTTCCGTAGCCAAAATGGCAAAAACGGAACCCTTATAGTTTCGTCATGTCCGTCTGTCCGTCTGTCCGTCTGTCACAGCCGATTTACTCGGAAACTATAAGTACTACAGTGATGAAATTTGATGGAAATATGTGTTGTATGAACCGCTACAAAAATATGACACTAAATAGTAAAAAAAAGAATTGGGGGTGGGGCCCCCCATACATGTAACTGAGGGATGAAATTTTTTTTTTCGATGTACATACCCGTGTGGGGTATCAATGGAAAGGTCTTTTAAAATGATATAAAGTTTTCTAAAAAACATTTTTCTTAAAGTGAACGGTTTTTGAGATATCAGCTCTCAAAGTCGTAAAAAGTATGTCCCCCCCCCTCTATCTCTAATATATATATTATAACTACGGGGTATAAAATTCTAAAAAAAATAGAGGTGATGCATGCTAATTAACTCTTTCAACGATTTTTGGTTTGATCAAAGTATCTCTTATAGTTTTTGAGATAGGTTGATTTAACTGTAATTTTGGACTTTGCTGCTACGGAACCCTTTGTGCGCGAGCCCGACTCGCACTTGGCCGGTTTTTTCCATTTATCATTTATCCAGTAGAACAATATATTCCATTTATTATTTATCCAGTAAAACAATATATTCAATTACCATTTATCCAGTAAAACAATAATATATTATTAATAATTTTGACGACCCGTTTGGAACAGTGGTAGTGAACGCTGCCTTTGGTCCAAGGGTTGCGGGTTCGATCCCCGCACAGTACAAACATGTTGTATGTGTGTATTAACATGTCTGTTTGTATTGGTCTGGGTGTTTGTATGTATTATAAGTATGTATTTACAAAAGAAAAGTATTATATGTATATATTTGTAATCCCACTGTTGATTCTGATATCCGTAACACAGGTGCTTGAGCTACCTATCTCGGAGTCAGATCAATGTATGTGATGTTGTGAAATATTTATTTATTATTTATTTATTTAATTTTTTCGCTCTCCTGTAAAGTTGGTGTTTTCAAGTTACGCCTTTGTTATTCTAGGTGTGCGATCTATTGATACTGTTTGAGAAACAAATGTCCCAAATCGATGTGGGGGCGGACCGTTAGTTCATAAATAAATTAGTACCCTATTGTCTGCCGCGAATCTTTGCGTGTAGTAAAGCTAAACATACGAGTGCTAATATCTCACCTCACAGTAACAACATTTTACGCAAATCACATACAATGCATCGTCAGTGGGCAGCGCGCGGGATGGTTGCGCTTGCGACACAGCACGCGCGCGCGCATGTGGGCTAATCTACGCCTATTGTGAATCTTTCCTGGGATTTGAGATTGGGATCTTGTTTCTTTAATTGGCAATCGCGGTTTCCGAAGTGATAGTCACAGGATCGAATCTTAACACGCATTTTCAACGGTGTAATAATTTAAGCTGCCTGTGCGAAGCCCGGGGTACTTGTAGTTACGGTTACACCGCATCATCATCATCATCATCATCATCATCAGCCCATTTAAGTCCCCACTGCTGGGGCACGGGCCTCCCTCAATCACATGAGGGTTAATTGCCATACTCACCACGCTTGGCAGACGGGTTGGCAAGGGTTTTGATATAAATGCAAAGTTTTCCTTATCTGGGTGCTGATGAACATGCCACGGTTGCACCGTGATTCAGGAATTTCATGATATTGAGAGCCTGGTAAATACATTGAAGCGATAGCCGCCTGACCTTCGCAACCCTTTACACGGAAAACTGTAAAAATGGATTACACGTTTCGGAAAATAATGCAGGTTTCCCAACAAGGTTTTCCCTCAATGTCGAGATAATGGTAGAAATAATAATAATAATAAATAAATAAAGTTTTATTTTAATGCACAAGTAAAAAAGAAATGACACACAACATTATAAGTAAAGCAAGTATTTGTGCTTTGCAAGAATTCAGCATAAAAAAGTAACAGAGGTTTCCAAACTAAGCTAAGCCTGTATCTTGGAAACCAGAGAACAGTCTTAGGATTCCAAATTAAAATAAAATAAAAATAACAAAAAATAATTTTTTTTTTAGTAGTACTTACAATGAAATGAAATTAAACCCAGAAACCCACTTAAAAACATCAACGTAGGATTTTTTCACAGATAAAGTATGCACAGAGTTTTGATAAATCTAAAGGTGCCAGGATTCGAACCCTTGACCTCCCGAACTGGTCCGCGGCCGCTTCTCAGCGTGGTCCAGTTAACTACTAACAAACTGGCAATGTTATTAACTCATCCGCGGACCAGAATTTTTGCGGGCGAGTTAATACCTAACCCGTTAAGAAGGCGCTCGTTTTTATCCACTATGCATATGCATTCTGGTAGCCGACAACTACCCTCGCAAAGTCGGCTAGGGTTGACCCCAAGCGGAAGCCGCTCCTGCAGTAAGGTTCGAGAAATCACCGGCGCGCACCGTGACGCGGCGCGGGCGCACGACGCAACGATACTTTCGCCCTCCACGCGTCGTCACACACGGGGAGACGGGGCATAAGCGGCAGCGAGAGCGTATATACGAGTACACGCCGGGACCAAGCATAAGCGGTAGCGGAAAATCATAGGGCACAATTCCATCCTAATATTATAATAAGGAATTCTAAGTGGAGATGGTGGAAGGGATGGAGAGGGAAACCGATTTCCACACGAGCATAGCTGCAGGCGACCGCTTGTGTTTTCTAAATCTTATAGGTAACTTTTTTCTTAGCACAAAAATATCATATGCTATATTTTCGGACCGATGCGACCATCAAGAAAAGAGTGTATTCCTTTTTAGAAGGCCGACGGCGCACAGAGTCACAACTCTCTAAGCGATTCATTTGGTGATTCTGTCTCACTCCGATCACTACACGCGTGCATGTATCTTGCCGCCCATGGACATCAGCCACACCAGTACTACTGATGGAAGTGTGTCACTTCTTCTAAAAATCTTTTCCTGTGCACTGTTTACGTTCCAATAAATCCCTATTTACTTTTACACGTATTTCATTCTGAGGATTTGACTGTGGGAAAGCTACGCTTCGGCATGAATGGGTCGGCTTGACCGGAGTGATACCACGGCCTCACAGGAAACCGGCGTGAAGCAGCACTCTGTGTTTCGCTACATGTGCGAGGGTACCTGGAGGCCCAATCCGGTGGTTTAAAGGTTGGCAGAGCCCTTGTGACTCCACTGGTGTTGCGGGTGTCTATAGGCGGCGGAATTGCTTACCATCAGGTGATCCGTCTGCTCGTCTGCCACCTCTCATATAAAAAAAAATTAAAATCAGCTTCCACTATTATTTTCAACAACCTCGTGTCAACACTCCCACCCGCTACCGCTTATAACTCGCACCCTCATCTACTTAACCCGTGTGTACCCGTAATTGCACGTCGGATGCGTTGCGTTGCGGTGGTCGCCGCAACTGTACCGGACCGTTTCGGCCAATCACACTCATTAGCCGATTCTGTTGCAGCCGCGGCGGAACGGTCTATAAACCCCTTTTTCTAAACTTATTTATTAACTAATCATAGCTAAACGGCACTGTCATTCTGTGGCAGAATGATTTTACGGTGTAACTGATTATTTTATTTACCCATAGATAGATAGATAGGTAGATATTCTTTACTGCACAAAAAGAAAATACAAGCATGATAAAACAACAACAGACAGTAGGTACAATAAGGCGGTCTTATCGCTTGTGGCGATTTCCAGACAACCTTTGGGTATCGTATTCGTAATAGGGGAAGGCAATGCAAAGTAGTTTAACTATTGAAATTGAGATTTTTTTTTATTTATTTGGACCACCAACAAGATCATACACCTTAAAAGCTAAGATGTACAAGTTGGTTTTTTTATGTGATATGTGGTAGACGAGCAGACGGTTACCCCTCATGTGATTGAGGGAGGCCCGTGCCCCAGCAATGGGGACTTAAATGGGCTGACGATGACGATGAGCAGACGGATCACCTGATGGTAAGCGATTGCCGCCGCCCATGGACACTCGCGACACCAGTAGAGTCGTTAGTCTGCCAATATTTAAACCTCCCTTTCCCCCGGATTGGGCCTCCTTTACCCTCGCTCACGCAACGAAACACAGCGCAGTGCTGCTTCACGCCGGTTTTCTGTGAGGCCGTGGTACCACTCCGGTCGAGCAGGCCCATTCATGGCGAAGCGTAGCTCTCCCACGGTTCCCGGTGATTCCCCTTTCTAAGGGTTCGATCAGAATGAGAACACAGAGATGATGATTTTATTAAGCTCTAATGAATGTTCTAATGGTTACAAATAGTAAATGGGCAAATTGTTTTAACTATATTTAATGACACGCTAAGAAACACCTTAGATTGAAAAAAAGTTACAAAACCAATCAAAAGTTGCGCCTACGCACGTGAAGATTGACATCAATGATTGCAATCAAAATGCATTTACCGGGAGTTGAACCACCGACCTTGACTAGTTAATTGACTTACCAATCACATGAGTCACTTCGCCTCCTCCGAAACTTACTCGATGCGTAAACTACTAGTGATGTAGCCTAGGAGACTCACTCGAGTCACTCCAGGCACATCCGTACTTTTTTTATATACTACGTCGGTAGCATATTTACGTTTGCAACTCCAGTGGACCTGCATGCGCGCTGCCGACCCCTTAAAAACATTAATACTCCTTTTTTGAAGAACCTTATGCTGTATTCCCCCGGGAAAACCTCTGATGGCAGCTCATTCCTCAGCCGGAGCGTTCGCGGGAGGAAATTCCTCTGGAACCGTACTGTGCGAGACCATTTGGGTTCCAATGTGTGAGGGTGGACGCTCTGACGACGGCGGGCGGTGCGGTGGTAGAATGCGGCTGTTGGCATTAATAACAATAACAACGGAAGCGATGTTTTGTTTTTTATGATATAGGTGGCAGACGAGCAGACGGATCACCTGATGGTAAGCAATTACCGCCGCCCATGGACGCCGGCAACACCAGTGGTGTCACAAGTGCGCTGCTTACCTTTTAACCCCCCTTCCCTTGGATTGAGCCTCCGGTACCCTCACTCACGCAGCGAAACACAGCGCATGCACTGCTTCACGCCGGTTTTCTGTGAGGACGTGGTATTTCTCCGGTCGAGCCGACCCATTCATGCCGAAGCGTGGCTCTCTCAATGTCAAGGCATCACCTCCGTTGGCACCGCCATATTGGCCCGCGAGATACTTCTTCGCGCTTCGTTTGAAGGAATCCATATTGTAGAGGATGTAACATTGTAGGAAGGAGGAAATACATGCGCCATCGAGTCCCATTTCTTAATGGTGCGGCAGAAATCACAGTTAAGTGATTAGTTTTGATTTAAGATAGATAAACTCTGAGTCGAGTGATAAACTTTGAGTCAAGGGCTGAGTCACACAATGACAACACTACTGCACCCCTACGCATGTTTGTCATAGTTCACGTTGATTGCTCCGTGGGAGTCCGCAGTTCACACTAACAGGTCGAAACTTATCGTAAGGAGTGAATGAGTCATACTAATAGCGAAATAATGAGTTTAGTTAAATTCAAGGGGTCAAGTTTTCTGTTTAGTGATGAAAGAATGTCTTTTGTTTGTCGGTGGTAAGGTGTGGTGTTTTTAATAGGCCATTTTCATCTATCAACAATAAATTATGAAATGATATTACTTGTATAGTTTTCATCACGGGAAATGCAAATATTACGTCATTTTCCCATGAAATCCTAAGATAAATTTTATTTTTCAAAATCAAAATTGAGGTTTTAGTATCTGTATGTCACGTGATTTCAAACGCCGACCGCCATGATGTGACGTCATTATCCTAAAACATCTTTTTGACATCTTTGTTTACTTACCTACAACTTTCATCGAAATTTTGACATTTCTCAATTTTAGTTCAATGCCCTTTGATTTAGTTATAGTGACGTCATGCGCCGTCACCATCATGGCGGTCGGTGTTTTAGCGCGTATATTTTACGTCAAATTTTTGATGATTTTTTTATAACATTTAGCAGGCGTATTTTGCAGAAATAAAAAAAATGCTTGATTATCTGATGTATATGAGCATTATAAAGAATATTTGAAAAAATAGGAGAATTCCCTATTTTCATCTTGGGCGGCGGGTAAAGATCAGTCGATCTATCTCTTCTCTGCCACGTATAAAAAAGTAATCAGATTGACAACAAAAAAAAGTTAGATTTCAATCAAGGTGCCAAATCCAATAGGCCGGCTCTACCGGAGCGATACCACAGCCTCACAGAAAACTTGCGTGAATCAGCCAGCGCTATTTTTCGCCGAGTAAGTGAGAGTGCCGGAGGCCGAATTCGAGGAGGTGAAAAGTTTGACAGCGCACTTTTGACTCCGTCTGTCCTATGACCTAAAAAAATGTTTTTTATGTGATAGGTGGCAGACGAGCAGACGGGTCACCTGATATAGATACCCGCGACACCAGTGGAGTCTCTGCCAACTTTTAACCCCCCTCTCCCAGGATTAAGCCTACGGCACCCTCACTCAAGCAGCGAACGGTACAGTACTGCTTCACGTCGGTTTTCTGTGTGGCCGTGGTATCACTCCGGTCGAGCCGGCCCATTCATGCTGAAGCATGGCTCTCCCATCTAGCTTCAGATTAAATTATACAACCATGGCTATGGAGAATCTTTACCTAAATACTAAGTACATATCGTACATATAGTGGCCGTGTGGTCCCCGGCAGAGTAGAATAGGCCACCCTCACTCTTACCGAGGTGTCGTAAAAGGCGACTAAGGTAAAGCTGCTGGCATGATCATCAGCACCCAGAGAAGGAAAACTCTGCATTTACATCAAAACCCTCGCCAACCCGTCTGCCAAGCGTGGTGAGTATGGCAATTACCCCTCATGTGATTGAGGGAGGCCGGTGCCCCAGCAGTGGGGACTTAAATGGGCTGATGATGATGAAGTACATATCTATGGATAGATGTTTTTATCATTTTGCGACAGTCGTCATCTCTTTATCTATCTTAAACCATATTTCCTCTATCACCGGAGATTGCTCCAAAGATACCGATCAAATACCTTACGCAAAGCGGTCTACCACAGTATAACTATAGCCAGTAGCAATAATGCATTCATAATACTTCTTATACTTGACTTGAAATATACGAACTTACCATACAATTAGGTGCACTAGTTATTTAATTAAACTTGACAATAAATACTTAACGTGAAGGGTATACCCCACTAGCGACGCCAATTGATTTTAATTGTTAGCTACTAAACTCTCACACAGTCTCTCACTCTCTACAGTCTCTCGGTAAACACCTATACTATTTATTTAATACTACATGCTGGTAGTACATGGCATTAATGACGTAACGGATGCATCCGCTTGACACAAGAGTCCACCCCATAGGTCCAACCAAGTTCGCAGAGAGGCGCTTCCACACGTGCGTGGGACCGCGTAGTTTAATGCCAATTTAATAAATTAACTATATAATAATTCTCACAACATCTCATACGTTGACCTGATTCCGTACTAAGTAGCTTAAGCACTCGTGTTACAGATATCAGACAACAGAGGAACACAAATATATACTTAAATACATATATTACACCCAGACACCGAACAAACACAAGTATTCATCACACGAATGTTTGTCCAGGGTGTAACCCACGACCTTTGGCGTAAGAGGCAGGGTCACTACCAATTGCGCCATCCGGTCAGTCAAACTATATCTTTATTCTATTATTATTATTATTGACTGCCTCGGTGGCGCAGTGGTTAGTGGGTCGCACTTTAAAGCGAAGGCGTCGCAAGAGGTCTCGGGTTCGATCCCCGGGTCGGGCCAAAAATTTGTACCTAAGTTTTCGGTAAGAAATTCTTAGTGGCAGCCCGGAGTCTGGAAGTTGGCGGTCTTGCACCCCCATACCTCGGAAAGCACGTTAAGCCGTTGATCCTGCGCCCAATTCTCCGGTCGTGTCACGATGGTGTCCCATCGCAATATGAGGGTAAGGGAATAGAGTAATACTTGTGTTTGCGCACACAATTGAGCATTTATATCCTGCGTACGTGGCTGATCGTTGAGATTAGCCGCTATAGCCGTAATTGGTCGGAGGATATTATTATTTTATTTATTATACCTACAAAGTCCTAATTTATTTTCATTCCTATGTGTTTCTTAGTTTTTACTTACAGACTATTAATATATTACTTTATGCTATTGTTTATCTGTCTTTGTTTGTCTTCTTCCTGTTGTATGTATGTGTGCACGTACGTCGCCAAGGCTCCGTCTGAAAACCAGCGCTGCAGCGGCTTCGGCCACTGCAGCAAACGCTGAGGTTGGCCACAGGCTACAGAATTTGTCCTTATTTGTGTACTTATGTTACTTGTGTTTAAATTAATGTTCTGTGTCCAATACAGAAATTTTTATCCTTATCTCAGTCGTATAATATGCCATCTAGCGGATTTTTCACACCCGATAGCCCCCATTGAAAATTTTTCATCGTCAGCCCATTAAGTCCCCACTGCTGGGGCACGAGCCTCCCTCAATCCCATGAGGGGTAATTGCCATACTCACCACGCTTGGCAGACGGGTTGGCGAGGGTTTTGATATAATTGCAGAGTTTTCCTTCTCTGGGTGCTGCTGGCATGATAGCAGCCCTCCCTTAGTCGCCTTTTACGACACCTCGGTAAGAGTGTGGGTGGCCTATTCTACTCTGCCGGGGACCACACGGCAAGATACAATGTTATTTATTTATTTAATAAATTGCACACATGTTACATTTGCAGTCTTAAAACTAACGCAGTATATTATAATAACAATTGAGCGCTATATTATATATACATATCCTGTGGCTGTTGAGATTGGCCGCCTTAGCAGTAATCGGTTGGAGAATATTATTATAATGTATGTCGAGCTACCGGCTTCAACACTGTGGCTCCACGCTCAATCTACACAATCGCAAGTACATTAGTGTAAATAAACGTAAAAGTGGCGTTTTTCCGCCGTATAAGTATTAGTATAAGTATAAAGTATTAGTCCGGGCCGTTCGATACGCTCTCAGTAGGTCAGCGCGAACAATGGGGAAAGCGGGAATAAAAACGAATGCGTTTGATAAAAGGTCGTTAACGCATTCCGCGATTATATGTGGAGAAAAATGATTACATAGATAACCGTGGGAGAGCCACACTTCAGCATTAATGGGCCGGGAAGCAGAACTGTACTGTGTTAAGCTGCGCGAGTGAGGGCACTGGAGGCCCAATCCGGGGGAAAGGGAGGTTCAAAGATTGGCGGCGCACTTGTGACTCCACTGATGTCGCGAGTGTCCATGGGCGGCGGCAATCGCTGACCATTACATAAAAAAAAAAAACATTTTTTTTGCCCGGCACTTTCATGTTTGGACCAAAAATGTATGAAAGTCCGAGCATCTCCTTTGACTAATTGTAATAACAAAACGTATGACAAAATATCCAATCAACTTAGATTACTAAACCACCTTTGATTCATGAAAAACTGCCTGAAATCCTTGAAAAAAAAAGAGCAACACCGAAACTCCACGCATTTTCACCGCGTCATACACCAATTAATCTAACGCACTCGCCCCTAATTCTATAACCCCTTGGACTAGGGATGTGGCATCCTTCTTAAATAATTATAAAAAAAATCGATTAAGAAATAATCGATTAAACTTTTTTATGAAATGAAATGAAATGAAAATAGTTTACTTCAATTTAGGTCCATACAGAACACTTAAGGAATGTCAAAATGTCTACCACTGGTTCGGAATGTAGTTTTCTGCCAAGAAGACACCAGCAAAAAACTTAGCAGTTACTCATTTAAACTCTTTTAAAAGTTTTTATAAAACAAATGTGTTCATAGGTGTTCATGTCATTTTCAATCATGTCATGATCTTATTCATGAAGATCTTTATTACCATGTGACATTCAGAATAAATAAATAAGTACAGTTTTACCAATTGTATAAGTTTGCGCAGAACTCTTATTTTCGAAAACTGCAGCAAAATCTTAACCAATCACAACGCTCCATTTGCGAGCGTTTCTTATTGGTTGATGCGTGAGCGCCATGATCGGTGCGAGTGCGGTTAAGAGAGAGATAGCATTCCTCTATGGATTGTATTTAATCTTAACGTAACGCAATAAAGTCTGTATTTCAACTGCTTTCGCAATCATAATCAATCGAATTTAACTTGCTCTTCTGCGTAGACGAATTTTACCGATGTAACCCATGATGGTACACCTGTAAATAAATGATCTTTATCACTGTCGTAATAGGTAAGGGACACTCCTGAGGAAGTGGCGGTGGTTATGGATTGTCTGACGTTGCGTAGCTTCTTTTGCGAGACTTCTCCATCTCTGTTGGCGGTACTGCGTGTAAATTCACAGATAACAACATAATACATGATACCTAATTAGACTTTTTTTCACTAAAGGTTTACCTAGTTACTTACTTGTTTAGCCGTTGCTGCCTGGGTTCGATTCATAGGTCGGGCGAGGTTTTGTACCGGATATTTCTTAGTGCTTAATGCTCTTATACTTCTGTGTCTATATTCCACTATACATACATACATACATAACGGAGCCTACGGATTAAATGTGATTTCTCAAAAAAAACAATCATGTAATTGTTGTGCCAATAAATGTATCATTCATTCATTCACAATTCGATTCTATACCAAAGTGAACGAAATGTTGTTTCTATCCGAACGAGGAGATTCCGTAAAAAACCCCGCGTGGCGTTTTTAAATGAATAAGTCTTATTATTAAGATTTAACAAACTAAAACGGTGTTATAAAAGAGTTTTCATTATTTTATCGAAAATTTTGTTTGAATATTTTTTGTTTCAATCGTCAAAAATGCTCCAACTGCACCGCTTACAAAGGTTTATTGAATGTTTATGCATAAAGCCGTAGATTCGATACTTGAATTATTCTGAATATCATATTCAATAACTGCACAACTCTGATTGACATATTCGATAATTGAATTACTGTGAGTAAAATATTCGATTATTTATATTCTTACCATCACCAAAAGTTTTACCTGCAATAATGGATTCCCCGCGTCTCCACCGCCCCTATCATCGCTCGTTTATCATGGTGTAACATGCCGTAATTTACTCTTCCGTGTTTCCGTAATCGAGTTTTTGTTAAATTCCGCCAGTCAGGATCCTTTCATGTGTCTGTGAATAAAACGGCCAACAAAATGGTGAATGTTTGCTCGTCACTTCATATAAAGTCTCGATACAAACTTTCGAGAAATTGGAGTCAGGACCTCATTTTCATACATACGAGACCAGTTCAGATAAATAAAGTGTCACTGCTTTTGTAATTACCTATTACCACCTATTTAAAAAGAAGCACAGACTAATAAAATAAATCATACACACAGCGGCAACGCTTATAGGTAATCCGAAATCACGAAACGCTTGCGCGATGTTATCGACGCCTAGCGCCATCTATCGGTATAAAGTGGAACTAATGTCCCGAAACGAAGTGAGGCCGGACCTAGTTATATAATGTAAATGTAGATTATTTAGTAAAAAAAAATCGCGTTACAAATTTTTGAACTGATAATTTACACGAAAATCCTCTCAAGTTTTTTTTTATGCTAGAGGCGACAAACGAGCAAGCGAGTCACTTGATGGAAAGTATTCATCGCCACCCATGAACATCCGCGAAATCAGAGAGATCGCTAATGTGTTGCTGGCCTTATTAAAAAGGAGTACGCTCTTCTCTTGAACGTCTCTAGGTCGTAGCCGTCAAGTATCTACTACGTAAGGGTGTGATAGGTACGGAAAACCATCTGTCACGTAGATAGGTAACCGAAGGTAGATTATACCTAATGTTATCATGTGGAATGTTTCTCAATATTATGTAACTGTTCTACACGTCGATTTTCGATTGTTCAAGCGCACTCCGCCCCCGCGTGCCTCCGCAGACCATGGGAAGGTCGACTTTGTAGGGGTATAGCTATAGCCACCTAAATAGTCAAAATCAATGTTTGCCACTAGCTCCTCTCGTTGAGGCAATGGCTACAGGACAGTAACTCACCTAACATCACCCATTCTGAGGACCTCAACGAAATGAAATTCACGTTGGTCGTGAATCTATACGCCCTTTTCGTCAGCTGTACATACGTTTTTTTTATGATAGGTATAGTATAGGTTCGTAAAAAAAGTATTTAAAAATATTGTTTATTGTCTCTTATTAACAAAAAGGCAAGGCCAACATTATGTAGTAAGTAGTAAGGAAAAACAGTATATTTAGACAATTACCATATCTTTTTTGCTAGACGGAAAGACAAAGCGATGAAGTTCAGCTCAAGCTGGGTCGAGGGTAACCTTTCAGTAGGCGCTGGTTTTCAATCTTCTCCCGGCTCTCTGTAGCGGAAGTTACCGGACGGGTTCCTTATAGAAGAGAGGGACCTCTCTTCTTATTGTTAATGCCCTATCTCCACCACCATGCTCCGATATCTCGAATGGTCTTGAGCTTCGCTTCAGGTTAATCCTAGGGTCTTCGATTGTGCAGTGATAGTCCACTGCCAGGTTTGCTTAGAGCGGCCACGTTACCGTTTTCCTTGGGGGTTCCAGTCTAGGGCATGCCTCGGTATGTGGTCCGGTTCCCTTCGCGTGTGGCCGATCAAGTTCCATTTGCAGCGTTTGATCTGCTGGTCGATCGGAGTCTCACAGCAGCGATCCCACGAATCTATAGGCCCTCTACCACTTCCTAAAACCCGCGTCTAATTGAGTTATCTCTTTGTTTCAGCGTGGTGCCAACAGCGAAGAGAAAGAAGGAGTCCTCGTTCGCGATACTGACGGAGACTCCCGTCGCCTCTCGCCCCACCAGCCCGAGGTCCCTCCCTGTGGAGTTACGGTTGGACAGGCGATCTCCTTTTAAAGGTAACTGTCTCATATTTTTTTAGTATTCTTTCCATGATATACACCGTTATTTTTATGGTTTACATCCCGAAAACCTCATAATAGGTGTCGTGAATAAAGTCCATTTAGCATTGTCAGATCAAAAATATAAGCAAAAAAAATCAGCTACTCTATACAAACGCCCTATTGGTCTAGTGGTTTAAGTACCGGATAGTGATCTCGGGGTTCCCGGGTCGAGCGAAAAGTATGTTTCGAAGTTTTCGAACATAGTTCGGGTTTGTGATCACCAATCCGCATTTGGCAAGCGTGGTGATTAAGCCTAATCCCATCATAGTAGCGATGACTTAATTTCTTTGATGGAAGCCTTTGCCCTGCAGTGGGACAGTTTATAGGCTGATACTTTACTTTACTCTATACAAAATAGAATAACCGCCCGCCAATATGTATGTATGGAATAGCAGATTTTTTTCGCTTATTTTGTTGATCTAATATGCTAATTGGACTTAATTTACGATCCTATTATGAGGTTTTCGAGATGTAAACGATTAAAAAATTACGGTATAAATCAATCCAATAGTTTTATAGAGAAGAAATCTTTATGCAATAGGTGGCCAACGAGCAGATGGAACACCTGATGGTAAGCAATTGCCGCCGCATATGGACACCCGCAACACCTACCAATAACCTCCATCTCTTTGTCATCACGGAAAACATAGACACAGAACTCATGGTGCCTACATTACGTGCTAAAAAGGCTACGCACACATTGTATACAAAAATAAGTTCACACAGAACATTTATCACTATCATCAGCCTATCGCAGTCCACTGCTGGACTTAGGCCTCTCCAATTGTTCGCCACCATCCAGCTCTTGCCAGCCATCCTGCGCAGATCGTCCCTCCACCTAGGCAGAGGGCGCCCTACATTACGTTTGCCAAGACGCGGTCTCCACTCTAGAACTCATTTACCCCATCGGTTGTCGCTTAAATATTATGTAATCTACCGCTTATTCAAAGTGTCAATTTCTACCGAGAAAAATCAGCAAGAAACTCAGTGGTTTCATGCACGAGCCATGGAACTAGAAGTCAGCGGAATGTGCCACTTTTCCAAAAAAAACGTCACAGAGTGTAAAAGAGGTGCGATAGAGAAAGAACGTCGCCCAGCACGTCACCCCAATACTAACGGCTTCGCGCAGTTTTTCAAGTATGGCTTTCTATGAAAAGGCACAGTCTGTTTAGGGTGCGTGTCTATGGTACGACAGTGATCTCGGCTTGAAGATAAAGATAAAGATAATTTATTTGCTCAAACATGTGTACATACAGATGTCAAGGTAAAATTTTAGTTTCAACATGTTGTACCATTACGGTGTACAAAATATATTCAATATTATTAGTCCATTTAATTAAGAAAATCAACATCGTATTCACAAAAAAAAAGAAAAAAAAACAATAATAATAAATACACTAAAAATGTCAATAATTATAATTATAATAATTCTCACAACATCTCATACGTTGACCTGATTCCGTATTAAGTAGCTTAAGCACTTGTGTTACAGATATCAGACAACAGAGGAACACAAATATATACTTAAATACATATATTACACCCAGACACCGAACAAACACAAGTGTTCATCGCACGAATGTTTGTCCAGGGTGGGGATCGAACCCACGACCTTTGGCGTAAGAGGCAGGGTCACTACCAATTGCGCCATCCGGTCAGTCAAACAATAATAGGCCAGTTACAAATAAATTATAAATTGTCATTTAAGAAATCCGTCAAATTGTAATAGCATTTTTCCAGTAATAAATGTTTAATTTTGGTTTTAAACTCATTGCAATCTAATTGTCTAAGGGTCAATGGGATCTTATTGTAAATTCTTGGAGCCATACACAAAATACTTTTACTCATTAGAGCCGTTTTTGTGGGAGGCATGCGACATCTACTCTCATCACGCCGGCTTCGATTACTGACATCTGCAAAACGCAGATTGAGACAGAGATAGACTATACGGAACGTGTGCGGGATGGACACGATACGTCAACAATAGGTCAACGATCTCTTCGATATCAGTCAGCTAGAGCCGACTTTTTGTATCAATTTTTTTTCTGCCACAAACCTGATTATCTAGGAACACAAAAGCATTTTTGGGTATTTTCCAAGAATCCGAAAACTTAGTCCCCAGAAAAAAACGGTGGGAAATCAATTTAATAAAAAGTCTAAAATTATATTGGATCTGTTACAGTGGTATTTAAAATAAGATTAAATAATGTTTTATAACAAATAGTGGCCCGCCCTCATATCGGTAAGGGAACTTTATTTTGCTAATAGTTACAAAACGTACCTACAGATGGCATTGGGTGTCGATTACATCGAGCTATGGTTTTGTCGTTGTTACGACCCGTTTGGAACAGTGGTAGTGAACGCTGCCTTTGGTCCAAGGGTTGCGGGTTCGATGCCCGCACAGTACAAACATTTGTGTGCATGAACATGTCTGTTTGTATTGGTCTGGGTGTTTGTATGTATTATAAGTATGTATTTACAAAAGAAAAGTATTATATGTATATATTTGTAATTCCGCTGTTGATTCTGATATCCGTAACACAGGTGCTTGAGCTACCTATCTAGGAGTCAGATCAATGTATGTGATGTTGTGAAATATTTATTTATTATTTTATTATAATATAATTTTCCTCTTCATAAATAGTATAAATAGATAGATTATCAAATATATTAAAATACTACAATTTACATTTAACGAATCTTCCCTCTTCTTTTCAGGTCGAGGCTTCAGAGAAGAGACCTCCCGCCACAACACGCCAAAGACCTCCGCCGCGAACTCCCGTGCCGGCTCCCGCGCCAACTCCCCCCCTCCCAGGAGGAGGACCAGCTCCCTCTCCAAGATTGACAACATGGCGACCACCGCGGCTCTCCCCCTCCCTATGCCCGTGCTTAGCAGACCGCACTCCCCCAGAAACTTCCTCAAAGAAAACATAGAAGAAGTCAGAGAACTAAGTGAGCTGAACAGAGAACGGCACGAGGCGGAAGCAGAGAGGAAAAGACTAGAAGAAGAAGAGGCGCTCCTCATCGAAATGGGGCTTCTTGACAAAAACGCCAAAAGTGACGCCATAAGAAGCGTCGTATGCTCTAAGACTAACTCCAGAGTCAACTCCAGAACTAACTCCAGAGCTAACTCTAGAAGCAACTCCCCGACTAAGATCAATCTCAGATCACGGTCTAACTCCCCATCTGCGATAATGGGATACGAAAACATACCTGCTAATAGCAAACAATTGGTTAATCAAGACGATGGCACGTCCAAGCCTGTTACACACAGATCTAGAGTTAGGAACGTCTCCAAATCGCAACCTCAATCTAACTGAAGGATCGCCCAAACATTCAAAAATACCTAAACGCCAAAATTCTGTATCTCCCAGTAGAAGCAGCAGAAGAGATGGCTCCATGAGCAGAAGAAGTGAGAACAGTTTAAAAAACCAGAAGTATATGTCGAACAGTACCAGCAGTATCCACGAAACGATAAGAATCGGAAGCCAAGTCCACGATAAGAGAACTAGCAAAAGCACGCAACACTTGACCATTTCCCCAGCACATATCAGAGGGAAACCTCCAATATCTCCCGGTAGAGGAGGACCACCACCAGCCAACAAGGCTATTAACTCCAAAAGACTGTCCCCTATCGTTGGTACCCCAAGCAAAAGTCCAATAGACGACCAAAAGCCCAGTTCTGCCAAAACAACAATCAAACCGTCTACCACCGCAAGAAAACCAGTGAAGACTGCTGGCAATACTCCTGCTACATCTAGATTGAATTCTAGACAGCCCAGCAGAACTGTCAGTAGGGACCCTAGCCCTGAGAAGCGTAAGACTGCTGCTAAGACCTCCACTTCTACTAAACCTGCCTATGTTCAAGGGAGACCTGTGTCTCGAGCTCCCAGCACGAAAACCACACCAAAACCAGCTGCCACTAGCAAACCAGAACCTAGAAAACCTCCTATCAGTCGTACTAGTAGTATAAAAAGTCTAGTAAGGACACCGAGCACCAAAACTTTGATTGAGAAACCCCCTTTATCAAAGAAGAATAGTAGAAAAGATTTGACAGAGAAAAATAAATCGAATAGTAAAATGAATGAAGTCGGCGCAAAGAAAGATGCAGATCATGATAAGAAATCTATAAAAGAAACGCCAAATAAACCAAAAGGAAGTGCCTCAGGAGTAAAGGTGAGTGTGGACTCTGGAACAGACGCGGAAGACCATGTAATAAAGCAAGATAATGAAACACAGTACGATAAAATAACGAATGATAAAGGCGAGTTAGTACTGCTAACAAAGAAAAATATAGTTTCCATGACGACAGCGGCTATTACATCTCAGCCTTTAGAAATTGTTACTACGGTCACAAATCAACTGCCAGCTGCTTTTGAAAAAGCGAGAGAAAAGGGTATATTTGAAAGACTGAGCTCTAGAGATTCATTAGCACTCAAAGATGAGGACAAAGAGAAAGAAACAGAAACTACAAAAGAGGCAGAAAAATCTACAAAAGAGACAGCTGATGAAAAAGAAAAACATGATGAAAAGAAACCTGCTCCTAAAGCAGAAGAGAAAAAAATTACACCGAAACCTAAAGAAAGCACTTCAACCTTTGTGGATGACAGTATAAGACTGAAATTGCTACAACCGCCTTACAACAATCCTCAAGTCGACCGCGTAAAACAAAAAATCGATGAAATACTAAAGGTAACGCCAGAAGTATCAACAGAAAACATTCTCTCATCTGCAACTAAAGTAAGAGAAACGAAAAGTACGTTGAAAAAGGTGGCTGAGAAAACAAAAACAGATATAAAAGACACGAAAGACGAAGTCGCGAAGAAACTGACAGATATTAAAGACCAAGCTGTCAAACAGAGCGAGGTTATGGCAGCTGAAATGCGTTCAGAAGCGACTAAAATAGTTGATAGTATAATTACTCCAGTTGAGGAGCCGAAAGAAATAAAAGAAACTATTAAAGAGGAGGTAAAAAAAGAAATTGAACCTATAATAATGGTTGTAAATGAAAAGAAAAACGGTCCAGCAGAAGTAATGGAGAAAATGACAGAGACACTGGTAAAGGGGGAACCGGAAGTGGAGGTGCAGAGCTCTAATTTGTCGACGCCGGGCGACAAGATGGCGCCGCCGAAGAAAATGGCCGACGGAAATGACTCGGATAAATCAGCGCAAAGTAATGGCGGGTGAGTTTAGATTGAATATTTATCCTTAATCCTTATTTGAGCTGAAAATAATCTGGCTTTTGATGGTGGACGAATTATTATAGTAATGTGTGTACTTGTAGCTATGAAGCTTTATCAATCGGATTTGATTTTTGTATGTCATAACATATTCATAATATGAAAACGTAAGAACCCAAGCGTTTTTATTTACTTAGTATATAAGCGATGGTATCTCAGCAAAAAGATACGGGCACCTTCCAAATTGGAGGTCGTCGGTTCGAATCCCGGAATGCACTTCTGGATTTATCAAACGTACTTAGTTATACACAAATCTCTACAAGTAGCTTAAGTCATATCCATAGATAATATTCCTAATTGTAATCCATGTTTGGTTACCTAAAATATTGATGTAACTATCGTCACGGGGAACAAACAAAATACTAATTTAGCACTTACGTTAACATACGTCCTCGGTAGCTCAGTTAGTCAGAGCATTTGCCCGGTCTATAAGAGGTCGTGGATTCAAATCACTCGAAAACTGATGATATTTTTTAATTGCATTATTAACTTTAAATCCTTGAATGCCTCCAAGAAATTAGGAGCGATGGTAGCTCAATGGATAAGAACGTGCCTTCCATGCGGGGGGTCGTGCTTTGAATACCAGCTCTGGATTTTCAAATCTATGTGCATAGTTTTACCAATAGCTCAGCGGTGACGGAAAACATTGTGAGGAAACCTGCACGTTTCGGATAGTTTCTGGAACGTGTAACCATGATTGAGTTGGCCCGGTTCCTGGATTACATGGTTGCGAATGTCAGACGTCAGTCGCTTCATTGTAATTATCAGACTCCCTAAATCTTGAGCCGTGTGGTCCCCGGCAGAGTAGAATAGGCCACCCTCACTCTTACCGAGGTGTCGTAAAAGGCGACTAAGGTAAAGTTGCTGGCATGATCATCAGCACCCAGAGAAGGAAAACTCTGCATTTATACCAAAACCCTCGCCAACCCGTCTGCCAAGCGTGGTGAGTATGGCAATTACCCCTCATGTGATTGAGGGAGGCCCGTGCCCCAGCAGTGGGGACTTAAATGGGCTGACGATGATGATGATGAAGTCTTGAATCATAGTCTAAGCGTACCCCGGGTTCCAAAGCGACAGCTTTGGACGCAAACTGGAATTACAAGATGAGAATGAGGCCTACAGGAAATTATGCCCACGCCGATGCCAACAGGGCTTGAAATAATTAAATAAATAAATATTTCACAACATCACATCCATTGGTCTGACTCCGAGATAGGTAGCTCAAGCACCTGTTACGGATTTCAGAATCTACATTGGGATTACAAATATAAACATATATCTATATTTTCTAAATCTGTGTTTAAGAAGAAGTGGTTTAAGCCCCGGGCCGTGATCTCGGGGTTTGATTCCCGGGTCGAACTAAAAGTATGATTCGATTTTTTCGAATTTAGCTCGGGATTGTGATCACCAATCCGCATTAGGCAAGCGTGGTGATTAAGCCTAATCCCATCATAGTAGCGATGACTTGATATCTTGAAGTATAAAGGTTCGATACTTTACTTTTTTTTACACACTTATAATACTTAGAAAACTTCCTTACCCACAAGTCAAGATATTATACAATCATTCATAACTCACATTAAAGCAACGCGTCAGTTTTCTAACTTCCTACCCACCGTCCCTAGAGCCACCATTCATTGAAGTTAACCCACTTCCCATGTGCCCGCCCGGGAATCGAACCGCGCGTAACGAAAGGAAAGTGTGCGGTAATCCCAGAGAGAAAATTATTTTCGCTTTTTCCCGGTGGGTTTATGAGCTGTGGCCTGCATACTGCATGAGAGTGGCTTTTCATTTTAATAGAATCTACTTCCGTATATACCAGTTTCCTATACTCAGAATAAAAAAGTTTTATTTCCGTAACATAATAATTGTTTTGGGGAGGATTGATTGATAAATATTCTTTCAGTCAGTATCTTATCAGTACGTCCTACCCGTCATGACATACGGAGCCGAAACGTGGATACTTACGGTACGGCTGGTCCACAAGTTAAAGGTCGCTCAGCGGGCTATGGAACGAGCAATGCTCGGCGTCTCTCTCCGAGATCGAATCCGAAATGAGGTGATCCGGCAGAGAACCAAGTCATCGACATTGCTCACCGGATTAGCAAGCTTAAGTGGCAGTGGGCTGGCAATATTAGCCGCAGAACCGACAACCGATGGGGTAAACGAGTTCTAGAGTGGAGACCGCGTCTTGGCAAACGTAATGTAGGGCGCCCTCTGGCTAGGTGGAGGGACGATCTGCGCAGGATGGCTGGCAAGAGCTGGATGCGAGAAGCCATGGATAGATCACAGTGGCGAACAATTGGAGAGGCCTACGTCCAGCAGTGGACTGCGATAGGCTGATGATGATGATGATGGATGATTGATTTGGAAACATTGAAGGTTAGGAGGCTAATATTTACTTTTAGGCACTCACCCAAGAAATTTTGACATTTTTTTGCTGGTCACCGTACCAACCTAACCTTACCAATATTTTTGTGATGATAATACATTCTAAACTCAACAAAACAAAAAAATATTGGTTAGGTTAAGTTACAACAGTGACCAGCAAAAAAATCTTGAAATTCTTGGGTGAGTTATCTTTGGGTGAGTAGGGTGGTAAGCCGAAAGTAACTTTTCATATTAGAATAGAATCTACTTCCGTCGGTATGTACAGTCAGCATCAAAAGTAGCTTAACACTTTAGTACTATGTCAAAGTAACTGTTCTCTCCGTTTCTAGTAAGTTTCCAAGAGGTTCGTAAAAATTTTACTTCGACATGGTACTAAAGTGTTAAGCTACTTTTGTCGCTGACTGTAAATAATAAATAAATATAATAAATATTTCACAACATCACATACATTGATCTAACTCCGAGATAGGTAGCTCAAGCACCTGTGTGACTGATATGAGAATCAACAGTGGGATTACAAATATATAAAAAAAGATAGAGATAAAAAAACATTTATTTGTTAAACACACACGACACACATGATTACAAATGAAGAACAAAAAAAAAACTTCTGATGTTTATACCAGTAAGACAATACACACATTAAAACAAACAAAAAAAAATCCTACAAAATATTATTTAACAATAATATATAAATAATATATAATATACATATAATACTTTTCTTTTGTAAATACATACTTATAATGCATAGGAAACACCCAGACCAATACAAACAAACATGTTCATGCACACAAATGTTTGTACTGTGCGGGGATCGAACCCTTGGACCAAAGGCAGCGTTCACTACCACTGTTCCAAACGGGTCGTCAAACTGGACTCATCAGTATGCAGGATCAGTATGCAGGACATCTCATGCAGTATGCAGGACTGTACCAGTTTCCTATACTTAGAATAAAAATGAGAATAGTTTTATATCCGTGACATAATTATATCTAGTTATCAAAGCGATGGTAGCTCAGTGAATAAGAACGCGCCTTCCTTACGGGGGCTTGTGGTTCGAATCCGTGCATGCATCTGTGGATTTTTAAATATCTGTGCACATTTCTACCATTAGATCGGCGGTGAGGGAAAGCATCATGAGGAAACTAACACGTTGATTTTGACGTGTAACCGCTGCCAATAGACATTTTGAGCGTGATTATTAGTACTAGGGTACTAGTAGATATGCGATTCGAATAGAAGCGGCGGATGGCAAAAATATTTACATTTAAAAATTTTACTAAGCTAGATTTAACAATTCTACCGTAAAACAATGTAATAAGATTATTTGTCACCTTACGTAAAGTCCTTGAGTGGAGACCGGGACTCGGTAAGCGCCCTGCGACAAGATGGGATGATGACATTCGAAGGCTGGCTGGTGTGGGCTGGATGAGAGTGGCCGAAAATCGGGAGCAGTGGCGTGCATTAGGGGAGACCTATGTCCAGCAGTGGACGAGTGTGGGTTGCTGATGATAATTCGCTACCTAACACTTTATGAACAGGTTTTTACTGACATATATTCATCAACAGTAAAATCAATTTTTTATTAGAAAATCTTTAAGTAGGTTATTAAATTTGCAGTGCCAGGAAAAGTTTATTAAAAACTTTTACGGCCATATAGTAAGGACTGCGATTTAGCATTTCTATTGTCATCATCGGCCTATTTAAGTCCCCACTGCTGGGGCACGGGCCTCCCTCAATCACATGAGGGGTAATTGCCATACTCACCACGCTTGGCAGACGGGTTGGCGAGGGTTTTGATATAAATGCAGAGTTTTCCTTCTCTGGGTGCTGATGATCATGCCAGCAGCTTTACCTTAGTCGCCTTTTACGACACCTCGGTAAGAGTGAGGGTGGCCTATTCTACTCTGCCGGGGACCACACGGCCTCTCTGCCGGGGACCACACGGCCTCATTCCTATTGTGGATAATGGTAAATGAAGTTTTTCATTTTGCCGAGTGTTAGCTTTTAAAGTGACTTTCTTTATTATATTTGGAACGGTATTAGAAAACAAACGAACTTAAGTCTAGTAAGTATAATGATGGAAGTGTCAATATCTTGAATTTTGTGAAATTATGGTCTACAACTTTGAATGTTGTCAATATTTGCAAGTATACGCACACATTTCTTTTTACCCGACTACGGCGAAGGAAAAAGGAGGGTTTTGATTTTGACCTGTATGTATGTATATGTCACCGGAAAATAACAAGATCCGTAAGTTTATCAATTTCCTAGGAAGTTTATAAACTTTCGTAGGATTCTAAACGGGGGATGAATTGTATTATTTTACGTCCACACTTTCGTAAATTTATCAATTTTCGACGTCACACGGTAAATTTATAAGCTAACGGATATCTATTCGTAAAATTGTATATGGTTCGACCAATCCCAGGAACTCTTTAAAATATGCGAATCTTTGTAATACGTAAAATAACACACTGCTCTCTGATTTCTCAATGTTAATAGAGGCAATGCCAATCAGATCGCGCGTAGCGTTTGGATATTGCTTACTTATTATTTTACGAGTGAGTTCAGTAAGTTTATCAATATACGAAAATATGGACGTAAAATAATACAATTTATCTCCCGTTTAGAATCCTACGAAAGTATATAAACTTCCTAGTAAATTGTAATAGTAAAAACTCAATTATTCATCATGAAAAAATAACAGAGACATAGCTTGTATTATCACAGTGTTTAAAACATTTTTTTTTCTACAAGATGTAGCTATGTAGGAGAGTCACTAACAGTTAATCTATTTAGTAGTGTTCATTTGTAAAAGGAATATTTTATCCAGTCCTTTTCTAACCGTGGTATCCTTCTATCGTATTCCTGCCCGTAGGCCGCGGTATCGAGCGCCAGGAGTCGCGTGACCGCCGGCCTATTACCATACGCGGCTACAGGCCACACGTGCCAGGGCTGACTCTGTACGTTTCTGTTTTTATATGATAAGTAACAGACGAGCAGGCGGGTCACCTGAAGGTAAGCAAGTGACAAAGCATGGGACACCCACAGCACCAGTGGAGCCACACAAGACTGCCAATCTTTAAACTTTAATCATATTCAATTAGGAAATTTAATATTACCTTAGCACCACTTAACCTAATTTTTAATTCATTTGCATTGTCTATGTGCTGTCTACATCTGCATCTATCGGCCCAACCTTATCCCGATACTATGGTATAGCACTGTTATTCCATATAACTCTGACGTTACCATAGATATAGATTTGTCCACAGATAAAGATGGGTCGAATCGGGGTTTAATAAGAGGCATATCCAACAACAGCGGCAAAGCTATATAGCAAAGGTTATTGGTAATCTGAAAAAACGAAACGCATGTGCGATGTAATCGACACTTAGCACCATCTATTGGTATAAAGTGGAACTAATCTCCCGAAAGGAAAGAAAGTCAATCCAAGAGATAGCTAGGTACTATTGTTAAGATCATCGGTCAATTGGTACGCACCTCCTTATCCACTTGACATTGGCCGATTTGACTAATCTTCCCGACTCATACCAAGCAGCTATTGAAAAAAATAGAACGTATAATTCAGTAAGGTCACATCACACTAAAATAGCAAAATTTACCAATCAATTTATTTATAAAACCGAGTAATTTACTGTAATACTCCTCAATGGCCTCACTCGGCAATTTTCTCAATTACAATCCCATAAAAGCACAATGGTATGCCCATCTAGGCCTATGTACGCCTATCAACTTGATACTATTGAGAAGTGTTGCCAGCAATGTGATACTACTACTAGCTTCGCTCGCGTGGAAATCGGTTTGCCACGAAGTAGGTACCTAGCTTTTGTCACTCTCCATCCATTCAATTATGTCCATATAATTATCCACCTAAAAGAAATAAGCTTAAAACAGATACACTTAATAATAATAATAAAATAAATCAAAGTGGCATATGACCATTGCAATACGGTATAACGATTTCAGCGTTGACTTTTTTCTAGTTTCGTACTTTTAAACAGTCGGGTTTTAGTTTTTAAACTTTATTTTTATTTAACTTTTTTCAGATCAATACTTATGTATAATATTTACATATTCGAAATGTGCAAACAAAGCTCTTTCATTTGATACCCCACACATGACACCTTTGGACGCAACTGGGAAATACACAATTCGATTTCTACTTTTGTAAGTAAACACCGGACGAAATAAACAGTGATCAGTGGGCATATTCTATCGTCGAAAAGCGTGTTGTTGTATCACATTAATTTGCTTTTTCCGATGTTCATTTTTCAACAATGTTTCCGATTTCTGTATCGCTAACGTTTCCAAAATTTCACTAGATCAAGCGATCATCCATTTTATGGCAACACTGCTTGCCAGAGTTGAACTACTCACCTCAAGGCCAGCTCGTCCTCTACAAAATTACCCGGTAATGCGTTAATTTCCGTTGCGTAAAAACTTGCAGTACAGACGGCGTCGCGTCAAGTACCCCCGGCACAGTGCAATAATAGCACTTTCGTCTCAGACATAAGGCCGATCCAAAGTCCAACAAGGGTAATTTCACGTGACGTCTGGTACATTGAAATCGACAGCCCTAGACCACTCGGTACGCAAGTTGATGGCGCGTTTCCGACGCGGTTGGTTGGAGAAAAAATTGTGATTTGGTATTCTGCATCTAATTGTAAGATACGAAATCAAGCTCTTCAAAGGTTGAAAGTACAATGTTCATAATAGGCGCTGGTTATTGTTTGTAATGGGTAGAGTTACTTTATTGAGCAAAAGAAGAAAGATTAAAATTAAGAAAATGTTTGTTTGTTAGTTTGGTAAAGTTTACGTCTATCGCGCCATCGCCTTTATCATTGGAGATTTAGTTGTTTTGATTATTATGTGATGTACAAAGTATCACTTAAGTAAATAACACACTTAAAAATTTCATCCTGTGTTCAGGCGGGACTCGAATCCACATCTTCCACAATCCGAGTGGCTGTCATTCTATACAAATCTGACGTTTTACCATAAATTTATCCACGTATAAAGATTGCTCGAATCTAGCCCAAGTAATATTTTATTGATATAGACGAAAGAAACAAAGACAGACATTCCGTATAGAAATGTTTGCAAGAGAGACACAATACGAAGTACTGCCTAGCGCGTAGCTCAACGTACTCCTTAATATCAATATCAGCTGACTTTCTGAGTCTATTTTTTGTGCTTTAAATAAACTACCCCATTTCGTGTGCCGTGTCACTATGTCCAAAGCGGATTCGTTCCAAATAAGGCACATAATTCGTTGTACCGCGTCCGATACTGCCTTTGTTTACGGGCTTATCTATCTAGGCCCCTGGTTATAATTCAATGAACTTGTTATTCTTTGCGTAGATTGAATTAAATTAATCTTATCGTAATGGGTTTTACTTACAGACTTAGTTTCAAACGCCACTCTATTGTGCGTCCGTTTGTGAAGGAAGATGGAATTTGATTTGTGGAAAGCCACGCTTCGGCTTTTTGGTAGCTTAGTGGGGGACTGGGATCGAACCCGAGCATGCCCCTCTGAATTCTATGAATGGATCACCTGTTGGTAAACGATTGCCGTCGTCACAATGGTGGTCACAAGTGCTGCCAACATTTTAACTCCCCCCACACTTTTTTTTATGGTGGTGGTATCACTATGGTAGAACCGGCCCATTCATGCAGATGCGTGGCTTTCCTACATTTTTTTCCTTGTCAACAGTCTTGAAGGACAATTCTCCGAAAACATAAGGTCAAATTTACCTTCAAGGCGAATGGGATCTGACCACGCATTACCTACATTAAGAATAAGCTTTTTCATGGCTTTTCTAGGACACGTTACATATTCATACGGTCATACAATATAAGTTATTGCTAAATAAATATACAATGTTGTTTATTGTGAGCCACGTTCACGCGAGATATTTAGAGTAAAATGTTCTCAGTCATGTTATTCTATAAATAGTCCTTTTTATTCTATTAACATTAGCTCACTTCTGTGTTCGCCATTTTAATTTTTTCTCAAAATAGAAGCCAAGGATAAAACCTTAAAACATCGATCTTCTTCTTCTTCATCGATTTTTGAAGGTCGTGCCTTTCTTGAAATGCCTTTACCGAAGCGGTGACTAGGTCTTTCCATTCTTCCCTATCCTCGGCTTGTCTTAGGGCAATCGGCAAAGTGAGTCC
This sequence comes from Marasmia exigua, assembly GCA_019059595.1. Taxonomy (NCBI): domain Eukaryota; kingdom Metazoa; phylum Arthropoda; class Insecta; order Lepidoptera; family Crambidae; genus Marasmia; species Marasmia exigua. Next base: position 2,012,242 of record CM032487.1, on the reverse strand, counting down.
GGTTACACCCCTTATTTGGTCTGCCCAATAAAGAAATGAACGGCCTCACAAAACGTCGATAACATCGATAGACCACATCAAAAATGTCATTAGTTAAAAACTTGTTAAGCGTCAAGTTTAAAAATTATTAATTATTTTACACCTTAAAAATGCACAGCGGATGGTTGTGTGAACCAAGCTCCATAGAAAAAAATCCGCCCATTTGGCAGACTGCAGTAATCCGACGTAAAAAATAACGACGACATTTTAAAAATCATATTTATAATCTTGATCGTGGGAGAGCCACGCTTCGACATGAATGGAGCTTCTTAACACTCAAACACTTATACTATTTATTAAATAACCACACTCAAATGTTGGGCCCGTTTTTGTACGTGATAAATTTTTCGCGTACGCGTTAGACCCAACATATTTTGTGAATGGTTGTTTAATAAATAGTATATGTGTTTGCCGAGAGTTTGTAACCCCGAAATTGTTTAAAATAAATCCGTTTTAGTAGTTAACAATTAAAAACGAATGGTATCCCGGGCTACCAATCGCCTTAAAATAAATTATTTCCATATTTTAGTTACAGACCTAATCCGCCATCTATGTAAAACAGCGAGAACTTTTTCAACAATCCTGCGGGCAGGTTACGTTACATTCAATTTAATTGGTCGCCGTCCTCACAGGTGGCGTCACTTTACCAGACTTTTTTTTTAGCTATACAACTATACAAATAACAAATGACTTAAAATTACTTTATTACAAAATATGTAATCGTTAAGAAACATCAAAGCGGTAAACTGATGTTTGAAGAAGACCCTATAAGTGTGAATTCGATTCTCCGACACGAGAATTAAGTACACTTTTGAACCGGCATTCCGGTTATACTGAATCCAAAAAATTAAGAGGTTATATTATGGAAAAACATCCTATATATAGTGGATAGTAAGGACATAGTCATAAATTGGTAACTAACATTAGTAAAAGAGAAGACTTATCATATTTTAAGCTCGAAATTTTATTTACTTATAAATATTTTACTATTCCAAATTCAACAAAAAATAAATTCAATAACACACATGTCATACAGATAATTGTGGTTGGAGCTTCCTTTTAAGCAACATATTTGCTTGTATTAGGGAACTCTGCTCTTCTTTAAATTATTACATATGTTATGTTTAAACTTTCCTTAATTTTAACAATATAACATTTATTTTTATTTTACTTTATTATAATTCTAAATTTATCTCCCCGTTTCGGAAAAAGTTTCTGAAACGTGTAACCATGATTCAGTTGGACGGGTTCCTCTGTCAAAGAGTTGCGAAGGTCAGATGGCAGTCGCTTCATTGTAATTACCAGACCCCCCCATTCCTGAACCATGGTCTAACGGTACCCCAGGCTCCAAAGCGACAGCTTTGGATGCAATCGGGAATTACACGCTAAGATGAAGAAAAAGAAGATTTTTCTATAAAAAAAATATAAAAAAGGTTAGGAAGAAAACATGAAAAATACCTGGCGCTCAACGTGTGGTTTTTGAAATATAACATTCTATTTAACCCTTAGCTTCAAGTAAAATACAATGCAAAAGTTTACGTAATATATTCAATAAAAAGTATTGGGATCACATTGTTTTTAAACGGTTTTATTATATTAATGGGTTTGCACTTGACCTCTTCTCACCTGATGAAAATAATATTAGGACGACTTTACAAGAAAAGTAATTGGCGCCCAACATGGGGTTTCTTAAATATTTAGTACGTTTTTTATGTCATAGGTGGCAGACGAGCCGACGAATCACCTGATGGTAAGCGATTTTCGCCGCCCATGGACACCAGTGGAGTCACAAGTGCGCTGCCAAGCTTTAAATCCCACTTTCCCCAGGATTGGGCCTCCGGTACCCTCACTCACGCAGCGCAACACCACAGTGCTGCTTAACGCCGGTATTCTGTGAAGCTGTGGTATCACTCCGGTCGAGCTGGCCCATTGCCGAAGCGTGGCTCTCCCACGGTCAAAACGTTCGACTTCTATTACCATTAGGGCCCAAATTCCAGTTAGGCTGTATAATAAAACATTAATTGCGTCATATGAGGTGCTTTATTGTCCCCATACGTTATCTCAATCTCACAAACGCGCTAACAGCCGTCCTTCGCATTTACCACCAGCTAATGTAACTATTACTTTCCTTGTATCGACAAGGCTCATTATGCTAAGCCTCACGCTATAAACCACGCAATTCTTGGCACTCGATTCAACCCTTAAGAAAGGCAGAGCCTTAGTCCGCGGTCGCGTGTTGAGAGCCTCGCCCGCCCTCTCTAGGGCGATATGGCGCGAAACAAATGCTTTATACACGACAATAATGCACCATTTTTCATCTGTGCCCCCTTTTTGCTCATTTGATCTGTGATAACGCGGGAAACTTGACAGATGACAGTGACGTTTGCTTTTTTACGAGTGCTTCCAGTGACGAAGGAATTTAAATGACTGTGATTTTTAGTGTTTTTTTTTATGATGAAAGACGATGATACATAATAGGACAGTGTACATACTGCCAAATGAGCTCCTTCCAAAGCGTTATGATGACGACAGCGGGTAAAATATTGAATGAAATGCAGCGTGCTTTTGACTGTTGTGTGCTTTTAAGAATTTTGTTTGGCGTAGCATAAGAAGCATGTGAAATGATATGTTTTCCGTTTTATTCTGTTTAGATAACTTGGCCAATCTACATTGCTAAGGTAAATAACGACTTGTTAGCGAGTGATTGCATGCATGCTAATGTCAAGCACGATTTCTTTACTCGATTGCCTTACGTTTCAAAGTCTTTGTTAACTGCAAATAAGCTTGCACGTGGAAATTTCAAACATTTTTCTGTACCATAAGTACTTGAAATGCTAAATAAGTTACTGTTTTATTTATTTTCAGGGGAAAATAGGGATTTAATTTGATATCAGAACTAAGTCATGTCTTTCAAGCTTTACACTGTGTTTTGATACTAGGCTTTAATTTCGTAATCATCATCATCAGCCCATTTAAGTCCCCACTGCTGGGGCACGGGCCTCCCTCAATCACGTGAGGGGTAGTTGCCATACTCACCATGCTTGGCAGACGGGTTGGCGAGGGTTTTGATATAAATGCAGATTTTCCTTCTCTGGGTTTAATTTCGTAATATTAGGAAGTTATACCAGTCTTGGGATTATTCCACCCCTTTAATATTAATAAACAAATTGGTTTTAAAAAAGTGCCAAAGCACTCAGAATTAACGGCGATATACAACTTCTTGACTAAGATGTCTTGAATCTGCATTCAATAAATAAATATGATATTTGTTTTCTTTCTCTTGACCAAGAAAAAAATATATAATTTCTACAAACAATGCAAATCACGTCCTCACAGAAAACTGGCGTGAAGCAGTGCATGCGCTGGGTTTCGAAAGTGGGATAAAAGGTAAGCAGCGCATTTGTGACACCACTGGTGTTGCAGGTGTCCATGGGCGGTGGTAATCGCTTACCATCAGATGATCCGTCGGCTCGTCTGCCACCTATATCACAAAAAAATCCACCAAAATTGGAATTGAGCATGACATTTATTGATAGATATCAATGAATGTCATGCTCAGGCCATCTCTCATATGCATGAGTTATCTTTTTAATCAAATTGATAGTCAAAAATAAAAAATAACTCTTTAAACTTTCACTGGCGCCCAACGTGGTGTTTTAAATCATCCCAATAAACATGTTTCTTCATGATGAAGTAAAATTTACTCATCATCACAACTATCGACGTCTTCGGAAGCACAAGCTATTTGCAGTGCCGAGGTGTCGCGTAGTAGCGCGGGCCGCGAGCACGCTCACCTGTCCCGCGTGTCCTGACCGCGCTCAACGCACTCCTAGTAGCCAATACAGGGTTTGTTTTGTTTTCGGGTGCTTTAGTCATTCATTCATTCAGCCTATCGCCGTTCACTGCTGAACGTAGGCCTCCCCCAAAGAGCGCCAACCAGCCCGGCCCTGAGTGGTCCGCATCCAGCTCACACCAGCCATCTTTCTCAAATCGTCAGTCTATTGCGCCGCAGGGCGTCCGACACTACGTTTCCCCACGTGTCAGTCCGCTCCACTCCAGTACGTGTCGACTCCATCTTTTATCAGTGCGTCTAGAAACATGACCGGCCCATCTCCACTTAGAATACTTGGAGATCTATATTGGTGGAATGCTTGCGATTTTGTGAGCTTTTTTTTTATAAATTTATATTTTGCAACATAACATAGATTGATCTGACTCCTAAATAGGTAGCTCAAGCACCTGTGTTACGGATATCAAAATCAACAGTGGGATTACAAATATGTACACAAATTACTTTTTTTTTTTAAATATATACTAATAATACATAGAAGACACCCAGACCAATACAAACAAACATGTTCATGCACACAAATGTTTATACTGTGCGGGGATCGAACCCGCAACCCTTGGACCAAAGGCAGCGTTAACTGCCACTGTTCCAAACGGGTCGTCAAGCTAACTGTATGATTTTTGTTTTGTACTTTGTTTTTTTTTTGTGAATATCTGTATTTGATATTGATTAATTAATGCAATTGGTAAGCAAACTACCCCTTTCATTAAAGTAATAAATAAATAAATCATCATTATCTCATCGCTTGAAGCTCGGAGTATGCTTGGACCAATCGTTTACGATAGTGTATTAAATCGATTATAACGCTGAATCGGACCGTATATGGAGCCCTATTCACCAAAACTGCCGCCTCAAGTGTAGTTTTGAGTCATCACTATAAAAACAGTCACTTGTGACTAAGATATAGTTAACGAATAACTGACGAACTCAAAATACAAATAATTTATTCATAAATCACAGGTAAAATAAATTTATACTTAAAATGGTAAAAAGTCTCAATGTGTTCTGCCTTTTTGGCGTATGAATTATGATACGAACTCAAACAATATTAAATGTCAAAATAATTAAGAAAATAAATCATAGTACACCACAAAGTTACTAACTACTGAGATACCATCGAAATACAGTGACGTAGCCAGGGGGAATTCCTACATCGAACCACACGCAAGCGATTGTGATTCAATCCTCATCATCTCGATGGATGGCGGTCTAATACTGTGCGTTTTTCGTGGAACTTTTCTACCACGTACATCAGTTCTGTGGAACTATTTGCCTGCGGGAGTATTTTCCGACGGCTACGACTTAGGGACCTTCAAGAGAAGAGCGTACTCCTTTTTGAAAAGGCGGGCAACACATTAGCTATCTATCTGATTTCGTGGATGTCCATGGGCGGCGAAGATTCTTTCCATCAGGTGACTCGCTTGCTAGTTTGTCGCTTCTAGCATAAAAAAAATCACAAGTATTTGATACAATCCATAAAGTTACCACGCAAGCGAAACAGCGGAGTGAACCTAGTGTAAAATAAAACGATTTTTTTTTCACGTAAACTGGCGCCCAACATTGTATTTTAGTCATCACAAATTTATATTAGCTAATTACAGTGTACTAGTAACTAGAAGTGACTCGGTGACTAAGATACTGTCGCAATTTATCAAAGTCAAAGTCAAATTTCCTTTATTAACTCGAACTAGTTACGAGAAAGGTTTACAACCTCTGGCATCTAATGTGCTGATTATACAATTTTTCTTGGCATTTTGTGCAACTCACGACTCCCTTAATTTACGAATGTCTGGTTAAGGGTGCTGCTCGGCCTGCTAGCGCCACTGTTTGATTTTTATTAATTACTAGTGGCCCACGCTTCCAGAGGTCACTGGCAATCCCAAAAGGCAAGAAGGGAAGAGGACGGCCGCCATTGACCTGGTGGACTAGTACAGACAATCTGGTTACGACATCCCAACAACCCAGGACAGATTGTCCTCGCGCAGAAGGATAAGAGCCGACCCTACCTAACGTGGGAAGTGGCAATGAAGAGAAACACTAGTGGCCCTTACTTCGTTTTGGGACACCACTCTCTACCAAAAGATGGAGCTGGACATTGATTAAATGGCGCAAGTGTTTCGCCTTTTCGATTCAGCTATGATCCTTGTCGCTGTCCATAGAATTTACCTCTTTATAAAAAGCATTAGAGTGACCTTATCTCTATTATTATTTGAAAGAAATGGAGTGAACCTTGCGTCTCGTAGCCACTGCGATCAGTAGTTGATCTATTGTGGAAACCCCAGAACCTATTACAGCACCTCATGTAGCCCAGCTCCTGGATAAACCCGAGAATGGAGCTGATGGAGGAGCTTTTGATCTAGTCTGCCGAGATCATGCTCCCAGGTGCGGGCTTCTGCAACGGTGCAGCGCTATGCTTTCGCCGAGGACGTAGATAATCGATTCCTCGTCCTCGCGACAGAACCTGCAGATTTTGGTATCTGAAAAGCCCATGTTGTGCAGGTGCTTGTTTAATTTGCAGTGCTCCGTGAGGGTACGAGTGAATGCCCTAACATGTCCTCTACTCAGTTTTATTATTTCTACAGCTCGTTTCTGGTCGAACGCCTGTATCAACGCGGTAGTCTTTTTCAAAATTCAGTGCTTTGCTTATGCTCCCATTCTTTAAACTCGAACCTGACCATGCAGGCTGGAATGCCACTTATTGGTTCCGGTCCGAGTAGTGGGCGTTCTGCTCGGGCCTTTGCTAGCACGTCAGCGTCAGTGACCCGTTCTCACTGCGAAGCGGGATATTAGTTCCAATTTATACCCAGTATGGCGCTAGATGTCGAATACATATTGTCGCACAAACGTTGCCGCTGTCTGTAGGATTAGTTAAGTAGTAAAGTATCAACCTGCATACTGTCACACTGCAGAGCAAAGGCCTCCATCATAGAAATCAAGTCGTCGCTACTATGATGGGAGTAGGCTTAATGACCACGCTTGACCAGTCCGGGTTGGTGCTTACAAACCCGAGCTTTGTTTGAAAAATTCGAAACATACCTTTTCTCGACCCGGGAATAGAAACCGGCTTCCTGCCCCGAGATCATGGCCCGTTACTTATTCCATAAGACCAACAGGGCGTTCTGGGTGCTCTTTAGGATCAACCTCTTTGTAAATAGTATAGATATCTAGATGATACCTTGATGACCGAAGTGATACCACGGTCTTAAAGAAAAGCGGCTTGGAGCAGTGCCTGCGCCTTGTCTTATAAGATACCGGATGCCTATTCGGTTGAGGGAGAAAGAGTGACTCCACTCTTTTGGGTAGACTCCCGAGCCTATGCCCTAGACCACATAGACATAGGCGAAAATTTCCGTTTCCTCAAGATTGTTTTTTTATGACTTATTTGGCAGACGAGCAGAGGGATCATCTGATGATAAGCGATTGCCGCTGCCCATGGACACCCGCAACACTAGTGGAGGCACAATTTCCAATCATCATTAACGTAGATAACTATTGTTAAAGTTACGTTGCCATTCGTAAAAAGGTGAATAGTTAATCAAAATTTGTTTTTAAAATATTGAAATCCATGCTCAAAATAAGCTGCAGACAAAAACCATCTATATTTCTTCGACGCCTTTCGAGCGTCGAAGAAAGATATATTCCTTTTTGTACACCAATAACTGTACCTAAAAGTAGGTAGGGTTAATGTCATAATAAATAAAATAAAAAAAATCAAAAGGTGGCGCTAGGGAACCCAGCAAGTACCTGCCTACTTGTTACTTACAATATTATATCGTGAGCTTTCTTTTGAGGATGGATTACCTCTTTATTTTTTCTTTGTAATAAAGTAAAACAGTTCATTGTACTGGAAAGAGTGATAGGTGTACAGTTCTTTTAAACAATAGGAATTTTCATCATCATCATCATCTCATCATCTTGTTCATTAAGTAGTTCATTTAGTTCACTTTTTTTAATGTGATAGGTGGCAGACGAGCAGACGGATCATCTGATGGTAAGCGATTGCCTTCCACCATATATGATAACCAGTGGAGTTACAAGTACGCTGTCAACCTTTAAACCCCCTTTCCCCCGGATTGGAACTTGAGTCAATAGTTCAATAATCAAGTGGACCCCGGGCTCGGAAGCGTCAGCTTGAGACGCAACGATGATGACGATGGAAGGATTGAGTGGTTACTGGCGATTTAGAATTAGATACCGTGAGGGTCATTGAAAATGAAAAATCTGTTAGGTTTCAGGTCCAACTAAATGTGGATTGGTCACATGTAACCATAGACGAGTTAGGATACGTTCTCTTTGCGCTTTCTAAATGTAACTTACTTTTTGTAGTGTTATATCAAAATTCCGATATAATGTTACAAAACAATTAATTCAGTTCAGACATACTATGACAGAACAAGAATTTTCCTTATGTTATCCTGTGCCACAATTACGAATGTGTAAAATCTAAAGTTGAATGTGTAAGCTGGGCATGGGACAATAAAGACTAAGATTAGATAAGAACAAAATAATTTTTCGTAAAAATATTGCAACGATGTATTTAATGTTATGGTAGTCGCTGAAAACCAGCGTCGGGGTTGGTCTTTGGGATCAGCACCGACTAATGCTGAGCGGCCGCCTCTTTGGCGCATACAGGGATAATGTTGTCCTACTTTTTGTTAATGATTTATGTCTAGGTTATGTTTCTAATTAAGTTTCCTTGTGTTGTATTGTGCCAAATAAAGTTTTCATTCATTCATTCATTCATTCATTCATTCATTCATTCATTCATATTTAATTTTTGAATTTCCTAATTGTGAATTCAGCACGTTCTCGCGGATCTTTGTACCACGTACCTCAGTTCTGCGGAACGGTTTGGCTGCGGGAGTACGAGTATTTCCCGACGGCTACGACTAACTACGACTCAGGGACTTTCAAAAGAAGAGCGTACTCTTTTTTAAAAAGGCCTGCAACACATTAGCGATCACTCTGATTTCGCGGATGTTCATGGGCGGCGTTCCATCAGGTTCCGCTTGCCCGTTTGTCACCTCTAGCGTAAAAAAAAAGTTTTTATGAAAATTCCGCGGTGTCCGTTGGGTGTGTAGGTACAGATGGGACATGGCAGAAAAGAACGGGCTGTTTGTCAATAAAAGTGAACTGGAACCATTATTGAACTACTCTCTCAGAACCTACACAAGCCTATGATTTTGTATTGGCTCAGCAAAATTGAGTAAAAGTAATTATCTTTACCATAAGTAAGTAATTTTTAAAGGTGAATTTCGTTAAACGTTTCTTGTGATGTCTGAAAATCTAAATATGCAATCTATATGGTTATCTACAAGCCGCCACTTGAGGGGAGGGGTGGGGTGAGAGGGGGTGACAGACATTATTGTGCCGCGCTCTAATTTTTGTAAAGTAAATTATCTAAATTACATGTATGCGTGTGTACAATAGATTATTAATGAATTATTTTGTTCTATTAATTCAAAAAGCCATAGTACGTGTACCATGTAGATTTTTTATTATTTGATAGAAATGGGGTGAGCCTTGCGTCTCATAGCCACTGCGACCAGTAGATGATCTATTGTGGCAGACCATGCACTCTTAGTATACATACCTATGTATAAATGTACGTATATGCACTTAAGTATGCAAACATTTTGAAGCCATACCTAAGTGCTTTCGTAATATCTAATACACTTGCTAAATTCATCAAAATATACAATGATTTGTCACTTACATTACCCATGTGCCTTTATATGACGAACCATTTGGATCAGTGGTGGTGAACGCTGCCTCTGATGCAATGGTTGCGAACAGTACAAACGTTTTGTGTGTATGAACATGTCTGTTTGTATTGGTCTGGGTTTTTCTTTGTATTATATTGCCATTGTGTTCATAACCAAGCAAAATTTCATAAAGACTTTTCCCTCCCAGGTTTCCCCAAAGCACCAGCACCACGCCGAAGCCTCCAGCTCGCACCAGGAAGCAGTCGAAGGATGAGCGCGCCCCCCCGCCGGAGCCCACCCCGCCCCCCGCCCCGGAGGTCAAGCAGAACATCTGCCAACGACTCATGGGGAAGTGCAAGACGAAGTGCTGTCCTTGCTGCTTCAAGGTTTGTAGAACAAAGTCAAGTTACTAAGATTTTTATCATTACCTATCTATCTCTAGCTATCCATTGGGATATGTCTGTGAAATTAGTTCTGCTGCGGATCTCATAATTTCTAATACGATCACACAAGGAGCCTCCGAGCATAGCCCTCTCGATCGCTTTCTGGGTGACTTCGAGCCTCCTCAATCGGCACATTGTAAGCGGCCACGTTTCGGTTTCGTATGTCATCACTGGCATGTGTGTTGCCGTATTGCATTAAGGTGAAGGGTAGGGCACACTAGCGACACCCATCGATTTAAATTTTTAGCTACTAAGCCGGATCTATTTTAAACAATTTCGGGGTTACAACCTCTCGGCGAACACTTAAACTATTTATTAAATAACCATGCGCAAATGTTGGGTTCGTTTGTCCGCGCTAGTGTGCCCTATCCGTCACCTTAAACGGACGCACAGTTTTATTTCTAATCATTCTTCTTCATCAGGGCGAAGACGACGAGCAGACGGAGGCAGACGCGATGGCGCAGAAGAAAGGCGTGGGCAACTTGAACTGCTTCAAGAAGAAGGATGGAGAAGAAGAAGAAAGGAAAGCCAGGGACATGGAGCGGGCTGCGGGGAAGGTGAGTCTATGGGTTTATTAATATCTTAAATTAAATAAAACTTTGTTAGCTAAAACAGTGTTATAGAGCAGTTTTGACACAAAAAAAAAAGAAAATAAAATTGTACAATATTTTCGAAAAAATAATGAAATCTTCTCTTTAACAAAGGCTTAACAAATATTTCTGATCTGGTTTTCCTGTCAAGGGTTGAGAAGGTCAGGCGGCAGTCATCATCATCATCATCATTTCAGCCAATAGACGTCCACTGCTGGACATAGCCCTCCCCCAATGTTCTCCTCACAGATCGGTCCTGTGCCGCCCGCACCCAATGGATTCCCGAGACCTTCACCAGATCGTCAGTCCACCTTGTGTTGACGGCAGTCGCTTCAATGTCAGACTCCCCAATCCCGAATTATGGTCGCGTACTCCAGAGCTACAGCTTTGGACGCAACTGGAAATTACATGTTAAAATGAGAAGGACCACAATTAAAGGCCTGATCCCATTTTAGAATAGAATAAAGTTTATTATTTTGGATTTTAATAAATAAATAAGCCAGTGAAGTTAGTCATGGCATTGATGCGGGTGTACCCCACGACTCGGGCCCTTCTGCTGCAAAATAACGATTGACTTGTACCTAACTCCCGGTACCTTTGGATACGCTGATGACAACACAGTCTAGGAAAATTAACTATTTGACAGACAGATAAAATGTCACAAATCATAAATCATATTTTTGCAAATATGGGTGTTACAAATCAGGTGGTAAAAGTACAATTTATATGTGGCTTGTGCCATATTTTACCTCATGGTGTGCAAATTTCTAATTACATCATAATTATATTACAGTGGACAATGTTAAAATTTAAAGGCAAATAAAATTCATAAATGCATCATTAATAATCAGTTATTAATATTTTAATGTCAGAAAGGTACAATTTAAATGTAGATTATAAAAAATTAAAAAGAGAATAACTTACACGCATGTCAAATTCATATTATTATTTAAATATCCACGAATATCATAGGTAGTATGTTTTTAATAAAAAAATATTAAAGGCTCGTTTTAAACACTTTTATACTTTCACATTATTTTATACAAATGTGCAGTTTGTTATAAAGCATATAATAATAATAATAATAATTCTCACAACATCTCATACGTTGACCTGATTCCGTACTAAGTAGCTTAAGCACTTGTGTTACAGATATCAGACAACAGAGGAACACAAATATATACTTAAATACATATATTACACCTGACACCGAACAAACACAAGTGTTCATCGCACCCACGACCTTTGGCGTAAGAGGCAGGGTCACTACCAATTGCGCCATCCGGTCAGTCAAATGAATGGCATCCACAGTGTACTTGCCTATACACTGTGGGTGCCATGCATAATATGCTTTTTTTGAAGAGCCGAAAGGTCCGTTGCGGATGTTGGCTCTTTAAAAAGGAATCGGTGGTGGAAAGTGTGAATACAACCATGCATGCTATCTCAATTCTGGAAATGGAGGCTGGCCTATTTTCGTCGTAACGGAGTCCGTTCCATTCGATCTTTGGAGATGTTTTCGTGACACAAATTGAAAACTTCATTTGTTTACAGAAACTATATGACATGACTTATTTTATTTATAACTAGCTGGCCCGACAGACTCCGTCCTGTCAAAAAAAATTGTAATGTGGCAACAAATATGAACTTTATATAATAGCAATAAAACTCAAATTGATTCTTCGTTTTAGTTAGAAAACGTTTGTATGTGAAAAAGAAAAGAGCGGTTTTTAGGGTTTTTCCGAAAATTATTCGATTTTTCTCGCCGTAAGAATCATCCCTGGACTTTAAAAAAAAGAATTGCCAAATTGGTCCAGGCGTTGTTGAGTTATGCGCTTACCAACACATTTTGCGATTCATTTTTATATTATAGATAACGTAACGTAGCTACACGCATACACACGCACGCACGCAATCACACACACACACTCACATGCACGAATAGACCCACACTCGCCAATATGCACGCCTGCATCCCAAATAAGCACGCATAGTATACTTAATATGGATTTCGATTTTGTCTTTTTTTATATATTTTGTATAAGCCGGTGATTCCCTCTCTATCTCAATGGTTCCCACAGAATACCAGCGTCATGGCCATCCGCCGTGACAAAGCAACTGAGTGGCAACCATTTTGGTAACACGTCACCGCAGTGTCTCTTTTTTTTTTCTAGTACTATGTTTGTGATGTGTTTACCAAATAAAATTTTATTCTATTTTATAATACTTATAATAGAACTGTTTGTTTGCCTATTAAAAATTAATACCACGAAATGAAACTAGATGGCGCTGTGCATTATTGCATCGCACCTGCAACATTATTTCTGTGAGCGTATATAAGTACGGTTCAATTACAATGCGTGTTTTGATCAGTTCAAGAACTCTTTAGTTTTTTGGACATGGAATCGTTTTAAATCCTAGACTATTCCAAGAATAGGGTATATGACTAAGCTCAAGATTTTACAAAATATAAATATTTTATCAAAATATAGGTCAATATGTGCCAATGGCAAAAATTCTCAATTAAAAATATAACGTCTAGCCGGTTTTATGGTCATTCAAAGATTCATGGGCAAGTCCATTTTAAAAGTATGAAATTATTAAAAAATAATTATACCATTGAATAATCCATACAATTTGCACCAACTATTATAATAGAACCATTGACATAAACGAAACATTTGATATAGCTACCATACAAAATTCAAATGAAATGCATACATAATACTGTCGTGTGACGTCACATCTTAGTAGCCATTTGTATGGAGCGTTTTGGGTTTGCCCAAAATAATGTGATTTTAAAGTTGTGATATCTCAGGTAGTTTAAATGAGAATCAAGTGATTCTTTCAACGATGTTTCTATCATTGAGAGGTCTTTTGATTGCAAAAATAAAAAAAAAATTGTCATATACCGTATTCGCCCTATATCTTCAAAATTAAACTTTTGTTCTATGTTGCATGTTGCATTGCGGTATTTTTGCTGCTTGCTATTAGAAATTGTCGAAGTACAGTCTCAACCAAAAAAATTTTAACTATCTACCACAATCAGAATCGGTTATTGCTAAAAGTACCTTTAACATTATCCTTTGGGTTAGTTGCTATATTTATGGCAATCTTTAGTAATTTATTCTTAAGTAAATAACACACTTAAAAATTTCATCTCGTGTTCAGGTGGGACTCAAACCCATATCTTCCATAATCTCAAAAATATCAACTATCGATTTCGAAGTCTCATCTTAACTGGTGGTCAAATATTTGTAATAATATTTCCACTGGATATTGTAAATATACAGCGACAGCTCATGTCGCATCAAGCACTTAAAAAATTCGAGTGGTCTAATTGATAGAACAACCACCCGGATTATGGAAGATGTAGGTTGTTATTTATATAAATGTATAACTTACGTTTTCTATTGCTCATTGATAAAAGATTGATTCCACCAAGATTAAGACGCTAGCGTATTAAGGCGTTTTTTTTTATGTCATAGGTGGCATACGAGCAGACGGATTGCCTGATGGTAACCGATTGCCGCCGCCCATGGACACTCGCGACACCGGTGGAGTCACAAGTGTACTGCCAACCTTTAAACCCCCCTTTCCCCCGGATTGGGCCTCCGGTACCCTCACTCACGCAGCGAAACGCAGCACAGTGCTGCTTCACGCCGGTTTTCTGTGAGGCCGTGGCATCACTCCGGTCGAGCCGGCCCATTCATGCCGAAGCGTAGCTCTCCCACCGTCAAATGATGACTTAAAGCGTTATTCCCAGTCGCGTGCGCTTTAGAGCCCCGGGTATGCTCGGATTATGATCCAGGATTCGGGGACTCTAGTAATGGACAACATTTCAAAATTGCTAAGCTATGAAACAAAAAATACCAATTCTTTATTTACTTTTCCGCTGCTCGAATTCATTCATTTTTTATATTGCTTATTTACTGAGAAATAAATTAAAAACTAAAAAACGTAAGATGACGTCATCGGACGGCAGAATGTAAAATATTTCTTTGCTTAGCACATTATAGTCTTAAATTTACGAAATGCCAAACCCATGACATGCAACTGTCAGAAAAAAGTTTTTTTTTTTTTTTTTTAATTAATTGATGGCTGCTACTATGTCTTGCGACACTTTTATAATTTTGCCAATGTCGAGTGATGTGAGTGATTAAAGAGACACGCGTTTTTTGGAAGATTGACCGGTGTGGTGAGTGGATTTTATTTTAATGAGTTTGACATCACCTAAAACAAAACAAACATACACATGGACAATACAGACAAAGAAGACACATGTAAACGTATGGACAAAAAATAAATTAATTAAAAATTGTATATTAAGTGAGAGGGAGATTCATTCAAAGTCTAATATTATATTTGTTAATATATATACATAAATATTTTATAACAGAGGAAAAGGATAAAGATAGAAGAAAAGGAATGTTAATAGGGCGGGGGATTTTTGGGGGTAGAATGTCATACAGCGAGACTTGGTATTTTTGACAGTTAAAGAAAATATGCTCTGTCGTACCTTCCTCTAAACCGCATTCACAGATCGACGAGTCTTTAATGTGGATTTTGTTGAGGAAAACCGGAGTGCAGGCGTGGCCAATGCGCAGGCGACAAATGGTGGAGACAATAAATTTGTCCAGGGCTTTCCGTTTGGAAAACCATGGCCTCCGGGGGATCAGTGGTTGGATACCTGCGTAATGGCGACCCTTGATTTCAGAGAGCTCGTTGAATCTATTTTGCCAATCGACTCTTAGCGTTTTTGATGCAGACGGCAGGATGTCGAGGGCATAGTTATGCTGACGAGTGGTGCCTAGCTGTATAGCTTCCCTGGCCCAAGTGTCGACCTGCTCGTTGCCACGGATACCGCTATGACCAGGGATCCAAACTAACGCTACTTCTATATTGTCCAGATGACATTGGAATAGACAATGCTTGATTTTAAGGATTATAGGTGGTATACCTTTTTTTCTAAACATATTTCCTAGTAATGCAACCAAACAGCTTTTAGAATCTGTGAAAATAACTGATTTATTTAATTTGTGTGAGTGGACATACAATAGGGCTTCTAGTACTGCCAGGGATTCTCCTGTGAACACAGAGGATTCTTTGGGGCATTTAAAATTTAATATGATCTGGAACTTAGGAATCCAGACAGCGCTTCCTACGGTTTCTTCAACAGATGACTTTGAGGCATCAGTGTATATTGGGAGCCACTGGTGCCAATCTTTTTTGAGGTATGTGTTGAAGTTATATTCGGCAATGGGGTCATTTTTCTGGATTCCAAAGTCCAGGATAATTCGGGGTTCAAATATTAGAGCATCATATGGAATTTGGAAAAGGGGATTTATTGGAAATTGTACCACTGGGTATGTGAGGGTAGAGAGTTTTCTGAAGCTAATAATTGTTAAGGGAGGGTTTTTATGGGCCCAATATTTGCAAGAAGGTTGGGAAATCAACTCGGATAAGTTTTGAAGACGGGCGATGAGAGGATGGCCACTAGATTGGTTAGTTTTAAATATGAACCTATCCGAGAGGTATTGACGGCGGAGGTCTAGTGGGGGATCGACAGCTTCTACCTGCAGGGCAATTTTTGGGGAAGACTTCATTGCTCCTAGCACAGCTCTTAAGGCCTTCATTTGGAGTTTCTCCAACCTGTTCAATGCTTCTTTGTTACAGGGTTCCAGGAGGAAAGAAGCATAATCCAAATGGCTGCGGACCACGGCATTGTAGAGAAGTTTTTGGCTATAAGGGTGAGACCCCCACCAGACACCTGAGAGAGATCTGATCATATTAATTCCTTTTTCGCATTTTTGGGCCACTTGATTGAAATGGGGGACACCTGTCAATCTTGAGTCAAGGATTACACCGAGGAATTTTGTTTGGTCAGCGAGCGGCACAGATTGACCATTACAATTAATGTCAATCGACGGGGTGGATCTTTTTCTTGAGAATACCACGGTCTTACTTTTGGGGATTGAAAGGGACAAACTGTGTTCAAGAAGCCATTCGTTTAAATAGTAAAGGGCGTTGTTTAAGCGGCGACTAATATTATCGAGTGATCTATCTGCGACATATAGACAAAGGTCATCTGCATACTGTAGCACATTACTGAAACACGAAACGCATTGCTCAAGGTCGTATGTATAAATGTTGTACAGAATAGGACTCAGAACGGAACCTTGGGGTAAGCCCTGCCAGAGATTTCTGGGGGGGAGGATGTTGTCGAAAGATCTAATTTTAATTGTCCTACCCATTAGCAGGTTTATTGCGCAGTGGACTAACCTCACTGGAAGACTCATGCGAAGCATCTTCTGTCTGAGCACCGGAAGTTGTACGTTATCATACGCAGCTGCAATGTCCAGAAATACACCTACCAAGTGTTCTTCTTTAGAGAAGGCGGTTCTGATGTCCGTGGTTAAGATAGCTAAGCTGTCTGTGGTGCCTCTAGATTTTCTGAAACCGAATTGACTACTTGCTAAGATGTTCTGAGATTCAACAATCCACTCAAGGCGATTTTTAATAAGGTGTTCTAAGATTTTGGAGAGTGTAGAGGAGAGAGCAATGGGACGATATGAGGAGGCGTTTGAAGGGTCTTTACCTGGTTTCAACAGGGGAATGACAATTTGGGACTTCCACATCGTTGGAATATTTCCAGTCATAAAGATGGAGTTAAGTAGGTCCAGAAAGTATCGTTCCCCTGTAGATCCCAGGTGGGAGAGGAAGGAATAAGGAATGCCGTCTTCTCCTGGAGCGGAATCTTTTAAGCCGCGCAAAGCACAGCTCAACTCTTCTAAGGAGAATGGTTGGTCGAACCTGTGACTAGTTTGGAGTGAAGGGCAACTGGATGGGAAACAATTTTCCGGGGGAACGAAGGGAGGGGATAGTTTACAAGCAAACTCATTTAGCCAGGAAGAGGGGTCATTAGAGGATGGGGAAGCTCCAACCAAGGATCCGCGGAATCTTCTTATGTTTTTCCAAACCATGGAAGAAGGAGATCGAGGTGAAAGGGATTCGCAAAATTTGACCCAACCTATCTTCTTTTTTTTTGACAATAATCTTCTGGTTCGACCGGCAATTTGTTTATATCTAACATAATTTTCAATACTCATGGACAAATTAAACTCTACCTCAGCTTCCTTTCGATGCTTGACCGCCTCGGTGCATTCCGAGTCCCACCAAGGAGGGGGAGCTAATTTTTTGCGGTTAAGTTTCTTCCGGGGGATGCTAGCATCTGCCGCAGATGTCAATGCCTCCATGAGTATGGACAATTTAGTTTCGATTTCAGGAGGTGGGTCGTTGAGGTGTCTACTTAAATATGACTCCATTTCCTGTCTAAATTTGGACCAATCAGCCTGTTTAACTTTGTATTTGAGTAAAGGAGGGGGGGAGACGGCGGGAATGACGGATAGGGGTTTGGATATGACGATAGGAAAGTGGTCGCTGCCGTAAGATTGTGTAAGGACTTTCCAGGAACATAGAGAGGAGAGTGGTGCTGAACATACAGAAAGGTCCACCACAGAGCGGGGGTCTTGAGCGGGCGATACTCGGCGAGTTGCTGAACCGTCATTCAATACAACTAGGTTAAGATCTTCAAAAAGATCCAACAGTTGGGACGAAAATGTGTCGCAGAAGTGAGAGCCCCATGCTGTGTGATGGACATTGAAATCCCCTAGAATGAAGATGGGAGAAGGGATAGACGAAAAGATGTTGAGGAGGTCGGGGATAAGGGATGGAGAGGGGTGGGGAATATAAATGGAAATAAAGGATATATTCATTATTCTCGCAGCCACCACATTGAGTGAAGGGCTGTGAGGGGGGATTGGGATTTGGAAATACGAAAATGTTCTTTTTATTAAAAGACAACAGCCTCCGTAGCCGTCGTCCCTGTCATCCCTGAGACATGCAAAGCCAGAGACCCTAAAAAGGGAGTCAGGTACCAGCCATGTCTCAGAGATGGCAGCCACTGCCACGGAGAACTTGTTGAATAGATATATTAAGTCGCTTTTTTTGCGGCGGATACTCTTACTGTTCCATTGAAGGAACTGGCAAGAGTCCGTCATCGGACTCACCGAGTTTGTTTGTGTTGCCTTGCCTAATCTCTACAGGCATATTTTTAAATAGATTTGTAAGTTGAGAGGCGACGTTGGACGGTAGGGCATCGTTAAATTTGGATAGAATGATAGTAAGCAACGCCACCGTTGTTTCTATCAGTCTATCCTCTGGAATAGGGGATGGGTCTTGGAGGGCACAGCCGTTAGGCATGGTGGAGGATGGGTTGGTTATAATGGCTTGATGAGCCTGTTTATCATATCCTCTAGAGGATGGAGGCATCCTAGGACGGGGACTGGTGGTGACGGTCTTCCTGTAGGATTGGGTCATGGAGGGGATAATATGTGAATAGATAGGAGGGGACAGTTGTGAAGGTGAAGGGGAGACGTCCTTCGCCACCTCATTATATGGGCGCCTAACCGTGGGGACTCGAGCAGAGGCTTCCAAGTATGAGATCGACTCTTGGGACATAATAATTTTAATGCCTCTTTGTCTGGCTTGTTCTGGGCAATTTTTGCTAACTGCAAAGTGGCTACCGGAGCAAAACAGACAGGTGGAGGCGACTTCCAAGACTTCGCATGAATCTCCAGCATGATTTTGTGCACAGCGGTAGCACCTTGGTTTGGAGCGGCATTGATTTTTTACATGTCCATAGCGACAACAATTGAAACATTGTATAGTGGGCAGCTGGTATGTTTCCACTCGGAGTGACGCATGGAAAGAGTAGACTTTTTCCGGTAGTCTTTGACCCGAGAATGTTAGTACTACTGTCTGGGTGGGGAGCCATGTATTATTGCCATTGGTGGTAGTCTTTCTATTCAGTCTACGAGCCTTCAGTACAATGCCACAATTTTCCGGTAAATCTAGGGATTCCACAAGGTGATCCATAGACCAATCTACTGGTATATCACGGATAAGCCCCATCCGAGTTACATTGTACGTCGGGATGAATGCCTTGTATTTGTTATCCGGCAGACATTGAGCTTTTGAAAAATCATTCGCATCCTTGGCATAGTTAAATTCAACAGAGATCCTGTTCCGTCCAACACTTTTAATACCTTCCTTGGCAATGCCTTTGACCTTTTGACTGTGTAAGAATTGAGCGAATTTAAGGGTTTTTATAGTGGTACCCGCGGCAGGGTCGGATTCAACACGGGAAACGTGGACAATGAAAGGACCGGAGTCCTGTTCACTATATGTGTATGACTCACTGACGCTTGGATGGGTGTAAACCGTCTGTTGCGACACAGATGTTTCAACGTCGTTATTGTTACGGGTCCGTTTTTCGGTATTATTTACGTTCCTGTCCATATTATCCGCGGGACGCTTCTGCTTCCTACTAGAGGAAGTAGAAGAAGATGTCTCAGACGGGATCCCGAAATGCAGTCCATTCTCATTAGAGAACACTAATGGGGATAGACTATCATCCGGTGGGTCCGGAGGTTTGGGTGGAATATTCATCTTTCTCGGTTTATGACACTCAATGGATTGGATTCTAGGTTATGTATATAGTAAATAAATAGATTTATAACACAAAGTTAGTTTTAAATACTTACGTGCAACCCTTTACCAACATACACAACACATAAACTCGATTAAAGATAAGATTCACTGCACTTTCTTTTAAAAATCTTATTTACGAGCTACACACGTGTGTCAGTAAACAGTCCTACCAAGCAAAAAAAACCAACATCCAGAAAAAAGTTAACGTTGAATGAATGAATGACGTTGACAATGTTGACACTAGTATTATTTACCTTTGACAGTAGTACCTTTTTTTTATTAAAACAATGATAAGCAAAGGAATATCGCTGTATTCAGCCGTCCGATGATGTCATTTGGCGCTTACGTCTATTTAGAATATAAAGAATTTCAATAATTATTTTATGCATGAAAATGGACAAATTTTGAAAAAAGAAAAAATATGGGTCTGTTCATTTTATGTTATTTTCATATAAAAAAAACAATATGGACATGTTAAAAATATGAAATGTTGTCCATTACAAACCACCTTGCGTTCTATTCCAGGGTCGTGGTCTCCACTCCGTACACGTTGGCTCCGGCGGTTTGCCCGCTTCATTACCGTAGTTTATTGCTCCATTACAATCCACGTTTGAATTTTTGCGCTTTATGTGCCAATTTCGCATTCCATTTCCTTTCGATTGGAAAAATCAGGTCAATTTGGAATCGCATTAGGTTTTTGTACCCTATTAAAATGTAATAGTTATTTGGGTCGCGGTTTAATTTACTTGCCTTTTTTAATGGTTTGAAATTAAGTAGGTTTTTGTGAAAAAAATTAAAAGTAAAGGCACAGATATTATAATACTAGTAGTAAAAAGGTTAACATAGTCTTTATAAATGCATTAGTCATAAATAAGGGCACTTTGTTAATGAATAAGAATTAAAACTAAGGTACATGTCCAGATAAAGGGAGTCTACTCTTTTTTCATTTTAAGGTCACGGGTAGGGCACACTAGCGACGCCGATTGATTTCAATATTTAGTACCTACGCGTACACGAAAAATTGATTCACGCTAAAAGTGGCCGCTTTTGGCGTGAATCAATTTTTCGCCTACGCGTTGAACCCAACATTTGTGCATGGTTATTTAATAAATAGTGTAAGTTTTTGCCGAGAGGTGGTAACCGCGAAATTGTTTAAAATACATCGGGTTTAGTAGCTAAAAATTAAAATCAATTGGCGTCGCTAGTGTGCCCTACCCGTCACCTTAAGCGGGCGGCTATGCAAGTCCTATTTAGACCAGTATCACTGCGACCAGTTTGATCTATTGTGATCGCCACTGTGCTACATATCAGTCCTAAACCCTACACTTTCTAGATAGTCTATTAGTTGTTTGGGACTCAGATCCCTAGCTTCATTCGGGATTAAAAAGTGCTTTCCCAGATGTAAGCTACGTTTGCGCATCAGCGGTCCGAATTCAGTCATTATGTGTATAGGGGTTTCATCCGCCTCGTGACACATTCTGCAGATTCTAGTGTCGCTCAGTCCTATACTGGCTATATGCTTATTGAGGCAACAGACCGGTTAAAGCTCTTACTAGGATGCGTATGTTGTTCCTACTTAGCCCAAGAAGCGCAGCGGAGGATCTGCGGTCAAACCTTGCACCAAAGGCAGCGTTCACTACCTAATAATAATTGCATCGAATAATAACAACTAGTTTTATGCAGTTGACTGTACTATGCTGAATACTTATTATAACATTAGGGGAGTTAATTTCAGTAAGTCCCATCAGTTCGTGAAACACACCGAGAAAATAAGTTAGTGTATTTGTGCAGGTGATTATTTCAGCTGTAGTGACTTCTTGGTATTATTATTCTTGTGCTGTGTTCGTTATCATCAGATTTTGTTCTATGTGAGTTGATTAGTCTTCTATCTAGTGAAAGAGAGCCATGCTTCGGCATAAATGGACCAGCTAGACTGGCGTGAAGCAGCGCCAGCGCTGTGTTCCACTCTCTCTGGTATTTCTGGTGTCTACTGCTGTTGGCAATCGCTTGCCGTCAGATGATCCGCCCGTTCATCTGCCACTTAACACAATTACATATTCTTTGACACATGCAACGAAACGTAAATGATTCAACATAATCGCACATAAATTTTTTATCGACTCCTTTTTCCTATCACAGGCAGCAACAATAGAATACGAGGACGAGACGAAGCGCAAGCGCACGTTCCGCGACATCTGCTGCGCGTGCTGCGGGCGACACAGACGCGTGAGCGACGCGTCCGGAGTGCTGGCGCGCGACGTCGCGCTGACGCCCGGCGTCGTGGGCGACACGGGCTGCTGCGGGAAGCGACCGGCTGTGGAGAGGAGAGACAGTATACTGAGTGACAGACCCCCACCAGGGTAAGTTGAATTTAACTTTGTAGCAAGTGATAAAGGTGCTCCTCCACGTTGGGCGCTAATCTTTGTTGCTAGCGACACAGACGCTTAAGCGACGCGTTCGTTGTACTAGCGCTCAACGTCGCGCTAACGCCCAGCGTGGTAAGTGATATGGACTGCTGCGGTTAGCGACCAGCTGTGGAAAGGAAGAGACCTGACCAGCTGTAGAGAGACGAGTACAGACGAAGTGATATATCCCCGTCTATATAACTGTTGTAAGCAACACCGGCTTTATATCTGGCGACGTCGCGGCCTCCTGCAAGAAGCAACCGGCTATGGAGAGGAGGGACAGTATACTGAATGACCGACCACGGCCAGGGTAACTTGGTCTTACTTCTCAGACATTCTGTCTTTATCTCAGACGAAGTTTGGTATCCAATATCCACCACGTTGGGCGCCAATCTTCGTTCCTAACGGCACAGACAGTGACACTTCCGGTGTTCTGGAACTGCTAGCTCACGGGTTGCTGTGGGAAGCGACTGGGTGTTGAGAGGTGAGACTATATACTGAGTGACAGACCCCCGCCAGGGTAAGTTGCTCTATTTTTTTGTTTACAAGCGACACTGGACATCATTTGTTTAATGGGTTCTCAACCTTATCTCATCTGGATTAAGTTCAAAGTCTGGTGGTCCCTTATGGTTAACTGCCTGGTTAAACGTTTAGTTAGTTACTAAGCGCATTGTAATGTAATTCTACTGTGGTGGTACTAATAGGGTTATAATATCCAAAGAGATAAGATTGGCGCCCAACGTGGTGTTTAATTAAATCTTCCAACAACCTCGATTGTTGCAGATGTTGCACGCGGCTCTGCACGTGGATGCAGGGCGCGTGCCGTCGGCACTCGGAGCAGTCCTCCAGCCGGCGCACCAGCCTGTTCTCGAAGAACAAGAGCCTTTCGCCGACGCTGCCGCCAGAGGTAAGTTTCTCAATTTTTTTATGATAATATCCTCGAACCTCTTTCAGCTTAGACGGAAAATCTCAACGATCAGTCAATTACGCAGGATATATTATACTGTTCAAATGTGTGCGCAAACACCAGTGCACTATGACTGTGACCGTGGGGGAGTTACGCTTTGGCATGAATGAGCCGGCTCGACCGGAGTGACAGACGGCCATGGCCTCACAGAAAACTGGCGTGAAGCAGCACTGTGCTGTGTTTCGCTGCGAGAGCGAGGGTACCGGAGACCTAAGCCGGGGAAAGGGAAGAGGGGGGGGGGGTGGATTTAAAGGTTGGTAGCGCAATTTTGACTCCACTGGTGTGGCGACAATCGTTTACCATCAGGCGATCCGCCTGTTCATCTGCCAACTGTCACATAAAAAAAAAAACTATTCCCTTGCCTTCATAATCCGATGGGACACCAGAGTGACATAACAAGAGAGGGATCGGGCGGACTTTTCGAAATTCGTCTAAATTTTTTTCGACTCCCCATACAAAATGACCAAGTCACCTGACCGATTTAGTATGAAAAGTAGGATTTTTTTTATGCGAATTTCCAAAAGTCATAGAACAAATGTTGTTCATAATGGTTGATAGAACACGTGGTTGAAGGGATGTAAATGTTCACAGATACACCCTGTATTTCTTCCACTTCATATCTCTGTATCAGGATTTGGCCAGTCTGATAATTTATTGTAGAGATTGCTTTATTACAGTAACTAAAAAAAGTATCTGGGTACAAATAAATACCCTAACTTTCCGTAGGTACCTAAATTTTCCTACACCAATCGGGGAAGTAATAGTCATACTTTACTGTT
Organism: Marasmia exigua; assembly: GCA_019059595.1. NCBI lineage: Eukaryota > Metazoa > Arthropoda > Insecta > Lepidoptera > Crambidae > Marasmia > Marasmia exigua. The sequence continues at coordinate 1,987,915 of CM032487.1, read as the reverse complement.
GTAATCCTAATGTTTAAAAAAACAAAGACGTTGTTGGTCCATCCACCCCTAAAATTAAAATTGACCCTTACACGCCACCCGGTCATTTGCCCGAAATTGGGGGTGTAATTACACCCCACTTTTAGGCAAATTCGCTTTTCGACGCCTGTCCAATAGGAGGGTTTTAATTGTCAAGAAATGTACAAATATGCTAATGTAATGTCAAAGTACCACAGACTACAAAGTTTGCGTGACTATGGCTGCACCTTGACAATGAGAATTCGAAGAAAGTGAAATGTGACATAAAGAACAGTTTAACTTTTTTGAATAATTTTCGTTTCGTTCGTAAGTCAAAGAATAGTTGTTTAATTTACATACAAAATTCAAAGTAGTTGGTTCTTCGAAGAAAACTGCACAATACTCTATCTCCAGTTTAGATAGATCGATAGATCTCCTATAGAAGGTACCTTGGTAAAGTTTCTGTACCTACCTACACGCAAAATCATAGGGAATGGCATACCTAGTAGCCTTTTTAAAAAAGTAATATATGTTTTCATTCTATTTTTTTTAATAGGTAATATATTTATGTAAGGTAGTTTAACTCTCCCACAATAGGGTATTTAACTAATCTCGAGATTTTACTTAATATAAATAATTTTATCAAAATATAGGTAAATATGTGCCAATAGCAAAAATTGACAATTAAAAATATAACGTCCAGCCGGTTTTATGGTCATTCAAAGATTCATGGGCAAGTCCATTTTAAAAGTACGAAATTATTATAAAATAATAATACCATTGAATAACCCATACAATTTGCACCAATTATTATAATAGAACCATTGACATAAACGAGACATTTGATATAGCTACCATTCAAAATTCAAATGAAATGCATACAAAATACTTGTATGCATTTCATTTGAATTAATGTATGGAGCGTTTTGGGTTTGCCCAAAATAATGTGATTTTAAAGTTGCGATATCTGAGGTAGTTTAAATGAGAATCAAGTAATTCTTTCAGCAATGTTTCTATCATTGAGAGGTCTTTTGATTACAAAAATAAAAAAAGTAGTCAAATACCGCATTGTTGAGAATTTAAGATGATTTCGTAAATGTAATTATCCAGTTGATCTGGTATCCCTGTCTAAGGTTACGATGGTCAGGCGGCAGTCGCATCATTGTAATACAGACCCTCCAACCAAATCTTGGATCATAATCTAAAACTACACTGGGTTCCGAAACGTCGGCTTTGCCTGCAACTGGAAATGACACAGAAACTGAGAAGAGATGGATGTAGACTAAAAACGGAAAGCAAACGCGAGTCCCAATGACCTTGTGGTACCTAAATAAACGATATTATGTCGTGCGGACTCGGTAACTGGCAATACTCAAGGAGTTAAACTAGCCACGGTACAGAGAGAGACAGTGAACTAATTCCCTCTTCTGACGTCTTCAAAGTGCCTTTTTTTAAAAAAGCCTACATACTTGCACGAATACATAAACTTTAAAGCTAAAAGCAAGCCCATTACCAATAAAAAAATCTTTCACCTGTGAGTCAGTGTCAAGTGTCAAGTGTACTGTTAGCTTCAAAAGGAAAAGAAAGGAAAGGAAAAATGTAAAGACATTTATTCAATTTAAGTCCATAAAGAACATTTTATGAATGTAAAATATTATGTAATCTACCGCTGATTCGGAATGTCAATTTCTACCGAGAAGAATCAGCAAGAAACTCAGTAGTTACTCTTATCAAATAATATGGTAATTACGATTTTCATTCTTATACAAATTATGATTACAGTGTCAGTATGATATATAATGCTTATAATCAGTATCGTTTACATAAATCGTCAAAGTAAAATTATCAAATGAAATTATACATTAAAGGACAAGCGAAGAGATCAGCAGGAGTCCTTATCATTTAAATAATCATCTACTTTAGAGTAATACTATATAAATATAATATAATAATATAATAGGCAGTTTTTTACATGCAACTTAAACTTATGTACCGGTAAATCAATAATATTTTGAGGTAACTTATTGAACATTCTAATGCTCAATCTCACAAATGAATTTCCAATTTTATGAAGACTAAGATTTGGAATTGGATTTGAAAAATATCTTAGCGTTGAAACCCACCAAATATAACTGAGTATTTGATAAATGACAACTATGTGTTACTATATATAAGCTCAGGTCCATTTTTGATTTTTGTCCGAAAACAAAGGACAACAAAAGAAAGTACACCTTAAGGTATGCTAAAAGTTACTTTTGTCAAATGCTCAAATATTTATGGTAGCTTTGAACTACCACTACTACTATACCTACTCACACGATTGTCCGCACTTCGCATGTATTTTGGAGGCACGTAAAGAAAAACCGTCTAAGAAAGCTGGGGCTTTTCATAAATTTTCTTTTTTCAATTCCTCAGATAATACTGGTAACTAAAGACAAAATAAAGTTGTCACACTGTATTTGGTAGAGTATGCTCGGAGTAACAGTGCACGGCATACCGCGTGTTGACCTAGACCGTTTTATTTTATTTATTAATATCATGTATAAATGAAACTAACTTATCAGCTTGGTCTGGCTAGTTAGTTGAAACTAGTTAGGTCTTAATTTATGACTTCAACTAACTCTTTAACTTTTTACTTGAGTAGGTATATACCTACTTTACCTATGCTAATTTTAAATAGGTAGAAAATGTTACAGAACTTAATCGAACTCTAATAATTA